>CAWUFW010004710.1:0-1480794 GCA_963921515.1 Calotriton arnoldi
TCCAGGCTGCTTAACCCCTTCCATGCTCATGACGAGCTGGACTCGTCATGGCACACAGTGGTCGTGTGCTCATGATGACACCCAGCACGGGAAATCCCTCTGGTGCGGGCACCAGAGGGATTCCCTTTTCTCCCCTAAAGCCTCGGGAGCTGGGGAAGAGCTTCCCCAGCTCCCGAGGCCCCCCCCTGGTTTCCCTGAAATGACGATCGGCGCACACGTCGCGCTGATGTCATTTCAGTGAAACTGAAATGAAATGAGCCAAGAGGCTCATTTCAGTTTCAGTTCTACGTGCTCAGGGGCTATCTCAGCCCCCTGAGCACGTAGAAACTCAGGAGAGGTATCGTTGGAAAGGGAGAATCTCCCCTTTCCAATGGTACCCCTCCCTAGTGGATCCCTGCTTGGGATTGCCCCAGGAGGGCGATCCCCAAGCAGGGATCCACCCACTAGGCACCAGGGAGGGGGGAGCGGCCCCTTGGGCAAGGGCCTTTGCTCCCCCCATAACATTTTTGGCATGATTAGTCTTTCTGCAGTAGCCCCCAATCTGCCCCCCGGGGGGGGGTAGAAAGCCCACTAGACACCAGGGATTTTTTATGGGATGTTTATTAGGGGTGGGGGCTGCCCAAAACGGGCATGCTGATGCCCCCACCCCCCCCCGGCCACAAAATTAGTCTTTCTGCCCCCCCTGGGGGGCAGATGGGGCAGTAGCCCCCAATTTGCCCCCTCGGGGGGCAGAAAGCCCACTAGATACCAGGGATTTTTTTTAAAATTATAGTTATGGGTAGGGGCTGCCCAATATGGGCATGCCAATGCCCCCACCCCGACGCAAAGGTACAGTCTTTCTGCCCCTCCTGGGGGGCAGATGGAGGCAGTAGCCCCCAATCTGCCCCCGGGGCAGAAAGCCCACTAGACACAGGGTTTTTTTTCCCTCGATAAATTTAGGGGTGGGGTTGCCCAAGATGGGCATGCCAATGCCCCCACCCCTCCCCCACGAAATTCCAGTCTTTCTGCCCCCGGGGTTCAGAAACACCCTAGATGCCAGGGATTATTTTTTTATAGGCCCGGGGTGGGGCTGCCCAGAATGGGCATGCAAATGCCCCCACCCTACCCCCCAAAGAAAAAAAGACTTTATGCCCCCCAGGAGGCATATGGGGGCAATAGCTCCTGATCTGCCCCCCGGGAGGGGCAGAAAGCCCACTAAGCGCCAGGGATTTTTTTTTATATAGGTAGGGGTGGGGGCTGCCTAGAATGGGCATGTCAATGCCCCCACCCCAAAAAAAATGCTACTGTCTTTCTGCCCCCTGGGAGGCAGATGGGGCAATAGCACCTTATCTGCCCCTCCGGGGGCAGAAAGCCCACTAGCCACCAGGGATTTTTTTTTACAAAGTTCGGGGTGGGGCTGCCAAGAATGGACATGCAAATGCCCCCACCCACCCCAAAAAGATGTCACTGTCTTTCTGCCCCTCCCAGGAGGCAGATGGGGGCAGTAGCCCCTGATCTGCCCCCCGGGGGGGCAGAAAGCTCACTATGTGCCAGCGATTATGCTGGCTTTTTTATACGCAGGGGTGGGGGCTGACCAGAATGGGCATGCAAATGCACCCGACCCCCCAAAAGAATAGCCACAGTCTTTCTGCCCCCCTCGGGGGCATATCAGGGCAATAGCCCCTGATTTCCCCCCTCCCCAGGGTGGCAGAAAGCCCACTAGGCACTGACTTTTTTTCGGAATGTGCCTACCTGTTGAATTTGGTTCCTAGCTCTGCCGGCACCTAGGGAAACCTAGCAAACCTATACATTTTTGAAAACTAGACACCCAGGGGAATCCAGGATGGGCTGACTTGACAGGCTCTCACCAGGTTCTGTTACCCAGAATCCCTTGCAAACCTAAAAATTTGTCCAAAAAAACACATTTTCCTCACATTTCTGTGGTGGAAAGTTCTGGAATCTGCGTGGATCCACAAATTTCCATCCCCCCCGCGTTCCCCAAAGTCTTCCGAGAAAAATGGCACCTCACATGTGTGGGTAGGCCTAGTGCCCGTGACAGGAAACGGCCCAAACGCAACGTGGACACACCACATTTTCACAGTGAAAACGGACCCTTTTTTTGCAAAGTGCCTAGCTGTAGATTTTGAACCCTAACACTGCCAGTACCTAGGGAAACCTAGCAAACCTATACATTTTTGAAAACTAGACACCCAGGGGAATCCAGGATGGGGTGACTTGACTGGCTCTCACCAGGATCTGTTACCCAGAATCCCTTGCAAACCTAAAAATATGTCCAAAAAACACATTTTCCTCACATTTCTGTGGTGGAAAGTTCTGGAATCTGCGTGGATGTACAAAATTCCACCCACCCCGCGTCCCCCAAAGTCTTCCGTGAAAAATGGTACCTCACTTGTGTGGATGGGTCAAGTACCCGCGACAGGCAAGGGCCCAAAACCTATTGAGGCGACATCAAAATTACCTATCACAACGGCCCCAACAGCGCTGGGATGCCTGGCTTCACCCTGGGGGTGCCCAGGAGTGGACATTTTCACAGGGAAAAGCCAGGAAGGGTTCCACAGCGGTATGCGTACAGCGCCTGGACACCCCTTTGGGGGTATGGGTGCGCTTTACAAGTACAAATTTCATTTCATTTCATTTCATTTCATTCATTTCACAAACCAACCTGGTTTTGCAAGGGGGGGTCCCATGAGTTTTTGGCCCCGGGCTCGACGGCCATCTAGGGAAACCTACCCAACCCACACATTTCTGAATACTAGACACCCGGAGGAGTCCAGCGAGGTATGGCTTGCGTGGGTCCTCCAAAATTTTCTTACCCAGAATCCCCTGCAAACCTCAAATTACGCTGAAAAAATCACGTTTTTCTCAAATGTCTGTGTGGGGAAGTTCTGGAATCTGCGTGGATCCACAAATTTCCTACCACCCTGCGTTCCCCCAGGGCTCCCGATAAAAATGGTACCTCACTTGTGTGGGTAGGCATAGTGGCTGAAACAGGAAAGGGCCCAAATCGTATTGTGGAGACTTCAAAATTACCTATAACAAAACTACCTGGTTTTGGGGGGGGCACCTGGTTTTTTGGCCCCGGGTTCGCCGCTATCTAGGGAAACCTACCAATCCCACATGTTTCTGAAAACTAGACACCCTGGGGAGTCCAATGAGGTATGGCTTGCGTGGATCCTCCAACGTTTCCCTACCCAGAATCCCCTGCAACCCTCAAATTTAGCTGAAAAAAACATTTCCCACATATTTTTGCGTGGAATCACCGTGCTGGCACAAATGTCCTACCACCCAGCGTTGCCCTTGTTCCCCCGAGTAAAATGATACCTCACTTGTGTGGGTGTCCAAAGCAGAACTGGCTAAAAACGTATTTTTTAAAAAATGTAGCGCTTAGAATTCTCGGTGCTATACCCTAAATCCCTATGTTTTGGGCTCTTCCCAGTCACAGGCCTTTGGCCCACCCACACAAGTGAGGTATCATTTTACTCGGGAGAACAAGGGGAACGCTGGCTGGTAGGACATTTGTGCCGGCACGGTGATTTCACGCAAAAATGTATGGAAAAAGTGATTTTTTCAGCTAAATTTGAGGTTTGCAGGGGATTCTGGGTAGGAAAACGTTGTGGGACCCACGCAAGCCATACCTCGCTGGACTCCCCCGGGTGTTTAGCTTTCAGAAATGTTTGGGTTTGGTAGTTTCCCAAGATGGCCGCCGAGCCCGGTGACAAAAACCCAGGTGACCCTCTTGCAAAACCAGGTTGTTTTGTGATAGGTAATTTTGATGTCACCTCAATAGGTTTTGGGCCCTTTTCTGTCGCGGGTACTTGACCCACCCACGCGAGTGAGGTATCATTTTTATCAGGAGACCGGGGGGAACGCTGGGTGGGAGGAAATTTGTGGATCCAACGTAGATGCCAGAACTTTCCCACACAGAAATTTGAGAAAAAGTGATTTTTTCAGCTAAATTTGAGGTTTGCAGGGGATTCTGGGTAGGAAAACGTTAGGGGACCCATGCAAGCCATACCTCGCTGGACTCCCCCGGGTGTCTAGTTTTCAGAAATGTGTGGGTTTGGTAGGTTTCCCAAGATGGCCGCCGAGCCCGGGGCCAAAAACCCAGGTGACTCCCTTGCAAAACCAGCTTGTTTTGTGATAGATCATTTTGATGTCTCCTCAATACGTTTTGGGCCCTTGCCTGTTGCGGGTACTTGAACCACCCACACCAGTGAGGTTTTTGGCCCTGGGCTCGGCGCACATCTTAGGAAACCTACCAAACCCACACATTGAGGCACCATTTTTATCGGGAGAACTGGGGGAATGCTGGGTGGTAGGAAATTTGTGTCAGCCTCGTGATGCCACAACTTTACCACACAAAAATGTGTGAAAAAAGGGATTTTTTTCAGCAAAATGTCAGGTTTGCAGGGGATTCTGGGTAAGAAAACGTTGGGGGATCCACGCAAGCCATACCTCCCTGGAATCCCCCGGGTGTCTACTTTTCAGAAATGTGTGGGTTTGGTAGGTTTCCCTAGGTGGCCGCCGAGCCCCGGGCCAAAACGTCATGGGACCCCCTTGCAAAACCTGGTCGTTTTGTGATAGGCCATTTTGAGGTCGCCTCAATACGTTGTGGGCCCTTGCCTGTCGCGGGTACTTGGGCCTCCCACCCGAGTGAGGCACCATTTTTATCGAGAGACCTGGGGGAACGCTGGGTGGTAGGAAATTTGTGTCAGCCCTGTGATGCCACAACTTTACCACACAAAAATGTGTGAAAAAAGGGATTTTTTTCAGCAAAATGTCAGGTTTGCAGGGGATTCTGGGTAAGAAAACGTTGGGGGATCCACACAAGCCATACCTCCCTGGAATCCCCCGGGTGTCTACTTTTCAGAAATGTGTGGGTTTGGTAGGTTTCCCTAGGTGGCCGCCGAGCCCCGGGCCAAAACGTCATGGGACCCCCCTTGCAAAACCTGGTCGTTTTGTGATAGGCCATTTTGAGGTCGCCTCAATACGTTGTGGGCCCTTGCCTGTCGCGGGTACTTGGGCCTCCCACCCGAGTGAGGCACCATTTTTATCGAGAGACCTGGGGGAACGCTGGGTGGTAGGAAATTTGTGTCAGCCCTGTGATGCCACAACTTTACCACACAAAAATGTGTGAAAAAGGGATTTTTCAGCAAAATGTCAGGTTTGCAGGGGATTCTGGGTAAGAAAACGTTGGGGGATCCACGCAAGCCATACCTCCCTGGAATCCCCCGGGTGTCTACTTTTCAGAAATGTGTGGGTTTGGTAGGTTTCCCTAGGTGGCCGCCGAGCCCCGGGCCAAAACGTCATGGGACCCCCCTTGCAAAACCTGGTCGTTTTGTGATAGGCCATTTTGAGGTCGCCTCAATACGTTGTGGGCCCTTGCCTGTCGCGGGTACTTGGGCCTCCCACCCGAGTGAGGCACCATTTTTATCGGGAGACCTTGGGGAACGCTGGGTGGTAGGAAATTTGTGTCAGCCTCGTGATGCCACAACTTTACCACACAAAAATGTGTGAAAAAAGTGATTTTTAAGCAAAATGTCAGGTTTGCAGGGGATTCTGGGTAAGAAAACGTTGGGGGATCCATGCAAGCCATACCTCCCTGGAATCCCCCGGGTGTCTACTTTTCAGAAATGTATGGGTTTGGTAGGTTTCCCTAGGTGGCCGCCGAGCCCCGGGCCAAAACGTCATGGGACCCCCCTTGCAAAACCAGGTTGTTTTGTGATAGGCCATTTTGAGGTCGCCTCAATACGTTGTGGGCCCTTGCCTGTCGCGGGTACTTGGGCCTCCCACCCGAGTGAGGCACCATTTTTATCGGGAGACCTGGGGGAACGCTGGGTGGTAGGAAATTTGTGTCAGCCCCGTGATGCCACAACTTTACCACATAAAAATGTGTGAAAAAAGGGATTTTTTGAGCAAAATGTCAGGTTTGCAGGGGATTCTGGGTAAGAAAACGTTGGGGGATCCACGCAAGCCATCCGTCCCTGGAATCCCCTGTGTGTCTACTTTTCAGAAATGTGTGGGTTTGGTAGGTTTCCCTAGGTGGCCACCGAGCCCCGGGCCAAAACGTCATGGGACCCCCTTGCAAAACCAGGTCGTTTTGTGATAGGCCATTTTGAGGTCGCCTCAATACGTTGTGGTCCCTTGCCTGTCGCGGGTACTTGGGTCTCCCACCCGAGTGAGGCACCATTTTTTTCGGAAGACCTTGGGGAACGCGGGGTGGGTGGAATTTTGTGGATCCACGCAGATTCCAGAACTTTGCACCACAGAAAAGTGAGGAAAATTTGTTTTTTTGCCAATTTTTTAGGTTTGCAAGGGATTCTGGGTAACAGAACCTGGTGAGAGCCAGTCAAGTCACCCCATCCTGGATTCCCTGGGTGTCTACTTTTCAAAAATGTATAGGTTTGCTAGGTTTCCTAAGTGCCGGCAGAGCTAGGGTTAAAAAACTACAGCTAGGCACTTTGCTAAAAAAGGGTCATTTTTCACTGTGAAAATGTGGTGCGTCCACGTTGCGTTTTGCGCTGCTTCCTGTCGCGGTCACTAGGCCTACCCACACAAGTGAGGTACCATTTTTTTTGGAAGACCTTGGGGAACGCGGGGTGAGTGGAATTTTGTGGATCCACGCAGATTCCAGAACTTTCCACCACAGAAAAGTGAGGAAAATGTGTTTTTTTGTCAATTTTTTAGGTTTGCAAGGGATTCTGGGTAACAGATCCTGGTGAGAGCCAGTCAAGTCACCCCATACTGGATTCCCCTGGGTGTCTACATTTCAAAAATGTATAGGTTTGCTAGGTTTCCCTAAGTGCCGGCAGAGCTAGGGTTCAAAAACTACAGCTAGGCACTTTGCAAAAAAAGGGTCATTTTTCACTGTGAAAATGTGGTGCGTCCACGTTGCGTTTTGCGCTGCTTCCTGTCGCGGGCACTAGGCCTACCCACACAAGTGAGGTACCATTTTTTTGGAAGACCTTGGGAAACGCGGGTGGGTGGAATTTTGTGGATCCACGCAGATTCCAGAACTTTCCACCACAGAAAAGTGAGGAAAATGTGTTTTTTTTGCCAATTTTTTAGGTTTGCAAGGGATTCTGGGTAACAGAACCTGGTGAGAGCCAGTCAAGTCACCCCATCCTGGATTTCCCTGGGTGTCTACTTTTCAAAAATGTATAGGTTTGCTAGGTTTCCCTAAGTGCCGGCAGAGCTAGGGTTCAAAACTACAGCTAGGCACTTTGCAAAAAAGGGTCATTTTTCACTGTGAAAATGTGGTGCGTCCACGTTGCGTTTTGTGCTGCTTCCTGTCGCGGGCACTAGGCCTATCCACACAAGTGAGGTACCATTTTTTTTGTAAGACCTTGGGGAACGCGGGGTGGGTAGAATTTTGTGGATCTACACAGATTCCAGAACTTTCCACCACAGAAAAGTGAGGAAAATGTGGTTTTTTTGCCAATTGTTTAGGTTTGCAAGGGATTCTGGGTAACAGAACCTGGTGAGAGCCAGTCAAGTCACCCCATCCTGGATTCCCCTGGGTGTCTACTTTTCAAAAATGTATAGGTTTGCTAGGTTTCCCTAAGTGCCGGCAGAGCTAGGGTTCAAAAACTACAGCTAGGCACTTTGCAAAAAAGAGTCATTTTTCACTGTGAAAATGTGGTGCGTCCACGTTGCGTTTTGCGCTGCTTCCTGTCGCGGGCACTAGGCCTACCCACACAAGTGAGGTACCATTTTTTTCGGAAGACCTTGGGGAACGCGGGGTGGGTGGAATTTTGTGGATCCACGCAGATTCCAGAACTTTCCACCACAGAAAAGTGAGGAAAATGTGTTTGTTTTGCCAATTTTTTAGGTTTGCAAGGGATTCTGGGTAACAGAACCTGGTGAGAGCCAGTCAAGTCACCCCATCCTGGTTTCCCCTGGGTGTCTACTTTTCAAAAATGTATAGGTTTGCTAGGTTTCCTAAGTGCCGGCAGAGCTAGGGTTCAAAAACTACAGCTAGGCACTTTGCAAAAAAAGGGTCATTTTTCACTGTGAAAATGTGGTGCGTCCACGTTGCGTTTTGCACTGCTTCCTGTCGCGGGCACTAGGCCTACCCACACAAGTGAGGTACCATTTTTTTCGGAAGACCTTGGGGAACGCGGGGTGGGTGGAATTTCGTGGAGCCATGCAGATTCCAGAACTTTCCACCACAGAAAAATGAGGAAAATGTGTTTTTTTTTGCCAATTTTTTAGGTTTGCAAGGGATTCTGGGTAACAGAACCTGGTGAGAGCCAGTCAAGTCACCCCTTCCTGAATTCCCCTGGGTGTCTAGTTTTCAAAAATGTATAGGTTTGCTAGGTTTCCCTTAGTGCCCGCAGAGCTAGGGTTCAAAAACTACAGCTAGGCACTTTGCAAAAAAAGGGTAATTTTTCATTGGGAAAATGTGGTACGTCCACGTTGCATTTTGAGCCATTTCCTGTTGTGGGCACAAGGCCTACCCACACAAGTGAGGTAACATTTTTATCGGGAGACTTAGGGTAACACAGAATTGTAGAGCAACTGTTATTACCTATTGAATTTCGATGCATTTCTGCCTTCCAAATGAAAGACAATGTGTAAAAAATAAGTCATTTTGAAAAATGACCTATAATTCTCATGCTAGTATGGGTACTCCCAATTTCGGAAATGTGCAAATATCTACTGTTTCTAAAATCTACATTTTGTTCCCATTTCAGAAATACATAGGTGTCTTTCATAACAATTTTTCCATGTATACATTTTCCCAAAATAATTGCTATATACCCGGTACATAATAAAAAACCATTGCAAGATGCTGCTCAGTTATTGGCTCTGGGTTCGTCGGGTTCTTGGTGAACCTACAAGTCCTATATATCCCCACAACCAGAAAGGTCCAGCGGATATAACGGTATATTGCTTTCAAATAGCTGTCATAATTAGAAGAAGTTACAGGTGAAAACGTTGACACAAATGGCTGTTTTTTTCAACTAATTTTCAATTTTTCCTTTATTTAACTGTTAGTTTCTATAAGGAAAACTTTAAGGATCTACACAAATGACCCCTTGCTGAATTCAGAATTTTGTCTACTTTTCAGAAATGTATGGCTTTCCAGGATCCATTATTGGTTTCATACCCATTTCTACCATTAACTGGAAGGAGGTTGAAAGCACAAAAAATAGCAAAAATAGGCTATGTCACAGAAAAATGCCAAAACTGTGTAAAAAAAGTGGTTTTCTGACAAAAGTCTGCTTGTCCCTGAAAGCTGGGAAGATGGTGATTTCAGCACCACAACCCCTTTTTGATGCCATTTGCAGGGAAAAACAAGACGCTTTCATCTGTAGCCCTTTTTTTGCATTTTTCCCCAAAAACCAAAATTTTGCTGTATTTTGGCTAATTTCTGGGTCCCTTCCAGGGGAATCCACAAACCCTGGGTACCTTTACAATCCCCATGATGTTAGAAAAAAGGACGCAAATTTGGCGTGGATACCTTATGTGGTCAAAAAGTTACAGGGGCATAAGCGCGCACTACCCCAAATAGCCAAAAAAAGGCTTAGCACAGGGGGGGAAAAGGCCTAGCAGCGAAGTGGTTAAAAGCAGTAGCGGCTACCTGTTTAAGTATTGAACAAAGTGAGTCAATTGTTATTGGACACCCAGTAAAGGTGTTTGTTCCACATGCAGTTGTAATTCTGTTGACAAGAACACAAACTCAGCATCTTACTCCTAGTCGGCTGACTAAATATGAGAGAATAATAATGGGTGCTGAAAATGTGAACATAGTGAGGTGTACAATAGTAAATCCCGCAACCTTACTACCAGACCCATATCATGAGGAAATTAAAAATGACGAAGAAGAAGAACATGATTGTTTACAAGTCACAGAATTATGCACAAAACCACGTCCGGACATTGAAGAACAGCCCCTTAGAAAGCCAGACAGGGAGCAGTTTGTTGATGGTTCATGTCAGAGGCATGAAGACGGTAAACTAACTGCAGCCTATGCGGTGTGTGAATTAACTGGAATAGTCGAAGCATCCTATTTACCAGGAGTAAAATCTGCACAAGTAGCTGAATTGATTGCTTTGATAAAGGCTTGCAAAATTGGGAGGAATCAAAAAGTAACTATATTTACAGATAGCTAATATGGTTACGGGGTTGTGCATGATTTTGGCCAACTATGGATGCAGAGGGATTTCATGACTTCTTCAGGATCCCCCATTACAAATGGACAGTTTGTAAGGGAATTGCTGGAAGCAATACAATCACCAAAAGAATTGGCTGTGGTGAAATGTGCTGCACACCAGTCAGGAGATGACTGGGTGGTAATTGGCAATCGATATGCAGATCTTGTGGCTCAACATTGTGCCAGAAATAGATTATCAGTCAATAAAAGGGTGGAAAGAATGGGAATCAGCTGCCAACTTATGCTGTATATGCCACCTGAAACATGGAATGAGGTTAGAAGATTGCAAGATGGGGCTGATGAAAGTGAAAAGAAAACATGGGTCAAAGTGGGTTGTTCCCAAAGGGGAGATGATGAAGTGTGGATTTGTGCTGATGGCAGACCAGTCACGCCTGACTGTCTGCTCTCTCAAATGGCCAGGATGTATCATGGAGACACACACATAGGGAGAGATGCAATGATTAGGCTTTTCAGACAGAACTGGTACAATCCCAAGTTCAGGGCTGTAGCAGAGAGCCTTTGCCAGAGATGTTTGACTTGCCAGATGCATAATCCAGGGAGAAAGACAATAATCGCGTTTGGGAAGATTGGAAAGGCAGAGGGTCCATTTATAAGACTCCAGTTCGACTTTATACAGTTACCACCAGGCAGAGGGTTGAAATATGTACTAGTCAAAGTATGTCTGTTTTCAAAGTGGGTGGAGGCTTACCCTACCAGGAGGAGTGACAGCATTACAGTCGCAAAGCTGTTACTACGAGAACTCATTCCTAGGTTTGGTTTCCCAGTAACTTTGGAATCAGATAGAGGAAAACATTTTAACAGTGAAGTGATTCAAATAATTTGCGGAGCATTCCAAATTGAACAAAAATTGCACTGTGCATATCGTCCAGAGGCTTCTGGAGTGGTTGAACAATTGAATGGCACTATAAAATCCAGACTGGGAAAAATGTGTGCATCGACATCATTGGAGTGGCCAGATGCATTGCCACTTGTTTTAATGGGCCTAAGAAGCATTCCTGATAGAAATACGGGACTGAGTCCACATGAGATAATGATGGGAAGAGCAATGAGACAAGCACATGTTCCCATAAACAAACTGCTGAATATATCTGATGATATGGTTCTGGATTATTGCAAAGGATTGGCTGACCTAGTGCGTTCTATCTCTCATCAGGTCGGAGAAGATGCAGTGTCAAGGCAGCCTGAACAAGAACATGATCTGAATCCTGGTGACTGGGTGGTAGTGAAGAATCACACCAGAGAGACGTGTCTATAACCTAGATGGGGAATACCTTGTCAAGTCATACTGACTACCAACACAGCAGTGAAGTGTGCAGGATTTCCTAATTGGATTCATGTAAGCCACACCAAAAGAGTACCAGACCCTGAAGAAGAAAATCCTCAGTCAGCATCAATCACTGAGGAAGCTGAAGGTTGCCCAGCTGAAGAATCTCAGGCTCGAGATTCAGAAGAAGCTGCAGAAGAACAACCGAGCACAAGTCAGGACTGGATACCGGTGGTTGAAATTCCTGAAGTCTACTACAGAACAAGAAGTCAAACAAAATTGGAAGAAATTGAAGATCAGATAGGCGAAGAAGAAGCAGCTCAGGGAAAAGAAGAACATACAATAAAAGAAGCTGAGCAGGACCAGATAGGGAAAGGAAACTGGGCTCAAAATAACGAAGAACCAACAAGTTTTGAGCAGGAACAGACAGGTTTAGAAGAATCCGGTCAGGCTGCAGAAGTACAAAGTGCAATAAGCCCTGATCAGAACCAGTTAGATCAAGAAAATCACACAGAAGAAAAAGATCTCAAGAAAAATGAACATGAAGAAATAAATCAAGCACAAGGTCAATTATTGGAAACTCACAGTGGAGCTGCTGAAGAAAAACAAATCAGACCTGAAAAAGAGCAAGAAAGAAAAACAGTAATTGTAGAAAACGAAAAAGCGTCAGAAAGTGAAAATAAAGAGATTGCTGAAGACAAAAATAAAGAAACAGTGCAAACAAAGAAAACAAGAAAAGGTGATCATTGGCCTAGTGTCATTAAAAGAGTAAAATACCACATAACAACCAGAAGTGAAGATCCAGATCAAGTAAATGAAGTAACAAGTCTAACCGAATAAGAAAGCAGAACTAAGAAAAGAAGAAGCAAGAGACTAAAACTTGTGAATAACAAATTCAAGGGTCCTGATTGGACTTACATTATTCTTGAAGATTACGAAAGTTCAGAGTCAAGTGAAAGTGGTGACGAAGGAATGAGTGCAGAACTGACGTACGAGAAAGAAACAAGACCACCTTGACTACGAAAAAGAGTCACATAAAGAAAAGCGAAAAATAGATAAGAAGAGCAATCTTCCTTGTCGAAATGCCTGATGATAGAGTTGCTGGGAGACCAAAATAGAGATGTTGTAAAGATGCTGTGCAATATGCATATGTAGTCTAGTAATGGTGCTTATAGTTTGGTTAGTCCTGATCGTAGCAGTTCCTTACCTTATGATAATGGATAAAAAGATTAAAAACGAAACTAAAGGAAGGACAGCACACATGAAGGGAAATAGAGTAGAACTAATGGCAGAAAATGAACCAGAATTTCATCATGAAATAACTGATAACGACACTAGTTTAAATGTTTTCACAAAGTTATTATTTCAATATGTAGATACCATGGAAGTTAGTAATTGTTATGTCTGTATGAAGTTACCCGAATCAGTAGCAGAAGGATTAACATATCATCACTTACCATTGACATATGGAATATCATGTAGTGTTTTATCTAGTTTATTATATAGAACAGGGAGACTTCAATATTATTATTCAAACATAGATGTGATATTTTCAGAGGTTCCGATTCGAAAGAGTATGAACCCAGTGCTTAGTAGTCAAGACGCACAGTTTATGGGAGAATTTTTCTTAACAATGAAATCAATAGACATAACACATGCACATAGACACAATCTAACATGTTCTTTACACGAAGAAGAAAAGATATTTTGAATTTAGTAGAAAATAGAAGACAAGATTTTCAAAGGAAAGCTTCTGAGCATAAGGCTCATTTGCCACCTTGGGCTGAGAAAGAAGGGAGTTACACACCTGGCAAGGCTCAAGCTGCTATGGCTCTGGATTTTGTAAAGACGGGGAAAATTTGTCTACATAGGTTAAGGACTGATTATAACAATGTTTTCATCGGTACCAGTGAATGTGAACACAATTTCTTAATTCTTGGAGGTTGGGGAATCAAAGGAGGAACAGATTCAGTTTTTCCTGGGATCTATTATGTATGCGGGAATAAGGCTTACTTTAGGCTTCCTGCACGGTGGTATGGAAGTTGTTATTTTGGAATAGTATTTCCAAAAATATACCACGTAAAAAGAAACACTGGGAGCAATGAAAACAATGGCGAATTAACACGTAGTAAAAGAGCTAGTTTTTCTGAAATTGTAGGTGATATATTTGGTGCATTGATACCTTCAGTGGGAATAATTCTGAACTCAAGGAAAATATGTAAATTGTCTACAGTGGTTGATCGTTTATCAACGGATACTGCTGGAGGATTTCTAATGATTAATGCGGAAATGGTTGCTATTAGATCTATGGTTATGCAAAATCGACTTGCTCTTGATATTATATTAGCAAAAGAGGGCGGAGTCTGTAAATTACTGAAGACGAAACATTGTTGCACTTACATTCCTGATAAAAGTGCAGAAATTGGAACGTATATACAGAATATAACTAAACTTGAGAAGGAACTTAAACCACTGGAAGTTGATAGTGTATGGGAAAGATTGACAAATAGTATCTCGTCAATTGGTACCTGGTTTGCTAATGTAGGAAAAGGACTTATAGGTCAAATATTAGTACCCTTAGCAGGGTTAGCAATAATAGTACTGACAATAATAATATGGTGCAAATGTTGTAGGAAGAATGGAACATATAATGTGACAGAAAAAGGGAAGAAGAGAAAGATCGACGAAATAGAACTTGAAGAGTGGAGAAGTGAATTATACAAGAAATTGAAAGGGGATGGTAAAAATAGAAAGTGTAAAAATGAGAATGAAACTATTTGCTAGAAGTTGGCATCTGATTGAGGGTAGTATTTTGATGGCTCTTAAACGCCATCAGAGAGGGATTGATGGAGCAAGGACTCACAAATGAGACTTGCTCAGATGCAATCTCCTCACAGTATTAATTTATTAATCTTGTATTTTGTATATTAACTTTGCATACACTACATGAATAGCAAGGAAGCTTGCCTATGTGTTCTAACTAACAAGTAACGCTTGTCTTTTCCTAAAATGGCCGCTAAAGCGCGGGAACCTTACTGCGCATGTCTCAACCATATCACGTGTTGTGACGTCTTTCTTTGCTTGGTGGGAAATTTCTGCTTCTGCGCAGTATGCTTTAAAATGGCTGCTTGATGTTTTCACATGCTTCAGCTTGCTCTTGTGTTATTATTAATTTGTCGTTTTCTTAACGCTACTAATGCAGGATAGATTTATAAGTAAATGGGGATAGAGTAGAAAGAGTGGGTATACAGTGAAACATATTATTTGTGATTTTAATATTTTCTTCTTTGACTTTTATTAGTTCGTAAACTTGGGCCTGGGGTTGGTGATCTGAAACTCGAGAGACAATGATTCTGCGCATGTGTCCTGTTTGGCTGCCAAAGAATAAAAATGAAGTCAATCTGGACGTTATCCAAGGCCATGACCTGATGGCCGAAGCTGCTGTGCTCTTCCCTTTCCTGTTGAAAATTGAAACTTTGTATATGAAGAATATATAACATTTGTCGTGAGACGGGTGGAAAATAAAGCAAATGTATAAAATTGGATGGGCGGTAGTTTAAAGACAATGGCCTACAGAAAATGAACTAAAATCATATGGTGTGAGAATCCACCCCCTGTCCCTGTCCAATCAGAAGTAGTGGTCCCATATTTTAGCAACATTAAGGGGAGGTACATGGCATAAAGGGTATAATAGATATAGAATTCGCTAATTAGTTAGAAGGAGATGCTGCAGAGAGCAGACGTACACACGAGAACAGGCGTTCATGCTGTCAGGCAGAAGAGCTCCAGACCGCCAAGCTGATCGATTGCAGACTGAATCCCTGTCCAGAGAGGTCCTGAGGTGGGGGCGGCGGAGTCCATTAGAAGGAAGGCACGGGAG
Source organism: Calotriton arnoldi (assembly GCA_963921515.1). Lineage (NCBI taxonomy): Eukaryota > Metazoa > Chordata > Amphibia > Caudata > Salamandridae > Calotriton > Calotriton arnoldi. The sequence goes on from CAWUFW010004710.1 coordinate 15,325, forward strand.
AATCGAGGAGAAGTCGATTATCAGAGAGGGGAACGACGCAGGCGTCGTTGTAGAGAGGTCACTGGTCCTGTCCTGATCCTGAAGGAGGTCTTTGCTCTTGATCCTTCCTGGGTCCTATTCTTTCCAACTCCTTGGCCAAGGGGTTTGGTTCTCGCACTTAGGTAAATATAAATGCAACCTTTATTTGCGCTGCTGTCTCTATCTTCTCCTTTCTGAGGGACCGTCATTAATCAATAATTATTATTCTATGCTTTATCCATGATATGCGATTAAGTACCATGTGGTTATGTAAATTACTCTGCTAAATCTTTAGATAAACATTTTAAAACTTCCTGACTCAGTGGTTATTTCAGGATTATGTACTATAATGAATGTCACTCATTTTAAACTTCCCAATTAGCAAAGGATTCATTGGTAAGTCATTACTCTTCAATCTGAAGGTAATTGGTAGCAGGGATTTTGATAAAGAGTAACAACTGACAACCCCAGCGTAAGTATTAGCATAGTATGAATGTATGGGCCCAAGTGAGTATCTGCTGTATGAATGCTGTTTGCTAATATCACGCTGGATCACCCCACTATAAGGTACTGAGGACATTGAGATGCTATGAACGTCTTTTAATGACAAGCAAAATGATTAAATGTGAGTTTGACTTACCATATAAATTGATCAATGAAAGCCGAAGGCTGATGACTTCTTTTTATTTATTTTTTGTCTCAGCAATGCAGGGGCATTATTTTCTGCAACACTGCCACTGCTGGTCAATCAGTATATTCTGCAGATGGAAAAGTCCACTGTTAGTCGATTATTAGAACTTGAATAATTTCATACTAATGCAATAGAACAAACAACTGATTTTTATAAAGCGTTAATAACAATTATGGCTTCTGTAATATTGTGAAAATCCACAGCTCACTATAAATTCAAATCCCAGTTGTTGTATTCAACCTAGCATACATCTCATAATCCTATGCCTTATTTGTAACCACTCTCTACCCAACTCTAGCACCTATATTTGGACATGGATAAAAAGATCCGATTGCCAGACATGTGACAGCGTACCCTTCTCACTGCAATTCTTTTAGGTTATGGTACACCAATATCAATTAACTCATCTGATAAGTTGAGGGAGGAAGGTTTAGGCTATAGTTAAAGCAAATTAAAAAAAGTTATGAATTACAGATTCTAACATCTTCATTTTAGCACATCCCCGCCAGTTAATCAATAGTGAAGTCGAGAATATTATGTTCAACCACACCTTCAAAAAATGTATAAGTCTCAAACAATGCCTATTTTTTTATTCCACCATCTTAGTCTTCAGCTGGGCATCCCCTCTACTCTGCTACCCATTTCAACACTATGATAAAGGTATCATATTGCTTGCTAGACAATTGATTGGCCCTCATGTCAGATGACATCCTTCTGTAGCTTTATGATGTCAGGGCTCCATTTGACCAATTGCTCTGAGTGAAGATGACACTCAGGAGGATTAGGCATCAGCAAATATGCACTAGGGAACTATCTGTAATTATGACTGCAAGGCAAGTAGGCCCTGTAATGGTAAAGCACTCAAAGCCACTGAAAGCATTGGGCTCCTTTTGAAATTGCGATGGAGTTACAAGAACTGTGTATCATAAAAAAAAATCCATCTTGAGTATCAGAATCCCACATGGAGAGTGCAGAGAAACAGGTGAAATGAGCTTCTCTCCAGGAGAAAGTAAGTGTCACGGGGCGGGGACGCACCTGGACCGCCCGGACCAACAAAGGGACTGGTGGGAGGCGCCGGACATCACCGCACGTTTTGTTTTATCACCACAGGAGGACTGGGCAGGTACATCCTCATCCGACACCACGGAAAGGAGGCATGGTCCCTTTAACTGGGACCCTACGGATGAAGACCCCGCCCCTTCCGATGACGACATCGCCGTTGGACCAACAAGAGGGGACTGGACCAGGAAGAAGGTGTGCACTGACACCGGAGGCGGAGCGGGAGAGAGCGGAGCAGCGGAGAGCAGAGAGGGAGACGGAGAGCGAAGGATCACGAGGAAATCGGCATATCGAGGAGGAGCGGAGGAAGGTCCCGTGACGGAGAGAGAGCCAGGAGGCCATCGGATCCACGCTTCGCCCAGCCACGCTCCAGGAGGAGCGTGGCTAACACAGGTACGAGACCGTTTCGCGGGCTGGGTAGGGAGGCGGGAGAGGCCAGACACCTAGAGGCGCCAGCTCCTTACAGCCCGTTCAGGGAAACGAATTCCCCAACCCCGGCACTTGCACTTCTTCCCCAACCAGCGTGTGTCACGGGTTTTAGTGGCGGGTGTTCCCTCACTCCCTTTCCCTGTCCACAGCTGCACCCTTCACACACTTACCCCCTGTTGTCCTCTTTTTCCTTTTGGTACGACCCGAGTATCTACCAGCGGCAGAGACCAAGGAGGGAGAAGATCCGGTCCAGGCGAGGAACCCTCAGGAAGGCGGGAGCAAGAGACGAGCCGGTTGCTTAGGACTCTCTTTGTGCACGTGAAAGACGGGATACCCTTAGGAGACGCACCTTCCCTAAAATAAAACCTTCATTACCCCGACCCAGTGTCCCGCTCCTTATTCCCGAAACCTCACAGTAAGTCATTCGCTCAACTTAAGACAGCTCATTCCAGCCTCAAAGGCAGTATTTCCTCTGATGACATATTTCTAACACAAGTATCTAAAGCAGGCTTTGTCAGCCTTGGAGACAGTCAAAGTCGTTGATTATCAGGAGCTCCATAATGTCATCCATATTACTACCATGGTGACAGAAATTATATTTACGCAGAAGACCCCACTATAAGGTACTGAGGACATTGAGATGCTATGAACGTCTTTTAATGACAAGCAAAATGATTAAATGTGAGTTTGACTTACCATATAAATTGATCAATGAAAGCCGAAGGCTGATGACTTTTTTTTTTTTCGTCTTAGCAATGCAGGGACATTCTTTTCTGCAGCACTGCCACTGATGGTCAATCAGTATATTCTGCAGATGGAAAAGTCCACTGTTAATCGATTATTAGAACTTGAATAATTTCATACTAATGCAATAGAACAAACAACTGATTTTTATAAAGCATTAATAACAATTATGGCTTCTGTAATATTGTGAAAATCCACAGCTCACTATAAATTCAAATCTCAGTTGTTGTTTTCAACCTAGCATACATCTCTCAATCCTATGCCTTATTTGTAACCACTCTCTACCCAACCCTAGCATCTATATTTGGACATGGATAAAAAGATCCGATTGTCAGACACGTGACAGCGTACCCTTCTCACTGCAATTCTTTTAGGTTATGGTACACCAATATCAATTAACTCATCTGATAAGTTGAGGGAGGAAGGTTTAGGCTATAGTTAAAGCAAATAAAATAAAAATTATGATTTACAGATTCTAACATCTTCATTTTAGCACACCCCGCCAGTTAATCAATAGTGAATTCGACAATATTATGTTCACCCACACCTTCAAAAAATGTATACGTCTCAAAGAATGCCTATTTTTTATTCCACCATCTTAGTCTTCAGCTGGGCATCCTCTCTACTCTCCTACCCATTTCAACACTATGATAAAGGTATTGTATTGCTTGCTAGACAATTTATTGGCCCTCATGTCAGATTACATCCTTCTGTAGCTTTATGATGTCAGGGCTCCATTTGACCAAACGCTCTGAGTGAAGATGACACTCAGGAGGATTAGACATCAGCAAATATGCACTAGGGAACTATCTGTAAGTATGACTGCAGGGCAAGTAGGCCCTGTAATGGTAAAGCACTCAAAGCCACTGAAAGCATTGGGCTCCTTTTGAAATTGTGATGGAGTTACAAGAAAGGTGCATCATAAAAAAAAATCCATCTTGAGTATCAGAGTCCCACATGGAGAGTGCAGAGAAACAGGTTAAATGAGCTTCCCTCCAGGAGAAAGTAAGTCATTCGCTCAACTTAAGACAGCTCATTCCAGCCTCAAAGGCAGTATTTCCTCTGATGACATATTTCTAACACAAGTATCTAAAGCAGGCTTTGTCAGCCTTGGAGACAGTCGAAGTTATTGATTAATTATCAGGAGCTCCATAATGTCATCCATATTACTACCATGGTGACAGAAATTATATTTACGCAGAAGACCCCACTATAAGGTACTGAGGACATTGAGATGCTATGAACATCTTTTAATGACAAGCAAAATGATTAAATGTGATTGTGACTTACCATATAAATTGATCAATGAAAGCCGAAGGCTGATGACGTTGCTTTTTTTTTTTCTTTTCGTCTCAGCAATGCAGGGACATTCTTTTCTGCAACACTGCCACTGCTGGTCAATCAGTATATTCTGCAGATGGAAAAGTCCACTGTTAATCGATTATTAGAACTTGAATAATTTCATACTAATGCAATAGAACAAACAACTGATTTTTATAAAGCGTTAATAACAATTATGGCTTCTGTAATATTGTGAAAATCCACAGCTCACTATAAATTCAAATCCCAGTTGTTGTATTCAACCTAGCATACATCTCATAATCCTATGCCTTATTTGTAACCACTCTCTACCCAACTCTAGCACCTATATTTGGACATGGATAAAAAGATCCGATTGCCAGACATGTGACAGCGTACCCTTCTCACTGCAATTCTTTTAGGTTATGGTACACCAATATCAATTAACTCATCTGATAAGTTGAGGGAGGAAGGTTTAGGCTATAGTTAAAGCAAATTAAAAAAAATTGTGATTTACAGATTCTAACATCTTCATTTTAGCACATCCCCGCCAGTTAATCAATAGTGAAGTCGAGAATATTATGTTCAACCACACCTTCAAAAAATGTATACGTCTCACATAATGCCTATTTTTTATTCCACCTTCTTAGCCTTCAGCTGGGAATCCTCTCTACTCTGCTACCCATTTCAACACTATGATAAAGGTATCCTATTGTTTGCTAGACAATTGATTAGCCCTCATGTCAGATTACATCCTTCTGTAGCTTTATGATGTCAGGGCTCCATTTGACCAAACGCTCTGAGTGAAGATGACACTCAGGAGGATTAGACATCAGCAAATATGCACTAGGGAACTATCTGTAAGTATGACTGCAGGGCAAGTAGGCCCTGTAATGGTAAAGCACTCAAAGCCACTGAAAGCATTGGGCTCCTTTTGAAATTGTGATGGAGTTACAAGAAAGGTGCATCATAAAAAAAAATCCATCTTGAGTATCAGAGTCCCACATGGAGAGTGCAGAGAAACAGGTTAAATGAGCTTCCCTCCAGGAGAAAGTAAGTCATTCGCTCAACTTAAGGCAGCTCATTCCAGCCTCAAAGGCAGTATTTCCTCTGATGACATATTTCTAACACAAGTATCTAAAGCGGGCTTTGTCAGCCTTGGAGACAGTCGAAGTTATTGATTAATTATCAGGAGCTCCATAATGTCATCCATATTACTACCATGGTGACAGAAATTATATTTACGCAGAAGACCCCACTATAAGGTACTGAGGACATTGAGATGCTATGAACATCTTTTAATGACAAGCAAAATGATTAAATGTGAGTTTGACTTACCATATAAATTGATCAATGAAAGCCGAAGGCTGATGACGTTTCTTTTTTTTCGTCTCAGCAATGCAGGGACATTCGTTTCTGCAACACTGCCACTGCTGGTCAATCAGCATATTCTGCAGATGGAAAAGTCCACTGTTAATCGATTATTAGAAATTGAATATTTTCATACTAATGCAATAGAACAAACAACTGAGTTTTATAAAGCGTTAATAACAATTATGGCTTCTATTATATTGTGAAAATCCAAAGCTCACTATAAATTCAAATCTCAGTTGTTGTTTTCAACCTAGCATACATCTCTCAATCCTATGCCTTATTTGTAACCACTCTCTACCCAACTCTAGCACCTATATTTGGACATGGATAAAAAGATCCGATTGCCAGACACGTGACAGCGAACCCTTGATCCAGCGCAATATTAGCCAACAGCATTCATACACCATATACTCACTTGGGCCCATACATTCATACTACACTAATACTTACGCTGGGTGTCAGATGTACTCTTTTATCGAAGTCCCTGCTACCAATTACCTTCTGATTGAAGAGTAATAACTTACCAATGGATCCTTTGCCAATTGGGAAATTTAAAATGAGTGACATTCAATATAGTTCATAATCCTGAAATAACCACTGAGTCAGGAAGTTTTAAAATGTTTATCTAAAGTTTTAGCAGAGTAAAATACAGAAAACACGGTACTTGATTGAAATACCCAAGAAAAAGCATAGAAATGATTTTGCTAATCAATGACGGTGTTTAAGGAAGAGGAGAAGATAGAGACAGCAGCGCAACTAAAGGTTGCAGTATAGTTACCTAAATGCGAGAACCAAGCCCCTTGGCCAAGGAGTTGGAAAAGATAGGACCCAGGAAGGATGAAGAGCAAAGACTTCTTCCAGGATCAGGACAGGACCGGTGACCTCTCTACAACGACGCCTGCGCCGTTCCCCTCTCTGATACTCGACTTCTCCTCGATTCTTCCGTTCTAATGGACTCCGCCGCCCCCTCCTCAGGACCTCTTCTGGACAGGGATTCAGTCAGCAACCGATCAGCATGGCAGTCTGGTGCTAAGAGCTCTCTCGCAGCATGGACGCCTGTTCTTCGTGAAAGCATGCTCTGACTAATTAACTAGTGCTATATTCTATTATACCCTTCTACGCCCATGTACCTCCCCTTAATGTTGCTAAAATATGGGACCACTACTTCTGATTGGACAGGGACAGGGGGTGGATTCTCGCACCATATCGATTTGGCCTAAATTGTAAAGCCTATTGTCTTTACGTTCCCTCCCCTTCAAATTAATACATTCGCTTTATTTCCCACCGTCTCACGACAAATGTTATACATTTTACAGGGGAAAAGTATCATTTTGTCCACCGGAAACATAAAGTAGAGCATCTTCGGCCAATGGGTCATGGCCTTGGGAGACGTCCAAGTTGACTTCACTTGGCAGGCACACAGGACACATGCGCAGAACCATCTGTCTCTCGAGTTTCAAGTCACCAACCCAGGCCCAAGTTTACGAATTACTAAAAGTGCAAGAAGAAAATATTAAAATCACAATTAAAATGTTTCACTGTATGCCCACTTTCCCTACTCTATTCCCAATTAATTATAATACTATCCTGCATTAGTAGCATTAAGAAAACGACAATTTAATAATGACATGAGAGCAAGCTGAAGCATGTGAAAACATTTAACGGCCATTTTAGTGCACACTGCGCAGAAGCAGAAGTTTCCCACCAAGCAAAGAAAGACGTCACACCATGTGATCAGGTTGCGACATGCGCAATGAAGTTCCCGCGCTTTAGCGGACATTTTGGATTACAGACAAGCGTTATTCATTAGTAAAACACATAGGCAAGCTTCTGTCCCTCTTGTGTTTGTGAATGCAAAGGTTAGTATTGACAATACAAATTTACTAAGTTAATACTATGAGGAGGATTGCGTACAAGCAAGTTTCATTTTTGAAACCTTGCTCCATCAATCCCCTCTCTGATGGCGTTTCTGAGCCATCAAAAAAAATACTACCCTCAATCAGATGCCAACTTCTAGCAATTCGTTTCATTCTCATTTTTACATTTTCTGTTTTTCACATCCCCTTTCAATTTTTTGTATAAATCACTTCTCCATTCTTCAAGTTCTATTTCATCTAGTTTTCTCTTCTTTTCTTTTCCAGTCACTTTATATGTTCCATTCTTTCTACAGCATTTGCACCATATTGTTATTGCCAATATTATTATTGCTATCCCTGCTAGGGGTACTAATATTTGACCTATAAGTCCTTTCCCTATATTAGCAAACCAGGTTCCAATTGACGAAATACTATTTGTCAATCTTTCCCATACACTATCAACTTCCAGTGGTTTAAGTTCTTTCTCCAGTTTAGTTATGTTCTGAATATACGTTCCAATTTCTGCACTCTTATCAGGAATATAAGTGCAACAATGTTTCATCTTCAATAATTTACAGACTCCTCCCTCTTTTGCCAATAGAATGTCAAGAGCAAGTCGATTTTGCATAACCATAGATCTAATCGCAACCATCTCCGTATTAATCATTAGAAAACCTCCAGCAGTATCCGTTGATAAACGATCAACCACTGTAGACAATTTACATATTTTCCTTGAGTTCAGAATTATTCCCACTGAAGGTATCAATGCACCAAATATATCACCTACAATTTCTGAAAAACTAGCTCTTTTACTACGTATTAATTCATTATTGTTTTCATTGCTTCCAGTGTTTCTTTTTACGTGGTATATCTTTGGAAAAACGATTCCAAAATAACAACTTCCATACCATCGTGCAGGAAGCCTAAAGTAAGCCTTATTCCCGCATACATAATAAATTCCAGGAAAAACTGAATCTGTTCCTCCTTTTAGTCCCCAACCTCCAAGAATTAAAAAATTGTGTTCACATTCACTGGTACCGATGAAAACATTGTTATAATCAGTCTTTAACCTATGAAGACAAATGTTCCCTGTCTTTACGAAATCCAGTGCCATTGCAGCTTGAGCCTTGCCAGGTGTGTAACTACCTTCTTTCTCAGCCCAAGGTGGTAAATGAGCCTTATGCTCAGAAGCTTTCTTTTGAAAATCTTGTCTTCTATCTTCTACTAAATTCAAAAATATCTTTTCTTCTTCAAGTAAAGAACATGTTAGATTGTGTCTATGTGCATGTGTTATGTCTATCGATTTCATTGTTAAGAAAAACTCTCCCATAAACTCTGCGTCTTGACTACTAAGCACTGGGTTCATACTCTTGCGAATCGGAACCTCAGAAAATATCACATCTAAGTTTGAATAATAATACTGCAGTCTACCTGTTCTATAAAATAAACTTGTTAATACACTACATGAGATGCCATATGTCAGTGGTAAATGATGGTATGTTAATCCTTCCGCTACTGATTCAGGTAACTTCATACAGACATAACAATTACTAACTTCCATTGTGTCTACATACTGAAACAATTTTGTGAAAACATTTAAACTAGTGTCGTTATCAGCTATTTCATGATGAATTTCTGCCTCATCTTCTGTCATTAATTCTACTCTATTGCCCTTCATGTTTGCTGTCCTCCCTTTAGTTTCATTATTAATCTTCTTATCTATTATCATAAGGTAAGGAACTGCTACAATCAGGACTAACCATACTATAAGCACCAATACTAGACTACATATGCAGATTGCACAGCATCTCCTACAACAATTTCGTTTTGGTCTCCCAGTAACTATCATCAGGCATTTTTCGACAAGGAAGATTGCTCTTCTTATCTCTTCTTCTTTTCTTTAGAGGATTCTTTTGTTTAGTCAGGGTGGTCTTGTTTCTTCTTCGTATGTTAGTTCTGCACTTGTTCCTTCGCCACCACTGTCACTTGACTCTGAGCTTTCAAAATCTTCAAAAATAATATAAGTCCAGTCAGGACCCTTGAATTTGTTATTCACAGGTCTCAGTCTTTTACTTTTTCTTTTTCCTGACTTTTTCTCTTGTTCAGTTTGACTTGTCACTTCAGGTACTTGTTCTGGATCTTCACTTCTGGTTGTTATGTGGTACTTTACTCTTTTAATGACACTTGGCCAATGATCTCCTTTTCTTGTTTTCTTTGTTGGCACTGTTTCTTTGCTTTCGTCTTCAGGGATCTCGTTAATTTCACTTCTTAGCACTGTTTCATTTTCTTCAATTACTGTGTTTCTTGTTTGCTCCTTTTCAGGTCTAATTTGTTTTTCTTCAGTAGATTCACAATGTCTTTCAAGATGTTGACCTTGTTCTTTTTTTTATTTCTTTATGTTCATTTTTTTCAAGGTTTTCTTCTTTCTTGTACTCTTCTTGATCTAACTTGTTCTGATCAGGGCTTATTGCACTGTGAACTTCTGCAGCCTGACCGGATTCTTCTAGATCTGTCTGTTCCTGTGTAAAGTCTATTAAATCTTCACTGTTTTGTGTCCAATTTTCTTTCCCTATCTTATTTTGTTCAGGATCTTTTACTGTCTTTTCTTCTTGATCCTGAACTGCTTCTTCTTCACCTATCTGATCTTCTTCAATTTCTTCCAATTTAGTTTGATTTCTCGTTCTGTGGTATACTTCAGGAACTTCTACCACTGGTATCTAATCCTGACTTGTGCTCGGTTGTTCTCCGTCAGCTTCTCTCGAACCTTGATCCTGAGATTCCTCTGCTGGGCAACCTTCAGCTTCTTCAGTGATTGGTGTTGTCGGTGAATTCTCCTCTTCAGGGTCTGGTACTCTCTTTGTGTGGCTTACGTGAATCCAATTAGAAAATCTTGCACACTTCACTGCTGTATTGGTGGTCAATATAACTTGACAAGGTCTGCTCCACCTGGGTGATAGACACGTTTCTCTGGTGTGATTCTTCACTACCACCCAAGCACCAGGATTCAGATCATGTTCTAGTTCAGGCTGCCTGGAAACTTCGTCTTCTCCAACCTGATGAGAGACAGAACGCACTAGGTCAGCCAATCCTTTGCAATAATCCAGAACCATATCAGATATATTCACTAATTTGTTTGTGGGAACATGTGTTTGTCTCATTGCTCTTCCCATCATTATTTCATGAGGGCTTAATCCTGTCGTTCTGTCAGGTATACTTCTGAGTCCCATCAAGACAAGTGGCAATGCGTCTGGCCACTCTAATGATGTTGATGCACACATTTTTCCCAATCTTGACTTTATAGTGCCATTTAATTGTTCAACCACTCCAGAAGCCTCTGGGCGATATGCACAGTGCAATTTCTGTTTGATTTGAAATGCTTCACAGATTATCTGGATCACTTCGCTATTAAAGTGTTTTCCTCTATCTGATTCCAAAGATACTGGGAAACCAAACCTAGGTATGAGCTCACGTAACAACAGTTTTGCAACTGTAATACTGTCATTTCTCCTAGTAGGGTAAGCCTCCACCCACTTTGAAAAGAGACACACTATGACTAGTACATATTTTAGTCCTCTGCATGGTGGTAACTGTATGAAGTCGAACTGGAGTCTTATAAATGGGCCCTCTGCCTTTGCAATCTTTCCAAACCCAATTATCGTTTTCCTGCCTGGATTATGCATTTGGCAAGTTAGACATCTCTGGCAAAGACTCTCTGCAACAGCCCTGAATTTGGGATTGTACCAATTTTGTCTGAACAGCCTAATCATTGCATCTCTCCCTATGTGTGTGTCTACATGATGCATTCTGGCCATTTGTGAGAGTAAACAGTCTGGCATGACTGGTCTGCCATCAGCACTGATCCATACTTCATCTTCTCCTCTTTGGGAGCAACCCACTTTAATCCACAAATTTTTCTCACTTTCATCAACCTCATCTTGCAATTTCTTCACCTCATTCCATGTTTCAGGTGGCATATACAGCATAAGTTGGCAGCTGATTCCCATTCTTTCCACCCTCTTATTGACTGACGTTCTGGTTTTGGCACAATGTTGAGCCACCAGGTCTGCATATCTGTTGCCGACTACCACCCAGTCATCTCCTGACTGGTGTGCGGCACATTTCACCACAGCCAATTCTTTTGGTGATTGTATTGCTTCTAGCAATTCCCTTACAAATTGTCCATTTTTAATGGGGGATCCTGAAGAAGTCATGAAATCCCTCTGCATCCACAGTTGGCCAAAATCATGCACAACCCCGTAACCATATTGACTATCTGTAAATATGGTCACTCTCTGATTCCTCCCAATTTTGCAAGCTTTTATCAAAGCAATCAATTCAGCTACTTGTGCAGATTTTACTCCTGGTAAATAGGATGCTTCGACTATTCCAGTTAATTCACATACTGCATAGGCAGCAGTTAGTTTACCATCTTCATGTCTTTGACATGAACCATCGACAAATAGCTCCCTGTCTGGCTTTTTAAGAGGCTGTTCCTCTATGTCTGGGCGTGGTTTTGTACATAATTCTGTAATTTGTACACAATCATGTTCATCTTCTTCGTCATCTTTATTTGTTTCATGATATGGGTCCGGCAATAAAGTTGCTGGATTTATTATTGTACACCTTACCATGGTCACATTTTCAGCACCCATTATTATCCTCTCATATTTAGTCAGCCGACTAGGAGTAAGATGCTGAGTTTGGGTTCTTGTCAATAGAATCACAACTGCATGTGGAACATACACTTTTACAGGATGTCCCATCACAATTGACTCGCTTTATTCAATGCTCAAACAAGTTGCTGCCACTGCTTTTAAGCATCCTGGCAACGCGGCTGCTACTGGGTCCAATGTAGCAGAAAAGTACGCTATAGGACGTCTGTCTAGTCCATGTCTCTGAGTTAGGACAGAAAGTGCACAATTTTCTCTCTCTTGACAGAATAATGCAAATTCTCTTTTATAATCAGGCATGCCTAAGGCAGGTGCTGAACAAAGTGCGTTTCTCAATTTTACAAAAGCTTCTACACTTTCATCCTCTCACTCAACAGGGTCCTTTGCTTTCTTTTTCGTCATGTTAATTAAGGGCTTAGCTAACATGGAAAAATTTGGTATCCATTGTCGACAGTAGCCTACTATTCCTAGGAACATCCGCACTTGTCTTTGGGTTACAGGCATTTGCATTCTCTTTATTAATTCTACTCTTTCAGAGGTTATTCTTCTTTTTCCCCTCTCAATTTGATGTCCCAGATATTTAACAGTTGTCCTGCAAAACTGTAACTTTTCAGGTGAGACTTTATGCCCTTCCTCAGCCAAGAGATTTAATAATGCTAAGGAATCAACAACACAGTCTTCTCTGGTGGTTCACGCCACCAATAAGTCGTCGATATATTGGACTAAGACTGAGCTTCCTGGCATCACTAGTTTTTCCAGGCACTTTTTCAGTATCTGGTTGAAGATGGAAGGACTTTCTGTGTACCCCTGAGGAACACGATTCCACACATAGACCTTGTTCTCAAATTTAAATGAGAAAAGATACTGGCTGTCTGGATGCAATGGTATTGAAAAGAATGCTTGACATAAATCAATTACTGTGAACCATCCTGCATTCCAAGGGATCTGGTATAGAATTACTGCAGGATTTGGTACTATGGGACAACATGGTTCCACAATCTTGTTTATTTTACGCAGGTCCTGAACAATCCTATATTTTCCACTAGGTTTCTTTAGTCCCATGATTGGTGAATTACATGGGCTACTCATTACTTCTTTTAGGATGTTTTGTTCTACCATTCGATTTATTTCTTCAATGACTCCTGCTTTTACTTCTGCACTCATTTTGTACTGTCTGGTATTTGGGAAAATTGCACCTTCTTTTACCGTAATTTGAGCTGGATCTATTTTTGCCATAAGTCCTACTTCTTTTCCGGTGAATTCCCATACCATGGGGTTTACTGTACCTTTTATTTCTTCTGGCAACTCATCTCTTGTTATTAACGAAAACATTTCGTCTATTTCTGTACCTTGTTTTGCAACCAAAATGTTATATACATGGTCCTCATCTGGTGTCTGAACTGCCACACCATCTGGCATGCAGAAAATTGTACAGTTCATTTTGCACAATAAATCCCTACCTAATAAATTCACTGGGCTAGAATCGCACACTACAAATTGATGCATTTCTCTAAAATTTCCTATTTTGACTTCCATTGGTTCTGTAAGAGGTGTTCTAATTCTTTGATTAGCTACCCCTACTACTTGGATATCTTCACCAGAGAGAGAAGGTCTGGGATATCTGCTGATCTCACCGTAGACCTGGTAGCACCAGTGTCCAAAAGGAAAGTAATATCATTACCTTTCACATTTCCTTCAACATATGGACCAGACTGATCTACCTGTAAGGATGCGCCAAGTACGCACTCCTTCTTCCCCTCTCCTAGGCACCGTCATGAGTTGAATTCACAGTAATTGTCCTGCAAAAGAAATTGTGATGTCATATAATCATTCTTACCACTCCCTCCTGGGTATCCAATGTCTGTACCGTGCTTTGCTCTGCTTACATTACCCTGAACAGGTGGAGGTGGTAATTGACTCTGGGGATTTACACCCTGCTGTGAGTCATTCTGTTTTGTGGATTTAAGTTTTGATTTGGGCCATTATTATTCCGAATCTTTTTACATTCGTCCTTCCAATGCCCCAATTTTCCGCATCCATGACAAGGAAATTTCTTTTTAGCTTCTTCTCTACTCATTCGTCCACTAAATTTTCCACCATTTCCCGTATCACCACTCGTTCCAGAATCTTTTCCTTGATTTTCACTCGGATTTTCTAAATTAATTCCCTGCTTCTCTGCCATTTTCACCTGTGCCCACATCACCTTTTCTTGTAATTTCTTGTGTCTATCCTCAATATTGTCTCCACAATATTTCGCATATTTCAGAATTTCATCTATGGGCTTTCCCTGCCAACACAGCATGTGTTGTTTAATCATCTGGCAAATCTCTGGCTTCAGACCATAAACAAATCGATACACAAACTGACATGTTTTTGTCTCCAATGTCCTCAAATCCACTATACTGTTTAAACACCTGCAATAGACGCTCATAATAGGAATGTACTGATTCACTGGCTTCTTGGGTGGTTCGATCTATTTTCACCCAATCTGTTTCTTTCGGGGGTATTTTCCCTTTCAGGTATGTTATCACCTGCTGATACTTTTTCATTACATCATTTGACGGGGCACCTGTCTTCGGATCTCTAGGATATTCATCACTAGGCCAATCGACTGTAATTTTACAATCTGTCCACAAATCGGCAGGTACCACTATGTCAAACAAACCATCTAAATCCTTCAACAATACCTTTGACACCTTCACAAACCTTTCAACCTGCTTGTAACATTCAATTGGCTTTTCCCTCAGCTTTGGAAAATCATTCGTAAATGATAAAAATATCCTGTCTGCTCCATGGGACATGTATATATCCTCCTCCCGTAACTTCTCGCATTGGATACATTTGATCTGCTTTTCCTGCTTCCTTCATCACATATTCTGATGCTGTTCTACTTGTTCGTGCTTCTTCCTTTTTCTTGGCCCACCTAGTTTTCCATTTATCTAGGTCTCCCCATTTTTGCAAAACTAACATTAATTCTCTTATTTGTAATCTTCTTCCAGAGGCATTCATATTTTCTAAATCTTTGTCTGAAAATTCTGCTCTATAGGGTTTCTGTAGTACCTTTGATCTCCCTATTTCTATTCCCATCTGTAATGCTAAATTGGACAATTTTTCATGAAATAACCTTACATTTCTGGTGATACTCCTGCATAGGAACAATAATTCTTCTTCATCATAGGTATTTAAGCGTTCTAGTCCTACATTTCCTGCTATTATTTCTTCTAATTCGACTTTTAATTTATGAATGTCCATTATTTTCGGAGGTGTGCACTGTTTAACTGACCCTTGCACCCATCTTTCTAGATCTTCAGGTGTTACTATGGTAGCACTTTTTGCTCCCGATGAAGTTACTAAACTTACATCTTTTGAACCTCCAGGTACATCTTTTCTTGGAGTACTATTTACAGAACCTCGAATAGGCAAGTCCATAAGTGATATTGTGGATTCACAGTCACTAAATTGATCCTCAATTATAACTGGAGCTTCAGGTCTGGGATTACTCACAGGAGTAGGAGCAAGTATGGGTGGAGGACAATTTCCCTGAGTACCATATAATGGAACTACTGGACCAATTGTTACAGGTATGGTCACCGAATCAGGATGTACTTTTATCTGAGTTATTTTCTGTATTAATTCTGCTCTGGTCTTTTCTAGGGCTTCTTTTTCTTTATCATGTAGCATTCTATTCGGGGTGAATTCATGCATTACCTGTGGCACTAATGGAGTTTTTGGTGGTGCACTTGGGGTGCATCCACTTGTCCCTTCCTGATATGGTGGGGGATTTCTTAACATTTCCTCCATAAATTCGTCTTCATATTCCTCATTTCTCATTAAATGTTTTGTCTTTTCTGTACATTTGCCTCCTGATTTCTCTCCTTCTGTGAATAATGGATACAGTCCTTCTGTAATCATTGCCCTTCTCCATTGTTTCATCTGACCCTCTCTCGACTCACGTAAATATCTGGGGAAAAATCCTGGGTAACTCCTATTACTTCTAGATCTATCCCGCTCAAATGCCTCGGTTTCCCATTCTTCTAGAGCTTCGTACTGAGTTAATCTAGGTCTGGGTTCTAAGTCATTCATCCTCAATCTCAAGTTCTGAAGAATTCGCCCATTAAACGTGCCATTCTGGGGAAATGCTAATATTCCATCATTTTTGGTGTATTCTATCCAATTCTCCATCCATACACAAGTATGATAACCTCTCTCCATCATCATATATGATGCAGGCGTTTTAGCTGGTGGAATAATAATTCCTTCTCTAGTTTTGATTGGTTTTTCCTTTTTAAAATAATTCTTAATCTTTTGTAAGAATGACATTTTTCTCCTTTCTCCGTACATTCTATCTAATCTTCTGTGTACAAAATTATATTCTGCAAAACCTAGGAATCTCCTATCCGGACGAGTTCCTGTTAAAATCGGATCGCGTTTTAACATGCAATCCTTATCCACTAAGAATTTTGCTTCTATAATTTCGACCAATCAAATGTCTGCTATCTTTTATTTCTGAGCCAATCCTTGCGCGGCCTTTTGATGACGTTTCTCTGTCAACCCTCCTTTACAATCTGCTCTTTTCTGTCCTTGCTGGTTTAACCAATCCCAGCGCGGCACCTGTGACGTCAGTACTACTCCTGACTACTGACCCCTCCTTTACAAGTGTCTCTCCACACCCGCTGTTTCAACCTACCACAGCGCGGCGTTTTGTGACGTCAGCTCCCTCTCCGGCAACTGACCCTCCCTTTACAAAAATGTACGCAAACTGATTTTCTCTATAAATCTTAATTAATTTTCAGTAACAACATAAAACATTCGCTATCGTGCCAGTTTCTTCTAAATTCAAAAAAGATAGTTTCTTCTCACACTTAGTAAAACTTTTCCGTTTACTAAAACATATACTACGAGTAAAACACTTCCGTCTACTCTTCACACAAGCTCCAGAAGTACCTGTTACTTCTCCAATGTTACCCTTACTAGGTGATATAACATCAAATTTTTATCAGCGTACCCTTTTTGCTATTACTCACACGCATAGAGTCCCTAACGAGTACTGAAAGTCCTGCTTAACTTCTCAGTACTAATTCTGCCTGACAGATAACCTCACTGCAGTATGGCTTCCACTTGCCACCCACTATTCTTTTTACCCCGGGGTATTCTGGACAACATATAACAAACTCAAAATTTTAAGCGAATGTTAGTTCATAAAAATACAAATAAAAATTCTCATTACCCAATTAACAAAGAGTAACCATAACCGTCCTCTGCTTGCCAGAAAACTGATCCAGCGCAATATTAGCCAACAGCATTCATACACCATATACTCACTTGGGCCCATACATTCATACTACACTAATACATACGCTGGGTGTCAGATGTACTCTTTTATCAAAGTCCCTGCTACCAATTACCTTCTGATTGAAGAGTAATAACTTACCAATGGATCCTTTGCCAATTGGGAAATTTAAAATGAGTGACATTCAATATAGTTCATAATCCTGAAATAACCACTGAGTCAGGAATTTTTAAAATGTTTATCTAAAGTTTTAGCAGAGTAAAATACAGAAAACATGGTACTTGATTGAAATACCCAAGAAAAAGCATAGAAATGATTTTGCTAATCAATGACGGTGTTTAAGGAAGAGGAGAAGATAGAGACAGCAGCGCAACTAAAGGTTGCAGTATAGTTACCTAAATGCGAGAACCAAGCCCCTTGGCCAAGGAGTTGGAAAAGATAGGACCCAGGAAGGATGAAGAGCAAAGACTTCTTCCAGGATCAGGACAGGACCGGTGACCTCTCTACAATGACGCCTGCGCCGTTCCCCTCTCTGATACTCGACTTCTCCTCGATTCTCCCGTTCTAATGGACTCTGCCGCCCCCTCCTCAGGACCTCTTCTGGACAGGGATTCAGTCAGCAACCGATCAGCATGGCAGTCTGGAGCTAAGAGCTCTCTCGCAGCATGGACGCCTGTTCTTCGTGAAAGCATGCTCTGACTAATTAACTAATGCTATATTCTATTATACCCTTCTACGCCCATGTACCTCCCCTTAATGTTGCTAAAATATGGGACCACTACTTCTGATTGGACAGGGATTCTCGCACCATATCGATTTGGCATAAATTGTAAAGCCTATTGTCTTTACGTTCCCTCCCCTTCAAATTAATACATTCGCTTTATTTCCCACCCATCTCACGACAAATGTTATACATTTTACAGGGGAAAAGTATCATTTTGTCCACCGGAAACATAAAGTACAGCATCTTCGGCCAATGGGTCATGGCCTTGGGAGACGTCCAAGTTGACTTCACTTGGCAGGCACACAGGACACATGCGCAGAACCATCTGTCTCTCGAGTTTCAAGTCACCAACCCAGGCCCAAGTTTACGAATTACTAAAAGTGCAAGAAGAAAATATTAAAATCACAAATAAAATGTTTCACTGTATGCCCACTTTCCCTACTCTATTCCCAATTAATTATAATACTATCCTGCATTAGTAGCATTAAGAAAACGACAATTTAATAATGACATGAGAGCAAGCTGAAGCATGTGAAAACATTTAACGGCCATTTTAGTGCACACTGCGCAGAAGCAGAAGTTTCCCACCAAGCAAAGAAAGACGTCACACCATGTGATCAGGTTGCGACATGCGCAATGAAGTTCCCGCGCTTTAGCTGACATTTTGGATTACAGACAAGCGTTATTCATTAGTAAAACACATAGGCAAGCTTCTGTCCCTCTTGTGTTTGTGAATGCAAAGGTTAGTATTGACAATACAAATTTACTAAGTTAATACTATGAGGAGGATTGCGTACAAGCAAGTTTCATTTTTGAAACCTTGCTCGATCACCCTTCTCACTGCAACTCTTTTACGTTATGGTACTCCAATATCAAATAACTCATCTGATAAGTTGAGGGAGGAATGTTTAGGCTATAGTTAAAGCAAATAAAAAAAAATTATGATTTACAGATTCTAAAATCTTCATTTTAGCACATCCCCGATAGTTAATCAATAGTGAAGTCGACAATATTATGTTCAACCACACCTTCAAAAAATGTATACGTCTCACATAATGCCTATTTTTTATTCCACCATCTTAGCCTTCAGCTGGGCATCCTCTCTACTCTGCTACCCATTTCAACACTATGATAAAGGTATCCTATTGCTTGCTAGACAATTGATTGGCCCTCATGTCAGATGACATCCTTCTGTAGCTTTATGATGTCAGGGCTCCATTTGACCAATTGCTCTGAGTGAAGATGACACTCAGGAGGATTAGGCATCAGCAAATATGCACTAGGGAACTATCTGTAATTATGACTGCAAGGCAAGTAGGCCCTGTAATGGTAAAGAACTCAAAGCCACTGAAAGCATTGGGCGCCTTTTGAAATTGCGATGGAGTTACAAGAACTGTGTATCATAAAAAAACATCCATCTTGAGTATCAGAGTCCCGCATAGAGAGTGCAGAGAAACAGGTTAAATGAGGTTCCCTCCAGGAGAAAGTAAGTCATTCGCTCAACTTAAGAAAGCTTATTCCAGCCTCAAAGGCAGTATTTCCTCTGATGATATATTTCTAACACAAGTATCTAAAGCAGGCTTTGTCAGCCTTGGAGACAGTCAAAGTCGTTGATTAATTATCAGGAGCTCCATAATGTCATCCATATTACTACCATGGTGACAGAAATTATATTTACGCAGAAGACCCCACTATAAGGTACTGAGGACATTGAGATGCTATGAACGTCTTTTAATGACAAGCAAAATGATTAAATGTGATTGTGACTTACCATATAAATTGATCAATGAAAGCCGAAGGCTGATGACGTTGCTTTTTTTTTTTCTTTTCGTCTCAGCAATGCAGGGACATTCTTTTCTGCAACACTGCCACTGCTGGTCAATCAGTATATTCTGCAGATGGAAAAGTCCACTGTTAGTCGATTATTAGAACTTGAATAATTTCATACTAATGCAATAGAACAAACAACTGATTTTTATAAAGCGTTAATAACAATTATGGCTTCTGTAATATTGTGAAAATCCACAGCTCACTATAAATTCAAATCCCAGTTGTTGTATTCAACCTAGCATACATCTCATAATCCTATGCCTTATTTGTAACCACTCTCTACCCAACTCTAGCACCTATATTTGGACATGGATAAAAAGATCCGATTGCCAGACATGTGACAGCGTACCCTTCTCACTGCAATTCTTTTAGGTTATGGTACACCAATATCAATTAACTCATCTGATAAGTTGAGGGAGGAAGGTTTAGGCTATAGTTAAAGCAAATTAAAAAAATTATGAATTACAGATTCTAACATCTTCATTTTAGCACATCCCCGCCAGTTAATCAATAGTGAAGTCGAGAATATTATGTTCAACCACACCTTCAAAAAATGTATACGTCTCACATAATGCCTATTTTTTATTCCACCTTCTTAGCCTTCAGCTGGGAATCCTCTCTACTCTGCTACCCATTTCAACACTATGATAAAGGTATCCTATTGTTTGCTAGACAATTGATTAGCCCTCATGTCAGATGACATCCTTCTGTAGCTTTATGATGTCAGGGCTCCATTTGACCAATTGCTCTGAGTGAAGATGACACTCAGGAGGATTAGGCATCAGCAAATATGCACTAGGGAACTATCTGTAATTATGACTGCAAGGCAAGTAGGCGCTGTAATGTTAAAGCACTCTTATATAACTGTGTCGTATATATGATGACTTTGCTTATGGTGGGTAATAGATTATCTTATTTGGGTACTCATTGATCTCCGGGCCCTCGCTGGGAGTGGGCCTTTGAACACCCAGTATTGTTCATGCACAGATCGCGCCTTTTAAACTTTGTTTTTTTCCAACTGTGGGTGTACACACAGTGTTTTTTTTTTGGCTCACTCTTACTGTGAGGATTCACTTTGCCGCTACCTTACCTAAACTACGCTGTTGGTACAACTTTCACTGGTTTGTCGGTGCTCTACTCTCTTTTGGAGTCTGTTCAGACACCACATGAAATAGAGGGTGGACAGTGTCTAAGGGGCTCATTATGATGGCGGGCGGACATCAATCCGCCCGCCATCATAACGGTGATGGGACCGACCGCCAGACGTGCGGTGGTCCCACCAGTGCAATTAGGATGCGCCCGCCATACTGGCGGGCGCATCCTGGCCTTTTACCATTGCGGACGGTGCTGCTGGCTGCAGCACCGTCCGCAATGGTAAAAGAGCATGCACAGCATTTCCCTGCACCACGTGGCAGGTACCACGCGGTGCCTGCCACTTGGTGCATGGAACTGCAGGGGGGTACCATGGGTACCCTCCCAGTGCACACACCCCCCACCGAGGGGGCCCGCAACGGGCCCCCAAAGCCAATCCCCACCATCCTTTCCATGGCGGCGCCTCTCCAACACCCACATCCTAATGTGGCGGATGGTGCCTGCTAGGCACCGCCACCATATTAGTGGCCCAGCTCCGCCCGGCAGGCAATCGTAACGATTGCCAATGGCGGAAAAGCGGCGGACGGACTTTGCGTCTGCCGCGATACCCACCGCCATCCTAATATGGCGGTGGGTAAATCTCCTTACGATGGCGGAATGATCGCCACCGCCGGCCCGGCGGTGGCGATCGTTCCGCCATCGTAATGAGTCCCTAAGTATCTATTATCATGTTATGTACGTAAATTTGGATGTTGTTTCATATGTATTCTTTGTGCTGTCTTGGTGGGTTGTTTATGTTTCTATCGTATGGGATCAAATCGGTCTGAAGCATTTCTTTAGTAAAGAATGTATATACTCTTTGTATTGTCACATGTTACTATGTCTTTTTGTCATATTGTAAATCATGTTTTTAAATGTATATGTAAACATTTGTTACTCTACAGCCCTGAAGTCCATTGTATTAGACAAAAGGCGTTGGCTGGTCTACACTGCATATTGCAAGTCACGTTCGAATCATTTGTGATTAATAAAAAAGAAGATTCAGAGAACAACTCTGGACACAGACTTTGTACTTTGTCTAATTGTTTATGCGGTGGTGCACTGTCTGCTTTTTCATGAGACAGACAGATAGACAGACAGACAGACACGCAATTTCCAACATTAGATCAGTGCAAGAAATACAACAATGGCAGCAAGACCTCAGACTTGTACTAGAGATTCCTTGAGTCAGACTCAAGTGTGAATATTCGAGTCCTGATCTGTTAAAGGAGTGAGAGTGAGGTGGGAGGGTGGGATTTCAAGTCTGTTAGAGGTGTGAAAGTGCTGTATCATGGATGACACTACTACACTGAGGTTTGTGAGTGTTGTCACTAGTGCAAGACTGCCAATCTAAATCTGAGGTCTGTAGTGTAACTGCAAGTCAGTGAGGAGTGAGAGAATACAACTGCTAGTCTCTAGCTGCAAAAGCAAAGGTGTGAGAGGTGTCAGTAGTGCGAGCCTATAGCCTGTGAGGGGTGATGTATGTATGCATGTTGTTTGGGTACATCTGTGTAGGTCTGCACTATTTTTACAGCTTGATGTATTGCCTTTGCCAATACTTGTTTTTCAATGTAAGTTTATATTCTGGCAACCTGTTCTCTGCAATAAACTGATTACTAGACTATATAATATCATGCAGGATACAGCACCTATTCGCACCCCAAACACTCGTGCATCAAGGGAGCGTGATACAGAATCCCCCATCACAGATAATCAATAGACATTTTGTGGTACACAAACGGCTGCTCTCTCGCCCAATTATACAATGCGGCTCATCCATTTTAAGTATCTGCACCAGATATACCGCACACCGATACAACTTCAACTAATAGGGCTCGCAGTGGAGGCATGCTGCAAGAGGTGCAAGGCCTTACAGGCCAATTTCATACACCTTATCTGGACTTGTCCCTTGGTCAAGGAATATTGGCAAAAAGTACTCAATACCCTGGAGCAGATGATGGGACATTCTATTCCTCGAGCTCCCTTGGTATGCCTCCTGGGCTATGTGAAACACCGACCGCCTGCTATCCACCGCTTAATGGCCATGGTCCTGCTGCTGGTAAAACGTTGTGTCACTATACACTGGGGACGGAGACCGGTGCCCACAGTTACATCCTGGTTACAAGACGCGACCTACTGTCAGGAACAATTAGCTACTTATTGGGAGCAAATGGCACCGACATCTCACACCAAAGAGCTATGGGAAGCACTATTATTGTATTTACGTACACAAGAAACTACTCATGAATGACCAACCACAACAAATTCCTGTTCAGATGCTTCAGCCCCAGAGCCCGAAACAACAATCTCCCCGTGAATAGGCACTCGCTGACTTGTGATAGGTCCTCTTTTCTGCATTCAAGCGAGAGCTTCTGATCTAGCTTATCTTTTAATGACCTAATGTATCTAATGATGTCCGATAACTACAGTATCTGTACTGCTGTACAGCTTTGATTGATCACTCCTCCATTTCTATAATGTGAGATGTTTAACTGCAAAAATACAAAACATGTTTTCGCAAATCTATCAAAAGTAATGAAAATATGCTCCAGTAAGTAGTGTAATATCACCTTCATTCTCAAGTGCTTGATGGGTTCATCATTTTAACAAAAGAGCAGGGACTGGTACTTCTGAGAAGGTTGTAGGACACCAGGGGCCTTATTACAGAGAGCGCCACAGGGCGCAACGTGTTTGCACGCCCACTTTGTGCACCCCATGGCATTTGGTATTGCAATAGGGGCCGCAAATACATGTGGGTCCCCTTCTGTAATACGGGCACACTCAAAGTGCACCACAAAAATCCTAAAGGCAGCCCTCTTGGACCCCCAGACATCCCCTTGCAGGCGGGTGCAGTCACTCACTGCACCCGCCTGCACGGGGATCTCTCTCCCCTCTTCAAAGTGCAGGTGTGTGCTGCCTGCACAGCGAAGCAAAGAGCGGCTTTGAAGCAGCTGCTCCAAATTTCACTTGAAAGCGCTGCCCCAGGGCAGCACCAGTTCACTGCTGCGCTGAGGGCAGTACATTCATGGCATTAAGGCGTACCTTCCCTGTTTGCATATGGTGCACCTATTAAAAGGTGTGCCGGAGCGCGAACAGGGAAAGTGCTCCTTATATGTAATAGAGCTCCAGAATTGTTTTGGCATCACGTCACAGTGTAACAAAAGACAGTCACCCTTTTAAAGATCCTGCTTATTTTCTCCTGCAGCTATGCCATGTAATAATTCCGAAAATGCAACATATGGGATATGGGCTTCAGTAACTGCAAAAACATATTTTCCTATAGCTAGGAGGCCTAGAGAATCGTTCACTACCATCACAAAGCACTGCCTGAATACATGGCATGAGCGAGAGGGAGCATGAGCTGTTGACTCAGAGGCAATCACAGTGGCATTTATGGGCTGCTTGCTGTTGTATACGTCTACGAGCGTTAAGATTAAAAGTACTCGTAGGCCATTTAGATACGGTGTGCCCTACACACACTGTACGTCATTGTATCAGTCTCTCTTCACAATGTACAGTCTGGTGAAGCTTACAGGGCTGGCTTTTTAAAATGAAAGGACCTCCTCCTTTGGGTAGAGATTTTTGATGTGTGGTTGATTAGAATGTGAATAGGTGAAAGGCAGAAAGAGTCAAAGGGTGGAGAACAAGTTTATGAATGGGTTACTGGGTGAGTGAATACACTGACTGTTGCTAGAATGAACAGACAACTGCAAATAATAAAGAATGGTTAAGTAAGTGCATGAATTGATGAAAGACTAATGCACAAAGGTGAGTTTGTGGGTGAATGGGTAAGATCATGAAGGAGTGTAAAAATGGCCAGAGTGCTAGAGCAGAATTTTTCTTTTGTGTTTTTTATTTGACAGATCGACAATAGTGGGCGCTACTTAGATTGGTAAATCCAAAAAGGTAAGAAAATGGGTGAAAGCGCTATTTTGGTAGTCGGGTGTCCTGCAACATATGTTAGGTGCTGGGGCACATAAAAGGGGGGGAAAGTGTAAATGCCCGCAAGGGATGGAGAAGCAACATGGGAGCAATCAACAGTGATGGGGGGCTAAAATAAAGAATAGGGGAGGAGGGGAGTGGAAAAGCAGCATATGAGGGGGGGGAGAGCAACACGGAAAGCAGGGACAGAAATACACAAGAGAGAGCAGTACACGAGGGAGACAGCCACACACAGCATGTGGCAGAGAAGAGAATACCACTGAGCATGTGAGGGGTTGGGTGTTTTGGGGAAGGGAAGCAGCACATGAAGGAGATAGCTAGAGAACATATGCACTCCCATGGAGGGCTGACAGAAAAAAGTAGTTCCCTAAAAATGAACAGTGGAAAAATACAGGTGAGCCAAGAAAAAGGATGGTAAAGAGACTATACTATGCTCCAGGGGATGGACAAACACAATATTGACAAGGCAAGCTATTGAATAACAAGTAAGCTAATGAGAGTAACAATAATGCCAACCAATGGTAAGCAATAGGAGGGCTTTAAACCCATTATACATTTTCGCAATTCCATAATAGCTATTTCGCAACCAGACATCGTGCGCTGTCTCATATGCAAGACCTCAAAACGTATGGCAAGTTATTATTCAGGCTTGCATGCATAGCAGTATTTAAAGATTCAGTGGGATAAATGATGCTGAGATTATTGGTGCCCCTTAACTATGAGATTTAATTTGGCTTTGAAATGATTAAGTCCAACTGCTGTTTTAGATCTAGTCACTTCATTCTAATAGCTCGCTTGTTTTAAACTGTAAAAATATGCATAAGAAAGGAAATAGGACACAGAAATGCATTGTAAACATAAGTCGTCCTTGCATTACTCTTCAGTGAAACAAGCTTTGTATGCTTTTCCAATACAACAGCTTCAAGCAGGAATGATAGCTTCTCTGACTAGGTAGATTATTTTATGACGGGATAGATAAATCACTAAGTAATCATCAATGCTTGTCTTTTGCTAATCATTTATATGATGGACTCTGAGAAAGCCATTAAGGTATAATGGGGTAACCCACAATTGTCCACGGACCTGGGTAATGATCGATATAAATAACAATGGTCCTAGACTCGAGAAGTTCAGCATGGATCCCCTGGGCTCCGAAATAACTGCTTAATAAGATGCTGTGGGCGATTCTTTCACCCGAGTTTGATTAATTTCAACATTGCAGCTTGCACTCTTCAGATTCATTCTGGGTCACGCCACAATTAGATGCGGACCGCCGTACGAGGGGCTGTATCCTGACTGTACTTCACCGTAGGTTGCCCCCCTCCCCCCTGTCCTGAGGAAGACCCGCCTTCAGAGGAGATAAACTACCCTCATTAGACCAAGGTCGAAACGTCGACACTCTCCCCCAGTGGGCCTGTACCTGGCATCCTCCCAGCCCTCCCCTTTTTTCACAGATGAACATTCTCTGTGCATCATCAGGAAAATCATGAAAGGAACACTTGCAAATCCATGAGGGACAGGCCTATGTGTAAAAATCTGGTGTTACTGTAAATCACGACCAGTTTACTAAGGATATTGAAATGCAAAACTTATTGTTGTTTAATTTGCTTTCTGGATTCCCCTCCTTTTATATCTGTCTTACTCCATGAGCACTCCTTTCTCTCACACTCCCCTTGGAGCAACCTTTCTCTATTTTTGAAACATTGAATATGGTGATCTGTGATAATAAGTAACTGTGGAATAAACAGTCACCATTACAGCAATATTGGGTGCCGTTGTGTCTTTTGAGGATATACATGCTTGCGTATTGAAGAAATTGGTGATCCAATGTTAAACCTATATGTACCTAATGCCTTTGACTAATGAAACTAAACTGTAACGCCTAGAAGTCTAGGACTCTGAGAAAGGACATGCCAAGCTAAGAAGCAAGTTTGAATGCCTATAACAACAATACTCACGTTTATGCTTTTCCAAAAATGCTACAAACCACGTCACATCAGAATGGCATGTACTGCTAGAGTAATGAAAACATGTTCCTTTTGACCAATGCAAAAGCTTAACTCCTAAATTTCGGCTCACACAACATTCTTGCTAATTGGTGCTCTTCGTACCCCAAACCTTCGTTATTGGACATTTTTGATTTTAAAATGTTAGCTAACAAGGGGAAAACACTAGGCTTCTCCTAATTGTGGAAATCTAAAAATAATTTCCCTTACTACATTAGGAATGTGACTTCCGATATCAGAACCATCAGCCAGATGCTGATGCCCTACATGTGGATACAGCAACCTCCTACAAGAAGGGACAAATATCACCTGTCTCAAGAATCGGTGATTCCCAAACCTGTAGATCCACAACACTCTTTTTAGAACAACACATTTTTGCGACCCACTTAGCTTTAATTGACATGAGGCAGGCGATTTTTTAACGTAACTAAAGCATTATGTGGTAGAGCGGTAATTTACAGACCGTGCATTTTGCATTGAAATGGGCAATAATTTGCAGATACAAATTTACCGATAAAACTATATATACTGCACACAAATGATAGTGTGTGGATATTGGGCTTCAGTAAATAGTCATTTGTGCATCACCAAATAAAGTATCTTGATTTGTTTTGATCCGATTGAAATCTTTGTTTCCATCACACTTTAGAATTACGAAAAAGGGCTTTTATTTTTTTTGCTTTTTTAACTGAATATGTACAATGCAAATTACAGATAGTTACATTTGGTTGTGTGTTACAAAAATGACAGCCTACATACAGCCCAGCCGCGGTCCGTGCAGGTAACAGCAGTGGGCCGAGGGAAAATTAAATAATTAATTTTCCCTCAGCATCGTCCCTCGAAATCCGTTCTTACCCAGCCCCACCGCTGTTACCTGCACGGACCGCGGCTGATACAGCCTTTCCTTTCACACTAGGGTACGCATCAACATTGTCACATAATTCACTGTACATTTCTTTCTCTGACTGCAAACTGAGAAGAGTACGTAAATCCATTCCTGTGTTAAAAAAAATTAGCAGCATTTTGTCAGAGGATATAGCCTAACATTTGACCTCTATCTTTAAAGCCCAGCAAATATGACATGATATAGAATTTAAATGCATCTGTATTTGTTGGACTTTCACAACCAACCAAAAATCGGCTCATGGCCCACCAGTGGGTCGTGACCCACAGCTTGGGAAACACTGCTCTAGATAACATTCTATAGGCGGAAGATTTGATATGTTGTTAGGCCATGTACAGTGAGTTAGAATAGCCAAGCTGGGAGTTGATGGTAATGCAGGGGGTGAAAGGCAGGATGTGGCTGGGTAGGCAAAGGAAGAACACTGTAGGCTCCATACCCAATCGGAGCATTGAGAATCCTTATAAGTTAAGAGCGACTCTCTAATCACCTACTATGCCAGATTGGGGCACTGGCTGCCTTAGGTAGAGTGCTAGAGTTTCAATGGTTGGTAGGGTTTGTATGGTACCCACACAGAGATCAGTTTTGCTTCCCTATAGTTTCCAAAGGAAGCTTCCTTTGAATAAGTGATGTGTCCTTTTATGGCTGCAAGTCAGCCGAATAAAGATATTTGACTGACTGACTGAATACGTTAATGCTTATTTGAAAGGTTTCTGGTGTCCATTCGTTATTTGCTGGCTAATAGATACAGTACTGTCGACTCATGAGCTTGAACACTGGTGATGCCCACTTATAATCTTCAGGAAAAAGCTGAAAAAAGCAGTGGTATTAGGTGGAAACGTGTGGGGGAATGCATAAGACCAGGTGGGAGAGTGACTAGAAGGGACTTGGTTTAAATCACAGAGATGGGCTTGAGAGGAAAGAACAAGCAAGAGAACAGGCAAATTTGATACTACTGCTAAGCTACAAAATAATTGCAGAGCAGTTTCCTGTTGTCCAAAGTCAAGCTACTTTGCAGTTTGCACATGTTTTTCATCCTTTGCTGGCTGCTTCAGATGTATGTGAATGTTGATTTTTCCCAGGATCATAGCAACAGTCAATCTTAAGCATCTCATGTACATTGAGAATATAATTAATTGGCCTATTGTTGATTTTTAAGGCAGGCAGATTTCTATTTTACTTATAATAAATAAAACCTTGTTTTTATACAGCAGTTTGTACATGTTTTGCCTTTTCTAAGCACTGTATATGACAGGTTCCACAATTTCATAGTGCTTGAATTGTGGGCAATGACTGCTTGGGTGGGGAAGCTGGAATGAAAGAACAGTTCTATGAGGTACTTTATGAGCTATACCAAGGTGCTCGCACATTCTAAGGCCTTTGTTTGTTAAGGTTTACACTATTTCATGACCTGACTTTATTCGTAGAAGGTTGAAAGGCGGAGTTAACCTCCCAATATTCAAACCTTTAATCCGCAAGAGTCATAGAGCCTCCTACAGCAAGCTCTTCGATTCAATAACCTTTTACTATATTAAGTAGTATTTTATAGTTCTCAGAAGTATGATAGGAGGAGTCAGCCTTATCAAAGTTCAAATACCTTCTTCAAACTGCCCACATCTCTACTGCAGTATCATTAAGCACTATTTTTTCTTTAATCTTACACTAGCAATTCTATTCGTTTATTATCATTTTCAGCGTAAAGAAAAGTGACTAAGATACCAGAATTCAAGAAGGCGACCAGCACATTAACTCACTGAGATTTCTTACCAGCATGTTGTTGTTATTTATTAATTACTGTTATTTTTGTTATCATTCTCAGTAGGAAGAAGTCAGTCCCTTCATATTTCAAACGGAACTTTCAGGTTTCATGCAAGTCTCTGAAGTAGTTGCAATAAGTTACTGAACCAAGCATGTTATCCTGTCTTTTATCATCCTCTCAAGGGAGTCGTATCCCTGTATCAAAGGCATTTGATAAAGCTGAAGGTTACTTGGTCTGATAAACTATTTCTTTTTCTAGGCATGATAAAAAAATAATGCTCTTTGCTAGGGTACAATACTGTTAAACAGCCACAGTGTGCTAAAGCAACTGCAGCAGGGAGCTGTGTGCAACTTGTTTGGCATAAGTTTGAAACCTAACGAGGGTGAATTAAACTCCCTCCCTTCGGATGAAACACTTGTTGACTAGAAAATCTTCGATGAAGAATAGGGAATAAAGACAATTTGTAGGAATTTTCTTGACAAGATCCAGTGTATGTTTTTTGTGTGCTTGCAATAATTTTATTTAATAATTTGGGTTTGGCCTGAACTTGGGGATAGTTGTGTGGCTATCTCCCTCTCTGCTCAAGCACCTAGGGAACATTCTGTAACTTACGTCGGAAACACTTTGGAGACAGTTTGCGCTGACCCTACTCTTGCAACCTGCATAAACGTACAGTGTACTGCCACAACCACACTTTACACATGAAACCGGTGACCGGTATGGTAGTCGCCATCACTATATTTTAGAAATGACTATCAGCTTGGCAGCCAATTCTAAATTAGACGACAGCATATCCATCAGGGCGGCAGAGTCCTGGTGGAGTAACAGGATGCCGGCCTAAATACAAATCGAGCCCTTAGTCTGTGGAATGGGTGTTTAAAACCTCCAGCAGGGCAAGATTTTAGATTACAGCCAAGGCCATCCTCTCAAAGCTCTATAGCCGCTGGAGGAGGACCCACTGAAGCTGTTGGTTTTGTCTGGAAAACCTCCAAGTGGTAAAAGTTCACATTTCGCACCCAGGGAAGTGCTCTTGTTGGTGGAATACTTATCGAACCTTTCCCGGACTTAGTCACTTGTTTTGGAGCTCAAAATCCTCCAGCAGAGCAATACTGCAGGTTGCAATGAAGTTGAATAAGCTTGCTGCAAAGGTTTTGTTTTTTTAGGCTGCAAAAAAAATAAAAAGCAGTGCGATCAATTTGATTTTCTTGCCCAGCAAGGTAGCCCCTTGAGGGGATCGACTTGGGTGGTTGGTCCCAGTCGTCTGGAAGGCACAGGCCTTCTGCCCTTGGAAGGAGCTTGTTTGTGGCAGTCAGGGATATGTTTCGGGAAATGAGCAGTCCCCTCCTTCTAAGCTACAACAAACTGTCCCTGGGACCAGCTCCTCCTCCCACTGGGCTGGGGCCCAACTGGCTACCTGTGGACCTAAGGAACAAGGGCTTCTCTTTCCTTACGTCTTTCCTTAGGCTAAACTATGAATGGTCACGTTTCACCTCTCTTTCAAGTTTATAAAGTTCCTGGGACCTGCCCAGTTGTGCTTCTTGAGTTGATATGTATCACACCCTTCATACCCAGCCCATTCTGTCACCAGGACCAAGCCACTGTCTAAGTTTTGGAAGCAGTTTTCACACCTCAATAGGGTCAAGCACTAGCAGGACTAAAAATTAGGCTTCCTAAATATTTATTAAAAGATCTAAATTAACCATTTAATTGGATTTTATAGTAAATATTAAAAGTAATGTTTGAACTATTTCTCTAGCTTGTTATAAACCAGAGAACTAATATTTTAACCTTTACTCTACTTTTCCTTTTAGGACAGCCAGAGCATTCCTTGGTAAAAATAGCTTTTAGAGGCTAGTTACTGCATGGGCGTGGTAGCTTAATTTCTACATATCCCACTCTCAAATACCATGCACCTGACCTAGTGAGCTACAAGGCCTACATATGGGTGACTTATTAATATTTAAAAGAAAGGTTTTCCCCATATCAAAATAGTTAATTTGACAAGCCGGGCTGCAGGTTAAAACTGCAGCAGTCAGACTACAATGCTTTTTTAAAGAATAAATCAATAGGTAGCGCTTAGAGTCAAATAGCACTTAGGGGTTACTTGAGGTCGCGCTGAATCGGAGTAAAGCCAAGTTTCAAGCCGACCGCGATGGAGGGCAGGCCAGCTACAGGACCCATGCAGGTCCCGCTGAAAAAGTACCTTCGATGGACAGGTGTCCGTGACTCGATGTATCGTTACAATTCACACAGTCTGGTTGATGTGTCGTCGTCGAGCCTCGCAGAAGGGTCCTGTGCCGTGGAATCCCTTATTATGCAGGCACTGCAGAGCCGTTGAACCTCGCAGTTGGGTACACATCGTTGTCGAGCCACGCAAGGATGTCCTCGGATCAGCACTGCATCAATGTCGAAAAGCACTGTGTCGGTTCTGATCGACACAAAGTCGACATTGCGTCAATTCTGATGGTTCTGGACAGCAGAAATCACCTTTCAAGGGCCTAGGACTGGATTGGCAGCACTTGGCAGGGCAGGACTCACAGATGGCAGAGTCCAGGTGCTGGTGCAGAGTTGCAAGACGTCTTTGATGGCCCTGAGACTTCAGAACAGGGGGCAAGCCGGAAAGCCCTTGGAGTCACTCTGGGTTCAAGCGAGATGGGTCCAGTCCTTGTCCTCAGCAGGGAAGAGATCAGCATGCAGCAGGGCAGCTTAGCAAAGCAGAAAGCAGTTCCTTCAAAGCAGCAGTCCAGCAAAGTGGCAATCCTTGTGGCAAAGCAGTCTACTCGTAGCAGAGTTCTTCACAGGTTCAGTAGTGCACTGTCTTGGAAGGGAGCCCCAGTACTTACACCAAATGTTCCTTTGAGGTGGAGGTGA
The DNA here is from genome assembly GCA_963921515.1 of Calotriton arnoldi. Classification (NCBI taxonomy): domain Eukaryota; kingdom Metazoa; phylum Chordata; class Amphibia; order Caudata; family Salamandridae; genus Calotriton; species Calotriton arnoldi. The sequence goes on from CAWUFW010004710.1 coordinate 47,919, forward strand.
CTTCAAAGCAGGTCCTTGAAGTGCACAGGTCCCCTTTCATCCCAGCCCTCTCTGCAAGGCTATCTGTAGGGGGTAATCAGCCCTTCCAGTGGGACACAGGACACTGCCTATTCAGCTGTGTCAATTCTCCTCTCTCTTCCTGCCCAGGAAGAGCTATCAGAATGTAGATGAATGCAGATAAGTTCTCTGTCACACCCACCCCTTCCGGTGTTTGTGGCTGTCTAGAGGGAATGCTCGAAATGTAGCTGTCACCCATCCCAGACGTTTATTGGAGACAGGCTGCAAGGCACACATAGCAGTAAGAGGATAAAAATGTCAACTTTCTAAAAGTTAAGAAAAAAGAGGGGTAAGGCCCTAAGAAGACAGATACCAGGAAGGGCCGTATACGATAAGTACAAAGAGGGGGGAACCTGGTATACTGATTCATTCATACAATTTCCTTACTGCAACAATCACACCATATTCTTTTGGGTGATTAGGTCATTTATTTAACCTTTCTTTTTTGAAAAAAACTTTTTATCTTTTTTGAATAGGACTTTCGGTTCTGTTTGGAAAATGTCTGCTCTAACAATTTCTTGGCCGATGCTTCTATTTTTCTTCATTGCAAACAACGGCCGCGGAAATGGGCATTCCAAATTTTGTAATAAATGCCAATTACGCAACACAATTTGTCTAAATTTGTTTGTATCTGGCCCAAAAGTAGAAACGCACACCAATCGTTCTAATTGTGGTTTTTCTTTCTTCTGTAACAAAATTTCACGGGGCGTATACCAAGCACGCTCATTGCGTGTTTTAGCATTTTTTTGGGGTACCCTCTTTTTTTCCATCTGCTCACAGAAGTCACCAGCATAATACTCAAAATCACTTTTAGCAGAACAATTCCTGTGGATTTGTTGTAGCTGGCCATACGGGAGATTGTCTTTCAAACCTTTTGGGTGTGAACTACTGTGGTGCAAAATTGTGTTCTTGTCTGTCTCTTTCCGATGTAATGAAACTGAGTTCATTTTCTCGAGGAGAAACCTCTACATCCAAAAATGTCAGATTTGTCTTACTTTTAGTTAGACTAAACTTTATGTCCGGATGTCTGGAATTTATCCACCCATGAAAGTTTTCTAAAAACCTCAGCAGAGCCAGACCGCAGGCACCAGACATCGTCGATATAACGAAGCCATTGGATAATGTTACTTGAAAAAGGATTGTCATGAAAAATGAATTTAGCCTCATATTGTGCCATGAAGAGGACCGCCATTTCTGGAGCAAAAGGCATCCTCAAATTTAAAATAATTCTTTTTGAGGGCTACCTCAGCCAATCGCAATATAAATTCAGTCGGCACCCTGTGGGGTCGTGGTCTTGTTTCTAAGTACAATTCAATGACCTTGAGCGCTTCATCTTGTGGTATCTGGGTATACAGGGAGGTGACATCAAGTGTCACCATCCACTGTTCCTGATCATCGAATCCAACACCTTCAACTTTTGTGATAAAATCAGTAGTATCTCTTAAGTATGACTGGACTTCGATTAGAAATGGTTTTAAAAAAACGTCCACATACTTTGATATGGGCTCAAGTAAGGAATCACAACCCGAGACGATTGGACGTCCTGGCGGATCGATAAGTCTTTTGTGGATCTTAGGCAAGAAATAGATTACTGGGATCCTTGGATACTTTTTAGATAGGAATTCAAATTCCTTAGGACCCAGTAATCCTTGCTCCAAGCCACCTTTAAGTATCTCAGTAATCAGTTCTTGTATGCCTTTAGTGGGATCTTCCTTCACTACACGATAGCACTCTTGATTCTCAACTTGGCTCTTTCCCTCTCTCGGGTACATTTCACGAGGCCAAATTACTAGGGCTCCCCCTTTATCTGCTTGTTTAATAACTACTGAAGTGTCTTTTTTCAAATCACTGATGGCTTTTTGTTGGTTCAAAGAGATATTCCTTCTCAGATAACCTTTACTTTTTTCCAACTGATTCAATGAGGACATTACCACCTGCTCATATGCTACGATTTCTTTAGGGATATTGTGCGTAGGCGGGGTAAATTTAGATTTATTCGCAAGCCCTGAGACCTCTGCCTTTGCTTTGTAGTCTTTCCCTGCAAAAAATGCCTTGAGCCGTATTTTACGGCAAAACTCCATGGTTTTCATTTTTAATCTGGTAAAATCAGTTGACCTATTGGGAACAAACTTAAGGCCCAGTTCTAGCACTGACTCTTCATCTTTAGATAACATTTTCTGAGACAAATTCACTATAGAAGTTCCTTTTATGTCTTGTAAAACTGTCTCCTTGTTCGCATCTCTCAAGGCTGCTGTTTGAATCTTACCTTTCCTTTCTGTTCGCCTTTGTCTAAAAAAGTGTTCTGCCTCTTGGGGGGTCCCGGTCGAGGATCAGGGTCCCCCGAAGAGTCAGAAGAGGAAGTTTCAGAAAAGGTTGTGAACCTATTTCGAGAGCGACCCTGATAGTTCGTAAGTGCTCGGCGAGATTCTGTGGAAGTATAAAAATCTTCCTTCAGATAAGGATACGCCTATTCAAGACTGAATGATTTACTGTCTTTCTCACATTTTGAAGTTTTAAAGCTGATCGTATTATCTTTAAAAATCAAAATTTATTTTTCAAATCTTTTCAAGTAATGCTTTGGCCTCAATGTCAGAGTGGTTATTTTTTATTTCCTGCGTCAATCTTTCCAATTCTTCCAATTCTTTTTTACATAATCTCTGTGCTGTCTCTATTGTATGGACCATAAGGTCCCGACTACATTTCGTGCTTATGCAGCTGAAACCCTTTTTGTACTCAGGGTCTTCTATGAAAATCACAGGAGTGTTCTTAACCTGCAATCCCCACGGTATTGTACCTGCCTTCAGGTGCTCTAAAAGGAAGTGCCCATGCAGCTCAGTTCTAATATGTTTTTTATTTAGCCGCGTAAGTTTATCTACTTCACTTTGCTGTTTTGCAGTAGTGCTAAGTGTGACCGAAGAAAATGGCGAAGGAGTTGAAATTAAATTTTGGATGTGTGCTTCTGAGAAGGACAAAGTGTCCTTTTCTGACATTCTACTCAGGTGGCTCAAAGAACCACCTCTAGAACTTAAGTGCTCACTGCTTGTAAAGCACTGTTTTCACGATGTCCAAACCCACGCGGGTAAACACCCGCTCTGTAGTTAAGAAAAAAGAGGGGTAAGGCCCTAAGAAGACAGATACCAGGAAGGGACGTATACGATAAGTACAAAGATGGGGGAACCTGGTATACTGATTAATTCATACAATTTCCTTACTGCAACAATCACACCATATTCTTTTGGGTGATTAGGTCATTTATTTAACCTTTCTTTTTGAAAAAAACTTTTTATCTTTTTTGAATAGGACTTTCCATCCTTCCAGTCGAACACATATCAAAAGACAATTCCAATATTTACAAACATTTACATATTTTTACAACATTTACCACAATATACATTACAAACATTTATCACAAACAAAAATATATTACATAAACCAATGTATCATTTATAATCTGATCAATACAAATCAATTCTTTGCGACTCATAGATACAGATTAATTCTCAAAGCCTGAGAACACGATTTCATTTAGTGTTCATCAGTATCTCTTGAATGTGGAAATTGCGCCGCATGTGATTCCACCATTGAGGGACGGAGTTTGTGCACCAGGATGTCAAATGGAAACACCTCATGTTCACGAATTGTAAATCAAAAAATGTAGTTTATGCTGTAATTTGTCCCTGTGGAAAAATCTATATAGGGAAAACAAATCAACAAATCAACCAAAGAATTACACAGCACAGATCAAGAATCAAAAAGAAAGTAGTCACTGCCCCTATGGTAGACCACTTTATGAAGGCTGCACATACAGAAAGAGATTTTAAGTGGACAGTTTTGGTGTCGCTTAATTTATCCAAAAGAATGCTAGATGTTGACTCAGTGCTTCTGGCAAAGGAAGTTTATTTAATATTGAAGTTCAATAGCGTTCTTACAGGGCCGAATGAAATGTCTGAGCTGTCACGGGTATGAGAACACGTGGATGAAAGGAGAACAATTGGTAAAACTACAGTTCCCAGAAGCCCTAGTTATTTCAAGTATACAGGAAGCTCGACCAGGAAGTGCCCCTGCTGCTCACAAACGAGGTCGCGCTGTTGGGAGAGAACCGTTGCTGATTGAAAGTAAGTGGAGATGGGGTTGAAAACAGATTTCCAGAGAATGGGCTAGCTATGAAAAGCATTAAGCTGACCCCGCGTCTTCCGCTTATTGTTATTTTTATAAATAGATAAACTTGGCCTCAGCAATTTGTTGCAGATCAGGCTCGGAGCGGCAGAATTACGGAGTACCGGTAAGGTACGCGGTTATATTTTACAAATTTACGATGTATTTCGTACGCATGAAAACTCAACCACCGGTCTAAAGACTAGCGTTATCTTTTGTCTTAGACGGATGGAGATAGTGCGATAAATTTTATCGTCTCAAAGAGGGGCCGAAAATACGGATGTACAGAACGAGACAGGTACGCTGATTCGCCAGGGTCACTGAGATGGCATACAGGGTAACAATTGAGTTAGCAGAGTAAATGTCTCAAGAAATGCCCCCGTTTTTGCTTTTAGATTGGCCCACGCATGCGACAAGGGGTGTGCAAGTTATTGACCGTTGAAAAGCCGTTCTTATAAAATTGAGGTAGGTTCCATCGGAGTACTTTATGAATACGAAACAGGAATGGGAGAAATGGAGGGTCTAATGGGACTTTTTGTTTGAATAGGTTCAACATAGTTGGTTCCCCCATAATTCAGACAGCAGCCAGGTTGATGAAAACCCTTCATGAGCAGGTACAGTGATATTACACAATCAGGAGACGGGAGTAAATAGAGCAAGGCTGAAGGAGTAGGAGAGTGATATATTCGGTTTTTGTTTTTTAGATTGCACCAATGTGTTATAACTAAGAAGCCCTGATGAGAGCCCCCGGAGGTCCCCTGGGGCTTGAAACGTGTCGGCAATTACAGTAATAGGCATTGAGACCAATACTGAAGAGATACTGATGAACACTAAATGAAATCGTGTTCTCAGGCTTTGAGAATTAATCTGTATCTATGAGTCGCAAAGAATTGATTTGTATTGATCAGATTATAAATGATACATTGGTTTATGTAATATATTTTTGTTTGTGATAAATGTTTGTAATGTATATTGTGGTAAATGTTGTAAAAATATGTAAATGTTTGTAAATATTGGAATTGTCTTTTGATATGTGTTCGACTGGAAGGATGGAAAGTCCTATTCAAAAAGATAAAAAGTTTTTTTCAAAAAAGAAAGGTTAAATAAATGACCTAATCACCCAAAAGAATATGGTGTGATTGTTGCAGTAAGGAAATTGTATGAATTAATCAGTATACCAGGTTCCCCCCTCTTTGAACTTTCTAAAAGTGGCATTTCTAAAACAGTAATGTTAAATCCAACTTTACCACTAAAGAGGGTTTATCATTACTATTCCAAAGATATGAAATATGATGCAGCTACTCCTTTCTGGTCAGGAATTAAGTCTTAAAAGTGTTTTAAGGAATTGCCAGTGCTAGCCTATGAGAGGAGTAGGACTCACAGTAGTGAAAAACAAATGTAGTCGTTTGTCACTACCAGGACATGTAAAACTTAAAAGTACATGTCCTACCTTTTACTTACATAGCTACATGTCCTACCTTTTACTTACACAGCACCCTGCCCTTAGAGCTATGTAGGGCCTATCTTAGGGGTGACTTATGTGTAACAAAAAAGGTAGCTAAAGGCTTAGCAAGTGGTTTAAAATGCCATGTCGAAGTGGTAGTAGACTGTACACTCAGGCCTTGCAATAGCAGGCCTGAGCCAGGTTTGTAAGGCTACTTGTGTGGGTGGCACAATCAGTGCTGCAGGCCCATTAGTAGGATTTAGATTACAGGCCCTGGGCATACGGTATACCACTTTACACTTTAATGTTTACTTATAGAGCATACGTCGACCAAAAAGGCCTCTTGGCACTATGGTAGTAAGAACTTATAAGCAAACTAAAAATTCCAATAATGTATACAACAATGTCACCATGTTTAGGGGAGAAGCATATACACTTTAGCACTTGCTAGCAGTGGTAAAGTGCTCAGAGTCCTATGGCCAACAAAAAGATACAGCAAAAGAGGATGCAAGCAGGCAAAAAATGTGGGGGGAAGACCACCCTAAGGATGTCACGTCTAACAAACATAAAGCACTGTTCTTTAGTAGTAAAAGGGAGAGAAAAGGAGACATCCATCCAGTTTCCAAACTGCAAAGTGAGTGACCAGGAAATCTAAGTCCCCATCCCAGAGTCCCCACTGGAACAAATTCTGTGATCCTATGTAAAGTACTTTAGTTCACTTTGCCTCCTTTTGGTGGAGTTTGAAATCTGAGACCACATTATAGTAAAATAGCCTAAGACAAGCACTTTATGAAAAAAGAATGGGTTAGCAGACAAAATGTTGCTCCATATATAATCACAGCATTTGTCATACGTAGAGCACACATGGCAAACTGAGTTTTCTTGTTTCACTCATGGCAGCAGTGTCAAGACATTGGTGGGGGGGCTAGTGAAGGTTTCCAATTTCGTGTTCAAATTTTTTTTTTATAAGATGTAGCTATTTTTAAGTAGATAGCGTCTTCAGCATTTTATACGTTTACTATATTATTTGCATGTCGAATCTTTAGATTTCTCGATTAATTTGCTGGCTTGCCCACTATACAGAAGTGCAAGGGATGAAAGAGTGCCTCTGATGAAGCGGATTGAAGTTGCAACCCACAGCCTGCCCCCCTTTTTAGGTTGAGCCTCGACCTGTTGTATCTTCTGTGGGCTGTTGGCACACCCACCGATCGCCATTGGTTGCTATCTGTGGCATTCAGAAATGCTGGCTTGTTATTGGTGCATTTGTGTAAATGTCCCTCCTTTGTGTGCTTAGTTCTCTCCCGTGTAATTTCACTAAGAGAACATTTTGGTTGGCCATCACACTGTACAGGGTTTGATGGCACCTCATGTATGGGCATTGCAACCTTATCCACAGCTTGTTTCCCTCCCACAATACTGCTACCAGTTGCACGGGTCTTCGTAAGTGCTCCTCGTTCACACAGCTTGTTTATGATTGTGGCACGGCTCGCCCACCTATATGTTTTTAATCTATTGTAACATATTTAAACTCTCAGCTCGGTACCCATTTCATGAGTGTCGCACTTTATCTTTTACTTGTAGTAAGCACTCATGTTTCCGAACTCCGGTGTCCCTGTAAATCTGTAAATTCTTTTGCTGGTACCAGCCTTTTCATTTTGGTGTTTCCCTTCCCCCAGTTATTTGTATTCAGATCTGTTCAGCAGATCCGCAAGAGATGGGGGGCCCAAAAGCTGCAGAGAGCAGCAGCGCGGAATGTCGTCCGGAGCCCCAGAAGAACAGGTCAGAACTCTTACATAGTACTGGAAGCATTTCATATAGGGGGCACTCAGAGGGTCGGATTAAAATGCTTGCTAATGCGCCCCTATGTCGGGCTTTTCGAAAGCCGTACCTTTTTAAATGTTTCCCGAGTAAGGCTGGCTGCGAGGGGTGCTGTCCCACTTAGGACAGAGTTTCGGCGAGTTTGGCTACGTCTGTCTGGTTGTCCATCTGCCTTCTGTAAGCCTTTGTCTCTAGTCTGACCTCTTAGGGAGGGTTTTCGAAGTAAGCATGCTTCATCATTCAACGTAGCAAGTATCAGCGAGGGGTGCCAGCGCCCACACTCAGAACCTGACAACTCGCCATTGAAGTGAGAGTAGGTACAGTACACACTGAACACGCAGTTCTTATCCAAAGTGTTGTATTTTAATGACTTTACAGCCTTTGTCTGTTTTTTCCAAGATTTGCGATTTTAACTCATGTAAATGTGAATGATTTCCCTTTCTAACTACAACAGTCTGTGATGTATATTATGGGCGATCGCCAACAATAATTTGAAACAGTACACATGCTGGTGGAAACATTAAGTTGTATTCTATTGTTATTTGTATCGCGATTTACATACCCCTTGCGAGGCCTGAACCATTATAGATTTTCTGAGTCAGCTGGGATTTAACAAAAGGTGAACGAAGTAACTAGCTCATGTCACTTCTAACACAAATGCATCTTTCAATCCATTATGTGAATAACGTCTGGAAGTTGGAATGTGGAATTGGATCCTTATAAATGCTATTGCTAGCAGGTGTGCTAAGTTATCAGCATTTTTATAGCGCTTTGTGTTGGTATTATGAGATTGTAGCGCTTTCTTAATTTGGGCTCGCTTTCATACAGTCTCAGAACGCCATCAGTCTGTTCCAGGGACGCCTTAAGGATTTTTGGGGCCCTGGGCCAAACGTATTTCGGGGGCCCCTCTGGGGAACAGATTTAAATGTATGATCCAGTTACAGCTCTTTCATACCCTCTTTGGCCAAGTCACTGACAGTGCACAAGCACACTGGTCCAAAATCAAAATGTGTTTACATCTAATATTCAGGGATACTGATGTGGTTTTCAATATTGTGACAGCACCAGCTCGCTAATATTACAGCAAATGATCTCTGTGCCCCCTTTCCATCTGAGGACCTGTTGTTATCCAAAAGAAACTATTATTATGGATGTGGCATGAAACATAAACACAACATTTGTCTGAAAAATATCTGCAATAGACTCTCACACATTCCCCTCGTTAAAAATAAAATAAAGGAAAATGCTGTTTACAACAATCTGTTTAAGAATCATTCACGTTCATCAGGGCAAGACTCTCTCAGGGGGCCCCTAGGAAGGCTGGGGCCCTGGGCCAGAGCCCACTTTGCCCATGCCTTGAAACGTCTCTGGTCTGTTCTACTGTGCGCTTAGAAGACATATGTGGAACGTTTAGTTTATTTGGGTCGTTAATGTGAAAATAAAATGCCTTTCATATAGAGCCTCACAGGAATTCATGAGTGTGGTGAAGGAGTTTGCCCTTTTGCTGCTTACCAAGCATGTAACTATGTAATTGCATATGGCGATTGGTATGTCACTGTGATCCAAGCGTCCCATGACTGGATTTAATTCAGGGTGTTTAATTTATGCATTTTAGTTCATGTACAGCGCGATGTTGACCCTATTCAAAGGTGCCAGTGCACCTGACATAGCTGCGCAAACAGATTAATACACAGCAGAAGAAATCTTCAGCCAGGTGAAGAGAGGCCGTTTTAATTACAGCTACGCAGGGGCCTCTTGCCTTTTATTTTCATGTATTTTGGTTAGATTCGGTTTCTGTCGTCACAAATTTTGAGACCACTGTGTTGAATGGAAATTGCTGAGATTAGCAAGTAGAAGTGAGCAGGAACTGTAGCCTACCACTTTTACTGTTAAATAGATGAAATGCATTTTGTAATCATTTTTTTATTTTCGGTACCTTCCTTTTTTTTTTATATTTTAGGAGAGACATCCTATGTATTACACAAAGTCGACTGTGCATTGATCGCATAATGGATGACAGCTAAAGCTGTTCCTCGCTGATGGGTCTGCAGAGCTCAGATGTGCTGAGACACCCCGGTGTGCATCAGACACCCCCCTCCCTACACAACCTTCAGAAAGGGCAGGTCACAGGGCGAGTACTGTGTGTTAGTGTCCACATTGGGCCACATCAGTCCTTGTAAGTTTGCCTCCACTGCGATTTCCCCTTGTTTTCTTTCCAAGAAAGAGAGATCGGTGTTGACAGAAAGGGATTGCACAATCCCACGATGACAAGACTCTGCCTTTATAAATCACAATCTGGAGGTTTAATTATACATTTTGGAATTAACAGTGACACGGTAATATAGCATGGCAGATAAAATCTAACAATCAAGAAAGACTAAAATCTGTTCTGTTTTATATAGCTGTCTTTCTTTGTGGTGCACGTGTATCTCTAGATCTCTAAATAAAATGTGTAGACGCCTTTTTACAACAACCACGTATACAAGTGCACGACAAAGAAAATATAAATGTCACGCATTTTATATGAATGCACACAAAAAACTCTATAACTCCAGCAACGATATGCGACCAACCAAGTAAACCCTCAGGCGTTCACACGGTCACAAAGATAAATTCGTACAGGGAAGAGGGGAGGAAACATACAAATTAACGAAGAGGGGTTTGGACACAGGTGCATAAAACTGAGAGCAGGAATGCTAAGTAAACCAGGTGAACTGAAAAAGAACAGGGTCAGTATTAAGGAGAGTACAAGAGCGTTCCAAGTGACGTACTGAAATAGTTTTGATTAAACTTAACTAGTGTCCCTCAGCTGCAAGGGCTATAATTGAGGTAGTATGTTTACTTTCTTTGTGAATTACTGGTTACTGTTGCACGACTTTTTTTGTTCGCCTCGGCCTGTGGATTGTAATGATGCGTTCGTGTTTTATTTACTTTGTGACGGCTTCATAAAAGAAACGTTTGCGGTACCGTACATTCACTCCAATATAAAACACATGGGTAAAATACATTGTCAATATAACGCCAGTACGTCTAACTCTCACAAACGCCAGACCAATTTGCATTGTAAATGCTTGTTTGTCTTTCCTTTCTTGAAAACCTGTGGCTGTCCTTTCTTATATGATTCTACTTCTTACCTCCAAACTACATTAAGTCCTCCCCCCCCCCACCTTTTGATTCTCCCCCTCGGGCTCCTAAAAACTATCCCTGCGCGCATTACTTTGCCCGGCACGCCCTTTCCAATGATGCCTCCTTACACCGTGCACCACACTGGCCAGTTATTATCCACTGCAGACATCCCCTAATCACACAGTGGGTACAGCTTACCCCAGACTGCCACGCATTATATCAGCAGCGGCAGTTTCTCTAGAACTGCCACCGTATCTAAGGTGCCCTGGATGGTGGAGGAAGGAGCGGGGAACGAATTCCCACCGGCGTGGAAGTAAAGAATCTAGAGGTGATCTGCCGTTACACTGACCGAACCTGACCTCCCAAATAAGACAGCAGTTCCCACTTTAGGTAATCGGCTAGAACAAACTGGAGCCACAGGCATAGAAAGGAGACGACCAAGAAGTTACGCGCTAAACACAGAAGAACGACTGCCACCCATGCTTGAGCCATAAAGATACAGGAGGGACTACCAAAAGATGGTGCCATGAACAGAGAGAAGAGACTACCAAAGAATGGTTGAAAATAGGCACCGTGGATATAACAAGCATTGGCAAAGCTCATAGGTCTGGCTTTAAAGGTTTCAATTCATTACAGAAGGCAAAGAAATGGTTAGAAGTCAGTCAATTTGTCACTTAAATCAAATATTAGCATGTAGTTCAGAATAAAATTCAAATAATAAAATAGCAGAACAAATTACAGTTCAGCTCAAATAAAATAAGCCATAAATTATAGGTCGGATCAATAGTGTTGTCTCCTGATGAAGATCAGGGGAGAGTGAGCCCAACACCCTTAGGAAAGGGCTTCTTTTATAGTCAAATACAATGAAATCATACATTCAATACAAGTGTGCAAGATTCACTCGGTTTGAACACATCAGGTTAAAGAACAAACAATACAGGGGTCGATTCCGATCTCGGCCGGTAGGGCACCTAACAGTATTCGTCCGGAAAAAATACAAGCCGAATGCGTGTTTCCCGACCGATTCGTACACTCGTCCGTACGAACAAGTACGATGCGTATAACAACCCAGTTTCCGAGCGAGCCGTACTCACCCAATCCAGCTCCTGTTCCCCGCCCGAGCCGGATCCGTGAACGCCCGAATCGAGCCGCACGGAAGCAAATACACAGCACCTTCCGGCCGGACTAGTACGATGCGCAATCCGTACGCGCCGAACCCGTCGCTACGTCCGGCACGTTTGAGCATCCGGGCGAGACGTACATAAGCTCCGTTTCGCGCCACAAGACGATCCACGGCTACGAGACGAACAAGCCTGCTACGAGTACGACTCGAAGACCACGAGAAACCCGAGCGAGACGATCCAAGCATGAATCCCATTGCGCAGGTCCTACCTATACTCTACATCTATTACCGGGACCGGCACGGACGCATACGGCGCAGACGGTAAGTCAAACACCAACAATACAAACAAACGACACGTACCCGAAATATGTCACACACACATAGGGATGCACAAATAACGTACACTAGCAACAGCAGAACCATAGGGTGGGATGGCCAACACCAATGCCATACATACCCATAGGGGGATGGATGCCTACCACCAACACCACCCTACCACCACCCCTACTCATGGGGGCTAGATGCCTGCCACCACCACGACCCCTACTCAGGGGGGGCTGGATGCCTGTCACTACTACCAACCTCACCCTTAGGGGGCTGGATGCCTGTCACTACTACCATCCCCACTCATGGGGGGATGGATGCCTACCACTACCCCTACTCAGGGGGGCCTGGATGCCTGTCACTACTACCATCCCCACTCATAGGGGGATGGATGCCTACCACTACTACCATCCCCACTCATGGGGGGATGGATGCCTACCACTACCCCCACCCATACTCAGGGGGGCCTGGATGCCTACCACTACCACCACCCCTACTCAGGGGGGGCTGGATGCCTGTCACTACTACCAACCCCACCCTTAGGGGGCTGGATGCCTGTCACTACTACCATCCCCACTCATGGGGGGATGGATGCCTACCACTACCACCACCCCCACTCAGGGGGGCTAGATGCCTGCCACCAACACCACCCCTACTCAGGGGGGCCTGGATGGCTGCCACTACTACCATCCCCACCCTTAGGGGTATGGATGCCTACCACTACCACCATCACTACTCAGGGGGCCTGGATGCCTACCACTACCACCACCCCTACTCAGGGGGCCTGGATGCCTGTCACTACTACCATCCCCACTCATGGGGGGATGGATGCCTACCACTACCACCACCCCTACTCAGGGGGGCCTGGATGCCTACCACAACCACCACCCCTACTCAGGGGGGCCTGAATGCCTGCCACCACTACCATCCCCACCCTTAGGGGGATGGATGCCTACCACTACCACCACCCCCACTCAGGGGGGCTAGATGCCTGCCACCACCACCACCCCTACTCAGGGGGGGCTGGATGCCTGACACTACTACCAACCCCACCCTTAGGGGGCAGGATGCCTGTCACTACTACCATCCCCACTCATGGGGGGATGGATGCCTACCACTACCACCACCCCCACTCAGGGGGGGCTAGATGCCTGCCACCACCACCACCCCTACTCAGGGGGGCCTGGATGCCTACCACTTTCACCACCCCTACTCAGGGGGGCCTGGATGCCTGCCACTACTACCATCCCCACCCTTAGGGTGATGGATGCCTACCACTACCACCACCCCCACTCAGGGGGGGCTAGATGCCTGCCACCACCACCACCCCTACTCAGGGGGGGCTGGATGCCTGTCACTACTACCAACCCCACCCTTAGGGGGCTGGATGCCTACCACTACTACCATCCCCACTCATGGGGGATGGATGCCTACCACTACCACCACCCCTACTCAGGGGGGCCTGGATGCCTGTCACTACTACCATCCCCACTCATAGGGGGATGGATGCCTACCACTACTACCATCCCCACTCATAGGGGGCCTGGATGCCTGCCACTACTACCATCCCCACTCATAGGGGGATGGATGCCTGCCACTACCACCACCACTACTCAGGGGGCCTGGATGCCTACCACTACCACCACCCCTACTCAGGGGGCCTGGATGCCTGCCACTACTACCATCCCCACCCTTAGGGGGATGGATGCCTACCACTACCACCACCCCCACTCAGGGGGGCCTGGATGCCTGTCACTACTACCATCCCCACTCATGGGGGGATGGATGCCCACCACTACCACCACCCCTACTCAGGGGGCCTGGATGCCTACCACTACCACCACCCCTACTCAGGGGGCCTGGACGCCTGCCACTACTACCATCCCCACCCTTAGGGGATGGATGCCCTACCACTACCACCACCCCTACTCAGGGGGCCTGGATGCTTGCCACAACTACCATCCCCACCCTTAGGGGTATGGATGCCTACCACTACCACCATCACTACTCAGGGGGCTGGATGCCTACCACTACCACCACCCCTACTCAGGGGGCCTGGATGCCTGTCACTACTACCATCCCCACTCATGGGGGGATGGATGCCTACCACTAACACCACTCCTACTCATAGGACGGGTAATGCATGACACAACTAGCATACTCCCACATAAGGAATGACAGAAGATTACATCCCCCCAACACCATGACAAGTGTGTGTAGTCTGTGTCAAATGCCTACAACACTGAACATGACATTGAACATACAATGTGACCCCCTAGCACATGTGTCACACAGAAATGTGTGTGGCCTCCACAATGCCAGCCGACCATGGCCACTGTGGCAATGGGCTCGAACACCCCATCACCACAGTGACCAAAAGGTAAGTGTGCTATCCATAGCTGATGCACATTTTGAACAGTGTGGCAATGTGGCCGAAAGCACCATCACCACAGTGACCAAAAGGGAAGTGTGCTATCCATAGCTGATGTACATTTTGAACAGTGTGGCAATGGGGCCTAAAGCCCCATCACCACAGTGACCAAAAGGGAAGTGTGGAATCCATAGCTGATGCACATTTTGAACAGTGTGGCAATGGGCTCGAACACCCCATCACCACAGTGACCAAAAGGTAAGTGTGGTGTCCATAGCTGATGCACATTTTGAACAGTGTGGCAATGGGGCCTAAAGCCCCATCACCACAGTGACCAAAGGGAAGTGTGGAATCCATAGCTGATGCACATTTTGAACAGTGTGGCAATGGGGCCTAAAGCCCCATCACCACAGTGACCAAAAGGGAAGTGTGGTGTCCATAGCTGATGCACATTTTGAACAGTGTGGCAATGGGGCCTAAAGCCCCATCACCACAGTGACCAAAAGGGAAGTGTAGTCATGGTAAAAGCTGCCAAAGCCAAACTGCATGGATGAATCCTGGTCACACAACAACAAACACATCAGTGGCATAGTAGTGCTTGTGTCCCATAGCAACATAGATTGGTCGAGGGAAACAGTGCAGTGTCACTGAAACATCGTTTTGGCCATGTGCATACAAACATCACCCATAGGGGCCCACATTGTCAACATTCACAAATAACACAATGACAGAAGTGACCATCATAATGCTGACCCACATATCTGCACCAATGGACACACAAATGTAGATATCCTGTGGAGACTGTAGATGTCAGGTGAACAAATACCATACCATGGCAGCAATGGGACATACAAACCATGATTATTGTGCTGACTGATGACCTAGGAGTCACAGGGACAGCAGGGGAAAGCCACCAAACAACATACAGCCAATGGCACACTCAAGATATGCCAATGCAGTGGTACCAAAGGGGATGATGGACGGAGCATTTGAGCTAATCAAACACTCACCCCCAGTCAACTGATCTGGGTTTAATCCATCATCATTCTTTAGCTCACTCCACCACCCCAGTTCAGACATGGCCATATGCAAATCAGTCTGACCATGTGCCTCATGGGAACAGTCCAGCCCGAACTGCCAAGCCATGTCTTCCCTGGACCGGAAACAAGCATCCTGGGACCGGTTTCTGGTATTCAGCCGTCATCAGCCAGGCTAGCTTGAATCCAGTGGCAAAGTGAGCAAGGGACCCACGTCTGGGCATACCCTGCCAACTTAGGGCGAACAAAGCGATACCAGGGAAGACATGGCTTGGCAGTTCGGGCAGGACTGTTCCCATGAGGCACAGGGTCAGACTGATTTGCATATGGCCATGTTTGAACTGGGGAGGTGGAGTGAGCTAAAGAATGATGATGGATTAAACCCAGATCAGTTGACTGGGGGTGAGTGTTTGATTTGCTCTAACGCTCCGTCCATCATCCCCTTTGGTATCGCTTTGTTCGCCCTAAGTTGGCAGGGTATGCCCAGACGTGGGTCCCTTGCTCACTTTGCCACTGGATTCAAGATAGCCTGGCTGATGAGGGTTTTGAACCCGAAACCGGTCCCAGGATGCTTGTTTCCGGTCCAGGGAAGACATGGCTTGGCAGTTCGGGCTGGACTGTTCCCATGAGGCACAGGGTCAGACTGATTTGCATATGGCCATGTTTGAACTGGGGTGGTGGAGTGAGCTAAAGAATGATGATGGATTAAACCCAGATCAGTTGACTGGTGGTGAGTGTTTGATTTGCTCTAACGCTCCGTCCATCATCCCCTTTGGTATCGCAGTGGTGCAAAGGCACAAGCACAAACAGGCAGACTCACACTGCATATCAAACACAACAGGTGATGGGGGGGGTGTGCCAGTGTCCCCAGGCAACCACACAACACATGAGGAGGCCTGAATTCCAACCACAAAGATGTGTATACAGTGCCATACAAAAGTTACTCATGGATCGGATACCCTTATGTGGGCAATCAGGCATTGTTAGATGAGAGGGAGCACAAATTACACATGTCACACAAGCTTGTAGGAACAGCAACTAACACAGCAAGAGACAGACCCACCACAGCACTACCCCCAGGGACCCCACATTGTGCTGACACTAGCCTGCATGATAATCCCACTGTGATGACAAAGTTAGATGTCGTTCACACTGTGAACCACAGCCATGTGTCCTGAGCAACTAACTACCATCACACCTACACAAGCTCCAATCAATCAGCACGGCCTGCCAGCCAAGGCCAATATGGAGGTAGGGGTCTAGCACGTGCAACAACTCACTTTTGCACACACTCAACACCACACACCTGATCTCCACCAATGTGCAGCAGTGAAGCTCACATGGACTGGTGACATTGGACATGCACCCATGACAATACCAGGGGTGGTGGTGGGAACTAAGGTGCAGAAACCCATCACACATGGCCAGTCAACAAGACTCGTCAATGTCTGACACACAGCACAGTATGCCGTACATGGGCATGATGTGAAATCCACCACAATCAATGGGATCCTGGCCATAGTCACACACCAACGAAGAAGCCAAGGTGACACACGAAGAACACACGTACACAACTTCCAACATTGCAGCTCTGACCCTGAGGAGTGGCAGCAGTCACACACACAACGTGTCACAATCACTGAAAGCTACCACAAACTGTAAATCACATGACTCGTGTAAACAACAAGTGCCAAGGAGAATCCTGAATGTGTCCCATCTGCGTTTGCCCACATCCCCAGCCCTGACAACAAAGACAACCTGGTATGACAACCTCATGAACATTAGTTTGCCATGCACCCACATCACGGAGAAACCAGGTCCAAGATGCTGGATGAACACAGAACAACTCAGCAAGCATCACAAACAGGAACATCCCTAGGGACACAGCCTGTGTAGGAAAAGGGAAGGGAACACGCACAGACATGCTTACACAACACACAACACAGGCCCACGCAATGTCACCGGATTACACACTGCCATGAGGGCACTCCACTCCTGTGGAAGGTCCGCTGTGCCAAACCTTGTCTGTGCACGACCCAAACATGTCAGCAGAACACTCCGTCAGTGAGTCAACAACCACAACACACAGAAGGCTCTGCTCACATCAGCCTGGGTACGGGAGTGTCACGTCAGTCATCTGCACACACACAAAACACGTGTCAAGCAAGTTGCACTGTATACACAGATGAGTCCTTCGACATTGATGTGCAAAACTGCATGTCCAGTGGAGCTGGGCACACAGTCAGGGAAATCGGAACATTGAACAGTGGTAAGCCCACCAGATGTGCATCAGTGTAAGACAAAGATGTTCATTTACAAATGCAAAATGGACATCCCTGTGTCAAATGCTGAACATTACACCCTCAGACTGTAGCAAAGGATGCCATAGATCCAGACTACAACAGGACACATATCCCATGGACCACATGGAGTCCATCACTGCAACACTTCATTTTCCTGATGTGAACACTATTACAACTGCAAATGCAGGATGCTACTCATCCACATCATGTACATCAAAAGAAAACCCACAAGTAAACAAAAAGAGGCTTTATTCAGCAAATGTCAGGGTAAACACGGAAGTCCAAAAGAAACTAAGGCCAATGGCCAGTCCAAAATCACAGTCCCAACAGGGTGAGAAGTGACAACTGGTCACACATTGCTTGCCTGCACTGGTACGGTTAGGGGACATCCCCCTTGGAGGGGCATACAAGGGGCAGGCCAGGCACCGCAGGGACAGGATCAGGGGATGGCAGAGTGAGGCAGTGAAGGGGTGGTGGGTGCAGGAGTGTCACCGGCAACTGCAGTGGAGGTGTCTGACTCAGGGGGGCCGGCACCACTGTGGTACACAAGTCAGTTGGTGTGGGTGCTGCAACCACTGCAGTGGGCTGGACTGATGTAGTGGACTGGGTACCCACTGCAGTGCCCGAGTCAGACGTGGTGGTTGTGGACTCCACTGCAGTGCATGACTCCAAGGGAGTGGAAGGGTGGGCAGATGAGGTGGGCAGGACAGAGGGGGGACCCGGTCTCCACAACAGTGCCACTAACAGGCAGAGCGTCTGGGTTGGGGGTGGAAGAGCAAGTGGCAGGGGGAGGGCCTAAGCAGTCTGGGGATGCGGTATCGGTGTGTGGGGGAACCTGGGGCAGGGTGTGGCGGGGGAACCTGTGCAGTGGTGGCCTGGGGGATGGAGGAGAGAGACTGGGCGGTGGAGCTGCGTGGTGGTGGTGGGGTCTTGCTCTTCCTGGTCCGGGGGGACTTCCTAATGGGGTCCTGTGTCTGCCTGCGCCTGGGGGAGGGTGTCCGGGGGCGAGGGGCACTCCCCTCTGTGTGGGTGGACTTCCTCTTCCCCCGGTATGCTGGATCAGCAGGATTGGAGGGGAAGAGGCCGAGGTCACACAGGAAGATCTGCTGTGTAGGTGGGGTAGCAGGCGAGGCAAGGGAAGGGGTCTTGGAGGGAGAGGATTTGGAGGACTGCGGAGTGAATGTGGATGCCTGTGTGTGTGTGTGTTCCCCATCCCCTGTGTCTGTGGTATCAGTCCCCTGAGGATGCTTGTGTGCACGTCTTGCCTTTCTCTTGGGTGTGTCTGTGCTGCTCGTGTCTGTGTGTTTGGGTGACTGTGCAGGTGTGCATGTGCTTTGGACAGGTAGGGGGGCAGGAAGTGTGGATGGGGCAGAGGTGGGAGGGGTGAGGGACTGTTGGAGGAGGGACACTGCTGTCGTCAGGGAGGAGTCCATGGACTTATTGCTCCTCTGTAGGGCAGACATACCCGTCGAGATGCCCTCCATGAACGACACCAGCTGTGTCAACAGAGTGGTGTGTGCATGGAGGACACTCAGCATTGCTGTCTGCCCTACATGGAGCTGCCGAAGGAGGTACACAGACTCCTCACTCAGGGCAGCAGGGGACACAGGGGCAGGGGGTGCGGTGCCTGGCACGAAGGAGACACGCTCCCGAGCACGGGAGCCTCCACGGACCTCAGGAATGGGAGCCAATGGGAGGGCGGTGGTGGTGGTGATGGTGGCGGGGCCAGACAGACTAGCTGGCCTTTGGTGGCTGCTGAGACCCGCCTCCACAAAGGAGTCATCCTCCGAGCTGCTGTGGTCCTCAGCTGAGGTGGATGGTGCTGAGGACTCCTCGGTGTGGCTCCCCTCGCCCTCCGTGCCACTGGGTCCCTCTGACCACTCGTCCGATGCTGACCCAGTCTGGCTCCGCTGCTCCTCCTGGTCCGTGGAGCTGTCCCCTCCTGTGGCCGTGGATGTATCTGCAAACAATTAGGGAAACAGACAAACATCAGTCACCTGCACTGACCGCACACACCACAGTAAGTACAGCACATTACAGAGCAAGCCCTGGCATCCTTAGTTGAACATTGCCTAAAGTCCTCACACAGATTCGGGGAAGCCAATTGTCAGTCTGATGGTCAACCATGGGACTCACACCCCTCCTGCCCTTGCACCCATCTGTCTGGTGCCTGTCTGATGGTAAGACCCCAGTGTGGACACATGCACCACCTACACAGTTGTTGGACATTGCAGGGAACACGGTGAAGTATGTGAACATGCACACATCACATCTCTTGCCACTGAGTCAGTGCAGGTGTCCGGATAAAGGGATGGCCAGAGTCTAAATAGAAATGCATGTGATGCATACCAGCACCAGACACCATGATGCACCCATGTCCGGATAGTCAATGCCACAATGGGGTGCATGTTGCACATGTCACTCCCCTGCAGGATCAGTCCCAGGAAGTTTAATGCCATGACACAGGAATGCGTGCAAAGTCATACATTACTGTCTCAAGTCACATGGCCATGGCAGCCAGCCAACAACAGTCTGCACTGTGTCACAATCCGAGGGCATGGGGAATGCAAGTTATGTGACTGACAAGTGCACATGTCCATCCCCCAAAAACCACATCATCTGTACTACTATTTGTCCACGTCATACCAACTGGACATATGGGGGACATGAAACACAACTCTCTGAACATGAGCACCTCACAGTGTGCTGTGAATGAAAATACAGCTGCCTGAAAGTCACAGTCGCAAACACCTGTGTGCACAGTCAAGTGATCAGACACCTATAAGTCACAGAAGTATCGTCTATCATGGTCACATCTCCGATGGCATGCTGAGCCCTAACCGATAAACATACCAGTAGTCCTGACAACGAAGACACAGCACAATGAGACAGAGGCAGACACCTGAGGGTACATTTCACTGATCACAACATGCCAGATGATACACGGGAGTGGGAGTACAGAGTGTATTGTATGCCCTGGAGTAGGCATGACTGTCCAGCTCCACCTGTAAGAGGGATGAGTCCTGGACAGTAGGCAGGTGGCTAAGCATGTGTGACACACTGGATACACATACTCCTGAGGCCCAAACATTGTTCCCACCAGCAGCATGGGTGTGTGCCAAATTCCCCAGGGACATGTGGTGAGTCAGAGCAGCAAGCGGACCACATATCAAAGTTACACCCAGATTACATGTCAGAACTTAGGCATTGTGTAAGCAATTGACCCACCCATGAATCGCACAACATAGTCACGGGAACAAATGCTGTCCCCCACCTTGAGCAAAGCTAAATGCAATGACACAGTCCCCAAATGACACAATTTCCTGACTATAAGGGCCACACATATGCGTATCAGAGGAGAAGTGGGCATGTCACAAATGAGGGACATGGGTCCTGGACCACATGACTGATGTACTGTGGAAGTTTAACCAGGCCAGAGGAGGGCACATAGCATGTCAGACAAAGTGCACAGTGCAGTCATGGACTCACCCCTTCCTTGCTGCTGTCTGGCCTTCAGCTGCCCATCCAGGTCAGGGAAGACCACCGCCAGGATCCGGAGCATGTGGGGGGTCAGGGTCCGGTGTCCGCCCCTCCTGCGAGGAGGCGACAGCTTCAGCTGGACCCTTGCGATCCTCCGGGTCCAGCCCCGAAGGTCCTGCCACCTCTTCTGGCAGTTGCGGATCCTGCGCCTGTAGACCCCCACGGATCTTACTTCCCGGGCAATGGTCAGCCAGATTTCCTGCTTCTGGTGGGCATCAACCTGTGAGGATGACAAAGTGAAAAGGCCATTACTACACATGCAACATATACGTGCATCACACAGTTGGATATACATGTCTCAATCACAGGGGCATATGATGTACACAGGCAGTGCAACAATGGCTATGAACAGTTTGCCAGCAGTCACTACATGGTATCATTGCATGGGAAGTAAACCTAGTTGGAATGCACTGTTACTGCACTGTACCAGTTCAGTGCATGTAACTACACACTTTGGGGTGTGACAACTACTCAGTGAGCATGCTAGCCAGTGGTGTGCACACTGAAAGTCCTGCTAGTCAGACAACATGCACAATTAGTAAGGCAGTGGACAGCACACTCACCTGCTTCCCTGGTTTCCCATACAGCTTGAGGTACTGTGGAAGGAGGCTGTCCAGCAGGGCCTGGTTCTCCTCAAGGCTGAAGGCAGGGGCTCTCTCCACAGTACGTGCCATTGCAGGAGCCAGAGGATGCATAAACAGCAGCAGTGTTGGTGGCAGATGTCGTCCTGGAGCATGTAGTGCAGGCAAGTGAGCTCTCAGGGGAACAGCCAGCATTATATGTGTGCTGCAGAGGCAGATACTGTCCCATGTGTCCAAAGTGATAGGTCCAAGTTGTTTGCATCTTCTGAATCTGACCAATCCATGGAATAGCAGCACTAATACACGCCCACAGCATCCTTCAAATCTTCAACTTCATGACACCCATGATTTTGCAACATTGTTGTGGCTGGCCAACTGAATTCACTGCATCAGACTCGTTGGAGCTTCGAAAACGCGTCCGTTGCCATGCCAGGCCCCAGCCAATGTGTGCGCACCGTTCGGTCCATTGCTGTACAACGCGTATTTCGGGATACAACGCGTACCCGCACACATCATATGCAATGGGCCGGCCGGGCACACCGATCGGTCCATTGCTGTACAACGCGTATTTCGGGATACAACGCGTACCCGCACACATCATATGCAATGGGCCGGCCGGGCACACCGATCGGTCCATTGCTGTACAACGCGTACCTGTACAGGTCAGTCGCATATGTCACCATGCTTGTCACTGGTGAACGTATGCCAGCCACATATACCTGCCAGAGACCCAGGGGCACACCTACAACACCACACCCAGTCCACACTGTTTCCTGAGGCATGTAAGGCTGCATTTCCTTCTCTGTGTATGGGGGTTAACATGTGGTTTCTGTGGTGGCACTTGTGGGCAGCCACACCCAGGCTGTGCATGTGTTCATGGGGACAGGGTCCTTGGTGTGTTGTGCACATGACCACTGTGATGTGCAACAGTTCATTTTGGAGCATGTGGCATGGTCACATTTCCAGGTTGTGTATGTGTATGACATGTCACATACCCCCAGAGTCCCATGTGGGAAGGCATGTACGTCACAGGATGACCCATTGCCACAATAGTGATGTCCCTCCACAGTCTGTGTGCATGTTGTGTTTCCGATGTCACTGATTCCATGTGCACGATGGGAGACAGTCTCCACATCAACGTTGTTTGTGCATGGACTTTGATGTTGTGCATCACTGGCGTCCATGTCTGTCCTGCGGATGCGACAGGGGCCACTACCTGTGGGAGTCATGTTTGTTTTTCTGACGTGTACATGATACGCCATGTCATGCCAGTGTCCATGTGGCAAGACAGGGTCACTGGGAATCTACCTGTCAATGATCTGTGATGCCTGTGGCGCATCTGTCCAGACATGTCACTGTGGTGTGTGTGTGGAACGTGACAGCAGTAAATGGGTACTGTGACACAGCCTAATGGTTTCCCATAGCACAACCTGGTACCTGTTGTGCACACATGTTGTACTGAGAAGTTAGATGATGGCCATGTAGGTGCGAGTTATGTCCGACAGAACGGCACACACATCAAGTACTTGTGTCACGTAATGATGTATCATGTGAAATTGAGTATGGTGAATGGCACATATGTGGGGTGACTGACAATCTTTCTTCCTTCAACCTATGCACTGCAGGGCTCCAGCTGTCCATAGACCATTCCCTGACCTGGCAACGATGGTGGAACGTGACAGCATCCGACGGTACCGCTTCACCAGGCAGCTGATTGAGGATTTGGCAGTGCGCTTGGCACCACATTTGCAACCTGGCCGGACGTACCCTACGGCGCTGACCCCCAAGGTGAAGGTAATGGCAGCCCTACACTTCTTTGCCACCGGTACCTTTCAACACACTGTTGCGACTGCCGGTGGGATGTCACAGACTATGTTCAGCCGTGTGCTACGCGATGTTTTGGAGGCAATGTTGAGATGCCTGAACCAGTACATCTATTTCCCAACACGTCAACAACTCACTGACGTCAAGAGTGACTTCTATGCCCTGGGGAGGATGCCACATGTCATTGGCTCCATTGATGGGACACATGTGGCTTTGATACCACCACAGGCACATGAGCAGGCATACCGGAACCGTAAACATTACCATTCGATCAATGCTCTGGTGGTATGTTTAGCAGATATGAGCATCACACATGTGTGTGCCCGTTTCCCTGGTTCAGCACACGATGCCTACGTGATGAGGAGTAGTCGCATCCCGAGGATGATGGCACAGATGCAGAACCAGCGTGCCTGGCTTGTCGGTGTGTACTGACTTTGTACCATTGTGTGTGTTCTGATCTGTAGTATTCCACCCACTTTTCCAAATCAGCTAATGTGCACTTGTCTGTCCGTAGGTGACTCCGGATACCCCAACATGCCGTGGTTGCTGACACCCCTCAGGAACCCTGTGACACCAGCCCAGATGCGCTACAATGAGGCACATGGTCGGACCAGGAGAGTGATAGAGCGGACCTTTGGTCTCCTGAAGAGCCGCTTCCGCTGCCTGGACAAGACAGGAGGGGCCCTCCCATATGCCCCAGCAAAGGTGTGCAAGATTGTCATCGTCTGCTGCATGCTACACAACCTGGCAGTGCGGAAGGAGTTGCCTCTCATCCTGGATGACGATGACCAACGTCCGCCACCTGTGGAGGATCCTGGCCTGGACCACGATGCCAGTGATGATGATGATGATGGTGATGTCCGCACACAGCTCATCACCAACTTCTTCAGCTGAATGTGAGTATCCAGGGAGATGTAATGTGAATGACGTGAGTTTGCATGATATGTGTGGGTGGTGCTCTGGTGCTGTTTGAGTGTGGCCATGTGCTACTTGACTGGATGCGTGCAGCAATGTGTCCTTCCAGGTAGTCTGAACTCCCCAACAGTTTTGATATGCTAACTTGGTTTTGTGTAGTTGTCTTGTGACATGTATTGGGCATGAGTATTGCAGTACTGTCCTGTTCTACAGTGATTTTAACTGTGTGTCATGTCTGTCCTTCACAGGGTGCTTACTGAGTACTTTGGTCAACTTGGATCCCCCGACACCATGATTCAGCTTTCAGGGTGGCAGCAGTAGTTGGCCTACAAGTGATGTGCCACACACCCCTGGACTTCATATCTTCTGCACTTGTTGACTGTGTGGCCACTGCCACGTGGGTAAACCTTGCATTTGTAGTGGAAACAACATGTTGCAAATGTGTAATAAACCTGTGCTTCACTTTGGGATGTGCGTTGTCTGTGGTCACACATCTGACTGACATTTGCTTACTGCACCTGTGGGCTAGTTGACACAGACTCTGAATAGGTGTGGTGTCTGTGCATTCCACTGTATTTCCTGGCAACATCACTGTGGGCGATGAGTCCGATGGCCCTGGTGTCTGTGTTGTGTAGCCCTAGTGGTGTGTCTCCCTCATATGTGTCACGTCACCATGACTCACACGACGGTGTTGTACTTGCTGTAGCAGTTAGCATACACAGTGTAATTTAGCAGAACATCATCACCATAACAGTATCCACATTTGAATAACAACAGTGGCAAGTATGGTGTACTAGTGATTTTATTTACAGAAATGTGTGTGTGTATAGTGCACAGGATGGTGGGTGCTGTACATTGGGATTGTGATCCAAAGTTCCCAGATGAGTTGGAAGTCTTGGTAGCAGAAATGTCCTGAGTGAAGTCCACAGTCATATGATACATTAGTCCAACTTGAACTCCCCATGTCATGTGGGAAAGTAGTGTTGCATTCGACAGGGTGAAACGTTTGCACACAAAGGAGAATTTCCGGAACAGGTGTTGGCTTCCTGGGGGATGTACGTGGCCATCAACCTCTCAGTTTTCCTTCCTCGGACGACCCCTCTTCTTTGGGGGGGGACCCTCACGTGCAGGCTGCGGCGGTGCAGGGGACTCTCCGCCAGAGTCCTCCTCCCTCCCTGTGGCGGTGTCAGTTGTTGCAGCACCAGATGTTGTGGGCACACAGGGAGGTGTGGCCATGTTGGTGCTAATCTGGCGGAGGCATGTCAATATGTCCCTATGCACCGCTGTGAGTTCTTGCAATGTGTCCCACTTGGACTCCATGCCCGACATGTGTGTCTCCACATGGGCCATGTGTGTCTCCACACGGGCCATGTGGGAGTCCAAGCGGGCATGATGGGTAGCCTGCTGCTGTTGTATGTCCTTGAGGATCCCCACGACTTGTCTGACCTCTCCGGTGCTATCCTGGTACGCATCAGCGATGCGTGCCAGTTGTGGGTCATCATGCAGTCCAGACCCCTCTGCAAGCAGCGACCTATGTCTACCACCCCTCCCACCACCCCTGGCGACACGTGCAGGACCTGCGGTGGCACGCACAGGTGACCCGAGGCCCACTTGGGGGTTGTTAGTGGTGTTGTCATCCGTTGCTCCACGGTGGGCCTGGGGCCCTGTGCTGTTGTCAGCGGTGGTCCTTGGTCTGTCCGTGTCGGCGGGGGTGGTCTGTATGTTGGCAGTTGTTGGAGGGGTGGGTGCAGGGGTGCAGATGTTGGTCCAGCTGGTGCTGCATGATGACTCACACCGGAGGGGCCAGGTAGGTCTTCGCCATCCGAGGAGGGCAGAGGCTGTTCCACACCAGTGAGCTCTGTGTCCTCCGGAGCCTGGGACAGAGACTCCTCCTCGCCTGCTGCTGTGTCCCCATCATCGTCACCTGTATTTGGAAGAGACACACATTGTATGTAATGTTTCTACAGACATCAATGGTTCACACACCTGACAGTTGTGACTGTACCTCTGGATGCGGGCATGTACATTGCATTGTCCTAAGTTGTCACAGTAAGAGGTTGATATTGGTGTAGCACATTGTCATGCATACCTGGGGCATTTCAATATGAATGTTGAGGTGTGTGCATGGCCAGCATTGGTTGTATTTGGTGGACATCCGGCCATCCTTCTCCACCTGGCCCAGTTATCCCACCATGAAGCATGCCACCCTTGCAGTGGGTTCAGGTTGACTCTCAGGATGTCATTCAGTGGTGTTGTGCTGTTTGTTGGTGCACAGTTCCCAGCAGGGCCTTGTGCTCCCCACAGCAGTAGCCAGTGTCAGCCATCTTGTCAGTCCTTATCCACTCCCTGTGATGTGAGCATGGTTCAGAGTGGTGTTGATGGGCCAATTGTGAGGGTGAGCAGTATCTGTGACTCCAACTCCCATCATGCTATTGCCTACACCCCCTTCCCAGCATGCCCGTACTTCCTTCCTTTGGACTGTGCTTCCCTGTGGGGTAGTGTGCCTGTGCTGACAGGAAGGCTGACAGTGTTGTCCTTGCGTTTGTTTGGCTACAAGTCCCAGGTGTGTCCCTGTGCTTCACACAGCATTACCCAGGGTGGTGGTTCTTTGTGGGATCTTCATTTGGTATGTGAGGCATTGCATTCTCCCAGGTGGGTTATGTGGAGTTTGTGTTGAGGGGGTGTGTGAGGTGAGCTGCTTGTAACTATGGTCAGTGCTGTGAGTCCTCCTTCCCAGCCAGCCAGATATCCCACCATGCAACGTGCTTGCATTGCAGAGAGTGCAAGTTGGCTTTCAGGATGTCAGGCAGTGGTGTTGTGCTGTTTGTTGGTGCACAGTTCCCAGCAGGGCCTTGTGCTCCCCACAGCAGTAGCCAGTGTCAGCCATCTTGTCAGTCCTTATCCACTCCCTGTGATGTGAGCATGGTTCAGAGTGGTGTTGATGGGCCAATTGTGAGGGTGAGCAGTATCTGTGACTCCAACTCCCATCATGCTATTGCCTACACCCTCCTTCCCAGCATGCCCGTACTTCCTTCCTTTGGACTCTGCTTCCCTGTGGGGTAGTGTGCCTGTGCTGACAGGAAGGCTGACAGTGTTGTCCTTGCGTTTGTTTGGCTACAAGTCCCAGGTGTGTCCCTGTGCTTCACACAGCATTACCCAGGGTGGTGGTTCTTTGTGGGATCTTCATTTGGTATGTGAGGCATTGCATTCTCCCAGGTGGGTTATGTGGAGTTTGTGTTGAGGGGGTGTGTGAGGTGAGCTGCTTGTAACTATGGTCAGTGCTGTGAGTCCTCCTTCCCAGCCAGCCAGATATCCCACCATGCAACGTGCTTGCATTGCAGAGAGTGCAAGTTGGCTTTCAGGATGTCAGGCAGTGGTGTTGTGCTGTTTGTTGGTGCACAGTTCCCAGCAGGGCCTTGTGCTCCCCACAGCAGTAGCCAGTGTCAGCCATCTTGTCAGTCCTTATCCACTCCCTGTGATGTGAGCATGGTTCAGAGTGGTGTTGATGGGCCAATTGTGAGGGTGAGCAGTATCTGTGACTACAACTCCCATCATGCTATTGGCTACACTAACTTCACCAGCATACACAGAATTCCTTCATTTAAGTGAGCTTCCCTGTGAGGTGGTGTTCTAGTGGTGGCAAAATATCAGGCAGTGTTTGTTGGTTATATTTGTGCCACTGCCTTGCTCTATTTGTTGTTAGGTTTGTACATGTCATGACACAGTTACATATCACTATGAGATGGCATGTATTGTGTTTATCTAACTGACATACACATCTTGGGATGATTATCTTTTGGTTGCTGTTGATTTGCTAGGGGTGGATGGTTTGACTGTCCCCTTGACAGTGATGTGTGTGTATTGGCACACAATATTGTGTATATTAGTTGTGTACTCACCAGGCTCTGGGATGTCTGTTAGTCCATATACGCTCACTGGTGGTAGGATGGCCCGCACCTTCTCCTCCCAGGGCCTGAGGTATACTGGTTTTGCAGGAGGGCCACTGCCGGTGTGCTGGCTCAGGAGGTAATCCTTCTTGAGTAGGTCTCTGACCCTCCTGCGCACATCATACCACCTGTTCTGGATGTCTTCCTTTGTGCGCAAACATGGTGATTGTGCGTTCACCCTGTCGACGATCCTCGCCCACATCTTGGTTTTCTGCGACATGGGGGTCTGTTGGACCAATGTGCCAAACAACTGTGGCTCTACCCTCAGGATCTCGTCTACCATGACTTCCAATTCACTATCTAGGAACTTTGGATTCTTCTTTAGGGGCATGGTGATGGGTGGTGGTGGTGGTGATTGATGTGTGTGTGTGCAAGTGAGGGTGTGTGTGTGTAGGTTTTGCTGTGTGTGTGTGAGGGTGCTATTTGTTGAGGTGCTAATGGTGTGTGGCTTTTGTGTTGGATGAGCTGTGTGTGTGTCTGTGTTTGCTGTGTGATGGTGTTCTGTGCTGGCAGGTCAGTGGGATTTGCAAAGGATCATGGTAGGGATTTGTGGGCTTTATGTAGGTGGAGTTGGGGGTGTGTCCTTGTTCCATTTTTTTCACCCCTGTATTTATTGGCTTTGTCATTGCTTGTTTGGCCCTTTTTTTTTGTATTTTTTCATTTGTGATTATTGTGCATGTAGGAGTCGTTCTTCTGACCGAGTAGGACGTTGCAGTTGTCTCGTGCGCGCCTCTCCGAGTCGTTCCCGCTGTGTTTCAGCTCAGTTTCATATGCGGCGTACGCGTCGGTCGCGGAGTATTGTGTTTGTTCGGCTGGGTTTGGTATGCGTGTCGGTCGTACGGCTTGGGCTCCGTACGAATCGGTCTGAATTTGCACCCATTGCATCGTACTGCGCGGGTCGGAGTTCGCGGGTACGTTTCGTTCGGGTTATTTCCTGATGCGTGTCGGTCGGTTCGATTCGCGTGGTTTCCCGGCCGGATAGCTTGTTTCCGTCCGGGTCGGTCGTTCGCCTTGTGTTCCGTGCGAGTCGGTCGTGATTCCCATGCATTTCATCGTACTTCCCAGGTCGGGCAACGCCGGTACGTGTCGGTCGGACTAAATTCCAGTACCAAGTCGGTCGGTATTTTTTCCGGCCCGAATCGGAATCGGCCCCTCTGTTTCTAAAAGCACATTATTCAGCACTATTTGCATATTCAGATAATGTAGTTCCCATACCTGGTGCGCTTCAGACACTGAATCTGTTAATACAAACATTGCTAATCAATATTCAAGGATGTGAGAAGTTATCCCCTCTTGCTGGTTTAAATGAATTTTAAGCTGCGTTTATACTGTCCTCCATGTTGAATCACCATCGTAATACCCCACGTGATTACTCGCTTTGTTATTTAGGGCCAGATGTATGAAGGAACATTTTTGCGAGTCCTTAATAGCGATTTTTAGAGAATCGCTATTAAGGACTCGCAAAATGCTATGTAGGTAGGAATCGCAATAATAATTGCGATTCCTAAACATTCCTTAATTGCGTATCGCAAATTGCGATTCGCAATTAAGGAATCCCTTCCCATTCATTCCTATGGGCCAGGAGGCCCATAGGAATGAATGGCAATTGCATGCACAATTTGCGAGTACCCAATAGGTACTCGCAAATTGCGCATGCAATTTCAAGGGTGCAAGGGTGTCAAAGGGACACCCTGTTGCACCCCTGAAATGTGCATGTGTGCACATGTGGCGCACATACATGCCCTAAGGGCACATCTGTGCGCCACATGGCACTTTGAAAAATGCCAAAATATGCATTTTTCAAACAAATCGCAAATTACCACCAACTTGAAGTTGGTGGTAATTTGCGATTTCTTAAACCAGAAATCGCACAACTTGGGTGCTTCCTGCATTGCATTTAAGGCATCGCAATTTGCGATACCTTAAATGCATTTGCAAAATAGGGAATCGCGAATTTTGCGATTCCTTATTTTGCAATTGGGATTTTTCTTCTCTACATTGCACAATGCTATTTTGCGAACGCAAACGCTGAAATTCGCAGAATTTCAGCGTTTGCGATCGCAATTTAGCTTGCTACATCTGGCCCTTAGTGTTCTAAATAAAGAACTGCAAGCTTTCTCTAACAAACGGAGAACATTCATAGGAACTTTCACTACACTGTTCCCTATTGTAGTGAGTCACCAAGACTCTATAGGAGTAGCTCTCTGGCCCGGAAGTTGATGCACTACATCCTCTGACTGGGCGCGGTCAAAGGCTATAAATAAAAGGGTCCTAGACCGCACGTGGTCTTTGCCCGTACTGCAGTAACGTGTGTGGTTTACCCTGACTCAGTGCGAGTTTTGCAGCGCGGTCTGTGCGAGCAGGTAGTTGGGACCCACGTGCACATTGGTGCCGAGTGAGTCACCCGTGCGGCAAGGGAGACACTCTGCTGTCATCAGAGCAGCTGCTGTGCTCTGCTGTGATTGGCCAGCTGTGAGACCATTGGCTGCCGGTCCCCCGAGTCAGCCTGCTATTGAGGTGCGGAGGTTGCGCTGTGAAGAGCGAGTGCTACAGCCTGGCCTGGGAGACAACTGCGTCTGTGAGTGCCATGCTGTTGGCATAGGAGGTTGCGCTAAAGTGAGTTCTCACTGTGGCCCTGTTGGGGCTCCCGTTGCGCTCCTCTGCACCGGCAGCGGCGTGTCGCAAGTGAGTGAATCGGCCAAGCATTGGGGAAAGACGTGGAACGGCCTGCGGTGGTGACAGCCAAACCCAGCAAAGAAGTAATTGTGGCCCCTGGGCGCTGACCTGCCCTCCTGCTGCTGAGCCAAGCTCGAGCAGAGGGAGGCCTGACAATAGGTTTCCTGTCACAAGGAGGTGTGACCACCTCCCAGACAGGCTTTAATGTATTGGGGCTGGGTGGGTGCACTCTTAGAGTGCCAGAAAGTATGCACTGGGGGCACATTTGGTGTCCCTGTGCATAGTCCAGCTCAAACCGGTTGCAGGAGCCAATGGCTCCTGCTCTGGCGCAAAACTGGACAAAGGACATGGGTGTAGCCACCCCTCTGTCCTCACCCTCCCATAGGTGGGTCCCCAGAGTTAGTCCAACCCCTTCCTTGGGTATAAAGTAGGAAACCTGACTACAGGACTTTAGATTTTACCTGGACTAAACTCTGCAAGCAGAAACCAAGTACTTCGACGGTCTACACTTCGCTGGACGACAGAAGAATCTCCCTTGGAGTAAAGGAGTTACTCTCCTGCAGCAGGAGGCACCTAAACGCATCTGACCGGTTTGCATCTCCCGAGCTTCTGAGGACTCCGAAGATTTCTGAAACTCACCCTCTGGTAGCTTGGCACAGAGCAGCCAGACATATCCTCAGGGTCAAATAGTAAAGAATTGGCACAGCATTACCCTTGCCACACACTGAGTACACTACAAAAAGACTCCACACTGTATGTTTAAAACACTGGCCTTTGTATTACACACACATGGAAATCAAAACGACATACAAATCTTATATACGCTTTACAGTTATATGCAATTGTTGAACTTTCCCATTAGCAGCAGAACAGCCTGATCATATAGTACAAGTCATAGGTCTTCACTTGCCCCATTATCCCCTCAGCCTCGCAAGTGACATAAACCCATGTGCGTACTTCCCCGAGGTATTCATGATCCAAGCGACCCCTTCCACATCAACAACGACAGAAACATACATGCAGGCTGTTCGAGGTATTCCAATTTCCCGCTATCACATTAGCATAAAACACAACATTCCCAAATATTGCATACCCCGTACAGTTATTATGGTCAAGAAATCACAGGTGTTGTCTACGCTTTGTGACCCAGCCCTTCAGCCCCTCAAACTACACCAGCCAACGATGCACGTTGCGCCCGCTGGCAACACTTTGATTCAATTGTCGGGACCACTTAAAGGGGAAGGAAAGAATTACTTGATTTCGTCCATCCAGATTAGGCTGTTGAGGCACCCAGCAGAACCTTCATGAGTGCGGAATCACTACCCCTTCCCATAGGCAAAAGACTGTGACACCGGAAGCTGGTGGGCATCCAATTTGGAGAAATGTTTCCCCCCAGGCGGAGGTGTTAGCCGCAGTTGCTCCAGGCAGCCAGCCGTGGGTGCGCAGAAGGCACAAAGGGTCAAGTCCAGTACTTAATTTGAGCCGGTGGTTTCCGGTGCTCAGCACCGGCACTTAATTGGTTTCTGGTGCTTGGCACCAGCACTTAATTATCAACACCACACTTATGACAGTGTGTCAAATAGTGGCGCTGCTCATCTAATTTAGAGAGGAGCAGAACAACGGTTGTTTATGAATACAATATACATTAAAAAAAACTACTAATAGCCTCCTCAGCCATTCTTTAAGGGTTGGTGACCTGGAATAATCTTAACTGTTGCACCTGCAGGTGAGAGAGATGGTTAGTAGTTCTAGTACTGCCATTGGCATCAATGTCAGGGGTAATGAGTGGTGCAAGCTGCAGTGGCCTCCTGGTCAGGGCTCTGGTACTTATTATTTTACTAATTAAGCACTATTCCAGTCACAATGTTACCAACAACATAGTATCTTGTGGTGTGGGACTGGGTAAGGGAGACAGCGACCTCAGACTAAGGCTGCGATGTCAGGCACTGCCGTCCTCCAGATCTGGAGGTCGGAGACAATTCAGGCTTCCGGCTCGGGTCCCGCAGATTAGGCAAACGTCTCCCAACACCCCTCGGACATCACACGCTATGAGGTGTAAGCTAGCACAGGTTTCCGGTTGCAAGCTCGGGTCCCTCAGACTTAGCAAACTTCCCCAGCATTCCTCACATTACGGCACCCCAGGTGGGCCGCTGATCTTTACGAGCACACTCCTCTGCACAGTGTGATTACTTCATACTTGAGGACGGTCCTTGTTCCAACAGATGATAATTTCCACATCTGCTTCACCCTGCCTGGTCCTTACGATCTCATGGACATGGGGAGATCCTTTCTGTCCCTGGGATCTCGTGGACAGGAGGCCAGTCAACTGGCCCAGAGAGTGCTCAGGGACCTGGGCCACAACAGTTGGCAATTAGCTGCAGGCCAGCAAAATACAGGCAAAATCCACAAAGTGATAGTCCACTTTCTGGAGCACAACAAGCCCCAGGCCACTACAAGTCTGCAGATAATCCAGTTGCAGTCTCTCCTGCCCCAGTGGTTCCTCTTGTCGGTGTCCCAGCGTCGAACCATAGTACTATGGTTCCAATCCCAAAAATGTCTCTAAACTCCTGAAGACAGAGCCCAGTAGTTAATACCGCAATAGCATTTGAAGATGAGATCAGTTCAATATGCCACCTTTGAAATGCACAGGCCCCTTCTAACTTTACACCTGTATTCCATCCTACCCTGAGAGGCTTGATCAATATCTTTAGTGGGGCCAGGACCCTTCTTCTTGAAATGCAGATGCCAATTCCACTCCCTCTTATCTGTCCCAGGAAGGGCACTCAGAGTCAGAGGTCTGCAGTTTCTTTCAGTGCCCCTAGTTTATGGATGTCTATCAGGAATGTACAGATGTAGCGGTACCCTCTGCGCCCAGATGTGGATTGGAGTCAGGGTGACAGGCATACAGAGAGCCACGAGCATTGAAATGCCCACTTTCCCAAAATGGCATTTCCACATTGGTAATGTGAAATCCACTATCACTACCGGAGAGGATCTGCCATTACTAATCCATCAATACCAAACATCATACTGCTATTTTTCTGCACATAAAAAATACAGTTCAATAGCCTTTTTTTTTGTGGAGTTTGATATAGCGCGAACTAGACCCGAAGGTATCAGAGCACTTTACATGAGCACCAGTTACGTTACAGAAGGACACATTTATTTTTGTTAGGCACAGGGAGATTAAGGGGCCGATTCCAATCCCGGCCGGTAGGGCTCCGAATCGGATTCGGCTTTACCGGATCCGATTCGGAGGCCTTTTTTCCGACCGATTCATACAGTCGTCCCAGCGAGCAAGTACGATGCGAGCGCATGTGAAATCGCCAACCGACTCGTTCCCGGGTCCGAACCGCTCCGACCGCCTCATACGGACACGGCTCGCACCACGCAATGGAGACGTTTCCCGACCGAGCAAGTACGAGGCGCGCTTCGAACAGCCCGACCGACTCGTAGCGTCCGGCTCCAAAGAGCTGTCGGAGCCGGACTTCGGGGGTCCGTGTCGGACCCCCCTGCACACATAGCCGCACGAGTCGCACACAGGGGGGACCCAAGGGTCCCCCCTAAACATGCATGTACGGTGCGAGTCGCACCGACGCATACCACTGTAGGGGGCCCCCCTGTTCGCGACGTACCCATTCAGTCAATGGGAGCCCGTGTACACGTTGTACGACCGGCTCCCATTGACTTCAATGGGAGTCCGACCGAATCGAGTCGGGCAGCATACGGCCGCATCATACTCGCTCGGTCGGACTGCGGGAGTCCGGCTCTGTCGGAAATCTCTCCGGATCCGGCTCGGTCGGAGAGATTTCCGGCCCGAATCGGAATCGGCCCCTAAGTGATTTGCCCAGAATCACAGAATGTTAGCGTTCCTGCCGAGATTAGACCCGGTTCCCCAACTTCGAGGTCGACTGCCCTAGCCGTTTGGCCCAATTCTCAATAGCAAGAAGCAGGCCTCACAGTACTAATCACACCAACCCGGTGGTCACTAGGTCATGTAGTTCACATATGTACCTGCCCTACCTCTTCGCTACACCGCACCCTTCCCCCAGGGAGTACTCAAATGTAGCGAGAGACATGCAGAACTTTGGCAAGTAGGTTTTAAATGCCAAGCTGAGTAACAGTAACCTGCACACACATGCCACCCTCCATGACACCTCTAGCAACTTTGGCTGAGAACCATGGAGCAAAAATAATATCGTATGCCGACGATACGCAGCTGCTCTTCACCTGCAACAAAGACATGGATTTCAAGGGAGACATGATTAACAGCTGTCTTACAGAAGTATTCTCCTGGCTCCAGTGCAACCAGCTTAAATGTAATCCTGGTAAATCGGAGATTATCTTCTTTGGCCACCGCCCCAGCAACCTTTGGCGCAGTTGGTGGCCTGCTGACATGTCCCCCCCACGTCCCCTGTAAAGATAGTGAAAAATCTGGGGGTGAAGCTGGATGATAATATTTCCATGCAGGCACAGATCCAATCAGTGGCCGGTTCCTGCTTTGGCCTGCTCACAATGCTGAAACAGTTCCTGCCCCTCCTGTCTATCACCCACAGAAAAACGGTGGTCCAGGCATTAATAATCTCCAGGTTGGACTACGTGAATGTACTCTACCTGGGGCTGCCTGAGTATCTACTGGCAAGACTGCAGGTGACTCAGAACGCTGCAGCAAGAGCAATACTCATGCTTGGCCCCAGAGCTCGTATGTCCACACAGCTGAAATCCTTACACTGGCTCCCTGTCCGCAAAAGGATCCATTTTAAGGCCATGGTTTTGGCTTTTAAGGCTCTCCACGGCATAGGAGCTGGGTACATTGTGAAGAGAGTTCAATTTTACCACCCTCACCGTGCACTTAGGTCTGCAGCACTTCAGCTGGCTCTGACCCCCAGATACCTCCGGGCACGTATCGGGGGTCGCTCCTTCCAGGTACAAGCAGCAAAATTGTGGAACAGTCTACCGGTGGACTTAAGGTTGACTCAGGATCTCCTTGCATTTAGGAAATCACTGAAAACGTGGTTGTTTCAGCTTTAATATCCAGTGCGGAGATCACACTGCTTAGCTAGGCCTTCATCCTGCTTCAGCGCCGGGACACTCAATTGAGTAGCTGCGCGCTCTATAAATAGTCATTTAACATAACATAACATAACATGGCAAACCTGTGGTACGTTTGAAGGGATGTATGACGATATCACGCATGCATTACATCGCATGCCATTAGATCGTGGTTTTAACAACGCAAGTCGTTACAACGACTTGCGTTGGAGGGCGCTGGACTTAGGAGTAGTTTAATTTACTATTCCAACTCCAGCCTACGTACAGTAGGGAAGGTGTTGGATAGTAAATTAAACTACTCCTGTCCTATAGCGCCCTCCAGTGCAAGTCGTTGTAACGACTTGCGTTGTAAAAACCTCGATCTAATGGCATGCGATGTAATGCATGCGTTCTAAAGTTTGTTTCCCGTTTGAAGAGCTACCTCAGTGGGTGGCACAACCAGTGCTGCAGGACCACAGAGAACCATTTGAGTTACATGCCCTAGGTATATGTCTTATCACTGGACATGAGACTTACAGCTCACTCAAATTAGCCAATCATGTATACACCAATCAACAGTATATCTATGACAAGCACAGCACTTTGGCACTGAATGGCAAAGCCAAAGCACTCAAAGTCTTAGGACTTGCACATAGATCAGCGGAAAACCAGACGGGACAAAACCCAAAAGTTGAGGGAAAGCACCTTAAAAAGGGCCACTTCCAACAGGGACAATGGCAGATGAGGACAATGCTGCACCAAATCAAGGGTCACAACAGTGGCAGATCCCTCAGCAGCACTTACTGGTAGGACTACTTCAGCAGTTTAGTGAACTTGCTGACCAGGCTACAGCTGCGCCTAGGTGGAAAACATGGGTGGGAAGACTGAATAATAGTTTCATAGCCTCCCTGAAGAATGATGGTGCAGACAAGCATTCCATGTTGCTCCACCATGAGGGGAAAGAGATCTATACATTTTTCCATCTTCCCAACACGGGAACAGTGGATGACTGCAATGCAGTGGTGGGGGCCCTCTATGCGCAATTTGACCCGCAGCTGAATCCGGATTTCAAAAGATTTGAGCTCTGACAGGCCCGCCAATGAGAGGTTGAGTCCATTGACACTTTTTATGCCCCCCTCTGCGAGTTAGCCAGTACGTGTATGGCAGATGATCACCCGAAGGAAATCAGGGAGTAAATCATTCAAGGGTGCTGAAACAAGACCTTTCGAGGCCTAATACTGTGACAACCAAACATTAGATTCCATGACATCCTCATCATGGCAAGATCTCATGACCTGTCGGCAGTGAGGTCCATGGAGATGGACATAGCTATAACTCAGATGCCAGTTAAACCCCACAGTGTTAAAGTGGAGCATGAAGATGCTGTGTACACAAGAGTGAAGGTGATCCGACCCACGGTCTCAGCATCTACACAGTCAGGGGCACAATGCAAACACTGTGGCCATGAGGAGCACCCTCTGCAGAACTGCCTGGTGCAGGGGGCACATCCTCGAGCTGTGGGAAGCTCAGCCTCTTTGCAAAGGTGTGCGGAGGTGGTCCAAGGGGATGAGGGGCCCACGGGAGACGCACCCCAATGAAAGAGATTCAGCAGCTGTCACTGGATGGCCCAGAGCGCCAAGGAGCGACTAAGTGCACCCTGGGGGGTGGATATCAACAGGAAGAGTCACCATCTGAAGAGGATGCAGAGGTATTCCTCTTTTTGTTCACGGGAAACCTTAAGCGGCACAGAAGGCCACAACTCCCATGTGTGGTAGAGATTGCTGAATCGTATTTCAAGGCTCTCATTGACATGGAGACCTCGGTGAATGGGACAGGCATACAACAATATCGATGCCTCTATCCGAGGCCCGCTCTGTCCCCACCCTACATGAAGATCTACATGTACAGAGGTCCCACCCGCTATCTCTCAGAGGATTCATGAAAATATGTATGCGGTCCAATGACCAAGAAATCATGGTGGCATTCCATGTAATTGACAAAGAGGCAGACACATTGCTGGGATGTCACACAGCAGAAGAACTGTGTCTAGTGTCGTTCGCCAGGAATGTGCAAGCATACCAAGTATATGAACTATTGAACCAGCTCCCGGAGCTGTTTAAAGGTTTGGGCTGACTGTGAAGCCCACCGATTAGTCTACACATTGACAAATCTGTCAAACTGATGGCACTATGCCATCACCATGTACTGTTCTATCTGAGGCCGCTGGTGAAACAGGAGCTAGACAAGCTGGAGAGCTTGAGGTTGTTAAAAAAGGTATCAGGTCCGTCATCCTCGGTGTCCCCCATGGTGATCGCGGAGACACCCAAACAGCCCTGCAATGTACAGCTGTGCCTTCCATGCAAGGCCATCAAGTGGGAGAGGCACATCACTCCCACGATGGACGACATTATAGCTGACTTGAATGGGGCCAGATGGTTCTCAAAATTGGACCTCAGTGCTGGATACCACCAACTCCAGCTAGCAGAAGAGAGACAATACATAATGCAGGCAGTCGCTGGTAGAGGGTAGGTGCTAATCAGCCGGCACCCGATGCAACCCCAATAGGGTGCGGGCATCCAGCGTACACTAGCCTTGGGAGATTCTTCCCCTAGATTTGAGGGTACTTCTTTGTTTTGGGCATATCTACAGTCGAGATTGTAACCACACAGTAGGGAACTAAGTTCTGTGGTTAGCTCCAAGACACCTCTCACTTATGTGGGTTACCATCCTCACTACGGAACCCCATTTTTACGTGCACTATCATCTTAACTGTTAGGTCCTGAAGAAATGCCACTGATCACTTAGACAAACCAGGCGTGAAACATGTCGACCTTGTAATAGTTACCTGGGCACATTAAGCCTCACAGTAACTTATTAACCTTCGGGTTTTTTAGTCTACCAGGGGTACCACGCGATTAAAAATTCTTCCTGTGGATACTCCTAGGCAGTTTTAATTTTGAGCATTTTTCACTGCACGCACTTCACTACTTCCACTACTGGATCCACCCCACACACCCGCACTCACCTGACGGCTTTTCTCTTAAAAGATATCCGTGAAAGTGACCCTTCGGGGGACCCGTCGGGCATTGCAGCGCCGGCCCGACGAGGAGCAAAGGCCCAGTGATGAAGCATGACATCCTTTGGGGTGTGTGAGGGCTACTAAGAGGCAAGACTCGGCCCTCCCCTTCGGGACTGGATCCTTGATACTGGGGATGTACCTCTGCCTCTCTCTTTTTCCTCTCCCTCTCACTATCTATTCTACTCTTAATCTTTCCTCTTGATGAGTGGGTGACATTTTGCACCCCGAACTCGGAACTGTGTCCCCTGTGATTTAACATTAAAAGACAATACATAATGACATTCTCTACACACCTGGGTTTGCGTAAATACAAGAGATTAAGCTAGGGCATTTCAACAGCAGTGGAGGTGTTCCAGAATGCTATAAGGGAGGTACTGTCCAGATTGCAAGGTGTCATGAATGTCAGTGATGACCTTTTAATCTACTCTGCAACGGCGGAGGAACATCACCAACACCTGCGGGGTACCCTGAAGCACCTATGTGAACAATGTGTCACCATCCATCAGGAGAAGTGTTCATTTTTCCAGTACATCATCAAATTCTTCAGTCACGTCTTCACGCCGGATAGGGTGCAGGATGACCCCAGAAAATCACATGCCATCAAGCAGGCACTAAGCAATACCTCAGAGGTGCACAGTTTTCTGGGAATGGCCACTTATTGTGGATGGTTCATTCCCAACCTGGCAACCATCGCGGAACAAATTAAGGCACTGACTAAAGTGGATGCTCGTTGGGTGTAGGTCCCAGGTGAGGAAGAGGCTTTTCAGATGGTAAAGTCAGCACTCCTGAGTAAGGCAACAATGGCATACTTAGACCCGAAGAAAAAGATGGATCTGTTGGTCGACGCAAGCCCAGTAGGCCTTGGGACGGTGCTCATGCAGGAAGTGGAGCCAATGAGATTGGCACCTCTGGTGTTTTCAAGTAAAGCACTCACGCCGACGGAGGCAAGATATGCACAAATCGAAAGGGAAGCCTTTGTGTGTTGCAGTAGCCCCCACTTTTTCCCTGGTTTTTGATGCAACTTTGACTAAGGTGCACTGGATCCCTGCTAACCAGGTTCCCAGTACCAATGTTCTTTCCCTAAAACTATACTACAATTGGCACAAAATCAGCCACCCCTATGAGTCCCTAGTAAACGTTAACCCTGGTACCTAGGGCATTGGGACTAAAGAGGGTCTACTGGGGCTGCAGCACAAATTGTGCCACACCAGAGACCCCTCACCAAGACCATGCAAAGTGCCATTGCAGGCTGCGGGACTTCGTGCAGAGAAAACCGAAGAGTCGACATGACACAGCCCTGGGTGCCATGCCCACAGACACTGCACGAGGTATAGGTAAGTCACCCCAACTGCAGGCCTTATAGCCCTATGGCAGGGTGCACTATATCCTTTGTATGGACATATCTGCATGAGCAGATATGACCCTATATCTGAGTCCATTCATGGATATTGTAAGTACACAGGGAAGTCAAAGAGAGTACATGGGCTGGATACTTGTCATCACTAGTTTCCTAGCTCCATGATGGCTTCACTGTACCCTAAGATGCTTGGTACCAAACATCTTGTCTAAATAAATCTTTACTGATGTAAGTGTTGGATTTATTAATAAATGCACACAGGAGACACCTTAAAGGGTCCTCTGAAAACCTAACAGGCAGTGGTGTGGTCTCTGACCAGTCTTAGCCAGCCTGCCACCAAAAGACATGTTTCTGACCTCATAGGGTGAGAGCCAGCGCTCTCTGAGACCAAGAACAAAGCCTGCTCTGGGCGGAGGTGCTTCACACCTCCCCCAGGCCAGAATAGCCTTCCAAGGCTGGAAGCTTCAAAGGCGATGCTGCCTTTGAAATGAGACCCAGGCTGCTCCAGCAAGTGCAGGATGCCATCCCCGCTGTCCTGCTCCACATTTGGTGGGAGGACAGGCGGGAAAACTAATTAATTTGGGAGGTGGGTCCCCATTCAGCCAGCACCACCCCTAGGTGGAACGGGGATGTGGAGCCCACTTTTTATTTCCCTCAATCTTGGTTTGAGGGAAAATTAGCCGATTTGGGTCAGGGTAGTGCCCGTTCACACAGGAAGTGGTCACTTAGAGGGTGTAAACACCCTAAAGGTAGGTAGCCCATTGACTACTGCATGTCTCCCCTTTAACGCCCCTACATTTAGTATTTAGGTGGCATCCATGGTCCTTGCAACTTAGATTCAATGGACAAAAAGAAGATAAGGACAAAGAAGAGCTGCCAACCGAAGGACTGAAGCCCTGCTGCAGAAAATTGGCGCCAAATCCTGCCTGCTGCCTTACGGACTCGACAATCGTGGTGTGCTGTCCTGCAACTGTGAGGCCTCCAAGAATCTGGGGCCCCTCCAGCTTTTGACAAATCACCAAAGAACTCCTTTGGAGTAGAGCTACTACTCCCCTGCAGCCCTCAGACACCGAACCCACAGAATCTGGTTTCCCAACTTGCTGCTCCCTGGTGACTCTGACGCAGAACGTAAACCAAAAGTGGTATACCAACCCTAGAGGATCAAATCTGTCTTGTCTCCAAGAGTGGAGACACCAGGACCTACCGAGGCCATGTGTACCAATACCCGGGGTACCAGACCCTCTTCAGCATTCACCGAGATGAAGAGTCCAATCTGGAGTCCAACTGCCCAAGAGGTAAGCACCCATCAAGGGACGTCAAGACCCCTGAGACTCACTTCGTGAGTGACCTAGCTGTCTTGAAATCTCCTCTCCTAGCTGCCTGCTCCCGACCGTGAGTACATCTTGGCACACACAGCCTGGCTGACCTATCTGCTCTGCACCCAGCCCACCCATCCTGGGTACAGATGAACCAGCTGTGCTCCAGTAGTCCTGAGGCCTTTGTGACCTGCTCCCTTGAGGGGGACCCCTCGGACTTACCTTTAAGTCCTCTTGTGCAGTGTGATTTCAGGTGGCCCCCTTTTCCGTAGCGCACCAGCTGCCAACGACCTCAGCACCCTGCTCCCAGCTGAATGCGGGATGCTCCAGAGAATCTGCTGGTGAAACATTGGGCCTAGCCTTGCTACTTACCTAAATCCCAAAGGTGAACCTCGAAATCCAACTGTATGATTTTATATGCATTTTTCTATTTTCTCCCATTGACTTTAATGGTGCGTAATTGCGCACAAAAGTGATTTATTTTGTGAACTTGAAAAATTAATATCTCAAAAAGTACTTACTGTAAAATGAAGTTCTTGATCTGAAAAATTGCATGCAAATCAGTGTAATTGTTATAAATTGGTCTCAGATTTATTCTTGGGTGTGTGTATCATTTATTGCCTCTGTGAGTTCAACAAATGCTTAGCACTACCCTCTGATAAGCCTAACTGCACCCCACACTACCACAAATAGAGAGTCAGTATTATCTACTTTGCCTCTGTGTACAAATCTGGGTCTCACTGGACTCTGTACACAGTGTCCTTCATTTTAGTGAGGTATATAGACAGCCATCGTCCTACACTGGTGGATCAGCGGTGGGGTCTACGACTTTGCGTTTGCTGATATCACTCTGTCAACAAGTGATCACACAAATAAATCCCAAAATTGCTTTAGCCAGTTGTATTTTTCAATTGGTCTATTTTTCTAAATTTTAAAATTAACTGTTAGGGTCATGGCTAAGTCCCTGAACCCAGGTGTTAGAATTAAAAAATCTTACTCTAGTTAGGACAAAAGAAAAGTGTTAATTAAAAAAAAAAAAATTACAAAATGCTCCCAACTTTAGT
The DNA here is from genome assembly GCA_963921515.1 of Calotriton arnoldi. Lineage (NCBI taxonomy): Eukaryota > Metazoa > Chordata > Amphibia > Caudata > Salamandridae > Calotriton > Calotriton arnoldi. The sequence goes on from CAWUFW010004710.1 coordinate 91,007, forward strand.
GCAATAATGGATAACCCACAGGAGCAAGCTCAGGAGCTCCACCTGACACCATACAGGAAGTTGTCATACTCCCATCTATTGGCCTTCTGTAAGGGTTACGGTGTTAAAACTGGAGCTCCTGCTACCAAAGAAAAGCTTATGAAGGTTTTGGCAGAACATGAGAGAGATCACACAGCGGATGAAAATGATTCCCAGGAGAATCATACAGTAGAAGAAGATGCTGAGGAGATGGTGGAAATCCATGTCTCAGAAGAGGAAGCTGCCCAGAGGAGGAGCTAGCTTGCCCTAGAAAGATTAGCTAGGAGGTTGAACTTAGAAGCTCAACTCCTGAACATAGAAAAGCAAAGAAAAGAGATGGCCTAGGACCTATCTCTGGTGGCAGCAATATCATAATATCTACGGAGAAAGAGGAATTATTTGACCCTAAACTCTCCAAAGTAGTTGCCGCTAAATATGCAGAGGGTGATGACATCACCAAGTGTTTTACTGCCTTCGAGGGAGGTATCAGTAGAAGGGTAGTCACAAAGCACTGGGGCTCTCTCTTGTGGGAATGTTTCTCCGGTAAGTGCAAGGATAGACTCCTGACATTGAATGAGGAAGATGTTGTATCTTATGACCTCGTGAAGGGTACCCTGATTGAGGGCTTTGGACTCACCACGGAAGAATATAGAATGAAATTCAGGAAGGCTCAAAAAACCCAGAGTCCACCCTGGGTTGATATTGCAGATTTCTCAGTGAAAACACTGGGTGGTTGGCTGAAAGGTAGCAATGTACATGATTATGATGGGCTTTATAATTTAATAATGAAAGAACATCTGTTAAGTAATTGTGTGCAGGAAAAGTTGCATCAATACCTAGTGGCTCTGGGGCCAGTCTCTCCCCAAGAGTTGGGAAGGAAAGCTGATCACTGGGTGAGAACCAGAGTGTCCAAATCTAGACCTGGAGGGGATGACCAAAATAAAGAGGCCAAAAAGGCCCCTCACCCCCAGAAAAGAAAGCAGATCACTCTGAAAAAGATAAAAGTAAGGAGTCCTCTGTAGGGTGGGTCTAGAGATACTCACAAAGCAAAAGTGGGTACCAGGGTTAGAACTGGGACCCCAACAAGACTTGGTGCCTTAACTGTAACAAGATATGGCACGTAGCCGGGGACCCTTGCTGTCCTAAAAACAAAGCCCCTAGTGTAGCTCCAGGAATTGCCAATGTAGCCTTTGAGGGTGATTCCTCAGACGAAGAAGTCCTCTTAGCCTTTAACTGGGAAGTGGGCCCTAAAGGTGAGCTGAAGATTGCAGAGGGGAGGAAAGACTTCCACCACCTATTGGTGCATGGAATCCCATCCACTGCCCTGAGAGATACCTGTGCTATTCACACTGTTGTGCATGACAGGCAGGTTCTCCCCAACCAGTATATTCCAGGTGAGACAAAAAGAGTAAGGATTATGCCAGGGGAGGTCACTGTTAGGCCTGTGGCTAAAGTGCCCCTAGAGATAGCGGGGTCTCTTTTTTTGAGAAGGGTGGTAGTCTGTAAAGACTACCCCCTTGACTGTCTCCTTGGAAATGACCACCCAGAGCTTGGTATAAGCCAACAAGAGGTACTGGCCCCAAGGATTCTGGGGGAGCTGAACCTGCAGCTAGTGCAGGTAAGCCCCACAAGAAAAAGAGCAATAGATAGTGTAGGAACAGTGGGCATCTGTAAGTCACAGTTCCAGTAAGCCAGGGAAGTTCTACCCAAGCAGTGGAGAACTCCAAAATTGGCACTGGTGCTGACTACCCTTCCCTACAAAAAGTCCTGACTAGCCATGCAGCTGTTCAGCTTGAGTTGGTGGCTCATCAGCTGACAGAACCTAGTGTGGAAGAAGGGTGTTTACTACAGGAGTTAGTAGCCACCCCTTATAAAGCAACAGACAGGCAACCTGAACCCTAAGAAACCTGTAAGTTAGTACCTTCACCTGTCAGTAAAGGTGTGGTTCTGGGCACTGATAGCTGTCATTGGCCTCTGCTGGCTGTTAGCCTAAATGGATTGGGTGAGGGCACTAAAGAGATAGACCAAGGGCATTTTAAATGTGGTACTGAAACTGTTGAGGTGGGCCAGCTCCCCAGAGGGACTGACCTGAACAGGAGGGTGTAAGGCAGAGTAGGACCTGCAACAATCCAAGCAGTTTCCCTGCTCTTCCTCGCCGGACAGACTAGGAAGACTCTCCCAGGTTTGTCTGAGTCTCGTGGCCTGTGGGCTGGGGGGGGTATTGTGTGAGGAACTGGGTTCTTGATGCAGTACCCGCCCCCTTTTTGCCTGGTTTTTGATGCAACTTAGACTGAGGTGTACTGGTTCCCTACTAACAAGGTTCCCAGTACCAGTGTTCTTTACATAAAACTGAACCACAATTGGCACAAATTCAGCCACCTCTAAAAGTCCCCAGTAAATGGTACCCCTGGTACTTAGGGCAATGGGACTGAAGAGGATACGCTGGGGCTACAGCACCAAGTGTGCCCCCCAGAGACCCCTCACCAAGACCACGCAAACTGCCATTGCAGGCTGTGTGTCTTGGTGCAGAGAAAACCAAAGAGTCAACATGGCACACAGCCCTGGGTGCCATGCCCACAGACACTGCATGAGGTATAGGTAAGTCACCCCTACTGCAGGCCTTACAACCCTAAGGCAGGGTGCTAAATATATACCATGTGTGGACATATCTGCATGAGCAGATATGACCCTATAATATCTAAGTCCATTCCTGGATTTTGTAAGTGCACAGGGAAGCATAGAGAGTACATGGGCTGGATACGTGTCATCATGCGTTTCCTAGCTCCATGATGGCTTCACTGTACCCTAAGATGTTTGGTACCAAACATCTTGTCTTAATAAATCCTTACTGATGCCAGTGTTGGATTTATTATTAAATGCATACAGGGGATGCCTTTAAGGGTCCCCCGAAAACCTACCAAACACTGCTGTGGTCTCTGGCCAGTCTTAGACAGCCTGCCACCATGAGACATGTTTCTGACCTCACGGGGTGAGAGCCAGCGCTCTCAGAGGCCAGGAACAAAGCCTGCTCTGGGCAGAGGTGCTTCACAAGGGAGACACCCATTACAACGCAGGCATTACATCGTAATGCCCTTACAACGCAACTTTTACAATGCAGGTGACATTACATCACATGCCTTTACAATGCATGTGCCATTACAACGCATGCCATTACAACGCATTATTAGGTAAGTAATCGTTTTAATTTAGATACGTTTTTTAATTATTAATAGTATGAGTAATAATAATAGTATTACTTAAAAAAAATTTTTTTTTTAACTGGGACGGGATGTATGGGAAATAGGGGTTTTGGGTGGGGGAGTATATTAATACTCAGGTAATAATTTTAATACTTGAGTATTCGATGATAATGAGTTTTACTCATATTTTTCTTTATAAAAAAGAATTGGAAAATTATTACAAAAAAATATGGGAAGTAGGGGTTTTTGTTGGGGGAGTGTTTTAATACTCTGCTAATTTTTATAACAAATGTATATTTAAAAATTATAAATTTATAATGTATAAACGTAAAAATATTTTCAGGAATTGTCATTAATATTTGAGCATTAAAAGAAATTTTGTTTTAATGTTACTTTAAAATTAGTAAAATTTTAAAGAAAAGTAATAAAGTATTTTTATTAAAAAGTATTTTGTATGATTAGTCAGGGAAAAATTGTGTTATGGGAGGGGGAGAGTATTAATAATCATATTATTAAAATATTATGAATTTAAAAAAAAGATTAAAAAAAATTCTTAAAAATGTAGGGAGTATATTAATACTGTCGAATTAAAGTATTAATACTCATGTATTTATTTAAATAAATTAGGATTTTTAAGTAAATATATAGATTTGATGATTGTAATTTATCAAAAAATATAGAAGATATAATATATAAAAAGTCAGATGCACCTATCCTCTGGGACGGGATGCAAGGGAAACAGGGGTTTAGGGTGGGGGAGTATATTAATACTCAGGCACTAATTTAAATACTTGAGTATTATTTAGTATTAAATTTATAAGTATATTGATTGTTAAACTTTAAAATTAATTATAATAGAAAAATAAAACAAAATAATTTGCAAATAGAATCAGGGTGATTTTGTGGAGGGGGGTAGTTGATGTAAAGGGAACAATGTAATGTATATTTAAAAATATTTTTAAAAATGTATGCTAAATATTTTATATAAAAATATAAATTAAAGTTATTTATAATAATTCTAAAAATAATTCGAGCATAATAGTACCACGTAGGTATGTATAAATACACATATAAAATCTGCAAAAGACATTTTCGAAATAAAAAACATAAAATATAAAAAAGACACATTAAAAGTATTGTAAATATTTTTATTGTATTTATAATAAATGTAAGACATAATAAATAAATATGCAAAAAATGTTGGGAAAATATTTTATTAGCAATATAATAAAAAAAAGAATAGATTTTTGTATGTATTATAACATATATTTTAAAATTTCTTTGTAGGTTTTCCCACGGTTTCTCATTGAAGTTAATGGGTAAAATTGTCCTTTTTTTTTCTTTTTAGAAAAAGATGACTTTGCCACGTATACGTAACTTTCGTCATTGCGAGAATCGTCACTCTCCGGATCAGATGCAAGGCAGAGCTGCGTCCAGGTAAGGCGAATTATAATTATTAAAAATAGATTAGTGGTGGTAAAGTTTATTGTAAGGAGAGAGGAGGGAGGTAGTAAGAAATAGGAAATGTGTATTTTGTTCATATTGTGTGTTTTAACTTAAAAATTAATTCCAAAACAGGTAGAAGTTGTAGGCCCACGTCGGGTTGATTGCTTTCGTAACACTTTTTGTTTAATAGAATTCATTTAAAAAAAAAAATAGATTATTTATTCAATTAAACAAAAGTGTCATGAAAGTAATCTTTTTGGTAATATTTTTGTAGCGACGGGTTTCATAGAAAATAAGTAATTGCATTGTCGCGGTTTTCAGGATAGGTCGTAGGAACATGGAGAAAGACTTTGTGGTATGGAAAAAAACATTTTTGGCCATTTTTGAACCATTGCTATATCGATTTTTGGACTTTGAATGGACTTTGGTCAAGAGAGGATTGCAACGATGGATTTTTGGCTGGCGATTTTTTAAAAACTTTACTACTTTTTGGGGATTTTTTAAAAAGGGATTCTGAAAAAGATTGAATTGCATCGATGGAATTTTGTTGCGTTTTTTTCCATACAACATTTATTTTTCAGGATTTTTTTTTTGGCTGCGGTTTTTGTAGGTATGCACAGTGTATTTTACAGTTTATTTATTAACTGTAAAAATATGGCTTTTGCCGAACTGTGCCCTTTTTAGTTAGTTTAACTCAGGACATGGATTAAAGCAAGGATTATGGACTAATTGCAATGGTTTGAATGACTGCTCAAGACTCTTTTTGAAAAGCTAGATTGTACATAAGTCCAAGAGTTGAAAAAAGAAAACAACTGAAGGTAAGAAACCCGACTTATTTTTAAAATTTTAAATTTTTTCAAAAAATGGCAATTGAATTAGGGGGAATTTTTGTCAAAACAGCCAAGAAAGGAGCTATAGGAGATAGGGTAGATTAGAAATGGAGAATATGTGCAATATTATCTAGCTAGTCTGGAGCCACCATCAATGAAAATTGTTGAATTGCACCCAATAGTCGCTCAGACATTTCCTTTGTCCTTTTAGAAATTCGTGGGTTCAGACTACCAGTTAATGATTGCGAAATTCTCATTTCTTGTAAACTTTGCTCCCTCCTCAAAATTTCCCAAAAATGATAGAAGTTAGGATGTGGTTTACCAATAGATTTGTTGAAGGAGTTGTGCCATCCCTCTATGGCGTTATTTGTTTTTGCTCTTCCCCCTAAGCAGGTCGAATAGCAGTTTCACCACTTCACATGGAAACGTGGCTTCCTCCTGAGACCTGACCTGCTTAGATGGCCAATCCATGTGTCTTCAAAATAATTTAGAAGGGGTGCCAATTTGTCTTCGTTTGCAGTAAAGTATTCAGATTCAGTAATAGATGTGTAGTATTCCTCTACACTGTCAGGAGGAACAAAACAAAGTGCAGTTAGTTTTTTTAAATTGAAATTGCAGTTTGCTGTCTGATATATAATCCTCAACTAAGGATGTTTTTTGAATTTTTCGCCAATATGCCTGTGAAAAGTGAAAAAAACATCCTTGAATTTGGGTATCCGTGTACATTTTGGTAATTGTGTTAATCATAGGTAATTCCAAGTCAATTAACACTTTTCTAGGACTTTTGTTCATGGTTTTAGCTTTTATCACTGACAAAAATTCAGTATATGTTGAGGATTGTTTATCTGGGAGTAAACTGTACACTAAGGGCACTACTGTTTGATTAATGTAGGCATGAATAGTGTATATTTGGGTGAATGGATGGGGTGTGGATTTAAACATCCCATCCATCATCCAAATATCACTAGTCTCTAACTTAACAAGATTATAGGGTGTGCTAAAGATTAGAATTCTTTTAATAGGGCTTTTGTTGTCATGTAAGAGAAAGGGTTCATTAGTAACGGTTACAGAAAGTTCAGGTGGAATGTTAATGTCAGAAAAGGTTTGGGCTGTAACACGTAGGGGGTTACTTGCCTGTTTTTTACGCTGAATAATTCTGCGTAGGTTGGGGATTGTGGGCATACAACTTGCTACATGTGATGGAATGTGTTGTGAAACCTCCCTCAAAACTGAGCCACAGGGTTCATTGGAGGTGGATGCTAGTGCTTTAATTTAATTGATATTTTCACGCACCTCTATCTCCATTGCAGAGGCAGAGTGGTTATGCTCTGTGGTCCTTTCAACAGAGTCACCAAGAGTAACCGCTCTGCCTGTGTAATGGGATGAGTAATATTGCACACACCTCCAATGACACCTGGGCTCAGTTAATCTCTCCTTACAATAAACGTACCCACTGTGATTTAATAGTCTGTTTCCTCTGCTGGACTTGATGTAATTGGCTTGTTTACTGGATGCCATTGCCTGAAAAAATGTGAAAAACAGAAAAATATGGTTTAATTCCTTCGCTGCTAGGCCTTTTCCCCTCCTGTGCTAAGCCTTTTTTTGGCTATTTGGGGTAGTTCGCGCTTAGGCCCCTGTAACTTTTTCACCACATAACGTATCCACGCCAAATTTGCGTCCTTTTTTTCCAACATCATGGGTATTCTAAAGGTACCCAGGGTTTGTGGATTCCCCTGGAGGGGACCCAGAAATTAGCCAAAATACATCTAAATTTTGGTTTTTGGGGGGAAAATGCGAAAAAAGGGCTACAGATGAAAGCGTCTGTTTTTTTCCCTGCAAATGGCATCAAAAAAGGGGTTGTGGTGCTGAAATCACCATCTTCTCAGCTTTCAGGGACAAGCAGACTTTTGTCAGAAAAGCAAATTCTTTTACACAGTTTTGACATTTTTCTGGGACATAGTCTATTTTTGCTATTTTTTGTGCTTTCAACCTCCTTCCAGTTAATGGTAGAAATGGGTATGAAAGCAATAATGGATCCTGGAAAGCCATACATTTCTGAAAAGTAGACAAAATTCTGAATTCAGCAAGGGGTCATTTGTGTAGATCCTTCAAGTTTTCTTTATAGAAACAAACAGTTAAATATAGGAAAAATTGAAAATTTGTTGAAAAAATCAGCCATTTGTGTCAACGTTTTCACCTGTAACTTCTTCTAATTATGACAGATATTTGAAAGCAATATACCGTTACATCCGCTGGACCTTTCTGGTTGTGGCGATATATAGGACTTGTAGGTTCACCAAGAACCCGACGAACCCAGCGCCAATAACTGAGCAGCATCTTGCAATGGTTTTTTATTATGTACCGGGTATATAGCAATTATTCTGGGAAAATTTATACATGGAAAAATCGGTATGAAAGACACCCATGTATTTCTGAAATGGGAACAAAATATAGAGTTTAGAAATAGTAGATATTTGCACATTTCCGAAATTGGGAGTACCCATACTAGCATGAGAATTATAGGACATTTTTCAAAATGACTTCTTTTTTACACAATGTCTTTCATTTGGAAGGCAGAAATGATTCAAAAGTCAATAGATAATAACAGTTGCTCTACAATTTTGTGTTACCCTAAGTCTCCCGATAAAAATGGTACCTCACTTGTGTGGGTAGGCCTAGTGCCTGCGACAGGAAACGGCCCAAAACGCAACGTGGACACACCACATTTTCACAGTGAAAAATGACCCTTTTTTTGCAAAGTGCCTAGCTGTAGTTTTTGAACCCTCGCTCTGCCGGCACCTAGGGAAACCTAGCAAACCTATACATTTTTGAAAACTAGACACCCAGGGGAATCCAGGATGGAGTGACTTGACTGGCTCTCACCTGGTTCTGTTACCCAGAATCCCTTGCAAACCTAAAATATTGTCAGAAAAAACAAATTTTCCTCACTTTTCTGTGGTGGAAAGTTCTGGAATCTGCATGCATCCACAAAATTCGACCCACCCCGCGTTCCCCAAAGTCTTTTGAGAAAAACGGTACCTCACTTGTGTGGGTAGGCCTAGTGCCCGCGACAGGAAATGGCCCAAAACGCAACGTGGACACACCATATTTTCACAGTGAAAAATTACCCCTTTTTTGCAAAGTGCCTAGCTGTAGTTTTTGAACCCTAGCTCTGCCGGCTCCTAGGGAAACCTAGCAAACCTATACATTTTTGAAATCTAGACACCTAGGGGAATCCAGGATGGGGTGACTTGACTGGCTCTCACTAGGTAGTGAGAGCCAGTCAAGTCACCCCATCCTGGATTCCCCTGGGTGTCTAGTTTTCAAAAATGTATAGGTTTGCTAGGTTTCCCTAGGTGCCGGCAGAGCTAGGGTTCAAAAACTACAGCTAAGCACTTTTCAAAAAAGGGTCATTTTTCACTGTGAAAATGTGGTGTGTCCACATTGTGTTTTGCGCTGTTTCCTGTCGCGGGCACTAGGCCTACCCACACAAGTGAGGTACCATTTTTCTCGGAAGACTTTGGGGAATGCGGGGTGGGTGGAATTTTGTGGATCCACGCAGATTCCAGAACTTTCCACCACAGAAAAGTGAGGAAAATTTGTTTTTTACAATTGTTTAGGTTTGCAAGGGATTCTGGGTCACTAGGTTCTGTTACCCAAAATCCCTTGCAAACCTAAACAATTGTCAAAAAATCGTCTTCTGATAGGCAATTTTGATGTCGCCTCAATACATTTTGGGCCCTTGCCTGTCGCGGGTACTTGGGCCTCCCACCCGAGTGATGCACCGTTTTTATCGGGAGACCTGGGGGAACACTGGGTGGTAGGAAATTTGTGTCAGCCTGGTGATGCCACAACTTTCCCACACAAAAATGTGTGAAAAAAGTGATTTTATTCTGTAAAATTTCAGGTTTCTGGTTGACTCTGGGTAAGAAAACGTTGGTGGATCCACGCAAGCCATACCTCCCTGGAATCCCCCGGGTGTCTACTTTTCAGAAATGTGTGGGTTTGCTAGGTTTCCCTAGGTGGCCGCCGAGCCCCGGGCCAAAAAGTCATGGGACCCCCCTTGCAAAACCAGGTCGTTTTCTGATAGGCAATTTTGATGTCGCCTCAATAAGTTTTGGGCCCTTGCCTGTCGCGCGTACTTGGGCCTCCCACCCGAGTGAGGCACCATTTTTATCGGGAGACCTGGGGGAACGCTGGGTGGTAGGAAATTTGTGTCATCCCGGTGATGCCACAACTTTCCCACACAAAAATGTGTGAAAAAAGTGATTTCTTCAGCAAAATTACAGGTTTGCAGGGGATTCTGGGTAAGAAAACGTTGGTGGATCCACGCAAGCCATACCTCCCTGGAATCCCCCGGGTGTCTACTTTTCAGAAATGTGTGGGTTTGGTAGGTTTCCCTAGGTGGCCGCCGAGCCCCGGGCCAAAAAGTCATGGGACCCCCCTTGCAAAACCAGGTCGTCTTCTGATAGGCAATTTTGATGTCGCCTCAATACGTTTTGGGCCCTTGCCTGTCGCGGGTACTTGGGCCTCCCACCCGAGTGATGCACCGTTTTTATCGGGAGACCTGGGGGAACGCTGGGTGGTAGGAAATTTGTGTCAGCCCGGTGATGCCACAACTTTCCTACACAAAAATGTGTGAAAAAAGTGACTTTTTCTCAAAATTTAAGGTTTCTGGGGGATTCTGGGTAAGAAAACGTTGGGGGATCCATGCAAGCCATACCTCCCTGGAATCCCCCGGGTGTCTTCTTTTCATAAATGTGTGGGTTTGGTAGGTTTCCCTAGGTGGCCGCCGAGCCCCGGGCCAAAGAGTCATGGGACCCCCCTTGCAAAACCAGGTCGTTTTCTGATAGGCAATTTTGATGTTGCCTCAATACGTTTTGGGCCCTTGCCTGTCGCGCGTACTTGGGCCTCCCACCCGAGTGAGGCACCATTTTTATCGGGAGACCTGGGGGAACGCTGGGTGGTAGGAAATTTGTGTCAGCACGGTGATGCCATAACTTTCCCACACAAAAATGTATGAAAAAAGTGATTTTTTCTGTAAAATTTCAGGTTTCTGGGGGATTCTGGGTAAGAAAACCTTGGTGGAGCCACGCAAGCCATACCTCCCTGGAATTCCCCGGGTGTCTACTTTTCAGAAATGTGTGGGTTTGCTAGGTTTCCCTAGGTGGCCGCCGAGCCCCGGGCCAAAAAGTCATGGGACCCCCCTTGCAAAACCAGGTCGTCTTCTGATAGGCAATTTTGATGTCACCTCAATACGTTTTGGGCCCTTGCCTGTCGCGGGTACTTGGGCCTCCCACCCGAGTGATGCACCATTTTTATCGGGAGACCTGGGGGAACGCTGGGTGGTAGGAAATTTGTGTCAGCCCGGTGATGCCACAACTTTCCCACACAAAAATGTGTGAAAAAAGTGATTTTTTTCTGTAAAATTTCAGGTTTCTGGGGGATTCTGGGTAAGAAAACGTTGGTGGATCCATGCAAGCCATACCTCCCTGGAATCTCCCGGGTGTCTAGTTTTCAGAAATGTGTGGGTTTGGTAGGTTTCCCTAGGTGGCCGCCGAGCCCCGGGCCAAAAAGTCATGGGACGCCCCTTGCAAAACCAGGTCGTCTTCTGATAGGCAATTTTGATGTCGCCTCAATACGTTTTGGGCCCTTGCCTGTCGCGGGTACTTGGGCCTCCCACCCGAGTGATGCACCGTTTTTATCGGGAGACCTGGGGGAACGCTGGGTGGTAGGAAATTTGTGTCAGCCCGGTGATGCCACAACTTTCCCACACAAAAATGTGTGAAAAAAGTGATTTTTTTCTGTAAAATTTCAGGTTTCTGGGGGATTCTGGGTAAGAAAACGTTGGTGGATCCACGCAAGCCATACCTCCCTGGAATCCCCCGGGTGTCTAGTTTTCAGAAATGTGTGGGTTTGGTAGGTTTCCCTAGGTGGCCGCCGAGCCCCGGGCCAAAAAGTCATGGGACCCCCCTTGCAAAACCAGGTCGTCTTCTGATAGGCAATTTTGATGTCGCCTCAATACGTTTTGGGCCCTTGCCTGTTGCGGGTACTTGGGCCTCCCACCCGAGTGATGCACCGTTTTTATCCGGAGACCTGGGGGAACACTGGGTGGTAGGAAATTTGTTTCAGCCCGGTGATGCCACAACTTTCCTACACAAAAATGTGTGAAAAAAGTGATTTTTTTCAGCAAAATTTCAGGTTTCTGTGGGATTCTGGGTAAGAAAACGTTGGAGGATCCACGCAAGCCATACCTCCCTGGAATCCCCCGGGTGTCTAGTTTTCAGAAATGTGTGGGTTTGGTAGGTTTCCCTAGCTGGCCGCCGAACCCGGGGCCAAAAACTCATGGGACCCCCCTTGAAACCAGGTTGGTTTGTGATAGGTAATTTTGATGTCGCCTCACTAGGTTTTGGGCCCTTGCCTGTCGCGGGTACTTGCCCCACCCATGCTTGTGAGGTACCATTTTTATCGGGAGACCAGGGGGAGCAGAAAGGCTGTAATGGTGGCGGGGATGTGGGCATTGGCGTGCCCACTTCGGGCAGCCCCCACCCTAAACACAAATGCGCAAAACAAAATCCCTGGCGTCAAGTGGGCTTTCTGCTGCCCCGGGGGGGCAGAAAGACTGTTATGGTGGCAAGGGCATAGGGGCATTGGCGTGCCCATTTTGGGCAGCCCCCACCCTAAAAAAAATTGCACAAAAAAAATCCCTGGTGTTTAGTGGGCTTTCTGCCCTCCCAGGGGGGCAGATTGGGGGCTGGTGCCCCCATCTGCCTCCCAGGGGGGGCAGAAAGGCTGTAATGGTGGTGGCAGGGTGGGGGCATTGGCGTACCCGTTTTGGGCAGCCCCCACCCTAAAAAACATTGCACAAAAAAAATCCCTGGCGTTTAGTGGGCTTTCTGCCCCACCGGGGGGGGCAGATTGGGGGCTACTGCCCCCATCTGCCTCCCAGGGGGGGCAGAAAGGCTGTAATGGTGGCGGGGGTGGGGGCATTGGCGTGCCCGTTTCGGGCAGCCCCCACCCAAAAAAAACACGTCAAAGAAATCCCTGGTGTTTAGTGGGCTTTCTGCCCCACCGGGGGGCAGATTGGGGGCTACAGCCCCCATCTGCCCCCAGAGGGCAGAAAGGCTGTAATGGTGACAGGGGGTGGGGGCATTAGCGTGCCCATTTCGGGCAGCCCCCACCCTAAAATAAAATGCGTCCCAAAAATCCCTGGTGTTTAGTGGCTGTCTGCCCCCCGGGGCAGATTGGGAGCTACTGCCCCCATCTGCCCCCAGGGGGCAGAAAGGCTGTAATGGTGGCGGGTGGGGTGGGGGCATTGGTGTGCCCATTTTGGGCAGCCCCCACCCTAAAACAAATAGCACACAAAAAATCCCTGGCATTTAGTGGGCTTTCGGCCCCCCCGGGGGGTCAGATTGGGGGCTACTGCCCCCATCTGCCTCCCAGGGGGGGCAGAAAGGCTGTAATGGTGGTGGGGGGGTGGGGGCATTAGCATGCCCATTTCGGGCAGCCCCCACCCTAAAAAAAAATTACACAAAAAATAAATCCCTGGCGTTTAGTGGGCTTTCTGCCCCCCCGGGGCAGCAGATTGGGGGCTACTGCCCCCATCTGCCTCCCAGGGGGGGCAGAAAGGCTGTAATGGTGGTGGGGGGGTGGGGGCATTAGCGTGCCCATTTCGGGCAGCCCCCACCCTAAAAAAAATGCATCCAAAAAATCCCTGGTGTTTAGTGGGCTTTCTGCACCCCCGGGGGGGCAGAAAGGCTGTAATGGTGGCGGGTGGGGTGGGGGCATTGGCGTGCCCATTTTGGGCAGCCCCCACCCTAAAACAAATAGCACACAAACAAATCCCTGGCATTTAGTGGGCTTTCTGCCCCCGGGGCAGATTGGGGGCTACTGCCCCCATCTGCCTCCCAGGGGGGCAGAAAGGCTGTAATGGTGGCTGGGGGTGGGGGCATTGGCGTGCCCGTTTCGGGCAGCCCCCACCCTAAAGAAATGCACCAAATAAAAATCCCTGGTCTCTAGTGGGCTTTCTGCCCCCGGGGGGCAGATTGGGGGCTACTGCTCCCATCTGCCCCCAGGGGGCAGAAAGACTGAACATTGGCAATTTTTTGGGGGAGCAAAAGCCCTTGCCCAAGGGGCCGCTCCCCTCCCTGGTGCCTTAGTGGGTGGATCCCTGCTTGGGGATCGCCCTCCTGGGGCAATCCCAAGCAGGGATCCACTGGGGAGGGTACCATTGGAAAGGGAGATTCTCCCCTTTCCAATGATACCTCTCCCGTCTTTCTACGTGCTCAGGGGGCTGAGATAGCCCCTGAGCACGTAGAAAGTGAAACTGAAATGAGCCTAAAGGCTCATTTTAGTTTCGTTTTCAGTGAAATGAAGTCAGCGCGACGTGCGCGCTGATCTTCATTTCACTGAAAGGGAGGGGGCCTCGGGAGCTGGGGAAGCTCTTCCCCAGCTCCTGAGGCTGTGGGAGAAAGGAAATCCCTCTGCTGTCTGCAACAGAGGGATTTCGTGCCCCTGGCCTCATGACGGAATGGTTCCGTCATGAGCACCGGGGCACCGATGCTCATGACGGAACCATTCCGTCATGAGCATCGAAGGGGTTAATTGATTTGAAGTGTTGTTGTTTTCCTATAAAAAAAATGACATGTTAGTGAAAAGGTAATGCACAATATTTTGCAGCACAAATATTAGGCAGTCTGAAACTTGATTTTATTGTATTTGCTTGTTGAAGTTGGTTTTGAATTGTTTGCTTCTTTTTTTTTTTTTACCTACAAGTGAATGAAGGTTAAGTTTGAATACAGTAGAGTTATTTGCAAAGCTTATCTTTTTGTGGGTTTTCAATTGGTAATTCTGAAAGTTATGTTGTCCTTGGTGGTTGGATTTTATTTCCTAGTCTGTTGTTCAATTTGGGCCTTTTCCTTGTTTTATTGCTTCTGAAAAAAGTGATTAATAATTAATAATTATTTTATGGATTTTTAAAGAATTGATATTACCCTGCAATTTAAACGGTTAGTGGTTGTCAATGCATGTGCACTTTAAAGCGCAAATTATCCCCAAAAATATTTTGGATATAATTTTAATTAGTTTGGCTTGCTTTTTGTCTGACATTTTGCTTTGGTTGTTAGTTTTACTTTTTTGGAGCACCTCAAACTTTATTTAAAGACAAATATGGCTAAAATGTTACCTTGTAATGATGGGTTACTTCTGAGGGGCTGCCCTTTATTTAATTTGTGGCTTTAGGGTGTTTCCTGTTATATCCTGCAAAAAAATAGATTTTCTTTTTTCAATATGATTAAAAGCCTTTTTTGTTTTGAAAGTGATTTTCATAGTTGTGATGCAAAGTTACATATACACCACATATAAATGCTTGTGCACTTCTAACCTGCCAATGATAACAAAAAAAAAGAGAATATGTTTACTTTGCTTTCTTGTTTGTTTTCTTTGAAAATTGTGGCGTATTGTTATTTTGGGCTGGAGGGTGAGTCCTCCTCTATAGGTGTTGTTTATCCTTTATTCTGCAGAGAAGATTTACTGTTAAAAAAATCTTTTATTGTTTTCATTTCACACACATAGCATAAATATGCTAATATATTTGTTTAAGTGATTACCAGCTTTAATTATACTATAACTTTGCCCCCACCCTCATCCAACACTTTCCCTGAGGCCAGCAATGGTCGGAGTAGGAATAGTAAATTTGCCCCTCACCACCATCCAGCACTTTCCTTGAGGCAAGCACTTGTCGGAGTAGGAATAGTAAATTTGCCCCAACCACCATCCAAAACTTTCCCTGAGGCAAGCACCAGTCGGAGTAGGAATAGTAAATTTTCCCCCACCACCATCCAGCACTTTCCCTGATGCAAACACAGGTCGAAGTTGGAATAGTATATTTGCCCCCCACCACCATCCAGCTCTTTCCCTGAGGCAAACACCTGTAGGAGTTGGAATAGTAAATTTGCCCCCACCACCATCCAAGACATTCCCTGAGGTCAGCACATGTTGGCGTTGGAATAGTAAATTTTCCCCCACCACCATCCAGCTCTTTCCCGGAGGCAAGCACAGGTTGGAGTAGGAATAGTAAATTTGCTCCCCACCACCATCCAAGACATTCCCTGAGGCAAACACCTGTCGGAGTAGGAATAGTAAATTTGCCCCCACCACCATCCAGCACTTTCCCTGAGGCAAGCACCTGTCGGAGTAGGAATAGTAAATTTGCCCCAACCACCATCCAAAACTTTCCCTGAGGCAAGCACCTGTCAGAGTAGGAATAGTAATTTTGTCCCCACCACTATCCAGCTATTTCCCTGAGGCAAACACAGGTTGGAGTTGGAGTAGTACATTTTCCCCCTACCACCATCCAGCTCTTTCTCTGAGGCAAACACCTGTAGGAGTTGGAATAGTAAATTTGCCCCCACCAGCATCCAAGACATTCCCTGAGGCCAGCACAGGTCGGAGTTGGAATAGTAAATTTGCCCCCACCACCATCCAGCTCTTTCCCTGAGGCAAACACAGGTCGGAGTATGAATAGTAAATTTGCCCCCACTCTCATCCAACACTTTCCCGGATTCAAGCACAGGTCGGAGTAGGAAAAGTAAATTTGTCACCACCACCATCCAACACTTTCCCTGAGGCCAGCATAGGTCAGAGTAGGAATAGTAAATTAGCACCCCACCACTATCCAGCTTTTTCTCTGAGGCAAGCACACAGGTAATCACTTTAAGAATTTATTCCCAGCTGTTTTTTAACATAATATATTTAATATAAATTGAATATATATATTAATTTAAAAAAGCGTAAGGGTTTTATTTGCTAGGTACTATCTCTTTTTAAATTCTTGCTGGTTTTGAAATTCAGAAAATGCTGTAAAACATTTTTAATAAATACTTGTTAGTATTTCTGAATTATGTGTTAATATTGTGTTCCTTAGGTACTTAAATTGTACACTTACTTCTGTCTGTAGATGGCACTGTTTGGCTTATGAAATGCTCTATTCTTTTGTGGCTCAAAAAATGAGTGTGGTCACCGTGGAAGTCAGTTTGCCACTGTGCTTAAAATGGTGGACGGTTGCTTTTATACCTTTTTTTGATGGTAAATGATAATTTAAAAGGAAATATGTTTTGGAAATAGTTTTTAGCGTGATTCAGAAGCTGACAAGAAGTATAATTAATTTGATATGTTTGAAAATGTTTGTTATAACATTTATTCTTGAAATGTCAGCCATTTTGTCAAGTTGCGGGTTAAGGGGCATCAATGTAAATACTCTAGGGCTACTTCAGACCATAAACCCTCACGCCATGAACGGCTGAGAAATAACTACAGTGACACTAAAAATTAGAAATGTATAAAAAAGTTTATTTATAAATTATCTTAATCCTATTGGTAGGTAACTATAAAAACACATAATAAACATAAAGATATTCATACAGAGACTAACAATTATACAACATTCTGACCACATTCATTCACAATCAGAGACATACTACATACATATAATCAAATTGATATCCATGATTATTCCGTCCCACATGATTGGGTTAATACAAACTATAACAAACAAACAACGACAACACTTAAATAAGAAGATTGCATTTGTAGGGTGGTTTTGAAAGATGACTCTACGCGCATTTCGACAGAAACACTGTCTTCATCAGGACTTCCACCTCAGATTGTTGTGCTCAAAACTGTCCAGCATCTATACATAGGCTGATAAAAGGTTTAAATAGTTCAGGTCAAGAATTTATTCCTGTCATCCAGAATACACCTGTAGGTTCTTATGTTGATAGTGGCTTATCTCAAAAGGGAACTGGTGTGATTTATTAACCGACTCCTCAAAAAGAAGGCCTTGATAAAATGTATCCAGCAAGAAAGACGAGCTGCTAATCCCTCAGATAGTTAAAAAAGGATGCTATTTTGGCAATCCAAAATGTTGAGCAGCTCTGTTCTCAGTGTAGCAGCCTACCGGAGCAGCTGAAAAACGCCCAAGTGCGGGTTAAGGGGCATTCATAAAAATAGTTGATCGACTTTCGTTTTTTCATTGTTCAAAATGGTGGCTTTAAAATCTCACTTTCACTTTGTTGGTACTCTCTAAAAATGTATTATCCTTTTTTTTAAACTATTGTTTACAGTTTGATATTAATAAACAGGTATTAAAAAGGTTCGGGACATTTTAAAGTACACAAGTATTAATATTAATACTCCAGCATTAATTTTAATACCAGAGTATTAATACACTCCCCACCCAAAACCCCGATTTCCCTTGCATCCCATTCCAGGGGTTAGTTATACTTTTTCTTAAAAAAAAAAAAAGGAAAATATATATTTTTTTAAATATGCGTAGTATTATTATGCATGTAATGGATTGCGTTGTAATGGTACTTTTAGTGTATTCCTAAAATCATGCAATGTAATGGTAGTTGCGATGTAAAAACCGCGTTGTGAAAGCATGCGTTGTAATGGTTTGCGTTGTATCATCATATATTCGCTTCACACATCCCCAGGCCAGGATGGCCTTCCAGGGTGGGAAGCTTCAAAGGCGTTCTCGCGTATAAAATGTGACACAGGCAGCTCCAGCTAGTGGGGGATGCTAACACCCCTGTCCTGCTCCACATTTGGTGGGAGGACAGGCAGGAACATTAGTTAAATTAGAAGGTGGGTCCCCATTCAACCAGCACAATCCCTAAGTTGGGGCGGGTGATGTAGAGCCCACTTTTCATTTCCCTCATCTTTGTTTGAGGGTGAATCAGTCATTTAGGGGCAGGGTAGTGCCCTACCCATAGGAAGTGGTCACTTAGAGGTTGTAGACACCCTAAAGGTAGGTAGCTCATTGGCTACTACCTGTCTCCCCCTTTAACGCCCCTACATTTAGTATTTAGGTGGCATCCCTGGACCTTGCAACTTAGATTCGATGGACAAAAAGAAGATAAGGAGAAAGAAGAGCAGCTGACCCAAGGACTGAAGCCATGCTGCAAAAAATTAGTGTCAAACCCTGTCTACTGCCTTAAGGACTAAACAATCATGGTGTGCTGTCTCGTCCTGCAACTGTGAGGCTTCCAAGAACGCTGGCCCTCCTGCCTTCGACAAATCATTAAAGTACTCCCTTGGAGTAGAGGTACTACTCCCTGCAGGCCTCAGGAACCGAACCAGCAGTATCCAGTTGCCCGACTTGCTGCTCCCTGGAAACCCCGACGCAGAACACAAACCAAAAGTGGTACACCAGTCCCAGAGGATTGAATCTGTCTCCCCTCCAAGTGTGGAGACACCAGGACCTACTGGAGCTGTGCCGCACCAATGCTCGTGGTACCGGACCCCCTAGAGCATTCACTGAGACAAAGAGTCCAATCCGGACTTCAACTGCCCAGGAAGTAAGCACCCATCGAGAGAACATTGAGATTTCTGAGACCCACTTGGTGAGTGGCCCAGCAGTCCCAAAATCACCTCTGTAAGCTGCCTGCTCCTGACTGCGAGGACTTCTTGATGCACGCCGCCCAGCTGATCTATCTGCTCTGCACCCAGCCCACCTGACTGAGTACCAATGAACTAGCTGTGCTCCCGTGGTTCTGAGGCTGTTGCGACCTGCTCCCTTGAGTGGGACCCCTCGGACTTACCTTTAAATCCTCTTGTGCGGTGTGATTTCAGGTGGCCCCTTCTTCGTAGTGTACCATCTATCAACGACCTCAGCACCCTGCTCTGTTATGTGCCCTAAACTAGGCCTAAGTAGCAAAGTGACCCTTTACATACATTTGTCCTACCTTGCTCTGCATCACGGTTCTAGCGCTGACCTTTTACCCAGTTATGTGCTGAATAAATGTCGATTGGTTTCCTTGAAACTAGCCTAATTTAATATGCATGAGGATTCTTAGTAAAATCCCCTGCCCATGACGTACAT
Source organism: Calotriton arnoldi (assembly GCA_963921515.1). NCBI lineage: Eukaryota > Metazoa > Chordata > Amphibia > Caudata > Salamandridae > Calotriton > Calotriton arnoldi. Next base: position 110,383 of record CAWUFW010004710.1, read on the forward strand.
GTCTCTGTACAAAAGTCATCGTTATCTTTCATCCTAGGGCAACCAGGTTACTTTGCATAGTTGCAATTATTGATTTAGGCTCATCTACATGATTGTACTCACAACATATCGATTGTGGTAGAACCCCTGAGGCTACCTTTTCTGCATAAAAGAACCGCACCTTCACTAGTGGGAGCAGAGATGACGCTTCCACACTGACACAGACACTGAGGTCCCGGCAAGCAGAAGCTTCAACACGCTCCGGTCTGACATCCCTTGCGGGATGTCTAACTCGTGACAAAGATGGGGTCCTTCATTCTCTCCCATCAGGTAATGGGGTTGGCTCTTTCCTAGGGGATTCTTGGCTTTACACCCACATACATGCTAGGTACACTTAGGTAGGGTCCGCACCGTAGGAGTACACTTGAATACTGTCATGTTTATATGCCTGCATATATTCACTGTTTTAGCACCATGGTAGAATTCTACCTTCTATTTACTCTGTTGCTGCTTGTAATCTCTTACGTTAGCTTCTGTCTATTGATTGCTGCAACACATATGTTTTATACTAGAATGACGCTGGTTCAATAAATGCTTATTGAAAACGTCCCCATCGTCTATTCTGTGTATCTCTCTGAGACAAAGTGAGCACGATTGACTGAGCGAAAAGTACTGTACTGTTTCCACGATCCCTGAAGGGTCAAGGGTTGTCATGTTCAATGGTTGCCAAACATTTTGATCCTTGATAAGGCTAGGGGGCTTATGGTGGCACTGTGAGCTAGCTGGTCTAATAGGCGGACATATCCTGCGGGAGTGTCCGGAATCAGTCTTGACACCAGTCCCTTAGTTTATGTTGTCCAATTTCTCAAGCTGGTCAACATCAAATGACGACACTAACTATCAGCCCACAAACACTAAATGCGGTTATGGGAAGAATGCCCACCAAACTGGAGCAAATTTCATTCTGAATAGCACAAAAAATAGTACAGCTTGAAGCAGTAGTTCCCCATATGGGCCCGCAGGAAAAACACAGAATATTAACAATTTGCTTGCTGATGGGGATGGCTCCCCCCGATAGAGAATTGAACAATTTGGGGTACTGTTTTAGCTGCCATTTATACCAGAACTCATGGTACCCCCTCAATAGAAGTTCTACCAGATATATTGAAACAAATACCGAATGAGTATGGGACAGAACCTGCCCTGGACTTGGGGATGAAACTGATGGGCTATTTTGCCCAGGTATCAGCAATTATGTTAAGTAACATAAAAGGGGAGGCAGCAGCGGTGGGTATACGCCAACGCCTGAGAGAGGTTACTTTTGCACAATGGGAGCAAGAACTACATAAGATTATCGAAGAAACCTATGCTTCGCTGGGAGAGATAAATGGGGAGCCAGACCTGGAAAACCACCAGTGGCGGGTAATTCTGAAAAGGATAACTCAAAGGACGCACACAATTCTTCTAAAAAGAAATGGGATAACAAACAATCAAAAGATAATAAGCAGAATGTGTCACGATCACAGGGTGGTTCTCCTCACCAGGAGCCCTCTGACAAGAGATACAATCTCAGAAACCGTGATAATATAAAAAAACCTGACCTGTATCAGGATACTGATACACGTTCTTCTCGTTCCTTTCAGAGTTCATCAAAACACTTGGAGAGGGAAGGACGGTCAGAACACAGATCAGAAGAGCAAGTCAAGCCGCAACGGGAGAAACATTGCACTTCAGACTACATTATCAGTCAAGAAGATAAACCCACAATTAGACCTCGATTTAAAAAGCAGAAGATAGCTAGCCTTAAAATAAGAAATGCCCAGGCTACTGAGGACACTGCTTCTGAACGGGTAATGGGCTCTGACGATGTTAGACAGTACAGCAGAAGTAACAATAGCTCACCAGCAACCTAATGGAATTTCTGGTGGCAGCCGCTTTTAATGAACATATCACGGTGGAGACACCTGATACAAGGATAAGTGTCCCACATTGTTTACACAATTAAGCTCCAATTGGAGGGGGACATACCCAGGAAAGTGAAAGGTCTCTTTTAGGAGAACCTGACATATAGATACAACATCCTTTTGGCTGAAAGAGATTGGCTGCCTGAGGTCGTTATGGAGTGCCCTAAGGGGGAAGATGTAATTATACCAGCTTTCTCCAACCTTGTTCCAGAGTCACTCAAAAATTCATTCACGCAGGAGTGGGCATTAGCGCTAGCTCCCACACTTTACCGCAATCATGTAGGGTGAGATGCTGAGTCAACCCACCATGAAATCCCATTAAAATCTACTCCTACTCCACAGAGGCAGTACCCAATAAAACATGACGCAAAGAAACAAGTTAGGGAGATCTTAGATCAACCTGAGTATTAAGTTGTGATTGAAAATTGCACCTTTTCCATGAATAATCCTTTGTTTCCCGTAATGAAACCCGATAATTCATACTGTCTAGTTGTAGACTACAGGCATTTAAACACATGCACATGAACAATTGCAGTCCAAAATGCACACAGTGTCGCATTAATGAATAACATTGTGCGGAACAAATACAAAACAACACTAGGTATCTTGAATGGTTTCTTCTGCTAAACAAATATAGCGTCTGGAAACAGATATTTGACAGCATTCTCGGCCCTCGGTTTTCAACGCCAATTCTGTAGAATGCTCCAAGGGTATAAGAATAGCCGGGGTTGTTCTCAGCAAGAGTAACAGAGTTACTTTAAAATTGTGATAAGGAGGCATTGTCCTATGTAGATGAAATTTATCTGACAGACGTTGAGTTATTGGATCACTTGAACAGGGTGAACAACATAATTCTGGGGTTCGCCAATGTGGGCTACAAATTTAACTTTAAAAAATCTCAAATTGCCCACCTCAATGTCCTATGTTTGGGACATAAGCTATCAAGTGAAGGAAAAAGCCTGGAATCTAATTGTTTAGAAAAATGTGTGCTGCTCCAATCTCCAAAAGACTCTGAAAGGTTTACAATCCATTTTAGGATTCCTAAATTTTGGCAGAACATACATTTTGGATTACGCAGAAAGGGTTAAACCTTTCTATGTCCTAATCAGACCTGATTTTCAGTTCAACATTGGACACAGGAGCTCACAGAAATTCTCCGTTCCGTACAAGCTGACATGATAGCTTCCAAACATTTGCACGCATGTGTAAATAACACTAATTTGGTGATCCCTGTGGGCGCGGGTCAATCAGGGTACACTTACCCCACCTTCAATGAAGGCGAAACGGTACCCATAGCATACAAATCTCATTTGTACACAAACGCGGAAATGCGTTTTGCATCCACAGAGAAAATACTGACAGCAGAACAAACTGATGTAGTGAGAGAAAGAGCACTAGCTCAGGGGAAACACATAATAGTCGTGACTCCAGTACCAACCTTAGAGGCTGTTACCAAAGTAGCGTTCCAAACGCAAAAGCACTGCATCCACAATAGGGTACAATGGGCTAATTCTCTCCCTGCAACAGATGTAGACTACACATTTGATTCTACATTGAAAACACAAGCATTCCTGCAGTACAAACAAGAATATCCTCTCTCGAATGTAATAACGCCTCTAGGACAATATGAATACATCATTTATACTGATGGGTCTGCCCAGCCTGCTGTAGGAAGTAAACAGCAATACAGCGCAGCATGTGCGATTGTTAAGGGTCGTGTGCGGGACAGCAAGTTCCGTCCTAGCAATACACAGACGCAGTCTCAAGGACATTGCACGGCACAACTGGCTGACCTAAAAGCCCTGATACTGGCACTACAGAATACGGATCAGGAATTCCCCACATTCATTGTGTGTGATTTGTTTTATTGTGTCCAGTCTTATAACAAATATCTCCACTATTGGGGCCAGAATGGGTTTAGAGATTCCAAAGTTTGCATAATAAAGCACAAGTTGCTTTGGGAACAAGTGTTGCAGCTGAAAAAATGCTTGCCACAAGCTCATGTAATTCACATATTGAGTCATCAGCGTGTTGGCGTGCACGTTGAAGGGAATTCATTGGCTGTTCTAGCCCCCAAGGCGACAGTGCGAACTGCTGCCATTGCTGCAATCACCCGTTCCAGCACGAGGACAGAAGGACAAATAATGATAGCTGTAAACTCTACGCGCAATAGTTAAGCCTTGCCAAAAGGTTTTCCACTCAAGTACTCCTTCAAGTTAGATGCGCAAAACATTCCGTAAGTTCAAATTCCAGAAGTGGTGGATAGAGTAATACCAAACATCGATCTCACATTAGGATTAATACTAGCTGCTCACAAGGCTCTGGGTTCAGCACACGCAGGCATTGCTGTAACAGTTTCACTACTAAAGCAGCATTATTGATGGCCAGGTCTTACTAAACAGACCAAGGGCTTTGTCCTGAAATGCGACATCTGTCAGCAGATGAAAGGTTCCACCGTAGCACGTCCAGCACAAACACCATTACTGATCTCAGATAGACCTCTCGCATGTGTCTATTTGGACCACTGCGGCCCCTTAAAATCTGACGGGGCTTACAAGTACATCTTGGTGGCAGTGGAGTCATGCTCTAGATTCCTGTAGGTTTGGCCTCGGTGCTCGGCTGATGCCAGAACTGTTATAGAGGATTTGCGAGTCTTTAAGGGACATACGCAATTGGCACATTACATTCCGACCGTGGCCCTGCGTTTAGCTCACGAGCTTACACAGAAGCCGTGGGAAGTTTGGGTGTGGCCTTGCGGTACTCCTCCCCGTATCATCCTGATGGAAATTTGATCATGGAGAGGAAGCAATCCTTAACAGCTAGGGTATTAGGCTCGGGTGGCAGTTGGGTCGGTCACCTATATGGGGTCTAGAGGGCACTAAATAACATGCCAAGAAAATCCCTAGAGGGTCGTACTGCATATGAAGTCCTGTTCGGGATAAGGATGTGGGTACCAGACCTTGACTATGGCAGCACAGTGGCAGATGAAAAACTATTTGACATTAATGATCGTTTGGCTGTTTTACAGGAACTTACAAAGCAACGTCCAAGTAAAACGCACCGCCTCTGGAGAAGTGAAAACTGTTCTGGCAAGACCTGCATGGGCCCGGAAGATTGGGGACCTGGTCAGAGAAAAGATAGTGGACAAAAAAGAATTTGGGCCATCTTACAGAGCGCCTTTACCTGTCCTGGCTGTCAAAGGAACAAGAACAGTACTTCTTCCGCCCCTTGCCGGCAAGAAAGAAAAGAGATTTGTCTCAATTGATCTGATCAAATCACACTATGTGGCCGATACTCAACAGTAGGCCACATGGGCTCCTGGGTAGCCACCGATCTCCCCTCGCTACCAGACAGGAAGTTCAAATAGAAAGATTAATAACTTTTCAAGACTCCACTCCGCGAAGTGAAGAAGTTACCAACAATGGAATGCAACTCATACCGGTTGAAATTGAACAACATCAAACTACAAATGACACACAGATCATCTCAATTCGGCCTAATACCAACGTCTATGTAAATATGTCTCAAACGGAGGCTTCTGCCAGTTCCACAAAACCTGCTGAGCTACCAAAGATAGATCGGACTGCGTCTGGCTATTTCATCGATTTCAACAGTTTCTCATTGGATCCAAGTAAACCCAAGTTATCGCCACAGCCTGTTTTCCACAAACGACGAATTTGTGATTTCTACCTTTGACTGAAAAAGACTTACTTTGTTTTTCCCTGGCTACTGCTCTGGATTGCAATTGGTCTACTGTTCCTAGTCCTTTGGATTGGTATAGTGACTGTCTTTTTCTTGCTCCTGAATGGACATTACCTCCCAGAACGCTCTGCAGTCCAACATGTGAACTTGGTCCTGAAACCACATGCATCATCACACCGTGAACAGAGGGACCTGTACTTCGTGAACATTACAGCAGTTCATGTTCCTGAAGGAATAGTTTGGGACAGAGTTTCCTATGATGTGTATGGTCCAACTGAACTTTTAAAAATACCCCATTTGTTTAAAATGTCTCTTAATGATATCATCACCTCTAGTACTTTCTCTGATGATTGGGACTTTGAAACTGTGCATGCTATGCTGTCTGATTTCGAACAATCTACTGCATTTTCAAATGATGAATTGTTTGATGCTACATCTAATTTTGACACCATGTTTTCTTACCAACACTATGGTCGCCATTTTTTGCACAAAGCAAGTATCCCACGTAATGTTTTCACTTATTATCAATGGGAACATTGCCCAACACTGCCGAAAGGTAGTTCAACAACATTTGCATAGAGGTTTGCTTATTTTTCTGGGTTTAACACTTCAGACCTGACCTCTTATTATTATAAGCTTGCACCTACACCTGCTAAGAAAAATATGCTCACTAAAACAAAGCTGATATACTCTGCTTCCTTATTTCCCAACTATCTTTACAGGGTTTCAACATTTGGAGGGACACTATAGACACAAAATCTGTCTGGGGGACTAAAGATTGGCAAGTTTAGGGAACTGAGGCCTTATTTAGAGCATGCCTCATACCACATCAAATACTTTTCCTGAACGACACAGTGCAACATACTTCTGTCTTGGACTAGCCAAGATCAAGGACTTGAACACACCTCGGATTCCCTTGCTTACACACTTTGAAGGTTGACAAAATTACACACAACAAAGTGAGGATACATTAGATGCCATGCTACACAATGGTTGTTACAATTCATCAGACCCCAATTGGAAGGGATGGTTGGTTTGGCCTTTCGACACAAACAGGTGTCAGTCAAGATTCAGGGGTACCACCGAAGGAATTAGTATCCAAAGGCCAGATCAGCGCTATGTACAATCAGAACACCAGGGGTGGTGACATCTTACAGTGTTGGGAAGTTATGCTTAGAGTGGCTAAAAACCTTGACACTGTCCCAAATGAAACAACACTTGTCCCTTCTCTCAGTGTTATGTTTCGTATAGAGGCCCTAATATAGACACGTTTATATATAACGTTTATGGTCATAATCGTATATGCCCTATTATGGTCATAATCGTCTATGCCCTATTATAGTCATGATCTCCTATGCCCTAATATAGGCATGCTCTTTCACCTACATTAGTTCCCTACAGTACACAACAAACTCTGAGGGTTGAATGTTATCTAGTCTGTGGTTTGAACACTGAAGGGTTTTTCCTGAACACAGGCCTACAATGTACTCATAAATTATGCATGAGCATTCACCAGCTACATCTCCTGCATAATATGTATGTACAAAGTTCACCACTGACGTCTTCCTCATGTCTAACAAAGACCAATACAAACCATACTGAGGGACGAGACACTTTAGGGTATAAATACACCACATCTTGCCAAGGTAAGGTAGAAGGAACCGAGTCTTCCATGCCGACACACTGACCAGAGACGCTGAGGCTCCTGCATGCAGTCGCTCCAGCTGACAGCGGTCTAACACAGCCCTTGCGGGGTGTTCAACTCAAGACCAGGACGGGGTCCCACACTCTCTCTATTCAGGTAATGGCGTTCGACTAAATCCTAGAGGGATTCTTGGCTCTTAGGCTTTTAGACCTACACACATGCTAGGTACACTTAGGTACATCTAGTCAGGCATCGTAGGAGTACGTGCACTTTTATAATGCATTTTATATATTCATGTATGTAACCATTATTATTGCAATATGGTAGAACTGTACGATCCTTTCACTTTTATCGTACTGCTGATAATATATCTCTGCTATTGTCTGCTGGTTGTTGCAGCACATATATTCTACACTAGAATAACAACTGTTCAATAAATACTTATTGAAACGCCCAGACTGTTTATTCTGTGTAACTCTCTGAGACAAACCGAACAAGTAAGCACGAGTGACTGAGCGAAAAGTAGTACATTGTTTCCACGATTCTGAGGGATCAGGGTTGTCATGATCTAAGGTTGCCAGGAACTAATCTCTCCCCGATAAGAGGAGATTCTAGTGACACTGTGAGCTAGCTAATGCAAATCAGGCTAACATACGCGGTGGGGGTGCACAGAGCCAGTCTGCCACCAAGCCCACAGTTTATGTTATCCAAACGCACAGGTCCTGCAGGGGTACTATAGGAACTACACGACATCAGATGACATGAATCTTACAGATTTTTTGTTTGGGTGCCAGAAAACACGTAAAAAGTTCTTCTTGTATGCTATTTACAACAAGCTATGGAAAATCTCCCAACGGGAGGCTGCTGAGAGATTGCGTGAAATAGATAGGGTTAACCTTGAAAATGGTTTGGCTGTGGTCGACAATGGCATGACCATACTATCCTCCAGAATTTATTCACTGGGCAACATTATGTCTTCTGCAATAGATATAATTAAACAGGATTTGTCTATTTTACAACATGGGCAATCGCAATTGCGGTCCGTTATACTGCTAAGCTGGATGCTACAATCATTGCGTTCTGGCCACGTGCCCTGGTGTTACATCAACAGTACAACTCTGTTTTCTGCATACAATCTAACGTAAAGACAGATGGTTATGGCACATAGAAATGCAAAATATATCATGTTGCACATTGAAAAATTGGACCAATTACCTTACACCGTGGCTGAGTCACCTTCAACAGAATGGTTAATCCATGGCTATTTTACACTGCCAGTCACGACTTTCCAATTTCAATACTGTCTCCAGTATCATCAGGTAGGCAGATATGAAGCGCTAGGAGGAGGGTACGTACATGAGTACTGGGAATTACCTTACAGATTTAGATGCAGTAATGGGGACACTGAAGTTTTTCTCAGCAGTTCAAACTGTGAAAGTGCTTTAAGTAGGTCCTTCGTTTCTAAGGATGTTTTGCTCCACGGGGCTTGTAACGCTTTGGTTGCTAACTTATCCTATCACTTGAAGTGTTCCCCAGCTGCCGTGATTCATCCGGCATTCGAGCTGCTCTCGAATAGGAGCTATTTGATGCAATCAAGGCTGTTGTGGGATGGTACCAGGCATCATATATCTGGTCACAGTAAGTTCCAGGGTTACTTGTATGCAAGTATTGTTTCCACCAGCCCACACAGTTAGGGAGGCAATGCTATGGCCTTCATTGAATGTTTCCTTTATACGGTTTGATTCTCTGAGCAGACTGAAAGCCATGCTTCTTCAAAAAGATGTGGCCTTAACCTCACCCCTAGAGACGTTTGCTCTCCAGCAAGCAAGGTCTTCATCTGAGATACAGGCACTAGTCCGTATGAACTTCCCACTCCATTTCGGAGAAATGGTTCATGGTATCTTTAACACGTCTGATACGAGGGGGATCATGCACCTATTTAAATGTATAGTTTCTGGGCTATTGAGCACCTTTCAGACAATCTTCGGAGTTTTTCCAGTATTCATACACTCCGTATTGGGAAGCATTTTTGGAGGGCTTCCGCTGGTCCTACTACTTGTAGTGGGCATCCTGGTTTTAATTTTCCTGCTTCACAATGGACGTCCCAGTTCATCGAGAGATGGAAAAGGCACTGCTAGTGCGACGTTGTCGTGATCGCATGGTGCTTCATCCGGGCACACCTCGGCTTGGGGATCTAAGCGAGCATTGGTTCCTATCATTCAGACCAGTCTGGTTTGACTGCATTTTGCCTGTGTTCTGCTGCCTGTTTTGCGGATACAAATGATTGTTGGACTTGTGTCTGACCCTTCCATTGGTTGTGTCACCGGACATAGAGGTACTACTGTACCCCCTAAAGGCCCATTTGTATCAGTGTCCTCAGCGTATTCCCATGATGATGATGGCATTATTAGAGGCTCGACTAGATGCTTCAGCTCCTGGCAGAACGGACAACGGCTCTACAACAGGCTCACACGTTCTGAGTGTTTTCTCAGCGGCTGCTGTGGGAACTGGAGAAGATCACCTTTGCTCCATTGACCTGATACAGGAGGTGTTACAGCGACCGTCGTCTGCGAATACGAGTGACAGTGATGTTGCGTCTCCCACACAGGACACAAACATTTGGCTCTCCATGTGATAGGAAACATTTTGCCTTTTTCCAAAACAAACCCAAATTGGAATGTGAAACATCATTTTTGTTTTATGTTTCTTCTGCTCTCACTGAGCACCACGGCTTTCGATGTGCTCAGTTAGTCTGATCATCTATTGACTCTTTAGTGGACTTGTAGAGCTGTTTCAAATTTTAATAGCATTATTTTTACATATAACATGTTTTTAGATGCTTTTAGACACTGGTCTTACAATGTTTTTATGCTTTTTAGCAGGCTTATCTTTTTTAGCTTTAGTTGACCTTGTCGACCTGCAGACGAGGAGTTGGTGTTATGTCCCCTAAACTAGGCCTAAGTAGCAAGTGACCTTTTACATACATTTGTCCTACCTTGCTCTGCATAACAGTTCTAGCGCTGACCTTTTACCCAGTTATGTGCTGAATAAATGTTGATTGGTTTCCTTGAAACTAGCCTCATCTATCATGCATGAAGATTCTTAGTAAAATCCCTGCCCATGACGTACATGTCTCTGTACAAAAGTTATCGCTAGCTTTCATCCAAGGGTTGCCAGGCTAATTTGCATAGTTGCAATTATTGATTTAGGCTCATCTACATAATTGTACTCACAACATATCGATTGTGATAGAACCCCTGAGGCTACCTTTTCTGTATAAAAGAATTGCACCTTCACTAGTGAGAGAAGACGAGACGCTTCCCCGCTGACACAGACACTGAGGTCCCAGCACGCCGAAGCTTCAACACGCACCGGTCTGACATCCCTTGCGGGATGTCCAACTCGTGACCAAGATGGGGTCCTTCATTCTCTCCCATCAGGTAATGGGGTTGGCTCTTTCCTAGGGGATTCATGACTTTACACCCACATACATGCTAGGTACACTTAGGTAGGGTCCGCACCGTAGGAGTACGCTTGAATACTGTCACTGTTTTAGCACCATGGTAGAATTCTAACTTCTATTTACTCTGTTGGTGCTTGTAATCTCTTACGTTAGATTCTGTCTACTGATTGTTGCAACGCATATATTTTACACTAGAATGACGATGGTTCAATAAATGCTTATTGAAAACGTTCCCATCGTCTATTCTGTGTATCTCTCTGAGACTAAGTGAGCACGATTGACTAGGCGAAAAGTACTGTACTGTTTCCATGATCCCTGAAGGGGCAAGGGTTGTCATGTTCGATGGTTGCCAGAAACTGTTCGCTCCTTGGTAAGGTTAGGGGACTTATGGTGGCACTGTGAGCTGGCTGGTCTAATAGGCCGACATATCCTGCAGGGGTGTCCAGAATCAGTCTTGACACCAGTCCATTTGTTTATGTTGTCCAACAAATGCGCAGATGGTATGTATTTTTAGGAACTACACAACAGCTCCCGGCCAAATCTGGGACTCTTCCAAGAATCCAATGGTGGAATATTGCGCCTGGCCTTGCTTCTTACCTAAATCCCAAAGGTAAACCTTGAAATCCAACTGTATGATTTTTATATGCGTTTTTTATTTTCTCCCATTGATTTCAATGGTGAGTAATTGGGCATAAAAGTGATTTCTTTTGCGAACTTGAAAAATTCATATCTTGACAAGCACTTACTGTAGAACAAAGTTCTTGGTCTGAAAACGTACATAAAAATCAGTGTTAGTTTTATAAATTGGTCTCAGATTTATTCTTGAATGTGCGTATCATTTAATGCCTCTGTGAGTACAACAAATGCTTAGCACTACCCTCTGATAAGCCACATTACTACAAATAGAGCATTAGTATTATCTACTTTTGCCTCTGTATGTCAGTCTGGGTCTCACTGGACTCTCTGCACTGTGGACTTCATTTTAGTGCATTATATAGAGAGCCAGCATCCTACATCTTGCTATCAAGTGGACATGTGGAAATTTTCACCTGTATCTCTGTGGGCGATCATTCAGGGTGATCACCGATTATCAGCCATTGATGCCATTGTTCATGGGACTGTGCCCCATCCACTGCCTTGCATTGAATGACGGCCAATTCCGCTACAGCACTACCAGGTCGAGATGGTCTACAGGCAAGGGACCAAAAACCCACTGGATTTCCCATCACACCATCTGCCCCAAGTCAATGGGGAGGCTGATCAAACAGAGGAGTACATCCACCTGGTATCTCAAGGAGCCTGCCAGAGGGTGTTAAGCCTACCAGAAATAGAAGAGGTGACTTCTGGTAATCAGGTGCTAAATAAAGGTGCTGGAGGCACTCAGCAGGGATCATGACAGGATTTCTTACAGAAGGCCAACAGATGGAATGGCCGGGATCAGGAGCAGCCCACTCAACTGTGGAGGAGACGACACAAGCTCAGGGCCATCCAGTAGGGTCTGTGGGGCCATAGACTGGTATTCCCTGAGAATCTGCAACAGCAGGTAGCTGTGTTGGCCCACAGAGGGCATCAGCGGATAGCAAAAATGAAGTCTCGTCTGTGAGATAAAGTGTGGTTCCTTGGGCTGGAAGCTATGGTGGATGACCTATTACCTCATCCAATGGCAATGCCCCGCGTGTCAGGTCACCACCAGTCCTGAACCGCCGGCAACGGTTATCATGTAGGAGACATCTATCACCCCGTGGTCCAAGGTGAGCATGGATTTTGGGAGTTTTCCGGAGGGAAGGACCACCGTGGTCCTCATGGACAGTCATTCAAAGTACCCCGTGGTAGAACTGGTTGAATCAACAGCATTTTCAAATGTGGCGCCTGCGCTGGAAAAGGTGTGCGGCTTGTTTGGTCTGCCTGAAGAAATCAAGACGAACAATGGGCTGCCGTTTCAGGGGTCTGAGTTCAAGGATCTGCTTGATCGACTGGGGATCCAACATCGCTGCATTAACCCCCAATGCCCGCAAGCGACTAGGTAGGTTGAACGATTATGTGGACCCTGAGCAAGGTTCTGAGGATTGCCATCTATGAAGGCATTAGCCAGGAAGTCAGCCTTCATTGTTTAGTATGGGAATACTGGGAGACATCACATAGAAACACTCAGTGGCCCCCATGTTGAAAGGGTACAAGAGGAACATGATTCTTGTACACCCAGAATGGACTCAACCAGAGTATGATCCGGAAGGTGCCCTGACCCGGCAAACACAGTAAACGAGGGCAGGTATTAGAAGGAGAGCGGCTCTGTGACTGCTGGTGCAGGATGATCAGGTACTCCTCAAAGATCGAAGGCCTAGGTGGAAGTTCAGAACATCATTCAAACCAGGAGTATGGACTGTGGTGAGGGTGGATGGCTCCATGATATCAGCTCTAAAAGGGGAGGAAACAGTCAGTCGATGTGTATCATGGTTCAGGAACGTGGGTATGTCTGGTCAGCAGAGACTTGAGGAAGATGAGACCTTAGGGGGCGATGACCCACCTGTGACAGAGGGACCTCAGAGCCAACAACAGTGTGGTGAAACTCCGAGGGAGCTGGCAACAGGGTAAGGATGTCGGGTAGAGACACAAGGAGATGAGAACAACAAAGATGGAGCAGACCACTCACGCCACCAGCAATATGATCTACAGCCACACCCCAAGCCAAACCAGAGGTTCAAGGACTTTGTGAGCCATGTCCAGGGGCAAGGTTTGGAGCTAAGTAGGGAATGGATGTAGCGAGCCACCCGGAGTCTATAGGGGTAGCTCTCCACCCCAGATATCAATACACTACATCCCTTGGCCAGGCACGGCCAGAGGCTGTGAATTAAAGGTTCCTAGACTGTATGTAGTCTTTGCTTATACTTCCGTAACATGTGCGGTTTACTCTAACTCAGTGCGAGGTTTACAGCGCGGTCTGTGCAAACAAGTGGTTGGGCCCCACCTGCACACTTATCCAACAGTCCCAAACTGTTGCTTATACGATGTATCAATTAAAAGGCTTAAATAAACTGTGAGAAAGGCTAAAACTAATGTAATACTACTGTGAGAGAATCTTAAATTGTATTCTGTAGTAGAATGTTTCTTCTTGCTTGTTCTTCCTTGGAAATATCATATCCTTTCATATACTTAGAACCATGTATTTGTGCATTATTATATGAAAACCATTGTATATAGTCCTATAAAAGGACATTTTCTCGTACCCTGAACAACCTCCTATTTCCCACTCTTAGAAGATTAATCTATGCCGGTCTGCACATAGAGCTTTACTAAGTTCTTTGTACTTATGATTTGTACGCCTTGCTGCTAAAGCTTTAGATGGCACATTCTATGTATTTCGCCTACTAATTACTAATATAAGCCTTCAAAACTATAACCAGTGTCTGTCATTCTTATTAAAAAATTTCAGTACTGATGATTGAACTTGATCTCAAATGTATTATTGACAGGACCTGTCGAGGAGCCCCAAAGTCCATATCGGGGCTACACCACTCCAGGTTCTAGCCGTTGGTGCATTTTGGTATGATTAAAATGCACATTAGCGTGTTGACTGATCTGGTAGCAGAGGTGATGTTCCAATTGGATTTGACCGGTGATTGAAAGTCCAATAAGTGCACCTTCATGGTCTAGACGGCTTTTCCCTGAGATACAAAATGACCCAGTTCTGTCTCCATCCTGGTTCTGGAGACAAGGTGGCCGAAGAAGGATGACATGAGTATCAATAGGGATTCACATGCATGCAAGGGAAGCAAATGAATTGTGAAATGGTATATGCTATGATCTGTAGTAGGTGCATTGCAGTGGAATACAGTGGATGGATTTTGAGAGAAATTATTATGTGGCTTTAGCTTTTAGATTTGTTGGTAAAATATTTATTGTGTTCTTGATGATATTCTTTGATTTTTTTTCAAGCTGACAAATGTGCGAGTTGTTATACATATGGCTTAAGGCTAAAAAAGAGAGGTACCTCCAGCTAGCGTATTGAACTGTTGAATTTGTCCACTATGTTGAGGTGTACCGTGAGGCATTATCAGTCACGCCAAGAGAGGGACGTAACTTACTCATGCATGACTGAACTATTTGAATTAGGTGTCAGATCGTTCCTTAGTCACCGGAGTAAACGCACTGAGTACAGTGACCTTTCGCAGGTCGAGAGTTTATTGTTGGGTGAAAGTAGGCAGTATTCTTGCTATCGTAAAGATTTCCGTTTAGTTGAAGCAGGCAAACAAAATATTTTGTGAGGAGTGGTTCAGGAAATTCTGGCTGTATTCGGGCATTGCGTCATCAAGGTGCCACACAGGAATTGGCTGGCAGATGCCGTAGTTGCACTGTGATAAAAATGACCTTAGACCAGAGGTCTTCAAACTTTTTTACTCTGAGCCCCACCTAAGCAAAATGTATTGAGGTCGGGCCCCCCTCCAAAACTTTATGGCAAGGATTGGGGGAGCGGGAGGGACATGGCTGCGTGCAGGGAGGGGGGCTTATGAGATGATTTCTGGAATACTTTTTCTATAGCTTATGAACCACACTAAATATGAGACTAATAAAACAGCAACTGCATCAAACAAAAACAGATATTATCCCATACAAACTGCTCCCCATAATTGGGGTGTTGTGGGCCCCTCACACTCTTGGACCCCAATGCAACTACACCTGCTGCACTAATGATAACTGCAGTCCAAAGTAGCAGGCTATCTCCTCTGCAGCTTTTACCTCTTCCCCACCATGATGGACCATCACTTCGGTCCTAATGCTTGAAAGGAAAATAAGCTCCGATACCCCTTTTTTAAAGGTAAACAGTCAAAACTGTGATGCAGTGGGCCCCTCAAATCCCTGGGCCCCAGTCCTGCTGCATCTGCTTCCTTAATGATAACCAGTAGTGGCCACTTACACACTTGGAAGCAGTACCAGCTTTACTAATGAATGTCCATTTAAAAAAAACACATATTGGCCCCTTCTTTGGGGTATCTCTCTGAAGAAGCTGTCTCTGGCCATTTGTAAACATAAAAATGAGTCCCCATACAGTGCTCCCTATTCTGGACCTTCTGTTTGACAATATCTATGAATCTCACTCCTTTCCTCTGTCTCCTAGACCATTACTGTGAAGCCCCAGGGATCGAGAGGATTAGGGCTCTGCATCTGAATGCAACCCTGCTGGCCTTCTACCTGCCACCCCTGAATGGTTAATACTGACTTTGAGGTGCCTTTGCCTGAAAGCGAAGGGTGTGGTGGTAGTGCAGTAAGTTAAAAAAGAAACTAGCCTTCTTACCAGCCATTAATTGATTGAGTCACTTAAAGGGAATTATGAGTTTCGGCAGCAGCAGCTTTTTCCACATAATTATCAGTTTACTGCATTTGCTACATAATCTGCAGATTTCAACAAAAAAAAACTTGATTCTAGCTCAAACGGAACAAAAATTACTTAAAGCGTGACAAAGTGTTCCGGAGCAGTAGAAGGCCCTTTGCAAAGATTGACTGGTAATCTTGTAGTTTCTTACTGCTGTATTTGGGTGTTAAACTGGTACTAATGAGGTGAAATATTTCCCCTGACAGGGTTACCTGGAGTTAAAATGACAAAATAATGAAGTAATGCTAACCACAAAATGTGGCGTACTGTGCCGCATAATTTACCTTTTCTTGCTGCATAATTTAGTTCAACGTGCCGCATAATGTGGTCTTCTTCTGCTGAATAATTCCAGCGGCTCTGCTTAAAAACTCATGGTGAACAAAGCAAACACAAGGAGATGATGGATGGAAAACTGAAACTTTTCAGACACTCACCCCTAGTCACAGATCTGGGTTGAATCCATCATCATTGTTTAGCTCACTTCACCACCTCAGTTCAGACCCAGCTATATGCAAATCAGTCTTGACCCTGTGCCTCATGGGAACAGTCCAGCCCGAACTGCCAAGCCAGGCCTTCCCTGAACCGGAAACAAGCATCCTGGGACCGGTTTCTGGGTAACACCCTTCATCAGCCAGGCTAGCTTGAATCCAGTGGCAAAGTGAGCAAGGGACCCACGTCTGGGCATACCCTGCCAACTTAGGGCGAACAAAGCAAACACAAGGAGATGATGGATGGAGAACTGAAACTTTTCAGACACTCACCCCCAGTCACAGATCTGGGTTGAATCCATCATCATTGTTTAGCTCACTTCACCACCTCAGTTCAGACCCAGCTATATGCAAATCAGTCTTGACCCTGTGCCTCATGGGAACAGTCCAGCCCGAACTGCCAAGCCAGGCCTTCCCTGAACCGGAAACAAGCATCCTGGGACCGGTTTCTGGGTAACACCCTTCATCAGCTAGGCTAGCTTGAATCCAGTGGCAAAGTGAGCAAGGGACCCACGTCTGGGCATACCCTGCCAACTTAGGGCGAACAAAGCAAACACAAGGAGATGATGGATGGAGAACTGAAACTTTTCAGACACTCACCCCCAGTCACAGATCTGGGTTGAATCCATCATCATTGTTTAGCTCACTTCACCACCTCAGTTCAGACCCAGCTATATGCAAATCAGTCTTGACCCTGTGCCTCATGGGAACAGTCCAGCCCGAACTGCCAAGCCAGGCCTTCCCTGAACCGGAAACAAGCATCCTGGGACCGGTTTCTGGGTAACACCCTTCATCAGCCAGGCTAGCTTGAATCCAGTGGCAAAGTGAGCAAGGGACCCACGTCTGGGCATACCCTGCCAACTTAGGGTGAACAAAGCAAACACAAGGAGATGATGGATGGAGAACTGAAACTTTTCAGACACTCACCCCCAGTCACAGATCTGGGTTGAATCCATCATCATTGTTTAGCTCACTTCACCACCTCAGTTCAGACCCAGCTATATGCAAATCAGTCTTGACCCTGTGCCTCATGGGAACAGTCCAGCCCGAACTGCCAAGCCAGGCCTTCCCTGAACCGGAAACAAGCATCCTGGGACCGGTTTCTGGGTAACACCCTTCATCAGCCAGGCTAGCTTGAATCCAGTGGCAAAGTGAGCAAGGGACCCACGTCTGGGCATACCCTGCCAACTTAGGGCGAACAAAGCAAACACAAGGAGATGATGGATGGAGAACTGAAACTTTTCAGACACTCACCCCCAGTCACAGATCTGGGTTGAATCCATCATCATTGTTTAGCTCACTTCACCACCTCAGTTCAGACCCAGCTATATGCAAATCAGTCTTGACCCTGTGCCTCATGGGAACAGTCCAGCCCGAACTGCCAAGCCAGGCCTTCCCTGAACCGGAAACAAGCATCCTGGGACCGGTTTCTGGGTAACACCCTTCCATCAGCCAGGCTAGCTTGAATCCAGTGGCAAAGTGAGCAAGGGACCCATGTCTGGGCATACCCTGCCAACTTAGGGCGAACAAAGCAAACACAAGGAGATGATGGATGGAGAACTGAAACTTTTCAGACACTCACCCCCAGTCACAGATCTGGGTTGAATCCATCATCATTGTTTAGCTCACTTCACCACCTCAGTTCAGACCCAGCTATATGCAAATCAGTCTTGACCCTGTGCCTCATGGGAACAGTCCAGCCCGAACTGCCAAGCCAGGCCTTCCCTGAACCGGAAACAAGCATCCTGGGACCGGTTTCTGGGTAACACCCTTCATCAGCCAGGCTAGCTTGAATCCAGTGGCAAAGTGAGCAAGGGACACACGTCTGGGCATACCCTGCCAACTTAGGGCGAACAAAGCAAACACAAGGAGATGATGGATGGAGAACTGAAACTTTTCAGACACTCACCCCCAGTCACAGATCTGGGTTGAATCCATCATCATTGTTTAGCTCACTTCACCACCTCAGTTCAGACCCAGCTATATGCAAATCAGTCTTGACCCTGTGCCTCATGGGAACAGTCCAGCCCGAACTGCCAAGCCAGGCCTTCCCTGAACCGGAAACAAGCATCCTGGGACCGGTTTCTGGGTAACACCCTTCATCAGCCAGGCTAGCTTGAATCCAGTGGCAAAGTGAGCAAGGGACCCACGTCTGGGCATACCCTGCCAACTTAGGGCAAACAAAGCAAACACAAGGAGATGATGGATGGAGAACTGAAACTTTTCAGACACTCACCCCCAGTCACAGATCTGGGTTGAATCCATCATCATTGTTTAGCTCACTTCACCACCTCAGTTCAGACCCAGCTATATGCAAATCAGTCATGACCCTGTGCCTCATGGGAACAGTCCAGCCCGAACTGCCAAGCCAGGCCTTCCCTGAACCGGAAACAAGCATCCTGGGACCGGTTTCTGGGTAACACCCTTCATCAGCCAGGCTAGCTTGAATCCAGTGGCAAAGTGAGCAAGGGACCCACGTCTGGGCATACCCTGCCAACTTAGGGCGAACAAAGCAAACACAAGGAGATGATGGATGGAGAACTGAAACTTTTCAGACACTCACCCCCAGTCACAGATCTGGGTTGAATCCATCATCATTGTTTAGCTCACTTCACCACCTCAGTTCAGACCCAGCTATATGCAAATCAGTCTTGACCCTGTGCCTCATGGGAACAGTCCAGCCCGAACTGCCAAGCCAGGCCTTCCCTGAACCGGAAACAAGCATCCTGGGACCGGTTTCTGGGTAACACCCTTCATCAGCCAGGCTAGCTTGAATCCAGTGGCAAAGTGAGCAAGGGACCCACGTCTGGGCATACCCTGCCAACTTAGGGCGAACAATGGATGATGGATTAAACCCAGATCAGTTGACTGGGGGTGAGTGTTTGATTTGCTCAAGCGCTCCGTCCATCATCCCCTTTGGTATCGCTTTAAAAACTCATGGTGGCAGAGATTTATTCTTTTTGAGATGTAATGTAGGAGTGTTATCAGCTGAGATCTTGAATAGTGGAGACACTTACAAAAATGTCTGCATTAGATACAGTTTGGTTACTTATTACTAAAAAGTATATTTTGTAAGAACTTGTTTTATCTCAATCACTGCATCATTTTGCAGCAGCCTAGCTTAGAGTATGTAAACACTGTTTTAAAATAATGACTTACTTATTCACAGTGCTTTCTGCCACAGGCTGGGACCTCATAGCACTATAAACAGGGCCACTGGAATTATGCGGCAGGAAAAGGCCAAATTATGCAGCAGGGTTGACTAAATTCTGCAGCAAGCAAAGGCAAATTATGCTGCATAAAGCTGCATATTTAGTGATAGCATTCCTGCATTATTTTGCAATTGTTACACTTGTTAACACTATCCTGGCTTTTATTGCCCCTCATAAGTACCACATTAACACCCACATATAGCAATAAGCAACAGAAATGTGAGCAGTCAACCTTTAGAAAGGGCCTTCCACTGTGAGATAATGTGTTGCTGCATTTGTAGTAACTTTTGAATCGCTTGAGCTAGAAACAAGCTTTTTTTTTTATCTGCAAATTATGCTGCAGTTGATGGATTATGTGGCAAATGTGGGAAATCCTTAACTATGCGCTGTGAGTTCAGGGTAAGCGTGAAAGTGAAGGGTGAGAATGAGGAGTGAGTTGTCTGAATGCAGGGTTGCATTCCCAGACACTTGAAGTAAATCAGTATGTTATTGACGGCGGCGTAGGGTTTCAGATATAAGTTAAACTATTGCTATTATGGCATTAATCAGGGATCGAGGGTGGAGGAAATAAATAATGTGCTGATCCTGCAACAAACTTCCAGTCTTATTATTAGGGTTGCCAGTTCACAATTTTGATGTCGCAGACGGTAAAAAAATAAACAGTCACCTAAAGTCGTATTTTCAGCACTTATCTGTGCGTACTTCGAACAGCAAATATAAATAGAAAGCACTTTTAATTATGTTCTAGGGCGGCCTGAATGATTCATGACTGATAATTAAAGGGAACAAAGGCAGAAAAGTCACATTACAAATGAATACATACTTCTTTATTTATAACCCTATTTGGGGGCCGATTCCGATCTCGGCCGGTAGTGCTCCGAATCGGATTCGGATTTACCGGATCCGATTCGGAGCCCTGTTTCCCGACCGAATCGTACGCGGGTCCGGCCGAGCGAGTACGATGCAAGGTCCCGCGAAATCGCCGACCGACTCGTACGCGGCTACAACACGCTCCGACCGACTCGCATGGACACGACTCGCACCGCGCTATGGAGACGTTTCCCGGCCGGGTAAGTACGATGCGCGCCGCAAGCAGTCCGACCGACTCGCGCCGTCCGGCTCGAAAGAGCTGTCGGAGCCGGACTTTGGGGTCCGCGTCGGACCCCCTGTATGCGTAGGCGCGCGAGTCGCACACAGGGGGGACCCATGGGTCCCCCTACCTGTGCATGTACGCCGCGATGCGCATGGACGCGTACCCACTGTAGGGGGCACCCTTGTTCGCCTCGCACCCATTGAGTCAATGGGAGCCCGCGTACGCGTTGTACGACCGGCTCCCATTGACTTCAATGGGAGTCCGACCGAATCGAGTCCGATAGCATGCGAATGCATCGTACTCGTCCGGTCGGACTGCTAGGGTCCGATTCGGTCGGAATTCTCTCCGGGTCCGGCTTGGTCGGAGAGATTTCCGGCCGGAATCGGAATCGGCCCCTTAGTGTCTGTTAGACTTGGCTTTTCCAGCGGGTTTACCCTCAGACTTTTTGCTTTTTGGCCTTCTGTTTCTGACCTGTTTATGTTGGTTTTATGACTCTGGGCACTTTACCACTGCTGATCAGTGCTAAAGTGCATATGCTCTCCCTGTAAATTGTTGTTAGGGATTGGTGTTTCCATGATTGGCTGATTTGATTTAATTTCAGTCCCTAGTAAAGTGCACTGAGTGTGCCAGGGCCTGTAAATCAAATGCTGTTAGTGGGCTGCAGCACTGGATTGTACCACCCACACAAACAGCTTGTAAATGAATTCTGGCCTGCCATTGCAGAGCCTGTGTGCAGTCTGGGACTGCCATGTCGGCTTGGCAAGTGTACCCACTTGCCAGGCCCTAACCTTCCCTTTTCTTACATGTCAGTCATCCCTAAGGTAGGCCCGCATATCCTGATAGTGAATTAGCGCCAATTTCGTTTTTCACTATTGCAAGGCTTCCTGTTCCCATAGGACAGAATGGGGAGTTTGTTTGTAAGATCTTATAAACATAACTGGCCCTGGGAACAAGGTAGTGAAATAAAGTTTAGTATGCCTGAACTCAAAATCTAAAGATGCATCTTTTAGTGAAGGTGATTTTTACATTCTGTGTTTGAAAATACCACTTTTAGAAAGTAGGTATTTTCTTGCTCAGCCATCCAGTGTGCCTCTGCTAGGATGTGTATTGACTCTCTTGCTTTGGGATGACAGGGGCTGGGGAGGAGCCGTGGCTCCAGAGAGTCTAGATGGGTCAGGGATAAGCTGAATAGACCTGGGCTGCATTCAGAGTAGTGGGAGGAGTTGTCACTAGCACCTGAATAGGCCCGGCCTGCATTTAGAGTGGTGGGAGGAGATTTCCATTGCACCTGAATAGGCCCTATCTGCCTTTGACAATGCTGTCTCCGCCTCCTGCTGGGAAGCTGCACAAGAGAGGACAGAACTGGTTCTGGCTGGGCACAGACACTCTCTGCCTGAGAGGACAAAGGGTTTTGGGCTATAAAAAGTGGGGCCCAAATCCCTAAACTTTAGAACTCTTTGGGACCAAGAAGACTGCCAAGAAGTTGAGCTGGAGAAGCTGTGAGGAGGAACTACCACTTTGCTGAGTGCTTTGCTGTGTTGGCCTGCAGTGGCTGCTTCTGTCTTAGGCAGTGAAAGGACTGGACTGAACTTTCTGCAACTTCTTTCTTTGAGTATCTCCAAGGGCTTGAGGTAGAGCTTGCCCCCTGTTCAAGAAGTCTCAGGAACAGCAAAGACTTCAAGTTCTTCTGCCCTCAGCACTGGGAACTGTGTGTTTTGTACTGCAACTGAAGAAAAAGCAACCCGATGCCGTCTATGACGCCGCTGCCGACTCCGTGTCCTGAAGGCACCGCAGAGGGCACCACCGCAATGCCGCACCGCGACCCTGGTCTCACCGACGACGCCTGCTGACGCCGCCACCGAACCGCTGCTCGCACCGTGACCTGTGGGCACCGCACTCCGCATCACCTCACTTCACGACGCCACCTTGGTATCCGCGACGACACCGCTCCCCCCAAAATCGATGCCGCTGCCTGCATCGTGGTTCGAGGGCACCGCTCGTAAAGTTACACGACGCACCGCCCTCATCCCCACCGCAGCATTGACCTACCAACGCTGGCGCATCAACTCCAGTTCATCAGCTGACGACAGCGCTTCAGCAACTACGACGCCACTGCTTGCACCGTGACCTGCCAGCACCGTGGCTAGCACCGCATCACTTCGCACCATGACCCTAGTCTCACCGACACCGCCATCTGACGCCGCCACCGAGCCGCTGCTCGCACCGTGACCTGAGGGAATCGCACGCCGCACCGCAGCCCCGACGCCTGCCAATGCCAGCGCTCGTGACTTCAACCGCGAGAAGTTCGATCTGCAACGCGTGTGACTTCAAGGGCCCAATGACTCCTGCAACGACCTCCGGAACCGACGCCTGCGGACGCCGTGCTTTCGGAAACTCAATGAGAGGTCACTGACGCCCTGCATTTCTAAAGGTACTGTTTTGCGGGTCTTCCCGACACCGTAGCTGGACCGCGACGCCGGGGTCAGCCAGAACTGTTTGGATGTGTTTGTTCACGACACCGTAATAGCCCCAGAGGGAGCTATCGACTTTAAGGAACTTTTTTTCAAGGTTATTTTGATAACTGAAGATTTCTAAGTACTGTATTGTGGATTTTTATCGTTTTTGGTCTAGTCTTAAGTATATAAAAATATTGGATATTTTTCTAAACTGGTGTGGTGTCCTTTTGTAGTGCTTACACTGTATTACTGTTGGTTAGATGCAAATGCTTTACACACTGCCTCTAAGATAAGCCTGACTGCTCATGCCAAGCTACCAAGGGGGTGAGCAAGGGTTATTTTAGGAGTGTAACTCCCTTATCCTGACTAGAAGGAAGGGTCCCTACTTGGACAACGTGCAAACCATTGCCAACTAGAGACCCCCATTTCTAGCAGTCTCAAGACGAGGTCTTTGCAGGCTCTTTAAACAACACATGGCTGGCATTTTTCTTTTGGCAACCCTACTTTATATTCCTTTTCATGAAATGCATTCTCACATTAGTAAATGTAAAATACAAATGTAAGGTATAGGCAGAGTTATGTTATGTTATGTTAAGTGGTTTTGTAAAGCGCTCAGCTGCCCCGGCAAAGGGGCGTCCCGGCGCTAAGAGCAATAATAGCAACTGGCTGCAAGAGTCCAATCTGGCAAAGGAAAGAAAACCAAGAGAGGTAAAAAATGACAGACGGGGGGACAGATAGCTTAGTGAGGGAATAGGTGGGTTTTCAGTGCTTTTCGAAAAGCAGAATAGTTATCCATGCACCGGATATGACTTGGAAGACCATTCCACAGCTTAGCAGCCAACACGCGGAAAGAGCGCCCACCGGCGCGTGCCCTCCTCACACGTGGAATCGATGCCAGCTGTTGATCTGCGGAGCTTAACTGACGCGTGGGAATATAGGCAGAAAGTAGGCCAGATAATATCCCCGGGATCGGATGTTTCAAGATCTTGAACGCGAAACAGAGAGACTTGAACTCCACCCGCCTCTCCACTGGCAGCCAATGTAGCCAGCGAATAGTGGGGGCCCAGGTTGTACTGGAACCAGAAAAAAATCTAAGCCTTGGTAACCAGTTTACAATGGTATGTAAATATGCAAACGGTCTTTAAAGATCTGTGAAAAACTCAGGCGTGCCGGAGATAAGACCCCAGACACTGCCCAGCCAAGCCCACAGCAGCACACTCACTGACCTCCGGCCCCACGGCACTCTGATCTCACTTCAAGGGTGTGAGAAGTTGGCCCAGGATATGCTGTCCACTAATTACAGTGGGCACCTTGCACCAGTCCAAACAACCCTTATGGTGATTTAAGAGGTCAAAGATAACCTTAGAAAGCTATCCAAGTGGTAGCTGTGGAGAGCAGCCTTCAGGCTTAGTCTTGAATGAATGTTAACCAGCTTGTTTTACCAGAACGCAACCTTATACTATTGGTTAAATGAAAGGAGAACCACACAGTAGTTATAAAAATATATATTTATTAATATAACACTATCTAGTACGAAATAAAATCTCCTACACAGAGATAATCACAAAGCACACAATGCTGTAGCACACGAATGAAAGTAAATAGCACAAATACACAGTGTGCCCCCAGGGGGGACCAAACCATATACTAAAATAGTGGTATAAGAACCACGACTCGAGTCAAGATAGTGTCGAGAGGACGTAGAATCGCTGGGACCCCAAGGAACTACCCTGGGTGAGTAAGTAGGGACTCCACGGAGGACAGGTGCAGTGTGGGAACACGACCGCGTGCTCTGTACAATTCTATGGGGAAGTCGCGGTTGAAGATTTAGAGTTTAAGGACCCTTCCCAGTGGACTTGGAAGAAACCACGTGGATCATAGAAGGTTGGAGAGCCACCCCACCCATGGATACTGTAGTACCAGAGTTACCTATCCCAGGGAAGCCGGGTGCATAGGGCTGAAGTGGTGTCGTAAACCGACGTTGATCTCAATGGAGGACTTCAAGAAAGTGCCACTGCTGGAAAGAAGAAAAGTGTCCGTTGGAATCCAAAGGTGGATTCTTATCGAAGAGTACCTGAAAGCAGAGGGGACAGAGTCTGGGTCACTCAGGAGTGACCAGGGGCTCGGTAGACGAATGCCCACCGATGTCGGGTGCTTCAGGTGCGTTGAGTCCTTGACTCTGCAGCTACGGGGAACAGGAGATATCAAGGATGACCAGGAGCCGGATACGAGCTGTCCCACAAAATATGTTGAGTGCTGAGGGGTCGGTGTCCGGCGGGAGCACCAACAAGCCTTGGCAACGGCAACCCATACAGAAGAACAAAGATGGTTACGGTTCGGACCAGCAAGGTCCAGGAGACTCACCACAGCAAGGGGAGTCAGGGCAGGCCTGGAGCAACCGGGGGAGCCCAAGAAAAGCAAAGTTGATCAAGTGGACTCACAGGCCGGAGGCACAGGGGTCGCGAGAGGACCTCAAGTGATTTCACAAAGCAGAAGCCCACAAAGCACTCGGCGTGAGGAGGACGGAGTTCTTTGTAGGAAATGGTGCCGGAGGTTAGGGCTACTCCGAGCACTTGTTCAGGAAACACCAACAAGCATATGCACTTGCAAATGTACGCAGTGCACAGGGGTTCGGGTATTGCAGCCCCCACAAGGGATTCTGAACTCAAACCTCGAGGGATGTAGAAACCCACCTCCTGTGTTGCTGGAGCCTTCGGAGTCCGTAGGAGCTCAGGATCAGCAGACCGGACAGTTGTATTGTGGTGCCTGCGAATGCAGGGGAGTGACTCCTTCACTCCAAGGGAGATTTCCTCAGTTGTCCTTGATGCTCCACAGGTTCTTCATGGAGCCTGTATGGTGCGCGGGCACAGACGATGCTTTAGAGTGAGAGGGAGACAAAGCCAGGCCCAAACGAAGTCCAGCAAAGTCCAGAGTGTCCAGACAGTCGAAGTTCAGTGGTTTCTGGTTCAGAATCTTGTCCACGTCGAATCTAGGGTCCTACAGCCAGGTAAGCCCTTAAGTACCCACGGGAGAGGGTTGGACATATTCAGAAGACCCTCCCAGGGGAGGGTTTGGACAGTGGGGATGTTACTCCCATGTCCTTTGTCCAGTATCGCGCCAGAGCGAGAGCCAATGGCTCCCAGGACTGGTTTGAACTGGACTATGCACAGGGCACCAAATGTGCCTCTCATGCAGACTTTCAGTCGCTTGCAAGCACACCCACCCATCCCTAATACACTAAATCCTGTCTGGGAGGTGGTCACACCTCCCTGTGACAGGATGCCTATTAATCTGCCTTCCCCTGCTCAAGCTTGGCTCAGCGGCAGGAGAGCAGAAATGTGTCTCTGGTCGGCAGCAACCATTTTGTGCTGTCCGGGACTAGAAGGCTTGTACCGGGAACACCAGGACCTCACGAAGCTCTCTTCTGAGGGGTGGAATCATACCTCCCACACCGGTTACTGGTGTGGGGGTATGATTCAACAATGTTTGACACCAAACACGATAGGGTTACTTTCAGCCGTTTTAGAGTTGGTCATCACGCGTCGCATAATGCCACTCTATATTTCGTAAATGGCTGTCTCACTGACAACCCGGGAGAATGGACTCCGTAGGCTGCAGAGGTGTCCTGCTCATGCAGTGGCACCCTCTCACTTAGAACCAAGCACCCTGCCTTCAGGATTGTTAAGGCCTGCTATGGGGGTGACTTATAGGTTTTAAGTGCAGTGACCCTTAGATATAGTAAACCAATATCTTAAGTGAGTGTTCATGCACCAACTTACACAGGCCGCAATGGCAGGCCTGTAGGTTCCATTTTGCATGGCCTCTCATGGGTGGCATAATACATGCTTCAGCCCATGGGTGGCCTCTTGGGTACCTATGCCCTGGGTACATTGGTACCATATACTAGGGACTGACAAGGGTACCCCAGTATCCAATCTGGAGTGTACCAAAGAATATTACATAACAGTTTAGGGAGAAAGCAGATAGACTGGGGTCCTGATTAGCAGGATCCCAGTCAAACCAGTCAAAAACAGTATTACATTTAGCAAAAAGTGGGGGTAACCATAAGAAGCAGATCCTACTATCCTACAAAGGGCATCGGAGTAAATGAAGAATTGCAATTTCCAGTGAGTGGGACTTTTCATATCCCCAGAATAGAGAACTTAAGGAGCAGAATGTATGATTTGAAGACTCAGCCTAGGCCTACGCAATTTGAAAACCTGAATCTTTGGGAGCATGTGGCAAGCGAAAAGAAAAGGAAAACATTTTAGTTAAAAATTCGCAGTAGGGCTCATTCATGGAGAAGCACGCAGTATGAGGAAAGGCAGAGAAAGTGGAGGGAGGAAATCTTTGAGACTGTCGGAGCCTATACCTTGATAGAATGTGAAGAGATAGAGAAGGATAAACCTAAAAAGGAGACACAAACAGAGAGTGAGGATCAGGATGCCTTCAAAGACGAGCTCCTTGGAATAAGACCACACCCATATAATGTGGCAGTCGCTTCAGAGAGTGCTACAGCACTGGCAGTAATTGAGACTGGGATAGTTGCAGAACCACAAATAGAAGAAGTTAAAATTGTTTAAGCTGATAGGACTATGGACTCATGTAAGGGAATTGATTGAAAACATTAGGGAATCGAGTGAGACTGACAAATTCAGCGAGATGTGGCACAGGAAGGAGAAGGTCACAGTGAAACGTAAGAAGGAGAGTACAAAGGAAGATGGGGAAGGAGCTACGGGGGGGCAGTGAAGGAGTATCCTTTGAGAGGAATACAGGGAGGAGCATACGTACATGTCCCATGGTCACAATCGGATCTTTTCCACTTTACAAACTTCTTTCCAAAACTCAGAGAATCCTAATAAGTGGTATACACAGATGGAAAAGAATGGGACCATTTCAAAGGTCTTGTGGGAGGACTTGGATGTGTTGTTTGAGGTGGAGGTCCCAAAAGACTTGAGGGCAGAATGTAAGAGGACAGTTGATAGGCCACCACAAGACCCCCTAGGGTGGCAGGGACAAAGGCACCTTTGCTCATAGTCAAAACTAAATATGACAAACTCATAAAACATCTGAAGACGAGGGTTCCCAGAAAGAAATTAATTAGCCCAAGATGTTCTGAACCTCACAAAAGACAAAAGAGTTGGTGCACGCCAACTTTGAGAGGCTAATGCAGGTGTACGGGGATCACATAGTAATGAACAATCCATTTGGAAATAGAGATCAGCAACCAGATTATCCAAGGCATCCTATGCTGGCAAAGCAAACCACTTGATGAGATTCTGTAGGATGCTAAATCTTGTAAAGACATGTTGGAAGCCAAATGAAAGGGGCTTAAGGAGAAGTATATGATAGCCCAAACCAGTTAGCACAGAGTGGAGGGCCAAAGGGTTTTAAAGCTCCACCTCAAGAATCGGAAGTAGATCCCAGTAATGGGGTGATAATGCAGGTGACAATGCAGGGAGTTTCCATGACATATGGTGGGAATGCCTCTGGGATGGGAAGAGGTCGAGGTAATATGCTAAGAACCATCATAAGTGCCCTAAAGAAGGTTACTCCATGCCACATTTGCAACAAGGGGAAGCATTGGAAGCGGGAGTGTCATCACAACCCAGAAGGAGCCATGACCGATGCCTAAGCCGGGAATCCTGTGGGGCAAGGAAGTTCCCCCGAAACTCAGACCCCCCCCATATCAGCCTGGAAGATCTCAAGGTCTGGCATGCCACAGAATTCTTCTAGCCCTATTCAGATGCAGGGAGTGATTCCACATTTCAAACTGACTAACAGAATACTCCACCACCCAATGATGTCTCAAAAAGGCCCAGTTCCTCTGATGTTTGAGGCTTCCACAGATTTTGATCAGGACCAATGATGGCACCTGGGGGGGAGGAGGAGTGCGTACCTGGAGCAGTCTTGAAAGTAGACCAGAGTGGCCTGTATGTGGACAGAGAGGTTATCAGGCATCCCATATCTTTCCTAATAGACACAGAAGCCACTCATTTTACCGTTAGAAAATTTGAGGTCTCTAACCTACCCCTCTTGGGAAAAGAGGTCTAAGTCTTATGCATCACCAAACAATAGTGTGCCAGCCAAGTGACTGCCCTTGTTCCAGTACAAATAGGAGACCTCAGAGAGCAACACCAGTTTGTGGTTTGTGATTCTAGTCCTGTAAACTTGCTTGGAAGGGATCTTCTTTGTAAACTCAACTGCGTCATTTGCTGCATGTAAGACGGAGTTGGAATTGAGACGCAAGCAGCCGATGCAGAGTTTAAATTACTTATGCAGGAGTCTGTCTGACTGTATCCAGTCATTACTAAGGAGGATCTATCAATTGATTTGAGGGAAACAATTAGAGAGGAGTCTGGGATTTCACTGGGGGAGAAATTGGATTGATCAAAGGTGCCAAATCCCTAAAGATACCCTCCGACCCAATGCGGTCTTCCCTCAGACTCCGGTAGCCATTGCAGGAATTACCCCTGTCATCTAGAGCATGATATAACAGGGTGTTTTAAAAGAAGTTATTGGTAGTCCATGTAGTTCACGTGTCATGGCCTTACAAAAAGTGAACACAAATTGGAGGATAGTTCAGGATCTCTGGAAAATTAACCAAATTGTTGTTCTATGCTATCCTGTGGTACCGAACCCTGACGTGATTTTATTCCACATTCCCCCAGAGGCCTAGTGGTTCACGGTCATTGACGTCTGTCAGGTCTTCTTCTCGGTTTCGTAACACAAAGAGAGCCAGTTTCTCTTCACTTTCCAGTTCCAAGAGAAGACTTTTGTGTGTGTAGTGCCCCACAAGGTTATACTAAAAACCCATCCTATTTCAATCAGATACTTAAAAAGAATCTAGAGTCTTTGTGACTGCCATGCAGTTCAACCCTAATATAGTACATGTGAGAAGTTGGCCTGGTATATGATGTCCACTAATTAAAGTGGGCACCTTGCACCAGTCCAAACAACCCTTATGGTGATTTAAGAGGTCAAAGATAACCTTAGAAAGCTATCCAAGTGGTAGCTGTGGAGAGCAGTCTTCAGGCTTAGTCTTGAAGGAAAGTTAAGCAGCTTGCTTTACCAGAATGCAACCTTAATGTATTGGTTAAATGAAAGGAGAACCACACAGTAGTTACAAAAATATGTATTTATTATTATAACACACCTTAAATACCTCACAGTATCTGCTACATGCAGATAAACACAAACCACACAATACTGTAGCACAGAAACAATCGTATGTAGCACTAATACACAGTGGGCTCCAGGGGGAGACCAAACCATATACTAAAATAGTGGTGTAAGAGCCACGACTTGAGTCAAGACAGTGTCTAGGGGATGTAGAATCGCTGGGACCCCAAGGAACCACCCAAGGTGAGTAGGGAGGGACCCCACGGAGGACGGGTGCAGTGTGAGAACACGACCACTTGCTACGTACAATTCAATGGGAGAGTCGCGGCTGCAGTTTTAAAGTTTAAGGACCCTTCCAAGTGGATTATGAAGAAACCCTTTGGAACCTAGAAGGTTGGAGAGCCACCCCACCCGTGGTTACTGAAGTACCAGAGTTACCTATCCCAGGGAAGCCGGGTGCATAGGGTCGAAGTGGCGTCAGAAACCGCCGTCCTTCTCAATGGGAGTCTTCAATGAAATGCCACTGTTGGAAAGAAGAAAAGTGTCCGGTGAAACCCACCGGTGGATTCTTGATGGAAGGAACCTGAAAGCAGAGGGGACAGAGTCTGGGTCACTCAGGAGTGACCAGGGGCTCGGTAGACGAATGCCCACCAATGTCGGGTGCTTCAGGTGTGACGATGGAGACCTTGGGCCCGATTCACAAAACTAATCTGAGACAAAATCCTAACTTTACGACTTTCGGTATTCACAAAAGGCATTTAGGAGTAGTAAAGTTAGGATTTTGTCTTAAGTTTGTCTTAAGTTTTGGTTTTAAGACAAAATCCTAACTTAAATTAAACTTAAGTTAAAGTTAAGTTAGGATTTTGTCTTAAGACCAAAACTTAAGACAAACTTAAGACAAAATCCTAACTTAAGTTTAACTTAAGTTAGGATTTTGTCTTAAGACCAAAACTTAAGACAAACTTGAGACAAAATCCTAACTTTACTACTCCTAAATGCCTTTTGTGAATACCGAAAGTCGTGAAATTAGGATTTTGTCTTAGATTACTTTTGTGAATCGGGTCCCTTGACTCTACAGCTGCAGGGACCAGGAGATGTCGAGGATGACCAGGAGCCGGATACGAGCTCTCCCACAAAGGATGTCGAGTACTGAGGGGTCGGTGTCTGGCGGGAGCACCAACAAGCCTTGGCAGTGGCAACCAACAAAGAAGGTCAAATAAGGTTACTGTTTGGCTCTGCAAGGACCAGGGGACTCACCACAGCAAGGGGAGTCAAGGCAGACCTAGAGCAACCAGGGGAGCCCAAGAAAAGCAGTGTTGTCCCTCAATTGGACCCACAGGCCGAAGGCACAGGAGTCGCAAGGGGACCTCTAGCAGTTTCACAAGGTAACAGCTTGCAGGGCACAGAGTGCAAGGAGGCCAAAGTATTTTGTACAAAATGTGCGCAGAGGTTGGGGCTACTGACAGCCCAATGCACTTAGTTGAGGAATGCCAACAAGCATATGCACTTGCAAAAGTATGCAGTGCACAGGGGTTCAGGTTATGCGGTCCCCACGAGGGATACTTGCCTCAGACGTGGTGAGAGGGCAGCTCAACCTCAAGGAACATAGGAACCCACCTCCGGTGTTGCTGGAGCCTTTGGAGTCTGCAGGAGCTCAGGATCAGCAGACTGGTCTGTTGCGTTACGGTGCCTGCGAATGCAGGGGAGTGACTCCTTCACCCCAAGGGAGATAACTTCAATTGTCCTTAAGGCTCCACAGGTCCTGCATGGAGCTTGTATGGTGCATGGGCACAGACGATGCTTTGGACGGAGAGCGAGATGAAGTAGGGCCCAGTCGAAGTCCAGCGAAGTCCAGAGTGTCCATACGGTCGAAGGTCAGTGGTTTCTTGATCAGAATCTTGTCCACGTCGAATCTAGGGTCCTACATCCAGGTAAGCCCTTTTGTACCCACGGGAGAGGGTTGGACAGATTCAGGGGATCCTCCCAGGGGAGGGTCAGGACAGTGGGGAGGATACTCCCCTGTCCTTTGTCCAGTTTCATGCCAGAGCAGGAGCCAACAGCTCCCAGGACCGGTTTGAACTGGACTATGCTTAGGGACAACAAGTGTGCCCCTTGTGCAGACTTTCAGGCACTTTGGAAGTGCACCCACCCAGCCCCAATACACTAAATCCTGTCTGGGAGGTGGTCACACCTCCCTGTGACAGGATGCCTATTGTGCTGCCTTCCTCTGCTCGAGCTTTGCTCAGCAGCAGGAGGGCAGAAATGTGTCTCTGGTCGGCAGCAACCATTTTGTGCTGTCTGGGTCGAGAAGGCTGGTACCGGGAAGACCAGGGACCCCAGGAAGCTCGCTTCTGAAGGTTGGAATCATACCTCCTACACCGGTTACTGGTGTGGAGGTGTGATTCCAAGCTGTTTGATACCAAACACAACATGTTTTGTTGCAGTCGTTTTCGAGATAGCATTTTACGCGAGCATATAATGCACCTCTACCTATATGTCTGACTGCGTCACTGACAACCTGGGAGAATGGTCTCCAAAGGCTGCAGGGGTGCTCTGCTCATGCAGGGGCACCCTCTCACGTAAAACCCAGCACCCTGCCTTCAGGATTGTCAAGACCTGTTAGAGGGGTGACTGATAGGTTTTAAGTGTAGTGACCTATAGATATAGTAAACCTATCTCTAAAGTAAGTGGTGCATGCACCATCTTACACAGGCTGCAATGGCAGGCCTGTAGTTCCATTTTGCGTGGCTTCTCATGGGTGGCATAATACATGCATCAGCCCATGGGAGGCCTCTGGGGTACCTATGCCCTAGGTACATGTGTATCATATACTAGGGACTGACAAGGGTACCCCAGTATCCAATCTGGAGTGTACCTAAGTACATGGCATAACAGTTTAGGGAGAAAGCAGATAGACTGTGGTCCTGATTAGCAGGATCCCAGTCAGACTAGTCAAAAACAGTGTAACATTAAGCAAAAAGTGGGGGTAACCATAAGAAGGAGATCCTACGTTCCTACAGTACATCAACAACGTTTTAATTGTATCAATGGCAAGGGTAGCTTATAAGCAAGGCACAATTGCTCTGCTCAACCACTTGTCTGAGATAAGACATAGCGTTTCTCCTGAGAAATTACAGTACAGTCAGTATGAAGTCATGCATCTGGGACATCAGATAAAAAAGGGAGTGAGGTGAGTTTCCCATGAACTCATAGAAACAGTTCTTAAAATTAAATTTCCATCCACACAGAGAGAAGGGCAAATGTTCTTGGGCATGGTTGGTACAGCTGACAATGGATTCCAAACTTTTCCTTTGTCGCAAAGCCTGTATTGTGGCCGGAGAAAACTGATGTCAATGACCCGGTACCAAAGGATGACAGAAGCATGGAAGCCTTTCAGGAGCTCAATAATTTACTTTTCAGTACACCCCCTCTTGGAATGCCAGAATATACTAAAGAATTGTACCCTTTTGCAATTAAAGAGATGGGTGTGCATGATCAGTGCTAACAGAGCCAATATGGAGACTAATCATCCCCTTGGGTACTTCTCTGTGGCTTTTGATCCACTGGCAGCAGCGCTGCCTGGTTGTCTCAAAGCGGTTGCAGAGGTGAGCCTTAGCCTTCAGCAAACCGAGTGGATAGTGATGGTTTACCCCATAATTGTAATGGTCCCTCACTCAATTGAGATTCTCATGACTTGCACCCTCACGCAGCATTTGACAAACAGCCTCTTAACCCGCTATCAAAGAATCATTTTAGCAGCCAAAAACGTTTCCATCAGGAGATGTAACACACTAAACCCTGCTTCTTTGTTGCTGACTACAGAAGAAGATGATAAAGTGAATTTGCCCATAACTGTGTTAGCGTTACTGTATTGTGCACAAAACTGAGACCCGATGTACTGGATGTACCCCTTCCTGAATCTGATCATACTCTTTTTGTTGATAGGTGTTGTTTGAGAGACCGAAGCAGTATTTTAAGAGGCGCCTCTGCTGTATCCATTCTAAGTGGGTTTGTGGGAGCATCCTACCTGTGCCATGTAACTTCTGCCCAAGTGGCTGAATTGTTCACTCTTACCAGAGCCTGTTGTACTTCAGAAGGCTTTTTAAAAAAAAACATATTTTATTGATTTTCATGAACAAGTTGCGCAGGGCATTATCACATTTTCATAGTTTCATCGCCACATCTGTAGTCTTAAGACAGAATAGTCGTACACTGCAATGCAATTACACATTATACAATCTGTGACATTTTGACAGTTATAGATTGACAAGCTGTATTCCAAATTGTTCTATTATTCGTAGTATGACTAATCTTATAAACCATCATAAACTTAATCTAACCCCCCATACCCACCCCCCAGTGTTCCAATGTTCTATAGCGAGGTAAAGCGTGTCATCGTCCTGTGTCATTGGTCTAGTTGCAATAATACTCGTCGGTAGCACCGCCCCGTCCTGGCACCCATCACACACGTCGTTATATGTCCAAGCGGCAATATAGTTTATTGCGTGTTCGGGGGACTAGATGTATGATCTGTAGTTATACCCTTAAGCGCCTCTATCATTATGTCCCAATCCATGGATATTGGCTTTGGGCGGAGACCACGTGCCTCTTCGCGATGGATAGCTGCGCTTTCAGCCCCTCCCCAACGTAACACTTCATTGTGCCATGTATATATTGTGGTTGGCCTCTTCGATTTCCATCTCATGGTGATGGATCTTTTCGCTAATATAATCGCGAGATCAAGAAAGCGGAGCTGGACTCTATGGGAGGCCGATCGTTTACGGAGGCCTAGCAAGCATTCCAAGAGCAAAACCTCAAGACCCAAACCTGTAACTGTTTGTATATGTTGGCGGACATCTACCCAGAAATCCCTCAATCGCGGACATGCCCATAACATATGAATCAAATCTGCTTCCTCCAGTTGACATCTAGGGCAATGATGTCGCGTGTGGGGGTACATCTTCTGTAGTCGGTGTGGTGTAAGATAAGCCCTGTGTAGTATCATGCACTGTATGAATTTAAACTTTGCATTCCTAGTCACTTTCTTGGGATGTTCTATGAGAGTCGCCCATTCCCTGTCCGTTATTTCACGTCCTACATCCTCGACCCACTTAACTCGCAGGGCATCCAGAGGTATCGCCGCGTGTGTACGGATCCCCACATACAACCATTTGATTAGGTGACTGCCCCGTCCCATGTAATACAATGCCTTAACTAATTTGTGTGTTTTAGGCTCCTCCCTTTGAGGGGCCCAGTATTTTTTAACATAATGTAAGATCGATGCATGAAGCATGTATAGATGATTCGGTACTCCGTTTTCCCGTACAAAGTTGTCATGGTCCATCAATATACCAGAATTGAAAAAAGCCCTGATCGTATCTACACCCTCATCCGACCATGGCCGGATCCTGTGTGTCGTAAGCCTACCAGTGTGTAATGGGATTCCCAACAGCGGTATGTTGTCTGCATAAGGAGGGGACCTAGATGTGTATTGTAGTGCTCTCTTCCAACAGTGTAGTGCCGTTTGCAATAGGGGTGGTATATCCGATGGAATCCTAGCCTTCGGTAGTAGCAGAGTGTGCAGAGTCCCTTGGTTAACATGGGCCGCTGTATAACCTATCTCTTGCAGGTTGTGGCCTGCAGCCCAGTATGATAGCCATTGCAACTGGCATGCATAATAATATGCTCGAAAGTCCGGCACCCCCAGTCCCCCACCACTCGTTCCCAACTGTAGCTTTTTAAGACTTATCCGTCGTCTACCAGGTCCCCAGATTAATTCCGAAAGTGCAGTATCCAATGTCTTAAAAAGGGCCGGAGGTATTATGATCGGTAAGTTGGTGAAATAATATAGGAGTCAAGGGAGGACCACCATCTTGGACACTGCCACACGACCCATCGTTGAAAGTGGGAGCGAGGTCCAGAATGCAATATTGGAGCGCAGCCCACGTATTGCTCTATACAGATTGCCATCTAACATATCCACAGGGGACCTATATATCTGAATGCCTAAGTATTTAAAGGTGGTATGGGCCACTGGCAGTCGGCACATACCAAAGTCAATCCTGTCAGGGTATGTATGGTTTTGAAAGAAAAAGGCGTTGGATTTCGATTCGTTTATTGCAAGGCCAGATATAAGTTCAAATGAGGCAAATATTCCAGGTATCAGATCTAAGGTGCCCAAAAGGTCACTCACATAGACTATTATGTCATCTGCATATGCGGATATTAAATGTGTGGTATTGCCGGACGGTATCCCAACATAATAGCCTCCTGACGCAGCCTGAGTGCTAGTGGTTCTAAAGCCAGTACAAACAATAGTGGGGAGAGAGGACATCCCTGGCGTGTGCCTTTATATATGGGATATTCCTTCGATATGTGTCCACTTGTCCTCAGTCTAGCAGTGGGAGTTTCGTATAAGAGACATAACTAACAAAGGTACCCTGGGGGCAGCCCAAACTTCGCAATAGCCCGAAACATATAGTTCCATGACAATGTATCAAATGCTTGTCGGAGGTCAAGTGCTATACAACCAGCATTAACCAACTGATCCGGATTAGTTGTCATTATGTGATGGAGCCTCCTTATATTCAAAGATGTGTTGCGCGCGGGTATGAATCCGCATTGGTCTATGTGTATTAATTCGTGTAGATAGGGAAGGCGCCTGTTGGCTAATATTTTACTTAATATTTTATATTCAGTCGTTAGTAATGAGAGCGGGCGATATCCTGTGATGTCTGAGGTGTCTCTACCTGGTTTGGGAAGTGTGACTACTAGAGCTTGCTTAGTGGAGTCAGGGAGCCTGCCTAATTCTAGCGAGGTTTTGTAAAGGGTTTCCAGTTGTGGGGCCAAAATTTCGGAGTAAGTACTATAAAACTCTATCGGTAGACCATCTAGTCCTGGTGTCTTATTGCGCGGTAGGCCATTTATAGCGGCCTTTATTTCCGTGCTCGTAATGGGGCCTTCCAAACCGTCTTTGGCTCCTGCAGGAATCTGAGGATAGGGCAGGTCCGCCAGGAATGCATCCATTAGGGTATCATCTACTGAGGGCGGCATACTGTACAGGGCAGTGTAATATGAACAGAAGGAGTCATTTATTCCTTGCTGGGTATAAACCATATTTCCCCCAGGCATGGCTATTTGGCTAATTACAGTAGGCGGAGGATCCGTTCTCAATATCTTTGCCAGGAGTGTCCCTGATTTATCTGCATCTGTGTGCTGTGATTGTGTATATGCTCTATAGTCAATGACTCTGAGAGTTTCCAGTAGCTCAGCATGCTTTATGCGAGCCTCTTGCAGTGCAGCATACTTGTCAGGGTCTCTCACCGCAGCTTGTTCTAACCTACCCATACCACCTTCAACAGATTTCAAGTTTTTATGCACCTCCTGTCTGGCACCTACTATGGTGCTAATCGCGGTTCCCCTAATTACTACTTTCAGCGCATCCCACTCCACTAAAATTGAGGACGCGGTAGTCCATAATCAGTAAAATAATTCACAACTGCAGTGGATAGTGTCGAGCGAAACACAGTGTCTTCCAATAATTGGGGCCACAGTCTCCATGTAGGGACTGGGGTGGGGACCCTGCCCCATGCAATACGGATTTCTAGCGGGTTGTGATCAGAGAAGGTTTTCGCCAGGTAGGTAGCATGAGGTACCTGTGCGGCTATGGAAAGAGAGCAGAGAATCCTGTCAATTCTCGTATGTAAATCATGGACTGGGGAGTAAAAGGAGTTTTCTTTATGTGTTTTATTTTGTAAGCGCCATACGTCGTACAAATCCCATCCGGTCACCCAATTACGAAGAGCCTCAGCTTGTTTAACAGCCCCTGCGCTATGGAGGGGGGGCGGGTGTGAACGATCCAACTCTATGTTCATTACTGCATTACAGTCACCACCTATGACCCATGGAAAAGCCTCCCACCCCGCTAAAATCGCATTTAAGCCCATAAAGTATTTGTTCTGATCGAAATTTGGAGCATATATGCTCCCCAATACAATATGCCTACCATCTAGGGTCCCATGAAGTAAAATGTATCTGCCCTGCGCATCGCTACGCCGCTCTAATTCCACAAATGGGACTCCATACCTGATCCAAATGGTAACCCCTCTAGCAAAGGCGGAGTAATCGGTGGAGTATAGTTGCCCTTTCCATTTTTTCCGCATTTTTGCCGTTTCTGATAGCGAAAGGTGGGACTCCTGCAAGAATACAATTTGTGCCCCACGCCTGAGCAACTGCGCATGCACCCTGTGACGTTTCTGCACAGAGCCCAGACCCCGAATATTCCATGTTAGTAATGTGTATGTATTTAGTTTATGCATCACATGACATGCACAGTAGGAGGACCCATGGCCAGGACAAGGAACCAAGAGGCAGGACGTGACATTAAATGTACATCAGAACACATTAATCCCCAGCGAACTACTAATACTAGGCCCAGCCAATAAACGATGCAGGACCGAACTAAAAATACAACAGCTAACATTAAACTGCATTTAACTGGTGCATCCGCAACGGGGGGTATGTTGCTTACGCCAAGCACAATTCAATATTAACCTATACCAGCTCGAGAGAGCCCGGAACAAATCAGAGAAACATTACAGTGCCTACATTAGTTACTAAGAAGAAAAAGGATATGTATGTCCTGAAGAGCATGCAGCAACAGTTCCTTAGTTCCATAATCGACCATATAAACGAGGCTGCATTTCCATGGTCAACAGCCCAAGAGTTCATCCGCAGTCTGTGGCGTTACCGTAGGGAACAAGGCGATGCTGCCCTCCGAGTCAGATTGTTCGACACTTCCCTCCGTAGAGTCAGAGTCCAGATGCAAGGCAGAGTCCCTGAACATGGTTGCGGTATCCAAGGCTTCGTCCCTGCTTTTTTGCATCTGCTCATTGGAGGGGACCTGGGTTACCTTGGAGTGGGGACCCTTGCCATTGCGATGCGAGCGATGACCTCGTGTCCGCATGGAGGTACCAGATTGTGATTGGTGGTTCGTTCTGGATACTGCTGTTGGATCCGTCACTTCTATCCACTCCTCCACATCCTCAGGACTTTCAAAGAAGTACGTTTTCTGGTTGTGCATGATTTTTAATCTGGCCGGGAATAGTAAAGCGTACTTGAGGTTCATATCCCGCAGCTTCTTCTTGACAGACTGGAACGAAGATCATCGTCGTTGGACCAGTAAAGTATAGTCTGGGTATAAGGACACCTGACAGTTCTCATACCGGATTTGAGGTCGTTCTCTCGCCTGCTGGAGTAATACATTCCGGTTTCTGAAATTCAGGCTCTTCACTATGAGTGGCCTCGGAGGGGAGCCAACTTTAGGTCTCCCAGTGGGAATTCTATGAGCCCGTTCCACACAAAAGAATGTCGACAGTCCTTCAGGAGCTACATACTCCCGAAACCATTGTTCCATGAATGAAGTTGCGTCAGTCCCCTCTGATCGTTCGGGAAGGCCTATGATGCGTATGTTATTCCGCCTAGCCCTTCCTTCGGCATCCTCCACTCTGTCCAGGAGACCTGTAACTTGTTGTTGCAGTGTCAGTATTTGCGATGCTTGTTCTTTATGCTGTGGTACAATTTCTGACAGGGTTTCAGTGTTTGTTTGCACTTTGGAGGCTAATTTAGCATGGTCTGCCTTGAGCAGCGTGAATCCAGTAGTTAGCGAGCCGATCTGCTGCTCTATCGCCCTTCTGGACTCCCTGACTTCCATTAATATTAAATCTAACTTGTCTGGGGCCGACGTTTCCACAGTAGGCGGTACACAGGAGAGTGAAGGGGGCAAGTAGACTGTTCCAGTTCCTCAGCGGACTGCGAGCTAGGTACAGGGGCTTCCTGCATTTTTCCTCTTGGACGCCCCATTGTGCACTATATGTCGATCACTCCTGTTGCATCAACCGCACCAAGGTGATATTATCACTGGGACGACTTGAGCTGTGTGTGGTGTGCACGAGGCGCCACGCACAGTGTTAGAATGCAGATGATCAGAAGTATGGATGAGGGTCCCAACAGCACAGGCTACAGTCCCACACGGGGTCCAGTAGTAGGGGCGTTCAGAGGCCAACAATCACCACATCCCTGGCGTGGATAAAATATCTTTTATCGTGACACTCCAGTAATCTTATACACCCCAACTGTGGTATCCTTCAGTAAAATGCATCTGTAGAGGTGATAAAGCATCTACAAGAGTGCACAGTCCGTCACAAGTAGTGATCAATTGCTGATTTCATCATGTAGCAGTCTCAAGTATAAGACCTGGGCCCCAGTATAACTGCACTGTACTATGAGGAAGCAGGGTTTATTCACCTCGGGGGCCACAATAATGTATCAGGGGTCACAAAGTCGCCAGCAGTATATGGCACAAGCAGCGTGTTGATGTTACTGCAGCTGCACTCGTGCACACATGTGCTTCTCACGGCCGCCCCACCCGTTACCTTCGGTGTTCGCCTTCAGCCGCGGCCTCCGTCCGACCTATCTGGTCTCCCACAGCCACCGCGGAGTGCACAGCGGGCAGGGGGGAGCGCCCGGCACTCGCAGCCGCAACGAGGAGATAGATGGCCTCCCTGCGAGGCAACTGCGCTCTCGCACTGCACAGCGCGTAGGATAAGATGCCGCCCAACAACGCAGTGGAGAAAGCAGCAGTCGTAGGTCCAGCCGGGCGGGGTGTCGATACGCAGCGGGACCACCGGACAGCAATTCGCAGGTCATGCCCCGGGAGTAGGTAAGACGGAGATCCCACGAAGCAGGGAGGGGGAGGCGGGGAGGGCAGGACACCACACCGCCGTCAGGATCCGCACCAGCACAGGCCCCTCCAGCAGGCACCTCCGGATGTCTTCAGGCGCAGCTCACATTATCAGTGGGGGGGGTCTGCCCCCGTCCCCACCGCCGCTCGGCAGCCCACTCCGTTGTCGACAGGCCAGACGGACCACACGCAGGACCAGGGTATCGATGTAGTAGGCTATGCAGCGCACGGCGACAGCAATCCTGTTGCAGGCCACCCAGTGGAGTATACCAGCGACGTCATCCGGCCCGTGGCTACAGAACCATGAATATTATCCACCCCGTCACCACTGGGGTCCTCAAAGTGTACCTGGGTCCGCTACAGTTGGTCCATCACAGATATCTGCTGTGACCTGCTCCACAGGACACAGTTTACAGCAAAGGCACAGGATGATTGCAGCCAGGCTCCGGAGCTTCCTCAAGCCATGTCCACCATGATTGGCGGTTCGCCACGCCCCCCCACTTCAGAAGGCTCATGAGTCAATGTATACACTGACAACCAGTGCAAGTTCAGAGTGGTGCACAATTTTATGCACTCGTGGTTGCAGCAAGGTTCCATGACATCCACTGGATCCCCAATTCATAACAGAATTTATGTTTCAAATCTGTTGGAAGCTTTGCAATTGCTCAAAGAAATATCTGTGGTGAAGTGTGCTGCACACAAGAGTGGCAACAAGTTTGTCACCAGAGGCCATTGTTATGCAGGTGAAATTGCCCGATACTGTGCTCTTGAGTCTAGCATCTTTCACATGGATGAACAACGCAATGCAGAAGGTGAGACTAGCTCCAGTGAGCTGGTTAATACAGTGCATATCTTTGATGAATTGAGGAAATTGCAACATACTGCCTCAGAAGTGGAGAAGGCCAAATGGGAAAAGATAGGATGTGTGAAGGATGCCAGTGACATTTGGGTGTCTAGTGACGGGAAACCGAATTTGCCCGACTCCATGATACCTGCTATGGTGCGCCAAATGCAGGGCCCCACACATGATGGTAGAGATGGAGTGGTTTCAACTTTGAAATCATATTGGTATAACCCTCATTTTCGGTCAATAGCAGAGAATCTGTGTCAGCGTTGTGCCATGTGTCAGAAGCAAAATGTGGGCAAAAAGATTGTAGTGACAGTGAGCCACATTGGGAAGTCTGATGGCCCCTTCAACCGTCTCCAAATTGACTTTGTGGAGATGCCCAGATGGAGTCAGTTGAGGTATATCCTCATCATTGTGTGTTTACTCTCATGATGGATTGAGGCATATCGCACAAGGAGATGTGACAGTCTAACAAATGCTAAATTTTTACTGTGGGAATTAATACTGTGATTGGGGATGCCAGTTCATCTTCAATCGGATCAAGGAACTCACTTCAAACGCAAGGTGATGTAGTTGCTGTACTCAGTAAGTAAGTAAGTAAGTCCGTTTTTATATAGCGCAGCTACTCACCCTTACAGGTCTCAAGGCGCTGGGGGCCTCCGTGGAAATTAAGTGAGCTATTGCCCAGAGTCACATGGTGCTGAGCTGAGCTGCCGCCGGAGCCGGGGATCGAACCGTGAACCCTGTGCTCCGAAGTCAGCTGCCCTGGCCGCTGCACCACACCTCTCCACTCCACTCTACTCAGCATTAGGGATTGATCAGAAATTTGATTGTAACTACAGACCTGAGGCTTCTTGTATTGTAGAAAGATTGAATGGGACGATCAAAGCAAAATTGGCCAAGGCCTGTGCCTCTATGCCACTAAAGTGGCCTGATGCTCTCCCGCCTGATGAGCTGATGAGTATCCAAAGTACCCCTTGTAAAAGAACAGTATTGTCTGCTCATGAGACATCGATGGGGAGAGCCACACAAATTCCTTCTGTTCCTGCAGCTACTCTTGTAAATATCACAGATTACCTGTTTCTTGAGTACTGCAAGGGGTTGGGTGATACAGGGCATTTTATCTCTCATCAGGTTGATACCGCTACTCCTGCTGTCAGAAAACCCACAGGATGCTCTTAAGGCCTTTATGAGGGGAATCTTAATTAGCATATCTGCCCAAAAGAACAGAGAATATTGAAAGTTAATTGTGCCATTAGAACAAGAGGTGATCCTCCTGGAAAGGTGGCTATGGGACCAGCACCAGTCAGAAAACAACAGAATCATATTACTTAATGGGATACAGGAGAAAAGCTCAGTAT
This sequence comes from Calotriton arnoldi, assembly GCA_963921515.1. Classification (NCBI taxonomy): domain Eukaryota; kingdom Metazoa; phylum Chordata; class Amphibia; order Caudata; family Salamandridae; genus Calotriton; species Calotriton arnoldi. The sequence goes on from CAWUFW010004710.1 coordinate 153,824, forward strand.
CGCTTTAGTTTTGGATGCTAGAGTGAGGACCATGTGGGAGGCAAGCAAGTTGGCTCATTTTGAGTACAGAGAGAAAGCAGGAAAACTCCTAGCATGGAAAACTAAGGTGGAATCAGGAATGTGGTGGGAGATATTAGATGCAGGAGACTGGCTAATCTTAACAAATAGACAGGATGTAGAACAGACCTTCCTTAAATTTATATGACCTTAAATACAGAAGAGCAGATGGTTAGAGGGGATTCCAGCAATTAAACCTTCAGAAACCAGGAAGGAAAGTCTAGATTGGTCGATAACTCAAAGTGAAGTTTGCCAGGCAGCGGACAAGTGCAAGAGAGGGAAAGGGGTTGGGCCAGATGGTCTGCCCAGTGAATTCTTTAACCCCTTCGCTGCTAGGCCTTTTCCCCCCCTGTGCTAAGCCTTTTTTTGGCTATTTGGGGTAGTGCGCGCTTAGGCCCCTGTAACTTTTTGACCACATAAGGTATCCACGCCAAATTTGCGTCCTTTTTTTCTAACATCATGGGGATTGTAAAGGTACCCAGGGTTTGTGGATTCCCCTGGAGGGGACCCAGAAATTAGCCAAAATAGAGCTAAATTTTGTTTTTTTGGGGAAAAATGCGAAAAAAGGGCTACAGATGAAAGCGTCTTGTTTTTCCCTGCAAATGGCATCAAAAAGGGGTTGTGGTGCTGAAATCACCATCTTCCCAGATTTCAGGGACAAGCAGACTTTTGTCAGAAAACCAACTTTTTTTGCACAGTTTTGGCATTTTTCTGGGACATAGTCTATTTTTGCTATTTTTTGTGCTTTCAACCTCCTTCCAGTTAATGGTGGTAATGGGTATGAAACCAATAATGGATCCTGGAAAGCCATACATTTCTGAAAAGTAGACAACATTCTGAATTCAGCAAGGGGTCATTTGTGTAGATCTTTAAAGTTTTCCTTATAGAAACTAACAGTTAAATGAAGGAAAAATTGAAAATTAGTTGAAAAAAACAGCCATTTGTGTCAACGTTTTCACCTGTAACTTCTTCTAATTATGACAGCTATTTGAAAGCAATATACCGTTATATCCGCTGGACCTTTCTGGTTGTGGGGATATATAGACTTGTAGGTTCACCAAGAACCCGACGAACCCAGAGTCCATAACTGAGCAGCATCTTGCAATGGTTTTTTATTATGTACCGGGTATATAGCAATTATTTGGGGAAAATGTATACATGGAAAAATTGTTATGAAAGACACCCATGTATTTCTGAAATGGGAACAAAATGTAGATGTTAGAAACAGTAGATATTTGCACATTTCCGAAATTGGGAGTACCCATACTAGCATGAGAATTATCGGTCATTTTTCAAAATGACTTATTTTTTACACATTGTCTTTCATTTGGAAGGCAGAAATGCATCGAAAGTCAATAGGTAATAACAGTTGCTCTACAATTCTGTGTTACCCTAAGTCTCCCGATAAAAATGGTACCTCACTTGTGTGGGTAGGCCTTGTGCCCACAACAGGAAATGGCTCAAAATGCAATGTGGACGTACTACATTTTCCACAATGAAAAATTACCCTTTTTTTGCAAAGTGCCTAGCTGTAGTTTTTGAACCCTAGCTCTGCGGGCACTTAGGGAAACCTAGCAAAACTATACATTTTTGAAAACTAGACACCCAGGGGAATTCAGGATGGGGTGACTTGACTGGCTCTCACCAGGTTCTGTTACCCAGAATCCCTTGCAAACCTAACAAATTGGTAAAAAAACACATTTTCCTCACTTTTCTGTGGTGGAAAGTTCTGGAATCTGCGTGGATCCACAAAATTCCACCCACCCCGCGTTCCCCAAGGTCTTCCGAAAAAAATGGTACCTCACTTCTGTGGGTAGGCCTAGTGCCCGCGACAGGAAGCAGCGCAAAACGCAACGTGGACGCACCACATTTTCACAGTGAAAAATGACCCTTTTTTTGCAATGTGCCTAGCTGTAGTTTTTGAACCCTAGCTCTGCCGGCACCTAGGGAAACCTTGCAAACCAATACATTTTTGGAAACTAGACACCCAGGGGAATTCAGGATGGGGTGACTTGACTGCCTCCCACCAGGTTCTGTTACCCAGAATTCCTCGCAAACCTAAAAAATTGTCAAAAAAACACATTTTCCCCACATTTCTGTTGTGGAAAGTTCTGTAATCTGCGTGGATCCACAAATTTCCACCCACCCCGCGTTCCCCAAAGTCTTATGAGAAAACTGGTACCTCACTTGTGTGGGTCGGCCTAGTGCCTGCGACAGGAAACGGCGCAAAACGCAACGTGGTCACACCTCAATTTCGCAGTGAAAAATTACCCTTTTTGGGCAAAGTGCCTAGCTGTAGTTTTTGAACCCTAGCTCTGCCGGCACCTAGGGAAACCTAGCAAACCTATACATTTTTGGAAACTAGACACCCGGGGAATCCAGGATGGGGTGACTTGACTGCCTCCCACCAGGTTCTGTTACCCAGAATCCCTTGCAAACCTAAAAAATTGTCCAAAAAACCACATTTTCCCCACATTTCTGTGGTGGAAAGTTCTGGAATCTGCGTGGATCCACAAATTTCCACCCACCCCGCATTCCCCAAAGTCTTACGAGAAAAATGGTACCTCACTTGTGTGGGTCGGCCTAGTGCCCGCACAAGGAAATGGCGCAAAATGCAACATGGTCACACCTCAATTTCGCAGTGAAAAATGACCCTTTTTTTGCAAAGTGCCTAGCTGTAGTTTTTGAACCCTACCTCTGCCGGCACCTAGGGAAACCTAGCAAACCTATACATTTTTGAAAACTAGACACCCAGGGGAATCCAGGATGGGGTGACTTGACTGCCTCCCACCAGGTTCTGTTACCCAGAAGCCCTTGCAAACCTAAAAAGTGTAAAAAACCACATTTTCCCCACATTTCTGTGGTGGAAAGTTCTGGAATCTGCGTGGATCCACAAATTTCCACCCACCCCGCGTTCCCCAAAGTCTTACGAGAAAAATGGTACCTGACTTGTGTGGGTCGGCCTAGTGCCTGCGACAGGAAACGGCGCAAAACGCAACGTGGTCACACCTCAATTTCGCAGTGAAAAATGACCCTTTTTTGGCAAAGTGCCTAGCTGTAGTTTTTGAACCCTACCTCTGCCGGCACCTAGCAAACCTATACATTTTTGAAAGCTAGACACCCAGGGGAATCCAGGATGGGGTGACTTGACTGCCTCCCACCAGGTTCTGTTACCCAGAATCCCTTGCAAACCTAAAACATTGTCAAAAAAAACACATTTTCCCCACATTTCTGTGGTGGAAAGTTCTGGAATCTGCGTGGATCCACAAATTTCCACCCACCCCGCATTCCCCAAAGTCTTACGAGAAAAATGGTACCTCACTTGTGTGGGTCGGCCTAGTGCCTGCGACAGGAAACGGCGCAAAACACAACTTGGTCACACCTCAATTTCGCAGTGAAAAATGACCCTTTTTTGGCAAAGTGCCTAGCTGTAGTTTTTGAACCCTACCTCTGCCGGCACCTAGGGAAACCTAGCAAACCTATACATTTTTGAAAACTAGACACCCAGGGGAATCCAGGATGGGGTGACTTGACTGCCTCCCACCAGGTTCTGTTACCCAGAATCCCTTGCAAACCTACAAAATTGTCAAAAAAAACACATTTTCCCCACATTTCTGTGGTGGAAAGTTCTGGAATCTGCGTGGATCCACAAATTTCTGCCCACCCCGCATTCCCCAAAGTCTTACAAGAAAAATGGTACCTCACTTGTGTGGGTCGGCCTAGTCCCCGCGACAGGAAATGGCACAAAACGCAACGTGGTCACACCTCAATTTCGCAGTGAAAAATGACCCTTTTTTGGCAAAGTGTCTAGCTGTAGTTTGTGAACCCTAGCTCTGCCGGCACCTAGGGAAACCTACCAAACCCACACATTTCTGAAAAGTAGACACCCGGGGGCTTCCAGGGAGGTATGGCTTGCATGGATCCCCCAACGTTTCCTTACCCAGAATCCCCTGCAAACCTCAATTTTAGCTGAAAAAAATCACTTTTTTCACACATTTTTGTGTGGGAAAGTGTGGCATCACTGGCCTCACACAAATTTGCTACCACCCAGCGTTCCCCCAGGTCTCTCGATAAAAATGGTGCCTCACTTGTGTGGGAGGCCCAAGTACCCGCGACAGGCAAGGGCCCAAAACATAGTGAGGCGACATCAAAATTGCCTATCTCAAAACCACCTGGTTTTGCAAGGGGGGTCACCTGGGTTTTTGGCCCCGTGCTCGGCGGCCATCTAGGGAAACCTACCAAACCCACACATTTCTGAAAAGTAGACACCCGGGGGCTTCCAGGGAGGTATGGCTTGCGTGGGTCCCCCAACGTTTCCTTACCCAGAATCCCCTGCAAACCTCAATTTTAGCTGAAAAAAATCACTTTTTTCACACATTTTTGTGTGGGAAAGTGTGGCATCACTGGCCTCACACAAATTTCCTACCACCCAGCGTTCCCCCAGGTCTCCCGATAAAAATGGTGCCTCACTTGTGTGGGAGGCCCAAGTACCCGCGACAGGCAAGGGCCCAAAACATTTTTTGATAGGCAATGTTGATGTTGCCTCAAAATGTCAGATTTGCAGGGGATTCTGGGTAAGAAAACGTTGGGGGATCCACGCAAGCCATACCTCCCTGGAATCCCCCGGGTGTCTACTTTACAGAAATGTGTGGGTTTGGTAGGTTTCCCTAGGTGTCCGCCGAGCCCCGGGCCAAAAACCCAGGTGACCCCCCTTGCAAAACCAGGTCGTTTTGAGATAATGTGTTGTTTATTTCTGCAGCGTGAAAATTTTGGCACAATATTGCAAGGAAAATGTGACAGACATTTTGCGGTTTGCAGGACATTGTGGGTAACATAACTTGTTGTGATCCACAAGAGAGATATCACCATGTACCCCTATGGGTGTTTCGTTTACGACAATATCTACAGTTGGTAGGTTATTCTTAGACGGAATTTACACCTTGGCAGACAGACTAAAAAGACAAAGATTACTGCACAGCCATCTATTCCTCAAGCACACACACATACTGGTTGGATTTGGCACGAGGGCAAGTGATGGTTCAGTATATACAATTTTATTAACAAGAGATTTCACAAAAATGAAATGCACTGTCAATAATTGAAAGGACAAAAACTGAACCAGTGACTCGCAGCTCGTGAGCTGTAAAGCCACATCAAGGCCCCAACCGCTTTACAGGCCATTCACACACCTTTCATACGTGATACACACAAGACCATTCACACCACTAGCCACGAAACAAACACATTACAACATTCACAAAAAGGGACAAGGTACACCCTGCTTGAGAAAGACAAAAAAAAATATTACTGCACAGCCATCTAATCCTCAAGCACACACACATACTGGTTGGATTTGGCACGAGGGTGAGTGATGGTTCAGTATATACAATTGTATTAACAAGTGATTTCACAAAAATGAAATGCACTGTTAATAATTGAAAGGATGAGAAACTGAACCATTGACTCACAGCTCGTGAGCTGTAAAGACACGACAAGGCACCAACCTCTTTACAGGCCATTCATACACCTTTCATACGTGTGACACATACAAAACCATTCACACCACCAGCCGCGGGCCCATCACATTACAACACTCACACCAGCAGACAGCGCCATTCAAGGGCCCATCACTTTCACACGCCCACATTCCTAACACAGCAACCACACAAGCTGATGGATTGCGTGAAGTGTCGCTCGGCTAGCAGTGTGTGTAGTGACCAGCAGCAAGTCACTACTCACACACCGCCAGCCGAGCGCCAGTCCACGCACACCGCCAGCCAAGCACCACTCCATGCACACCGCCAGCCAAGCGGCACTCCACGCACACCGCCAGCCAAGCGCCACTCCACGCACACCGCCAGCCAAGTGCCACTCCACGCACACCGCCAGCCAAGTGCCACTCCACGCACACCGCCAGCCAAGAGCCACTCCACGCACACCACCAGCCTAGCGCCACTCCACGCACACCGCCAGCCAAGCACCAGCCTACACACACCACCATCACATTTAGGATTTTTTTATACAAAAAAGAAAACACAAACAAATTGCAAATAGATACAAATGTACTAACACAAAATCAGAAACTAAATACATTGCACTAATGCCAACCTTGAAACAGAACAACAATTCTTAAACATTACAGACCAGGCAGTTCACTTTACCACTCATGGTTGCTCCCAATAATTCTTTTGCTTGTGGTACGCTCTATAACAAGCAGGCACACACAGCCCAGGGTTAGAAGGACACTCAGGGCAGTACATACGAGTCTCCTTCCGCGTACCTCTTCGCCAACAGACTCTACATCTCCTAGTGGGAAAGTCTTTTGAGGGTGTAGGAGGAATGTGATCAGGAAAGTGGCGATCTTTCAATCGAGCCACATCCTCCACCACTCCAACTCTAGGAACACTTGCATGTTCAACAACAACAAGGCTGCCTATGACAGACTCCTGAAACTGAACAAAAGTCAACTTTGACGCAGGAGAACACTCCTTGAACACAACAAAAGCATTGAAAGTTGCTAAATTGAAGAGATGGATGGCAACTTCTTATACCAAATGTAAGCCTTACGAATAGCAGTGTACGGTTCCAACCTCTGATCTACTCTATCAACACCACCCATGTGCTTATTGTAGTCTAAAATGCACACAGGTTTGCGCACTTCAGCAATTTGACCCCAAACAGCCACAGGTGAAGTACTCTCATCATGGATGGTAGTCAGCATGTACACATCCCTCCTGTCCACAAATTTCACAGCTAGTAGTTCATCACTACGCAAGGAACTGCACTGTCCCCTCTGAAGTTTTTTGCAGACAAGCTCTTTTGGATAACCTTTACGGTTAGAGCGGATTATGCCACAAGCAAAAGTGTCCACTTTGAACAATTCCTTAAACAATTGCACAGCAGTGTAGAAGTTATCAAGGTACAAATGGTGGCCTCTGTTAAACAGTCCTCTAGCAAGATCCCACACAATTTTCTCTGAAACTCCAAAAGTGGACGGACAACCAGGGGGGTCAATAGTGGAATCCCTACCAGTGTACACACGCAAATTAAAAACATATCCTGTCCTACTCTCAGACAACATATACAGTTTAATTCCATAGCGTACTCTCTTCCTAGGAATGTATTGCCTAAAAACCAAACGGCCCTTGAACCAAAGACTCATCAATAGATATTTCTTTCCCTGGAGTATAGATCTCTGAAAATCGATCTACAAAGTGATCAAGAACAGGCCGAATCTTAAAAAGACGGTCACATTCAGGGTGATCTCGTGGCAACGCCAAACCATTATCAACAAAATGCAGCATCCGAAGCAAAAGTAAATACCGATCACGAGTCATAACTGCAGGAAATATGGCCGATGCCATCAAGGGACTGGTAGACCAATATGAACCCATGGACGGCTTCCTTATCAAACCCATCAAAAAAGTAAAACCCAAAAACTTCTTCATCTCTTCCAGATTTGTGGGACTCCACCGGGTAGCTCTAGAATGGGGCCTAAGTCTGGCACTGTTGTCCCTCAAAACTGTTCAGCATACAAATTAGTCTGCTCAACAATCTCACCCAAAAATACATCATCCATAAACAACAGAAAATACTGTATAGGCAAATAATGTTCACAATCCACTCTACACCCTGCATAACCACTAAAGGCAGGCAACACCGGCTGCACCATGTTTGGATCAACCCAGAGTCCAGCACTTCCAGTAGGAAGCCTAGCAGCCCCAGGCTGCAATCCAGATGCCTCTTGCACCATCGGCACAGTAGTATCCTCCTCTAAAACAGGCACTTCATCTGCACTGAGAGTACCTTCATCATCCGATGATTCCATGTGGAGAGAAAACTCACTGCCTGAATCTTCCCCTCCCTCCTCTCCCTCAGACGCAGTGTCAGTCTCATAATCCTGCTCAGAGGAAGATTCAAGAAGCAAACCAACCACTTGCTGAGCAGTCATTCTACGGCTAGCCATAATGCTTACTAATAAAGGTTACTTGTCAAACAAGTCAACAACAACAAACCCTTTGTAAAAAAAAGAAATAAACAAAATGTAGCTTTATCACAAAGACCTATATACTCCAACACTATACCACTCACGTGACAGAAGCAGCTAGACTCACCACCACCTACTCTGCACAGACACAGTAAGGATCAACAATATCCCACTAAAAAAGAAGAAAAAAAAATTACACATAAGACAATGCAAAACATTGCAAACGAATTTCATGCTCTGAACACTAACAAATATGCTGCCATTATGACACACTTACAAAAAAATTCATTCATGCATGACAATAATACTCATTTGGAGTACACACAACAAAAATATTTTTCTTACCAAATAAATGCAATTATGCAAAACTGCAGAACAACCACTGCCGAAACCGCAAACAGGAATCAAAAGCGTTACACTAGAATAAAAAGGAGAAAAAAACATTACAATCACATATGCAAATAATGCACCAGTCCACACACAATCCACCAGCCAAGCTAAGGAGTAGGTGGGCCAAAGAGTATAAATAAAATATTCCCCCGTAAAAGGGGAGCAACCCTTGCCCTTTTGGCCACTCCCCAACATAAAAATTAAAAAAACCCTGGTGTCTAGTGGCTTCTGCCCTCCTTGGGGGCAGATGGGCCTAAAAACATACTGCTATTCTGCCACCCAAAGAGGGCAGAAATGGCCACAATCATCCTCCCATAAAGGGGAGCGACCCTTGCCCAAGGGGCCGCTCCCCAACATAAAAAAAACCCTGGTGGCCTAGTGGACCTACAAAAAAACAAATCAGCCGATCTGCCCCTCAGGATGGCAGAAACGGCCAAATTAATGCTCCCCATAGGGAAGCGACCCTTGCCCAAGGGGCCACTCCCCTCAAACAAATCCCTGGTGATCTAGTGGGCCCAATTTTTTAAAAAAACATGGCGATCTGCCCTCCTGAGGGGCAGACACAGCCACAAATATTGCCCCCAAAGGAGAGTGACCCTTGCCCAAGGGGTCACTCTCCACAAATAAATGCCTGGTGGACTAGTGGGAAGATACCTTTATCTTCCGCACACGATCTCTCCTTATTCAACTCTACTCTCAACTCTATTCACAACTGGATGTTAGCTCACCAACTCATTCTGAATCCCGCCAAAACTGAATTCCTCCTCCTCTCTACCTCTCTCTCACCGCCTCCTGTTCAATCTTGGATGGATCAGCTGAACCTACTCAACAACAAACCCATCATTGTCGACAGCGCTAAATCCCTAGGTGTCATTCTTGACAAAAGACTCAACCTAATCTCCCACATCAACTCTATTGCTAAGAACGCACGTTACCAGTTGCGCCTTCTATGGGGGATCCGTCGGTTCTTCCCGGAGAAAGACTTAAAAACCTTGGTACAATCTCTGGTTCTCTCAAGACTGGATTATTGCAATTCTCTTCTGACGGGCCTACCCAAATCCCACCTCTCCCCTCTCAAATCCATCCTCCATTCAGCAGCTCGCTTCATTTCAGGGTCTAAACGAAGCGACCACGTCACTCCTATCCTGTCCTCTCTTCGATGGCTTCCGATCGAGGCAAGATCTATTTACAAAACTGCCTGCATCACACACAAAGCCTTACACACGTCCTCCCCTCGTTACCTGGCGAATAAATTGAAATTGTCCGGTGGCTCTCGCCTTCTCGCAATGCGGAAAAGCTTCTGCTTGAGCCCCCCCGTCTTCAAAAGGGAAAGATCGATGGTGCAATCCTTCTCAGGCAATGCGGTGAGAATCTGGAACTCGCTTCCCCCATTGCTCCGTGCCACCTCCTCTACCCGGATCTTCAAAGCTGACCTCAAATCTCTTCTCTTCCAAAGACACTTTCAGAACTAATACTTTCACTCTCAGCCCCCTCTAGGAAGTTCGCGCTTCATTGTAAATTTGTACTTTTTCCTGTACATTCCTCACCCTTGCGTGCTGTGCTGCATTTGTGTACCCTTCATTTTAAGTCTCCTGTTTAATTCACGCCCTCTCTACTCCCTCAAGGAAGTTCTTCCACTATAGGAAATTCTGTACTCCATGCCTATAGAAGTGCCTTCCCAGTGTGTTCTGAGTGACTGCCACTTATTGCAGTATTATACCTCTATTTGTATTTTGTATCTCATGTATCTTGTAACGCATACCTCTTTTTGCATCTTGTTTGTTTTATTTGCACAATTGTCACTTTTTCCTCATGTAATGTAACGCTTGCTTTTGTATTATGCTCACTTGTAACCTTCTCCTCATGTAATGTTACTGTTCCTATTGTGAAGCGCTCTGACACCTTCGAGTAAAGCCTGCGCTATATTAAAGAAGATACCTCATAATAAAACAGAAGTTACAGCATGTAGGCAGTCCTATAAACTTGCTATCATGACAAGGAAAGATGACCTTAGAAGCAAAGCATAGGGTAAACTTGAAGCTGCTGGTTCTTTATAAGACCATAGAGCTTTTGGAGGGTTATCAATCGATTTTTCTAAGGGGTAAGAACACATGCACACCTGATTCCTCTATTCTTGCCCAGGATTAAATTACTTGCAATAGTGATATTTATTTGGAATCAACCGGAGTTTTCGATTTGCTCACTCCTTCCACTACATCCTTTGCTCGTTTACTCATCATTCCCCTTTTGTCTGCTTATGAAGATGTGTGAGATGCTATGAATAGTCCTACTGGGCATGGATAGGGTGCCTCTGGATTTGTAGAAAGATGGCACCAAATTTTGAGCTCCCATTATTATCGATATACTAAATGCTGCTTCATGTTCTAAGCTTCCTCAGTCCTTGACCCAGTCTGTTACAGTGCCAGTCTGCAAACAGGGTAATAAGTATGATCCAACATGCTATTGACCAATCTCGCTGATTGATGGAGATGTTGTATCAGTGGCTTATGAAAAAAAAACATAATATACAGTTTGCAGTATGGTTTTCGCCCCTTCCTTGGTACTAATGACCAATGTCTCAATTTATATTTACTAGCGATAAGCATGAGTTAATTAATTTGTCTTTATTGAACTAAGTTCTGCTTTTAACAGAGTTAACAGATCGAAATGATGGCCCATTATGTCGTCTATGGACATAAATGAATCCATTGTTAACTTTTTACTTCAGTTACATAGGGATATCTCAGCAGGGTGAGATATGGTCCCGGAGGTGAGTGCATGGATCATTTTAATTTAAACAGGAAAGTCCGGAAAGACTGTGTTTTAACACCTTTTCTTTTTATTTAATATATTAATGGTCTAGGTACGTTTTTGGCCAGTCACAATAAAGTTATGCTTGTATGCATTTGCACCCTAACTCAATGTTGCTTTATGCTGATGATGTGGTATTCTTAGCTGCAACCGTGAATGCCATTAAGATGCTTTTGGATTAAAAAAAAACTGCCCCCCCCAGGGGGGCAGACCACCAAAAACATATGGCCCCCAAAAGGGGAGCGACCCTTGCCCAAGGGGCCGCTCCCCAAAACAGTATTTTCACTTTTAAAAAAAATAAAAAAATCCCTGGTGTCTAGTGGGCATTCCTGCTGCACGATCGCATGATCGTGCAGCAGGAATGCACAAAAGAGGCATCGGGGGAAAGGAAAACCCTTTCTTTTCCCTCGATGCCTCTTTTGTTTGAAACCCCCCTCCCCGGAGCCAAAACTCACCTTCTTCGCACGACGCGCTGGAAGCAAATGGCTTCCAGCGCGTCGGGGAACAAAGGGAACCCCCAATGACGCCAGCGCGCCTCGCGCGCTGACGTCATTGAGGGGGGGTGGCGGGGGGAGGCAGGGGAAGCCCTTCCCCTGACTCCCCACAAAAAAAAACAACGATCAGATTCCCACGGGGGGAGCGCCAGCGCTTCCCCCGTGGGTGGTCTTATGACGAGCTGGACTCGTCATGAGCACACGACCACTGTGTGCCATGACGAGTCCAGCTCGTCATAAGCATCGAAGGGGTTAAGGTTCTAGGGGACACAATCATACCACTTATGACACAACTGTTCACTGGGATCCTAGAACGAGGGGCCCCCTTGCCGCACTCATGGTGGAGGCCTCGGTTACACTGATTCTGAAGCCTGATAAAGACCTCACCTCTAGCGAGTCTTATAAACCTATTTCACTTCTTTATAATGATCACAAAATCTAATATTTTAGCCAATAGGCTGAGCAGGGTGGCTGGGTAGCTAATTCACGACAACCAGAAGGGCTTCATGAAAGGAAGGCATCTGCATAAGCTAACACATGAACTGATAGGTGCGAATGATTTAGCCATAGTGGGCAAAGTTCCACTTGCTACCAGAATACTGGATGCCACTAAAGTGTTCAACAGGGTCAATTAGTTATATAAAACACACAAGATGATGGACGGAATGCTGCACATTGGCAAACATTCACCCCCAGTCACAGATCTGGGTTTAATCCATCGTTATTTTGCTTCACCACGCCACCCCAGTTCAGACATAGCCATATGCAAATCAGTCTTGACCCTGTGCCTCATGGGAACAGTCCAGACCGAATTGCCAAGCCATGTCTTCCCTGGACCGGAATCAAGCATCCTAGGACCGGTTTCAGGCTATCAGCCTTCATCAGCCAGGATAGCTTGACTCCAGTGGCGTAGTGAGCATGGGACCCACGTCTGGGCATACCCTTCCCACATAGGGCGAAATGCAAAACACACAAGATGATGGACGGAATGCTGCACATTGGCAAACATTCACCCCCAGTCACAGATCTGGGTTTAATCCATCGTTATTTTGCTTCACCACGCCACCCCAGTTCAGACATAGCCATATGCAAATCAGTCTTGACCCTGTGCCTCATGGGAACAGTCCAGACCGAACTGCCAAGCCATGTCTTCCCTGGACCGGAATCAAGCATCCTAGGACCGGTTTCAGGCTATCAGCCTTCATCAGCCAGGATAGCTTGACTCCAGTGGCGTAGTGAGCACGGGACCCACGTCTGGGCATACCCTTCCCACATAGGGCGAAATGCAAAACACACAAGATGATGGACGGAATGCTGCACATTGGCAAACATTCACCCCCAGTCACAGATCTGGGTTTAATCCATCGTTATTTTGCTTCACCACGCCACCCCAGTTCAGACATAGCCATATGCAAATCAGTCTTGACCCTGTGCCTCATGGGAACAGTCCAGACCGAACTGCCAAGCCATGTCTTCCCTGGACCGGAATCAAGCATCCTAGGACCGGTTTCAGGCTATCAGCCTTCATCAGCCAGGATAGCTTGACTCCAGTGGCGTAGTGAGCACGGGACCCACGTCTGGGCATACCCTTCCCACATAGGGCGAAATGCAAAACACACAAGATGATGGACGGAATGCTGCACATTGGCAAACATTCACCCCCAGTCACAGATCTGGGTTTAATCCATCGTTATTTTGCTTCACCACGCCACCCCAGTTCAGACATAGCCATATGCAAATCAGTCTTGACCCTGTGCCTCATGGGAACAGTCCAGACCGAACTGCCAAGCCATGTCTTCCCTGGACTGGAATCAAGCATCCTAGGACCGGTTTCAGGCTATCAGCCTTCATCAGCCAGGATAGCTTGACTCCAGTGGCGTAGTGAGCACGGGACCCACGTCTGGGCATACCCTTCCCACATAGGGCGAAATGCAAAACACACAAGATGATGGACGGAATGCTGCACATTGGCAAACATTCACCCCCAGTCACAGATCTGGGTTTAATCCATCGTTATTTTGCTTCACCACGCCACCCCAGTTCAGACATAGCCATATGCAAATCAGTCTTGACCCTGTGCCTCATGGGAACAGTCCAGACCGAACTGCCAAGCCATGTCTTCCCTGGACTGGAATCAAGCATCCTAGGACCGGTTTCAGGCTATCAGCCTTCATCAGCCAGGATAGCTTGACTCCAGTGGCGTAGTGAGCACGGGACCCACGTCTGGGCATACCCTTCCCACATAGGGCGAAATGCAAAACACACAAGATGATGGACGGAATGCTGCACATTGGCAAACATTCACCTCCAGTCACAGATCTGGGTTTAATCCATCGTTATTTTGCTTCACCACGCCACCCCAGTTCAGACATAGCCATATGCAAATCAGTCTTGACCCTGTGCCTCATGGGAACAGTCCAGACCGAACTGCCAAGCCATGTCTTCCTGGACCGGAATCAAGCATCCTAGGACTGGTTTCAGGCTATCAGCCTTCATCAGCCAGGATAGCTTGACTCCAGTGGCGTAGTGAGCACGGGACCCACGTCTGGGCATACCCTTCCCACATAGGGCGAAATGCAAAACACACAAGATGATGGACGGAATGCTGCACATTGGCAAACATTCACTCCCAGTCACAGATCTGGGTTTAATCCATCGTTATTTTGATTCACCACGCCACCCCAGTTCAGACATAGCCATATGCAAATCAGTCTTGACCCTGTGCCTCATGGGAACAGTCCAGACCGAACTGCCAAGCCTGATTTGCATATGGCTATGTCTGAACTGGGGTGGCGTGGTGAAGCAAAATAACGATGGATTAAACCCAGATCTGTGACTGGGGGTGAGTGTTTGCCAATGTGCAGCATTCCGTCCATCATCTTGTGTGTTTTGCATTTCGCCCTAAGTGGGAAGGGTATGCCCAGACGTGGGTCCCGTGCTCACTACGCCACTGGAGTCAAGCTATCCTGGCTGATGAAGGCTGATAGCCTGAAACCGGTCCTAGGATGCTTGATTCCGGTCCAGGGAAGACATGGCTTGGCAGTTCGGTCTGGACTGTTCACATGAGGCACAGGGTCAAGACTGATTTGCATATGGCTATGTCTGAACTGGGGTGGCGTGGTGAAGCAAAATAACGATGGATTAAACCCAGATCTGTGACTGGGGGTGAGTGTTTGCCAATGTGCAGCATTCCGTCCATCATCTTGTGTGTTTTTCAATTAGTTATATCTCAATACAGTGTTAAAATATTACAACTTGGGGAACAAGTTCTGCAGGGCAATAAAATTGATCTATAAAAATTCCTCAGCTAGAATTCTGTTAAATTGCAACTCAACCTCAGGATTTAAAATAACAAGGGGCACTAGACAGGGCTGCCCTCTATCTCTGCTGCTATTTGCTCTGTACATAGACCCCTTGGCCGGTAGGATTAGAGAAGAGAGGGAAATAACGCCCTTCTCTTATGAAGCCTGGGAAAAGAAAATCTCCATCTATGCTGATGATCTGCTGATTTACACAGCAAATCTAAGATCCATGCTATTGATTGTGGTGTGGCTGATAACCGATTTTGTTGAAATTTCAGGCTATGCGGCAAATCCCTTAAAAACAGAGATCATGGCATGGAACTTGGAGGGAGAAAAATGCCTTATAAAAAAGGAGTTGAAATATCTTGGAATTGTAATCCTCCATGACCTGGATAAGATAACATAATCAAATTTCAACAGGGTTTTGCGGGAAACCGTTAATTACTAATGAGCTAGTCACATTTGCCACTAACACTATTCGGAAGGATAAATCTAACAATAATGACCATTCTGCCAAAATGCACTTTTTATTTTAATGCTTTCTCCCTAAATTTTGAGAAAGAGTGACTACAGAAACTACAAGGGAAAGTAAGCTCCTTTAAGAGAGCGCTTCTAAGAGAGTAAGGATTTCCTGGAAGAAACTGCAGAGGAGACAAGATAAGGTTGGCATCCGTTTGCCAGATTTTCAGCTCTACATGTGAGCCTTTTAGCTAAAAAATAGTAGGTGTTTACTGACAAATTCAGAGAAGATAGGAGTTAGCCCCATGCTCAAGGCAATGTTGAAAGAGGTGAGAGGTGGAGATTTCAAGTTCCTGTATAAATTCAGAAATATGAAGCTTTACAAAAAGGTGAGGCTAAAGTTCTTACAGGTGATGGCCTTGCTCTGGGCACAGACCTCTCTGGAAGACAAGTTAGCAACCACACTCAGGGAGACAGGTAAACTGGAATGGGGCCAGCTATTACAGGAGGGGAAACTTTGCACTTGGGATGACCTACAGGAAATGACAGGGGGGTACCCCTCTAAATTTAAGTACTATCAGCTGAGAAGTTGGGTGCGGTCCTTGGTAGGAAAGAACAGAAGCACTAATGAACTGGAAGAACATCTGGAGGAAGGGCTCCTGTGGAGTAAAGAAGTGTCACTATGGTACTGGTTAATGTTGGATATTATGGATGGAGATTTTGATCTACCTGAGGCGTTGTGGGGAGAGTACTTGCTGAGGCTGCAGACCAAAGACCTATGGCAAGTATCAATGCGCACACTTTACAGCACAGTTAAACCCGCCTTTGTGAGAAGGAACCATCTTTTCTTCCTTCACAGAGTGTTTTGGTCACCAAGAAGAATTGCGAAACTGAGAGAGACGGACTTGGTATCTTTCCTGAAATGTGGATTAAGAGAAGCTGACAACATCCATATGTTCATGGTTTGCCCTGGTATTTTACAGTTCTAGGTCGATTTGGGTAAGATCCTGAGTGACATATTTTTAGCCGACATCAAGGTAAGCCTTAAGGTGATTATTTTTGGGAGCACTCCATGTAAGGATAGACGTAGGTCGCTGTTTTACTTGATTCTACTAGCGAGAAGAGAAATTTGTAGGCAGTAGCTATCTAAGTCATATCCCACCAAAGTTGTATGGTTGGATTATGTTATGTACACCGGTAAAAATGAATACAAACACTACTTTCATAAGAAGAGCCAGGATATGGGCACCACTGATAACATGGAAATAGTAGAAATAATGCTGTATTTTAAAGAGGCAACAGGTTTCCCCACTGTCCTATGATTACACCGACTTGGATTTCAGCTACACAGCTGGGTAAAAACTTTCGTCTCCAGCTGGCCAGCCTTACTATTCTCCAAATATAAGACAGATGGTGGCAAAAGGAGATCAAAGGTGGACAGTTGGAAGTGATCGTGGTGAATGAGGACAAAAAAAAAAGAAAACCCCCAGGATATGATTTGAACGCTGGTGATTGGGTTCACGTAAAGAAACATGTACGCAAGTCCTGTTTGGTGGAGCGCTGGAGAGGCCCTTATCAGTTGATCTTGGTCACCAAAATGGCAGTTAAGTGTGCTGGTCTGTAGGACTGGATACATGTCTGCAGTTCCAAGAGGGTAAGGTGAAAAGAGTAAGAAGTGGAGCCAACATCTACTAACTCCTTGAGTCACTCGAGGTTTGAAGTTTCAGAGGCTTCTGAATAAGAGGAAGACCAGTCTGAGGGCCCACACTCTCCATCAGCAGATTGTCATCTGGAACAAGAGCCAGGTAAAGGGGTTGTCATTCCGACAACTACTGTGATACCAACCACTGGATTGTGACTAGGCATTTACTGAAATAAACCTGCCACAGTCAAGATTGCAAGAGTTAGAGGGTAGCGTGGCACAAGGAAGTTCCACCTCTGAGAGGGTAATCAACCTCATCACAAACAGAAATCTCAATTACCACTAAGGATCGAGGCTCGAATGAGGAAGGCTGGTCGAGGACTACAGCAGCATGAAACAGACTATTGACAACTTGAAAAAGACCAGAGACAATAAGGGAAGATAGTGAGTTAGAAGAACAAGAGAAAGCTTTTCAACTTGACAATGCAAATGAAAGTCTGGACTTGACTACTTCCAAAAAGTCAACCAAAAGTATTCAGGCCTAGATTGGACATACCTTGCCAAAATAATTTTTTATTCTAATGATTGCCTGACCAACACTGATGAACCTCTCAGAGGCCAAGACAAGTTACACAAAGAGCTCACTTGTGTAAGTTGCTGCCAAATGTTAAATAGACGATTAGAGTGCTAGGGTAACGGTCAGAGGACAGTAGCTCCTTAGCTCCAGTTGACGCAGAATAAAAATCCCTGTAGCATTCGAGACAGTGTAGGGACGGTAGGGTTTTTCCTAGAGGACTAACCACCACCATCTAAAATTTCCTTGATCTGATTTAAGCTAACACAAAGCAGCAATGCTGCAAATTCTTGCTTGTAGTTTTGGCAGTTGCTATTTCTGTTTCGATGATTGGATGGCTGTTGGATGTTTATCTGTTGGGAGGTGATATCTCTCTTGCTCCAGTAAACTCCATAATCAGGTTTGTTGTCAATAAACCAGTACAAGAGAGTAAGGTTTCACACATTGTGTATTTTCAAATGTTAGCCAAATATTTGGAGGCTTTGGAGGTAGAAAACTGTTATCTATGTTCTTACCATGCGCCTCTGCAGCTGAGGGGGCAGCATATTTTTATGTATCCCTGTCCTACTCATTTTCATGTTCAGTTTTCCTAAATCTCTTTTATTTAGAGAACTCCATTAAGTTGTTCTATTCTGATTATGATAAAAGTTTAGAAGATGAGCCAATTGAGAATGATGCTATTATGTATTTGTGAGCTACCAAAAAATGTTTGTCGTTCATACAAGGGTTTTAAGTCAAGGGATCAGCATGAGTATATGATGAAATTCTTTACTCCTGTAACTAACATGGGCGCTACTAACCAAAGCATGCATCATGCAACCTGTTTAATTAGTAAAGGTAAAAGTATATTTGTAGATGAACTGGATAAAAGGATAAGAATAGATGAAGAGAAGGGAGAAAAGAAGACAAGTGCAGAACATGTTATTGGGAAAGGCAAGGAGATTCTAAAGGAACCACCTCCAAAATACCTTATGAGTGAGAATGAAGCAAGAGGGAAATGAGACTGTTGCGAATTTGGGATGGAGTGAATGTGAGTATAACTATTTAGTTAAAGGAAGAACATTTGCTGAATTAGAGGTATGTATCAAGGGTATCTATTACGTGTGTAGTAAGTCAGCTTATTTTTAGATGTCACACAACTGGGTATGTAGTTGCCATGCAGCTCTAGTCTTCCTTAGGATCTATCCTTGATGATATCTTTGGAGCACTTATACCTTCTATAGGAGTGGATTAGAATGCTGTCCACATTAGTAGATCGACTTACTACTAATACTGCAGAAACGCTGACCGTCATAAATAAAGAATTGCTTGCTATGAAAGCTATGATTATGCAAAATGGCCTTGCGTTGGATTTGTTCTTCGCAAAAGAGGGTGGAGTTTGTAAAGTCATTCATGTTCACGAATGCTGCAATTATGTCCCATGCATAGATAAGCAGCTTAGCAGCTACATTACTAACATTTCGAACATAATGCATGAACTAACTGAGCGGAAAGTTAGGCACCTGGGAAGGATTAGGTTCTAATTTTAGATCTATTGGAAGTGGTTTTGCTTAGATAGGGAAGTGGCTTGGTAGGTTAGGTGGAGGAATATTAAAATTGCTTTTAACTCCAAGCTTGGTTATAATAATCAGCATTTCATGCATGCTCATTTTTCTAAACATTTTCAATCTTAAACAAGATATTCAGGTCTTCCCAATTTACTTTAGAACAGTTGCAAGTCTCTCTACCTCTGAATGCCACTTATATGGCTCTTCCCTAATCTTTGAGAAATTGTTTGTAAACAAAAGAAAATCAGATTGACTTCAAGGCACATACACATACTCTTCTCCAAGCACTTCTCTCAATGGGAAATCCACAATCAATCTAGTCTCTGACTCACTGGCACTAATCTCCTTCCCAGCTTCACTAGCTGACTTTTCCTTTTTCACCTTGGCCTCTTCTTTCTTTGTCCATATACCCTTGAAATTCTTCCCTGCTCCCAATTCCTTTGTATAATTTAACTCCTTAATCTGCATTCTCAAACTTGGTGATCTCATTTCTTTTATCTCTTGACCACTCATTACAATTCTAAAACTATTTTGCAAATTGTAATTTCTATTTAAATCAATCTAATTCTCATCAGCCAAACTTTATTAATCCAAATGCGCCTCGACAGCATGCCTAGCAGTTCTTTGTTCAAATAGCTCAACCTAGCCTTATTACACGTATTCTGTTTTTCTATGCCAATTGCGCCCCTCAAAATCTCTCTAAATTCTGTCTTTAAACTCAATATGCAATTTCTTTGATCTCTGTCTGTCCAGAGTGAGGTTGTGATTCAGTAACTATAATAGTAGTCCCAATAGGTGTAATAATTGCATCAGTATATGCACCTGATACAGCCGGAGGTATTTCTACTTCTGGTGCACTCACTACAGTGGATACACTTGCACCCTCACTTACACCAACTCCTGGTCTTTCTGTCCGCTGCTCCTGTGGTGTAGGCCATACAGGAGGGGTCATAAAAGGCTATGGAGGTGATCTTGAATTTAATAAATCATCTAAGAACCCCTCCTCTTTATCACCATCCTACCCTGTGTGTCTCTGTCTGTTGATCTGCAATCTGACTCTATTTCTATTCTGTCGTCTCCTTCTCATTCTCTCTTAAAATTGCAGGGTAAACAGCTACACCTTTAATCATACTTCCATGCCATGCTCGCTATTTCGAAGTCCATCTTGTATCCAACAAATTGTTAAGAGTATCAGTCTGAGTCTTCGTTCTGTTGCATTTCTTCCCATGTGCAACATACTCCCATGCATTCAATGCTTCAAATTGAGCAGATCTGGGTTGATGTTTGATTTCATACATCGCTTATGTGAAATTCTCAAGCTTTTTCACTTTAAAGTGCCATCCAGGTAAAAGTGCATGTTCTTGTCATCAGAAGTGATCTTGTTCCAATAGTTAAT
The DNA here is from genome assembly GCA_963921515.1 of Calotriton arnoldi. NCBI lineage: Eukaryota > Metazoa > Chordata > Amphibia > Caudata > Salamandridae > Calotriton > Calotriton arnoldi. Next base: position 174,483 of record CAWUFW010004710.1, read on the forward strand.
CCACAGACAAGTGTGTAATCCCTCGCTAAGTACCATGTCTTAGGCAAGTGTACCTTCAGGCGGCAATTTCTCTGCCTTACAAATGCAAACAGAAGCTTTCCTAAATAAAACTCAAATTTTCTTTCCTGAAACTCATTCTATTGAAACAAGTGTTGCAAATAATAGTTATCTACAGCACTAAACACAGCACTTATTGATAGGTGACCAATCCAGGGCAGCTCTTGACACCAACCAACCAATTCTAGCACGACACCCAGTGACGTAATCAATGAATCACAGCACAACTCACAGCGCAATTTCTGGACCTGGCCCCTTTTGCAGAACCACCTCAGCTTTGTGCCTACTGTTGCTGAACCCGTTTTTCTTGGCATTAGGACTGTGTACTTTTTCTTTGCTAAACAGTGGAAAGGTGTTTGTGCTCTCTCCCTAAAACATGGTCCAATGAACATCTACCTGATTGGTACATTTAATTTACATATAAGTCCTGAGTAAACGGTACTACATGTACCCAGGACCTGCAAATTAAATGCTACTAGTGGGCCTGCAGCACTTATTGTGCCACCCACATAAGTAGCCTTTTTAGACATGTCTCAGGCCTGCCATTGCAACCTGTTTTAATTTTTAAATTGCCAATTCGACCTTGCAAAATAAACCCCTTTCCAATATAACAGGAGCGAAAGAGGGAATCTATATCAAGGGTGTACTCCACTCAAAAAGACTATATTAAAAGCAATGCCCTTCACAAACAAATCACACTTTATATCTCACTCGTAAGACACCCCTAGCATCAAAGTTTTTTTTTTTTAATTTTAAATGATTTTTATTAGGCATTTTTTAAATAAAACAAGAAATACTACTTGACTGTTTGTAAAGAGGTGACTTTGTACAACATTAATAATGGGTCCGGAGGTGATTCAATGTTCTCACATACAGTTTAGGGGAACGTTTACAAACAGATGTCAAAATATATAGTACAAATCATACAAATCATTACATACCGGACAAATCAATATAAGAGCTAACCAAGAAGCAAATTAAAACAAATCAAGGCAAACAAAGGATGGCCTGCATTTCTGAGAAACTGATGAGGAGCCAGTATTTGTACAGAGGTGAGACGGATAGGAGAATTGTTAAGCGAGCATGTTACATGCCACGAGCATGTTTGTATGAGAGCCTACGTGAGGGATGGCGTGAGCAGGAATAAGCAGTATGAATCGACCAAAGTTGACATGCAAGTGCAGGGGCATGATGCGGGGAAGAGAAGGTTAGTTGGTAGTTCCGGCGGCCTGTCAGGTCAGGGTGGTTTATTTGTGGCGAAGTAATTATCAAGTTTGTCCCAGATATGGTTGACTGGCGATTTCCAGGGAGATTGTTGGAGGGTGATGTTATCTGCGCCCCTGAGATGAATAATCCAGTTAATCCAACTTTTGAAGGAGTCTTTTTTAGTATCCTTCCAATTGTTCAGGACTATTTTTATTGCAGAGGTGAGAAGAAGGTCCAGTAGGGTCTTATCTGTTTGGTTTTTAATTTCAGTATTGAGAAAGCCCGCAATCAGGAGGAAGAAATCTTTTTTAAGTTAGCAGCCAAAGAGGTTAGAGGGGAACAGGAAAAATTTATCCCAGAACCTTGACAGAGATTTGCAATGGAGGATAAGGTGAGGTAAGTCTCCTATCTCCTCTTTGCAGTTCCAGCAAGTCGGGTCTTGAAGTAGGTGTTGAGAGTGTAGGTGTGCCGGTGTCCAGTAAACTTGGTGGATTAACCATAGTTTAGTTTGTGATAGGACAGGGGAGATTTTGCTATGGGTAGTTGATTTATTAATTTGGGACCATTGAGATTGAGGGCTCGAGAAGTGTTTCTCCCAGAATGTGGTAATATTTTTGTTGAAAGACGAGGTTTTTGGCCTTAGCAATTTGTAAATATGAGAAACCTGGTGTCCCAGTTGATTGATTTTAAAAATGAAGCTTGGCAGCCATGGAGCGATGGAGAGGATTTAGGGATTTTAGATTTTGATAAGGCCCTTTTGATTTTAAGAAAGTTATATAATTCTAACATGTCTAAGCCATTTTTGTCCTAAATTTCCTTAAATGATAAGGGATACGAGAAAAAGTTTTTTTTGTTAAGGAAGGGATGCTCTTCAATGCCCATATGGAGACTACCCCTGATAACATGTGTGATGCTTTAGTCAGGTAGGTGCCTGAGGACATTCACATCAATCCTGTTGACAAAGCAAAAGGAGGTGCGCCAGGTAAGGAAGTCCAGTCAGTCTCGTTATTTCAAAACCTTTATTTATACTTTTTTTCCATCGAATATAAATCCTTATTGACACAAACTGCTCAGCCAACGCGTTTCGTTCCAAACAGTGGGAACTTCATCACGGCTGAAAACCAATCAACATATAAACCAAAACAAAACAAAACAAACCCAAGGCGTAACACACATAACACAGGACATGCACAAAACAGACCATATAGACAAAACCTAATTAGGAAGTGAGTCCCCACCCTGGACCATCTGGGTCCCCGAGTGGTGCTAAAAGGCATGTGATAATAACAACGACTGGTCCACTCTGAACGATCAAATCGGGACCAGCATTTAAGAATTTATAGAAGGTGAGAGGGACATGAAAAACAACATCAACAGAATATGGGACATGGTTACATAACCAAAGACAGGTTTAAATAAACATAATAATAAAAATAAGGAGTGCTCAATAAAAAAAACCTGTAATGTACAGTTATACATACAAAGAATTCACAGTAGGACATACGAACACATAATCTTATCCAATTAGTGGCCCTCGCGTAAAAGTCCAAACGTATGACACATTTGCAAAGAGAATATAGTACCATCAATAGTGTAAACTGACTATCCCAGATTTGAAATTGTCATTTTGAGTAACTGTTGGTGTAACCATAAGCCTAGAGTTGCTCATTCAGTTTGAAAACATGATTAATATTTTAAAGATAAAAAAATTTATTAAAAAAAGGAAAAAGGGGGGGGGGGGGGGAATAAAGGGGAGAAAAAGAGAGGGGAAAGACCATAACATTACATTCAAAGCGCACTGTAGCTCTAAAGTCTCACCTTAAATAATAATGTTGGTAAGTTCAATCTCCACAGGTAAATCAATTTTCTTATTCCAGCTCAATGCGCTGGAAAACTAGGGATTTCCCAAGGCATCACCATGCCTGTTTCCGAATGCCTAGTGTGAGTAATACCGATTAGTCACTAGACATGTTATTGCTCAACATACGCCTGGCTCCGAGAAATTGTAGTAAGAGGGATAGATCGTTTCCCACAAAGGTCATGTTGTCAATCATGCATTTAAGAGCTCAATCTATCATCACAAGCGGCTATGGGACAGAATCTGCCAACAGGATAAAAAGACACAATGGGAATGGTTGGGGTAACATTTTGCCTAGATGCATATCAGGTCTAAAAAGCACCGTTAAACAAAAGTTGACTGGAGGTGAGTGTTTGATTTGCTCAAGCGCTCCGTCCATCATCCCCTTTGGTATCGCTTTGTTCGCCCTTAGTTGGCAGGGTATGCCCAGACGTGGGTCCCTTGCTCACTTTGCCACTGGATTCAAGCTAGCCTGGCTGATGACGGCTGAATAGCCAGAAACCGGTCCCAGGATGCTTGTTTCCGGTCCAGGGAAGACATGGCTTGGCAGTTCGGGCTGGACTGTTCCCATGAGGCACAGGGTCAGACTGATTTGCATATGGCCATGTCTGAACTGGGGTGGTGGAGTGAGCTAAAGAATGATGATGGATTAAACCCAGATCAGTTGACTGGGGGTGAGTGTTTGATTTGCTCAAGCGCTCCGTCCATCATCCCCTTTGGTATCGCTTTGTTCGCCCTAAGTTGGCAGGGTATGCAAAGACGTGGGTCCCTTGCTCACTTTGCCACTGGATTCAAGCTAGCCTGGCTGATGACGGCTGAATAGCCAGAAACCGGTCCCAGGATGCTTGTTTCCGGTCCAGGGAAGACATGGCTTGGCAGTTCGGGCTGGACTGTTCCCATGAGGCACAGGGTGAGACTGATTTGCATTTGGCCATGTCTGAACTGGGGTGGTGGAGTGAGCTAAAGAATGATGATGGATTAAACCCAGATCAGTTGACTGGGGGTGAGTGTTTGATTTGCTCAAGCGCTCCGTCCATCATCCCCTTTGGTATCGCTTTGTTCGCCCTAAGTTGGCAGGGTATGCCCAGAAGTGGGTCCCTTGCTCACTTTGCCACTGGATTCAAGCTAGCCTGGCTGATGACGGCTGAATAGCCAGAAACCGGTCCCAGGATGCTTGTTTCCGGTCCAGGGAGGACATGGCTTGGCAGTTCAGGCTGGACTGTTCCCATGAGGCACAGGGTCAGACTGATTTGCATATGGCCATGTCTGAACTGGGGTGGTGGAGTGAGCTAAAGAATGATGATGGATTAAACCCAGATCAGTTGACTGGGGGTGAGTGTTTGATTTGCTCAAGCGCTCCGTCCATCATCCCCTTTGGTATCGCTTTGTTCGCCCTAAGTTGGCATTGTATGCCCAGACGTGGGTCCCTTGCTCACTTTGCCACTGGATTCAAGCTAGCCTGGCTGATGACAGCTGAATAGCCAGAAACCGGTCCCAGGATGCTTGTTTCCGGTCCAGGGAAGACATGGCTTGGCAGTTCGGGCTGGACTGTTCCCATGAGGCACAGGGTCAGACTGATTTGCATATGGCCATGTCTGAACTGGGGTGGTGGAGTGAGCTAAAGAATGATGATGGATTAAACCCAGATCAGTTGACTGGGGGTGAGTGTTTGATTTGCTCAAGCGCTCCGTCCATCATCCCCTTTGGTATCAGATAATCCCCAGCGGTACCATGAAGATCAAAGAGCATATGGATACAAGTGCATTGCCACCATCCAATTGTTCCTTGCCATATGCATAACCCTTAAATCCCCACATGCATCCAACCAATAGCATAATATTAGTTGGCGTCAACAGTATACATATCACAAATCTGATCATATGAAAGTGGGGGCATCCTCAGTCCGTGCCTGCCCCACTACATGTCCTCCTACTTAGTGTGATAATTTGAAAAAAGCGGGTGCGTGTGCCGGTGTGATGAATTCCAAGAGGTCCTATTTCCCAATAGAAAAGTTTGGGTGTTCAAAAAACATTTTTATTAATAACTATCCAAGTAGGCTGACCCGTAGAGCGCCCTATCGCTCGCTACTTAAGCCGCCATCTTGTTGTGAGCCTAACCGAAGCTTGACTGCAATAAGGCAGTGCGCAGACTCAACCAAGTTGCTAATGTTGGACAGTCCAAAACAACAAAAACTCACAACATGCATAATTTAAATTTAGAATATAAAAAATGGTGTGTCCCGTGATACCGGTAAATTTGTTTCGGTTTCAGTTAGGCAGACACATATGCCATAGGCTACCGACCAAATTCCCCGCCTGCACTTACCCTGATAAGTATTCTGTTCCTTCCTGCAAAGTTTCGAATTGTTCTATGCGCGCACGGGCATCCCCGTTTATATATAAGTTATCCCACTTCCCTATCCGGGGCTGATCGACCAATTACTACCAGGGGAATCCCCAACGTTACTATTTACATCACTACACAATGTAAGCGGGTTTCCTAGAGCCCTAGAGATATAAAGATCACCACCATCTTTGAAGTTCAGAAGCGACCAAGGCGTGCCTCCAAAAGGGAATAAAAAACATGTAACTAAACATCTTGAAATTCGAACGCCTGAAAAAACAAAAGCTGGCCCGGTGGTGAGATGGGGTCACCCTACAGCAGTACATCAACAACAAAAAGATCCCTAGGGGATTACGTATTTTGATATTCCCGACATTCGCAGACTTGAGTGATGACCTCTTGAAGGAATGGGAGAGCAACCTTGAAGGGGCATCGCTGGTCATGATGCAAATTCTTATTAGGCATGCTATAGAAAAAGGTGCCAAATTATTGTCAGAGATAGAAATGGTGGAGAGAGAAATTGAGGCACTAGAGGTGAAGGATCTGGTTGAAAAAAACTATGAGATACTCAAAAAGGTAATTGAGAGTCATCAGCAGTATTTAGAAGATAAAAAAATGAGAAAAATTAAACACGATGACAGGGATTACAGGGAAGGCCGCATTTACACCTTTGCTAAAAAATTCTATCAAATATCTGGCACAGAGGATAGGAAAAGAGAGAGGGAAGAAAGTGATGAGGCCAGCTTTGCCAGTAGTATCTCTATTTCCTCACTGAGCAGTGTGGCCTCGAGCAATGCTACCACAGAAAACCCTTTAGGGGAGGGAACGTCCTTGTTCCAAAAAGAATTCGAAAAATTGAGAATAAGTGGCAAACAATGAAAGAAGGAACCAAAAAAGTCAGGAGAGGTAGCAGGAGGCATAAAAGTAGGCATAGGAAGTGGGACCGATGGCAACCAGAGAATGTCGACACAATCAAAAAAGACCTAATATTAGCAACACCTGAGAATACTGAGGCCCTTGGAGTGGGTTCCGGGAAAAGCAATGATTTAGAAATCATTAACCCATCTGAGAGGACTCTTGATGCAGATGAAATAAGTTTATTATGTAAGGGCCTGAACTTCTGTCCAACACAGGATGGAGATCTTGTTAATGTGCATGTTGAGTTGTTCAAATTTGACGGATCCTTGAAATTAAAGGATTTTTTTCACGAAAGAGCACCTCCCTCTACTGAGTCTGACAGTGAATTTACTCCAACATTCCACACAATAGCTGATGTCAGAAATGTACAGTGCCTACTTTCAATTGGGGAAAATGAAAGTGTTGATATGCAATCTCTCCTCAAAGAGATGGACGTAGTGGAAAATCTTAATGTTGATAGTGGATTGCGACCAAATTCCAAGTTTATACCTTCCACTTCGTACCATCACAATATAGACCTCTTTTTTGATAAAATCACTGAAGGTTTATATAAATTGGAATCCCCTAAGAGGTTTTGTGGCTCACCGCAACTTAACCTATCCCCAGGTAAAAGAAAGGCACTATCTAGATTACGGGAAGATGACAGTATTGTAATCAGGGAGGCGGACAAAGGCGGCAATGTGGTCTTAATGAACAGGAAGGACTGCATTGGGGAGATCAACCATCAGCTTAATGATGACCAGTGTTATGAAGTAGTTAGGACCAACCCCATCGGGGAATTAACTTCACTCATTGACATCAAGCTTTGTGAATGGAAAGACACCTGTTTGCTGAGTGACAATGAATATAGATACTTACAGGTGGAAGACCCTAGGCACCCATGTATCTATATACTCCCCAAGGTTCATAAGAAGGGCACCTTCCCACCAGGGCGGCCAATAATATCTGGGATGGGGTCACCTGCTGAAAAATTGTCTGAATTTGTCAATTTAAAGTTACAGAAGCATGTACAGAACTTACCATCCTATATAAAAGACAGCAAGGATATACTTACCAAGTTCAATTACCTTTCCTGGTCCAAGGACCTTTATTTTGTGACTCTTGATGTGGTCAGCCTTTACACCTGCATCCAACATTCATTCGGTATCATGGCAGCAAGGTTCTATTTGGATAAGGAGGGAGTGGAATGCTATGAGCACAACAACATGATATTGGAAAAGATTGAGTTAATACTGACAAAAAACCTTTTCCTCCACGATGGCATATGGTACAGACAAACACGTGGGACAACCATGGGTCCCTGGTTTGCTTCCTCTTATGCTTGGGCTGGTATGAGAGGGAGCATGCCTGGAGCCGACGTGCCTCCTCCTGGACTCAGCACATAGTTTTTTGGGGGAGGTACATTGATGACATCATCTGCCTCTGGTCAGGTACCGAGGACTCCCTCTCTGAATACTTCCAGTCTCTAAATGATAACCCCTCAATGTTAGACTCACTATGGACTACCACTAAGAAAAAATCAATTACCTAGACCTTCACTTTTGCATCAAAGACGGGATAGTACACAGAACATTGTTCCGGAAAGCGACAGCCTACAATGGGGTACTACACGCCACCAGTGCACACGCCCAATCGGTGATTAAAAACATACCATTTGGGGAGATGGTAAAGGTCAGGCGAAATTGTAGTGAGAGTGATACATTTGACAGGAATATTCAGGATGTGAAGAAAAGATTCCGTGCTAGGGGGTATGATCATAAGGTTTTGGATTCAGCTGAAAACAGGGTATACAAGCTGGAAAGGGAAACAACATTAAAAAGCAATCGAAAGGTAAAAAGGATGGATGGGCAGAGCAGCAACGTCAGATTCATTACACAATATACCACATACAGTGACAACATTTTCAGACTCTTTAAAAAGAACTGGCACTTGTTACTGGAGATTCCGAGCATGCAAGGCTGTCTAAGGGCAAATCCCTCCATAACCTACAAAAGGGGCATTACACTCAGGAATGAGTTATGCCCAAGTTACATCATATCCACCAGACATGGGGGTACCTGGCTCCCTAGGAAGCCCATTGGGTACTACACGTGCAACTCCTACAACAACTGCACATATGGGGTGCACAAGACGAAAGATTTTGGGTACAATGGTCCTCACAAATACAGGATTAAACGCTTTATCAACTGCAACAGTACTTTTGCTGTCTATGTAGTAGGGTGTGGATGTAATAAGATCTACGTGGGCAGCACTGAGAGAAGTCCAAAACTGTGCATTCAGGAGCATCGGAGGGCCATCATCAATGGTGACCTGAGATATCCTTTGGCGAAGCACTACAGCAAAACGCATCCCGGTGACCTAGGCTTCTGGTTCCACGGGATAGATCAAGTAGTTGCTGGCGCAAGGGGAGGTAATAGGGAGTTGCTTTTGAGGCAATGTGAGGCGAAGTGGATCTGTCGGCTATGTGCGATTGATCAGGGTCACAACACAGATAATGAAATGCTCTATTTTTTAAGCTGATATGTGTAAATGTTGGTCATCATGTGTCTCATCGCCATCATCCTCAATGTTAGAATGTGTTTGAGGACGTTCATGAAAGCTAGAAATGGTTGTTCTGGCGTACCCTGTCTGCAATATGCCCAACTTGCGAACTTTTCTGCACCAAATATACTTTCTAAAAAATATAATTTTTAAACATGCATTTTTGTGCTAAGAATTGTCCTTATGAAGTTCATCTCTTAAGATATTTTTAAAAGAGTTTCCTTGTCTATTACTCCTCACTACTCATTTCTCACCCGTTTAATTTCCCTCTTCTCGCATATAATTTATTCTGAGGGGCACGGCTGGTGCGTCTACCTCTGTGATACACGTGAGGGAGAGAGTTTCTAATCTCTGTGGACAGACGAGATGGTGACTGCCATGCGTATCTTAGTATTTTTGGACTTAAAAAACGTTCTCTCTCTCCTATTCTATCGTTTCCACCTCTTTTTGTTGTTGTTTTGAAACATATGGTTATTATTGGAAGTATAGCGAATCTATGGTGAATCGCTTGTCACTTGTTGACTCATTTATTACCTATAAACTTTGGGGGACAAGTACTTGTTTAAGACTAAGGATTAAAAACGTTTTAATATTTATTGCAAAGTGTGAGGATTATTGGAAATCCTTTCTGTTTAGTTACACGTTTTTTATTCTGTTTCGGAGGCACGCCTTGGTCGCTTCTGAACTTCAAAGATGGCGGCGATCTTTATATCTCTAGGGCTCTAGGAAACCTGCTTACATTGTGTATTGACGTAAACAGTAATGTCAGGGGATTCCCCTGGTAGTGATTGGTCGATCAGACCCGGATGGGGAAGTGGGATAACTTATAAACGGGGATGCCCGTGCCCACATATAACATTTCAGAACCTTGCAGGAAGGAACAGAATACTTATCAGGGTAAGTGCGGGCGGGACATTTGGTCAGTAGCCTATGGCTTATGTGTCTGTCTAACTGAAACCGAACCTAATTTACCAGTATCGCGGGACACGCCACTTTTTATATTATAAATTTAAATTATGCATGTTGTGAGTTTTTGTTGATTTAGACTGTCCAACATTAGCAACTTGGTTGAGTCTGTGCACTGCCTTATTGCAGTCAGGCTCCGGTTAGGCTCAGTCGGCCACTACAAGATGGCGGCTTAAGTAGCGAGCAATAGGGCGCTCTATGGGTCAGTCTATTTGGATAGTGATGTTAATAATTCGTTTTTTGAACACCCGAACCTTTCTATTGGGAAATAGGACCTCTTGGAATTCATCACACCGGAACACGCACCCGCTTTTTTCAAATTATCACACTAAGTAGGAGGAGATGTAGTGGGGCAGGCATGGACTGAGGATGCCCCCACTTTCATATGATCAGATTTGTGCTATGTATACTGTTGACGCCCACTAATAATATGCTATCGGTTAGATGCATGTGGGGATTTAAGGGTTATGCGTATGCAAGGAACAATTGGATGGTGGCAACGCACATGTATCCATATGCTCTTTGATTTTTATGGTACCGCTGGGGACTATCTGAGGCTTGGCGGTCTACGAGGTTTAAACCATGGTTGGTACATCCCCTTTTGTTTAACGGTGCTTTTTAGACGTGATATGCATATAGGCACAATGTTACCCCAACCATTCCCATTGTGTCTTTTTATCCTTTAGGCAGATTCTGTCCCATAGCCGCTTGTGATGATAGATTGAGCTCTTAAATGCATGATTGACAACATGACCTTTGACCTTTGTGGGAAACGATCTATTCCTCTTACTACATTTTTTCGGAGCCATGAGCATGTTGAGCACTAACATGTCTAGTGACTAATCGGTATTACTCACACTAGGCATTCGGAAACGGGCATGGTGATGCCTTGGGAAAACCCTAGTTTTCCAGCGCATTGAGCCGGAATAAGAATTTTGATTTACCTGTGGAGATTTAACTTACCGACATTATTATTTACGGTGAGACTTTAGAGCTACAGTGCGCTTTGAATGTGAAGTTATGGTCTTCCCCTCTCTGTTTCTCCCCTCTATTTCCCCCCCCTTTTTTATCTTTAAAATATTATTCATGTTTGCAAACTGAATGGGCAACTCTAGGCTTATGGTTACACCGCCAGTTACTCAAAATGACAATTTCGAATCTGGGCTAGTCAGTTTACACTATGGATGGTACTATATCCTCTTTGCAAATGTGTCATACTTTTGGACTTTTACGCGAGGTGCCACTAATTGGATAAGATTATGTGTTCGTATGTCCTACTGTGAATTCTTTGTATGTATAGCTGTACATTACAGGTTTTTTTTAATTTAGCACTCCTTATTTTTATTATTATGGTTATTTAAACCTATCTTTGGTTATGTAACCATGTCCTATTTTCTGTTGATGTTGTTTTTCTTGTCCCTTTCACCTTCTGTAAATTTGTACATGCTGGTCCCGATATGATCGTTCAGAGTGGACCAGTCGTTGTTATTATCACATGCCTTCTAGCACCACTCGGGGACCCAGATAGTCCAGGGTGGAGACGCACTTCCTAATGAGGTTTTGTCTATATGGTCTGTTTTGTGCATGTCCTGTGTTATGTGTGTTACGCCTTGGGTTTGTTAATGTTTCATTTTGGTTTTTATGTTGATTGGTTTTCAGCCATGATGAAGTTCCTACTGTTTGGAACGAAACCCGTTGGCTGAGCAATTTGTGTCAATAAGGATTTATGTTCGATGTAAAAAAAAGTATAATTAAAGGTTTTGAAATAATGAGACTGACTGGACTTCCTTACCTGGCGCATCTCCTTTTGCTTTATCGGCTAGGGATCTGGAACACAGGGGCACCGCACAATGGCAGGTGCTGGAGTGATTATGCGCAGGACTCTTGAACAAACGAAACTAGTGTGAGGTGCAGATTGGAAGGTCCGCCGTTGGATTCTTTTCATTTGATATTCCTGTTGACAGACTGATTGTGTACAAAAATGTATATGTGTATATATATATTCACTGAAAAAACCATAGGTTTTAGGGACAGTTATAGTTAGTTGGACATTGCACTCGTACAAAACCCGTGAAACTCCCCCGTTATAGTTAGTTCAGCTAACTATAACTCGCGCCCCCGCAATGCTCTGCTGATGACGTCACATATTACATCACTCATGACATGGTCAGTGACATCACTGATGACATCCCTGATGACATCTCAAATGACATCACTGATGACATCATCCATGTGATAATTTCATGCATCTTCTCACACCCTAATATAACTTTTGATATACCCACTCTAAATTACAGACAGCCATTCTCAAAACCATACACACTCCAATACCAATAACTACATACCCACTCACTGATTCTTAGGTCTACACACACACATCTACTCACTCACCCGTACAGTCACTCATACTTACAGTCACTCAGTACAGGACTATCATATGCACTCATACACCTATATAAACACTCACAAACCGCCACTCATCCATAGAGGTACTCACACACCTAGTCAGTCATGCAAAAAATTAATCACACACCCATTTACTCACCTATACAGTTATACACACACCAGCTCACTTACTCATACAAATACTAGCACATTCTTACGCTCTTATACAATAACTGATTCAAGCACACACGCATCCATACAGCCACTCTCACAATCACACACTCTCACTTATAGCCATTTAAATACTCTAACACACATATATACTGCCTTTTACATATGTAGTTACTCGCACATGTACCACTGAGATATACATTCACTCACTAACACACCCTTACACACACTCACCCACCCAAGCAGTCCATCACAGATGCACTCTTGAAATCATGCACCCAGTGAATCACCCACTCACACATCTATGTACAGAGTCACACACACCCCACCCACACAAACACTCAGGCAGCCATACAGATACTCAGAGAACCAATCAATAACCCATATAGACACTCATGTAGCTATTCGCAAATCCATGCATCCACTTACACACCAACAAACAGACGGATACAGACATTCACACAGTTTAGTCACTAACCCATGCATTCAGTAAGATACGTTTAATCACTCACTTGCAGAGTCAGTCACGCACGTACTAAATCATCCATTCAGACACTTATACACCCACTCATTCTTCAATACGCCTTTCCCTATATATATTAAACATATTTAAACTTTACAGAAACACGCAGTCACTGGATGATGTCATCAGTGATGTCATCAGTGATGTCATTTGAGATGTCATCAGTGATGTCATGAGTGATGTCACAGACCATGTCATGAGTGATGTAATATGTGACGTCATCAGCAGTGCATTGCGGGGGCGCGAGTCATAGTTAGCTGAACTAACTATAACGGGGGAATTTCACGGGTTTTGTACGAGTGCAATGTCCAACTACCTATAACTGTCCCTAAAACCTATGGTTTTTTCAGTGAATTTGTAAGGTTTTTTAAATGCTAATTTCTAACTATAACGTGCCTGAAACCTATGGCTTTTTCAGTGAATTTCAAAGGTTTTTTAAATGCTAATTCCTAACTGAAACATGTCTGAAACCTATGGTTTTTTTCAGTGAATTTCAAAGGTTTTGTAAATGACAATTTTTAAATGTATTAATTGTTATATTTATTTTTTGATACTGATTTACTACATTTTTTTAAACTATTTATTTTTACATATTTTATTTTTTAAATTACATTGTAATTACATTATACATTACATTACAAAATATACTTTCTCAGAATGAATTACTTTAGTTTAAATACTTTGCACATAGGCAATAGACTTTTAAGTACAGTAGTTACAGTTGTTGCAATGGGCAACACATTTTCAAACACAATGCAACATTGAGCTCAATGTGAATTTCTAGTTAAATGCAATTAGTTACTTTATGGATTACTTTTCTAACCACAGGACTGGATCCTAGATTCAGTCCTGGGACATCTCCTGTAAACAGTTGAGTAAAAGCGTTTTGGTTACAGTAGTGATTTTTAAGGAATATTATTGTATTTTAAAAGTTGACAGAAACTTTTTCACATAGAATCACCAATGTTATCCTATGGGAGGAAATTCACTTAGCAGGTAAGTAGTGTTATCGTTACTTTTTCTTACTCAGTGGTGGATCCTGGATCCAGCACTGGTGCATCTCCTGTAAACAGTTGAAACAATGCGTTTAAGTCATACAGGCGATTTTTAAGGAATATTTGTAGTTTGTGAAAATCGACACTTTGAAACTTTTCTGCTGAAAACCAGACAATGGATTCCTATGGAAGGAAATACAAGTTACTGGTAAGTACGGTTAGAATTACTTTTCAGGGTCAGTGCTGGGCTAAAAGATGCAGCACTGGGTTCTCTCCTGATAACAGGTGAGTAAATCGGAATTCGTAGTTCGGCTGATTTTAGAGGAATATTATAAAGTATCCAAAACTCCACACTTAGAAGAATTTCCAAGTGAAACCAGTCAATGTTAGCCTATGGAAGGAAATTCAAGTTACTGGTAAGTATGGATAAAATTACATTTCAGGATCTGTACTGGGCTCAAAGATGCAGCACTGAGGTCTCTCCTGATAACAGGTGAGTAAATCGGAATTCGTAGTTCGGCTGATTTTAGAGGAATATTATAAAGTTCCAAAACTCCACACTTAGAAGGATTTCCAAGTGAAACCAGTCAATGTTAGCCTATGGAAGGAATTTCAAGTTACTGGTAAGTATGGTTAGAATTACTTTTCAGGATCAGTACTGGGCTCAAAGATGCAGCACTGAGGTCTCTCCTGATAACAGGTGAGTAAATCGGAATTCGTAGTTCGGCTGATTTTAGAGGAATATTTGCACAATGGTGAAGGAAGGGGTGGGGCCTGAGGTGACATGTCTGCAAACACGCCCTGTGGCGCGTTTTAAGTTGGAGAATTAATTCCTCCTCAATCCCGAGGGTCCCTAGGGGCCAAATAGCCCACCAGATACCTCCAGTATGCGCCAGAGAGCTGCGTTGCAGAGAGGTGTTCAGAGGCCACGCCCCTTTTTACAACACTCTGCAATGCAGCTCCGTGGCGCTTACTGGAGGTACCTGGTGGGCTAGTTGGCCCCCAGGGACCCTCAGGATTGAAGGGGATTTAATTCCCCATCTTAAAACGCGCCACGGGGCCTGTTTGCACACATGTCACCTGAAGCCCCGCCCCTCCCTTCACCACTGTGCAAACGCGCCCCATGGCGCGTTTTAAGTTGGGGGATTAAGTCCCCTTGAATCCTGAGGGTCCCTGGGGTCCAACTATCCCACCAGGTACCTCCAGTAAGCGCCACAGAGCTGCGTTGCAGAGAGGTGTAAAGGGGCATGGCCTGGACCACCTCTCTGCAACCCAGCCCTGTGGCGCTTACTGGAGGTACCTGGTGGGCTAGTTGGCCCCAGGGACCCCCAGTATTGAAGGGGAATTATTTCCCCAATTTAAAACGCGCCACAGGGCGCGTTTGCAGAGTGGTTAAGGGAGGGGGCGGGGCCTGACGCTCGATCGCGTCTTTTTCTTTCTTTTGTTTTTTTTTAAGGGGGGCTGTGTGGCCCCCCTTCATTTTTACTTTTTGGGGCCCTGGGGACCCCATCCCCCAGGGCCTGATGCCTTTTTTCTTTTCCCCCAAAAAATACTGTACGGGAAGGGGGCCGCATGGCCCCCCTCCTGTGGCCGATTCCAGCCCCGGGGACCCCATCCCACGGGGCATAGCCAGTTTTTTATCACATATTTTTGGAGGAGGGGGGCTGCGTGGCCCCCCTCCTAAGGCCTCTATTGGCCCCAGGGACCCCATCCCCCGGGGCCGGCCTTTATTTTTATTTTTTTATTATTATTTTTGGGGAGGGGGGCCTTGAGGCTCCCCTCCCAGGCCACTACTTGCCCCGGGGACCCAATCCCCCTGGGCTGGCCCTATGCTTTGGGGTCCATGGGGGGACCCCAACTCCCCCACGGACCATGCCGGCTCCCCGCCTCCTGCGGGAGCCGGCATTGCTTTTCCACATGGGGAGCTGCTGACATGCAGCTCCCCTTGTGGAAAAGCAATGTGCTTTGGATATTGGAAGCGAGAGCAGGTTTCCTGCTCTCGCCTCAATATCCAAAGCAGTTTGCTATGACAGGACGGGAGCCGCGAGGCTCCCACCCTGTCATAGCAAACAGCAGTGTCCCGGGGGTAGGGCTCCAGGAGGGGGGCTGCGTGGCCCCCCTCCCATCCTGTGCACAGCCCCGGGGAGGTGGTGGTCCCCGGGGCTCCGGGGTCCTAAACGGACCCCCACATTTTATTATTTAGTGCCCCGGGGAGGTGGCGGTCCCCGGGGCGTGTGGGGGGGCTCAAGCCCCCCACACAGGTTATTTTAAATAAAATAAAAAGAAGCCCCGGGAGTGGCGGTCCCCGGGGCTGCGCGAGGGCCGAGAGCCCTCCCGCAACATTTTAATTCAAAGCCCCGGGGGTGGCGGTCCCCGGGCTTGGGGCCTTAGAGGCCCCCACATAAATTTACATTAACCCCTGCATGCCCCCGGGACTTGGGCCACCTGGGGGAAAAAATAGCATTGAAGCGCAAGAGACCGCGCTTCGATTTTTTTTTTTTATCGGCAGGATCCGCACACCCTAAGCGCATCCCGCCAATTTAAAAAAAAATAAAAAAAATGCTTTTTTCTGCCCAGGGGGTTTTTGTGGGACCCCCTGAGCAGACCTAGGGGGTCAGGGTGTTTCTACCCTGCCCCCTTTGTGTGTTTTGCGCACTTGTTTCTTGTGCCTCAGTTCTACCGAGGGACAAAATGGCTGCCAACACATCCTGATTTGGAGTGTTGACAGCCACTTGACAGCCAATTAGCATGCAGCTCGTGATCGGGACGGTGCGCGCAGGGTGCGCTCAGGGTGCGCGGATCCGACGCGGCCATAGATATATATGTGATTTTACTTGTGATTTTCTCAGGAACTACTGAACGGATTTACACCATTTAAGTTAAGCAAAAGGCACGACTCTGAACCAAGGGCTACCTTTTTGCCAAATTTGGTGTAATTCCGTTCAGCAGTTCGGGCTGTAGCTGCGACTAACGGTTCCTATGGAAAAATGAATGGGGAAAACACGTTTTGGGACCCCCCTTTTTTCTCGGCCCGCGCTTGACGAATCACCTCGAGACTTTCAGGATAGGAGCGGACCGGAGCACCCCAACAAGTTTGAAAATTTCGCGAAGATTCGTCAACCGGCGCCAAAGTTATTTCAAATAGAATGTTGCGGATTTCCTATGGAAAATAGGTCCTAACTATAACTATCTACTGACGACCGCCAGTAGATAATATATATATATTCACAGAAAAAAACATAGGTTTCAGGGACGTTATAGTTAGTTGGACATTTCACTCGTACAAAACCAGAGAAATTCAGCCGTTATAGGTAGTTGAGCTAACTATAACTCGCACCCCCGCAATGCACTGTTGATGACGTCACATATTACATCATTCATGACATGGTCAGTGACATCACTGATGACATCTCAAATGACATCACTGATGACATCACTGATGACATCATCCAGTGACTGTGTGTTTCTGTAAAGATTAAATATGTTTTATATATATATATATATATATATATATATATATGCTAAGGTGTATTGAAGAATGAGTGGGTGTATAAGTGTCTGAATGGATGATTTAGTAGGTGCGTGATTTACTGTATAAGTGAGTGATTAAACGTGTCTTACTAAATGCATGGGTTAGTGACTAAACTGTGTGAATGTCTGTATCAGTCTGTCAGTTAGTGTGTAAGCGGCTGCATAGGTTGGTGAGTAGCTACATGAGTGTCTATATTGGTTATTGATTGGTTGTCTGAGTATCTGCATGGGTGCCTCAGTGTCTGTGTGGGTGGGTGGGGGGTGGGTGACTCTGTGCATAGATGTGTGAGTGGGTAATTCACTGGGTGTATGGGTTCAAGAGTGCATCTGTGAAGGGCTGTATGGGTGGGTGAGTGTGTTTATGGGTGTGTTGGTGAGTGAATGGATGGTCTCAGTGGTACATGTGCGAGTAACTGCATATGTGTAAGGCAGTATATGTGAGTGTTGGAGTATATAAATGACTGTATGTGAGAGTCAGTGATTGTGAGAGTGGCTGTATGGATGAGTGTGTGCTTGTATCAGAGAGTAAGTATGTGTTAGTATCTGTATTAATAAGTGAGGTGGTGTGTGTATAACTGTATAGGTAAGTAAATGGGAATGTGATTGATTGTTTGCATGACTGACTAGGTGTGTGAGTAACTCTGGATGAGTGGCGGTGTGTGAGTGTCTGTATAGGTGTATCAGTGCATATGATAGAGCTGTATTGATGAGTGACTGCATGTATGAGTGGCTGTATGGGTGAATGAGTGGATGTGTGTGTAGACCTAGGATTTAATGACTGGGTATGTTGTAAGTGGTATCGGTGTGTCTATGGTTTTGAAAATGGTGGTCTGTATTTTAGACTTGGTGTATCAAAGGTTATATTAGGGTGTGAGGAGGTGCGTTAGATTATCATGTGGATGATGTCATCAGTGATGTCATCAGTGATGTCATTTGAGATGTCAGCAGTGATGTCATCAGTGATGTCACTGACCATGTCATGAATGATGTTATATGTGATGTCATCAGCAGTGCATTGCGGGGGCGCGAGTTATAGTTAGCTCAACCAACTATAACGGCCGAATTTCTCTGGTTTTGTACGAGTGAAATGTCCAACTAACTATAACGTCCCTGAAACCTATGGTTTTTTCTGTGAATTTCTATGGTTTTTTAAATGCTAATTTCTAACTATAACGTCCCTGAAACCTGTGGTTTTTTCAGTGAATTTGTAAGGTTTTTTTAATGCTAATTTCTAACTATAACGTCCCGGAAACCTATGGTTTTTTCAGTGAGTTTCAAAGGTTTTTTAAATGCTAATTTCTAACTATCACGTCCCTGAAACCTATGGTTTTGTTCAGTGAATTTCAAAGGTTTTTTAAATGCTAATTTCTAACTATAATGTCTAAAAAATATTTTTTCTTAGCTTTTTATTTGTTATAAAAATAATGTAATGTTTTCTCTTTTCTAAAATATAAATATACATTTTATTTATTTATTTTTTTTAAAATGGATTCGCGTACCGATCGTGTACCTGTCTCTGTGGGTGCGCGCATCCAAGCCGCCATATTGGTAAAGTCGTTTAGGATGCGCGTTTGGTATGCGACAGGTACGCGGTTCCCGGCCCCGCGTAGCGTCAAGTACGTATTTCCCCGGGTCGTGCCGGGTGCGCGAATCCCCGTAAAATTTTTATGTTTTAAAAGTATATGTATATAAGTTTAATATGTATATTAGAGCAAGAGATTATCTAAACTAATTATAAAAATCATATATTTGTAATTGCAATAAAGATATTTTATTCTTAAATATATTTTCCGGAAATCGCGTCGGGTGCGCGCTGTTTGCGCGCCCGGTGCGCGAATCCAAAAGAAAGCATTTTATTGGTTTAGAAGGTTTTGATTCTAGATCTTGAAGGACACCACCCATTTTTTTCATTCCTTGAAGACCATCTGAGGAAATACACCTGTTGTGTTTTCTCTGCTGTTTTATTGCATTTTTTTGGTGTTTTTTGTTAAACTAGAAAGAATGGCTTCTTCTAATCCACCAGTGGATATTCCTACAGATGAAGAAGATTTGGAGGAACCAGTAAAACAGCGCAAGGAGAGTGTCGTCTGGGCGTTTTTTACCATACCGCATACCGCCTGGTGAAAAAAAGGTGAACGCCCGCAAGGTGAGCTGCATGTTGTGTCCAAGGGTGCTATCTCGGGGCTCCGAGAAGAAATACTCATGTGGTACTTCATCTATGATGAAGCACCTATAAACTATGCACCCATGTCATCTGGACCGCGAACAACATCGTCACGAAGCACAACTTTCACAGCAAGATGACCAAGCACCTCCGCAGGTTCATCTGCATCAAGTCATGGACCCGACATTCGTCCTGAATTTGCTACACTTGAACAGCACTGTATTAAGTGTAAAAAAGTACTGTGCTATGGAGAACAATCTGTTGATGCTGTGGTTTCTGCAGCAAGAAATCACCACTGTTAATTTTTTTTTGTTGCAATGCTATTTTAATTGCAAGGTTTTCACAGTTTATTCTGTTGTTTTTTCAATTGTTTTTTAAAAAAAGAACCAAAAAATACATAAAATAGTTTTTAAAAAAACAAAAAAAGAAAAAAATGGTCCTTGTTAGAGTTGCCAATTTGGTTAAAAAAGAGAAATTTGTATGTGTTGCATGAAGAAGTGCATGGATAATATCTGGATGATTACATGGGTGCATGGGTAGTGCCTGGATGATTGGAGGACTGCAAGGATACTGCCTGAGTGATTGGAAGAGTGCATGGGTAGTCCCTCAGTGATTGCATTAGTGCATGGGTAGTGCTTGGGTGATTGGAAGAGTTCATGGCTACTAGCTGGGTAATTGAAGGAGTGAATGAGTAGTGTCTGGGTGATTACAGGAGTGCATGGGTAGTGCTTGGGTGATAGGAAGACTGCAAGGGTAGTGCATGGTGATTTTATAAGTGCTTGGGTATTGGAGGAGTGATTGCATGAGTTTATAGGTACTGGCTGGGTGATTGGAAGAGTGCATGGGTAGTGCATGGGTGTTTGGATGAGTGCATGGGTAGTGACTGGGTGATTGGAGGAGTGCATGGGTAGTGCTTGTGTAATCATAGGACTGAATGAGTAGTGTCTAGGTGATTACAGGAGTGTATGGGTAGTGCACAGGTGATTGGAGCAGTGCATGGGTAGTGCCTGGGTTATTACATAAGTGCATGAGTAGTGCCTGGGTGATTACGGCAGTACATGTGTAGTGCCTGGATGATTTTGTAAGTGCATGGGTATTGCTTGGGGGATTTTGTAAGTGCATGGGTAATGCCTGGGTAATTACATGAGTTTATAGGTAATGCCTGGATGACTGCATGAGTGCATGGTTAATGTCTGGGTGATTGCATGAGTGCATGGGTACTGCCTGGGTTATTGGAGGAGTACAAGGATAGTGTATGGTGATTTCATAAGTGCATGGGTAGTGACTGGGTGATTGCTGGAGTGCATGGGTAGTGCCTGGGTAATCAAAGGAGTAAATGAGTAGTGTCTAGGTGATTAGACGAGTGCGTGGGTAGTGCACAGGTGATTGGAGCAGTGCATGGGTAGTGCCTAGGTTATTGCATAGCATGAGTAATGCCTGGGCGATTGCAAGAGTACATGTGTAGTGCCTGGATGATTTTGTAAGTGCATGGGTATTGGTTGGGTGATTTTGTAAGTGCATGGGTAATGCCTGGGTAATTACATGAGTTTATAGGTAATGCCTGGATGATTGCATGAGTGCATGGTTAGTGCCTGGGTGATTGCATGAGTGCATGGGTACTGCCTGGGTGATTGGAGGAGTGCAAGGATAGTGCATGGTGATTTTATAAGTGCATGAGTATTCGCAGAGTGATTGGATAAGTGCATGGCTACTGATTGGGTGATTGGAGGAGTGCATGGTAGTGCCTGGGTAATCGAAGGAGTGAATGAGTAGGTTCTGGATGATTAGATAAGTGCATGGGTACTGCCTGGGTGATTGGAGGAGTGCACGGATAGTGTATGGTGATTTTATAAGTGCATGGGTAGTGACTAGGTGATTGCTGGAGTGCATGGGTAGTGCCTGGGTAATCGAAGGAGTGAATGAGTAGTGTATAGGTGATTAGAGGAATGCATGGGTAGTGCCTGGGTTATTGCATGAGTGGATGAGTAGTGCCTGGGTGATTGCAGAAGTGCATCAGCACTGCCTGGGTGATTTTGTAAGTGGATAGGTATTGTTTGAATGATTTTGTAAGTGCATAGGTAATGCCTGGGTGATTGCATGAGTGCATGGTTACTGGTTGGTTGATTCCATCAGTGGAAGAGTAATATCTGGATGATTGAAGGAGTGCATAGGTAATAGTTGGGTGATTGCAAGACTGTAGAAGTAATATCTGGATGATTGCAGGAGTGTATGGGTACTGCCAGACTGATTAAAGGTGTGGATTAGTAATGCCTGGGTGATTTTGAAAGTACATAGGTTATGCTTCAGTGATTGAAGGAGTGCATGAGTACTGCTGAGGTGATTTGAGGAGTGAGATGATTGAGTTTTAAAAATGAATGACTGCAATAAAAGAGATTGTAAACATTAATTCATATTATTATGCTTATTACATTATTTCATCTTACCTTCTGTATTGAAGTAGATATCAAACTCATTGAAACTATTTTACAGTTGTTTCATTGTAAAGTAAATTTAAAATATTTTCAAACTTTAGTTCTACTTTCTGTAAAAGAGAAGAAAAAATACTATTATTGCAAATAAGATTATAGGTTTAAGAACACAACATAAGGGGGCGTGGCTTGCCGAGCTGCAAAATGGCCGCCAGCTAGGTGAGCTCCGCCGGCCGAGAAAACATCCTGAACAAAATCCGAATATCTGGCGGGCACTTGCGGTGTCCAACTACCCTCACGGAGAGCCGAAGGTGTGCTGACTGCCATGCACCGACGCTAGTGAGGAATCGGTGTGAGGGGGCGAGTCCCGTCGCCCGGCGGACTGGAGCTGCCGAGGGGTGGAGTGTGAGGTGAACGCCTGCGGCGAAAATCGAGGCCGCGGCGCCGCGCCTGCGGTGGGCCCGTCTACCGGCTGCAGCCTACACATCTACCCGCGACTCCGGGGCTGAAATATCTGCACTAACGCCGATGTCGGAGGACCAGGGGCGCATACATTGGGGCGCAGCCGCCTGGAGCCTCGCGGCTGAGAGACGCACTGCCGGTAAGCGATCGACGTGGGAAAAGGGGGCCCCTCGGAGCCTGCGGGTCATCACTATAGATCTGGGTCTGGAGAGGGAGGCACCACTGTGAGGAAGATACCCGGCACCTACGCCACACTATCGCTGCAGCGGGGGAACGCCTTGGTCTGCAACGCGGGATGAGTTGGGCAGAGTGGTGTGGGGCCCGCTCCCCCTGTCGGTCTCAGCCTGCATATATTTCCTACCTGCCATCCCGGCCTAGAGGGCCCGGTCCGTGCTGGCGGCTCCTCTCCGGCTCCACGAGGTGCTTGGCGGCATACTGTTGTGCCACTGGGGAATAGACCGTGGCTAGTGTTGTCCCTGCTGGGCGGCGGGGCTCTTTGTGGATCCCGATATAATTGGAGTTACCCACCTGGCTGGAGGCCCTTGGCACAGCGCAACAGCTTCGGACAAAGGTGGCACCATGGGTAAGCAGGACGCAAAACAGACGAAACTAACGTTCGACCAAAGACGGACCACAAGACTTACCGAACAAGACTCGGAGGCTGGCCAAGAACGTCCCCCAGATCATAACTCGGAGGACCAGGGGGAGGACTTATGGACCCTAATGTTGGAAATGAGGTCCAGTCTCCGTAACATTGACACCAAACGTGGTTACGCTGACCACCCAGCTGGACGCAGTTAAAACTCAGGTGGGGACGCATGAAAATAGACTGGATGTGTTTGAAAACCGAGTATCGGACCTCCATGAGTTCCAGGTGGAGACGAAGGAGCATCTCCTCCAAATGGACAGTGTTGGGTATAATACGCGCCAAAAATGAAGACTTGGAGGCCAGGTCCCGTCGCAATAATCTCCGCGTCACGGGAGTCCCGGAGACGACGGCGATTGCAAAGATGGAGACCTACGTAGCAGATATGCTCCATGAACTGTTTGACCCACATCTTTCTCAGGTCTTTGCCGTTGAGAGAGCACATCGAGCTCTGGGACCCAAGCCGCCTGTCGGAGCTACACCCCGACCCATTCTGGTAAAGATCCTTAATTATCAGGATCGGGACACTGTCCTGCGCCTAGCCCGAGTGAAAGGGACAATCACGTATGGAGGTAACACAATTTCTTTTTACCCAGATTTTACTCCGGCTGTGCAGGCGGCGAGGAGGGAGTTCCTTCCGGCGAAGCGGCTCCTCCTGCAAGCCCAAATCCCGTATGCGCTTCTGTATCCCGCCAAGCTGAAGGTTACATATGATGGGTCCGCTCACTTTTTTACGGACTCTAAATCCGCACTTAAATTTGCAAAACATGTTGGTGGGAAAGCATCTAGACAGCGTCCAAAGGGGTCGGCCACTGAAGAGAACACTTTGAGCGATAACGATTGAAACAGACTGTGGTCACAAGGTTTTATTGGTTCGAAATTTAAGACACTATGTTGACATGGTTTGGTTTGTACTGATTGTTTTCAGGAGAAGGTGGGATTTACTAGTGGCATGAGACAACAAGTTAATATGTGGCGACGGGGCACTACCTGTTCTTTATTGGTGTATGTGCCGAATACACATACGCAGTGTACTGCGGTTGGCTGGGTCGAACGCAAGGGTTATGGCTCAAAAGTACATGAGATAGCTGCACACACGCTGTATGGTTTTCTCCACATTCGGGTGTTTGGGTTTCATTATTGGAAGTTGACGAGCAAGGCCCGCCGAAGGTTTCTCGGCCACCCTGAGTAATCGGGGGAGTATGCCGGCACAACTACGCCCCCGGGGGAGAGTTCCCACTGGTAGCTGTAGTCGTTTTGATGTTTGGGATGGGTATTCTGCAACCTGATTGGGGGTTGGAGTGGGAGGCGGGTTGGGGGGGATTGTTCTGTTGTGGGCCAGATCGCTGCTTTTTGATCATCATAATTACTGTCATGTGCAAATGTATATGCTATTATGTCTCGCTCCTATTGATTCAGCACCTGGTATAGAAATAGCCGTCTCATGACTCATTTAAAAGTTCTAACCTGGAACATTCGAGGGCTGAACGACGGTCGGAAGGCCAGACTGGTGCACTCCTACCTACTTAGACACCAAATAGATATTTGCATGCTACAAGAAACACACCTTAGTCTCCCTCCTCCCCTAGGTTGAATCATAGCAGATGGGGATCGGTCTATTCAGCTGTTTATTCAAATTATTCTAGAGGGGTTGCTGTACTGATTAGAAGAGGACTAGATTGAAAAATGGGCATGTTGCAACTCGACAATGAAGGCAGATATATTATTCTACAGGGTACTCTGGGTGTTAATCCAGTGGTGTTGGTTGCGGTGTATGGCCCCAATACTGACTCCCCTGGGTCTTTCCAACAAGTATGGGCCAGGGTCAAAGCGACAAATTGTGATACCATTATATGGGGCGGAGACTTCAATGCCATCCTTGATGATGCACTAGATAGGAAAGGGGTATCTAGAACACTGCACCCATCGGCGAGTGCCGCGCTACAAGAAATATTATCAGATGGAGACTTAGTAGATATTTGGAGAAGTACACACCCGGGAGAGCGGGAAGGAACCTGTATCTCAGAATATCACAAAGCGTGGTCACGCTTAGATTATTGGCTAGTCTCGCGGGATGTGGCTACATGGACTCGGGAGGCTCTGCATCTCCCCAGGTCTTTGTCGGACCATGCGCCCTGCCTCCTGAAGTTGGAACTACCTAATTCAATTCCGAGAATGTACACCTGGAGATTACCACAGGAAGCTCTATTAGACGACGCTTTTCGGGAAGAAATTCGGGGAGACATCACCGACTATTTTTCACTAAATACAGGCTCTGTGGCTACCATGGCAACGCTGTGGGAAGCTTTTAAAACTGTAGTGCGTGGGAATTGCATAGCCCGGCAGGCAGGGGTGTTGAAGGCTATACGCGGGACGCTGGACAGTCTAGAAAAACAGATTACGGTATTAGAAACACAATTTTACTCCTCCGGCGAGCCCGATAAGTTGGCAACGCTGAAAGAAAAACTGCTGAAATTTGAGGAAGAGGCACTCAGGGAAGTTAAGTTCCTCGGTAAACATGCCCAAGCTAGGAGATACGGAGAGGGGGATAGGCCGGGCAGAACATTAGCTGCGATGCTCCGCGCCCCACGCTCTACTACCTTTGTCACTGAGCTGAAAGCTGCTGACGAGTCGGTCACTAGGGGTCAGAGGGCCGTACTCGACGAATTTTCTGGTTTTTACACCAAGCTATATACTACAACGCAGGACTCCAGTCCGGAAGGCTTGCTACCCTTTCTTGACTCTCTGGAGCTATTGTGGCTGAGTAACAGGCACAGGGATTATCTAGATTTCCCCTTTACAGTGGCAGATGTAGCACAAGTTATTAAGAGTCTGCCGTTGAACAAAGCCCCTGGCTCGGACGGCTTAACCACAGCTTTTTATAAAACATATGTTGAGGAATTGGCGCCCCAATTATTTGAACTACTTACAGAGGTCTGTGAATCGGGTATTCTTCCGCCCACAATGCGCGAAGCAATAATAATCACACTGCTTAAACCTGGGAAGCCAGAGAATGAACTGGACTCCTACAGGCCGCTATCTTTAATAAACGTGGACGTAAAGATTTTTGCCAAATTAATTGCCAATAGGTTAAGGCCCCTGCTTCCACTAGTTGCCCGACCGGACCAATCAGGTTTTATCCCCGGTAGAGCGACATCACACAACCTGAGGACTTTGTTTTCAATATTACACTATTTACATCCCGATGTACAGGCAGCCGTGGTGTTCTTAGATGCCACGAAGGCATTCGATACTCTGGAATGGCCATACCTCTTCGCGGTTCTGGAGAGCATGGGGTTCAGTCCGTGATTTATAAATCTCATTCGGTTACTTTACACACAACCAAGGGCACGGGTTAGGGTGAATGGCCTCCTGTCGGACCCTTTTAACATTTCACGAGGTACAAGACAAGGATGCCCGCTGTCCCCATTGCTTTTTGCGATTGCGATGGAGCCACTCGCAGCACGGATTCGTCAACGTCATGCTGCTGCAGGGATTGGTTTCAGTACCCGTAGTCTTTTAATTTCATTATATGCTGATGATGTTACTTTATATGTGTCGGACCCCGCATCAAATTTAGATCCGCTGTTGCGGGAATTTGTTAAATTTGGTGGTCTCTCAGGGATTTCGATTAACTGGGCTAAATCGGTCATTCTGTCTTTAACGGACAACACGATCCAGAGCCCTTCTGAGTTTCCACTTCGGTGGGCTGTGGAGCCGGTGAAGTATTTAGGCATATGGATTAGCAGGGATACCCAGAACCTATGGAACTTGAATTATGGTCAAGCTATATCCTGGCTGGAAGGTAAGATAACAGCATGGGCCGGACTCCCGCTCTCTCTAGCTGGGAGAATAGCATTGATCAAGATGGGTATTGCTGCCGAAATTTTTGTATTTATTTGTTAATCTTCCTCTAATCCTCACGCAGGCCTTTTTTAAAACATTGAAGTCTCTATTGACCTCTTTGGTGTGGTCGGGTAGACAGGCAAGAGTTTCATGGGACCTTTTAACGCTCCCCTTGGAACAGGGTGGAATGGGTGCCCCGGACATGAGGCTTTATGCATGGAGCGCACAGGCTCAGTTTTTACACTACTGGGTGCACCCCACTCCTTTTCAGCCGCATGTGGCTGTGGAGGCAGATGTTGCGGCTCCCTCCCTTTGCAGGTTGCTTTATATGGGGTACACAGGCGCCCTAAGGAGGCCATAGATACCGTGGAGACCATGCGGTGGGCCTGGAACGAACTACGGAAAAGAACTGGCGTCCCCATCCTATTTGCCCCGACAATGCCCATAGCACATAATCCGGTGTTGTTCCCCCTGGGGGCGGAATTAGCAGGGACTTGGCACAAACAATGAACCTGCACACCTTTGCAGATCTATATCCAGAGGATTCCTTCCGTCCCCCCCCGGTGGAGGTGGAGGATAGGCCAGTGTCCTTTTCAGAACTATTTGCATATCATAAGATCAGAGCAGCGTGTCGCTCGGTGCACCACACTTTCCCCAGACGCCCGCCCACATTTACTGCATTGGAGAATGTCCTTTCCACGGCTTCGCCTCGACGGCTCATAACCAGAATCTATACCTGTATGCAAAAATCGGCTCCTCTGTTGAAACCACGGGCATTACTGGCGTGGAACGAAGACCTCCAGCAGCCCCTCATGGACGACCAATGGCTATATTGCTGTAGTCAACTAAAGGCACTCTCCCCGAACTACAAACTCCGCCTAATACATTTTAAATTTCTCCATAGATTTTATCGAACACCCGTCAGCCTGCACCATATAGGCCTAAGGGAGAATGACAAGTGTTGGAGATGTGGGACTGCTCAGGCTGGCTTCCTACACATCGCATGGGACTGCCCACGCCTGGAACGATATTGGTCAAGTGTATTTTATATAATACATCAAATAACCGGGTTGGTTGGGGATCCGAATCCCATGCAAGGGATATTAGGATATGTTAAGGAAACACCTGTTGGGATTCGGAAGCTACATGCTTTATTACTCCTTTTTGCAAAACGACGGGTAGCCATTCACTGGGGAGGCAAGAGGGTTCCCACTAAGGAAGATTGGATAAAAGATGTCACTTTTGGCCACTCACAGCTGACCACGTTTTGGGATTTAATGCCTTCCACATCTCGACCCAAAGATATTTGGGAACCATTTGTTACGTGGGCTCGTGAGCACCAAGAGATGCCTATACATGGCGAGCCACGTGAGGAGTCTACAGGGAGCACTGGTTAGCAGAGGGGAGACAGTTTTCTGAGGTCACTAAACCTGGAAGTTTACGCTGCTAATTTGCTCTTCCTGTGTCCTATACAAGCATGAGTGAAATGGTGTTGTTTAGGGTGTAGGTGCAACTACATGATAATTCACCTCTATATTTTTGGATGTACCCCTATGATATGGTGGAATATATGCAGAACAGAGACAATGGATATAAATGTATAAATATAATTCACGTGATGGTATTATGCACTGCTACAACTGTAATAGATGAGCGACTGTCTGGCTATTGTTTGTACGGTTTTGAATGTTAACAAAATGCTAATAAAAACTTTTTTAAAAAAATAAATAAAAAAAAGAACACAACATAATTTTAGAATTACATAACATATTCAGGTTCTCTTTTTTGCTGTTTTCAGATTCTATTGAATTTCACCATACACAGTGATTTCAATGTTGATCATCATATAAAAGCGGGCAAAAAATGTTGTACTAGGTCCATCATGGAAAATAATAGCCACTGCTTTAAAAGTTCTTCCTGAAATTGACACTTGACTTGCCACAAAATTTTAAATTTTGGTTTCCAATTTTCTTCCATCTGCTGTACAACATTGTAGCATTAAAATGACATATTGTCTAAATCTTTCTATAAATAATGTTGACAACATTTCTGATTTGCAGTGAGTACATTTCATATCTTGATTAGCTGATTTTACTAATTTATTAAAAGACATTGTTTTGCATTCTAGTATTGTCAAATATATGAATCGTTCACTGTCTATTTCAGTGGTAGAAGAAAATGAACAGTCTTCACATTTATGATCCCATCTGTAACGTAGTCCAAACAGATTTTCAATTTGTATTCCTTCATCTTCCAATACTGCAAGCCTAAACATAAGAAATTCTTGAGCATCTTGTTGTACATTAAGTGTAAATTGCGAAGAAACAGTACATATATCCAAAAGATGCCATATGCCAGAAGCAGTATGGATTTTAGTTTTATCAGTTTTCAACTTTTCAAAAATATAATGTAACAAAGAACAGAATCTTTTTCTCGATTTTCCATAATTTGATGATGAAGATTTTCCAGAAAAAACACGACGTTCACAATTACATTAGCATAGCAGTTGATACCTGAACTATTTTCTAACTGGTATCCTACAATATCATCAACAGTGCCCATTTTCATTTTCTTTGCAGCCTCAACATTCTCTTGAATTGTTTTCTTCTTTCCAACCTCACTAGAGTCTTTCTCATATTTTCGTTTTGGACATACTACACGTTTTTCATATATGGGATATTCACCTAAGTTAGGAGCATACAGTCTTCTTAACCGATTATACTCTCTTACACAATTTGCATCTGCACTAACCTTTTTCTCATCAAAATCAATCAAATACAATCCAGATAATGTTCTTACTCGAGACAATGCAACATAAGCCATACCCTCTTTAAAAACTGTACTTCCAATATTTACGAAAGCACTGTCTACACTTAAACCTTGAGATTTATGAATGGTCACCGCATATGCTAAAGAAAGAGGAAACTGTTTTCTACGAACATACAAATTTAACAAGCAAAAAACGAACAGCACAACGTCCAATCTGTTTTACCTCTTCAATCTGATCAAATTTAATGTTCAAAAATTCAATTCCATCTCTGTTCTGAAAATTTACATAATCAACAAATTTTCCCATTGCTCCATTCACTAAACCTTTTTCAACATCTAAATTACGCCGTAATATTACCCGACAGTTTACACATACATATAAAGTCTTCTCCAAACCAGCAGTCTTAGATACAGACTTTTCCAAAGAATCTAATTTTGACTGTAATTTATCTGACAGAAGAATAGTAACTCCTTCGTGTTCCATTTTATCAATGGCTTCCATTTTCACTATTGGTTGTTTCTCCAGTTTCAAAGTTCTTGATTGAATGTAGAGCACTCTTGCAGTGTTGGCATTAGACAAACTATAGACTTCTTTTCTCCAATTTTTTTGTACATTATTTCTGGTGCAATATTTTCATTTGGAAACAAGTTTATTAGTAGTCGACTTCGTAAAGCTTCTTTACCATCTTTTGTCAAGACACCAATTCTAATATCTTGAAGAATGTTTCCATAATGTTCATCACTTGCTTGTCGCATATTCTTAATGCGTTCTTTATATTCAAAAAGAGACCAACTGTTTAGATTTCCAATACTTCCCAAAGATATCCCAGTTTCTTCATGGACAAGTGTTTTAAAAACTGGTTGCCCTTTCACAGGAGTAAGTTGTAATAGATCGCCGAATATAATTACATGTTTTCCTCCAGATAAAATATCATAATCTGTTTTTAAAATCTGTTGCATTCTTAAATGTACAAAGGCAAGCATTAAGTTTGACACCATGCTCACCTCATCAATTATCAGAAGTTTCATTTTCTTTAGTACTCTTGAAACTTCATAACAAGCTTCTCCAGATAGCTTGTGATATTCCAACTTATTTTCATGTTCAACTGGTAGCATCAGTAAATGATGTAATGTAATCCCTTTAATGTTGTGTGCTGCTAACCCAGTTGGAGCGGTTACAACACAAGATAAATGTGATTCAGTGGTTTTCTGTAGATAACTGGTCAAAACTTTAATTAAGAAACTTTTTCCTGTACCAGCTTGACCACTGATATACATTCAAATAGGTTTAAATGATGTGCAGTTGCATTCTTTTTTTCATGAAGTAAACCATGCTCTATCTGTTGTGTAACTTGCTGATATATTTCTTTCTGTTCAATATTTAGTTGTTCTTCCAAGTTTCCCAACTCCATAATATCGTGTTGTGCTTGTTGCATTGCCGTTTCTACTTCACTCATGGCTAATGCTGCTTCATTTTCAAGAATTGGTTGTCCTAGTGGATCTTGACTTAGTGGAGTAGAACTTTCACTATCTTGAGAACTGTCTCTAGCAATTTCAGCTGCAATACTAGTTTCTTGTTCAATCTCTTCATTCAACATTTGTAGATAATTTTACATGCATTAAAAGAATCTTCATAGCACTCAAAATCTCCAAGTAATTCCATTTCAGTACGCCAAGGCTTGAAGAGTTGCAGAAGAGCTAAATAGAAAAATTCCCTTTTATCTGCAGTATCACAACTGAGTTTCCTGTGATTAATAAGATTTCCTTTGGTATGTTTTACCAAACATCCATCACATCCAATTATTGCATATTTTTCTTCATTTATATTTTCTGTTACATTTCTCTTAAAGGTGAAATATTGCAGTACTTCATAGAGACATATATTTTCCAGATGTGGACTTCTTTTCGGATAGTACGTATCCAACATGTTTGTTTTAACAATATCTGTACTTTCCGGTTCATTTAATGCTAAGTATTCAATTTCTTGTACAGATTTCACTACTCGATTTCGTGTTGCAGCAAGACCTAGACTTACCCAAATGATTCCTCTTGACTTTGAATATAAACTTGCAGATGTCAACCGATCCGAACATTCGTACGATCCAATCTCTCGATGGGAAAGCATCTTCAAACTAAAGCTGTACAATTTGTTACTAAGAGGCTTCTCTTGTGAAATTTCTTCCCACATTTCTTTCAACTCTGTCTTTTCAGATTTTGTTATATATGATGTAACATAGCGAGAAACAGCAATTGAATTATCTGCAACATACTGGATATTCATATTTGCATTCCACATCGGCAAAATCACTGGATTGTAATCATTAATATACTTTGAATCTTCACTTCTTTTTATATTGTAAGTATTCTTTGGAGATTTTCGAGTTATAGTATGCCTCACTGCTGACATGAAACTGTTGACTCTTCCTTTGGAAATTACTAGACGTGGGAATCCAAAACGACATTTTGTATAAAATTTTTCCTTTGACTTGTATTTCTGTCGACAATATTTCCCACATCGATGACTTTGAAACCGTAAAACTTGTTGTCTTAAGGTATTTTCTCCTCCTGTTTTTGGAATAGCACAGGTAACATAGGGGCTCATTACGATGGCGGACGGAAAAGCATTCCGACTGCCGTGCTAGCGGGAAATTGCCGCCCACAGGTACCGCGGCAAAACCGCCGGCCAGATTAGGATGCACCGCCAGAAACTCCCTACCGCAGCGGTCGGATTCCAGGATTCAGCGGCAGAAAAGCTGAAAATCCATCCGCGGCAGTCGGATTTGCTGCGGAAAGGCCAAAGACCGCCGTTTCTCCAGAGGACAGGAACACATGGAGCTATCCGTAGTATTGCCACCGCCATCCTCGATTGGCCGGATTCTCCGCAGCGGTGTGGTGGGCTGTTTGTGGCATTGTAATACAACCGGCAGTCGTAACCGCATTCCGCACGGCAGTCCCTCCCTTTTGGCTCCGTCCGCCACCGCTGCGGAAGGGGATTCCTGGCGGTTCCCGAAACACCGCAGCGGATGGGAAATGGGCTATCTTTGCCCATCGTAATACGGCGGACGCAAGGACCGCCGATGGAGTGCGGAAAGGGGCATTTTCCGCCAGCACCGCGGATGTGCTTCCGCCCGCCATCGTAATCAGCCCCATAGTCTTCAATGAAAGATAAAACAGTCTCATCAGAATCGGTTCCCAATTTAGGTGCATCCTTCATCCATAATAGCATATGTATATGAGGAGCACCTCTGGCTTGGTACTCCTTTCTCCAAAAGAAATCAATAACTTCTCCAAGAGGTGGGTTATTTTTATTGCAGATAAAAGACATCATAGCTTGAAACCTATGATTAAAATATCTGCACACATTTACAGGATCCAAGGAACACAGCTGTCTTCAATTCAATGTTTTTAATATTTGAATTTGCTTCTCGTAGAAATTCAAGTAAATTGTCCCATGCGTATTCAGCACAGCTTAGCGTAACAAACCACGTAGGGGTTCCTAAGTTCCTTAACATACATTTAAGTTCTTCGTGACGACGATACCAATACCACGTTGACACGCCATCAAATTAATCAACTGAGATTCTAAATGATCGTCTCTTTGTTGTACTTTGTCCATGAATTCCTTTGCAAAAACATGTGTAAGATGAACTCCTGTTTTTAATATGTGGTTCATTGCATATGAAAGTCCAGACAAGTCACTTTCAAACAGAAGATGAAATATATATGGAATACATTGTCGTAATCTTGGATCTTCTGAGTACAATCTTGTTGTACGATATTCTGAAGCTGGAATCTGCACAGGTCGTTCATCATATCGTCCACCTTTTCCAGTGGGGAAGAGCTGTGGAAAACAACAGGCTTCTAAACTTCTTTCCCAAACACTCATAGGAGTTCCCTTCGCGTTCTTCATTTGGAATAATTCAATAGCATTTCCAATCACTTCTTTTGAATGTAAAGGATGTATACTATAATGTTCATAAATTTCTTCACTTCTGGAGATGTCCACTTTTTCGATTTGGCCAGTTGAAATTTCTCTATCATCTCCTAAAAATATTTCTTCTTCTTCCAGATTTACATTTTTATAATAAATATTGTTTTCTATGAGATAGAACGTAGCCTTTTGAACTTTGGTGACATCTACTAACTCTTGCCATATTTTCCGACTCTTTGTTGGAACACAATTAACTAGAATAACTACAGGTTCAGTTTCCTCTCTCTCTACACCAATAGTTTCAATATTTTTCTTTAAAACTAAAGGTAAATACACAACTCTTCCTTTTAATCCTCTTTGTAAATCTGAGGGAGGCAACTTACCTGTTTTAGGCTCCATACGAACTATAGCCTGAAACGGGTGTACAGATTGAATAAGAATAGATTCATATGTATTTAAATCCACCAGTTCCGGAGGAATAGCTACCAACTCTAGGTTATTATGTACAGCTCTAGCTGGCATTTTGTTCTCTTCTAATTTGCTGTAACAATATTTACAAATACGTTGATCACTACCCAACTCAAAATGACCTTCCACCAACAAATAATCACCAAATTGCTTCCACTTATCATTGTTTTCCTTTTCACTTTTTAAATACACATCAACATTCCTAGTTTGATTTCTATAGTGAGTACGTCAACAACAAACACAAACATAGTTTGGTTTTTCACAACAAATTACCTTAAACTTTGTAATTTCTTCTACAAACTTCTCAGTAGTACTATCTTCCACCTCTTCTTCAACACCAACACTTATCAAACTCTCACTTCGTCTACACTCTTCTTCAGTACTAAAGAAACGAAACTCTATATCATCACAAACTTTTTTTACATCCGATACTGAACCATGCAAAAGAGCAGTGTTTATTTCACTTAAAAATAATGCAGGACTTTTTACATAGTACAATCTTCTTACTAACTTCCGCATTGCAGAGTGATGTACTGCTAACATTCTCAAATGATGAAAAGTACTTTGACACACTTTTCTAGAAAGACAAGCCAGAGAATGACCCTGCAAGCCAGTCTTTTTTCTCACTTTACAAGGATCTAGTCCTTGCAACATCTTAATCTTTTGTTTAATACTTTTTTTTAGTATACTGTCGTAAGAAATTTCGTGAAATATCAATAGATTCCTGTTGTATACTACAAATACTACTACAATCCCACGTATACACTGGAGCTTGTGAACGTCTCCCTTGAACTTCTTCAGCTATTACTTCTTCCACATTTCTAGGAACCATCTTTTCTTTTTCAATTGCACAACCGTTCTTAACCTCATAAGCACAACCACTGGTATCAACTGCGTGAACTAATGTATTGTTTTGAAAATAGCTCTCTTCATTAAAAAAAGGTTCTGATCTAGAAGTGTGCTTCCATTCACCCAAAAATGTTTTACAAAAGTTAGTTCTGTTAATCAGTCTTTTCCTTTTCCTTTTCTCCTTCATAGAATGCATTGGTTTATCCAATGTTCGCATTCTCTTCAAAACTAATATAAACAATCTTCTTTTCAATTCAAAAGCCGTTTGGACTATACTTTCAATCTGTTGTTTCTTCTTGTAAAATGCAAATCTTCTTTTATATTTCCTGCAATCTTTCAATAGATTTTGTAGTATTCTACTTTTATACATTCGTATCCTAATATCCTTATATTGTTTCATCCTTCTTTCAACATAGATTGTTTTCTCATAACCTGATTTTCCATTAATTTGTCCTTTTTTCATTTCATTCTTCTTGGTTCTACAACTATTCTTTCTATTTTCTGCATTTTCAAAATTCTTTCCAGTCCTTAAAAGCCTTTTAACAAATTCTTCTGTTCTCTTACCAGAAGACTTTTTCTTCAAAGTCACATGTTGTATTTCATCTAATTTCTGCTTTTGTCTCTCCTTTAAATAGTACTGTTTTCTTTGTTCTTTTTTCTTTTGCGCTTTTCTTGTCATACTGAATCTTTCTTAATAATAATGGAGAATATCTAAAAAAACATTTAAAAAATAATTTAATATTATTTAAATAATTATATACAAATATTCTTATCTATTACTAAAGAAACACCTTTTATTTAAAAGCTACAAACAAATGCATATATGGTTTTCGGAATATGGTGAGACTTACACCTGAGCCCCAAAATAAGGGAAGAGGGGTGCAGAAACAGAGAGGAGGAGTGCTGAAAGAAGCAAAAGATGTACACAAAGAAAAAAAAAGTACGGAAAAAAGGAACAGAGGTGCAGAAAGAGGCAATAAGGGTGCAGAAAGAGGCAAGAGGGATGCAAAAATGTGGAACAGAGGAGCAGGAAGAAGCCAGAGCAGTGCAGAAAGAACCAACAGAGGAGCACAAAGAGGGAACAGGTGGGCAGACTGAGGCAACAGAGGTGTAGAAAGAGGGAACAGGGCTGCAGAAAAAGGCAAGAGGGATGCAGAAATTGAGATCAGAAGAGGAGGAAGAAGCCAGAGCAGTGCAAAAAGAGCCAACAGAGGTGCACAAAGAGTCAAGTGGGGTACAAAAAAAGGCAAGTGAAATATAGAACGAACCAAAAGAGGTGCACAAAGAAGCATTAGGGATGCAGAAAGATGTAAAAGGAGTGCAGAAAGAAGCGACAGCTGCAGAAAGATACAAAAAAAGAAGGAACAGAGGTGCAGAGTCAATGCAAACTACCTAAGTAATTGAAAGAGTGCATTGGTAATGCCTGGGTGATTCCATAACTGCAGAGGTAATGTCTGGGATATTGGCGAAGTGTATGAGCACAGTGTGGGTGATTGCATGAGTGCAGGAGTAATGTGTGAGAGGTTGTATGAGTATACTGGTAGCGCATCTATGATTGAAGGACTGCAACAGTAGTGCCTGGGTGATTATATAAGTGCATGAGTAGTGCCTACATGATCGAAAGAGTGCATGAGTGCATAGATATTGCCTAGATGATTGCATCAGTGCAGCAGTAATGTCTGAGTGATTACAGCACTGCATATGTACTGCCTGCATCATTGGAAGACTGCATGGCAAGTACTTGGGTGTTTTTATAACTGCATGAGAGTTGGGCCTAGCCAAATATAAAGCAGCAGACTATTACATGACTCAACTATAAGTCTCTCCATATTGTTACAAGCACACATACATATATCTCTACGTTTTCAAATCATCATGATATCTAAAACAAATATGTATACAATATTTCTGGTATATAATGAAACCTAGAAACTGAGACATGTAATAGATCTGCTTGAGTGATTGCATAACTCTATGGGTAGTGCTTGGGTGATTGTATGAGTGCAAAGGTAGTCACTGGGTAATTGCAGTAGAAGATGAAAAGTGACTGGCTAATTGCATGAGTGCAGACATAAACATTGAGTGCACTGATAAGTGTATAAATACCACCTGAAGGCATAGATGAGTCATTAACTAGTGCCTAGGTGAATAGATGAGTGCAACAGTAGGGCCTACATGATTCTATGACTACAAGAGTAGTGTGTGGGTCATTACATGAGTGCATACATACAGCCTGCATAATTGCATAACTGCAGGGGTAGTACATAACTAGTGCCTGGGTGATGGCATGACTACAGATGTAATATCTGGTGGATTACTGGAGTACATAGCAAGTGAGTAGATGATTTTATAAGTTCATGAGTACTGCCTGGGTGATTACTGAACTACTAAAATACTGCCTGAGTGATTACAAGAGTGCAAAGGTAGTGACTGGGTGATTTTAAAAGTACATGAGTACTGGCTGAGTGATTACATAAGTACAAGAAATGTGCATGCGTGATTGAAAGAGTACAAGGATAGTGTCTGGGTAATTGAAGCACTGTATAGCTAATGGATTGGTAACTGCATCAGTACAGGGGTAATGTCTGGGGGATTAAAGGACTACATAGGTAACAACTCGGTGATTGCATGACTACAGGGGTAATATCTGGGGATTTACATGACTACATAGGAAGTGACTGGATGATTTTATAAGTACATGGGTACTTCTTGGGTGATTGCAGGGCTACTGAGATGCAGCCTGAGTAAATAAAGGAGTGCAAAAGTACTGCCTGGGTGATTTCATAACAGCATGACTACCGGCTGAGTAACTACATGAGTACAAAGGTAGTGCCTCCGTGATTGAAAGAGTACAGCAGTAGTGCCTGGGTGATTATATAAGTAGATGAGTAATACCTTGGTGATTGCATGAGTGCATAGATAGTGCCTAAATAATTGCATCAGTGCAGCAGTAATGCCTGAAGGATTACAGCACTGCATATGTAGTGCCTGCTTCATTAGAAGACTGTATGGCAAGTACTTGGGTGTTTTTATAACTGCATGAGAGTTGGGCCTAGCCAAATATAAAGCAGCAGACTATTACATGACTCACCTATAAGCCTCTCCATATTGTTACAAGCACACATACATATGTCTCTACATTTTCAAATCATCATGATATCTAAAACAAATATGTATACAATATTTCTGGAATATAAGGAAACCTAGAAACTGAGACATGTAATAGATCTGCTTGAGTTAATTGCATAACTCTATGGGTAGTGCTTGGGTGATTGTATGAGTGCAAAGGTAGTCACTGGGTAATTGCAGTAGAAGATGAAAAGTGACTGGCTAATTGCATGAGTGCAGACATAGACATTGAGTGCACGGATAAGTGTATAAATACCACCTGAACGCATAGATGAGTCATTAAGTAGTGCCTAGGTGAATAGATGAGTACAACAGTAGGGCCTACGTGATTCTATGACTGCAAGAGTAGTGTGTGGGTTATTACATGAGTGCATAGATACATCCTACATGATTGCATAACTGCAGTGGTAGAACATAACTAGTGCTTGGGTGATGCCATGACTACAAGGTTAATATCTGGTGGATTACTGGAGTACATAGCAAGTGAGTGGGTGATTTTATAAGTTCATGAGTACCGCCTGGGTGATTACTGAACTACTAAGATACTGCCTGAGTGATTACATGAGTACAAGGGTAGTGCCTCCGTGATTGAAGGACTGCATCTGTAGTGCCTGGGTGATTATATAAGTACATGAGTAATACCTTGGTGATTGCATGAGTGCAAGACTAATGCCTGAGTGATTACAGCAGTGCATATGTAGTGACTGGATCATTTGAAGGCTGCATGTGAATTACTTGGGTGTTTTTATAAGTGCATGAGTGTTGGGCCTAGCCAAATATAAAGCAGCACACTATTACATGACTCAACTATAAATCTCCCCATATTGTTAAAAGCAAGCATACATATGTCTCTACATTTTCAAATCATCATGATATCTGAAATAAATATGTATACAATATTTCTGAAATGTAGTGAAACCTAGAAACTGAGACATGTAATAGATATGCCTGAGTGATTCCAAAACTCCATGAGTAGTGCTTGGGTGATTGTATGAGTGCAAGGGTAGTCACTGGATAATTGCAGGAAAAGATGGATAGTGACTGACTAATTGCATGAGTGCAAATATACACATTGAGTGCATGGATAAGTGTATAAATAGCCCCTGAAGGCATAGATGAGTCATTGAGTACTGCCTTGGTGAATAAATGAATGCAACAGAAGGGCATGGGTGATTCTATGACTGCAATGGTAGTGTGTAGGTTATTACATGACTGCATAGGTACAGCCTGCAAGATTGCATGACTGTAGGGGTAGTACATGACTAGAGCCTGAGTGATTGCATGCCTGCAAGGGTGATATCTGGGGGATTACTGAAGTACATAGCAAGTGAGTGGGTGATTTTAAAAGTGTATGAGCAAGTAGACACATATCTTAGTCACAATACCATGCACAGCTCAAAACTTCACACAGTACACTTCAAATTTCAAACAGACAGTGAAAATTATGTGGTATATATGAAATATAACTTTACTCACATCATACAAATTAGTCTAATAAATACCATCTCTACAAACATCTCAAACCTCACTTTCAGGCTACTGCTTAACCATTGTACAACTACTTATAATAATACAGCTACCCAAATACAAAGTAGGAACCCTTCACATATCTTTAGTAAAAGTCTCACCATATTAGTAAAACCATACATGAATATGTCTCTATCATAACACTATCCAAACCTTAAAAATTCACCAAACAAACTTCCAATTTCAAGCAAACATCAAAATTTATGCGGCATATTTCAACTATACCTCTCTAGAAACTTGAAAAAAAGCAGCCTAATTAATAACACCTTATGTCAGCATCTTTTTCACCACACTTTTGTGCTCCATCTTCACCATTCTACTAGTACTCACAGTCTTAAGCCTACCACATAAAAACCAACAACTCCTCTTTGTTATACATCATGCTCCTTCAAATGTATAAGACATATGAAAATACATATTCAAGTAGAAACATACTTCACACAGAACTCTATGCACACCTTAAAACTTGACACACTCCACCTCCAAATTTAAAGCAACAGCTAAAATTATGCGGTATACTATAAATGAACATATCCACAGACTAAAACAAACTACCATAATCACTAATCCATATTCCAATATACACATAATACTATATAGAATCTATTTCAAACAACATTTATCTACAACAAAACAAACTACAATGAACATCTCTACATTTAATAATATATTTCAAACATCAAAGTTCTTGATTAATTTTTTAACTTTAAAAATAACGCTAACACATAATACACCTCACAAATGTATAACTCACCTTCCAAATTGATTTGTAGAATATAAATATCAGAAACTCAGAAAAGATTTTCTTATGCACACAATCAATGTAATGCACTGCTCTCAACAAGGTAAAACCAGTAATGGCAAACTTTCCCTCTCTTTCTCCACACAAATAAATGTAAGTAACAAATCACATTGCTTCCTACATTATTTCAAATTCTAAAACACATTTCTATTGGTTAGACATATTAACCCTTACCAACTGACTTCTAAAAGTGCCCAAACTGGTTCTGGAATTTTTGGGAGTGGCGACTCCACCGTGCACCAACGCGATGGAGCCGTGAATTCATACGAGTTCAAAAATATATTACAAATAAAAATACCACTATTTTTTAAAAACACACCACTTCTAAAGATACTACTGACTTGGGAAATCTTACTTTAATAACATTTCACTTATATATAAATTTGAATTTCACATTTTAAGTCCACAGTTATGTTTCAACCCTTCCCCCATTCTGCTTAATGCCAGTTTCCATAGTAACAGTTCATGGAACATTCAACTGAACTGACAGGTCACAAGTTCACCATATTTTCAAGTTCACCACACAATGTTACAAATGCAAACAGCAGGTGTGGTTGACATTTCCAAAATATGAGCTTATCCTATCTACTGTACCTTTCAAACATTTTTTACCAACCAATAAGAAACATGCTTTTTAAAGAAAGTAACATGCACCCTATTTTTGAATGTTCAATGTTCTTAAACAGCCTATCAATTCTCTACTTTTTTAAA
Source organism: Calotriton arnoldi (assembly GCA_963921515.1). Lineage (NCBI taxonomy): Eukaryota > Metazoa > Chordata > Amphibia > Caudata > Salamandridae > Calotriton > Calotriton arnoldi. The sequence goes on from CAWUFW010004710.1 coordinate 215,710, forward strand.
AACAGCATCTTGTCCACCATTTTACATACCTCTCATTCTACCAACTGAGTACCTCAGCTACAGACATCTTTTCATTACTTCCAGACATCACTTCAAGATGCTTACAGTGTGGATTGTTGGACACAGCTATGTTTTCTGGTGCAAAAGGTATGCTGAACGCAGAGGTATTGACAAAGACCTAGCTCTGCAAAATGTGGATATTAAATGGATTGCACAGAGAGGATTAAAGTGGCACCAATTGATGCCTTTGGTTAAAACCTTTTTACATCTCCAACCCCCTGACCTCATGATTGTGCACTGTGGTGGAAATGACCTAAGCACATTGACTGGGGTAGGTCTGGAAATGCTAATGAAGGACACCTTTGCACAATTGATGTTGCTTTTACCTCAAACTGTCTTTGTATACTCTAACATATGCCAAAGACAGAAATGGAAGTGGTCAAATTAATTCTGTCCACAGATTGAGAAAGCTAGGCAAAATGTCAATAAAGCTGTTTCTGCATACCTAAGAGATCATAGAATGGGGTCCATCTACAATAACAATATACGTTTTGAAATGGATGACATCTACAGAAGTGATGGAGTACACTTCACAGATCAAGGAAACAGAGTCTATCTCAACAACCTAAAGCTCTGCATCAGCACTTACATGTAGCTACAACAAACTCATGATGAAAACAAGGGCTCTTTTTAGAGCCACCCTGTTGGACTTGGCCCTTTTTGCAGGGTCATCCCTGAACTTTTTGCCTTCCTCCTGTATTTTCTCTGACCTGTTTTTGTTGGTTTTATGACTCTGGGCACTTTACCACTGCTGATCAGTGCTAAAGTGCATATGCTCTCCCTACTGTAAATTGATGTGTTGATTAGTGACTCCATGATTGGCTTGTTTGATTTACTTGTCAGACCCTAGTACAGTGCACCACGTGTGCCCAGGGCCTGTAAATCAAATGCTGCTGGTGGGCTTGCAGCACTGGTTGTGCCACCCACAGAAGCAGCTTGTAAAGTGTGTCTCAGGCCTGCCATTGCAGAGCCTGTGTGCAGTCTGTGACTGCCATGTTGACTTGGCAAGTGCACCCACTTGCCAGTCCCTAAACCTTCCCTTATCTTCATATCAGACACCCCTAAGGTAGGCCCAAGGGCAGGGTGCATTGTAAGTATAAGGTAGGACATGCCCTGGTGTGTGTGGCATGTCCTAATAGTGAATTACAGCCATTTTCGTTTTTCACTATTGCAAGGCTACCTGTTCCCCATAGGCCAGAATGGGCAGTTTGATTATTACACCTTATAATCCTAACTGACCCAGGGAACATGGTAGAAAAACGAATTTAGTATGCCTGAACTCAGAATGATAAAATACATCTTTTAGTGAAGTTGGTTTTAACATTCTGTGTTTGAAAATACCACTTTTAGAAAGTAGGTATTTTCTTGCCTAACCATCCAGCTGCCTCTGCTCAGGTTGTGTATTGTATGTCTGGGTTTGTGAGTGACAGGGGCTGGGGGATTCCAGGAGGCAGGGTGAGTCAGCACTAGGCTGAATAGGTCTGCCTGAAGGAGGATGGGTGGGAGGAGTTGCACCTGGGTCTGAATAGGGCTGTGCCTGCCTTCCACAATGCTGGCTCCACCTCCTGCCGGGCGTCTGATGGCTCTGCCCCTCACTCTCAAAGGAAAGAAGGAGTCATGTACACAAAGTGCTCCAAGACTGACCAGAACTGGTTTGGACTAGGCATGGGCCTCTCTGCCTTCAGAGAACAAAGGATTTTTGTGTATAAATACTGGGGCCCAGACCCCATGAAATTAGATCACTTCTGGGAAATCAAGAAACCTGTTGCCAAGGAGAAGAACCGGAGAAGCTGAAGGAGGAGTACTGCCCCTGTGCTGTTTTGCTGATTGGGGTTGGCCTGCAGTGGTTGCTTTCTGCCAAGGACAGGAGAAAAGACTTTGCTGTGCTTATCATCTTGAAGAAGAGAATCTCCAAGGGCTTGAACTGAGCTTGCCTCCTGCCTGAAGTCACAGGGACACAAAGACTTCACCCCTTCTGTTTGCCTGCATCTGGAACTGCTGTTTTAGCTGCTAACAGAGGGAAATTGCAACACCGACGCCGGCGAGCGACGCCGTAACCTGCACCGAAGCCGTGGGCACCGCTTGTGAAGAGCACGACGCACCGCCCGACTTGCACCGTAGGCCCGACGCCTGCCAACGCCGTGCGACATCGACTCCGAGGCCGTCATCGAGGCCGCTGCCTGCACCGGAGCCGAGGACACCGCTCGTGACGCTCACGACGCACCGTCCCGACTCGCACCGCAGCCCCGACTTCACCGACGCCAGGGCTTCATCATCGCGGAGCCGATCCTCGACGTGGGTGACCCCCGGATCCATCGACGCCGCACCATCGTAAGGAACCGACGCCTCGCCACCATCCGTGACATCACCTCCCCGACACAGTAAGGAACCGACGCCTCACCTCCCCTGCGCTGCAGTAAGGAACCAAGACATCACCTCCCCTGGGGTCGTAAGGAACTGACGCCGCCGGCGCCAACGAAGCATCACCTCCCCGACGCCGTGCACCGTCTTTGTTTTCATCGAATTCCAGGTACTGTTCTTTGTGGGTCTGCTCGACTCCGGGCCCGACGCCGCGCACCTCGCGGTCGGCGCCGTACTTTGGGATTTCCACCGGTCACGACGTCGTGATAACTCCAAGTGGAGTTATTTGTTGCTACAAGCTTTATTTGATTGACTATCCTATTTTTGAAGATAACGTGAACTGTCTCTATCATTTTAAATCTATTTTTAGATTACAGTATTGTGGATTTTTGCTATTGGGTCTTGTGTTAAGTCTATATAAAGATTACTTATTTTTACATACAACCTGTGTGGTGTCCATCTGTAGTGTTTTCACTGTATTACAGTATGTGTTCACAAATGCTTTACACACTGCCTCTGAGATAAGCCTGTCTGCTTGTGCCAAGCTACCAGGGGGTGAGCAGGGGATATTTTAGGAGTGTATCCCCCTTATCCTGACTAGAAGCAAGGGTCCCTATTTGGACAAAGGTGCAAACCATTGCCAACTAGAGACCCCCAGTTCTAACATTGGTGGTCAGCGGTGAGGATTTGGACTTGCATTTGTGATTCATATACAGTGATTGGTGTACACTACTAGTGAGTGCAGACCAATACGCGACCACATACATTTTGATAGGACTTTTTTCCTTGGAACCTTTATTTTTGTTGAGAACTGCCAATTTTCACAATGAGCAAAAGAGGATCCATTGCACCTGCAGATATTGAATTTGAAGAAGATAGGGTTGATACCTACACTGTGCCAGAGCTCAAAGCCGTTTGTAAAAAGTTTAAAATCTCTATGAGAGGCCTCACCAGGAAGGAGGAGCTTCAAAAGGCGCTGAGGGCCTGGTTGGAAGCACGGAATGCCGGTGGGCAGCCCGAGGAGCCTGTGGAGGAGGCAGAGAATTTAGATGAGCAGCTTGAGGGGCCATTAGGCTTACCTGGGAGGAGAGTGCCTTCCAGGGAGGGCAGCAGTGTTTCTCAAAGGGCCTGTCTCCAGAGGAGCTGGAGGACAGGGAGAAAAGCAGGATGCATGAAATGGAGATGGCCAAACTGAAACAGGGAAGCCATGATAGCCTTGAGCACAAGAAATTGGAGTTAGAAAGTAAGAGGTTGGCCATGGAAGAAAGGAAGATGCTTTTAGAGCATGAGAGAGTGGTGAGGGAGCTGGAGTTCAAAGCCAGGAGCTTAGGGATTCCTCCCTCTGGTGGCAGCAAAATTGTATTATTGAGTGCTGAGGGGGTAGTGCACACACCCAGAGATGTGGCGCCCGACTTGGAGGGGGTTAACATACACAAGGAGGTTCGAGGATCTGAGGTAGCTCCAGTGGTGCGCAGTGTCCCGGAAGTAGATTGGGGCACTGGCGCAGGGGTTCATGGTCCTAGTGTTGGGAGGGACACTCCACTGACTCTAGGTGAGAGGAGCAGGGAGGGAGGTTCCTCCATGGTTAAAGTCCTGGTGTGTGAATGTGGAGACCACCCAGAAGAGTGTGGGTTGAGTGACAGAGACAGTAAGATACTGTCTTGCCAATCTCAGGAGAGTGGTGTGGAGTACGTGTGCGAGGCACTAGATGGTGAGGTGAAGGATAGTTTGGTTAACCCTTGTAGGGGGCTATGTGATCCAATTGTGGGAGAGCATATTGTAAGTCCCTGTTTTCCAGAGCTATGCCAACACCTGTTGGAGAGTGAGTTCTCTGACCTGACTGAGGAGCTCACCAGGGAGGCAGACCTTTTGGTGGATTCCAGAGGGTCTGAAGAGGCATTGAGGAATGACCCTAAGGGGAGTGGCTCAGGTATCTTCCAATCCAGAGTGGTGGAAATGGTTCAGAGTAGCCCAGCTAGGTCCCGGTGTAGTGGGAGGGGTGTAGGGGCTCACGTCCTATCTCAGAGGAGACGGAGTGAGTGTGGGGCTGCGTGTCCCCAGGTGCCCGAAACCCAGTCTCAGGGACTGGATGGTTCTTTAAGGGAACACCAGGTGGGGAGCCTAGTCTGTCCTGATGGGCCACCCGTTGAGGGGGATCCCCTAGTGTCTGGTGAACTGGGAGTGTCTGTAAGCAGGCCTCCATCACTTCTGGTGTCTGGCAGTGCCACTCCTAAGTGGAGGGTGCAGAAGTCCAGATTGAGGGGTGAGAGGGGGAAAGAGTCTCCAGTGGAAGAACCAGTGGGTCAGGGGCCAGCCAGAAGGGCTGAGTCACCAGTGAATGACCATGGTGACACCACTTCTGTCCTGGGGGATCTTCACGAGCTGTCAGATGGACAGGGGTCGGGAGATCTGCGCCAGGCAGACTGTCACACGACACAGGAGTTGTGTGTCACCCTCGGGGGGCATATGTGCTCCCAATGAAGTCCTGGTGCGCCGGGCAAGTGTTCAACCGCAGGGGTTGGTCCCTGGGTTGGGAAGCCAGGTTCAGGTGTTGTCTGACCTGGAAGGTGGGACAACTGTAAACAGTGTCCTGACCGGTTTGCCTTCTGGGAGTATCGCTCCTGATGGGAGGGTGCAGTACTCTGGAAGGGGGTGCAGAGGGAGGCAGTCCTCGCCTCTGACCCCGGTTCAGCTGGAGGGTTTAGACCCTAGGTTGGAGGGCCAGGTTCAGGGTGCCCCCCCTGACCTGGAAGCCCAGTTGCAGGATAGAACCCCTGAACTGGTGGGCGAATTGTGCAGGACACCTGCCACAGGTACCCTGACAATTCTGGAAGGGGGTACCACTCCAAGTGGGAGGGTACAGAGCCCCAAGGAGGAGGAGGACCGGGTGTGGGAAAGCCCACCCCAGTCTCCTGTCCAGCCGCCGGGTACAGGCCCGGGGCTGGTGGGTCAGTGTCAGGATGTCATACCTGACAGGAGGGAGAGTGGACAAAGGGTGCCACGCACCTGGGGCTACTGCCCCCGCTCTCTGATGCCACAGAGGTTTGAGAGCCCTGAGAGGCATAAGGCCTGGGTCTCATCCCTGACCATTGTCAGTGGCCACTGTGGCTTACTGTCTGTCTGTTGGAACACACCTGTGAGCAAGCTAAGGTTAGGTGCTGCACAGATGGTGTCCACAGGTGAGGATAAGGGTTCCCTATGGGTTAGCTTAGTGGGCCCTGAGAGTATGGACAGAGGGATCCAAATAGGTTCAGATTGGCGTAGAACTGGAATATGCCCCTGCTGTTGCGGGCCAGGGTCCAGGTTCTATCGCCCAAAGCAGGGAAGCCCATCAGGGTAGTGATTGGTCTCCCCTGCATTTTGGCTGAAAGGGGGTTGTGTTGGACTTGGCCCTTTTTGCAGGGTCATCCCTGAACTTTTTGCCTTCCTCCTGTATTTTCTCTGACCTGTTTTTGTTGGTTTTATGACTCTGGGCACTTTACCACTGCTGATCAGTGCTAAAGTGCATATGCTCTCCCTACTGTAAATTGATGTGTTGATTAGTGACTCCATGATTGGCTTGTTTGATTTACTTGTCAGACCCTAGTACAGTGCACCACGTGTGCCCAGGGCCTGTAAATCAAATGCTGCTGGTGGGCTTGCAGCACTGGTTGTGCCACCCACAGAAGCAGCTTGTAAAGTGTGTCTCAGGCCTGCCATTGCAGAGCCTGTGTGCAGTCTGTGACTGCCATGTCGACTTGGCAAGTGCACCCCCTTGCCAGTCCCTAAACCTTCCCTTATCTTCATATCAGACACCCCTAAGGTAGGCCCAAGGGCAGGGTGCATTGTAAGTATAAGGTAGGACATGCCCTGTGTGTGTGGCATGTCCTAATAGTGAATTACAGCCATTTTCGTTTTTCACTATTGCAAGGCTACCTGTTCCCCATAGGCCAGAATGGGCAGTTTGAGTATTACACCTTATAATCCTAACTGACCCAGGGAACATGGTAGAAAAACGAATTTAGTATGCCTGAACTCAGAATGATAAAATACATATTTTAGTGAAGTTGGTTTTAACATTCTGTGTTTGAAAATACCACTTTTAGAAAGTAGGTATTTTCTTGCCTAACCAGCCAGCTGCCTCTGCTCAGGTTGTGTATTGTATGTCTGGGTTTGTGAGTGACAGGGGCTGGGGGATTCCAGGAGGCAGGGTGAGTCAGCACTAGGCTGAATAGGTCTGCCTGAAGGAGGATAGGTGGGAGGAGTTGCACCTGGGTCTGAATAGGGCTGTGCCTGCCTTCCACAATGCCGGCTCCACCTCCTGCCGGGCGTCTGATGGCTCTGCCCCTCACTCTCAAAGGAAAGAAGGAGTCATGTACACAAATTGCTCCAAGACTGACCAGAACTGGTTTGGACTAGGCATGGGCCTCTCTGCCTTCAGAGAACAAAGGATTTCTGTGTATAAATACTGGGGCCCAGACCCCATGAAATTAGATCACTTCTGGGAAATCAAGAAACCTGTTGCCAAGGAGAAGAACCGGAGAAGCTGAAGGAGGAGTACTGCCCCTGTGCTGTTTTGCTGATTGGGGTTGGCCTGCAGTGGTTGCTTTCTGCCAAGGACAGGAGAAAAGACTTTGCTGTGCTTTATCATCTTGAAGAAGAGAATCTCCAAGGGCTTGAACTGAGCTTGCCTCCTGCCTGAAGTCACAGGGACACAAAGACTTCACCCCTTCTGTTTGCCTGCATCTGGAACTGCTGTTTTAGCTGCTAACAGAGGGAAATTGCAACACCGACGCCGGCGAGCGACGCCGTAACCTGCACCGAAGCCGTGGGCACCGCTCATGAAGAGCACGACGCACCGCCCGACTTGCACCGTAGGCCCGACGCCTGCCGACGCCGTGCGACATCGACTCCGAGGCCGTCATCGAGGCCGCTGCCTGCACCGGAGCCGAGGACACCGCTCGTGACGCTCACGACGCACCGTCCCGACTCGCACCGCAGCCCCGACTTCGCCGACGCCAGGGCTTCATCATCGCGGAGCCGATCCTCGACGTGGGTGACCCCCGAATCCATCGACGCCGCACCATCATAAGGAACCGCCGCCTCGCCGCCATCCGTGACGTCACCTCCCCGACACAGTAAGGAACCGACGCCTCACCTCCCCTGCGCTGCAGTAAGGAACCGAGACATCACCTCCCCTGGGGTCGTAAGGAACCGGCGCCGCCGGCGCCAACGAAGCATCACCTCCCCGACGCCGTGCACCGTCTTTGTTTTCATCGAATTCCAGGTACTGTTCTTTGTGGGTCTGCTCGACTCCGGGCCCGACGCCGCGCACCTCGCGGTCGGCGCCGTACTTTGGGATTTCCACCGGGCACGACGTCGTGATAACTCCAAGTGGAGTTATTTGTTACTACAAGCTTTATTTGATTGACTATCCTATTTTTGAAGATAACGTGAACTGTCTCTATCATTTTAAGTCTATTTTTAGATTACAGTATTGTGGATTTTTGCTATTGGGTCTTGTGTTAAGTCTATATAAAGATTACTTATTTTTACATACAACCTGTGTGGTGTCCATCTGTAGTGTTTTCACTGTATTACTGTATGTGTTCACAAATGCTTTACACACTGCCTCTGAGATAAGCCTGTCTGCTCGTGCCAAGCTACCAGGGGGTGAGCAGGGGTTATTTTAGGAGTGTATCCCCCTTATCCTGACTAGAAGCAAGGGTCCCTATTTGGACAAAGGTGCAAACCATTGCCAACTAGAGACCCCCAGTTCTAACACACCCTAGAACATAATACTAATTATATTGTTTTTTTACACATACATATTTTTTTATATTTTTTTCTGGATTCGCGCACCCAACGCAACTCCACAAAACAAAAGCATAAATTCAATGTACTACAACACAACACACTTTTCAAGTTTAACTATTAATTTTTAATTTTATATATTTTTAACAACTATTGTAATCTTGTCATTAACTTCAATCACACTACCTCTTTAAAACAACTTCACAAATACAACACTACCTTCTAAATTATATACTACTTAATTATTTATTTAAGGTGAATTCGTGAATCCAACACGATGTTACACGGGGGGCTGCGCTGAGAGCTGCGCTGGGGTCGCGACTCCAAACTTGAAACAAAAAAAAACGATCCACTTCAATTATTTCGTGTTCACCCCGGGGACCCCATCCCCCGGGGCCAGCCACGTTTAAAAAGAAAAAAAAAAAGAAGGGGGACCCGTGGCCCCCTCCTCAGGCAAATAGTGGCCCGGGGACCCCATCCCCGGGGCCTGGCCTCTTTTTAAAAAAACAAAAAACTATTAAGGGAGGGGGGCCGTGTTACCCCCCTCTTGGGCCAATTCTGGCCCCGGGGACCCCATCCCCCGGGGCCGGCCCTTACCGTTGGGGACCGTGGGGGGAGCCCCAATGCCTCCACAGTCCCGCCGGCTCCCTGCCTCCTGCGGGAGCCGGCATTGCTTTTGAGCAAGGGGAGCTGTTGACATGCAGCTCCCCTTGCCCAAAAGCAATTCTGCTTTGGTTTTTGGAAGCGTGAGCAGGTTTCCTGCTCTCGCGTCCAAAAACGCAAAGCGGGGGGAGCCCCAATGCCTCCACAGTCCCGCCGGCTCCCTGCCTCCTGCGGGAGCCGGCATTGCTTTTGAGCAAGGGGAGCTGTTGACATGCAGCTCCCCTTGCCCAAAAGCAATTCTGCTTTGGTTTTTGGAAGCGTGAGCAGGTTTCCTGCTCTCGCGTCCAAAAACGAAAGCGCTCCCACCCTGCCATAGCAAACAGCAATATCCCGGGGTGAGCACTCCGGGACATTGCAGGAGCCGGCCCTGGGGGGTGGCGGTCCCCGTGGCCATGAAGGGCTCCAGGAGGGGGGCTACGTGGCCCCCCTCCCTAATTTGCATAGCCCCGAGGAGGTGGTGTTCCCCGGGGCTTGGGGGGCCCACGAGGCCCCCCTAATTTATGAAGGAAGCCCCAGGGAGGTGGTGGTCCCCGGGGACTGGGGGGCCAACGAGGCCCCCCGCCTCAAAATTACAAATGCCCCGGGGAGGTGGCGGTCCCCGGGGCAGCGTGGGGGGGCTTAGGACCCCCCACGCATTTTGTCATCAAGCCCCGGGGAGGTGGCGGTCCCCGGGACTGCGGGGGGCCACATGCCCCCCGCATTCAATTAACTAAGCCCCGGGGAGGTGGCGATCCCCGGGGCTGCGGGCCCCCGCAAATTAGAGATTTCCCCTGGGAGCTGGCCCATCGCTTATAGAAAACGAAGCGCGGGAGACCGCGCTTCGTTTTTTTTTAATTTTCTCGTCCGGATTCGCGCACCCAGCGCGACTTCGGATGTGTTTTTTTGTTAAAAAAATGCTTTTTTGCCAAAGGTCCTTGTAGGACCCCCTGAGCAGGCCTAGGGGGTTCAAGGTCTTTATACCCTGCCACCTTTTCTTATTTTTCAACCTTTTTCCACTGTTTTCTGGTGACTAGGTTACCCCTTTAATGACAGGGTGGTACAGTCCTCCACGGCTGGGCTGCCATGACATATGTTACAAAACACCAGTTGCCCCTAGAGAAAGGATGCACTCGAACAGCAGCTTGCTTCTGAAAGCCTTTATTCCAATAAAAACTGCAACCTGCATTCCAATAAAAGTTCCAGCCTGACGCATTTCAGAGCTACTTGCTCCTTTCTCAAGGGCTCAACACTGAGGTTCACAAGCTGACACACCTTCAAGTAATTACACGCCCTCTAATGGGCACATTGCCTTCTGGGATCTGCAGTGTGTGTCAAAAAATACCTGCCCAAATGGGTGCTGTGTCTCTCAGGTTGTTGTTAATTTTCAGCCCTCCAATGGGCCTCAGAGTGCAAATTCGTTTTTCAATTTAAAATGCTGCTGTTCCACTTTTAGGCTCTGGCATGATTCCAACCTCGTGGCCCATGCTGCTGAGCTACTAGACCGTGTACTATCAAACAAAATGGCCGCCCCCATTGGGACAATGGCGGGCCATCTTAGTAGTATACAGATCCTTTACTTTTCGTTTAAAACTGATTATTGGCACAACCGTGGTGAGACAACGGGGGAGGGGGTTCTTTTATTTGTTAGTAAGTGACCCCTGTAAGTATTAGTTTGTATACAGTATGCCTGAACCTGGGAGTGTCCTTTTTGTGCATTACTCATGATGACTACTGATGTTCCGTGCTCCAGCCGGGCTACGGACTCCGCTTATGATGTCCAGGGCATTTCTATGATGCCTCTGGTAACCAGAGTCATAGATGTAACACTTGTCCCTAGGTGGAGAATATAACCTAACGGGCTGGATCATTAGGTGCTCAAGAATAAGGATAATGCAGGTTATACCACTACACCGATGGTATTTAGGTGTGAGGTATATCTTTACAGAGGATGGTTTTCGGGCCTTGGTGAGATCCAGACAGGCTACTCCTAATGGATTAGCCAACAAAGAACCCCCAAGGGATATTGTCATTTAATCCCTCTGTGTCTGTGCGGAATTTATACACCCATCGCTGCTCCTTTTTCAATAGTCTATGTTCCAATATATCAATGTGACTAAGGTGTTCTAAAATCACCCATTTCAGATCGTTTGGTGTATGTTTATGTTCCATAAAATGTGATGACATTTTTGTGGTAATTCGGTGACACCTGATGTTACTGCGGTGTTCGCATATCCTGATGCTTACTTTTCTTGTAGTCATACCTACATAATGTAGGTTGCATGGGCAGGTTATCATGTATACTACGCCTGTAGTGTTACAATTTCATTAGCTTACGTAGTTCCCAGCTCATCGTGTTATTGAATGACACGTTCTTAGTAACAGTGGTAAGGTGGCACACACTACAATTACCGCATGGGTAATGGCCTGTGGGTGGTGTTCCCAAAACTGATTGATTCCTATCTCTGTTCGTTACTGATTTTGGGCGGGTATGCACCAAAATGTCTTTCAAATTCCTCCCCTATTGTGGGAGAACATTGGTTTTGGGATGTTGAGTTTTCCGCTGTTTAGAATGCGCCAGTGTTTTTTGACTATCTTGGTAACACGATCAGAGGCAATGTAAAGGTCGTGATGCAGCTAGGTCTTCTGTCTTTCCCGGTGTCCTGTTTTGAATGTGTCTCAAGTAGGGCATCCCTGTGGTTATAGGCTGCTCTCTTCAGTACACCGCCCACAGGCCATTACCCATGCGGTAATTGTAGTGTGTGCCACCTTACCACCGTTACTAAGAAAGTGTCATTCAATAACACGATGAGCTGGGAATTACGTAAGCTAACGAATTGTAACACTACAGGCGTAGTATACATGATGACCTGCCCATGCCATAGCCCGGCTGGAGCATGGAACATCAGTAGTCATCATGAGAAATGCACAAAAAGGACACTCCCAGGTTCAGGCATACTGTATACGAACTAATACTCACAGGGGTCACTTACTAACAAACAAAAGAACCCCCTCCCCCCGTTGTCTCACCACGGTTGTGCCAATAATCAGTTTTAAAAGAAAAGTAAAGGATCGGTATACTACTAAGATGGCCCGCCATTGTCCCAATGGGGGCGGCCATTTTGTTTGATAGTACACGGTCTAGTAGTTCAGCAGCATGACAAGGCACTTCCACGCCGACTGCTTCAAATAGCAACCTGGCAGACGCACACATTAGTATGCGGTCTCCAGGGACAGAAGTAGGTAACGAACCGGGAGGCATGCTTTGATGAAGTAAGTACAAAGAGAAGGGGGCCTTGCTGTACTCCGGTGAGGAATTGCCATCCTCCGGTTTTTATCTTTTTATCTTTAGAACAAAACGGCTAAATAAGTGTCTTATCTCCATTTCTAGGGTGCGACTACAAGCCCCTCTACCCCTGTTGTTGACCATGAGGCAATAGTATTGCCTAAATAGAAGTACGTGTCATCGTATGCTACATGTATTTTACTTGTTGTTTGTCACGTGGTGTTCTTTTCTCACTAGTTTTCATTAAGAGTGTTTTCACTGACATCAAGTGTGACACATTCACTCCACACTAGATGAGCACACAACATAGACACTAAGTGCACCCACTATATACGGGTGCATTGATCTAGGTAAGGAGCTGCATGTATTTACAAGCCTATATGGCCTGCCGGCTTGTCAGGTGGGCAGCAGTTGTTTTTAATGTATCTGTTTGCTTCTTCTTTTACAGATACGGAGTATCATTAAGTAACCGTATGTATTTTGTGTATACACATTAGGTCTGCACTTCACTGTATCCTCATTATAGGATTTATTAGGAGTGGTATGCACGGGGCTGGACCCCGTGTAGTCCTGATGAAGAGCTTGTAGGGGACAGCTCGAAACATGTTGACACAGACGTAATACTAGGGGAACCAAACTCATTAAGGTCAGGTTTCTCCCTGGTATTAACCCCTGATTTTAACCATACCAGCTAGGGGCGGGAATAAAATAGTAGCTCACTAGTTAGGTATTTTTAAGACTGATCTTCCTTCCACTCCACATCACTGCACCTCACATAGTCCATAACTTAGTGCTCCTACGTAGTTCGCAAGTTGCAGCACGCCTCAATCCGTAGAGGATTGAGAGGAACCCCAAAGATGAAGCATGCCACCTAGGGGAAACCCTGGTGGGTGAGGGGTCTCTAGAAAAAGAGTCTTTTTTAGGTCGAGCCTAGCATTGCAGCGCATGCGCTGCTCGCTTTGCGAGGCATGCAGTATTCAGTATATCGTGGAAGCTTCTCTGCCCATCTTTTTCATTGGCTTAGGTCCTAAATGCTGGCTTCCGATTGGATTTAGGCTTGTTAGTCCCTCCTCATGACGAGCATGTCGTCATTTGTATCTTTCCATGGCTACTGGTCCCTTTACTTTCAACTCTATTTTCTTCCCTGTCTCCCCCTCCACTCCCGCAGTCTGTGACTTCTCGGCCCCCCGCCCCCCGCACTCCCGTTCGTGCCTTTTTGCCCGCCCGCAGTTCCGTTTCCAATGCAATAGGTCTCGCGTAAATGCGAGTCCTATTGCATTGCAAATGTTTGTTTTTTATGGATTTAGGAAAAAGGACCGTTAAGAGTTCTGCAATGGGAAAGTAAACTATGCGCAGCCGATAGACATGCATTAGGGCAGAAACAGAAAGTGAGCAGTAAATCTTCCCAATCAAGCAGACACCCCTAGGCCCCTCAGGTCGGTGGCTTGACGATGTGAATTATGGTCGAATGTTTTCAGCTCTATTTAATGTCTTCGCAGACAGTGCACCGTTCGAGCAGCCTTTGCTGGTATCTGTTCGAAGGATGTGAATGTTGGAAGGTTTTCAGGAGAGAGCATGGCATTTGTAGCCTCACAGACGCCGACCACAATTTGCAAGACAGACTCCGAAGGGAACACAATCTCAAGTTCGCTGGGTTCAGTGCAGTTAAAATGTCTGCTGAACTGTGGCCGTGCATTCTGCCTGAATATATGATGTTACCCCGCTAACAAACACTCCGCATACCATTACCACAAATTTTTGACAACGCAAATTCAAAGACTCCGCAAGTTTTGACAACGCAAACTTTTACAACGACAATGCCTTTACCACGCATGCCATTACAACACAAAGGCATGCGTGGTAAAGGTATACTCATGGTAAAAGTTTGAAAGGTAAGTGAGAGTACCCTGCCCTACCCTACACCCTAATGTAGTACCCCTGCACGACCCTCCCCCGACACCCAGTACTCTCCCTACTTTTTTTTTTTTTTTTTACATATTTTTATTGATTTTTCCCACAAATCAAACATCTGGCATTTGTCTTACATCATTATTAATGGGCACATTTCCTGAGTCATGTACATTATTTCGATTTAACCATCAGGACAAGTCTATACACCGGAATACTCATTGCCTTTTCACTCTTACGCTTGCTTCTAATGGATAACGTCCTCAATATACATGTTTGGCTTAACAATCCTTTCCTCTCCAACCCATGTGCCATTGGTTCAATCAAGCAATGCGCCCACCCAGTTATAGATCAATCCCTCCCCTTTTGCCCCCCTAACACACGCCACTGGTGTGTTCTTCATTAACATAGTTGGAAAAAACTAACAATAATACATAACTATTCAGGGGTGTGTACCTCTCCTCCTCTTCCGAACTGGTTAGCCTGGCCTAGTTCATTCTTAATTCCGCATCAGTGTCCCCTGGAATTGTTAGGAGCCCCACTACAGCCCTTCCGCTCGGGGGGTTCCTATCGGTATATCCAATGAATCTCCATCTGACTCCGGTTCAGGTAACAGCAGCAGCACAACCAGAGCCTCCCACGTTTTTGTAGTTTCTAGTGCCTTATCGTTGCGAGATCTCCTAGCTTGTTGGAACCGAACCGTACTCTCACTGGCTGCCCATTTGGTGAACTCTGCCTTCCAGCGCTAAATGTTGGGTCCCTGCCTGGATTTCCAATGCTTCGTTAACTCCCTTTTGGCTAGCAACAACCCCAGGTCCAAGAACTTACTCGTAACTTTCGTCCTAGCCGTATGAGGAAACCAGTGCAATATACATGCACCCATGTCTGGGTCTATCTGCCTGTCCGTCACCCCACATAATATATCAACCACTTCCTCCCAATACGTTCCCAACTGCGGGCAACTCCACATCATATGAATAAATTCCGCCTCTTCTGAGTTGCAGTGGGGGCACCGGGCTGTGTCCACATTAAAATACTTATTTATCCGCGCCGGGGTTAAATACGCCCTATGTAACACATAGAAATGGATAAGCTGGAACCTAGCATTACGCGTGCTCTTCCACGATCTCTCCACTATCTTAGACCACGTGGTTTCAGGAATTTCCCTACCCAGGTCTGCCTCCCAATTCCTTTGCAATTGACTCAATGGCTGCATCCCCTCAGCCACCATTCGCCTGTATAAGCACGTTATGGCTTTGAAAGTCCCCGCTGCCATCACGACATACTGACATGTTAAAGATGTCTGCGGCTCCGACAACCCTCCTCCCCAATGGCGTTGGATTGCCGATACAAGGGCTGAGTGCAGTAAGAAATCGCCCCTGGGAAGGCCATATCTATCTTGCAGTGTCTGATAAGGCAAGAGGACACCCTCCTCATATAGGTCCCCCATCACTTGCAACCCCTGCTCCTCCCACGCAGCCAGCGCAGACCAGTCTCCCCCATGTGGTAGGGCTGTGCACATGCCTAAAGGAATCTCTGGAGCGTACGGCCGGGCAGCCCCACCCCTACGTTGGCTTCGGATCAACACAATCTCAGCGTCCGCTCCTCGTGAGTTAAAGATCCAAGTCGCAGCCGCTGACAAAGTACAACAAATGATAGCACATGGCGTGGAATCCACCGGCCCATCGGGCCATCTGGGCCCCTAAACTCCCTCGCCACTGCCTGGGTAAGCCACTGCAGCTGAGCTGCTAGATAATACAGTTCGAAGTCTGGGACCGCCCATCCTCCCTCAGCTCGGGGTCGCATCATCGTGGCCAAAGCCACCCGCCGTCTACTGCTCCCCCATATAAACCCCCCCATCAAGGAACGGAGCGTTTTGAGTAACAAGCCTGGTATCCAAATCGGCAGCGTCCTGAAATAATACAGCAACCGAGGCAGTGCCACCATCTTCAAGAGTGCCACTCGGCCCGCCACCGATAGCGGCAATGTACCCCAGAACACCATGTTCCCTTTAATCCCTCGTAGTGCTCTGCCCACATTACCCTCCAACAGGTCCTCTTGCGTGTGATAGATGTTAATCCCAAGGTAAGGTAAACAGTGAAGCTCCCATCGTATGCCTCCCAATTGATCAGGGCTCACCGTCGTCTGGCTCACAGGGAACAGGCAAGTCTTTGCCCAGTTCACCCGAAGCCCTGAAATCGCACCGAACGTATGCAGTAACGTCGTCGCTCCCGTCAAAGCCTCTCCGGTAGTAGCCAGGAACATGAGTAGATCATCTGCGTAAAGTGAGATATACTGCATGTCACCGCGTAGCTCTAGACCAGCATAATGCTTCCCCGACCTGGCATGTGCAGCCAGCGGCTCAATTGCAAGAGCAAACAGCAGTGGAGACAGTGAACATCCCTGCCGCGTTCCCCGCCCCACTGAACAGGTTAATGAAACCGTCGCCCCTGTCCGCACTCGGGCCGTCGCTGAGCTGTAAAGGATCTGAGTCCACCCCACAAAAGTCTCTCCCAGGCCCATCACTCGCATAACCTGAAATAGGAACGGCCATTCCAGGCTATCAAAAGCCTTTTCAATATCAACCGAAAGGACCGTTGCGGTAGGTGCCGAACTGTGGTCCCCCTCCAGAATATGAAGTAGTCGCCACACGTTAACAGATTTGTTCCGTGTGGGGATGAAGCCCGCTTGGTCCGGATGGACCAGCTGTGTCATGTACGGGAGGAGCCGAGTCGCAAGGATCCTACTCAAAGTTTTGTAGTCAGTGGTCAACATTGAAAGTGGGCGATATGCCGTCATATCAGACGGTTCTCTCCCAGGCTTCAGCAACGGAATAATAATGGCCTCCCGAGTGGTTACCGGTAACTTCCCCACCTTCCGTGCCTCCTGATACACCGCCAGTAGTCGTGGAGCTAAGCGATCAACATATGCGGAATAGAATTCTATTGGTAGGCCATCCACCCCAGGCGTTTTGTTACGCGCCATATGCTTAATTGCGCTCCGAATTTCTCCGAGCGTGATCTCCTGCCCTAATAGGTCTTCTTGCTCCTTCTCCAGTCTAGGCAGAGTCAATTCAGAGAAGAATTCCCCCATGGCATCCCCATCCTGTCGTCATTTGCTGCGGTAGAGTTCAGTATAATAATCCACAAACAAGCCGTTTATCCCCTGCTGCGTGTACACCAATTCACCTGTCGGGGCCGTCAGTCCCAATATAGGTGTTTCTCGGGGGTTCAGGCTAGCCAACCATGCCAACAACGCGCCCGTCTTATCTCCTTCTGCGTGCATCCTCGCCCGGTATGACCTGTGGTCAAAGGATCGCAGCCTCTCCACCTGCATTGCCACTGCCTCTCTAGCCTCCAAGACCTCCCCCTGTGCCCCCAAGTCCTCAGGGCGGGCTCTCTCAGCCCTACACAACCGGTGCTCTGCTGCCTCTATGTCATTTAATAGCGTTTTCCTCACCCCCACCATTTTGGCAATACATAAGCCCCGAACTACCACCTTAAAAGCATCCCACTCAACTGCCACTGATGTCGCTGTGCCCTCATTCTCAGCAAAATATTGACTTATACCCGTTCCAAGGTCCTCGCAGAAGGCTGGATCTTCCAGCACCTCCGGTCGCAGCCGCCAGGTCGGTATCACAGCTCTCTCCCGGAACCATCGTATCTGCACTAGTAGCGGGTTATGATCCGATACCGTCCTAGTTAGATATTCGCTATGGATTACTTTGGCATGGATATCAGGGGTACATAATATCGCATCAAGCCGCACATGTAGTTCATGGAGGCCGGAGTAGTAAGAGTAGTCCCGCTCCTCTAAATGATGCGCACGCCATGTATCTACTAGCCCCCAATTATTCTGCCATGCGCATCTCGCCTTGGAGTCTATGTATTGGGGCGTCAGGGAGCGGGGGGTGGGATCTATCCATCTCTACATCCGCAATTGAATTAAAGTCCCCTCCCATCAATATCGAACTAGTCAGATATGGTGCTAAACTCCCTGATAGATGACCAAAGAAAGAGACCTGATCCACATTAGGGGCGTATCTGCTGCATAGCGTCACATCTACGCCATTTAGGCGACCTGTCACCACCACAAACCTCCCCTCCGGATCCACCAACTGTTGCGTTGGCTGGAATGGGACTCCCGCTCTGACCCATATCAGAGCTCCCCTGGCAAAAGCCGAATAGGTCGTATAAAATAATTGCCCCCTCCATCTAAGTTTCAGTGCCAGCCCCTCAGATCGATTAATATGTGTTTCCTGAAGAAAGGCTATGTGAGTCCCCCGTCGTACCAAATAAGCATGCACCTTATGGCGTCGCAGCATTGTGTGGTGTTGTAGGGATTCTGCACATACACAGAGCTATGCACAGGATAATAGGACCTCGGAGTATAGTGGTGAGCCAACCATGCCCCTTAGTATCCACAATCCCAATCCGACTAGCTTTAGCGTCTCATTCGCAGCGCCGCTACCAATGATTGAACAACCCAGAACACAGTCTCTCTCAGGACTCGCGGGAGCAAGAACACTCTTTCATCACTCACTCATACTTGTCCACAACATGCGTAATAAGAGACACTGTATAGTTTAAAATGTTTATTTCAACTATCGTGCTCTAAGATACAGTACACGTGCCAGTACTATCAGCATAATGCATAATGAGAAAATAATAAGCATGGTTACAATTCCATAGAATACAAACGGGGACAGCATTTTATAAAGACAGTGGATATAGGGCTAAATGGCCTTACCACCCTCCCCGTGCTAATAACTAGTTTATTTTAAAAATAGAAGACCTCTGGGCTTTGTCGGACGGACCCTCATACCTCAATATCTAGATGCAAGGTTTACATCACCAGACAAGCACAGCTCTTCTCCCTGGAAAGGTTTTTCTCCAAGTGTCACAAACAGCGAGCTCACAATATTAAAAGCACACGAATTTCTCCAGTGCAGCTGTATTTTGTGTTATGTCTAAGTGCGAGGGGGTGACCAGATCAGCAAGAACAAGGGACGTTGTTTTTCGACCTTGTACATGTTGTGCAGACGAAACCCACAGGGAACAGGAGAAAAGGTGAAAGGCAAAAAGGCAGACAGTTCTAATATAGCCGGGCACAAGCAGAGTCTGGAAAACAAAGTCACAAAGTAACGTGTGCAAAAAGGCATCATGGCAACCAGGCCTAAGCCAACTTAGCAATGAAGGTAAGGAGGCCACAAACCACACTACACCCTCCCCTGGTCAGTCCATAGGCCAAGACATAGGACGAAAACAGAGTTCAAATAGATGGAGCAGAATGAAAACGTCTGTTTGTGAACAGTCCCCAAGGACGGACGGTGAATAAAGAAAAAAATTCAGTCAAAAAAAATCCAGTGAGGCAGGACGCAGTAAGCGATGTTCCCTAATCCAATAGAGTGTAAGTGCAGAAAAACGCCACACCTTCCAAGAGGACATCGTTGGAATCGTCTGAAAAAAGAGACGCCATCCAGTTCAACACATCAAAACTGCACTCATGGTCCTCACATGAGGGAGCAGTGACCAGCATTGCGGGACAACTTGCGTGATACTCAATATAACTTTGTTGTAGGAGATTCTGAGCAGCCGCCCAGATATCCCATTGCGCCCAAACTCCAAGTGCAGCCGCACGCGGCATCAATCCAGTGCCGGAACAGTCCTGTTCATGGGCCACTCAGGGGGCCATCAACTGTTCAAAATCCGGGTCCGACTGAGACGTATTGGAGAGGCAAAGATCCAAGGACCAAGAAAAAAGACATCTTAAACAAGACATCACAGGTTGCACGCAAGTGAAATACGCAAAGCGAAAAGAAAGGTTATATGACACACTGAGTGTCGCCAATGGTAGGATGCCGAAGCTGAGGAGCATTCGATCACGAAGCATCCGGAGCCGACCGTGGTCGAGTAGGCCCCTAGGAAGTGTAGCCATTGTGCAGCAAACAAATGAAAAGTAGTATTCCAGCAGCTAACGCTAGAATCAACGGAAAGCCGCCAAAGACGCTGGAAAAAATAGAATGAATAAAAGCCGGTATTACACCAAATATAGTTTGAAAGGAGGTAACAAGGCCAGAGCCCACAACTTTAAAAAAGTGCACAAGACCCTCGGTGCGAGATGCATTAAAAACGCGGTGGATCAGCTCACCGAAATGTTGTGGGAGGTTTGTGTTCAAAAGGGCCTGTATCTCACTGTGGGTACTAGCCACCTGGAGGATAAATGTCTCCCGTGCGGATGTGAGCATAACCTCCTGATTCAATAATAGCGCTTTCATTCTGCTCAATTTATTGAAATCCGCCCTCAACGTTGGAATGGAAGGCCAAATGGAACTATCTATGATGTCGTGCGGGGGAGGAAAAAGCACATTCTTGCAGCAGACAACCCTGTGGGAAACTGTTACAATATATGGTATGCCGGCCAGCATGCCACAGCAGTCCTGATTATTCAGAAGGACATAGCTACCATTTGCAAGCACAGTGAAAGTAGGAGATATAGCAGGAGCAGGAATGCCCTTTAAAACACAAGCAAGATTCGGAGCCGAATCGTTACAAGCCCCGTGCAATTTAATGTTTTTACAAATTAGGGAATGACCCACTGCAGAATCGCAAGACTCTCCTGTGAGAAAAACCTCTTTTCCGTCCCTAATGCACCTGTACATGAAAGGCAGGGACCAAAGTTCATGCAAGAAGGCACTGCCTAAAGGCTGAAAACGGCCAACAGGATAATGCTTCATGCAGGAACTGAACTCAAATAAAGAAAAAGGCAAAGCGATAACCCCGTGTACTAGCCACACAGCAGAATCCAATTCTGCCACAGAGAATGGTAAGGGCTCTATTTTTTCGATACGTAATAGAGTGTATGTTGCATTTTTCATGGACATGAATTGCCGTTTCTCAGTTAAATTAAACGGCAAGAATAAGGCAGAGGTGTTCAAAAAATGCCAAGGAACTTTACCCATTTTAAGTGTTTGCAAAGTCCACGCAAACTGCATCACTGAACGCAATTGATTCTGACCATGATATAACACTGAAGCATCATCTTGTACAATATCAACAACAGAGGAAACAATATTCTCTAATGTGTAAATGCGGGAAGACAGGGTATTAATGCTATTGTCAACAACAGCAAGCACTTTTTCTAAATTTGCTTGATCTATTCCCCGAAGACGGGAAGCAGCTTCAATTTGCGAAAGCTTCCAGAGTTCATTATAAGTTTCATAAATGAATCGCTTAGGTCGAGGACCACGAGGCCCCAGAACAAAATCGGACAGATCGATGTTACCTGATAGGAGGGATAAATGTTGTTTCACAGAATCTAATGAAGAGTGCTGCAACCACTGTTTACATAATTTACCAACAGAATATGTTGTAACAGTACGAGAGTCAGAAAACCTCGGATCTGGCCTATCCTGTTTGTAACCAGGAGCTGAGTCATGAAAACGCAGTTGGCAGGCATTTGATGCTATGGGCCAAGACAACCAAGGTGACTGAACAAGTCGAAGAGATATTAAACAAATTGTTTTGAAACAAAGTTTGCAAATTAGCAAGGGAAATATTGAAATGCACGCTGTCGTTGGGAGTAGAAGACAACGAGGGAATGGATGGTGCATTTAATTGTTTAGCAGTAGCCAAACCCCAACACGTCGTCTGATAGATTGTATTATTTAAAAATAAAATTTGGGCCTGGATTAGGCAAGCACGATGTAAGACTTCCGTGCCTCGGACCTGCCATGACTTGGTGCCCCAAATAGACTTTAAGTCAATGGTGTCCTGCCAGTGCTCATAACCACCCACTGCTAATGCGTTTAAAAAGGAACCCGAATACAGCAACTTGGTGTGGGTCAACATGATCTTCTGTGTGGACGAAGTATTTAATTTAAAATAATAGGACCCAGGGTTCGACCTATCAAAGTCTGTAAAATAAGTAAACTTATTTCTGAAGAGTCTGGGAGCTACCTGGCAAAGGGGCCGGACAATGTTCCCATTGGGTGTAATTAAAAGGACCCCGAAGAGTACTTGGTTTATGGAGAAAGTGGTTGCCCCAATGCTGGTAACAATATAAATCGGCATAACTTGCAGAATTCATGTACAAATCTTCAGCATTAAAAGCAGCATAATATTTCAAATCAGTAAATAACGATTCAACGGCATGCACATCCCAATCGTCAGAATTAATATTACTTTTAACGACATCACCCATTGAAACACGGAGGACATTTGGTACATTAATAATCTCGGTTGGTCCATGAATTTGGAAATTTACTGCATCCCATACGATGCCATCAGCGACTGGGAAAGCTGAAATGTTCACAAATGTGTGGTCACGCTTCATGATGTGGGAAGAAGAATGCGGAGCCAAAGTTCCAGCGACACAGTTCACGGTAGAGCGTTCTGGTAAATAGTGACCATTGATGAGTAGAAAAAAAACTGTCACAAAGCCAAAGGACATGAACAGAAAAATCAGGAATAGAACCAACCAGATGTATGTCCATGGTGGGATCAAAAAATTGTCTCTGAACCAGGATACAAAAATACTGAATCTGGACGGGATAAGTGATGAGGTGGAAGCCGAATCAAAGGAATAACGGGTGGGGCTCAGGGCGTTGTTGGTAGGTGTGCCACCGACTCGGTGGCTGGATAGGTGTATTCAGTCTCCTCGTTGCAGGAGGAAGCCGGGAAGTCGAGCAGGCGATCAGGCAAATTGACCATCTCAATGGCAACATCAGTGACCGTGTGGGCTGGAGGGCCACAAACATTTGTCCTGGAAATGGCTGGACAAGAGACCGCAGGTGTTACACTATTCAGGATCGGCCAGATGTTGTAGCTTGACATTGTCCACTGAGATGTATCTGTTGTCTTTGCGACCAGGAAGCGGTGGTAAGATGACAGTACGGGTACCCTTCAAGCCAAGGACTGGAACTGGTGTACGATAAGAGGGGCCAAATTCCTTCTTGTTCTCCACCTTCTCTCGGACCAGATCTCCAACCTTCGGAAGCCAGCCGGCAACCGGAATCTGCAACGCAGCGTCAGTGGCTGAAGGCAAGTGTTCGTTAGCAAGTTTGTCACGAGCTCCTTGTAAGTCCTGTAACATAGTAGAATCATTATCTACGTCAAAGATTGCGGATTGCGCCGCCATGTCTAGACCATCAAGGTCGGGCACAAACATTCGTATGCCAAAGAGCATTTCGTAGGGGGTCCGCCCACCCAGAGGTCTTCTAGGGAGATTATTAAGTGCACGTTGTACGGTATACAAGTGGGCCAACCAGTTCCTGCCAGTACCTAAGACTCTAGCTGTCAAGGATTGCTTTAAGTCACGGTTCATTCGTTCAACAATCGAATTGCCCTCAGGCCGATATGGAGACGAAACTTACACCCGCACCCCCAGTGACCCCATTGCGTCCTTGTACGCCTTAGAGGTGAATGCTGGACCTTGGTCAGAATGGAAGGTGCCACAGGCAAAAATTCCCACAAAGACACGCAAATCCCTTATGACATTTCGAGCGTCAGCACTCCGTTGTGGCCAAACCCAGATGAAACGTGTGCACGAATCTACTGCAACTAAGATGTACTTATACGCAGTGTCAGAAGAAAATGGACCGCAGTGATCCAGGTAAACACACCCAAAAGGTCTGTTAGAAATACAGAGTGGGGTTTGTGGTGGTCGTGTAACCGTTGAAGGCTTAATTTGCTGACAAACGTCACAAGAAAGCACATAAGTACGGGTCTGTTTATATAAACCACGCCACCAGTAACGCTGCTGCAATATGGAAACAGTCGCCGAGACGCCAGCATGGGCCGAAGCCAAGCCTTCGTGTGCGGCCGTTATCAAGGAAGGTCTGCGGTCCGCGTTGGGAATCAGCCGATCACCAACGTCTGGAATTCTTACGTAAGGAGCCTGTTCGGGACCTAATTGGTAAGAGTACTTGGAAGGGAAACCCCGTGGGTAATTAGCACCTTCCTTTGTCGCAGCAATAGCTGCCAAAATATCATTATCTATTTTAGTCATGGATCTTGTAACTGCTGCTACTGTGCACGTGGCTACTGCAGATTTGGCAGCTTCATCTGCCAAACCGTTACCGACAGCGTGTGCTCCCACACGCTGGTGGCCAAGAGTGTGAATCACCTGTGTGAGAGGCAGACGTTGTTTCAGATCTGCCACTCGAACCCAAAGCATTTTATGCTTAATTGTGCTGCCTTTTGCATCTCTATAGTCGTTTTGCGACCAAAAGAATAGGTTGTCATTGAAAGACTGAACACAGTAGTAAGAATCGCATACTATAAGGGTCATCACGTCTGGATTAGCGAACTCAAGCGTGAGCACCAAAGCACGCAGCTCGGCCAATTGTGCAGTACTGTCTCCTAGTGCCTGTGTGTGCACTACAGTCGATTTGAACTCACCGTTCACCATGGTACCTGCAACAATAGCACATGCTGCGGAATAAGCATGCTTGGAACCCGTGGCCGGTTGTGCCGAACCATCAGTATATATAATACATTCGTACTCCTCAAGCGGTAGCAAAGACAGAGGAGGAGGATGAACAAATTCATACTGTAAAAACTCCTGTGTCTGAAGAGAGGAATCAAAAATAAAAGTGACATCCGGGGACGTCAGAGATGT
This sequence comes from Calotriton arnoldi, assembly GCA_963921515.1. Taxonomy (NCBI): domain Eukaryota; kingdom Metazoa; phylum Chordata; class Amphibia; order Caudata; family Salamandridae; genus Calotriton; species Calotriton arnoldi. The sequence continues at coordinate 240,377 of CAWUFW010004710.1, forward strand.
AGCCCATTGTATCCAACGGGGGTGCAATGCCTTAGAGTTCGGTACACTTGCCTTCGTCACTGCCTCAAGGGCAGGATATGGTGTTACCACCAAAATGCGTTTTCCCTGTGCCAGTGCGCGTTCCTTTAGAATCGCCATTTGCACTGCAGTCAAAACTTTCTCCACAGAGGAAAAGCGCATTTCTGCGGAAGTGTAAAGATGTGACTTGTATGCAATCGATACTGTGTCACCTTCGTTAAAGGTTAAGTACGTGAAACCCACTGCTCCCGGAACGATTCTAATCACCAGGTTTGTGTGGTTATCACGAGTCAACAAGAATTTAGATTGAAGTAGATCTGACTGCAAAGACTGCAGTATAGAGGAATGCTCAGGAAGCCAGCATGACTTCGAAAAGTTAGGTTGTATCAAGGCATAAAGAGGCTTGATACGCTGGGCATATTCGGAAATGTAAGTACGCCCGAAGTTAAGAAAACCCAGTAAAGACTGAAGCTTCTTCAGTGTAGTTGGAGGGCACAAAAGTGCGCACTTCTCCAGAAATGGGGTGCTAAGCCCTTACCTTCATTGTTGAGCTCATAGCCCAAAAACAAAACGGTATATTCAGCAATGTGAGATTTGGCAAAATTAAATTTGTATCCTAAGACCGCAAATTCAAGAATAATGCGGTCCACTCGGGAAAGATGCGGCCATAATTCGTCGACTGTCAGATAGATATCGTCGACGTACGAACACGCATCTGGGTCTATGCTGTCCAACAGAGAGGCAACACGGGCGGCGAATACACCTGGACTGTTTTGTAGCCCATGGGTAAACGCCGGAATTTGAATTGTTTACCACCGGAAGTGAAAGCGCTCCATTGGCTACACTCCGGGGACAAGTTGTGCGTGTAAAATCCATTGGCTAGGTCAAGTGTCGTTTTATATTTTTTACGAACAAGACTGTCTACAAGCGCAGAATTGTGGGTATTTTGCACCGCAAAGGTCCGACAATGAGAGTTCAAATGTCGGTAATCCAAAACCAGGCGGTACGATCCATCGGGTTTAGAAACCGCGAAAAGGGGATTATTCATTGGTGATACGCATGCTTCAATTACTCCTTGATATTCTAACTGTGTCAGAATGTCGGAAACGGGACCTTTAGCTTCCCGCTTGATGGGATATTGGGGTTGTGGCTGTGGCAGCGACCGCAAAGGAATATCATGGGGGGGAGAGTCTTCATCCCAGCCCATGTGGTTGCGGTATAACGCCGGAGCCAGGGCCCCAGCCCACTCAGCTGCGAGAGCCTCCGCTTTGTCCTTGGGGACATGACGAGAAAAGCTCAGAAGGATTACCTCCTCCCCTCTACGCGCAGCAAGTACGAATGGGGGCGGCCAATCCGCCTCTGCCAACAAAATGTCGTAAGAAGAGGTCAGATTCTCCCAAAAAATCCCTTTTATAACACGCTCAATGTCACCTTCAATTTGAATGACAATATTATATAGTCTGTCAGGGGGTGCCACTCGGGTGTCAGCTGTCTCGACAGTAATGAATGGTTCAGTTGCTGTCGCCTCCACATGAGGACATAGTGCCTCCCGCACTATGGTAACTTCCGCAGTGCTGTCTAGGAGCGTCACGGCCCACGTCCAATTCAGGAGTCTCGTTCTCACCGTCTGTGGCATACCTCGCTGTTACAGCTGCAACTTTCTTCTTCTGAAACTGTGGGCGAGAACGTGGAAATTCTTTGGGTTTCCCTCGGACCTGTGGTCGAGGCTGGTCTCGTCCCTGTGGAGCCCCACGACCCCTTCCTCTATTCTGGCGATCTCCTCCACCAGTCTGGGAGGTCGATGGTGCCTGTGAAGAACGAGGAGAACGCGGATAAGGACCTGAAATCTCTCTGGAGATTTAATTCTTGCTCTGTCGCGCAAATCATAAGTGCGTTCAGAAGAGACGGAAACCGGGGATGCGCCACGCGACCCTGGTTTCTTCTGTTGCTTACCCTGTTTTTTCAACCTCCAGCTCTTTTTAGTAAAGAACGGTTTCTCATCTTTCTCAGATTGAGTTTTTGGTTGTGGTTGTGATTGCGTTTGCGTTTTAGCAAAAGGCTTAACTCCCAGGCTATTGCGGCCAATGGTTTTATAAGCCTGTGCAATAATTTTCGGTAATTCGCGCGGCTTGTCCGGTTCTGGGATCAAAGCCAAAGCATTAGCTACTTGAAAGTTAACTGCATCGCCCTTGACATTCGCAAGGATTAAATCAGCCACCACATCGAACACTCCCACCAGTCTCATCCCCAATTCCACAGCCGCTTCAGGGCCATGCTCATCCTGTACTCGTTTAATTACAGAGGGGAGAACTGTCATGGAAGGAGTGCCGAAACACTTCGCATATACTGCTGCGAATACCTTACCCCAGTTGTTGCATTCTGCCAACTCGGGGATCAAGTCTTTTGGCAAACTAATCGTCAAAATCCTGTGTTTTTCCACAGGAGAAGTATTTGGAAAAACTGCCTCCAGCTGGTCAAATTTTTCTGAAAGCCAATAAGGTAAATCATCCTTATTTTGTGGGCGCTTGCTCATCACCGAATTAACCATGACGGGACTTATGGTTACACCGCCGGTCCAGCTGGATGCGCTGCAACTCCAGGAGGGGCTCCCTGGACTTTGCCTGTAACATACTGTACTAAAGCTCTGTGCACACGTATCAAAGACGTATGCAATTCACGCAGTTCAGCAACCGCAAGCGTCATATAACGCGGATGTGGGGTATACCCGGCCAAGACTGGCCAAGTGGCCCCTTCAATCGATAAGGGGCCTAAACGAATCGGGGTAACCGGTTGTGGGAGGGCGCCATTAAACCAAACACGGTGTTGCCATGCCGTGAGCGGTACTTCAAGAGTCCGATAAGGCCTATAAAGATTAGGAAGAGCGGTGGCTGTATATTCATGGAACAGATTATCAGTCCCATCCACCGCCGGGAAGGTGACCCAAGAGTAAAACACCTCAAAGTGGTAAGCAGGATCCGCTTGTACCACAAAGATCAGATCGACACCCGCGTCAGGCACTCCATACGCTGTCAAATGAGCCTGGAGCGCTGCGCGACTATGTGCCGCAATGTTGACAGCCATTAAGGCTAAGAATGGTCGACAACCTAGTACGAGGCAGCGCTATATAGGGTTTATAGTAACACCGTTTAAGAACTTCAAGCTTGAAAGAACCTATAAAAACATCAATATAGGAGGTACCATCCTCACACACGCTTCCGGAAACGTATGCGAAGGGTGTTGTGGACAAGCACAAGCACTACTCAAGCGTCTCGCAGATAAGCAGCCCACCACGTTGGTGGCGCCATGTTGTAGGGATTCTGCACATACACAGAGCTATGCACAGGATAATAGGACCTCGGAGTATAGTGGTGAGCCAACCATGCTCCTTAGTACCCACAATCCCAATCCGACTAGCTTTAGCGTCTCATTCGCAGCGCCGCTACCAATGATTAGACAACCCAGAACACGGTCTCTCTCAGGACTCGCGGGAGCAAGAACACTCTTTCATCACTCACTCATACTTGTCCACAACGTGCGTAATAAGAGACACTGTACAGTTTAAAATGTTTATTTCAACTATCGTGCTCTAAGATACAGTACACGTGCCAGTACTATCAGCATAATGCATAATGATAAAATAATAAGCATGGTTACAATTCCATAGAATACAAACGGGGACAGCATTTTATAAAGACAGTGGATATAGGGCTAAATGGCCTTACCACCCTCCCCATGCTAATAACTAGTTTATTATAAAAATAGAAGACCTCTGGGCTTTGTCGGACGGACCCTCATACCTCAATATCTAGATGCAAGGTTTACATCATCAGACAAGCACAGCTCTTCTTCCTGGAAAGGTTTTTCTCCAAGTGTCACAAACAGCGAGCTCACAATATTAAAAGTACACAAATTTCTCCTGTGCAGCTGTATTTTGTGTTATGTCTAAGTGCGAGGGGCTGACCAGATCAGCAAGAACAAGGGACGTTGTTTTTCGACCTTGTACATGTTGTGCAGACGAAACCCACAGGGAACAGGAGAAAAGGTGAAAGGCAAAAAGGCAGACAGTTCTAATATAGCCGGGCACAAGCAGAGTCTGGAAAACAAAGTCACAAAGTAACGTGTGCAAAAAGGCATCATGGCAACCAGGCCTAAGCCAACTTAGCAATGAAGGTAAGGAGGCCACAAACCACACTACAGTGGAGCCCCCGTACATTCCAGGTAATACATTTCAAGTCAAGTAACGTTCCCATGTTGAGGCCAATTCCTCCTAAACAACTGCCCCCCACATTGGAACACAACGGTGAATCTAACTACCCCAACCAAACCCCAGAACCGTCCCCAACTTCCCCATCCCAGAACAGGCGCTACAACGCTAGTACCCATCCAAACTACTGTTCAAACTGCTCCTTTAGTAAAAAACCAAGGAACCACACCCACACAAAATTAGGGGAGTCGGCCCAGAGCCTCAGAGGTTTGACCTCCTATTCCTCCATTAGCCTGCGCTGTACCCCCAAGAGAGCTAGTTGGCCCTACCCGAGGCTACAATATAGCGGGACCACAATAGTACATACTCATCTGACCTTACTAACCCCTCCAACCACCAGTGTTCAACCACTAGCCGAGTCAAGGGGAAATGCTCAAGGACCGGAGCCAATTCCCCTCCCACTCTCGCATCCATGCAAGTCAAGCCATGGTGTTATGCATCTACGATCTCATCTGCCGTCCCAGCCTTCACATGTGGCAAGTGAACACTTCCTGTTTCCGATTCTTCAGTGTCCGATCACAATGAGCCCTTTTCCGAGTCTGACGCCACCAGTGACGCTGTTCTTTTCTCTTGCGAAATGGCCATGACGGCCTGCAAAGCAGCAGAGCATTCTTTCTCCGTCTGTGTCTCCGTAGGCTTTTGAGCTGCAGGACGGTGTCTTCGGATGCGCTGCGATCGGCGTGGACGTGGCCCCTCCGCTAGCGTGCTCGTGTCACGCCCCGCTTCCCCAGTGCCCGCTTTGTACAACTCCAGCCAGGTCCAGGCTTCCTCAGGGCTATCGTGGAAGAATGTCTTACCATCCATGTCTATCTTCAGGCCTGCCGGGGACATCAGGGAATACTGGAGGCCCTCGTCTCGAAGCGCTCTCTTGACTTCTAAGAACGAAGCTCGGCGGCACTGTACTTCGAGTGTGTAGTCCAGGAACAGCGTCACTTTACCATTGCCCACCTGGTACGGGCCCGCGGTTCGGGCCTTGTGTAACAGGAGGTCCCTGACTTTGTAGTGGAGCAGCCTAGCCACCACCGGTCTGGGCAGTCTCCCGGGAGCCAGCGGCCGAGCTGGGACTCTATGTGCTCTTTCCAGGGTATAGAACGATGTCAGGCCTTCAGGTGCAACCTCCTTTCTCAGCCAGGCTTCCAGGTAATCCACCATGTTAGTCCCCTCCACTCCTTCCGGCAGCCCCACCACTCGGACATTGTTTCTTCGATTCCTTCTTTCGGCGTCTTCTGCCCTCCGCTCCAGGGTTTGCAAACGGTGGTGGACGTCCGTCATCTGAGCTTCCATCGGCTTTTGGGCAGGTTCCAAGGTCTCTAGGGTGACTTCCGTCTGCTTCACCCTGTCAGCAAGTTTAGCATGATCAGCTCGGAGCAATCCTAGTTCCTGTGGCACATGCGCAATGTCCAGCTGTAGAGCCTCCCTGGTGTCATTAATAGCTTTAAGTATTTGATCCACTTGTTGCTGCAACATCCCTTCTGAATGTTGTGGGAGCCCTTCCTGCTTGTCTGGCGCTCCCGTATCTTCTTCCAGCTCAGGGGGCGCACCCGCCTGCTTCCCTCTGGGCTTCCCCATTAATGCTTGTGGCGTAAGTCCCAGCCCTCAGGCAGGCTCCCCTTCGATAGCCAGCGCTATGCGTGTCAAACGTAGGGGCTCTAACGTTGTGCCTCTAACAGTAGGGGCTGTCCCACCACCTCAGCACTTTCCTCTCACCTTGTAGCCTGCCGCCCCACTGGTTCACCCCTCCGAGCACCTCTAGCTGCAGTCTGCTCAATGCACCGACTCTCCACACAGTTTTCACCCACTGCCGCAGGCCAGATACAGAGCAGTGCTTCACCGGAGACCCAAGACTCTCCTGGTCACAGTGCGTTCGTCCTCATGGACTGAGGAGTTGTTCCAAGGGACCCATACAGCCGTCACAGTCCAGTCCAAGGTCTCCCCTACCATGCATTCGCCGCCGCTCTGTCCCTTTCTCTGCAGTGCGGCTGCTCGCCGCTCATTCCACATGTAGCATCCCAGGCCTCAAAAGCACCTCTCGCTTCCCTACTCGTCCGATCTCCGCCTCATTGCACGCAACACAGCAGCACGAGGAGGTCCTCTATGCACTAGGGGCCGTGACACCAGTCTCCTTAGCAGCGCCGTTACTGCACCATCCACTGCTTAGCACATCGTCCACAACAGCTGGGGAGCACGCCAGATGCCGAGCTCCTCCCGTCTGGCCGTGCCCAGCCGCACTATTCAGCCTGTCTCGCAGTGCTGGCGTGCCCATGTATGCTGGAGCCCAAGATGGCGGACCACAGCTCCTGGCAGTCCGACCGCTGCCCAACTCCCTTAGCGGCGCTGCGACGTCTCAGTCAATGGGTCAGGGCCCCGTTCAATCAATCTAAGCCCCGTGCTCTCCTATGGCGCTGCTTCGGTGACTTCCGCCGGTCTGCAATATATACCGGTGTTGCCTTACCTCCTGTGTCCACCAGCCTCCATGCACACCTCCAGCTCCCGATCGTTACCGTCCAAAAGAGCCCTCCGGGGCCCCCTCCGCAACGCGCCTCTGCCCAATGTCATGCAATTGGCAAGCCCTTCAAAGCGGCTGCGTGCGGTAATGCTCACCGCTGCCTGCCGCCTAGACTGCTCCTCCATCACATCAGGCGCCCAAGATGGCGGTCCGCCCCTCAAGTCAGCCGGTCTTGCGGAAGTTGATCTTTCCAGCAGGCGCCCTAGTAACTTGTCCGGCACCTTAAATCCTCGTTCGCGTTTTGCAGGGACACCTCCCCATATGACGACCGCGTCCTGTGCTTCTTTTGTCCTTCCGGCCGCAACGATCCACGGCGGCAGCAAGCCCCTCTGCGCTGCGTCGGCAATGAGTGGCCCCGAACCCTCAGAGCCCCCCAAATGTTACTGTGGTGGTAGCGCCAGAGTGAGCGCCGACGAACGAGTCTTGGCAACCCCTGCAGCTCCCACATCAATTTTTGAGGCCGTCCCTCAGCGCCTCCACCAAGTCCGGAACACCGCCATTGCCGCCATCTTGATCACCCTTCAGGCGATCGGATTGCCTCATCGATTCCTCGGTCAGCAGGGTGTTAAATCTCCCCGTTAATGCTGCGGAAGCCCCCAGCCCCCCGCCGCCACCTCTCCAAGCGCTCGGGGGCTCGTTGCAATGTCCCGATTCAGGATAACTATCGGGGTCAGCGCGGAGCTCCAAGCTCACACGTCTTCCCTCATCCGCTCCGTGGCCACGCCCCCCAGTCCTCTCCCTACATTTACACTACCCAGCATGACCCCCCGACACTACCCATAACCACTACTCTGCACTACACACACACCACAACACTATCCTAAACCCTAAAACACTACCCCCAGCACGACCCTCCCACGACCCCCAGTCCGGTCCCTACACTGAAACACTACCCTGCACGACCCCCGACACTACCCTAAACCCTAAAACACTACCCTACACTACACAAACACCACAACACTACCCTAAACCCTAAAACACTGCCCCCAGCATGACCCTCCCCCGACCCCCAGTCCGGTCCCTACTCTCAAACACTACCCTGCACGACCCCCGACACTACCCTAAACCCTAAAACCCTACCCTACACTACACAAACACTACCCTAAACCCTAAAACACTACCCCCAGCATGACCCCCCCGACCCCCAGTCCGGTCCCTACACTGAAACACTACCCCGCATGACCCCCCGAGACTACCCTAAACCCTAAAAAATTAACCCCCACCCCAGGCCCAATCCCCCTTACCTCATTCTCCTCGTGGTTCCTCTCTCCTCCTTGTTCCTGCTTCACGTCGTCTGTCTCTGAGGGGCGGTGCACATCATTGTGAGGAAACGGAAGAGCCTCTGTTTCCTCACAACGACGTGGATCGCCTATATTTTTTTTTACAATGCGTGTGCATTTACCATACATACCTTTACAACGAAATTTGTTGTAAAGGCATGCGTGGTAAATGCACACGCGTTGTAAAAAAATGCGGAGTAATGGTATGCGGGGTAGGTGCACCTTGCGTAGTACTTGAATGCGAATTAATGATATGCGGGGTCAAAAATTTGTTGTGAAGGATATTTACCATTCTGCCTCTTTTCACATCCGCGCACACTATCAGACAGATAATGGATTTGCAAAGTCGGCCACGATTAAGAAAAGTGATTTGGCTGCTTACTGGAGTATGGTCAAAACTAAGCGGTTCTCATCTATTATGAGGCCTACCCTGACTAGAGAATTCTTGGAGATCAAGCACGAGACCAAGTTTGAAACATATTGGGACCTCATTACCAGGCCAATAGACAGGAAACTGTATCACCAGTTCAGGGTAGGTTCACTTCCAATAAGAGCTTTTACTAGTAGTTGGCACTTGCCAACGGATGACAAATGTATCTCATGCCCGGCCCAAATTGAGACATTAGCGCACATTATGTTCGTATGCCCAGCCTATGATCTACCTAGGACCAAAAGGCTCAAACCTATTTGTATGAATTTGGGCACAAGATTGGCCCTAGATGCCTTAGGGATCCTAAGGACAAACACCAAAGACTCCATAGTGGTAGCAGTGGCAAAATGTTTGAGCTGGATGTGGGTCATCCGTGCTAACAAGATGAGGGTACACTAATTTTGACATTTTTATTCTCGAGGGTTGAGATAGTATGGAATGGGCCTGTTGAAAAATAAATGTCTGTCTAGACCCCGAGATTTGGCAACTTAAGAGATGATTATTTGCTGACCCTTCATCTAAATCTGGTTCCTATATCTTGGGCTGATAATAGGAAAGAACTGCCCTGTTCAGTTTTCGTGTTTGTATGTATATTGCTTTTTATGGGCTTTTTAAAGGTGTTTTTATTTTTATAACTCTGTCATTTTATGTAACAACGTTTTTAACTCATATGTAAATACATCTGTGGTTTTTATATAAGCCTGGACGATTGTAGATCGTATATCATATTCCAAGTTTTTAATTACTGATGTATTTTGTCTTTTATGATTTTGTAAATCGAAATAAAGACCTTATTGATTGATTGATTGATTTGGCTGTCATATTTCACGCATGCTGCATGAAAGCAGGTCACACAGATAATGCCACTCTGCAGTGCTGTAAACGATAATTAAAGCGATGACTCTCTCTGTACAGGGTGACAACAAATTATACAAATGATGACAAACATTGATTTTAAATAGCTCTACTTCTTAGAGAGCACCGGCTCTGGTTTTCTTTCTTTAGCAGTCATTTGCTATATTTGCACATTCTTCCATGGAAAATTATCTTTGTCTAGTAGCTTGCAGCATATTGTATTTTAATTTGCGCTGCTGTTTATCCAGTGAAAGGTGCTCATCTTATGTGTTAGGGTCTTCCACATACAGTTCTTCCACTTCTATCTAGCAATAGTCATGCACGAGAAAAAATAAGGTTTCGATTTTTATTCTTTTGCATATTTCAAATTGTGCCATTTTGGCTGTACATATATGAGAATGTTAATTCAAAGTAGCTGGGCTTCTATACTGAGGTAGTCCTAATGAGTTTTATGGTTATAAATTGCACCATCAACATTGCAGTTTTCCTTAATGTTCTTCTGTTGGTCTTCTTAAAAGGGTATTCTGTCATAAGTATAAAAATAAAAATTCATTTTTTAGTTCTCTGGAATCTGAAGATAAAATTAAAATAGCAATAAGCCGTGTATTTTCTCAGGCAGAAATGATGTGTAAAAAATCACGCGTCTATTTTTACCCGCTCTTAATCAACACTAGATACCACTGATGAAAAGCATATGACATCCTCGAGAGCATTGGGATAACATGACTCCCGACCCATTTTATTCCGAGCATAGATATGACTAGGACATAACACTCCGCCTTTGAGTCTGCAGAGAATGTGAGCTCGAGAAGCTTTGGAGGGTGATCCCGTTGAAGTCAATGGAGATAAAATATATTTTGGAGGGCGAAGAAGGTTTTCGGGTTGGTAATCTCATTGAAATGTCAGTTTTTTGAAGAGGAGTCCAAAGAGGACGAACCCTCCAAAAAAATGTGAACGAGAGGTTTAACAGATAACGATATCATCTGCAAGACCCATTGCTCCTACACCAGTCCCTGCCGGCACAAAGAAAGTGTCATGCGATTCTCCATAGAAAAGTAATCCAAGCGACACTACATACACAGGCATGCATATAAGGCATAGAGAATGACGAAACATTCAGTTCTTGGTGCATCTTGGGAGAACTTACTAACCACTAACAGAAACCCTGCTGCGCCACTATACTATTGTATTGAATATTTTTGGGAAATTAATAATACAGCAAAACTGCTAGTTATTCACGCCGCTGTCTGCTTTCCAGTTGTGTGTATTTGGTGGGGGATTATCAGTTTTAAGATATGCTGACAATGAATTGTCTCATTATTTTAAAAATTATTGGTTGCTTTGAATAATTAGCATATTTTGCCTGCCCATCTCTCGACACCCCCTGAAAGATTGGCGCTTGATTTAGCATGCCTAACAATTTGACATCCGACCCAACATTCTCCTGTTCATTAGAGACAGGAGCACAAAGAGCAAGTAGAAGCTTTTTTGACACACGCAAAGGCTTGGATGGGAATCCTTCCACTGTTGGAAGCACAGAAAATGATCAGAGATGCACACGTCAGTCAGCGCCACTGCCATGCACGTATTGCATGCAAGTCTAAACAAGCATTTGCAATGCAACAGGTCTCGCATTTACGCGAGTTTGAGCTATTGGCATTGTAAATGACAATGCCTTTTATTTATGTTTTGGTTTTTGAAACATAATAAAACGCATTGTAATTTACAATGCCAATAGATTAAACTCGTGTAAATGCGAGACCTATTGCAATGCAAATGCTTGTTCTAGTAAGGTGATTACAACGTACTTTCGTTGAATCCTAGTTCCCCCATAGGCTAGGTTTTTTCGATATACTTGAATTTTTTAAAACTATATACAATAAGGAGGGTAAACCTAGCATTAACCTCTACCTCCCCCAATTTTTTGGTTCTATGTAGTATGCCTACATAGGTAGGACATGTACAGAAAGATGCAAGAGAGGTGCAGAAAGAGAAAGAAAGGTGCAGAAAGAAGCAAGAAAAATGCAGAAAGAGGCAACAGAAGTCCAGAAAGAGGAAGAAATGTGCAGAAAGAAGCATGAGCAGTGCAGAAATAAACAACAGAGGTGCAGAAGGAGGCAAGGGGGTGCAGAAAGAGGCAAGAGAAGTGAAGAAAGAGGAAGAAAGGTGCACAAAAAAGCAAGAAAAATGAATAAAGAGGCAACAGAAGTCCAGAAAGAGGAAGAAAGGTACAGAAAGAAGCAAGAGCAGTGCAGAAAGAAACAAGAGAGGAGCAGAAAGAGGCAAGAGGGGTGCAGGAAGAAGCTCAGGAAGTGCAGAAAGAAGCAAGTGAGGTGCAAAAGAGGCAACAGAAGTGCAGAAAGAGGCAGGAGAGGTGCAGAAAGAGGCAAGAGAGGTACAAAAGATGCAAGAGAGGTGCAGAAAGAGGAAGAAAGGTACAGAAAGAAGCAAGAGCAGTGCAGAAAGAAACAGCAGAGGTGCAGAAGGAGGCAAGAGGGGTGCAGAAAGAGGCAAGAGAAGTGAAGAAGGAAGCAAAACAGGTGCAGAAAGAGGCAAGAGGGATGCTGAAAGAGGCAAGAGAGGTGCGGAAAGAGGCAAGAGGTGCACAAAGGGGGAATAAGGGTGCAGAAAGAGGCAAGAGGGGTACAGAAAGAAGCAACAGAGGTGCAGAAAGAGGCAAGAGGTGTGCAGAAAGAGGCAAGAGAGGTGCAGAAAGAAGCAACAGAGGTACAGAAAGATGCAAGAGAAGTGCAGAAAGAGGCAAGAGAGTTGCAGAAACAGGCAAAAGAGGTGCAGAAAGAGGGAACAGGGGTGCAGAAAGAGGCAAGAGAGGTGCACAAAGAGGCAAGAGAGGTGCAGAAAGAAACAAGAGAAGTACAGAAACAAGCAACAGAGGTGCATAAAGAGGCAAGAAGGGTGCAGAAAGAAGCTCGGGAAATGCAGAAAGAGGTAGGAGAGGTGCAGAAAGAGGCAAGAGGTGCACAAAGGGGGAAGAAGGGTGAAGAAAGAGGCAAGAGGTGTGCAGAAAGAAGCAAGAGAGATGCAGAGAGAAGCAAGAGTAGTGTAGAAACAAGCTACAGAGGAGTAGAAAGAGGCAAGAGGGGTGCAGAAAGAGGCAAGAGAAGTACAGAAAGAAGCAACAGAGGTGCAGAAAGAGGCGAGAGGAGTACAGAAAGAGGCAAGAGAGTTGCAGAAACAGGCAAAAGAGTTGTAGAAAGAGCGAAGAGGGGTACAGACAGAGGCAAGAGATATGCAGAAAGAGGGAAGAAGGGTGCAGAAATAGGCCAGAGAGGTGCAGATAGAAGCAAGAGCAGTGCAGGAAGAACCAACAGAGGTGCAGAAAGAGGCAAGATGGGTGCAGACAGAGGCAAGAGAAGTGCAGAAAGAAGCAAAAGAGGAGCAGAAAGAGGCAAGAGGGGTGCAGAAAGAGGCAAAAGAGGAGCAGAATGAAACAAGAGAAGTGCAGAAAGAGGCACAAGAGGTGTAGAAAGAAGCAAGAGAGGTGCATAAAGAAGCAACAGAGGTGCAGAAAGAGGCAAAAGGGGTGCAGAAAGAGGCAAGAGAAGTGCAGAAAGAAGCAACAGAGGTACAGAAAGATGCAAGAGAAGTGCAGAAAGAGGCAAGAGAGTTGCAGAAACAGGCAAAAGGGGTACAGAAAGAGGGAACAGGGTGCAGAAAGAGGTAAAAGAGGTGCACAAAGAGGAAAGAGAGGTGCAGAAACAAGCAACAGGGTGCAGAAAGAGGCAAGAGAAGTGCAGAAAGAATCAACAGAGGTGCATAAAGAGGCAAGAGAAGTGCAGAAAGAGGCAAGAGAGTTGCAGAAACACACAAGAGAGGTGCAGAAAGAAGGAACAGGGGTTTAGACAGAGGCAAGAGAGGTGCAGAAAGAGGGAAAAGGGGTGCAGAAAGAGGCAAGAGGGGTGCAGAAATGTGCAAAAGAGGTGCAAAAAGAACCAACAGAGGTGCAGAAGGAGGGAGGCAAGAGGGGGCAAGAGGGGAACAGAAATTTGTAAGAGAGGTGCAGAAAAAAGCGAGAGCAGTGCAGAAAGAACCAACAGAGGTGCAGAAACAGACAAGCGGGGTGCAGAAAGAGGCAAGAAAAGTGGAGAAAGAAACAACAGAGGTGCCGAAGAAGGCAACAGAACTGCAGAAAGAGGCAAAAGAGTTGCAGAAACAGGCAAGAGAGGTACAGAAAAAGGGAACAGGGGTGCAGAAAGAGGCAAAAGAGGTGCAGAAAGAGGGAACAGGGGTGCAGACAGAGGCAAGAGAGGTGCAGAAAGAGGGAAGAAGGGTGCAGAAAGAGGCAAGAGAAGTACAGATAGAAGTGCAGTAACAAGCAACAGAGGTGCAGAAAGAGGCAAGAGGGGTGCAGAAAGAGACGAGAGAAGTGCAGAAAGAAGCAACAGAGGTGCAGAAAGAGGCAAGAGAAGTACAGAAACAGGCAAGAGAGTTGCTGAAACAGGCAAAAGAGGTGCAGAAAGAGTGAACAGGGGTGCAGGCAGAGGCAAGAGAGGTGCAGGAAGAGGGAAGAGGAGTGCAAAAAGAGGCAAGAGGGGTACAGAAATTTGCAAGAGAGGTGCAGAAAGAAGCAAGTGTACTGCAGAAAGAACCAACAGAGGTGCAGAAAGAAGCAAGAAAAATGCAGAAAGAGGCAACAGAAGTCCAGAAAGAGGAAGAAATGTGCAGAAAGAAGCAAGAGCAGTGCAGAAATAAACAACAGAGGTGCAGAAGGAGGCAAGGGGGTGCAGAAAGAGGCAAGAGAAGTGAAGAAAGAGGAAGAAAGGTGCACAAAAAAGCAAGAAAAATGAATAAAGAGGCAACAGAAGTCCAGAAAGAGGAAGAAAGGTACAGAAAGAAGCAAGAGCAGTGCAGAAAGAAACAAGAGAGGAGCAGAAAGAGGCAAGAGGGGTGCAGGAAGAAGCTCAGGAAGTGCAGAAAGAAGCAAGTGAGGTGCAAAAAGAGGCAACAGAAGTGCAGAAAGAGGCAGGAGAGGTGCAGAAAGAGGCAAGAGAGGTACAAAAGATGCAAGAGAGGTGCAGAAAGAGGAAGAAAGGTACAGAAAGAAGCAAGAGCAGTGCAGAAAGAAACAGCAGAGGTGCAGAAGGAGGCAAGAGGGGTGCAGAAAGAGGCAAGAGAAGTGAAGAAGGAAGCAAAACAGGTGCAGAAAGAGGCAAGAGGGATGCTGAAAGAGGCAAGAGAGGTGCTGGGAAAGAGGCAAGAGGTGCACAAAGGGGGAATAAGGGTGCAGAAAGAGGCAAGAGGGGTACAGAAAGAAGCAACAGAGGTGCAGAAAGAGGCAAGAGGTGTGCAGAAAGAGGCAAGAGAGGTGCAGAAAGAAGCAACAGAGGTACAGAAAGATGCAAGAGAAGTGCAGAAAGAGGCAAGAGAGTTGCAGAAACAGGCAAAAGAGGTGCAGAAAGAGGGAACAGGGGTGCAGAAAGAGGCAAGAGAGGTGCACAAAGAGGCAAGAGAGGTGCAGAAAGAAACAAGAGAAGTACAGAAACAAGCAACAGAGGTGCATAAAGAGGCAAGAAGGGTGCAGAAAGAAGCTCGGGAAATGCAGAAAGAGGTAGGAGAGGTGCAGAAAGAGGCAAGAGGTGCACAAAGGGGAAGAAGGGTGAAGAAAGAGGCAAGAGGTGTGCAGAAAGAAGCAAGAGAGATGCAGAGAGAAGCAAGAGTAGTGTAGAAACAAGCTACAGAGGAGCAGAAAGAGGCAAGAGGGGTGCAGAAAGAGGCAAGAGAAGTACAGAAAGAAGCAACAGAGGTGCAGAAAGAGGCGAGAGGAGTACAGAAAGAGGCAAGAGAGTTGCAGAAACAGGCAAAAGAGTTGTAGAAAGAGCGAAGAGGGGTACAGACAGAGGCAAGAGATATGCAGAAAGAGGGAAGAAGGGTGCAGAAATAGGCCAGAGAGGTGCAGATAGAAGCAAGAGCAGTGCAGGAAGAACCAACAGGAGGTGCAGAAAGAGGCAAGATGGGTGCAGACAGAGGCAAGAGAAGTGCAGAAAGAAGCAAGAGAGGAGCAGAAAGAGGCAAGAGGGGTGCAGAAAGAGGCAAAAGAGGTGCAGAATGAAACAAGAGAAGTGCAGAAAGAGGCACAAGAGGTGTAGAAAGAAGCAAGAGAGGTGCATAAAGAAGCAACAGAGGTGCAGAAAGAGGCAAAAGGGGTGCAGAAAGAGGCAAGAGAAGTGCAGAAAGAAGCAACAGAGGTACAGAAAGATGCAAGAGAAGTGCAGAAAGAGGCAAGAGAGTTGCAGAAACAGGCAAAAGGGGTACAGAAAGAGGGAACAGGGTGCAGAAAGAGGTAAGAGAGGTGCACAAAGAGGAAAGAGAGGTGCAGAAACAAGCAACAGGGTGCAGAAAGAGGCAAGAGAAGTGCAGAAAGAATCAACAGAGGTGCATAAAGAGGCAAGAGAAGTGCAGAAAGAGGCAAGAGAGTTGCAGAAACACGCAAGAGAGGTGCAGAAAGAAGGAACAGGGGTTTAGACAGAGGCAAGAGAGGTGCAGAAAGAAGGAAAAGGGGTGCAGAAAGAGGCAAGAGGGGTGCAGAAATGTGCAAAAGAGGTGCAAAAAGAACCAACAGAGGTGCAGAAGGAGGGAGGCAAGAGGGGGCAAGAGGGGAACAGAAATTTGTAAGAGAGGTGCAGAAAGAAGCGAGAGCAGTGCAGAAAGAACCAACAGAGGTGCAGAAACAGACAAGAGGGGTGCAGAAAGAGGCAAGAGAAGTGCATAAAGAAGCAACAGAGGTGCAGAAGAAGGCAACAGAACTGCAGAAAGAGGCAAGAGAGTTGCAGAAATAGGGAAGAGAGGTACAGAAAAAGGGAACAGGGGTGCAGACAGAGGCAAGAGAGGTGCAGATAGAAGTGCAGTAACAAGCAACAGAGGTGCAGAAAGAGGCAAGAGGGTTGCAGAAGGAGGCGAGAGAAGTGCAGAAAGAAGCAACAGAGGTGCAGAAAGAGGCAAGAGAAGTACAGAAACAGGCAAGAGAGTTGCTGAAACAGGCAAAAGAGGTGCAGAAAGAGTGAACAGGGGTGCAGGCAGAGGCAAGAGAGGTGCAGGAAGAGGGGTGCAAAAAGAGGCAATAGGGAAGAGATTGCAGAAAATGGGAACAGGGGTGCAGAAAGAGGCAAAAGAGGTGCAGAAAGAAGGAACAGGGTTGCAGACAGAGGCAAGAGAGGTACAGAAAGAGGGAAGAAGGGTGCAGAATGAGGCAAGAGAAATACAGAGAGAAGTGCAGTAACAAGCCACAGAGGTGCAGAAAGAGGCAAGAGGGGTGCAGAAAGAGGTGAGAGAAGTGCAGAAAGAAGCAACAGAGGTGCAGAAAGAGGCAATAGAAGTACAGAAACAGGCAAGAGAGTTGCTGAAACAGGCAAAAGAGGTGCAGAACGAGGGAACAGGGGTGCAGGCAGAGGCAAGAGAGGTGCAGGAAGTGCAAAAAGAAGCAAGAGGGGTACAGAAATTTGCAAGAGAGGTGCAGAAAGAAGCAAGTGTACTGCAGAAAGAACCAACAGAGGTGCGGAAAGAGGCAAGAGGGGTACGGACAGATGCAAGAAAAGTGCAGAAAGAAGCAAAAGAGGTGCAGAAAGAGGCAAGAGGTGTGCAGAAAGAAGCAAGAGAAGTGCAGAAAGAAGCAAGAGATGTGCCGAAAGAGGCAACAGGGGTGCAGAAAGAAGCAAGAGATGTGTAGAAAGAAGCAAGAGAAGTGCAGAAAGAAGCAACATAGTTGCAGAAGAATGCAAAAGAAGTCCAGAAAGAGGCAAGAGAGTTGCAGAAACAGGCAAAAGAGGTGCAGAAAGAAGCAAGAGAGGTGCAGAAAGAGGCAAGAGAGGTGGAGAAAGAGGCAAGAGGGTTGCAGAAATTTGCGAGAGGTGCAGAAAGAAGCAAGAGAGGGTCAGAATGAAGCAAGAGAAGTGCAGAAAGAAGCAACAGAGCTGCAGAAAGAGGCAAGAGGGGTGCTTAAAGAGGCAAGAGAAGTGCAGAAAGAAGCAACAAAGTTGCAGAAGAAGGCAAGAGAAGTGCAGAAATAGGCAAGAGAGTTGCAGAAACAGGCAAACGAGGTGCAGAAAGAAGCAAGAGCAGTGCAGAAAGAACCAACAGAGGTGCAGAAGGAGGCAAGAGGGTTGCAGAAAGAGGCAAGAGAGGTTCAGAAAGAAGCAAGAGCAGTGCAGAAGGAAACAACAGAGGTGCAGAAGGAGGCAACAGGGGTGCAGAAAGAGGCAATAGAAGTGCAGAAAAAAGCAAAAGAGGTACAGAAAACGGCAAGAGGGGTGCAGAAAGAGGCAAGAGTAGTGCAGAAAGAACCAACAGAGGTGCGGAAAGAGGCAAAAGGGGTACAGACAGATGCAAGAAAAGTGCAGAAAGAAGCAAAAGAGGTGCAGAAAGAGGCAAGGGGCATGCAGAAAGAGGCAAGAGAGGTAGAGAAAGAGGCAAGAGGGGTGCAGAAATTTGCAAGAGAGGTGCAGAAAGAAGCAAGAGAGGTGCAGAATGAAGCAAGAGAAGTGCAGAAAGAAGCAACTGCGGTGCAGAAAGAGGCAAGAGAGGTACAGAATGAGGCAAGAGAAGTGCAGAGAGAAGCAACAGAGGTGCAGAAAGAGGCAACAGGGGTGCAGAAAGAAGCAAGAGATGTGTAGAAAGAAGCAAGAGAAGTGCAGAAAGAAGCAACAGAGGTGCAGAAAGAGGCAAGAGGGGTACAGAAAGAGGCAAGAGAAGTTCAGAAAGAAGCAATAGAGTTGCAGAAGAAGGCAAGAGAAGTGCAGAAAGAGGCAAGAGAGTTGCAGAAACAGGCAAAAGAGGTGCAGAAAGAGTGAACAGGGGTGCAGGCAGAGGCAAGAGAGGTGCAGGAAGAGGGAAGGGGGTACAGAAAGAGGCAGGAGGGGTGCAGAAATTTGCAAGAGAGGTGCAGAAAGAAGCAAGAGTAGTGCGGAAAAAACCAACAGAGGTGCAGAAGGAGGCAAGAGGGGTGCAGAAAGAGGCAAGAGGGGTGCAGAAATCTGCAAGAGAGGTTCAGAAAGAGGCAAGAGCAGTGCAGAAGGAAACAACGGAGGTGCAGAAGGAGGCAAGGGGAGTGCAGAATGAGGCAAGAGAAGTGCAGAAAGAAGCAAAAGAGGTACAGAAAAAGGCAAGAGGGGTGCAAAAAGAGGGAAGAGAGGTGCAGAAAGAGGCAAGAGAGGTGCAGAAAGAGGGAAGAAGGGTGCAGAAAGAGGCAAGAGGGGTACAGAAAGAAGCAAGAGAGGTGCAGAAAGAAGCAAGAGAAGTTCAGAAAGAAGCAACAGAGGTGCAGAAGGAGGCAAGAGGGGTGCAGAAAGAGGCAAGAGAGGTGCAGAAAGAGGCAAGAGAGGTGCAGAAAGAGTCAATAGGGGTGCAAAAATTTGCAAGAGAGTTGCAGAAAGAAGCAAGAGCAGTGCAGAAAGAACCAACAGAGGTGCAGAAAGAGGCAAGAGGGTGTAGAAAGAGGCAAGAGAAATACAGAAAGAAGCAACAGAGTTGCAGAAGGAGGCAGGAGAACTGCAGAAAGAGGCAAGAGAGTTGCAGACATTTGCAACAGAGGTGCAGAAAGAAGCAAGAGCAGTGCAGAAAGAACGAACAGAGGTGCAGAAAGAGGCAAGAGGGGTGCAGAAAGAAGCACAGGAAGTGCACAAAGAAGCAAGTGAGGTGCACAAAGAAGCAAGAGAAGTGAAGAAAGAGGCAAGAGAGGTGCAGAAAGAGGCACAAGAAGTACAGAAAGATGCGAGAGGTGCAGAAAGATGAAGAAAGGTGCAGAAATAAGCAAGAAAAATGCAGAAAGATGCAAAAGCAGTCCAGAAAGAAGAAGAAATGTGTAGAAAGAAGCAAGAGCAGTGCAGAAAGAAACAACAGAGGTGCAGAAGGAGGCAAGAGGGGTGCAGAAAGAGGCAAGAGAAGTGCAGAAAGATGCAAAGCAGGTGCAGAAAGAGGCAAGAGGGGTGTAGAAAGAGGCAAAGCAGGTGCAGAAAGAGGCAAGAGGGGTGCAGAAAGAAGCAAGAGAGGTGCAGAAAGAGGGAACAGGGGTGCAGACAGAGGCAAGAGAGGTGCAGGAAGAGGGGTGCAGAAAGAGGCAAGAAGGATGCAGACATTTGCAAGAGAGGTGCAGAAAGAAGCAAGAGCAGTGCATGAAAAACCAACAGAGGTGCAGAAAGAGGCAAGATGAGTGCAGACAGAGGCAAGAGAAGTGCAGAAAGAAGCAAAAGAGGAGCAGAAAGAGGCAAGAGGGGTGCAGAAAGAGGCAAGTGAGGTGGAGAAAGAGACAAGGGGGTACAGAAATTTGCAAGAGGGGTGCAGAAAGAAGCAACAGAGGTCCAGAAAGAAGCAACAGAGTTGCAGAAAGTGGCAAGAGGGGTGAAGAAAGAGGCAAGAGAAGTGCAGACAGAAGCAACAGAGGTACAGAAAAATGCAAGAGAAGTGCAGAAAGAGGCAAGAGAGTTACAGAAACAGGCAAAAGAGGTGCAGAAAGAGGGAACAGGGGTGCATAAAGAGGCAAGAGAGGTGCACAAAGAGAGAAGAAGGGTGCGGAAAGAGGCAAGAGGGGTGCAGAAAGAAGCAAGAGAGGTGCAGAAAGAAGAAAGAGAAGTGCAGAAAGAAGCAACAGAGGTGCAGAAGAAGGCAAGAGAAGTGCAGAAAGAGGCAAGAGAGTTGCAGAAACAGGCAAAAGAGGTGCAGAAAGAGGGAACAGGGGTGCAGACAGAGGGAAGAGAGGTGCAGAAAGAGGCAAGAGGGGTGCAGAAATTTGCAACAGAGGTGCAGAAAGAAGCAAGAGCAGTGCAGAAAGAACCAACGGAGGTGCAGAATGAGGCAAGGGGGTGCATAAAGAAGCAAGGGAAGTGCAAAAAGAAGCAAGTGAGGTGCAGATAGAGGCAAGAGAAGTACAAAAAGAAGCAAGTGGGGTGCAGAAAGAGGCAAGAAAAGTGCAGAAAGAGGCAAGAGAGGTACAGAAAGAAGGGAGGTGCAGAAAGCGGAAGAGATGTGCAGAAAGAGGCAAGAGAAGTGCAGAAAAAGGAAGAAGGGTGCACAAAGAAGCAAGAGAAATGCAGAGAGAGGCAAGAGAGGCACAAAAAGAAGCAAGAATGCTCTGCGCACCATTAGTACCAATTTAACACCCATATTTAGCAATAAGTAACAGGTGACTATTCCAGGTTTGCAAAGGGCCTTCCACCACGCTGTAACACTTGTCGCTGCATTTTTGGTAACTTTTGAGCCGTTTGAGCTAGAAACAAGGTTTTTTTTGTTCAAATCTGCAGATTATGCAGCAGATGATGAATTATGTGGAAAATGCGGAAAATGTCTAATTATGCGAGAATCGGTGCAGCCGAGCAATCGCATAATTCCAGTGGGCCTGCTCATACCTCCGACTAGGTCCAGAAGTGCTCCTCAGTGGTTCCTTTTTTTTTTGTCTCATCAAGTTTATAGTTTAGCTTCTATGGAAAAGAGGAAGATTAAACCTGAGGTTACCACTCCACAACACAGACTACCATACCACATAATTACTCTCCAAAACACATAATCCCACTCCCCATAATTCCTATACACTAAATACCACATACTTTCTATCCACATAATTTCACTGCATAAGATACCACATAATTCCACTACACACAACGTACATCCACTCCACTCCAAAAAACATTAGTAAAAAACTTTTACATTTACAACATCAATAGACCTAACTTTTGCAAATGCAAGACCTATTACATTGCAAATGCTTCTTTAATTAGTAGTCGCGTTTGCAGAGTGGTGGAGAAAGGGGGCTGGGTCTCCGACCAGCGCTCAGGAATCCCACTGCAGTGCACTTACAGGAGGTACAGGAGGGCTTCTTGGCCCCCAAAGTCCCTCAGCAGTAAAGTGGACTGCATCCCCCAACCAGTAGTGTGCCAGGAGGTGCATTTGCAGAGTGGTGGAGAAAGGGGAGCGTGGCCTCCGAAGACCTCTTAGCAATCCAACGGTGTTGGACTTACTGGGGGTAACAGGAGGGGTAGTTGGCCCCCAAGGACATCCTTGGGCGTCAACTACCCCTCCTATTGCCTCCAGTAAGTCCAACACAGTGGGATTAATAAATTCTCATAGCAGGCCATGCCCCCTTTTCACACCACTCTGCAAACGCGCTCCCTGGAGCGCTCTTGGATGGGGATTGAAGTTCCCTTTGCTGCTGGGGGTCCTTAGGGGCCAACTAGCCTACCTGTTACCTCCAGCAAGCCCCACACAGTGGGATTGCTGAGAGGTGGACACAGGCCATGCCCCCTTTCTCCACCACTCTACAAACGCACCTCCTGGCGCTCTCTTGGTTGGAGGATGAAGTCCTCTTGCCTCCTGAGGATCCCTGGGGGCCAACTAGCCTTCTTGTTACCTCTAGTAAGCCCCATACAGCTGGATTTCTGAGAGTGGTCAGAGGCGACACCCCCTTATTACACCACTCTGCAAACACACCTCCCGGCGCACTGCTGCTTGGGGGATGAAGTCCACTTTAGTCCGGAGGTCCACAGGACACAAGGGGACCTCATCACCCCACCAGCAGTGCACCAAGAGGCATGTTTGCAGAGTGTTGTAAAAAGGGGCATGGCCTCGGACCACCTCTCAGCAATCCCACTGTGTGGGGCTTACTGGAGGTACCTGGTGGGCTAGTTGCCCCTAAGGACCATCAGCAGTGAAGGGGACTTCATCCCCAAACCCAGCACGCTCCATGAGGTTCGTTTGCAGTGTAGTCAGAGAGGGGGCGGGGCCTCTGGCAAGTTGCTGGTTTCTTTCTTTTTTTTTTATTTTAGGAAGGAGGCTGTGTAGCCCCCTTCCCTTAACCCTTTGGGCCCCGGGGACCCCATCCCCCGGTGCTTGAGCCATTCCTTTGTTTAAAAAAAAGGGAGGGGGGCCAAGCAGCCCGGCGCCCAGGCCATTTTCAGCCCCGGGGACCCCATCCCCTAGGGCTTGGCCATTTAAAAAAAATATATATTTTCCAAAGGAGGGGGGCCATGCGGACCCCCTCCCCAGGCTGATTTCGGCCCCAGGGACACCATCCCCCGGGACCCGGCCTCACATTGGGGACCGTGGGGGGAGCACCATTGCCCCTGCGGTCCCTGCTGGCTCCCCGCCTCCTGCAGGAGCCGGCATTGCTTTTGGACAAAGGGAGCTGCTGACATGCAGCTCCCTTTGCCCAAAAGCAATACTGCTTCGCTTCATGGAAGCGAGAGCAGTTTTTCTGCTTTCGCTTCCATGAAGCAAAGCAGAAGTTTGCTATGACAGGGCGGGAGTGGGGGGTGGCAGTCCCCAGGGCCATCTAGGGCTCCAGGAGGGGGGCCGCGCGGCCCCACTCCCATCAAGTGTAAAGCCCCGGGGAAGTGGTGGTCCCCGGCACCAGGGGTCTGATACGGATCCCCGTATTTTAATTACTCAATGCCCCAGGGAGGTGGTGGTCCCCGGGGCTGTGGGGGGCAGGAGCCCCCGCACACTTCATTTTAATCTTTGAACCCCCGGGGGAGTGGCGGTCCCTGGGGCTTGGGGGGCCCACGTGGCCCCCCTGCATTTAATTAATAAATACCCTGGGGAGGTGGTGGTCCCCGGGGCTGTGGGGGGCAGGAGCCCCCGCACACTTCATTTTAATCTTTGAACCCCCGGGGGAGTGGCGGTCCCTGGGGCTTGGGGGGCCCACGTGGCCCCCTGCATTTAATTAATAAATACGCTGGGGAGGTGGTGGTCCCCGGGGCAGTGTGGGGGGGCAGGAGCCCCCGCACCTTATTCAATAAATAAAACCCCGGGGAGGGGGTGGTCCCCGGGGCTTGGGAGGGCCCGCGAGGCCCCCCACCCTTAACTAATTAAAGCCCCAGGGAGGTGGTGGTCCCCGGGGCAGCATGGGGGGGGCAGGAGCCCCTCCACACATTTTTTTAACAAAAAGCCCCGGGGAGGTGGCAGTCCCCACAGCTGCGAGGTGTTACGTGTCCCCACATATCATTAACATAGCCCTGGGGAGGTGGTGGTCCCCGGGACTGCAGGGGCCCCCATCATAATTTATCATTGCCCCCGGGACCTGGCCCACCCGGGGGCTTCAAGAAAAGGAAGTGCGGGAGACCGCACTTTGTTTTTTTTTAACATTTTCGGTGGGATTCGCATCCCCTATGCAAATCCCGCCAAAAATAAAAACAAAAAATGCTTTTTTGGGTCCTCGGGGTCCCTGTGGGACCCCCTGAGCAGGCCTAGGGGGTCAGGGTGTTCCTAACCTGCCCCCTTTTCTTCTTTTAAATAATTTTTTTACCTTTTTCCTTGTGACTCGGTTCAACCGAGTCCCAAGATGGCTGCTAACACTTCCTGGTTTGAAGTGTTGGCAGCCAATTAGAATCAAGCTCGAGATCGGGAGGGTTCGCGGATGCATTGCGGTCACCAGATATCCATACTTTTTAAAATCTGAATTTCTCAGGAACTACTGAACTGATTTACAACATTTTAAACAAAGGTCGCTTTCTATACCAAGAGCAACCGTTTTGCAAAATTTGGTGTAATTCCGTTCAGCAGTTCGGGCTGTAGCCTTGTCTAAAGTTTTCTATGGAAATTAACATGGAGGAAACGCGTTTTGGGACCCCCCTTTTTTTTCTCGGCCCCCACTTGACGAATCACCCCAAAAATGTTCTCATGCTTTTCCCATAGAGGTTTGGAAGGTGCTCCAGAAGCTAAAATTAGAGCATATTTTCTGTAAATTCACATTATCTTTCTCAGTCATGTGAGAATGAAGTAAGACATTCTCAGTAAAACATGTACATCCAACAAGGGCACAGTCTGTCTCTTGATTCCTTTGTGTTCTACTGCAGCTTCCCAGAGTGTTCTAAAGAACAACTGGAGCGCTAACTGTCTTACTTATGACAAAAGTATGGCACACCTGAAGCCATCTTGATTGGAATAAACTGGTAACACTTAAAACATTTAATTTAAAATGGAACACAATGAGGGGGTTCATTTTGCAATAGAAATTATGATTAGTGCTGTAGAAAGAAAAATTAGGGCACATTCTGAGTGACTTCTCAAATCCTCTTCTATTTCATTAACATATTCTGACATGCAGACTGAAACATGCACTTTCAATACCAGCAGCAGACTTCCAGTTAACTCCCTGGTGAGTAGTAGCTTTACTATAGTGATCTAATGAGCAACTAGAGTGCTAACATTCTGAATTTATGGCAAATGTGTGACACATCTGAATGCCTTCTTGATATTTTTTTTTATTTTTTTTTATTTTTGAAGGTTTTATATAGCGCGAACAAGACCCTTGCGGGTATCAGAGCGCTTTACAAGTCATATGTAGAAAACACAATATAGCACACAAAGATATGGGTGAAACAGCTATAAGCAGCTTATACACGTATCAATAAGCTAGCGTAAAAACAAAAGGACAACTATGGAGCATAAACACAGAACTAATAATAATATACAGTAGAAGGACAGAGAGTTCACGTGAATTTAGCCATGAGGATCGCTTTCACTTCTTTTTTGAAGGAGGCAGTGGACGGGTTCATTCTTGTTTCAATGGGCAAAGCGTTCCAGATCCTAGGAGCCATACCAGAGAAGGATCGGTTATAGGTTTTTTTCTTGGCGAATCGTTGTGGTTTTAGAAGAAGAGTCTTGGCACTCCTGGAGGCTTTGCTGCCCGCAGAGAGCACCAATTTCTGAGCTAGGTAGTGCGGGGAGTTGTGGTGTAGGGCCTTGTGCGTCATACAAGCGATTTTCAGATGAATTCTAGCTTCAAACGGTAGCCAGTTGAGGGCTCTCAGGTCGGGGGATATGTGAGAGTTTCTCTTTGAGCCCGTAATGAGTCTCGCAGCTGAGTTGATAGTGGCTCTTAGTGGGGCTGTCGATGACCTTGGTAGGCCGCATAAGGTTACCGCCCCATATTCCACTCTAGGGATTACTAGGGCTTGAACTGCTTGTTTGAAATCGTAGGCTGGCAGAAAGGGTTTCAGTTTTCGCAGGGCCTTCAAGTGGAAGTTAGCTCCTTTTGTGGAGGCTCTGATATGCTTCTGCATCTTTAGGTTGCTGTCAAGCGTTACACCTAGCGATTTCGCTGAGTCGACGATGAGAGGTTGTCCTTTGAGAGCTGTTAAGTGCTTCAGCCAATCCAGGATGGTGGGAGTTTTGTTAGGGGAGCGATTAAGAGGAATTCCGTTTTGAGGGAGTTTAGTTTCAAATGGTTTTTGGCCAGCCATGTTTGGGTTTTTTGTAGTGTGGTGTTGAGCGATTTGATGTCATCAAGTGAGTGGATCTTGATGTAGATTTGGGTGTCATCTGCATACATATGGAAGTGAATCTTGGCGAGGCTGAGAAGATCGGTAAGAGGTTCCATAAAAAGGTTGAAAAGGGTGGGTGAGAGGGAGGAGCCTTGTGGGACTCCTAATGTGACAGGCATGGGGTTGGACAGGGATTGGTTGACCTTGAATCTTTGGGATCTATTTTGGAGGAAGGAGGCGAACCAGTTAAATACAGTTCCAGACATTCCCATTCTGTGTTTCATGAGTTCAAGCAGGTTGCCGTGTTTGACGGTGTCAAATGCTGATGACAGGTCGAGTAGGATAAGTAAACAAGCTTCGTTTTGGTCCAGGATTTTTAGAGCGTCGTCAATTACATGTGTCATGGCTGATTCGGTACTGTGACCTGCTCGGAAGCCTGATTGAAATTGGTTAAGCAGGTTGAATTGATCAATGTGGCTGTTCAGCTGCATGTTAACGCATTTTTCCAGGAGTTTTGCTAGCATAGGTATGTTAGAAATTGGACGATAGTTATTTGGGTCCGAGGGTCAGCTGTTGTTTTCTTTAGGATAGGCGACACCTGACCTGTTTTCAGGATGTCTGGAATGGATCCTTGAAGGAGGGACGTATTTATGATCTTGGTCCAGAGAGGTAGTAACAGAGGAATGAAGTCTTTTAGTAATTAGCCGGGAGCGGGTCTGTGAAATGATTGGAGGGTTTCAGAGCGGTTAGCGTCTTTAATATGGAATCTTCACTGTAAGTGTTGAAGTGGGACCAAGTTGCGTTGTTTTTAGTTTGAATTTTGGGAGGTCGTTAGCTTGTGCACCAGCAGAGGCAGTGATGAATTCTTTATCAAGTCTGAGAGGGATAAGAAGTCCTTGAGTAGATCTGATTTTATGGATTCTGTTTTAGAGGCGAAGAAGGAGGCAAATTCATCGCAGTTGGGAAGAGTAAGTGGGATAGCGTTAGGGAGACTGGGTACGCTCTTGGTTTGGGTTTTGATAAGATCGAATAGCTTTTGGGGCGGTTCTTGGCTTGGTCTAGTTGAGTCCTGAAAAAGTCGGTTTTAGATTTTCTGATCTTTCTAAAATAGGAGTTTCTGGCGATTCTTAGAAGCTTGAGGTGGTCAGCTGAGGGTGCGGCTCTCCAACGTCGTTCAATTACTCTGAGAGAGCGTCTGTCTGCATTAAGCCTCCCATCATACCAAGGTTTTGAGTTTTTTGTGGAAGTTCTTTTCAGTTGAAGCGGGGCTATTTTGTCTAGTAGATTGTTCATGGAGTGAAAGTAGTGATTGGTCAGCCCCTGGACATCGGTTAGGTCTTCCGGGGGACATAGAAGGTTTGAATTAGCTGATGCTGTAAGGTCAGAGCCGACATTTTTCAGGTTTCTCTTCCAGATCTTAGTTCTCAGGGGTTGTGTTGGGAGTCGTTTAACCGTTTCCAAGACTTGGAAAGTAATGATGTGATGGTCCGACCAGTCACAGGGGATGATCGAGTCGAGCTGTGTAGAGTCCACTTTAGAGATTACTAGGTCGAGAATTGCGCCTTTGTCGTGTGTAGGGCTGTTACATATTTGGTCAAGATTAAGGTCGGCGAGGAAAGCTTTGAGGCTGTTTACCCCAGAGTCGTTCTGGTCATCCCAATGACCATTTCCTATTGAGGAGACTGCAGTAAATGAGGAAATTAGGAAACTTCATAACAAATAAGTCTCCCAAGTTGGCCATCAGAGAAAAAAGAGCCCAAATGTAGCACAAATATCACCCAGATGTAGCCCACATATAGCCCAATGACAGAAGTGTGCAAAACACTTTTTATTTTTTGTTTTTTTGCAGTTTTTACAGTGCAGACTGGTCAGGTATTGGAGCGTTGCATCTTACTTGGACCCGTTATTGCGTATTTTGCACGAAGTACTTGAGCTTGATCTTGCGAAACATTGAACTCTACTATTCTGTTAAACTGAAGTTGCTCTGAGCCGGGCTTTGTAACACCTGTTTTTACCTACTGGTTTTAATTGATTCTCATTGTATTGTATTAAGAAAGAGGATTTACTGTTTTTATGTACACTTTTATGATCTATGTTTCTAAATCAGATCGAATAAAGTTTATTGAATTGAATTGAAGTCTCCCAAGATGGCCACCACAGAAAAGGGAGCCCAAATTTAGCACAAATATCACCCAGATGTAGCCCACGTATAGCCCAATGACAGCAGTGTGGAAAACACTTTTTATTTTTAGTTTTTTGCAGTTTTATATAGTGCAGACTGGTCAGGTATTGGAGTGCTTTACATGAGCATTGGTTACATCACACAAGGACAAATTCATTTTGGTTGTAGGCATGGGGAGATTAAGTGATTTGACTAGAATCACAGAATGTCGAGCTGAAGCAGAAACTCCAACCTGGTTCCCCAGTTGCAAAGTCTACAGCTCTGGAAGTAACACCACATCCTCTCCCCTAAGTGCAACATTTAATCAAGTGGTCAACTGGATAAAAAATATAAAGATAACAAATAATTTAAAAGTGCTTTGTCGCTATTTGAGAACTCTGTCCTCATTTTAGTTTTTAGAGCACTAACCATAATTTCGATGCAAATAAGACCCTCTCATTTCTATAATTTCTTTTTTTTTTTATATATTTTTTATTTGCGCATGTTGCCAACAACGAAGAAAAAAATAAGAAAAACATATAACCAGTTACATTTCAAACACCCGTTTGATACGGCTTAAATGCAATAATGAAATACAACATAAAGTTAACACACATGCACAATTTTTGTACCTTTTACCCCTTCCCTAACCCGCCCATCCCTCCCCGGGCTGTCCCTATCGTAAACATATCGTATCAGAGCTTATTCGAATCCAAAAATACAAATAGCTTATCTCTCAAGCCATTTAGCCAGTGGTTCCCATATTTTTAATCCTTTCCTCCGTGCTTGCATCCCTCTATTCCCATAAATTGCCTTTTCCAAATTATAGTTTGATACCAATCTTGTTAGCCATTGGTGATAACCTGGTGGGACTGGATCTAACCATGCTGTAGTTAGACAAAGCCTAAATATTGCCATGCAGATAAAAATCAATTGCTCCCCGGGTTTCCGACTCGTTTCCTTATCCACCCCAAGACATATTAAGGAAGTTGACAGAATGAGATCTCGCCCAAGCAAATTTTTATAAAATTTGCAATCTCTGCCTTCAAGTTACTTAATTTACTACATGTAGCCAACATATGACTTAGGTCAGCCTGATATAGGGAGCATCGAGGACAGAGGGTTCCCTTTCCTGTCCACCATTTCGCAATCTTTTTGGGGGTGTTATATAGTGAAAAGCAAGTTTTATAGAATTGGGCCTGAAGTCTTGCTGGGATTAGAAGACTTTGTGCCAATTCCATTGAATGGAGAAATAAATCCTCCGGGATATTAATTTCCTCTTCCCATTTCCTGGCACGTGCGCTCAAATCATCCAGCATCAGTATATTAAGAGAATTATATAAGGGCCCAATAGATTGATGTTTGTTTCCCAAATTATCTATTACAGCTTTGTTTATAAATCCTGCTGGGCCACCCCTTTTTTAAAAAAAAATCACGTATTTGTAAGAATTTAAAAAAATCTCTCCAGTTCAAATCATATTTCTCCTTAAGGATTTCAAATGAAATTAACTCGTATTGAAGATAAAAGTCCCCCAGCTTCGATAAGCCTTTCTCTTGCCAGTTTTTAATTATTGCATCGTTAAAAATTCCTGGCAGATTATGATTGTTATATATTGGAGTATAACAATTCAGCCGGCC
The DNA here is from genome assembly GCA_963921515.1 of Calotriton arnoldi. Lineage (NCBI taxonomy): Eukaryota > Metazoa > Chordata > Amphibia > Caudata > Salamandridae > Calotriton > Calotriton arnoldi. Next base: position 269,734 of record CAWUFW010004710.1, read on the forward strand.
CAAACCAAGTATTTTCCGAACTGCTTTCATAGTTTTAAATCCAGCTATAAGAATCTTAAAACGAACTTTCTTATAATGTGAATCGTTCAGAAACTTCCATATCCAGCCCCATGCCTCTCTGCCCATTATAAGCTCTATTGGAGTTGGAATCATTCCCAGTCTGTCATCCTTATCCCTAGGCTCATTAAAAAAAGAGTTAAATTATTAAGCAGAGTTGTTTTAGGAAGTGCTAACCCTCCCTTTTCTCTTGACAATGAAAGAAATCTATAAGCTCTTCTAGGCCTTTTATATCCCCATATGAATCGTGAAAATAAATCTTCAATCTTTTTCAGGCAAGAGGTATTGAACTCTAATGGAATTGCTCGTATCAAATATAAAAATTTCGGGAAATAAATAATTTTAATTACGTTACATCTGCCAATAATTTATAGATGCAGATTGTGAAGACGATGCAATTCAGGTCTAACTCTATTAATCAGAGGGTCTATATTACAATCAACTATCTGTTCGATATTAGCCAGGATATCCACCCCCAAATATGTAGCCTTTTCTACTTGCCGTACATCATTGCCCATACTAACATTTTTACAGATAATCTGAGTCTTGGATCTATTCAGGGAATATCCTGATAAGCCTCCGAATCTCTCCGCCTCTCTTTCGACCTCGACCATCGATATATTAGGGTTAGATGTAACTAGCGCTATATCGTCTGCATAAGCTAAAACCTTTGTATGCCAGCCATGACAAACAATAGGACTAATTTTTTTATTTATTTCAAGCAGACGCAGAAAAGGATCTATATACAGGGCAAACAGCAGTGGTGAACTCGGACACCCCTGCCGTGTACCTCTTGTGATTTTAAATGTTTCCGTTAAAGTACCATTTATAAGTATTTTTGCAGTTGGCTGGACATACAACATTTTAAAGGCCCGTATGAGTCCCTGCCCAGGGTCTCCCATAGAAATACCCAGGAAACCCTGTCGAAGGCCTTCTCTGCGTCTAGTAATATAAGTGCCATTGGCTCTTCTAATATATGGGCCTTATCGAACAGCGCTATTGTTCTCCTAATATGGTCTGTAGTACCTCGCCCAGGGATAAAGCCATGTTGCCATGGTGATATTATCTTGTGGATAATACCTGCCAAGCGAGCTGCTAACATTTTCGAGTAGATTTTGCTATCTGTATTGATTAAGGTGATAGGTCGATAGGAGGAAGGATCGACAGAGGATTTATTCTTCTTTAACAGAAGAATAATCTTGGCTTGTGACCATGATTCTGGAGGTTTATTGCCCTTAAAGACATGTATAAATAGCTGAAGCATAATGCCACTTAATACAGACCAAAAAGTTTTATAGAATTCAAGTGGAATATTATCCAATCCCGTAGCTTTACCACTAGAAAGACTATTAATACATAATAGTAGATCCACCCTTTGTGGAAGCTCATCAAGTATCTCTTGATCAGCCTGTGATAACTGTGTAGATGGTACTAAATTAAGATATGTCATAATATCTTCTAAATGCGCCGTACTATTTTCTTGGTATAAATTCTTATAGTATTCTACACAAACCTTCCGGATATCTTCCGGCTCTTTGGTGATTCTAAGGCTAGAATCTCTAATTTCTATAATAGTATTTCTTGTACTGTCCTGCCGTGTTCTAACCGCCAAGTGGTGTCCGACTTGTTCGCTACACTCATAAGCTTCCTTCCCCCATATTGCAAATTTATCTGCCGCTTTTTTTGTAATGTGTTCTAGCACCGCCGATTTTGCTGCTATTATTTTGGCTAGAGCCTCTGTTGGATCATTCCCATCTCTAATGATAGTAACTAGATTCTTTTCTGCTTCTACCAGCTGTGCTTGTAAATTAATCATAAGCTGTCGTTTATCTCTATTTAACGTGAGCGAAAAACTCATTGTTTCTCCCCTAATAGCTGCTTTTAATGCATCCCACACTATTTCGATCCCCGTGCTACCTAAATTTTCCTTAATAAAATATGGAATCCAATTCTTCATATGATTACAATATTTATCGTTTAAAAGGAGGGATCGCTCGAATGTCCAGTCAGATGTCTCTCTGGTACTACCCCCACTTCCTCTTATTTCCACCACTAGCGGATTATGATCTGAACCAATGCGTGGTGCTTTTTCAATTGTGCACAACTGTGATATTGAGTGAGATGCGAAAATAAAATCTAGTCTTACTAACTTATTATGTGGAAAGGAATAATACGTGTGACCAGGATCTGTGGGGTGTCGTGCCTGCCAAATATCACTCAGTGCTTGTTCAGAGCATAACATCCTCAGTGCCTTAAAAACCTTTGGCTTCCGCCCATAGTAAATCCATTCTTTATCCTGAGCTATATTTTTGTTAGCCGGGAGATTTATATTCAGATCGCCGCAAATTACTAGCGGAGGTGGCCAGTTAGCCAACTCATTATTCATAACATCAAAGATAGTTGGGTCGTCCAAAGTGCTACCATATAAAGAACATATCGTGAGGGACCCACCATTTGCATTCTGACAATTGGCTATGATCCACCTCCCGTGTTTATCTGCTAGTACTCTTTTAAATTGTAATGAACGATTCGCCGATAATATTGCCACCCCCCTAACCCTAGCATCTTGCGTTGTAGCCCCTATTACTGTATATCCCATAGTGCTTAGAAGTTTAATCTGGGTTCTTTTCAATATGTGTTTCTTGTAAACAATATATGTCAGCTTTGAGTAATCGGAGGGCCACGCTGTATTTCTTCGTTTCTTAGGATCATTCAGGCCACAGACATTAATTGTAGCTATACGCAGCTTACTCATGGCCATTTCCCATCTTTAGAATATACATACATAAGATAACATTTAATAAAAAATCCTAACATTCAAACCTGCTCTTTGTTCACTATCAACTGTTCCCCTTGGCCCAACCCCATCCCCCCCCAAGAATGTTGTGTACTTGATCACCTGTCCATGCCTGATGGAGTACGTAGGCATGACCACACGTTCAGTAAAGACCAGAATAGGGGAGCATAAGAGCAATATCAAGTGCAAGAAAAGCACTACAAAAATGGCTTCACACTTTCTAGAGAAAGGTCACACACATGATGAAATCTCCTGGACAGTGATTGAACAGGTCCCTAACGAAAGATATCTTTTTGAAAAAGAACAGCGGTGGGTGTTCCGTTTAAGGACTCAGGACACAGGCCTTAATGACGAAATTCCCTGGGGTCAATTATAAATGTCCCTCAGACTCCGTTTTCTAAAAAACAGTTATGAGGAGTTAGATCACTTTACCAGGACCAATAGAGAGAAACTGATTTGAATGTGATATACACAGAGTGTATCAATGAAGATACCCGTGGAATCAGACACATCAAGGAGGTGAAGCAACACAGGAAGTGGACCACCCCTATCGATTTAAATGGCATAAAAGAGGCGGCCATCTTTGAGAAGATAGCGTTCTAGTGTTCTCATAACCATCGAAACGCATATCAGGGTAATCACAGGATTTACCAAGAAATAAAACCATACATCAATTCCTCAGACTGTAAATACAGTGTATAAAAGACCGGTCCTCACATAAGGTGCATATTGACATATTTTGAAATAATCTTAGAGATATCACCCAGGCGCGATGAGATAGGAAGTGTATTTTTTTCCTTAGCCCGAATAGCACACGAATGGTGGCCATTTTGGAGAAGTTACGCTCTAGTATTAGCTTTCCATTTTTAGCGCGCTTTCATTGCCCAGTTGATTGAAATAGAAGCTCCGAACGCACAGAGGACGTTCCACGGAGCCACGAGAAGGTACTATCAGGGAGAGTGTGCAGCCTTGATGACTGTTTGACTACAGGCGCCCTCCCCTTCCGTGACAGCTCATGAGGCCATAACTTCTCAAAAATAGTGTATGTATACTGTGTAATCGCAAAACAACTGTGCATGAATGAAAAGACCTATGAAATGCATGTAGAATACATCAAAAAATGCTTTTCAAAAAGGCTGGATCTGTTATGTGAGACATGTATATGTGTGTTTTTAAATGTTTTTATGTGCTTTTAAACTGCGTAAGAAGTGACTTGAGAAACAGCATTGGGCAGCACAGCACCCACTCTAAAGAATAAGTATGGTGCACCTCGATAAATTTGAGAAAAAAATATATCACGGTGGTATTTACCGCCAACTTTCTTTTCCACATGATGGTGATATGTTTTTATACAGTGCATTACTGTTTATAATTTTTGTTCTTTCATTACAGATAAAAAATAGGTTTTTTTCATGCTTATTTTAGCATGAACTATGGCGTTATATTATTAGGCACACGAATGAGACATAATTAATGTGTGAGTGGAGTAGGGATCACGCAAGGTCCTGAAGAGAAAGTCAAGGGGATGGCTTTTGAAACATGTTGACCAAGTAGGAGGCAACTCATAAAAGTATACCCCTACGTCTCCCCATTTTTTAATGTTTACAGCTAGGGAAGGCAATAAAATTAATTTTTTCCACTAGCCAGGCAACTTTTAATTCTGCACCACTATCTTTCCTGACACTACCACTCCCACCTTTGCACAAACACATAGTTTTTCACTTAATTAAGTGCTCCCGCGTCTCCGCAGGTCGAAGCACGCCCCGCCCCGTAGAGGGATGGGAAGACCCCTATGATGAAGCAAGACACCGAATGAATTTTTAGTGTGTGAGGGGTATTTAAAAAACATATAGTGTTTCCGAGGACAATTCTTGGGCTCAACACTTTTTCCCACCACCATCATTATAATTTTCTTAACAAGGAAGGATATATTGTAAGTGGTAGAATCTTTTTGTTGAATTAGAGTATCTACAGGAGGACGATTCTACCCTCTCCCCTCTTCACTCCCTCTTTTGTTTTTTTGTTCCTGTCTACAATCTCCTCTTTTTCAATGTAAGTCAATGGGGAAAATCAATTCCCCAGTTTTTTTTCAAAATCTCCCGCTTACCAAGTTCAAAATGTTAGCAAGTATGGTACATTGGATTATGGAAGGCAGGAGGAATTGGGGTAGGGACATGGACTCGGATAACAGAGGACAGGAGGGTTTGCAGCAGAACAATACACCACACAGGGCATGCGGGACGGCAGTGCAGCACAACAATCCATGGAAAGCAATAGGGAGGGGACAGGACCATGCATATGGACAACAGACAACAAGGGGGAAAGAGGCAATGGCAGCAAGCTGACCATAATGGACAGACAGGAGAGAAAGCTGCAGCATAACGGACCATAAAGGGCTGGAGGGAGGGATCAGGGGCATTACAATGGAACAGACAAGCCAGGAGGGAGGGAATAGGGGTCTGCACATGGAAAACAGAGGGCAGATGGCAAGGGGGCAGGGCAGGAGCAGCAAGCTGACCATGGAGGTCAGGCAGGATGGGCACTAGAAGCACAACACACCATGGAGGGCAACAGTGAGACTATAATGGAAAACACACAGACCATGGAGGGAAGGTGGGAGGGGGTCAGGGGCAGCTAGCTGACCACACAGGGAAGGTGGGAGGGGCCGTGGCGGCACAGAAGATCAGGCATGGCAAACGGGAGGGTTAGTGGCAGCACAATGGCCATGATGGGCAAGAAGGAGGGGGCAGGGGCATGCACAAAGGACCATGGAGGATAGAAGGGAGGGGTAGGAGCTGGGCACAGACAAGAGAGTTAAGGGGAAGGGGCCTCACAACAGGCCACGCGGGGCAGGCAGGAGGAGCAGTTACAGCACAACAGACCAGGGAGGTCAGGAGGGTGTGGCAGTAAAATGGACCATGGAGGACAGGAGGAAGGGGATAGGGGCATGGAACTTGGACAGGCAGGGTGGAGGTGGCAGGGACAGGTTACAGTCATCTGACAATGCTAGGCAGGTGGGAGGGGAGTGGCAACTCAATAACACACTTTGAGTAGATAGGAGGGGCAGGACTATGGAACATGGTGGGCCAAAAGGATGGACCAGGGACATGCACACAGACATCGGAGGGCAGGGGGAAGGAGAGTAGGGGCAGCAAGCTAAGCACAGAGGCTAAGCAGGAGGTCAATGATGGGGCATACAATTGGGCAACGGAGGGCAGGAGAAGTGGACTGGGACATCATGCTAAATGGAGGGCAGTGGCAGCACATCAGACCATGCATGGCAGGAGGTAGGAGGCTAGTGCATGGATTCAGACAACAGAGGATAGAGAGGAAGTAGATGGGGCAGCAAGCTAACTGTTCAGAGAAGGCGGTAAGGCCAGTGGCAGAACAACGGCCACATAGGGCTGTAATGAGAGAGCAGGGGCATGGACTTGAACAATGGATGGCAAGGAGGAGAGGAGGCAGGAGCAGCAAGCTTGGGTGGGGGCAGCACAATGCCAGGCCCTGCTTCCAACCCCCCACCATCCATTGTGATAGGCATCTTACTTAACGTTTAAAAAAAAACTAGAAATTCGCTGAAAAAAACTAAGATTCCAGGGACGTTATAGTTAGACTCAGATTTCACTCGTACAAAACCAGTGAAATTCAGCAGTTATAGTTATCTGAGCTAACTATAACTTATGCACCCGCAATGCACTGCTTATGACCTCAGACATTACATCATTCATGACATGGTCAGTGACATCACTCATGACATCACTCATGACATTTCAAATGAGCTGTGAATGGAATGGAACTATAATCGCTAGAACTTTATTTAGGGATAGTGTATGTATATTAACCCCCCTTTTTTTCTTTTATTTTGTTTAAGAACCCTTATAATACGCAAAGAGCCCAGATCAATATGGCCGATAACCTTTCACTTTAAAGTAATGTGTAGTCCATTTTTTATGTTGATGTTTGCAATCGTAAGTATGTTTATTATGAACATCTCACGTTGACGAACATACAGGTACGGCGGTCACGGGGCAAGATATGCTCAAATGACATTGTGTGTATATTAACACTTGTTTTCTTTTCTTTATTGTATGAATTCCTGAATTTTCGCATCGTGACCAGGCCAATATGACCGCCAGCTTTTTGTATTAATGTAATATGTACTCCTTTGTTAATGTTGGCAACTGGAGGCATTTGTACATTTAAATAAGGAAGCTACAAAGACGTCTTGTATCGTTATCAAGGTTCGGACGAGCCGAAACGTATGGATCGCGTCCTTTGCAGATTAAATACTTCCAAACTACAACCTGAGTGCTGTTTCCTTTCTTGTAAGAGTGAGAGGAGATTGAATACATATATATAAAATTCACTGAAAAAAACACAGGTTTCAGGGACGTTATAGGTAGGAATTAGCATTTAAAAAACATTAGATATTCACTGAAAAAACCACAGGTTTCAGGGACGTTATAGTTAGTCTGACATTTTGCTCGTACAAAACCAGAGAAATTCAGCCGTTATAGTTAGCTGAGCTAACTATAACTCACGCCCCCGCAATGCACTGCTGATGACGTCACATATTACATCACTCATGATGTAATATGTGCCTGATTTAGATCCTGGTGGACGGGCTCCTCTGTCCCAATGAAAGGGATATTTCCTCTGCATGGAACTTACCTCCTGTGTAAAGCCATCACATATGTGGACAATTATCAGTCTGCAAGCAAACCATTAGAGGCATCATGTTTGTTAAAACAATAAGAAAATCAAACATTCTGCCTTCTCAAATTGTAACACAAATTTGTAATTTATGCAATCCCATGCTCTTGTCGTCAGCTTTATGTTGAAATGATCAACCAGGTGGCCCATAGAGGGATCTGCCAACACAACAGCTCACCTGGTACAACATCTTCTACAAAAAGGACACACAGAAGAACTAAAATGAACTAGTCTGGATGTTATGAAATAAAACCCAACAGGGGCTACTAAAAATCAAAGCAAAATTATTACTAAAACTTAAAACTATTCAAAATGGCTTGAACAATGTTTTAGAATTATATGATATTTTGAAAGAATTGTCATCCTTTATCCTGACAATAAAATAATGAAAGGCTGAATCACCACCTCATTCAGTTTTATATTTTGGAAAAAACACTAGGGTCTCTCTTACAATTTGCATGGTACTGGCTAGGTGCAGACTCCGTAGCCCTAACTACTGTTACTGTGTGGTAAAATTCTCCCAGTACTGTGCAAGTGTACACGCACGATAGGGAATAACTGTGCAGACCCTAATTTATTAGGTTGTATTCTGCATACATTCTATATGCTATTTTTGATGGGTTTAATGCACACAAATATTGCTACTGTGAGCAGGTTGTAAATGTGTGTGATGCCCAAGTATAGGGAGGGGGAAGGATGAGAGTGGAAAGGAAAGGGAAGATGTGATCTGGCAGAGGGGAGTTATAACCCCTCCTCCCCCAGTGCCTTTGCTGAGGGTCTGGTAGAGACTGCTGAAAGTGTCTGGGCTGCACACAGCCAGTTCCCATAGCGCTTTACTCAGTGGAATATCCACTGAGTTAAGTTGGGTATGTTTCTGTACCCAGAAAATCAAGGAGCAGGCACATCTGGTCAGTGGTAATAGGGCACAGTCAAATTGTACATGGGAATTCCACAGTGCCCAACTTAAAATCGGGGCCTAATTAGTTGTTATCACCAAGGGGGAGGAGGAACTTAATTGAAACAATTATATTGAAAAATGGCCTCAATGCCCCGGATGAAGACCCTTCACAGTATGTATCGACCTTATCAAACCGCAAATCATAAAGCAGTTCCATTTTCAATAAAGTTTAACAGCAGTCGAAAAAATCAATCCAAAACAAACACTGACAAGGGCAATAGGTCTGGCTTTAATGTGCCAAGGCTTTTAAAGACAGGCATTTACAGACAGGCATTCACAAACGCTGTTCACATCTGTTGGATACACAAATACTGTTTATCAAATCAAAGCATGCCCTATTGGCCTTGCAAATGCAGGAAAAAAGTAGTGAAAAAGGATTCCTTTCTGTGTGGAATACATATAAGAGATAAAGATTTGAATGTGATAAACAGCATGATGATTGAGTGTATTTTTCAGAGTAAAACAGTCCCTCGTGCATTCCAATGGAAGTACTCCCTGGCAGTCGGAATGATACACAACATAGCATGAGGTGAGAGTGTAATATTCCTCTGGGTGGAGCTACCATCCACTCAATGTATATTTTGAAAACTTGGTAACAATATGTTTTGCAGACAGTTGCATTTTCAAACCAGACCTACAAATCTACCAGGAATGTGGCTATAAACATCAGTCTTCATGACAACATAACACACAAGCATAAGAGATGAGCATCAATGGGTGTGGCGACATCCACTCAAAGGCACGTAACCAATGGAATCAATGTAGTAATATTCATATGGTCGAGAAAGGAATAAACTGAAGCCTGATTTTTAGAAAATTCGCACAACGCAGCACAGCAACTAAAGTCGCTGAGATTGCATTGTGAAAAGGGAGAAAGCAGAGCAATACCATACCTACTAAGATTTGACACTGTTTTCCTCTTTACCTGTGTTGGCACACTGTAGGCTACAGTTGTCCGGCAGAATATCGAAGAAACAAATTGTAGCGCGGTGGAGAAGGAGACAGGGAGACCGAGGGTAGGTGACTCAACAGTGGGTCTTTTAACAAAAACAACAGGACAGAAGGATCCAACGTCCGATATATAGCTCTTCACCCTCTTACGGCAGAGGGCAGGGGATAACTGACAGAAGGTTCAGTCTTCAGACAACAGCAGACAGCTCTCTCCGTGAGACGCACGACTCCCTTCCCAGGAGTACATTACGTTCTGCTTGGTTTTATTGTGAATTGCGGACCTCAGTCGGTGACAGGTAAGGGGGCTTATGGTCGGACAACGGACTGGAGGAGGGATCCGTAGGCGGCTCCTCGCCACACACCCCCACCCCAGCATGTTCACGGTCGGGGAACAGGGTGAGGCGGGAAAGGAAGTCCGCATTGCCGTTATCCGAGCCCTTGCGGTGGCGAACCTCAAAAGAGAATGGCTGCAGGGCAAGGAACCAACGAAGAACCTGCTGGTTATTCCCCTTGTTCCGACTCATCCAGAGAAGAGGGGCATGATCTGTATACAAGAAGAAATGGGAACCCTCAAGGTAATACCTCAACCTATCCACCGCCCACTTAATAGCAAGGCACTCCTTTTCAATGATGGGATAACCCCTCTCCCTAGGGAACAACTTTCGGCTCAGGAAAAGGATGGGATGTTCAAGCCCTTCAGGAGATATCTGAGAAAGAACAGCCCCTAACCCATTTTCGGAGGCATTGGTTTGAAGCAAGAAGGGTTTAGAAAAGTCAGGGGAGCGGAGAATGGGACCTGATGTGATAGCCCTTTTAAGGTGTTGGAAGGCTTGTAGTGCAGCGAGTGGTGGGGAGAGGAGGTCCTTAGGCTTCACATTCTTCCTCAGGAGATCGGTAAGAGGAGAGGATAGTTCAGAGTATTGGGGTATGAAACGGCGATAGTACCCCAGGAGGCCCAGGAAGGCCCTGACCTCCTTTTTTGAGGTAGGGAAAGGGGCCTGGGATATCGCTTTCACCTTTTCCTCCTGGGGTTCGATGTAGCCATTTCCCAAGAGATACCCCAAATACTTCACCCTTTGAAAGCCTGCCTTTGATTTTTTTGCATTGATATGCAAACCAGCCAATTGGAGGGCTTGGAGGACCAGCTGACAGTGGTGAAGATGGGACTCCCATGTGGGACTGTATATGATGATATCATCCAAATATGCCGATGAATAGGCCTGATGGTCAGATAGTACTCTATTCATAAGGCGTTGAAACGTGGCAGGTGCCCCATGTAGCCCGAAAGGTAAGACAGTAAATTCTAACAAGCCAGAGGGTGTGGAAAAGGCCGTTTTTTCTTGGTCCTGGGGTCTAAGAGGCACCTGCCAGTACCCTTTTGTGAGGTCGAGGGTTGTGATGTACTGCGCATCCCCCAATTGCTCAATTAGTTCATCCACCCGTGGGAGAGGGTATGAGTCACACATAGAGATGGCATTGACGGCCCTGAAATCTATGCAAAACCGGACGGAACCGTCCGGTTTTGGCACCAAGACGATTGGCGAGGACCAATCGCTTTGGGACGCTCGTATGACCCCTAGGGCAAGCATATTTTTGACCTCTTGTTCGATGGCGTTTCTCCTAGCAGCCGGGATACGATATGGCTTTTGTTTGATGACTTTCCCGGGTTGGGTAGGAATGGCATGTTCAGCCATGGTGGTACGGCCAGGAAGGTCAGAGAATAAGGAGGCATACGGTAAGAGAGTGTTGTGCAAGGTTACCTTCTGCTCTTCTGTTAGCTCCTGATTGATTATGAGATGAGGTAGAGTGCTATCCGTGTTGGTTACGGGGTCAACCACATGGAGGTCCTTGGGAAGAGGGCCCAGCCATTTTTTAAAGAGGTTTATGTGATACAACTGGGTGCGTTTAGGCGTGACCTGCACTTGGTAGGACGTGAGTCCAACCTTCTGTACAACCTGAAAGGGACCCTGCCACTCTGACCTGATTTTTGTGATACTGGAGGGTGTGAGAACCAAAACCCAGTCCCCCACCTTCAGATGCCGCCATTTTTTTCCCTTATTGTAGAACATTTGTTGTCTGATTTGTGCTTTCTCTAGGTTCGCATCAGCGAACTCCCTCAATTTCTGCAGACGATTATGTAGTTCTTGGGTATAGTCCAGGAAGGACTTGGTTTCCTCCCCCTTCTCTTGTTCCCAGTATTCCTTAGTGATCTCCAATAAACTTCGGGGTTCTCTACCGTAGAGGAGCTGGAAAGGGGAACAGCCCAGGCTAGACTGTGTCTGGCTTCGGACTACATATAAGGCCAAAGGGAGGAGTTGGTCCCAATCCTTCCCTTCCACACTTAATAGCTTTTTTAGGGTCAGTTTTAGGGTGGAATTATAATGCTCACACAGACCATCAGTCTGGGGGTGATATACTGATGTTTTAATGTGGGAGATATCAAGGGACTTACACACCTCCCGCATCATTTTGGAAACAAAAGGAGTCCCCTGATCCGTAAGGATCTCTCGTGGGAACCCGACTCGGGAAAACAGTTCCAGGAGTCTGTCACTGATGTTCTGGCTGGTAGGAGCACGTAGGGGAAAGGCCTCTGGATAACGCGTGGCGTAATCCACTATTACCAACGCATATAGGTTACCTTTTTTTGTCCGGGGGAGTGGGCCAATGAGGTCCATACTGATTCTTTCGAAGGGTGTACCGATGATGGGGAGAGGCTGTAGCGGGACCGGGGGAGGTTTATAGGGGTTTTTCATTTGGCAGATCTCACACTCCTGGCAGAACTTTGTGACATGGGCGAATATACCTGGCCAATAGAAGTGACGGACTATCATGTCGATGGTTTTTTGAGCACCCCTATGGCCAGCCAGCAGGTGAGAATGCGCAAAAAAAAAGCACTTGTTCCCTAAACACCTGGGGAACCACAAGTTGTGGTATAGCGCCTTCCTTTGCGACCCTATAGAGAAGTTCCTTTTCTATGCGAAACGATGGATATACTGGCTTTTGGGGCAAGGGATTCTGTCGTGCATGGTCCCACGCAGGCTGAAGCGTAGGATCATTGCACTGGTTGTAGTGGAAGCTTTTATCGGACAGCCAGGGAGCTTGAGTAAGGAGAGAGGGTTTTGACGTGATTTGGGTTCCTGTGAGCTGAAGGGTGTCCTTTAGGAGTGCTAAAAAGGACGGGTTATCCTGCCCTATTATGAGCTCTTCGGGAAGGGAAGGGAGAACCCCAAGTTTGGCTTCCAGAACCACCCCACCTGGGAGGGAGACAGGCAAGGTGATTAGGGGGTAAAGTTTTATATCCCCATTTACACAGCGTATGGGTATTTCGTCAACGGTCGGAGGAAAGGGGAGGGGTACCCGGGATCGGCGAACAACTGACTGCCTACAGCCAGAGTCCAACAAGGCTTTTACAGTAACCCCACCTATAAGAACACTTACATAAAAACTTGGTCCCATTTCTTCTGTGTATAGGATAGATCGTGGAATGCAGTTTATGTCCATCGGTTCTTCCAGGGATTTTTTTCTGGGGCAATTCCTGGCAATATGCCCCCAGTCTCCACATTCGAAACACTGGGGACCCCGGACAGGTATGGGTTCTGGACGGTAATGCCGAGACTTCAGGGGTTCCGTGATGGGCTTCATCGTTTTTTTTTCTGATTTGCTGGCATTAGGAGATGGGCGTGTGGGTTTCTCGCTGTCCCAGGAGGGAGGGCGGGTTTGCTCTCGATAAAAGGAGGTTGCCATGTCAATGGCTTGTTCTGCTGTTAAGTGAGTGTGCTGTTTGAGCCAGCGTTGTATAGGGTATGGCAATGCCTCTATGTACTGCTCTAAATAGATAAGTGACATGATTTCCTCCTTTGTGTTGGTTTGGGGCTTTAACCACTTGTCTGCTGCTGCCGTAAGTTTATAATAGAGGGTTTTCGGATTGTCGGTGGATGTTCCCCGCTCTTTTCGGAATCTAACCCTGTATGCCTCGGCATCCATTCCAAGATGGTCCAGGATTACCCCCTTTATTTCCTGATATGGAGTGTGGCCGTTAGCGTTGGCCACCTGATAGGCGGCCTGGGCCTCTCCGGTAAGGAGAGGTGCTAAAAAGAACGGCCACTTGGCTTCAGGCCACCCCGACGCCCGGGCTGCTCTTTCAAAGTTCAAAAAGAACGCGTCGGGATCTTCGCTAGCCAGGTACTTCTGTAGAGACACATTGGGGCCTGTCCTGGCGCGGATTTGGAGTTGGGTGGTCAGCTCTAGGCGGTCATCCGCCACTTTTTGCAAACGATCAGCTTGGTTGGAGATAGTGTCCTTAAACAGTTCCCTGTCTGCATGGGCAGTTGCCATTTGTTTCTCAACGGCCCACTCCAACTTCTCCTGGCCACGTATAAGTTGCTGTATGAGGTTTTCCATGTCTCTGAGTAATAGGCGTACGAATCCCACTTCTGACACCACGTGTAGCGCGGTGGAGAAGGAGACAGGGAGACCGAGGGTAGGTGACTCAACAGTGGGTTTATTGCAAGGGGTCTTTTAACAAAAACAACAGGACACAAGGATCCAACGTCCGAAATATAGCTCTTCACCCTCTTACGGCAGAGGGCAGGGGATAACTGACAGAAGGTTCAGTCTTCAGACAACAGCAGACAGCTCTCTCTCCTCTCCGTCTCAACAGCAGGGAAAAGAAAACAAAGAAAGACCTGGTAAGGGGGACGTTTCTACGTGGTATTGCACACAAGGAAAAGGGAGTGAGGGACTGAGCACCCGACCGTCACCGTGAGACGCGCGACTCCCTTCCCAGGAGTACGTTATGCTCTGCTTGGCTTTATTGTGAATTGCGGACCCCAGTCGGTACGTCTAGTCAGACTGCCCGCCCTTCTCTCCTCCCTTCCCTTTGTCCCACACAGCCCCCAGGTGGCCCCGTACCTTTTGGAGCCACGACCCTCCTGGACCATGGCTGGCTTTCGCGTTGTGCCGGAAAGGGTCCGGCTCCCCCTTTTCCTCGATCCTGGATGGCGCCTCTTCAGTCGGCTGGGCTTCCGACCCGACCCCGGTGGCGGTTCCCGGTTCTCCCAGTCCTGGCGGGATGAGGAAAGTCCTGGCTCCTCGTTCTGGATCCCACGATGTCAGTATTCCAGGCGTTTGACTCCGGGACGAGACCGCAAGTCCTTCCGCCTCCTCCCCTTTGAAGGGGAGAGGATCACCTGAGGCAGGACACGTGATCGGCCCTGGAAGCCGAGGGTAGTGGAACCTTAAAGTGCCAGTGCATCTGGGTCGAAGGCTGGAAATAGAGATGGGGACAAGGTGACAGGTAAGGGGGCATATGGTCGGACAAAGGACTGGAGGAGGGATCCGTAGGCGGCTCCTCGCCACACAAATATTGAATGAACAGAATATTGTGTGAAAAATATACTTGTGCCATAGTGCAAGGGTGTGTGTGTTCCGTAAGGAATTGTTCTTGTACTCGGAGGGAACCATTCCAGTCCAAAAACTATCCTTTGACACTTTTCCTGCTTGTATGTGTGTTGTAGTATGCAGCACATATGCAAAGTAGGAAAAATGAGGAGTAATTAAAACATTTGTAGATTTATACGATTTGTAAAAATTCCTGCCTTTGAGTGTTTGTAGATAGGGATTAGCACCAAAATCCAGGGGTGGTTGCATGGAAACACCCATGTACCACCAATGGTATGCCCCGTGACGCAAAGTAACACAAAGAAGAGCATAGCACAACTTAGCATTACTTTTACACAATACTGAGTTGGGTCAGGTTTAGGTTACAAAAGTAATGCAAACCTGGAGCCAAGCATTAGTTAATCTAGGGCTAAACACCAACCTTGTGCTGCAAAGAATTGCGTGCAACACAAAACACAAAGGGGCACATGCATCAATGAAAGGAATTGCGATTCCTTAATAGCGATTTTTAAGGAATCGCTATTAAGGACTCGCAATTCCCTATGCATGTAGGAATCACTAAATAAATTCGATTCCTATACATTCCCTATTAGCGAATCGCAAAGTGCGATTCGCTAATAGGGAATGCCTTCCCATTCATTCCTACGGGCCTAGAGGCCCATAGGAATGAATTGGAAACCACTCGCAATTTGCGACTACCAAAAAGGTCATCGCAAATTGCGCATGCAATTTCAAGGGTGCTAGGGGGCCAAACGGCCACCCTGATGCACCCCCAAAAATGGCATGAGTGCACATGTGGCACACACACATGCCCTAAGAGCATGTGTGTGCGCCACATGGCACTTAGAAAAATGCAATTTTGAGCATTTTTCTAAGGAATTGCAAATTACCATCAACTTGAAGTTGATGGTAATTTTTGATTCCTTAATGCAAAGTCGCATTCTCAGAATGCTTCTTGCATTGCATTTAGGGAATCGCAAATTGCGATTCCCTAACTGCATTCACAAAATAGGTAATCGCAAAAAGTGCGATTACCTATTTTGCAAATGGCTTTGGGTTTGGTGCATCCCAAAAGGCTATTTACCGGTCGCAAACGGGTCGATTCTGCGAATCGGCCCGTTTGCGACCGGTAATTAGCTTGATGCATGTGCCCCAAAGAGGGGTATTTACAAGGATCTAGTACTTACTGCAGCTCTGTTTCAACTAGAAATCAGAGCTCTCATTGGCACTCTCAGCACATACTACAAGGTAAACCACTGGTAGATACAAATGGTGTATAAAGTGTTGAGTGCAGCGAAAAGTCAACCCCTTTTTAACTGATGCCATTTCTTATTTTTGAGTTCTTGCCCAAACAAAATGTTATCTAACAGGACATAAGATAGGACTTTTTGTTAAATTAACAAACTACATTTTCCCTTAAATATGAGATATGCTGCTTTGTTTACAAACGTCTCATGTACCTCCTGAACAAAACGTTCCCAACATTCAGTAGTTTTTTCCAAGCTAGCTATGCATACTTGACAAGATATGCAACATGATTCATTTTGGTATAAGCAGTCACTTTTTTCACTCACTATTCAATTTTTCATCAAATTGTGCATACATGAATTTTATGCAGGAATCCCCTTTCTCCTTGCCCTAGTTCTGAGGAGCCCCTAAAGTAAACCATGGATCAAAACACGTAAATAGGAGCAACTGGATCCTGTAGGTCACTAAGAAAAATTGACAATGCCCCTTGGCGCTCCCTTAATACATCATTTAGTCCCCGGTCTTTCAAAACAAAAGACCCCAAATAGACTAATCATTGGTCCTTCAATTTACAAATTTACAACACTAGTGTTGGAATTGTTTTTTAAATACAAAACTACAAAATGTCTTCCACATCCTTTTATCTGTCCATATAGACATTTTTGTTCATACCAAAGCATGCTCTATTTTATCACTTGTTCCCAAGGCGGCAGGCACAACAATTTTCCCCAATAAATGCAATGATTTATTTATCTATCCTGCAGTATTATTGTTTTTGTTGCAATGTTTTTAATTGTTCACAAAAAGTCAACCAGTTTTCTCTCTCTACTGTTTTTCAATCTAAAAGCATATTTTCTAATTTTTTATAGAAAACTGAGGGCCTGATTTAGAAACAGTTTGCAAATCAGTAAGGACAAAGGAGGAGGAGAAAAGAAAGGATATTTATGCAAAGGGTGACTTTGTTTGAGGAAACTGACGAGGAGGAATATGCCAGATACAGGTTTACCAAACAGGTTATTTTGATTATATTTTTAAAATATTTTTTTTATTGATTTCATCATGAACAAAATACAGCTGAAGAATAAAATCACAATGTTTATAGTACAATTAATATGAGTCTATAAATAGCTAATAAAGGCCATTATCAGCAAGACCATAACAAAAAGCCCAAAGCAGCATAGAATCTAAATACAGGCAATAAATAGTTTTAAAGAGCTAAGACATTACGTTTAAGACAGAGCTGTGTACAATAAAAAGGATAAAAGGCAACCACACCGGCAAAAAATGTCATAGCCATACATTTCATTCTTCCTGGTTAAATGGAGTGATCCAATCTGTGAACGGGCCCCAGATCTTTTTCTCTTTTATCCTGCCCTTTCTCCCTCTACGCTCGTAAAGTGCTTTTTCTAAATTATAAATATGCAAAAAACGGCTTTTCCACTGTTGAAAAGTAGGAGGTTGCGGGCTTAACCAGGCAGAGGCGACACAGAGTTTTAAAACTGCCATCGCAATAAAAATCAGCTCTTCTCCATTTTTCCCTATTGTTTCGTCTACCCCCAATAACATCAGAAGTGGTGTCAAAGGAACCTCCTCTTTTAAAACAAACTGCAAAAAGCCCGATATTTCTTGTCCGAGTGACTCAATGCCTGGGCAGGTAGAGAAGATGTGTATTATATCCACAGCATATGCCTTACACCTAAAACAGCGAGTTCCTTCCACACCTCCCCATTTCGCGATCTTCGCAGGCGTTATATACAGATAAAACAGAGTCTTGAAATGTTGTGATTTCAAATTAGCTGCACACAGTACAGAGTTCCCCAATTCAACTGACTTAAGGAAGCGGGAGTCCAAAACCCCCAATTTATCCTGCCATCTTTGCCTGTGCTTGTCTAGATCATCTGGCAGCCCCTCCAACAGGCAGCTATAAAGTTGTGAGATTGAAGACCCCGATCTGCGAGTCAGCAATTCGATTAATGCCACCTGCCCGAAGCCTGCAGCCCCGGCCGCTTTTTTCAGAAGGAAATCCCTTAGCTGCAGATATTTAAAAAAATCTCGAGATCCTATACTAAACCTTTCCCGAATTATATCGAAGGAAGCTATGTGATCACCTTCTAAAAATCCGCAACCCTGAAAAAACCATTCCTGCCCCATCTTACCAAACACTCATCTTGTAGGACAATTGGGAGCTGATCATTCCCGATCAGGGGGGTATACCTATTAAACCTGCCCACTCCTGCTTTTTTCCTTATACCAGCCCAGTTACGAAAGGCAGCGATTAAAACCTTAAAGCGGGTTTTTAAATAGCTGGCTTCATAAAATTTTAATAAGCAGCCATTAGCCCGAGTATTAATCAAGATTTCAAATATTGAGGGGACATAGCTAGGATCTTCTCTCTCCCTGGCCTTGACTCCAAAAGAGGCCCATAATATTGCAGAGCTGCAGACAAATAATATAGCTTAAAATGTGGGAGCCCCCAGCCCCCTCTCTCCCTGGGGAGGGATAGAAATGCATTAGCTCTCCTTGTTCTGCCATACGACCAGATAAATCTCGCTACCTCCCTCTTAATTAAGCGAAACCAAAAATTGTGTATCTCCAGAGGGATTGGGCGGAAGATGTACAACAACTTTGGGAGGACAATCATTTTGATAATATTACACCTCCCCATTATTGACAACTTCAGGTTGTCTCAACGCTGAAGGTCATTTTTAATTTTCCCCAATATGGGAGTCATATTTAACTCTACAATATCCTCGACCTTAGCTGTAATACGGACCCCTAAATAAACCGCTTTCTCAACAATACGAATATCCGAAGCTGTGGCAAATCTATTTATCAAGATCTGAGTCTTAGCTCTGTTTAGCGAGAAGCCTGAATAGATCCCGAAATCTTCCGCTATGCTTTCTACGGCTCGCATTGCTCCATCGGGGTCAGAAGTAATTATGGCCACATCGTCGGCATACGCCAGGAGCTTTGTAAGCCAGCCGTGTAAGCTTACCAGAATGATGTGTGGCGAGGCTTCCAGCCGTCTAAGAAAGGGGTCTATATATAATGCGAACAGCAAGGGGGAGGACGGGCAGCCTTGCTGATTGAAAAGGCCTCTGTTTCCTCCCCCATTATTCTTAGTCGTGCAATGGGATTTATGTACAAGACCCGTAATGCATTGATGAATGAACCCTCCAGGCCGTTGGACTCCAAGACCTTCCATAAATAGTCCCATGCCACACGATCAAACGCCTTCTCGGCGTCCAAGAAGGCAGCCCCCATAGGCTTGGCAAGGACTTCAGTAGCATCGAAGAGTGAAATTACCCTTCTAACGTGGTCTTCAGTCCCCCTTCCCTGTATAAAACCATGCTGCCAAACTGAAATTAATTGATGCATCACAGAATTCAGCCTGGTGGCTAAAATCTTTGAATATAGTTTGGCATCGCTATTAAGCAGTGTAATGGGCCTGTATGAGCCCAAAATAATAGGATCTTTACCCTTCTTTAAGAAAATCACAATGTTGGCTGTGCCCCAAGAGCCAGGTGGTAGAGCTCCCTCCCTGATCTCCTTCAATAAACCAAGCAAAGCCGGACAAGTCTCTCTAAAAAAGACCTTATAAAACTCTACAGGGATGCAATCAGTGCACCGCTTCTTTTCCAGCTCTCAAGGACTTTGGGTGCATATTTTCAGGTTCCTCTGTGCGTCTAGAGCCAAGCACTGTTCTTTGAGCCCTCTCCAACCTCTCCAATAGTTTGCGGCCAAATACTAAAGCAGATTCCAGCCAGAACTTCCAGGTAACATGAAGTGACAGAGGTCTGGCAGCCAAAGGGTTAAGCCTCCAGCTTGCAGTAGCAGCCGGCTCACAGCCCGGCCCCGGCCCGCCTCCGTCCTCGCTTGCCTGGGAATTCCACCCGCCGCTTCGTCAGACCTCCTGATGCCCAGCTGGGGCTCCGCGGCCGCTCGAGAAACACGGTCCATCCGCCGGACCCAGGCCCGTGACGGCAGCCGCTGCGAGCAAGAGGTGAGCTGTGTCTTTCTGTAGAGGGTTAGTCTATGGGCATACTCAGGGCTGGGGAAGCGGAGCTACCGTGGCGTACTACGCTGCCGCCGCCATCTTGCTTTCCGCTCGTGAACAAACAGGTTATTTTGAGCTTTAAAAAATTATTGAACACTGTACTAAGCAGGCCTACCCAGAGCAGTGTAGCAATACCTACACATATTCAGGTATTGTGCAGTTTACACCTGCTAGCTTGTGGGAGCTACTAACCCACTGTGGGTTTTTACAGGTGGAATTTTGCAGAGTACTTTATGTATGGTTTTCAGGAATTTTCTGGAGGCAATATTGTCTAAACATAATTACCACATTTCTTTCCCTGGTACTCCTGTGGAGTTAGAAAGTATCAACATAAAAGTGTGTGGTTGTGTAGATAGTACACATATTTTAATTTGTCAACTGGCTTGTTAGAAATGGGGGTCTCTAGTTGGCAAGGGTTTGCACCTTTGTCCAAGTAGGGACCCTTCTTCCTAGTCAGGGTAAGGGAGTTACACTCCTAAAATAACCCCTGCTCATCCCCTTGGTAGCATGGCACGAGCAGTCAGGCTTATCTAAGAGGCAGTGTGTAAAGCATTTGCACATAACCAACAGTAATACAGTGAAAACACTACAAAAGGACGCCACACCAGTTTGGAAAAATATCCAATATTTTTATGTAACCAAAACAAGACCAAAACGATAAAAATCCAACATACAGTACTTAAAAATATATACTTTGCAAGATAGCCTCAAAATTGCAGAAATACCTCAAAAACGGAGTTTGTAATAGTCGGTAGCTCTGTCTGGGGCTTCCTCGATGCGGAAAACAACAGTCTAACAGTTCCAGCCGACGCGTCGGTACGGGCCAGCGAAAACGTGAACAGACTCGGTAACAGTACCTTTCTCGTCGCGGCTGGCACGTTGGTGCGAGCCGGTCGTGTCAACCATCGCGGTTGTGTTGCAAAATGGAAGCGGTGCAGGGTGCGGTGCCCTCTCGATGCGGTGCTGGCAGCGGATCGGTGATTGTCCAGACGGAGTCAGTGAGAACAAGGATTACCGTGCAGGGCGAGGCGGTGCTCGATGCGGTGCTGGCAGGTTGCAGTGCAAGCAACAGAGGCGGTTAGCGGGAGCTGGCGTCGGTCATCCCAGACTGCTGTGTGGGACGAGGCGGTGCGTTGTGAAACTTAGGAGCAGTGCCCCCAGCCACGATACGGTCCCGGGTTTTGGAGTCAGCAGCAGCGACAGCGTAGGTGAGACCAGGATGGCCAAGTGAAGGGAGGCGGTGCGGAGTGCCGTGCCCACAGGTCACGGTGCAAGCAGCGGCTCGGTGGTGGCGTTGCCGGTCGGCGTCGGTGGTGAGACAGGGGTTGCGATGCGAGATGCGGATGGTGCCTTCTGCGGTGCCGTCAGGACAGAGACCCAGCGAGACCCGGTGACGGAGTCGGTTGCGTTTCCCTTCTCTGTGGCAACTGAAGCAGCGGTTCCAGAAGCGGTACCCAGAGGTTGGTGAAGTCAATGCAGTCCCTGAGACTTCAGAACAGGTGGCAAGCTCTACTTCAGGCCCTTGCAGATACTCAGAACAAGTGAAGAAAGTTCAGTCCAGCCTTTCACTGCCCAACGCAGAAGCAGCAACTGCAGGCCAACCCAACAAAGCAACAACTCACCAAAGGGGCAGTACTCCTCCTGGCAGCTCTTCTTCTTGGCAGGTTCCTTGATTCCAGCGAGTTCCAAAGTTCTGGGGTCTGGGCCCCAATATTTATTCTCAAAATCCCTTTGTTCTCTCAGGCAGAGAGTGTCTGTGCTTAGTCCAAACCAGTTATGTCCTCTTTGGTGCAGCTTCCTGGCAGGAGGTGGAGACAGCATTGTAGAAAGCAGACCAGGCCCATTCAGGTGAAAGGAAATCTCCTCCCCCTACTCTAAATACAGCACAGGTCTATTCAGACCAGCCCTGACTCATCCAGACTCTCTGGAGCCACTGCACATCCCCAGCCCCTGTCCCTCCAAAGCCAGACAGTCAATCCACAAACCCAGCAGAGGTACACAGAATGGCTAAGAAAGAAAATACCTACTTTCTAAAAGTGGTATTTTCAAACCCAGAACATAAAAATCATCCTTACTAAAAGATGCATGTTTACATTCTGAGTCCAAACATGCTAAACTCCATTTCTCTATTTGGTCCCAATGGGAAGTTATGCTTATAAGATGTTATAAGTAAAACTCCCGTTCTTTCCTATGGGACAGATAGCCTTACAGTGGTAAAAACGAAATACCCTGTAATTCAACACCAGGACATGTCACACACACCAGTACATGTCCTACCTTTAACAAACACAGCACCCTGCCCACAGGGGTACCTTGGGCCTACCTTAGGGGTGACTTATATGTAAGAAAAGGGAAGGTCAGGGCCTGGCAAGTGGGTGCACTTGCCAGGTCCCCATGACAGTTACAAACTGCCCGCAGAGCCTGCAGTGGCAGGTCTGAGATACCTTTTCCGGGCTACTCATGTGGGTGGCACAATCAGTGCTGCAGGCCCACTAGTAGAATTTGATTTACAGGTCCTGGCACACTCAGTGCACTTTACTAGGGGCTTACCAGTAAATCAAATATGCCAATCATGGAAACACCAATCCATAATAACAATTTACAACAGGAGCACTTGCACTTTAACCCTGAACAGCAGTGAGAAAGTGCGCAGGGACACTAAACCAGCAAAAACAGAGTCAAAACCGGGAGGTCAGAAAGCAAAAAGACAGGAGAAACACGCCAAAAGATGCCAAGTCTAACACATGTCCCCTCCAGCTGAACGTAGTGAGAACTACCCAATCTCCTGGGAGTTCTCTTCAGTAAGGCGGAAGAACCTGGACAGACCATCTGCGTTGGCGTGTTCGGCGCCAGAGCAGTGTTCCACCTTAAAGTCTATTCCCTGTAGGGAGATGGACCACCTCAACAGTTTTGGGTTCTCACCCCTCATTTGCATCAACCATCTGAGAGGCATGTGGTCTGTCTGAACTCGGAGGTGAGTCCCAAACAGGTAGGGTCTTAGCTTCTTCAGTACCCAGACCACAGCAAAAGCTTCTCTTTCTATGGCACTCCACCTCTGTTCCCTAGGGAGTAGTCTCCTTCTAAGGAAGACTCCAGGCTGGCCTAGGCCCTCTTCGTTCAGTTGTGAGAGCACCGCTCCCACATCATGCTCTGATGCGTCAGTCTGCACGACAAATTCCTTGGAGAAGTCGGGTGCCTTGAACACAGGCGCTGAGCATATGGCTGCCTTCAGGGCATCAAATAATTTCTGGCAGGACTCAGTCCAGATCACCTTCTTGAGCTGCTTCCTGATATTCAGCTCTGTTAAGGGGGCAACAATGGTGCCAAAGCCCTTACCAAATCTCCTGTAGTAGCTGGTGAGACCTAAAAAGGCTCTCACGGTCTGTCTGGGTCTTGGGAGGCTCCAAAGCCAGAATGGTGTCAATCTTGGGCAGTAGGGGCGTCACCTGGCCGCTTCCTACCTGGTGTCCCAAGTACACCACAGAGCCCTGCCCGATCTGGCATTTACTGGCCTTGATCGTGAGGTCTGCCCTCTGCAGAGCCTTCAACACTTCCCAGAGGTGCTGCAAGTGTTCTTCCCAGCTGGAACTGAACACTGCAATGTCATCCAGGTAGGCGGCACTGAAATCCTCCAGTCCAGCCAACACCTGGTTGAACAACCTCTGAAAGGTGGCAGGGGCATTCTTCGACCCAAAGGGCATCACCCGGAATTGGTAATGCCCCTCTGGGGTTGAGAATGCTGACCTCTCCTTGGCCCCATCGGTTAAGGCAATCTGCCAGTACCCAGACATCAAATCAAACGTGCTGAGGAACTTGGCAGCTTCCAACCGATCAATGAGCTCATCAGCTCTGGGGATGGGGTGTGCGTCAGTCCTGGTGATGGCATTGAGCCCACGGTAGTCCACACAGAACCGCAGTTCTGGAGTCGCACCGGGTGCAGCAGCCTTTTGGGACCAAGACCACTGGGCTGGCCCAAGGACTGTTGGAGGGCTCTATCACCCCTAATGCCAACATCTTAGAGACCTCCTCTTTAATGATGGCCCTGACCCGTTCAGTCAACCTGTAAATCTTGTGTTTTACAGGAGGGCTGTTACCAGTGTCCATGTCATGGGTACACCAGTGAGTAACACCTGGGGTCAGAGAGAACAGTGTGGCGAACTGTCCCAACAACTGGCGACAGTAACCCTGCTGCTCTGGGGTCAGTGTAGGGAAGCGGGTCACACCTTCGAAAGACCCTTCATGCTCTTTGGTGGACAGGAGGTTCACTCTCCTCTTCCACCCCATCATCTGTCGCCAAGAGCATGCTCACTTTGGACCTCTCAAAGTGAGGCTTGAGGCGGTTCACATGGAGGACCCTCAAAGGGTTCCTGGGAGTCTGCACTCCACCACCTCAAAAGGCCCAATCCACTTGTCCTGCAAGGCACAAGGTTCCATTGAGGCCATGACCCACACTTTCTGGCCAGGCTGAAACTCTACCAGAGTGGCATTCTGGTCGTACCAGTGTTTCATCTCCTCCTGGCTTGCTTCGAGGTTTTCCAAAGTGAGTTTCCTGAAGCGGGCAGTTTGGTTCCTGAAGGCTAGCATGTAGCTAAATACATCCTGGGGAGTTTTCCTGGCAGCTGCCTTCCTTGACCAAACTAAGAGGTCCTCTCACAGGGTGCCCATACAGAAGCTCAAAGGGACTGAACCTTAGAGACTTCTGTGGTACCTCCCTGTATGCAAAGAGAAGGCATGGCAAGAGGACGTCCCACTTACGCCTCATGGGTTCTGTTAATCCCTTGATCATGCCCTTCAAGGTTTGGTTGAATCTCTCCACCAAACTGTTACCTTGTGGGTGGTAAGGAGTGGTGAACTTGTAGGTTACATCACACTCCTTCCACAGGGATGCCATATACTTATATATGAAATTGGTCCCATAGGTCAGAAACCACCTCTCTGGGGAAACCCACGAGGGAAAAGATCCCCATTAATGCCCGGCCCACCACTGGTGCCGTCTTTCTCCTGAGAGGGATTGCCTCCGGGTACCGGGTAGCATGGTCCACCAAGACCTGGATGTACCTGTTACCCATGGCTGTCTTGGGATCCAGTGGCCCCACAATGTCCATCCCAACCCTTTCAAAAGGGGTTCCAACAACTGGAAAAGGTTGGAGAGGAGCCTTACACTTCCTCCCACTCTTACCACTTGCCTGGCAAGTTTGGCAAGACCTGCAATATCCATCTGACTGCCTTCACATTTGGGCCAAAAGAAGTGGGTGACAAGCCTGTCAAAGGTCTTGTCCCGCCCCAAATGTCCTGCCAAAGGCACGTCGTGAGCCAGACCCAGTCGGAAGGTTCTGAAGTGCTGGGGTACCACCAGCACAAAGGCTGACCCAGGCTCAGTGACCTTAGGCTCGTTGTACAGGAGACCATCCTCCCAGTAGGGCCAATGTGATCTAGACTGATCACCAGCTGCCTCGTTTGCAGCCTCCAGAGAAGGGCATTCTTTCTGCTCCCTGCAGGATTTCTCCCTGGTGGGACCACCTCTTGCTGCCAATGGGTCAGCTCAGATAAGTCCCCCAGTTCAGCTACCTGCTCCCCTGTAGGTACCGGGGCATCCCCCTCAAGGTCAGCCTCCTCCCAGACCGTGGGAATCTCAGGGTCAGGTTTCCCGCACCCCCTGCCCTTTCTCTTGGCAGGAACGTGGGCCACTGTTTCAGGCTCTAGGTCCTTCTGACCACCCTTTCTGGCCACCATTGACCGAGTGGTCACGCATGCCCCCTCTGGCAACCCAAGCATCTCCAAGTGAGACCTAAGCTCAACATCCTTCCACAAGGTCAGCTCCAGGTCGTTACCTAGCAGACAATCTACAGGCATGATAGGGCTCACAACCACCCTCAAGGGACCTGAGACCCCCCATTCAAAGGGAACCTGCGCCACCATACACTGGCACTCTGAGTTGTCCACAGCAACTACTTGATGGAATGCCCCGGGGACTACTTGCTCCTCAGAGACCAGGTGACACCGGACTGAGGTCAAACTGGCTGCAGTATCTCTGAGAGCCTCTAACCTTTTCCCATTGATGGTCACCCAGGCGCTGTATTTTTTAGTGTTAGCAGGCACCTGGTTTCCTGAGACCATCTCACTGTCCCCTAGTGAGACGAGGGTCATTTCTGCGGGATTCCCACCCTCCTGTGGGCACTCCTCCTCCCCAAGCGCTACACTAGCCAACACCTTGGTCTGCCCACCGGTGGGTGGCTGTGCCCTCTTGGGACACTTGGGATCCCCCTTCAAGTGACCCACTTGCTCACAGGCATAGCACTTGCGGGGGCCGATCTCTGCAGGCTTTCTTGAAGAGACCACTGCTTTCTTGTCTCCTGGGGGATGGGAACCTTTACCCTGGGTATTAGTTTGGGGCCCTTTAGAGAACTCCTGTGCTTTACCCTTGTCCCTCCTACTCTTCTGCTGGGGACTCTGCCTACCTTTGGCTGAGTCTCCCCCAAACGCTTTCTTGTGGACCCTGGTACTTACCCAGCGGTCCACCTCCATAGCAAGCTTCCTGGGGTCAGTCAGCTTACTATCAACCAAGTGCTGGCGCAGCTCTGCAAAACATAGACTAGACAATTGCTCCCATGCAATCAAATTGTAGAGCCCCCGAAAATCTGTCACATTACTGTCCTTCACCCAGCCATCCAGTGACCTGCAAAACGAATCCACACATTCCAACCAAGTGTTGGCATCAGTTTCTTACTGGACCTAAACTGATCCCTGTACTTTTCAGGAGTGCGACCATACCTGGTGAGAAGGGCCTCCTTCATGTCATAATAGGTGAGGTTACACCCCTTACCCAAAGCCACTAAAGTATCCCTTGCTTCTTTTGGGAAAAGAGGCCACAATCCTGCCCCCCAATTCTTCTCAGGGACCCCATTCATGTGGATAGATGCCTCATAACCCTGAAACCACCTTTGTATGTCATCCCTCTTCTTTAATTATTTGCCTACATTCTTGGGGATGTGCACAATTCTGTCTGTCTGCACTGAAGAGTTGCTGCCAACATCAGTGCTGGATTTGCTTTTCAACTCCAGCTCCTTGAGCCCACGCTCATTGTGTAATACCATCCTCTGTGACTCCATCTTGAGCCTCTCAAGCCCTATCTCATGCCTCCTAGCTTCCCTTCTGCCCTCCAGCTTCTCTGAGGACAAACCTCTGCTACCTGGCCTGGAAGGACCCCCCCCTCCCAGCAGCACATCTACCCTTGGAGTAGGCTCCTCTGCCTCCCCACTAAGATCTCCAGACTGCCCACTGGCCTGTCTGGCTGCTACCCAGGCCCTCAGTGCCTTTTGTAGCTCCTCCTTCCTGGTGAGGCCTCTGACTTGGACCTTTAGGTTTTTACAAATAGCCTTCAACTCCTTGACATTGTAGGTTTCCAACCTTTCCTCCTCAAAGGCCACCTCTAGGGATGCAATTGATGATGCTGCTGTACCAGGCATGATGCAGTAGGAAGTTTAAGTTCCAAAACGATAGGATCACAAAAACAGACCAACAAAGCAGTATGTGGTATGTAATGGCCTGCGATATGGTAGTAGTGCACACCAATCACTGTAAGTGCAAACACAAGTCATATCCTCACCTCTGACAACAATGTTAGAAATGGGGGTCTCTAATTGGCAAGGGTTTGCACCTTTGTCCAAGTAGGGACCCTTCTTCCTAGTCAGGGTAAGGGAGTTACACTCCTAAAATAACCCCTGCTCACCCCCTTGGTAGCTTGGCACGAGCAGTCAGGCTTGTCTCAGAGGCAGTGTGTAAAGTATTTCCACATAACCAACAGTAATACAGTGAAAACACTACAAAAGGACACCACACCAGTTTAGAAAAATATCCAATATTTTTATATAGCCAAAACAAGATCAAAACCATAAAAATCCAACATATAGTACTTAAAATATATAGTTTGCAAGATAGCCTCAAAATTGCAGAACTACCTCAAAACGCAGTTCGTATGAGTCGTTAGCTCGATGCTGAAAACAACAGAGTCTAACAGTTCCAGCCAACCGCGTTGGTACGGGCCAGCGAAAGCGTGGACAGACTCGGTACAGTACCTTTCTCATTGCGGCTGGCACGTTGGTGCGAGCCGGTCGTGGCATCAGGCACAGCTGCATTGTAAAATGGAAGCAGTGCAGGGTGCAGTGCCCTCTCAATGCGGTACAGGTAGCGGCTCAGTGACGATCGTCCAGATGGCGTCAGTGAGACCAAGGCTTACAGTGCAGGGCGAGGTGGTGCTCGATGCAGTGTTGGCAGGTTGCGGTGCAAGCGACAGAGCCGGTTAGCGGGACCTGGGGTCAGTCGGCCCAGACTGCTGTGTAGGACGTCGTGAAACTTACAAGCGGTGCCCCCAGTCACGATGCGGTCACGGGTGTCTGAGTCAGCAGCAGCTACAGCGTCGGTGAGACCAGGATAGCGAAGTGAAGCGAGGCGGTGCGGAGTGTGGTGCCCACAGGTCAAGGTGCAAGCAGCGGCTCAGTGGCGGTGATGTCGGTCATCGTCGTCGGTGAGACCAGGGTTGCGGTGCAAGATGCGGACGGTGTCTTCTGCGGTGCTGTCAGGACACAGAGCCTGCGGCGGAATCGGTGATGGAGTCGGTTGCGTTTCCCTTCTCTGTGGCAACTGAAACAGCGGTTCCAGAAGCGGTACCAAGAGGTTGGTGAAGTCTTTGCAGTCCCTAAGACTTCAGAACAGGAGGCAAGCTCTACTTCAGGCCCTTGGTGATACTCAGCACAAGTGAAGAAAGTTCAGTCCAGTCCTTTCACTGACCAAGGCAGAAGCAGCAACTGCAGGCCAACCCAACAAAGCAGCAATACAGCAAAGGGGCAGTACTCCTCCTGGCAGCTCTTCCAGCTTTTCTTCTTGGCAGGTTCCTTGATTCCAGCGAATTCCAAAGTTCTGGAGTCTGGGCCCCAATATTTATACTCAAAATCCCTTTGTTCTCTCAGGCAGAGAGTGACTGTGCTTAGTCCAAACCAGTTCTGTCTTCTCTGATGCAGCTTCCTGGCAGGAGGTAGAGACAGCATTGTGGAAAGCAGACCAGGCCCATTCAGGTGAAAGGAAATCTCCTCCCCTACTCTAAATGCAGCACAGGTCTATTCATCTCAGCCCTGACTCATCCAGACTCTTTGGAACCACTGCACATCCCCAGCCCCTGTCCCTCCAAAGCCAGACAGTCAATCCACAAACCCAGCAGAGGCACACAGGATGGCTAAGCAAGAAATGACCTACTTTCTAAAAGTGGTATTTTCAAACCCAGAACATAAAAATCATCCTTACTTAAAAATGCATTTTTACATTCTGAGTCCAGGCATACTAAACTACATTTCTCTATCTTGTCCCAATGGGAAGTTATGCTTATAAGATGTTATAAGTAAAACCTCCATTCTTTCCTACGGGACAGATAGCCTTACAGTGGTGAAAAACAAAATACCCTGTAATTCACCACCAGGACTTGTCACACACACCAGTACATGTCCTACCTTTAACATACAAAGCACCCTGCCCATAGGGGTACCTTGGGCCTACCTTAGGGGTGACTTTTATATAAGAAAAGGGAAGGTCAGGGCCTGGCAAGTGGGCGCACTTGCCAGGTCAACATGGCAGTTACAAACTGCGCGCAGACCCTGCAGTGGCAGGTCTGAGATACCTTTTATGGGCTACTCATGTGGGTGGCACAATCAGTGCTGCAGGCTCACTAGTAGAATTTGATTTACAGGCCCTGGCACACTCAGTGCACTTTACTAGGGGCTTACCAGTAAATCAAATATGCCAATCATGGAAACACCAATCCATAATAACAATTTACAACAGGAGCACTTGCACTTTAACACTGAACAGCAGTGAGAAAGTGCGCAGAGACACTAAACCAGCAAAAACAGAGTCAAAACCGGGAGGTCAGAAAGCAAAAAGGCAGGGGAAACACGCCAAAAGATGCCAAGTCTAACACCGCTGGCCAGAGAATGTGTATCAAAACTGTAAAAGTCAACATTCATTAAACATACAAGCAGAATATAATGCAAAATATCTGATCACAGACCTAGTTGCACATTATCATGGAAGCACCCATGATGCCTATTTATTTAGGCACTGTGGACTATACCAGCGACCTTCCACAGAAGAGTTTGGAGATGAGCAGTTGATAGCTAAATTTTATTAACTTGTCTAGTTATAATTTTTTCAATTTGATTAGGGTATACGCACTAAACCAGTTGTGCTAATTTTCAGGTGACAAATGCATACTCCTTAAGGCCTTGGCTTATGACTGCATACTTACTGCCAGGAACCTTTAAACAAGAGAGATACCATGCTACCAACACAAAAACAAGGAGCATTATAGAGAGAATTTTTGGACTTCTTAACAGCAGATTTAGATATCTCCATTAAAGTGGGTTTGCCCTAGAATATGACCCTTCAATGTGCTGTAAACTTATAGCCACACGTGCTATACTACACAACTTAGCCATGCACAGAAGTCTACCTGAGGAGGCACCAAGTGATGATTCAGAAGAAGAGATTGATTAAATCCCCCATATCTTGCCACCTTCAGGTCTGGATACCGCAAGAGCTGCAGAGAGATGTGCATGTCAAGATGATGTTAGAAATAACAAATGTTTAAGGTAAATAAATTCATTTTTTTCAACAAATTTAAATAGAAGCATAACTCAAATTTGTGATGCATACTAAACAAAAGGTATTGTGTTTATTCACAGCTTCTGATGAAGATGACAAAAATATACAATATTATTTTTATTTTTCATCACAAATGTGTTCTTTAATTTTTCAGAAATAAAATGTAAAAATCTGCCAAATTTCAATACAAGGCTTGCCAAAGTTTTTGTTACTATTTACACTTTTGATGTCCAGTACTTGACCTTTGTTTAGAACACTGGTTGGTCCTTCCTTGCCCTTCCACACTTTGCCTTCTAGTGTTTTTAGATGTAGCAGGTTCACCAACAGACATACTGCTCACAATTGAGCTCTTCTCAGTTTCCCCCACAGATCTTGGTAGCCTATTTCCTGCATTAGTAGTTTGCATTTCTTCATGGGCATTGAATATTTGTGCAAGGCTTTTTGTAACATCAACACTGTGATGTGCTAACTGAACCTGCATGCTAGCTGCTCTCCTGGACATTGTTGATGTCACTGTAGCTAACGAGCCCACATATTTTTCAAATGTATGTAGATGAGTATTTGTGTGCCTCTGTTAACACCTGTGTGAAACACAGTCGTGGGCGATATGAATGGCCATATCTTTTATAGCCATTGTTAAGTCCTCAAAGCCTGTTTTCCTAAAAAGGAAGTTATTTTTTTATCTAGAGCTTCCACCTTTTCTGTTAGTTTTGATAAATGAGAAGCTTGTTCCAACAGAGTCTTCTGCACTTGAGCATCTGCTTAGAAGACTGGCCAGAGGATATTGAGGTGATTAAACTGTCTGAGTCGGCTGAATCTAGACTCCCCATGCCGGTGGTATCGTCTCATTTTTATGCAACCTTCCTGCCACTCGGGTAACTGCCTCTTCTGGACCAGAGCCTCTTCTGGCTTCTGTTACCTCCGTCAGAGTGGCCCATCTATTAGAAACTGGGGTCCACCCCTTTACACATTTTCAGTGTATACTGTGCATACTTCAGCTGCCTCGCCCTGCTTGGTTCTGCCCTCTTATCCTTATGAGTGGTAGGTGTTGTATGGGCCATTTCATCACTCTTTCTTGCCAGGCAATTGAGGGGGACATGTTTATCGGCCGCCAGCGAATCTGGACCCACAGACCCGTTTGTGCTCATTTCTTGCGGAGCCTTATTCTGGTCCCCCTCTCCCACGATAACTCTACTTATGGGCTGAACTCTCAACTACAAAGCCATGTCTGGTCCCAAACTCTCAGGGGCATCCCCCCATTTATGCCCAACTGGATTAACCACATTCGTACCGATGGCTTCACTGGCTTCGCTGGATGCAACACCTGAGGTTACTACAGCCGTTCGCCTCATATCCAAAGAAGTCTGGCTTTGTGGCCAGGCCCCCTTTCCACATTCTGCCATATTCCCTGGAGAGATGGAGCTTTGATCCCCCAGTCTCAGTGTAGATGGCTCCAACAGGGCTCTCCCGATTGAGCCTGTGTACATTAGCGATCCTGGCCTTGTGAAGCCCTTCAGGCCCCTGGGTGACTACCTGGTTTCTGTCTGAATTTAGCTACCATCGTCTCGTGGTCCCAAGCTGTATGCTCTAGAAGGGGCAGAGACCTCTCGGGCCAGCATCCATTCTCCTGTTTGTGTAACCATGCCTTACCTCCAAAGCTTTACAAAAAAAACAAGACAAAAAAACTTCAGAGTGCAAAAAAGTAAGGGAAAAAGTCACTTGCATTCACCAAAACTGGAGCTCCACACACCCTGCAGTGACTGCTGTCAAGGGGGCAAAGTCATATGCTACACACATGGAGGTGGATATCTACAGGGGGATGTCAAGATTGGTGGAGATGAAGTGGGTAACTGGGTGCTGCACCACTTGTGCTCCACTGTGTCCTTATTCTATCCTGCTGATGTTATGGAGAGCATCTTCTTCTAATACTGTACATGGGATTAGTGAGGGGTTCAACCCAGCCTCAGAATCCACTTTGCAATGTACATCTTGTGTCACCTCTCTCCACCTTTCCCCTCCTTTCAGTTTCTTGGCATCTCCCATCCGGTGCCACAGATCTTGAACTGTGGCCAATTGAGGCTGCCGTCCAAACCTGGAGCCGAGGAAAAGGGTGGGGGTAGAGGGGGAGCATCCGCAGACTACCGCATCTCCCCATACACCAGTCAGGCATGTGACTCAGCTCAGCTCGACTCTGGTTCTCTGGCAGTAGTGGAGGCTGGTAGATGACCCCTCGCTGTTCCACCGTGTCTGGGCACTCCGTTCTGC
Source organism: Calotriton arnoldi (assembly GCA_963921515.1). Classification (NCBI taxonomy): domain Eukaryota; kingdom Metazoa; phylum Chordata; class Amphibia; order Caudata; family Salamandridae; genus Calotriton; species Calotriton arnoldi. Next base: position 302,830 of record CAWUFW010004710.1, read on the forward strand.
AGGGCATCTGGGAGCGAAGAACCAAGAGGAAAAAAAAATCCATCACTCAGGCATTCCTACAAGCAATGCGACGCCGGGTGAGGAGTCACCTTCTCTGGTGCAGGTGTGCACAGAGGGCAGGAGGCAATGCCTGGACCTCTGATCTAGCCGCTCTGCAACCTGGCTCTGTCCGCCATGCTACTTTCTTTTTGACCAAGGAGGAGATGGAAAAGTGTTTGCTGATTTTGGAGGAGTAAGCAAAATCCACTGTTACCAATACCACTGGCATGAGCCAACAAATTAGATCCCTAGTGAGAAAATTGAGGACCTGGAGAATCGGTCCAGCCATTCCAATGTGCAGGTAGTGAGGTTCCTTGAGGGCTCTTAGTCATTGCAGCCTGGCATGGAAAAATGACTGGAGCAGCTATTAAGGGGTTCACTAGGTTCAGAAATTGCAGAGCTGCCAGCTCAAGATTTGTCAATAGCAAGGGCCCATTGGGCCCCGGCAGACATTCCTAAGGCTGGTACAAGGCTGCAGATAATTATTACTTACTTTGAGGACTGCTGTATAAAGGAGTTAGTTCTGAGTGCCGCCAGAGCAAGAAAATTTATTTCCTCAGACAAAGGCTACACTTTTTCAATCTTCCCGGATTTAGCCTGGGAGACAGCCAGAAGGCAGAAAGAGTTTAGGACCCTGCTGCCAGAATTCAAGGTCTTAGCCATTCCCACCTCTATTCGCGGAGCTACTTTAAGGATTAATTGAAGAGGAAAACTCAAAGACTTTTTAGATTCAAATGAAGCCCAAGACTTCCTCTTCCCTCATAAGACCTCTTTGGCAGGAAGGGGGGGGGGGTCCTGAATTATGTGGAGAGGGGCAGAGGTCTCAGTTAATGTGCCCTGGGGATGCTCGAGACACTTACATTTATATGGTGTTGAGGGGGTAGGCGATTGGCAGATGGCCACATTAAAGTGATTTATATATTGGGTATAGTAACAAAACTATGTTCCTTTCTCTTTTTTCTCTCTCACTTCTTTCTTTCTTTTCATGCTGGTGAGGGTTGGGTGAGGGGAAAGGGTTCGGGCGACACCCATAATTTATCAAGGGTGCAACACATCGCATCCATCTGGGTTGGGTGGGGAGGGTCTGCCTGCAGTTGGGCAGGATCAAGGATTTGGTGTGGGGTGGAGGGAGGGGGGTGCAGAAGAAAAATGAAAGGGTGACTCTGAGATATTAAACCAAGGGGCAAGAGGGAACAACGTATGTGACAGGGGAAGGCTTTTGCTTTAGCTCCGGGTCTGGGTCTGGGTATGGACTGTGCTGTTTTCAGAAAAAAAGCAAGTGTTGGCTTTGGGTTCCATAGAAGGGATGCAGCACGGCCTAGATGATGGCCAACCTAACGATGGTTGGCTTCAATGCTAATGGTCTGACCAACAAGGTTCTTCCCTTAGGAGAGCCACTGGGAAATACAGACCTGGAGACAAGTATACAGGTGGTAGAGATGCCAACCATATCTTCAACACTGAACTCCATGCAACAGGGTTATGAGGCCCATCCAATAATGGGAGGGAGGAACCTCAATAACCCCATCATCAATTTATCAGACTATAGACTGTCAGAGGGAGAAAGGAGCATTCTAGCCAAGGGCCTTTCCTTTGTACCCACCCTACCTCCTAACAGTTTCAACATAAAAGTGGAGCTTCAACAGTTCTTTAGAAAGATACGCCTGAGACATTATTTTAACCAGATCCCTATGGAAACGAGGCAAAAAGCAGCAACCAACTACAGACCTCCGTCCACATTCACACCCTCAACACACCTCATGTCACACGAAGTTTTAGCTTTTGAACAGCTGGTACTCAAGGAGGTGATGAATCTGGTCGAGCATAGAGATTACATCAAATATAACATCTCAAAGGAAGAAAGAGAATTCTAGAATCACTAAACAATAACTCTGAGATCGTGATTAAGGCAGCTGATAGGGGGAGCTATTGTGGTACAAAATACCAGAGATTATGCTAGTGAGATCAATACACAGCTGGCTGTACAAGAGAGCTATCGTAAGATTAAAAAAATACCCCACTCAAGAAGTGGTTAAATTGATACACAGACTTACACAGGAGGGTTTGGACAAAGGGTATTTAACAGAACCAGAATATAACTTTTTGAGAGAAAAAAAGTCCAAGAATTCTCACTATTTACACTCTCCCCTAGGTCCATAAGAACTTTGAAAAACAACCTGGGAGACCCATTGTTTCGGGTGCAGCTTTGGTAATGGAGATGTTTTTCTGAAACTTTCGGTTGAAGAAACAAGATCATACATCAAGGACACCATGGAGGCTATCCGCTTGGTGAAGAATAAACATTTTGATCCATTGACACAGTTCCTGGTTACCTTAGATGTGGCATCACTGTACACCAGCATACCACAGGATGAGGCACTTGACGTAGTGAGAAAAGTTTTAAACAAAAGAAACAATCCGGTATGCCTCCCAACTGAGTTAATAGTGGGCCTTCTAGAAATTGCAGTGAGCCAGAACTATTTTGTTTTCCAAAATGAGTTTTATATACAAACCAAGGGTGTAGCCATGAGAGCTGGGTTATCTCCAGACTTAGCTGATCTATACATGGATAAGTATGAAGATACATACATTTACAATCTTAATAATCCATTTCTGGATAACATCACTATGTGGAAAAGGTACATAGACAATGTACTGATAATCTGGACGGGGAACGAACAGATTCTAAACGAGTTCTTGAATTGGCTTAATGAGAGAGCTCCTGATATAAAATTCACTATGGTATTCAGCCATGAGGAGATCGTTTTTTAGACCTCAGTTTGAAGGTAGATGACAAGAAACTATACACCAGTCTCTATAAGAAACCTAGTGAGCACAACACCCTTCTTAGATATAGTAGTCATCTGCCCAGAAACCTAAGGGATAACCAACCCTATGGCAATTCTTGAGACTTCACAGAAATTGTGCACAGAGGGTAGAATTCTTTGAAGAAACAGACACACTTATGAATAGACTTAGGGACAGAGGTTATCTGAAGGGTCTCTTGCATAGGGCAAGAAAGCCAGCCTGGTACTGCCATAGAGATACTCTTTTGGAAATGCAAGTAAATCTGACCCTGCACAAAGAAGAATGATTTGTGTCGCAATCTTTTGTACCAAAAACAACATGATCAAAAAAGTGATCAATAAATACTGATATTTGGTTGCAGAGGAAATTGACACAATGGAAAAAACCCTATTTGCCTTCAAAAGAGGACGCAATGTAAAGGGCAGTTAGTTCCCTCCTAATGACTCCATGCACCCCTGACCTGAGAACACAACTAGGTCTAACTCCCTTGGTGGGCCACTACAAATGCGGTAACTGCAAGGCTTGTCAGTCATCAGTGACACTAAAGGACTTCACTCATTCAGGAGGGAAGTACATTCTACAACACCACACCAACTGCAATAGTTCAGAGGTCATGTATTTGATACAGTGTCCATGCAACCTACTTTATGTGGCGGAGACAAAACAAATGGTGAAGGCATGCATTCTACAGCGTTGTAGTAGAATTAGGTGCCATGTACAGGGAGCTCCCCTGGTAGAACATTTCCACAGTAAGGGCCATCAGGTGGAAAGATTAAAATGGTGGGTACTGGAAAAAGTGACATTGAACCTGAGGAGGGTGACATATCGTCTACATTGTTCCTAAGGGAATGTAAGTAGATACACATTCTGAACGCAGCCAATCAGGGACTCAATGAGTTCGAGGAGACGAACAGAAAGGCAGTACTGTTGAATGATAGTTAAAATCACTATGTGTACCTTTAGAGGTTGTTGATATGACACCAATATAACACCAATGTCTGAACATGTAGTATGGGATTAGCACTGACATTTTTCTTTTAAATATCTATAACGTAGTTGCAATGCATTTTGAACTGTCAGTGACATTTTCACCATGCAATATATTGTTTCTCTGTACATCTCTTAAAATCTTCACGTAAATCATGTCAATATTCACATGGACAAAGGTTGACAAGTATTTAATGTACGTAATATTTCTTGTACACACTTTTCAGTCTGTAAATAGGCAGGCAATAATCATCTTTTGGCTTTTTCCTACTGGACACACCAATATGGGGCTGCAATATGTATTTAATGCCTGAAATATGCTCAAGTGTATATGGCACATTCTAACGCTGTCCATCGTGGGTTCTTTGAATACACTTTGGGCACTGAGTTTCTTCAGCCCGTTTTTTGGTTCACATGCATTTACTCAATATATTGGTAATTGAATTGTGAATCCCCGTCATGTTCGTAGGGGTAGAGGAACCTTTTTCTGCTAGGCACACAGGGTCAAGTAACCTGACTCAGCCTTCGTGGGCTGTTTACTTTCACCACGGCGTCAGCTCAGGAATTTCTTTCCTGACAGCCTCACGCATTCCTAGGCATGCACGTTGAGGTTATACATTTTTTCTCCCTCAGTGGACGTCAACACATGGAGACGTGACCAAGCCAGCAGTGGTTCCACTGGGAGGAATCCTTTCTATGGAGAGTCACAGTATTGTAATGTTGTTGACGTCAGGGCGAGACCACCTTTCCCAGTTCTGTGGGGGAGAGATCAGTTGGGACCCCCTGCATGTAGCCCTGATGGGTGGACTGGCGTACGCCGTGTCTAGCGTAAGAAAAAGGAATAAAGAGCCCGGGGCTCTGGTCGTGGCTAGTCTACTGGCTACTAGCAGACACGTTGAGTGCAATATATTTTGTGTGTCAATTATAGGCCTGTCGCATCGCAGCACGACACAACAATGGCAACAAGGTGGCTACACCCCAAGGTGTACCCCGCCGGCCACCTACCCGCACGTGATCAGCAGGCGACCACAGCTGTCATCCCTGCGGTGCCACAACCGCCCAGCATGACGCCCTCGCATCACGGCTTCTCCGCCATTCCGACTGGTACAACAGCCACAATCCATCAGATCTCTGGCGGTAAGCGCCCCGCCCACATGGCACCTACATACTGTGCCAGCTCCGCGCATTGCTGGTCAGCGGATCTCGAGCGGTGAGCGTCCCCACCCTGCCATCATCTCCGAGCCGTGCGTGCTCTGTTGTCAGCCGTGTACGGCGGTGCCAGCAATCCGCTGCAGCGCCCCCTACAAGTGCTGCTTTGGCAGTGTGGCAAAGCAAGTGTGGCCCCAGCGTCAGCCTCCACTTGGCGACCTTTCCCTGTGCACCGTCCAGCCTGCTGCTTCAAAGGACACGTTTGGTCCCCACGCACCCCTGCCACCCAGGATCCTGCCCCGGAGTACTACTGTTATATTCCATATAGGTACCCCAATATAGGCCCGGGTAACATCACAAACTTTCACCTATATTCGTCCCTACATTAGATACATAACGGGCTGCTAGGCCTGACCCTTTACCTAGTTACAGTACTGCTTACAGACCGTGGGGTTTTCCCTGAACAATAGCCTCATACATTATGCATGAGGATCCTTGGATTCTTGGAAACTCAGCAGGACTACCATCTCCTGCATAATAACTATGTACAAGGTTCATTCCCGACATCATCCTAAGTCCGACAATGGCACAGCAAGGTAGAACCCCTGGGGATACCTTTGGGTATATAAACATCACATCTTGCTGAGATAGTCAGAGGAGATCACGACTTCCATGCAGACACACTGACACGAGACGCTGAGGTTCCTGCATGCAGATACTCCAGCTCGCAGTGGTCTAACATCCCTTGCGGGGTGTCCAGCTCTAGACCAAGACGGGGTCCCACAGTCTCTCACTTCAGGTAATGGGGTTGACTTTATCCTAGAGGGATTCTTGGCTTAACACCTACACACATGCTAGGTACACTTAGGTACATCTAGTTAGGGTAGCATCGTAGGAGTACGCATTTTATTATCATGTATTTTATATACTTGCCTGTATTCATGGTTATAGCAAGATGGTAGAAATCTACCATCCTTTTAACTTTTAGCGCTTCTAATCATTTCTATCTGTTTCTGTCTAGTGGTTTTTTCAGCACACCTATTTTACACTAGAATGACGAGTGTTCAATAAATGCTTATTGAAAAATGTCCATATTGTTTATTCTGTGTATCTCTCTGAGACAAAGTGAGCACGAGTGACTGAGCAAAAAGTATTGCACTGTTTCCACGGTTCTGAGGGATCAGGGTTGTCATGTTCGATAGTTGCCAAGAACTATTCTCTCCTTGGTAAGAGGAGTTTCTAGTGGGACTGTGAGCTAGCTGGTACACAGGCCAACATACCCGGTGGGGGTGTCTGGAATCAGTCTGGACACCAATCCTGCAGTGTATATTGTCTAAACACTCAGATCCTGTATAGGTTTTATAGGAACTACACAACATGGCGCCGCCAACGTTGGTTGGTTAATTATTTAACGGTCAAATCTGAGTAGTTCAGTTGTGCTATTCTCAGAGACCCCCTACTCACATTACCCCAGAGACATCTGGAGTGGGAGGAAATAAAAATCAGCCGCAGCTGAGTAGGCAAAATCCTATGTATTGGCTGTTGGTTAATCAAGCTTCAAGGACACATTGTTCCTATTGTCAATAACACCTTGTCTCAGTTCTCTTGAAAAACTCTTCTTACTAAAAACAATGACTGAGTAGGAAGACACTGTGCGTGACCTACATCTCTCAGCCGAAGAAGAAGATGCAGATACAAAACATCTTTCAGAAAATGTTAGAAATGCCATCACCCTAAAACTAGCATCATATGGTTTAACAGCTAGAGTTGGCTCAGTAACATTTGTGATTGAGGTAGACAAATCATATAGAACAGAGGTATTCTATTCATGGGTTAGATTCCCACAGGAAGATGCACGAACAAAAACATTTCATTACTATGTAGAAGATGACATACCGAACGAATATTGTCCGTATGAGGACAATGAAGTTCCGCTTACTTACCAGGAGCATATATACTGGTTTAAAGGTGCCCTCCCCCATACAAGAAATAAAGTAAGACTCGGTCCGCTCGGAAGAGAAGGAGCAACATGGCCGGTACTAGCGGCCTATTCACCACATCCTGACATTGAAACAATGCCAGCAGGAGACTTACTTACACTTCACAAAGAACTAATAAGACTTTACAGAAACATGACACAGTTCGTGATGAGAACACTCACACTCCAGCCAACCACGATTATACCAACAGGTCTGATTCAAACATCGACAACCAAAATTACACCACAAACGCTACACGCTGTGATGGATAAAATACCCACTAAACGTGAACAAATGCCATTCTGGATAGCTCAAAAAATAACACAGCTGGAGGCAGTATTTCCACACACTGGTCCACAAGAAAAGCATAGAATGCTAACAATTTGCTTGCCAATGGGGATAGCTCCCCGATAGAGGATTGTACCGCTGCAATATATACCAGAACTCATGGTATCCCTTCATTAGCAGTAATACCAGATGTATTAAGACAAATACAGAACGAGTATGGAGCAGAACCTGCTCTGAACTTAGGGATGAAGTTACTAGGTAACTTTGCTCAGGTATCAGCTATAATATTAGCAAACATTAAAGGGGACGCAGCAGCAGTGACAATACGCCAACGCCTGAGAGACTTCACTCCTTTACAACAGGAGACAGAATTACCTAAAATTATTGAAACTGCTTATGCAGAATTAGGTAGAGATACTTTGGGAGCTAGACCAGTAAAACCTCAACTAATGGGAGGTCCAGAAAAAGAACAGGCAAAGCAAACACCAGTTTCTTCAAAGAAGAAATGGGACAATAACAAACAGCAAAAGAATAGATCTCAATCCAGAGGTAGGTCTCCTTAGCAGAAGCACTCCGAAAGGAGGTATAACCTTAGGAATAGAGATAACATTAAAAAACCTCATAGATATCAGGACACCGATACATGTTCTTCTCATTCCTTTCAGGGTTCATCAAAAAACTCAGAGAGGGAAGGACGGTCAGAACACAGACAAGAAGAGCGTACAAAGTCCAGAGACACGCAACGCACTTCAGACTACGCTTCCAAAAAAGAAGAAAAGCCTAAAGCAAAACCTCAATTCAAAAAGAAGAAAGTAGCAGGTCTCAAAGTTAGACATGCCCAGAATTCTGAGGACTCAACTACTGAATGGGGAATGGGCTCTGACGATGCTAGACAGCGCAGCAGAAGTAACAATAGCTCTCCAGAACCTGATGGAATTTCTGGTGACAGCGGAGTTGAGTGAATATATCACGGTGGAAACACCTGATACTAGGGTAAGCGTCCCACATAGGTCACATTAAATAATACTCCAAATAGAAGGGGACAAGCCCAGAAAAATTAAAGGTCTCTTTTGGGAGAATCTGACTTTTGGCTACAACATTCTTTTAGCTGAAAGAGATTGGGCGCCTACTATTGTTATGGATTGCCCAAAGGGAGAAACGGTAATTATGCCAGCCTTTTCCGACCTCGTTCCCCAATACTTAAAACACACATACGCGCGGGAATGGGCGGTAGCCCTTGCTCCTGGACTATATCGCAACCATGTTGGGTGGGATGAAGAGTCAGCTCACCACGTGATACCACTAAAATCTACTCCAACTCCACAGAGACAGTATCCAATAAAACAGGAAGCGAAAAAACAGATCAGGGAGATCTTAGATCAACTTGAATACCAAGGTGTGATTGAAACTTGCACCTCTTTAATGAATAATCCTTTGTTTCCCGAAGTGAAATGTGATAATTCATATCGTCTAGTTTTAGATTACAGACATCTGAACTCATGCACAAAAACATTTGCAGTGCAGAACGCACACAGTGCCGCATTAATGAATACCATTGTGCGGAAAAAATACAAAACAACACTAGATATCTCAAATGGATTCTTCTGCCAAAATATAGCGCCTGAGAGCAGATATTTGACAGCATCCTCAGCACCGGGATCCCAGGGTCAGTTTTGTCGACTCCCCCAAGGGTATAAGAACAGCCTGGGGTTGTTCTCAGCTAGGGTAACTGAGTTACTTCAGAATCTGGACGAGGAGGCATTGTCCTATGTAGATGACATTTATCTGACGGATGATGACCTGGAGGAACACTTGACCAGGGTGAGCCCCATAATTTGGGGATTTGCCTCTGAGGGCTACAAGTTTAACTTTAAAAAATCAAAAATAGCCCACCTCAATGTACCATTTTTGTGATGTGAGCTTTCAAGTGAAGGGAAAAGCCTGGCAGCCAACTTTTTAGAAAAGTATGCACTGCTCCAACCTCCAAAATCATTGAAAAACTTACAATCCATACTAGGATTCCTGAATTTCGGCAGAACATACATTTTGGATTATGCAGAAAGGGTTAAACCTCAGTTAGGCAATAGACACAGGAACATACAGATATCCTTCGTTCCCTACAAGCAGACATGATAGCGTCCAAACACTTACAGACACGCATAAATGTCCGCAATCTAGTAATTCGTATAGTTGCGGGTCAATCTGGGTACACCTACTTAACATAAAATGAAGGTGAAACAGTACCAATAGCATACAAATCACACTTTTACACAAACGCTGAGATGAGTTTTGCATCTACAGAAAGAATTCTGACAACTGTACAGACTGCTGTAGTGAGAGAAAGAGCACTGGCTCAGGGGAAACGAATAATTGTTGTGACTCCAGTACCGGCCTTAGAGGCTGCGACAAAGGCAAGCGTTCCAAATGCTAAAGCCTTACATCCGAGATGGATACAATGGGCTAATGATCTCACTGCATCAGATGTAGAATACAGATACGACCCAAGTCTAAAAAAAAAGCATTCCTGCAATCCGAACAAGAATATCCTCCCCTGAATTAAATAATGCCTCTAGATCAGTATGAATACATAATTTACACTGACGGATCTGCTCCGCCGGCCATTGGAAGTCAACAATACAGCGCCGCATGTGCGATTGTAAAAGGTCATATGCGGGATGGCAAGTTCCATCCAAGTTGTATAAAAACTCAGTTTCTAGGAGACTGCACGGCTCAGCTAGCAGAACTAAAAGCTCTTTTACTGGCACTGATTAATACGGATCGAGAATTCCCCACACTAATTGTTTGCGATTCTTTTTACTGTGTCCAGTCTTATAATTAATATCTTCACTATTGGGTACAAAATGGGTTCAAAGACTCAAAAGGTGGCACAATTAAGCAAAAAATGCTATGGGAACAGGTAGCTGAGTTGAAAAACGAACTACCAAAAGCTCACGTGATACACACGCTGAGTCATCAACGTGATGGCTTTCACGTTGAAGGGAATTCATTGGCTGATGAAGCTGCGAAGGGGGCAGTACAAACTGCATCCGTAGCTGCAATGACTCGTTCAAAAACGATAATAGACGGACAGATAATGGTAGCTGTCATTGCTTCACGCAAAGACAACAAGGCACTGCCGAAAGGTTTTCCACTCAAGTACTCCTACAAGTTAGACGCAAACAACGTTCCATTTGCTCAGATTCCAGGAGTGGGGGATAAAGTAATACCAAACATGGATCGCAGATTAGGCTTAATTTTAGCTGCACATGAGGGTCTTGGTTCTGCACACGCAGGAGTTACGGCGCCAGTTTCTTTACTGAAACAACGCTTTTGGTGGCCAGAGTTAACAAAGCAGACCAAAGACTATGTCTTAAAGTGCGACATCTGTCAACAGATGAAGGGCTCAACCATAACACGTCCAGCACAGTCACCATTATTAATATCAGACAGACCTCTCGCGTGTGTCTATTTGGACCACTGCGGCCCCTTACAATCTGATGAGGCTTACAAGTACAGAATGGTTGCAGTGGATTCCTGCTCGAGATTCCTATGGGTATGGCCTCAGCACTCGGCTGACGCTCGAACTGTTATCAGAGATTTGCGAGTCTTTATAGGGACATACGCAGTTGGCACATTACATTCTGACCGTGGCCCAGCGTTTAGCTCTAGGGCTTACAAGGAAGCCATGGGAAGTTTGGGTGTTGCACTGTGATAATCCTCTCCGTACCATCCCGAGGGAAATGTGGTTGTGGAGAGGAAAAACCGGGACTTAAAGCAATCATTAACAGCTAGAGTAGTAGGCGCGGATGGTAGTTAGGTCAGTCACTTATATGGGGTACAGAGGGCCTTGAACAACATGCCAAGAAGTTCTCTAGGGGGTGTCACTCCTTATGAGGTCCTATTTGGGACCTGATCTTGATTGTGAAGGCACAGTGGCGAATGAAAAACCTTTTGACATCAATAAACGTTTGGCTGTTTCACAGGATCTGAATGAATCCAGAGCACTACAGAGCAATGTTCAAGTAAAACGGACCGCCACTGGGAAAGTCAAGTCAGTCACGGCAAGACCTGTCTGGGTCCCTAAAATCGGGGATCTGGTCAGAGAAAAGATAACGGACAAAAAAGAATTTGGACCATCATACAGAAAGCCTGTACCTGTCCTGGCCGTTGAAGTAACAAGAACTGTACTTCTGCCGCCTCTTGCTGGAAAAAGGGAGAAAAGATTTGTCTCCATTGATACGATAAAACCACATTATGTGGCCGATACTGAATAGTAGGCCTCGTGGGCTCCTGGGTAGCCGACGTCCTCCTCTCGCTACCATACAGGAAGTTCAGACGGAAAGGCTCATCACCTTTGAAGAGTCTCCTATATGGAATGATGGACTATGCAACAATACCATGGAACTCGTTCGCCTTGAAACAGAAATTCAAAATCAAAATGAAAGACAAATTTTAATTCGACCTAACACTGATGTCTACATTAACATGCCTCAACAAGAGCCATCTACAAGTTCAACAAAACCTACTGAGCTACCAAAATTAGATCGAACTGCATCTGGCTATTTCATCGACTTTGATACCTTTTTATTGGATCCAAGTGAACCTGAAACGACGCCAGCCCCAAAAACTCGTCAACAACAAGTCAAAGACTTCTTCATTTTTCTTAAAAAGACTTACCTGGTGTCACCTTGGATAGAACTTTGGATAATCACCGGGATACTTTTCTTTCTTTTCTGGATAGGCTTAGTAATTGTCTTTTACTTACTTATTAATGGAACTTATCTTGCCAAAGCTCTGCAGCATCAAAAGTGAACTTGATCCTGAAACCTCATGATTCATCACATCGTGAACAAAGAGACTTGTCATCAGTGAACATTACAGCAGTTCCTATACCTGATGGTATAGTATGGGACAAGATTAATTATGATATATTTGGCCCGACCAAACTTTTAAAAATACCACATTTATTTAAAATATCCTTAAATGATATCATTATCTCCAGTACATTTTCCGATGATTGGGATTTTGAAACTGTAAACAATATGTTGCCTGATTTAAAACAATCTGCCGCATTTTCTAGCAATGAAATGTTGGAAGACACATCAGATTTTAACACTATGGGGCCGATTCCGATTCGGGCCGGAAATCTCTCCGACCGAGCCGGACCCGGAGAGATTTCCGACCGAATCGGACCCTAGCAGTCCGACCGAACGAGTACGATGCGCACGCATGCTATCGGACTCGATTCGGTCGGACTCCCATTGAAGTCAATGGGAGCCGGTCGCACAACGCGTACGCAGGCTCCCATTGACTCAATGGGTGCGAGGCGAACAAGGGCGCCCCCTACAGCGGGTACGCGTCCATGCGCATCGCGGCGTACATGCACAGGTAGGGGGACCCATGGGTCCCCCTGTGTGCGACTCGCACGCCTACGCGTACAGGGGGTCCGACGCGGACCCCCAAAGTCCGGCTCTGACAGCTTTTTCGAGCCGGACGGCGCGAGTCGGTCGGACTGCTCGCGGCGCGCATCGTACTTACCCGGCCGGGAAACGTCTCCATAGCACGGTGCGAGTCGTGTCCATGCGAGTCGGTCGGAGCGTGTTGAAGCCGCGTACGAGTCGGTCGGCGATTTCGCGTGCGCTCACATCGTACTCGCTCGGCCGGACCCGCGTATGATTCGGTCGGGAAACAGGGCTCCGAATCGGATCCGGTAAATCCGAATCCGATTCGGAGCACTACCGGCCGAGATCGGAATCGGCCCCTATGTATTGTTATCAACATTATGGTCATCATTTTCTGCACAAATCCAGTAATCCTAGGAATATTTTCACATATCATCAATGAGAACATTGCCCTACACCACCGAAGAGTAGTTCAAAAACCTTTGCACAGAAATGTTCATATTTTTCAGGGTTTAACATTTCAGACCCGACTTCATATTACTATAAGGTTGCACCGACAACAGCACAGAAAAATATGCTAACTAACACCAAATAGATTTACTCTTCTTCCTTTATTACCCAACTGTCTGAACAGGGTTTCGACTTATGGAAAGACACTATAGACTTAAAATCAGTCTGGGGTTCTACAGATTGGCAAGTCCAGGGAACAGAAGCGCTATTTAGAGCATGCCTCATCCCTCAGCAGATGATATTTCTAAATGAAACTGTGCAACAGACTTCCTGTCTTGGGATAGCCAAAAACAAGGATTTGGACACACCTCGGATCCCAACACCATCACATACCGAGGAAAATTTTACATCAGAAGAAGGGGGTTCAATAAATGACATTTTACAATACAATAGATCAGACCCCAATTGGAAGGGATGGTTGTTTTGGCCCACAGACACTAACAGATGTCAGGAAAGATTCAGGGGTACTATAGAAGGGTTCAGTATCCATAGGCCAGACCCACGCTATGTGCAAAGAGAACATCAGGGGGTGGTGACATCATACAGTGTTGGGAAGTTATGCCTCGATTGGCTAAAGACCTCAACGCTACCACAGGTGAAACAACACTTATCCTTACTTACAGAGAATGTGGACCTACGGGATGTTTTATTAGGCCCCAGAAAGCCACGTCAAAAACGTTTCTTATATGCTGTCTATAATGAAATTTGGAAAATCTCCCAACAAGAAGCAGCGGAGAGACTACGAGAAAAAGATAGGATGAACTCATAAAAGGTGTTAGCCGTAGTTGACAATGGTATGACTACTTTAACTTCCAGGATTTATTCACTGGGCAACATTGTATCTTCTGCTATTGATGTACTAGAACAAGATTTGTTCATACTACAGCACGAGCAATCACAATTACGTTCTATTATGTTATTAAGCTGGACGCTGCAATCATTGTGCGCGGATTATGTGCCTTGGCGTTTTATCGACAGTACGTCCTTGTTTTCTGCATACAATCTAACGGAAAAACAGATGAAAATGGCACAGAGGGGAGCAAAATATACAATGCTACGCATTGAAAAACTGGACAGATTACCTTTTACTGTGGCAGAATCACCGACCACAGAGAGGTTAATCCATGGCCATATAACTTTACCGGTCACAACTTTCCAGTTTCAGTATTGCCTAGAACAACAACAGGCAGGCAGATATGAAGAAATGGGTAGGGAATTCATCAAGGAATCTTGGGAATTACTGTTTCGATTTCGATGCAAGAGTGGGGATCTACAAGTGTTTCTAAACGGTACGAACTGTGAGAACGATTTAAGTGGATCTCTCATATGCCAGGATATCATGCTGCACGGGGCCTGCAATGGTTCAGTAGCAAACCTATCCTGTCACTTGAGGGGTACCCCAGCAGCAGTGATTACCCCAGTTTTCAGGCTACTTTCAAATGTGAGTTTCTTGATGCTGAACGATCAAGGTTGTAGTGGGATGCTTCCGGGCATTGCATATCTAGTCACCGTGAGCTCCAGGGTTACTTGCTGTATGCAAGTATTGTTTCCACTGACACATACAGCCAGGGAGGCGCCGCTATGGCCTTCGTTGAATGTTTCCTTTATACGGTTTGATACTCTGAGCAGAATGAAAGACATGCTTCTACAGAAAACCGTGCCCTTAACCTCCGCCCGGGAGACTTTTGATCTCTAAATAGCAAGGTCCTCGGCTGAGATTCAGGCACTAATACGGACGAATTGCCCCTTCCATTTCACAGAAATGGTAAATCGCATCTTTAACATGTCTGATACGACGGGTATAGTCCACCTATTTAAGACCATAGGTTCGGGACTGTTATGCACCTTTCAGACGGTCCTCGGAGTTATACCAAACTTTATTCACTCAGTATTCGGAAGCATTTTTGGAGGACTTTCGCTTATCCTGCTTCTAATAGCAGGTATCCTGATTGCAATTTTTCTGCTACGCAATGGACGTCCCAGTCACCAAGCAGATGGAAAAAGCACTCCTGGAGCACAAATACCGTGAACGCATGTTACATCTGGGCACACCTGGCCTACGGGAACTAAGTGCCTCTTGGTTCCTGTCATTTAGACCAGTCTGGATGGACTGCATCTTACCTGTTCTCCGATGCATGTTCTGCGGAGAAGAATGCGTGTTGGATCTCTATCTGACACTTCCATCAGTTGCGCAACCGGACGTTGATGCATTACTGGACCTGATAACGGCCCATGTTCTGCAGTGTCCCCAGCGTATTCCTATGGTGATGGCGGCATTCTTAGAGCCACCACAGGAAGTCTCTGCTCCTGTTGGACTGTATACCGGCTCCTCCACTAACACCCAGGCCTTAGATGGCGCACAGGCTGCTCCAGCATTGGCGGAAGGCAGTATGGAAGATCATCTGTGCTCGATTGACGTAATCTGCGAGGTGTTACAGGGATCTTCATCTGCGAAGGCAGGCAACAGCAATGTTGCGTCTACCAGCCAGAACACATAAACATTTGCCTCGTTGTGTGCTGGGAAAAATTCTGGCTTTTTAACCCCTTCGATGCTTATGACGAGCTGGACTCGTCTTGGCACACAGTGGTCGTGTGCTCATGACGAGTCCAGCTCGTCATAAGACCACCCACGGGGGAAGCGCTGGCGCTCCCCCTTGGGAATCCGATCGTTGTTTTTTTGGGGGAGGCAGGGGAAGGGCTTCCCTGCCTCCCCCGCCCTCCCCATCAATGACGTCAGCGCGCGAGGCGCGCTGGCGTCATTGAGGGTTTCCTTTCTTCCCGACGCGCTGGAAGCCATTTGCTTCCAGCGCGTCGGGAAATCAGGTGAGTTTTGGCTCCGGGGAGGGGGGTTTGAATCAAAAGAGGCATTGAGGGAAAGGAAAGGGTTTTCCTTTCCCCGATGCCTCTTTGTGCATTCCTGCTGCACGATCATGCGATCGTGTAGCAGGAATGCCCACTAGGCACCAGGGATTTTTTTTTTTAAATGCGCATCAAAATACTGTTTGGGGAGCGGCCCCTTGGGCAAGGGTCGCTCCCCTTTGGGGCCCATATGTTTTTGTGCTTTGCTCCCCTGGGGTGAGGCAGTTTTACGTATTGTGCCCACTAGACCACCAGGGAGAAACAGTGGGGAGTGGCCCCTTGGGCAAGGGTCACTCCCCTTTGGGGGCTTTGTTTGTGGCCGATCGGCAAAAGGATAGTGCCCTTTATTTATTTATTTTATTTATGTATTTTAATTAATGCCTGCGTGGACTGTACCCGAAGGTGTCAGAGCGCTTCACAGTAGGACAGTAACATTACATGAGGAGAAGGTTACAAGTGAGCATAATACAAAAGGAAACGTTACATTACATGAGGAAAAAGTGACAATTGTGCAAATAACAAAACAACCAAGATACAAAAAGAGGTATGCGTTACAAGAGGAAAAAGTGACAAGTGTGCTTACATGAGATAGAAAATACAAATAGAGGTATAATACTGCAATAAGTGTCAGTCACTCAGAACACACTGGGAAGGCACTTCTATAGGCATGGAGTACAAATTTTCCTATAGTGGAAGAACTTCTTTGAGGGAGTAGAGAGGGTGTGAATTAAACAGGAGACTTAAAATGTAGGGTACACAAACATAAAATCCAACACAGCACGCAAGGGTGAGGAATGTACAGGAAAAAGTACAAATTTACAATGAAGAGGGAACTTTCTAGAGGGGCTGAGAGTGAAAGTATTAGTTCTGAAAGTGTCTTTGGAAGAGAAGAGATTTGAGGTCAGCTTTGAAGATCCGGGTAGAGGAGGTGGCACGGAGCAATGGGGAAGCGAGTTCCAGATTCTCACCGCATTTCCTGAGAAGGATTGCGCCATCGATCTTTCCTTTTTGAAGACGGGGGGCTCAAGCAGAAGCTTTTCCGCATTGCGAGAAGGGCGAGAGCCACCCGACAATTTCAATTTATTTGCCAGGTAACAAGGGGAGGAGGTGTGTAAGGCTTTGTGTGTGATGCAGGCAGTTTTGTAAATAGATCTTGCCTCGATCGGAAACCATCGAAGAGAGGATAGGAGTGACGTGGTCGCTTCGTTTAGACCCTGAAATGAAGCGAGCTGCTGAATGGAGGATGGATTTGAGAGGGGAGAGGTGGGATTTGGGTAGGCCCGTCAGAAGAGAATTGCAATAATCCAGTCTTGAGAGAACCAGAGATTGTACCAAGGTTTTTAAGTCTTTCTCTGGGAAGAACCGACGGATCCCCCGTAGAAGGCGCAACTGGTAACGTGCGTTCTTAGCAATAGAGTTGATGTGGGAGATTAGGTTGAGTCTTTTGTCAAGAATGACACCTAGGGATTTAGCGCTGTCGACAATGATGGGTTTGTTGTTGAGTAGGTTCAGCTGATCCATCCAAGATTGAACAGGAGGAGGTGAGAGAGAGGTAGAGAGGAGGAGGAATTCAGTTTTGGCAGAATTCAGAATGAGTTGGTGATCTAACATCCAGTTGTGAATAGAGTTGAGAGTAGAGTTGAGTAGTGAGAGATTGTGTGCAGAAGATACATAATGGCAGCATATTTGTTAGTGTTCAGAGCATGAAATTCTTTGCGATGTTTTGCATTGTCTTATGTGTAAATTTTTTTTTCTTCTTTTTAGTGGGATATTGTTGATCTTCACTGTGTCTGTGCAGAGTAGGTGGTAGTGAGTCTAGCTGCTTCTGTCACGCGAGTGGTATAGTGTTGGAGTATATAGGTCTTTGTGATAAAGCTACATTTTGTTTATTTCTTTTTTACAAAGGGTTTGTTGTTGTTGACTTGTTTGACAAGTAACCTTTATTAGTAAGCATTATGGCTAGCCGTAGAATGACTGCTCAGCAGGTGGTTGGTTTGCTTCTTGAATCTTCCTCTGAGCAGGATTATGAGACTGACAGTGCGTCTGAGGGAGAGGAGGGAGGGGAAGATTCAGGCAGTGAGTTTTCTCTCCACATGGAATCATCGGATGATGAAGGTACTCTCAGTGCAGATGAAGGTACTCTCGGTGTGGATGAATCTACTCTCAGTGCGGATGAAGTGCCTGTTTTAGAGGAGGATACTACTGTGCCGATGGTGCAAGAGGCATCTGGATTGCAGCGTGGGGCTGCTAGGCTTCCTACTGGAAGTGCTGGACTCTGGGTTGATCCAAACATGGTGCAGCCGGTGTTGCCTGCCTTTAGTGGTTATGCAGGGTGTAGAGTGGATTGTGAACATTATTTGCCTATACAGTATTTTCAGTTGTTTATGGATGATGTATTTTTGAGTGAGATTGTTGAGCAGAGTAATTTGTATGCTGAACAGTTTTTGAGGGACAACAGTGCCAGACTTAGGCCCCATTCTAGAGCTACCCGGTGGAGTCTCACAAATCTGGAAGAGATGAAGAAGTTTTTGGGTTTTACTTTTTTGATGGGTTTGATAAGGAAGCCGTCCATGGGTTCATATTGGTCTACCAGTCCCTTGATGGCAACGGCCACATTTCCTGCCGTTATGACACGTGATCGGTATTTACTTTTCCTTCGGATGCTGCATTTTGTTGATAATGGTTTGGCGTTGCCACGAGATCGCCCTGAATGTGACCGTCTTTTTAAGATTCGGCCTGTTCTTGATCACTTTGTAGATCGATTTTCAGAGATCTATACTCCAGGGAAAGAAATATCTATTGATGAGTCTTTGGTCCTGTTCAAGGGCCGTTTGGTTTGTAGGCAGTACATTCCTAGCAAGAGGGCACGCTATGGAATTAAGCTGTATATGTTGTCTGAGAGTAGGACAGGATATGTTTTTAATTTGCGTGTGTACACTGGTAGGGATTCCACTATTGACCCCCTGGTTGTCCGTCCACTTTTGGAGTTTCAGAGAAAATTGTGTGGGATCTTGCTAGAGGACTGTTTAACAGAGGCCACCATTTGTACCTTGATAACTTCTACACTGCTGTGCAATTGTTTAAGGAATTGTTCAAAGTGGACACTTTTGCTTGTGGCACAATCCGCTCTAACCGTAAAAGTTATCCAAAAGAGCTTGTTTGCAAAAAACTTCAGAGGGGACAGTGCAGTTCCTTGCGTAGTGATGAACTACTAGCTGTGAAATTTGTGGACAGGAGGGATGTGTACATTCTGACTACCATCCATGATGAGAGTACTTCACCTGTGGCTGTTTGGGGTCAGATTGCTGAAGTGCGCAAACCTGTGTGCATTTTAGACTACAATAAGCACAAGGGTGGTGTTGATAGAGTAGATCAGAGGTTGGAACCTTACACTGCTATTCGTAAGGCTTACATTTGGTATAAGAAGTTGGCCATCCATCTCTTCAATTTAGCAACTTTCAATGCTTTTGTTGTGTTCAAGGAGTGTTCTCCGGCGTCAAATTTGACTTTTGTTCAGTTTCAGGAGTCTGTCATAGGCAGCCTTGTTGTTGTGGAACAGGCAAGTGTTCCTAGAGTTGGAGTGGTGGAGGATGTGGCTCGATTGAAAGATCGCCACTTTCCTGATCACATTCCTCCTACACCCTCCAAAGACTTTCCCACTAGGAGATGTAGAGTCTGTTGGCGAAGAGGTACGCGGAAGGAGACTCGTATGTACTGCCCTGAGTGTCCTTCTAACCCTGGGCTGTGTGTGCCTGCTTGTTATAGAGCGTACCACAAGCAAAAGAATTATTGGGAGCAACCATGAGTGGTAAAGTGAACTGCCTGGTCTGTAATGTTTAAGAATTGTTGTTCTGTTTCAAGGTTGGCATTAGTGCAATGTATTTAGTTTCTGATTTTGTGTTAGTAGATTTGAATCTATTTGCAATTTGTTTGTGTTTTCTTTTTGTATAAAAAATCCTAAATGTGATGGTGGTGTGTGTAGGCTGGTGCTTGGCTGGCGGTGTGCGTGGAGTGGCGCTTGGCTGGCGGTGTGCGTGGAGTGGCTCTTGGCTGGCGGTGTGCGTGGAGTGGCGCTTGGCTGACGGTGTGCGTGGAGTGGCGCTTGGCTGGCGGTGTGCGTGGAGTGGCGCTTGGCTCGCGCTGTGCGTGGAGTGGCGCTTGGCTGGCGGTGTGCGTGGAGTGGCGCTTGGCTGGCGGTGTGCGTGGAGTGGCGCTTGGCTGGCGGTGTGCATGGAGTGGCGCTTGGCTGGCGGTGTGCGTGGACTGGCGCTCGGCTGGCGGTGTGTGAGTAGTGACTTGCTGCTGGTCACTACACACACTGCTAGCCGAGCGACACTCCACGCAATCCATCAGCTTGTGTGGTTGCTGTGTTAGGAATGTGGGCATGTGAAAGTGATGGGCCCTTGAATGGCGCTGTCTGCTGGTGTGAGTGTTGTAATGTGATGGGCCCGCGGCTGGTGGTGTGAATGGTTTTGTATGTGTCACACGTATGAAAGGTGTATGAATGGCCTGTAAAGAGGTTGGTGCCTTGTCGTGGCTTTACAGCTCACGAGCTGTAAGTCAATGGTACAGGTTCTCGTCCTTTCAATTATTAACAGTGCATTTCATTTTTGTGAAATCACTTGTTAATACAATTGTATATACTGAACCATCACTCACCCTCATGCCAAATCCAACCAGTATGTGTGTGTGCTTGAGGATTAGATGGCTGTGCAGTAATATTTTTTTTTGTCTTTCTCAAGCAGGGTGTACTTTGTCCCTTTTTGTGAATGTTGTAATGTGTTTGTTTCGTGGCTGGTGATGTGAATGGTCTTGTGTGTATCACGTATGAAAGGTGTGTGAATGGCCTGTAAAGCAGTTGGGGCCTTGACGTGGCTTTACAGCTCACGAGCTGCAAGTCACTGGTTCAGTTTTTTGTCCTTTCAATTATTGACAGTGCATTTCATTTTTGTGAAATCTCTTGTTAATAAAATTGTATATACTGAACCATCACTTGCCCTCGTGCCAAATCCAACCAGTATGTGTGTGTGCTTGAGGAATAGATGGCTGTGCAGTAATCTTTGTCTTTTTAGTCTGTCTGCCAAGGTGTACATTCCGTCTAAGAATAACCTACCAACTGTAGATATTGTCGTAACACCCATGGGAGTACATGGTGATATCTCTCTTGTGAATCATAACAAGTTATGTTACCCAAAATGCCCTGCAAACCTCAAAATGTCTGTCACATTTTCCTTGCAATATTGTGCCAAAATTTTCACGCTGCAGAAATAAACACATTATCTCAAAACGACCTGGTTTTGCAAGGGGGTCACCTGGGTTTTGGCCCGGGGCTCGGCGGCCACATAGGGAAACCTACCAAACCCAAACATTTCTGTAAAGTAGACACCCGGGGGAATCCAGGGAGGTATGGCTTGCGTGGATCCCCCAACGTTTTCTTACCCAGAATCCCTTGTAAACCTCAATTTTAGCTGAAAAAATCACTTTTTTCACACATTTTTGTGTGGGAAAGTGTGGCATCACCGGGCTCACACAAATTTCCTACCACCAAGCGTTCCCCCAGGTCTCCCGATAAAAATGGTGCCTCACTTGTGTGGGAGGCCCAAGTACCCGCGACAGGCAAGGGCCGAAAACGTAGTGAGGCGACATCAAAATTGCCTATCTCAAAACCACCTGGTTTTGCAAGGGGGTCACCTGGGTTTTGGCCCCGTGCTCGGCGGCCATCTAGGGAAACCTACCAAACCCACACATTTCTGAAAACTAGACACCCGGGGGCTTCCAAGGAGGTATGGCTTGCGTGGATCCCCCAACGTTTCCTTACCCAGAATCCCTTGCAAACCTCAATTTTAGCTGAAAAATCACTTTTTTCACACATTTTTGTGTGGGAAAGTGTGGCATCACCGGGCTCACACAAATTTCCTACCACCCAGCGTTCCCCCAGGTCTCCCAATAAAAATGGTGCCTCACTTGTGTGGGAGGCTTAAGTACCCGCGACAGGCAAGGGCCCAAAACGTAGTGAGGCGACATCAAAATTGCCTATCTCAAAACCACCTGGTTTTGCAAGGGAGTCACCTGGGTTTTTGGCCCCGTGCTCGGCGGCCATCTAGGGAAACCTACCAAACCCACACATTTCTGAAAACTAGACACCCGGGGCTTTCAAGGAGGTATGGGTTGTGTGGATCCCCAACGTTTCCTTACCCAGAAACCCTAGCAAACCTCAATTTTAGCTGAAAAATCACTTTTTCACACATTTTTGTGTGGGAAAGTGTGGCATCACCGAGCTCACACAAATTTCCTACCACCCAGCGTTCCCCAGGTCTCCCGATGAAAATGGTGCCTCGCTCGTGTGGGAGGCCCAAGTACCCGCGACAGGCAAGGGCCCAAAACGTAGTGAGGCGACATCAAAATTGCCTATCTCAAAACCACCTGGTTTTGCAAGGGGGTCACCTGGGTTTTGGCCCGTGCTCGGCGGCCATCTAGGGAAACCTACCAAACCCACACATTTCTGAAAACTAGACACCCGAGGGCTTCCAAGGAGGTATGGCTTGCGTGGATCCCCCAACGTTTCCTTACCCAGAATCCCTTGCAAACCTCAATTTTAGATGAAACAATCACTTTTTTCCCACATTTTTGTGTGGGAAAGTGTGGCATCACCGGGCTCACACAAATTTCCTACCACCCAGCGTTCCCCCAGGTCTCCCGATAAAAATGGTGCCTCACTCGTGTGGGAGGCCCAGTACCCGCGACAGGCAAGGGCCCAAAACGTAGTGAGGCGACATCAAAATTGCCTATCTCAAAACCACCTGGTTTTGCAAGGAGGTCACCTGGGTTGTTGGCCCGTGCTCGGCGGCCATCTAGGAAACCTACCAAACCCACACATTTCTGAAAACTAGACACCCGGGGCTTCCAAGGAGGTATGGCTTGCGTGGATCCCCCAACGTTTCCTTACCCAGAATCCCTTGCAAACCTCAATTTTAGCTGAAAAAATCACTTTTTTCACACATTTTTGTGTGGGAAAGTGTGGCATCACCGGGCTCACACAAATTTCCTACCACCCAGCGTTCCCCCGGGTCTCCCGATAAAAATGGTGCCTCACTCGTGTGGGAGGCCCAAGTACCCGCGACAGGCAAGGGCCCAAAACGTAGTGAGGCGACATCAAAATTGCCTATTTCAAAACCACCTGGTTTTGCAAGGGGGGTCACCTGGGTTTTTGGCCCCGTGCTCGGCGGCCATCTAGGGAAACCTACCAAACCCACACATTTCTGAAAACTAGACACCCGGCGATCCCTCGGGTCTCCCGATAAAAATGATGCCTCACTCGTGTGGGAGGCCCAAGTAACCGCAACAGTCAAGGGCCCAAAACATTTTTTGATAGGCAACGTTGATGTTGCCTCAAAACGTTTTGTGTCCTTGCATGTCGCGGGTACTTGGGCCTCCCACACGAGTGAGGCACCATTTTTATCGGGAGACCTGAGGAACGCTGGGTGGTAGGAAATTTGTGTGAGCCCGGTGATGCCACACTTTCCCACACAAAAATGTGTGAAAAAAGTGATTTTTTCAGCTAAAATTGAGGTTTGCAAGGGATTCTGGGTAAGGAAACGTTGGGGGATCCACGCAAGCCATACCTCCTTGGAAGCCCCCGGGTGTCTAGTTTTCAGAAATGTGTGGGTTTGGTAGGTTTCCTAGATGGCCGCCGAGCACGGGGCCAAAACCCAGGTGACCTCCTTGCAAAACCAGGTGGTTTTGAGATAGGCAATTTGATGTCGCCTCACTACGTTTTGGGCCCTTGCCTGTCGCGGGTACTTGGGCCTCCCACACAAGTGAGGCACCATTTTTATCAGGAGACCCGGGGAACGCTGGGTGGTAGGAAATTTGTGTGAGCCCGGTGATGCCACACTTTCCCACACAAAAATGTGTGAAAAAGTGATTTTTTCAGCTAAAATTGAGGTTTGCAAGGGATTCTGGGTAGGACACGTTGGGGGATCCACGCAAGCCATACCTCCTTGAAGCCCCGGGTGTCTAGTTTTCAGAAATGTGTGGGTTTGGTAGGTTTCCCTAGATGGCCGCCGACCACGGGCCAAAAACCCAGGTGACTTCCTGCAAAACCAGGTGGTTTTGAGATAGGCAATTTTGATGTCGCTCACCACGTTTTGGGCCCTTGCCTGTCGCGGGTACTTGGGCCTCCCACACAAGTGAGGCACCATTTTTATCGGGAGACCTGAGGGAACGCTGGGTGGTAGGAAATTTGTGTGAGCCCAGTGATGCCACACTTTCCCACACAAAAATGTGTGAAAAAGTGATTTTTTCAGCTAAAATTGAGGTTTGCAAGGGATTCTGGGTAAGAAAACGTTGGGGGATCCACGCAAGCCATACCTCCCTGGAATCCCCGGGTATCTACTTTACAGAAATGTGTGGGTTTGGTAGGTTTCCCTATGTGGCCACGGAGCCCCGGGCCAAAACCCAGGTGACTTCTTGCAAAACCAGGTGGTTTTGAGATAGGCAACTTTGATGTCGCCTCACTACGTTTTGGGCCCTTGCCTGTCGCGGGTACTTGGGCCTCCCCACAAGTGAGGCACCATTTTTATCGGGAGACCTGGGGGAACGCTGGGTTGTAGGAAATTTGTGTGAGCCCGGTGATGCCACACTTTCCCACACAAAAATGTGTGAAAAAAGTGATTTGTTTCAGCTTAAATTGTAGTTTGCAAGGGATTCTGGGTAAGGAAACGTTGGGGGATCCACGCAAGCCATACCTCCCTGGAAGCCCCCGGGTGTCTACTTTTCAGAAATGTGTGTGTTTGGTAGGTTTCCCTAGGTGCCGGCAGAGCTAGGGTTCACAAACTACAGCTAGGCACTTTGCCAAAAAAGGGTCATTTTTCACTGCGAAATTGAGGTGTGACCACGTTGCGTTTTGCACCGTTTCCTGTTGCGGGCACTAGGCCGACCCACACAAGTGAGGTACCATTTTTCTCGTAAGACTTTGGGGAATGCGGGGTGGGTGGAAATTTGTGGATCCACGCAGATTCCAGAACTTTCCACCACAGAAATGTGGGGAAAATGTGTTTTTTTTGGACAATTTTTTAGGTTTGCAAGGGATTCTGGGTAAGGAAACGTTGGGGGATCCACGCAAGCCATACCTCCCTGGAAGCCCCCGGGTGTCTACTTTTCAGAAATGTGTGTGTTTGGTAGGTTTCCCTAGGTGCCGGCAGAGCTACGGTTCACAAACTACAGCTAGGCACTTTGCCAAAAAAGGGTCTTTTTTCACTGCGAAATTGAGGTGTGACCACGTTGCGTTTTGCGCCGTTTCCTGTTGCGGGCACTAGGCCGACCCACACAAGTGAGGTACCATTTTTCTCGTAAGACTTTGGGGAATGCGGGGTGGGCGGAAATTTGTGGATCCCCGCAGATTCCAGAACTTTCCACCACAGAAATGTGGGGAAAATGTGTTTTTTTGGACAATTTTTTAGGTTTGCAAGGGATTCTGGGTAACAGAACCTGGTGGGAGGCAGTCAAGTCACCCCATCCTGGATTCCCATGGGTGTCTAGTTTTCAAAAATGTATAGGTTTGCTAGGTTTCCGTAGGTGCCGGCAGAGGTAGGGTTCAAAAACTACAGCTAGGCACTTTGCAAAAAAAGGGTCATTTTTCACTGCGAAATTGAGGTGTGACCACGTTGCGTTTTGCGCCGTTTCCTGTCGCGGGCACTAGGCCGACCCACCCAAGTGAGGTACCATTTTTCTAGGAAGACTTTGGGGAACGCGGGGTTGGTGGAAATTTGTGGATCCACGCAGATTCCAGAACTTTCCACCACAGAAATGTGGGGAAAATGTGTTTTTTTTAATTATGTTTTAGGTTTGCAAGGGATTCTGGGTAACAGAACCTGGTGGGAGGCAGTCAAGTCACCCCATCCTGGATTCCCCTGGGTGTCTAGTTTTCAAAAATGTATAGGTTTGCTAGGTTTCCCTAGGTGCCGGCAGAGGTAGGGTTCAAAAACTACAGCTAGGCACTTTGCAAAAAAAGGGTCATTTTTCACTGCGAAATTGAGGTGTGACCACGTTGCGTTTTGCGCCGTTTCCTGTCACGGGCACTAGGCCGACCCACACAATTGAGGTACCATTTTTCTCTGAAGACTTTGGGGAACACGGGGTGGGTGCAAATTTGTGGATCCACGCAGATTCCAGAACTTTCCACCACAGAAATGTGGTTTTTTTGACAATTTTTTAGGTTTGCAAGGAATTCTGGGTAACAGAACCTGGTGGGAGGCAGTCAAGTCACCCCATCCTGGATTCCCCTGGGTGTCTAGTTTTCAAAAATGTATAGGTTTGCTAGGTTTCCCTAGGTGCCGGCAGAGGTAGGGTTCAAAAACTACAGCTAGGCACTTTGCAAAAAAGGGTCATTTTTCACTGCGAAATTGAGGTGTGACCACGTTGCGCTTTGTGCCGTTTCCTGTCACGGGCACTAGGCCGACCCACCCAAGTGAGGTACCATTTTTCTCTGAAGACTTTGGGGAACGCGGGGTGGGTGGAAATTTGTGGATCCACGCAGATTCCAGAACTTTCCACCACAGAAATGTGGGGAAAATGTGGTTTTTTTTTACAATTTTTTAGGTTTGCAAGGGATTCTGGGTAACAGAACCTGGTGGGAGGCAGTCAAGTCACCCCATCCTGGATTCCCCTGGGTGTCTAGTTTTCAAAAATGTATAGGTTTGCTAGGTTTCCCTAGGTGCCGGCAGAGCTAGGGTTCAAAAACTACACCTAGGCACTTTGCCAAAAAAGGGTCATTTTTCACTGCGAAATTGAAGTGTGACCACGTTGCGTTTTGCATCGTTTCCTGTCGCAGGCACTAGGCCAACCCACACAAGTGAGGTACCATTTTTCTCATAAGACTTTGGGGAACACGGGGTGGGTGGAAATTTGTGGATCCACGCAGATTCCAGAACTTTCCACCACAGAAATGTGGGGAAAATGTGTTTTTGGGCAATTTTTTAGGTTTGCAAGGGATTCTGGGTAACATAACCTGGTGGGAGGCAGTCAAGTCACCCCATCCTGGATTCCCCTGGATGTCTAGTTTTCAAAAATGTATAGGTTTGCTAGGTTTCCCTAGGTGCCCGCAGAGCTAGGGTTCAAAAACTACAGCTAGGCACTTTGCCAACAAAGGGTCATTTTTCACAGCAAAATTGAGGTGTGACCACGTTGCATTTTGCGCCGTTTCCTGTCGCAGGCACTAGGCCGACCCACACAAGTGAGGTACCATTTTTCTCGTAAGACTTTGGGGAACGCGGGTTGAGTGGAAAATTGTGGATCCACGCAGATTCCAGAACTTTCCACCACAGAAATGTGGGGAAAGTCAGTTTTTTTCGACAATTATTTAGGTTTGCTAGGGATTCTGGTTAACAGAACCTGGTGGGAGGCAGTCAAGTCACCCCATTCTGGATTCCCCTGGGTGTCTAGTTTTCAAAAATGTATAGGTTTGCTAGGTTTCCCTAGGTGCCGGCAGAGCTAGGGTTCAAAAACTACAGCTAGGCACTTTGCCAAAAAGGGTCATTTTTCACTGCGAAAATGAGGTGTGACCACATTGCGTTTTGTGCCGTTTCCTGTCGCAGGCACTAGGCCGACCCACACAAGTGAGGTACCATTTTTCTCGTAAGACTTTGGGGAATGCGGGGTGGGTGGAAATTTCTGGATCCACGCAGATTCCTGAACTTTCCACCACGGAAATGTGCGGAAAATGTGGTTTTTTTAAACAATTTTTTAGGTTTGCGAGGGATTCTGGGTAACAGAACCTGGTGGGAGGCAGTCAAGTCACCCGATCCTGGATTCCCCTGGGTGTATAGTTTTCAAAAATGTATAGGTTTGCTAGGTTTCCCTAGGTGCCGGCAGAGCTAGGGTTCAAAAACTACAGCTAGGCACTTTGCCAAAAAAGGGTCATTTTTCACTGCGAAAATGAGGTGTGACCACATTGCGTTTTGTGCCGTTTCCTGTCGCAGGCACTAGGCCGACCCACACAAGTGAGGTACCATTTTTCTCGTAAGACTTTGGGGAATGCGGGGTGGGTGGAAATTTCTGGATCCACGCAGATTCCTGAACTTTCCACCACGGAAATGTGCGGAAAATGTGGTTTTTTTAAACAATTTTTTAGGTTTGCGAGGGATTCTGGGTAACAGAACCTGGTGGGAGGCAGTCAAGTCACCCGATCCTGGATTCCCCTGGGTGTATAGTTTTCAAAAATGTATAGGTTTGCTAGGTTTCCCTAGGTGCCGGCAGAGCTAGGGTTCAAAAACTACAGCTAGGCACTTTGCCAAAAAGGGTCATTTTTCACTGCGAAATTGAGGTGTGACCACGTTGCGTTTTGCGCCGTTTCCTGTCGCAGGCACTAGGCCGATCCACACAAGTGAGGTACCATTTTTCTCGTAAGACTTTGGGGAACTCGGGGTGGGTGGAAATTTGTGGATCCACGCAGATTACAGAACTTTCCACCACAGAAATGTGGGGAAAATGTGGTTTTTTGACAATTTTTAGGTTTGCAGGGGATTCTGGGTAACAGAACCTGGTGGGAGGCAGTCAAGTCACCCCATCCTGAATTCCCTGGGTGTCTAGTCTTCAAAAATGTATAGGTTTGCTAGGTTTCCCTAAGTGCCCGCAGAGCTAGGGTTCAAAAACTACAGCTAGGCACTTTGCAAAAAAGGGTCATTTTTCATTGTGAAAATGTGGTACGTCCACGTTGCATTTTGAGCCATTTCCTGTTGTGGGCACAAGGCCTACCCACACAAGTGAGGTACCATTTTTATTGGGAGACTTAGGGTAACACAGAATTGTAGAGCAACTGTTATTACCTATTGACTTTCGATGCATTTCTGCCTTCCAAATGAAAGACAATGTCTAAAAAATAAGTCATTTTGAAAAATGACCTATAATTCTCATGCTAGTATGGGTACTCCCAATTTCGGAAATGTGCAAATATCTACTGTTTCTAAAATCTACATTTTGTTCCCATTTCAGAAATACATAGGTGTCTTTCATAACAATTTTTCCATGTATACATTTTCCCAAAATAATTGCTATATACCCGGTACATAATAAAAAACCATTGCAAGATGCTGCTCAGTTATTGGCTCTGGGTTCGTCGGGTTCTTGGTGAACCTACAAGTCCTATATATCCCCACAACCAGAAAGGTCCAGTGGATATAACGGTATATTGCTTTCAAATAGCTGTCATAATTAGAAGAAGTTACAGGTGAAAACGTTGACACAAATGGCTGTTTTTTTCAACTAATTTTCAATTTTTCCTTCATTTAACTGTTAGTTTCTATAAGGAAAACTTTAAGGATCTACACAAATGACCCCTTGCTGAATTCAGAATTTTGTCTACTTTTCAGGATCCATTATTGGTTTCATACCCATTTCTACCATTAACTGGAAGGAGGTTGACAGCACAAAAAATAGCAAAAATAGGCTATGTCCCAGAAAAATGCCAAAACTGTGTAAAAAGTTGGTTTTCTGACAAGAGTCTGCTTGTCCCTGAAAGCTGGGAAGATGGTGATTTCAGCACCACAACCCTTTTTGATGCCATTTGCAGGGAAAAAACAAGACGCTTTCATCTGTAGCCCTTTTTCGCATTTTTCCCAAAAAAACAAAATTTTGCTGTATTTTGGCTAATTTCTGGGTCCCCTCCAGGGGAATCCACAAACCCTGGGTACCTTTACAATCCCCATGATGTTAGAAAAAAAGGACGCAAATTTTGCGTGGATACCTTATGTGGTCAAAAAGTTACAGGGGCCTAAGCGCACACTACCCCAAATAGCCAAAAAAAGGCTTAGCACAGGGGGGGGAAAAGGCCTAGCAGCGAAGGGGTTAAACAAACTCAAAATTGGAACTCCAAAATAATTGACACTTTTTATGACCTGCATGGCTTTCTGATGCTTATAGTCGTTCGAACTATATATATATACGGACACATTAGAGCTATTGCTTGAGTGACAATTCTTATGTTTTAGCACTTTTTAGAGTTTTTAACATTTTTTAGCAGAACTATGGTTTTTACTACATATGTTTGCGTACCAGTACCTAGACAGGTATTACGTTAGTATTAGATTATACCGTCCAGTTGGATGAGGAGTGGGTGTTATATTCCATATAAGTACCCCAATATAGGCCCGGGTAACATCACAACCTTTCACCTATATTTGTCCCTACATTACATACATAACGGGCTGCTAGGCCTGACTCTTTACCTAGTTACAGTACTGCTTACAGAACGTGGGGTTTTCCCTGAACAATAGCCTCATACATTATGCATGAGGATCCTTGGATTCTTGGAAACTCAGCAGGACTACCATCTCCTGCATAATTACTATGTACAAGGTTCATTCCCGACGTCATCCTAAGTCTGACAATGGCACAGCAAGGTAGAACCCCTGGGGATACCTTTCGGTATATAAACATTACATCTTGCTGAGATAGTCAGAGGAGATCACGACTTCCATGCCGACACACTGACGCCGAGACGCTGAGGTTCCTGCATGCAGATACTCCAGCTCGCAGTGGTCTAACATCCCAAACGGGGTGTCCAGCTTGAGACCAAGATGGAGTCCACAGTCTCACTTCAGGTAATGGGGTTGACTTTATCCTAGAGGGATTCTTGGCTTAACACCTACACACATGCTAGGTACACTTAGGTACATCTAGTTAGGGTAGCATCATAGGAGTACGCATTTTATTATCATGTATTTTATATACTTGCCTGTATTCATGGTTATAGCAAGATGATAGAAATCTACCATCCTTTTACCTTTTTAGCGCTTCTAATCATTTATATCTGTTTCTGTCTAGTGGTTGTTTCAGCACACCTATTTTACACTAGAATGATGAGTGTTCAATAAATGCTTATTGAAAAACGTCCATATCGTTTATTCTGTGTATCTCTCTGAGACAAAGTGAGCACGAGTGACTGAGCGAAAAGTATTGCACTGTTTCCACGGTTCTGAGGGATCAGGGTTATCATATTCGATAGTTTCCAAGAACTATTCTCTCCTTGGTAAGAGGAGTTTCTAGTAGCACTGTGAGCTATCTGGTACACAGGCCAACATACTCGGTGGGGGTGTCTGGAATCAGTCTGGACACCAATCCCGCAGTGTATGTTGTCTAAACGTGCAGATCCTGTCTAGGTTCTATAGGAACTACACAACACTACTGCGAAGGAAGTCCAGTAAGCAGCCCTGTCACCACACAGCCTGAACAGGTGGCCGACCCACACAACCCAGACAGGCACTGCCTGCTCTGTCTGCTGCCAGTCCAGAAGACTCTCACCTCTGCGCACCCTGCCAGAGCACCCTTACAAAGTCGTGCAAGAGCACTGCCACACCACTGCACATGCAAGCCAGTGCTACGGTACTGCTTCCTGTGAATACGCCCAGAACTGCGGCAACACAGAATTTTGACCGAACAACCACCGACGCAACCGTCCACTCTCCACCATGACATCAGTCCCGCCGCTGGAACCGTTCACCATCACGGGCCCTCCCCCGTCCCAAGTGGCGTGCTGGAAGGCGTGGGTTGAATGCCTGGAGACATACTTTGAAGTGGCAGAAATCCCAGCACTGCGTTGACGGCCCATGCTCCTTCACCTGGGGGGAGCAGACATCCACAAGATCTCCAAGACAGTACGGGAAGCCGGACCTCCGGGAAAATACGCTACCATGCGTGACGCCATCACCGTGCATTTTTAACCCTACGCCAACCCTGACTATGAGCGGTTTCTCCTTCGCCAAGCTCGGCAGCTACCGGATGAATCTGTCGACGTTTTCGACGGGCATCTGAGAGAACTTGCGAGCACATGCACCCTCCCAGACGAAGATGACGAAATCCGGGTGCAGTTTATCCAAGGGTGCGCCTCGTCCAAGTTACGCGAACGCATCCTGCAGGAGCACAACATACCCATGAGGGACATCCTGACACTAGGGCGTTACAAAGAACTGTCAAAAGCGAGGGCAGCTCACATGGACCCTACCTCCACAGCACCTATCAAGGAAGAGCCAGTTAACGCTGTCCACACGGAGATGCGCAAGACCAGACCGAAGCTCACCAAACCGGCACCACACCCAGCCAAACAAAGCCCGCAGAGTCGCACGTGTGGGTGGTGCCGAGGCCCATACCCTCACAATGGACCCTGCCCTGCAAGCGGCAAGACCTGCAGTGCGTGTGGGTAACAGAATCACTTCTCCAAAGTCTGCTGCTCGTCACAAAGAAGACGGCCCAAAGGCCCACAGAAGCAAGTGCGTGCTGTTGAACCGAACCCGGATGACTCCCCAACAGCGATATGGACGAAGACGACGTGGCCACAGTTCACGTAGTAAGGATGCTGAATACGCTCACAGCCAACCGGCAAACCACACAAATTTGCAAGATTGGAGTGCAAGACGACTCCGTCGCCGCGTTCATTGACACCGGAGCCACCATCAACCTCATGGCCGCAAATATCTACCGCAGCCTACCCAATCCGCCAGCGCTCCGCAGCACCAACGTGCAGGTATATGCATTCGGCAACCGGTCACCACTAAAGTTGTGCGGCGCCTTCCAGGCCGATCTCTCTCATGACACCACCCATCAACGGGCAAAGGTCTACGTGTCACAGGAAGAGTCAGGATTCCTAATTAGCTGTCGCACCGCTCAAGACCTCAACCTAATCCAGTTCGCATTTGACATGCACGCACATGACCTGGACCGCCTATTGCAGGACTTCACGCCATTGTTGAGGGGATTGGGTGCTTGAAACCCCCTAACCTTCTCATGGCGAGTCGTTGTTGGACCATTTCATTATTTATTAATTGCCTTCTGAAAGCAATCATGAGTTGTTGCTTTCTGCTGTAGCTTGGGGAATGGTTGCAGGATATAAGGAGACACACTTTCAAAATGAGGCGTGCTGACTGGAGTAAGCCGGCTTGTGCTCTACCGTGAGCCATCTCTTTCATGGGAATGACGTTATGTTTTTCGGACTTGTGCTGCTGGATTTCAAGAACCGAGGTACCGTAAATGAAATCCCTATGTAACTAGGGTTTATGCAAGACCTGTTTTTTTAAAACATTTATATTTTCAGTTTATATAAGCAAACATGAAATTATATACTTTAATTGGGACCTTTTTGTCCCTTCTCGTGCACATTGGTGTGGGTTATAAGGTGTCATGATAAGAACAGTTTTCTACATGCGAAGCACAGTAGTGAGGCTCATCAAATACTCTTTGTGCGCTTCCATTACAGAATCCGATTGAGGTTTTTTTTATTCAAAAAAGAAAAATACGGTAGGATTTAGCGGGTGATGCATACCCCTACACACTAGGGTGAGCACTTTTTATTTACAGGAGGACACCGTTTGCTGATTATTCTAATGCTCTTAGAAGGGGTGTTTACAAATCGTCTTCCATATTTTTCTCTTCATAGCGAACCCCAGCTGGGGTCCATAGTAGTTTAAAACTCATATCGATGTTGATACTTGACAGGACACAAGCTGTGTGTACCTGACTACACTTTTGAAGGTGAGTGACCACCTATGGGTCCCCCCTTCTTTCTCTATTTTTTAAAACCACTGCACATACTTTGCACAGCACTAATATAGGGTATCATTTCTTTACAGTTTGTTTGTTAACATTTTAGCCCTGAGGAAGACCCGGTATGATGCGTGGTCACTAACGCATGATCATAGGGTCGAAACGTCAACGGTATTGTTTTCTGTCCTACGTCAGCTATCCTATAATATAAAACAAAGAAATAAGGATAACCTGCACTTTAAACTTTGGACATCGGACATTATATGTTTTCATTGTCTATTTTTTTTGTGTGAACACTGGGATTATTTCATTTTTACTATTTATATGTGCTTATGATTTATTGTATGTATTCAATTTGTTATGGGCAGCTGAATATCAAAAAAACAAAAGACATGATTTGTATCATGTAAAGAACATGTTGGATGTATGACAATGTTTATATTTAACTAAAAACTGCTTTTTGTTGTGTTTGTGGTTTTTTGTTTGTTAGATTTATCTTTCAGAAATAAGTTATTTTCCCTCAAAGGGATCATTTTGTGACCCTTTGGCATTAATGTTGAGTGGTCAATATTTTTCACAATTCTTGGTCATTATATTTAATGATGGAACAAGTTCAAGAGGGCAGATGTGTTTGCTTGGTTGAAACAATAAAATCCCAGAATTGTTCTGATACAGGACACTCAGTGGGTGCCAGGAGTGGAGAAGGAGAAAGTGAGGCATCTGGGGGCATAGATTCTATTCTTCTCTTCGGCAAGTACAACACAGAACACAAAGGGGAGTTGTTATTGGTGTTAAAAAAAAGTCTGCAAGCTAAGTATTATAAGGTAATCAAGGCCCATGCGCAGCACTGAGCTATTTTATTCATAGAGATAGGGGCTCACACGATTAATTTGGGAGCTATTACTGTCCAGTTAGTGATGATCCCAAACATCTTCAGAATTTGACATGTCCCTGTGTCCCCTAACTGGGGATGTTATCCTGGGTGGGGATTATGATTTTTTGTCAGACCCTGCTATAGATTCCTCTAATCTAGAACCTACTCAGCACAAAAGACAAACAGAGAAAGCCTTTAGAGGTCTGCGTACTCGTTTAGGTTTATGGAATGTTTGGGGTTAAAAAAATGCAGAGTTATAGCCTTTCACCTGTTATTCTAAATGCTATCAGTCCACTTCTAGGATCGAACTGTTTTTGGCATCTTACTCCTTGGTTACTTTAGACGTATCCCATCATGTAAGTGGCCTTTCAGACCACTCAGCCATAGTATTTAGCTGTTCAGTTCCGCTACAGAGGGCTAGGCCAAGATAGATTATGGTTAAGACCATGCTCCTAGAGACAGAGTGCATGAACCAGGTGAAGCAGGAGATCCAAAATTTCTTCACAGTAAGCGAAGCCTCGGCAGACACATCCGTAGTCTGGGAGGCACTTAATTGTACTATCAGAGGGGGGGGGGGGTTGTCTCCCTGACAGTATTCAGAACCAAAAAAGATAGGGAAATAATTCCTTCTTTGCAATCAGATGCTGATAATACTTATCAAGTGGCACTTTCTGACAGATCCAATAGCTTTCTGCAAGACAGATTGCAGGAGGCAAAGGAGAGGGTCAGAGATTTGTATCTCCAAAAAGCTGATAAATAATCAGACATTTCAGTGTCATGTGTACTTAGAGGGAGAGTATATAGGTCAGCTTTTAGCATGGCGGGCTAAAGAGAACAAGAACTGCAACCTGATCCAGCAGGTCAAAGATCCAAGCATGGGCCAGTTTGCGAATAAGGCTGAGGGTATCTGGCAAATTATCCATCAATATCCCTCTACCGGGGGGTAAGGATAGAAGGAGCAGAGGTGGCCACGGAGCAGGAATTAGAGGATTTCCTGGCAGGTGTGGACCTCCTGTGTCTGACACCAGAGGCCTCCAAAATATTATTAAATCCAATCATAGAGAAGGAGGCAAGGGAGATAAAAGGACAGCTGGTAAACGGGAAGTCACTGGGGGAAGATAGTCTAGGCCCGGAGTTCTATAATGCTTTTTCAGCTAGCCTTTTAGGTCCTCTTCTTGCTCTGTTTAACTATATCATGGGAGGTGGAAAAAAAGGGAAACCAGCAACTGACCCAAGGTTGTATCGACCGATTACTCTACTAAACACCGACTTAAGATATATGCAAAGATCTTAGCTAACCAGATCAGATTGGTAGCCCCACTATTGGTCTCCCCAGACCAATCAGGATTTATTAGAGGTCATACCCTGTTCACAAATACACAAGTACATGGCCTATTTTATCGACCTGGTTCTAACGGACTCTGTTCCAGTGGTCATTATTCTACTAGACGCAGAGAAGGCATTTAACCTTGTGAGATGGAAGTGCCCTTTTCACATCATGGGTAAATTCAGATTTTCATTCCAACTCACGAGGTCAATTCATTCCTTATACCAGGGAGCGAGTGCTCAATTGATTATTAACAACAAGAAGGCAGGGAAATTGGTGATGGAGTGGGGGACTAGGCAGGGTTGCCTCCTCTCTCCATTGTTATTTACCCTGGGTATTGAGTCTTTGGCCCAAGCTCTGAGCCAGAATAGGATGATCTCAACACCTGTTTCAGAGGGCCCCAGTAATAAAGCTGTTTGCGGATGACGTGGAGCTATATTTAACACCTACAGTAGACAACATAAATAGGGCACTGCATATAATTAAGAGACTTACATGCCTAGGAGGCTATAAGATAAACAAGTCCAAGACAGAATGTTTACTGTTTAATGCCTCCCCAGAAAAGCTCCCACCCCTCTTAAGAAGAAATTACAAACGGGGTCCTGAGAGATATCTAGGCATACAATTTTCAGAAAAGCAAGAAGACTCTTTTACAATAATTATAACCCAGTCTTAAGGAGAGTTGACAATCTGCTAAGGCAACTCCCACTTTTGATAATTGGCAAGATCGCCCTAATTAAAATGCCGATCCTCCCTTCATTGTATTTCTCTTTCTAGCCGTCTCACACAAATTAGATACATTTCTTTGCTAAGCTGGATCAGTCGGATATTCATTTGTGTGGAAACAGAAGCACCTCAGAGTCAAAATAAGTATGTTGCAGCAGTCTAAGAATAAGGGCAGGCAGGGGCTCGCAGATGTACGGCATTATCATTCGGCATCCCGGCAACACAGGTATGCCGTCTGTCAGTGTAGTCGTTTACCTTAGACAATTTGGTTCTTTTCCAAATGCTGAAAGTTTTGACATTCCCTGACCTTCCTTGGTGCGTGAAATTGCCTAGGCTCCCAAAAAAGCTAAGACAAAAAGTGATTTTGCAATTGATGTTTTGTAGGAAGAAGATTTTTGTAATGCAAGGTTTGCCCAATATTAATGTTGATACGCCGTTGGGTTTCTGCAGCCCTTTGTTGAATAACCAAGGAAATCATATGTAAATGGGCTGACTTAGGCATAATTAAGGTGGGGGACCTCTTTGAGGATCCTCGGTTTAAATCCCTAAAGTCCATGTTTTTTGGTAGAACCCTGTACAGTCAGCAATATGTTTTTCATGTACGCTCAAATAAGAGCAACACTAGCAGACATTAACGGTGCAGATATAGAATTTTATAAGAGATAGAAAAGGATCTGTATGGAGGGAAGGAGTTAACCTCTCTGTTAGATTTTGGCACCAGGCACTAATCCCAGATTCTACACAGTTAATAGAAGTAGCAAGAAGTAAATTGATGCAGCGTGCGGGGATTGATATCAGGGATCAACAATGGGAGAGGTATCAGTTTGCGTTTCACTTGTTTCAGGGGCACGAACTTCCAGTGTATGGCTTTTTTCAACAGGTGGATGCTTTATTTAACACCTCAGGCTCTGAAAAAGATGTTTTCCTCAATCATTGAGAGATGCCCAAGATGCAATCCTAAGGGAGATTGGATCCACATGTTTTGGTTCTGCAGCGCTCTTAAACTTTTCTGGGTGAGAGTATTCAATGCAGTGAGCTGGACCATTCAAGAAAATATTTATCCCTCACCAAAAGTGACCCTTTTGGGTCTGGCAGATGGCTATTCTCTTAAAGAGCCCGAAGTCAAGAATTTTATTTTCATATAAACATTGATTGCGTAGTAATTAATTACTACTCACAGGAAGTCCTCCGTAGGGCCCAGCTTCGAGCAATGGGAGACAAAAATGAGGAAGGTTGGCCAATGGGAAGCCTGGTATCACACTAGAATGAATAGGTATAGTATTTATAAAGGCAATTGGAGAGGCTGGGCCAGAAAACTATAAGAAAATAAATGGCGAATAGGGGTACAGGAGGGAGAAAGGCAGCCCTTTCCGTCAGGATCAGGTAAGGACCAGCTGGGTTCAGGACTTCTCCTAAGAGGCGTTATGTTAAGCACACACAGCACAGTAACGTTAGTGGGAAGGGGAGGTGCAGGGTGATGTAGGAGGCTGGATAGTGTATGGTGTTTAGGGGAGAGAAGAGTTTCTCTCTATTCCTCCACTGAAGATATTGGGGTGTCAGCCTATAGCTTTATGGGGCTGAGAAGGGCCAGTGTGAGGGAGTGGGGCAGAAGATTTTATGGAAGATATTACCAGGGAGGGGAGTAATCTATTTAATGTGTTTGATAAGTGTTCCATCTGATTCGATTTGATTTGATTTGTCTGGTAGTATGGATTGTTATTGATGCTGAGTATCACATTTTCTAATAAAAATAATAATTTAAAAAAGCCTGTTTTCATAACCTCATTGCCTTCACAACGGATTGCTCCAATGCTTGAATTGAGCAGGAGTAGATGATGACTCGCTGATATCTTGCATTCTACACCTTCATGTCTGTCTTAAAGGTCTTCTTCATCTATGCACTACAGGTACTACTACTGATGGCATGCTTTGTTCTTCATTGTCGGCTGAAGTGGCATTAGTTGTAGTGTGCTCTACAAAAGAAGTCAGTGGGAATATAAATTATAGCTTCTTCCTGTTGCAATTCAGTAGGCGTGATGTTTCACCCACAACCTCAGTTTAAGGTTCTGTATTGTTAGTAGGCTGTTCTGTAGAAAGTTAGATAAATGAAAGTACTTGTTTAACTGTGATATTAATTCTTAAATTTATTGATTTTTTTTACAAGAATAATAGTTTTCAACTTCACCATTGATGATTTTTTTTTTATGCCATAAAATTAGAAATGTAAATGTCTATTTGCTATGCAAATAATTTTAATACGACCATCTTGTCTACTTTAGCCACATTGCAAAAACGAATGTGTATTTTATAAACAATGATGTAGTAAATTGATTTGACATGTAATATTATTCATTTATTAAATTAAAATTATTATACCACAATACTTGGCATATATATTTTGCAATGTTTAAGCATGTTATCAAAATGAGTAAATATCTTATTACAACAATATTAAACAACTAACCTTGATTATCTAAGAAGGGGCAGAAGTATCAAAAGTAGATACTCCAGAGATGGCTTCCGGCCACAAGGTCGATTCTGTAATCTCTTCCATAGGGGTGAGTGGTGGTTCTTTTGACTTACCACCACCAGATAGCTGCCTCCTCCTCCAATCTGTTTGCTAACTTTGCTTTGGTATGGGAGCGACGTCCATACCTTATGTATTTCTTCAATCAATCTTTTGGTCTCTCAAACTGCATTTATTCTATCCTGGATCCTGCTCCATATCTGTTTTTTGTAGACTCAAGAATAGACAGGGAAGACTTCCCAAAGTGCCTGTCTTGCTCTCCCATACACTCCCACCAAAATCACCAGCTTTGCATTCTTTTCTCTGCCTCCTAACTTTCTCCTGTGGCTCCTGGCCTGACATCTTCAGTGTTGCAAGAGCTAGACTGAAAGCCAAACAATAACTGTTCTCTGCTGCTCCCAGGAAATGCACTTCCTCAACTGGGTGTGGTTCTCGATCCCTCCTGGTGCAACATTTGCCAATTGCAATTCATACTTAATCGTAGTTACTGATTTGGTATTATAAAATACTGAATAGTAACAAATCGCTATTTTAATAGGGAAAAGCTACGTAAATAATTTATCTGCTTTTCCTGTTTTGTGAATCGGCATGACTTGCAAATTAGGAATCATTAAATAAAATGTTTAGCAATCAGACCCTGAATGGCTGACTCAATACAATTTATATTGTGCAGTACAACTTAATAATGTACTTGCACTTTCATCTAATCATTCTTTGCTGATGAAAAGGCTGATGGTTCCCGTGTATATTTATTCACGGATCAACCCGGCACAATCCTTATAAGGACCCAACCACATTTTCTAGTGAAATATTTCTCTTTAAGGCATGTGGAACACCCCCAGAATCAACAAAGATGTGAGGTGGGCAGTTAAGCATATATATGCCTCTTTCCATTATTCTGTGATTACTTCTCATAATCGTATTGGAACATGGTGAGTTCTTATTGGCTTCCAATAACAAATTTGAGGATAAAAAAAAATCTAACGATTCTTGTTCAGTGTATTAAGCATGGCTAGTTTCTATGGATCAGAATTGCCTGCCATGCAGTAGTTAATCGGGAAACAGCTGTCTGTTATAATTGAAGCACCCTGAAAATTGGGCCTCTGCTCATGATTAAGAGGATTTTCCATTGAAAGGAACTGCTTTCCAGAACAGAATAGACCTCTTCTTCTCTTTAACCAACCACTGTTGAGGTAGGCCCAAATTTGGTTTAGCTCATAAAACCAACCTGTCTCATGGGTTTGGAGGGATTTTGGTTTAACTACAAGTCCCCAAGTTAATTGCTTTCCAACAACTTGAGAATAAGACAACTAATGCAGGGGAGAAATGTAACCTCCCTACCACTAGACACAGTGGTTTAGTCTTTACAGAATGGGTCTTTTGACATTTTTGGAATTTCATGAAATCAGAGTTTCTTTCAAAATACTAATCCTATGACACAGTTTTTGAGCACTCGTTGGAGGTAAAGAGCTCTCATTCTTCCAGAGTAGGTATTTTGAACCTTAAAATGTAATAAACAGAGTTGCACTAGTAAATATTGCTTTTGCTTCACAATTGCCACTTGGTATAGTTTCCAGTATTGTGCACGTTATTATTTAGTGTTATCTTTTCCTCAGCGTTGTTTTGATCGTTTGCACTATATAGTGCAATCAAATCTATGTCATAGATTTTAGGGAAACCCTTGCCAAAGTTTGTGGCTACTATTATGTATATGTATCCTAATTCTCTTTTATCCAAAATAGTTTAATGTTTGCTGATGTTGTAGATTAGTGTTTAACACATTTCGGATTCCCATTTTAGGAATTTGTCTTTCACAATATTTCTTGGTGACAAGGTTTTTAATGTTTTAATGTTTTTTAGGTCGAGCCCAGTGTCAGCGCGCATGCGCTGCTCTGCGAGACTTGCTGTACTGGAGTATGGAATGGAAGCCCCGCCCACTCTCTGCCCATATTTTTCATTGGCTTGTGTCTTTGTCCTTCGTAAATGCTGGCTTCTGATTCAGTAATCAGCTTGTTAGTTCCTCCCTAGTACGGCCTTGTCTTCATTTGTAACCTCCCATGGCTACTGGCCCTTTTACTTCTGTTGTTACATGGTACGTGTTATTTAGTCTGTAAGCACTACTTTCTTTAATGAGTTTTTCCTACTGCAGGCACAACATGTTTCCACCGACAAAATATTTTACTAACTCTGTGGATACTTTCATGTCAAAGGCAGTAAAATAATTGGGAAGATCAGCAGATTACACTCTTTAAAATATAAAGTTAAAAACTCAAACAAAGGAAGCATCACTTCAAATGTATTTTAGACACAGAGAAACATTTACGCGAGGATTATCAAAGGAAACGGAGCCAGCAATGCCAAGTCGAAAAAGAAAGCGGATGATTTTACACCCTTTCTTGTTTAAATATACACACTGGAGCTGCAACTCTTATGCTGGCCGAAGGAAGGGAGACTGCTCTAATGGCCCTCCTTGCCAGTGGCCCCCGAGCCTTCCCGGCAGCGGCGGGCATTGCGCTAGGG
Source organism: Calotriton arnoldi (assembly GCA_963921515.1). Classification (NCBI taxonomy): domain Eukaryota; kingdom Metazoa; phylum Chordata; class Amphibia; order Caudata; family Salamandridae; genus Calotriton; species Calotriton arnoldi. Next base: position 344,357 of record CAWUFW010004710.1, read on the forward strand.
TTACCAATCCATGATGGCCACCGCACCTCTGGATCCTCTTGTTCTAACTTTAATGTCCCTGCAGAAATACTTCCAAGTTCACATTGTTCTGACTTTATTGTCCGGACAGAAGCATGCAGAGCCTGGAGAAGCCGAGCATGGAGGCTTAGGGGGGACCCAAGGGGAAGCAGGAGAAGAAAATGAGCAAGGTGAGCAGCGCAGTGCGTGTCCCGACAGGCAGTGCCTCGGGGGCCGCCAGGAGGTGCCTGGGGTGAGCGCTCATGGCCTCTGTGGAGAGCAGCAAGCTGATCTGATAGCCGGTGCCTTTCTGAGGACATAACGCCTCAGTGGAAGGGCAGTGCCTTAATGATTTTTAATTGGTGTTATTAAGAGCACCATATTGTTATAAGCACCACGTCTGAGAGCTCTTGGGTGTTCCAAGTCATGTATCTCACCTATTTCAGATTTTCGTATTGCATTCTGGGACTTGTAGTCTTTATGCCACTATAAAACCTAGATGACACCCAGAATATAAAGACTAAAGCCTGGACTGGCTGACCTACTCGAGCATGGACCTGAGGAAAGTCAGAGCTTTCCATGTTTCAGTCCAGGGCTTGCATCTAACAACAACATCCTTCTGAGAGTTGCATCCTGGTTCACCTGATCAGATTTGACTAAAGTTGTATTTCGCATATGTTTGTCAAATTATAAACTTGACTGGAAAGTGATTACCCTCAAAGAAAGTGCTTTGAGGCCCTTGTGTGTTAAGTATGCGTGTGTCTTGTTGTACTGTCCCAACGATATGTAGACACCCCCACCTTCCCACAGATCCTAGTTCCTGTAATCCATCCACACCGTCCTTAACATACACCACACTATTGTATGTATTGTACTATTAGTATAGCTTCTCATAGGCAATGATGCGTCCTGATTTGGGTGTGCTTGTTGGTGCCATGTCAGTGGGCATGGTTGATAGGATGTTGACTTTGGGCACATTACATCGCCTCCGCTGGTACCACGTGTTACACGTTTAAGATGCATGTGGACTCCCACACCAAGATAGGTGCTATACTATGTATGATTACGTACATATGACCTATTTCACATTGGTCACAAGTGTCTATACCTCAAGCACAAGAATATTATATATTGAGTACTCGTCTTTAACCACATTTGTCAATGCACTCCCATTTTTGGGATTGAGTCTAATTAACTATAACTGATAGCAAAGAAGACTCTTGGTGCTATCAGTTCTAACGTTTTGCTACCCTGATACCATTTGGAAATGCACCACCTTTCACAAACTGTTATTGAGTCTTTAAGAAGGTTTTTTTTAAAGAACGAAACATATGCTGTAAGGATGTTTTATGGTCACATTACAACGTGAGGAATAAAGAAAACGAATGTGTGACCATTGATGTGCTACTGCACTGGATTGACACAGGGTTGAATAACAAATATTTTGTTTATGGGATCAGCCTGTTAGTGGCAAGACAGCGATTTTCTAGCATCCAAGAATTTGTCATTATTGTGAAACATGGGTGTGAGGGTAGTAGTTTTGTATTGTTAGAGTCACTGTCATTAGTTCCATATATTTTCTTTGTTTTTTATCTTATCAATGTCGGCTGCAGTGTGGTCTACATTGGCAATATTTCTCTCCCTGTGTTCCCATACCTGGCATGTCACGCAGTTTGGTGCTTACTTTCCCTCCATGTTAAAGAACAGTACATGTTGCAGCACCCATGCTAATGTGCTGCATAGCTAAATACATATAAGGTCCCAAAGGCTAGACCGATCGCATTGCAAATGATTGTCTTTCTTCTATTAACCGCTGCTGTTCAGGGATTTGGACTTTATGTCCAACTACACTTCGTATATACCCTCGAAGCATTGTACATGTCAGTGTGTCATTGTACCTACGGAGACATGCTCACATCTGTGCAATAAACAGCGTGGTGCAAGTGCTAATTTAAAGCATTTTGGAAAGGCAGAACGTAATGGTTTATTGGCATCGTTCACGCCTGTCATCATTTATGTGGCACTCTTTGCTTTAATTAGAAATGTTAATGTTATGCCATATTTGCAGAGCGGCATTTAGAATTCCCTGCTCTCTGCCAACGTAAAACTCAAAAATGAGCCCTTTGACATATGTTGATGTAATTTACATGATGTGCTTCTGGCTTCAAGCCACATTTAAAGTTAGACTCTGACTACACCACAGTGTTTTACTTCATGAGTTGAGGCGCACACATATTCTCGAATGTCCCAAAGTTATGAACTGCACGTCTACAAAATACTTTAACTCACCTCCATTGGACAGTGCATTTTAGACTAGTTTCTAGTCGTCTATTGATCGGTGTAGTTTTGTATTGGATATAAAGCAGAATGATTTAATGGTCTATTAGCATAATAACTTATAAAGATTGGAAGGTTAAGTTGCAGCATGCAACTTAACCTTCCAATCTTTATAAGTTGCATTATTGATCAAGTTTGCATTGGGTAATGGTCATACCATGCATTACAGTGCTTAGAAGGAGGGGTCGCTGGGGTGAGGTGGTTACTTCTTGACAGGCCGGGGATACGTTTCCCTCACCTCCGCAGACCCAGAGCCGACAGAGAGATGCGCTCTTGATCGGCCGCCCCCTTCCACTGCCTTATATCCCCTGTGTGAGACTGGGTGACCCTCCACATACCTTCCCTGGTGGCATCTGGCAGGCTGGCGAGGTGCCCCGGTGTCCCCTGACATGGTTAGTTCCATAGGCTACAATTCGTTAGTTATTGCTGCTCAGAATGCACACTGATAGAGACCACACATTCCTCATTACCACACCCACTCTCTCCGCTGACAATACTATCTCCATAACTGGTTGGCAGCCTTGTACTGACCTTTCTTTTGGGTCACGCTCTAGTACTCGGGAACACCCGTCCCTTCTAATATCACGTGGGCACCCTTCTTTATACACGAGGATGCCTCTCCCATCAATTCGGGACCGGCCTCTCCTTGTTGTGCCCATGAATGTTGACAGACTGTTCACTTTTGTTAAATGTGAAAAAAATCTTCAGATCCTTACGACACCATAATACTGATGTGGCCTTATTGCAGGAATTACATTTGCCTACAGGTGACGTGGAAAAGGTATGCAGGGACTAGGTGGGACGGGTGGTGGGGAGTAGCCACATTATAGCTCTGGAGTCTAGTTCACCTACCCGCCAGGCCTCTTCCCGCTCATGTAGAAAATGTGGGGTTGCTGTTTTGATACATAAGTCGCTCCCCCATACGCTGTTGAAAACTTGGGCTGATCCTATGGGCAGGTACGTCTTTGTGAAATTGAAACTGGGAACGCAAAATGTTGTTTTGGGTTCGGTATATTCACCCGTGGGTAGTAAGGCCACCTAATTTAGCCGACTGAACAGACTCCTCACGGAGTTTGGCAGGGCACGACTGATCGTGGGGGTGACTGGAAAGTGGCACCTGATGCAGTAGCGGCCCATGGACGGAGTTCCGTGGGGCGGTGAGGCGGGGCGGGGGAGGGGCAGGGTGGGGGGTAGTAAACACCGGAATATGGATGAACGGAGGTAAGTAAACAATTAAATAAATAAAACGAATTTCGTTGCGCGCGCTGCATCGCGAAATTCGTTTTATTTATTTAATTGTTTACTTACCTCCGTTCATCCATATGCCGGTGTTTACTACCCCCCACCCTGACCCTCCCTCGCCCCGCCTCACCGCCCCACGGAACTCCCTCCACGGGCCGCTACTGACCTGATGCAGTTCTCGACCTTACTGGTCCGCCTGATCGTCACAACACCTTGGACAGGGCCAGGGCCGGCTTTAGCACTGGTGGCGCCCAGTGCGACAATGTTTTTTGGCGCCCCCCAATGACCACCTCCACCACGGATTCCGGGCCAGATGTACGACCCGCTTTTGCATGCGCAAACGGGTGTGCGAACCCATTTGTGCATGCAAAAACATCATGGACCATGTACAAAGCCTAGTTAGCGAGTTGCAATTTATTTGCGACTCTCTAAATAGGTTTTGCGACTCGCTATTTGGAAGGGGCGTTCCCTTCCAAATAGCGAGTCTCAAAACCATGTACTAATGTTTTGCGACCGCAATTGCGGTCCCAAAACACTCGCAATTACCACCTACTTCAAGTAGGTGGTAATGCATTCGCAAATGGGAAGGGGTCCCCAGGTGCCCCCTTGCCCTTTGCATATGCATGCGAAAATATTTTTTAAGGGCAGGCATTGGTCCCAGGGACCACTGCCTGCCCTTAAAAAATGAAACAAAAACGTTTCATTTTTTTTAAAAATGCATCCCGTTTTCCTTTAAGGAAAACGGGCTGCATTTTTGAAAAAAACTGTTTTATTTAAAAGCAGTCCTAGACATTGGGAATCGCAAACAGTGTTAAACACACTGTTGTACATTTTATTTTGCGCCTTGCAATTTGCGACTCGCAATTAGTCGCAAATTGCGAGGCGCAAAATAAAATGGTCGTACATCTGGCCCTCCCTCCCCACCACCCCTTAACAATCTCCATTAGCACTCTCTCTCAGATGTATTTAATTAATTTTATGGTGTCACTCATAAAAGTGAAGGGTGTCAGAGCACTTTACAGAACACACACATTACACAGAGACTATCAATCATAGGTGTGTAAATCAGTGTATAGGAAATGTTACATAAGACAGAGGACAACAAGGGGTGGATTCACATATTATCCATAGAGGTAGGCAGTATAGTTGAAGAGTACTTGGTCTGGAGAAGCACAAACTATGAATTTAAAATGTAACACAATGGATTGGGGCTCTCTTTAATAACAAGAACTGATTTGTACCCAAATGAACCCTTATTGCAATATTAGAATAATGAAAGTCTGGGGAAAAATCCATACGCTCTAATCTATACCTTGAAGTCTGCACGCAGTTCTTTGACAGTTAATAGCTTACTGTAAACTGCGACTAACAAAAGGAAGTCTCTGACAAAAGCAGTAACCCACTGACCTGTTTACATTACATTCACTTTGTGATCTGCATGGTACATGTTCTTTGCAGCAGGCATATTAACCCTCCGTGCTACCTTACCATGAATCAAAACTTCCACGAGACAAAACTTCTACTAGACAAAACTCCGATCTCCTGGAAGAACATTAATCACCAGAGTTTTCTTGATATATTAATTGTTGCCTGAAAATTGCTGGAGGCCAGGAACGCGGCAGCAGGTGCTTTTAAGCACAATATAAACTAGCAAAAACGCGCCCCCATGCGAAGTCAGCACCTGGTGCGGTGGCACTGGTCGCACCGCCCTAGAGCCGGCCCTGGACAGGGCTCAGCTCACGGATCAACTGGCTGATCAGGCCTATTGGATGTTTGGCATCTTATTCACCCCTCTGGTTAAGGCTTCTCTTATACTTCGGCGGTTCATAATACTTCTTCTCAGCTCAATTATTTCCCAATGAACCAATCACTTCTCTTCCTCCTGTTCCACTAGGACATTTTATCTGGGGGCCTCTCGGATCATTGCCCAGTTTTATTGGAGGTGAGGTTGTGGATTAGACGACCAGATTTTGGCGTATGCAGGCCTCCAGCTACAGCCACCCAGAGGACAAGGCGAGGCTAAATGCTCATGTTAGGGCCCACGGATCGGAGAATGAGCACTCGGTTGCCTTGCCCCAAGTGGACTGGATGGCCGGGAAGGCCACCTGGATGGGTCTCCTGATGCAGGATAGTACACTGGCAAAGCGCTGCTGAAAGAATCCACTTGGAAACGCTAGTGTCCTCCCTTACCCGTCCTACAACTAGACTCCCTCACTTGCTAATCGTGATAGGCTGGAGGGTGCTAAGTTTGAGTATAATGCACTCCACAGCTCTGCCGCTGAAACGGCGCTCACTTAACTCAAATGGAGAAAATATGAGCAGGGCAAAAAAGGCAAGTCGTGTTTAAGCCTCTTTTAACTGCACCAACGAGAGACCCAGCTCTCCATTCCAGCCATCCGCGATGCTACCAGCCGATTTCTTACACACCCTACAGATATTGCAGAGGCATTCACCTCCTTCTATGAACACCTCTATGACTCTGACAGTGGTGACCTTACATCTGCTGAGGACCGGTTCATTGTCTCCGTTCACTTTCAGGTGCTGGCAGACGAAGGTAGGGCTCTTTTGGTGGGGGACATTACCTTCAACAAAGTCGAGCAAGCTCTAGCAAGAGTACCAACATGCAAGTCGCCGATCGAGGATGGCTTCCCTAGGGAATTTTATAAGACCTGTGCACCGCAAGTGGCACAGATGTTACACCAAGCCTTATATCGTCCCATTTCTCTGTTAAATGTTGTCATAAAATTCTGGCCAAGATCCTTGCTACCAGGCTGCGAAAGGATATATCATCTTCGATCCATGTGTCACAAGTGGGCTTCGTGCCGGGCAGTTCTTCTCAGAATCATATGCTACATTGGCCCATCTCCTCTGGGATTTGTACTATGTTGAGACAAACGGTTGGCCCTGTCTCTGGATGCAGAGAAGGCATTCGACCGTGTTGAATGGACTTACCTGTTCTGGATTATGGAGCACTTCAGTATCGGTTGAGACCTTATTTCTAAAGTTAAGTGGCTCTACAACAAGCCCACGTCACAGATCAACTGCGGAGGTCACCTTACCTGCCCAATTTGTATCAAGAGAGACACCAGGGAGGGTTGTCCACTCTCTCCTTTACTCTTTCTCTTGGCTCTTGAGCCCTTGGCAGTTACCATCAGAACATCGCCCCTTATACTTGGTATACCAACTGCAGCAGAACCCATTAATTCTTTCCTATATGCTGACAACATCCTGATGCCGGTCTCCCAACCATGGAGGTCCATACCAGCTCTGATGTCTTTATTAGATTTCTTTTACCGCGTGAAGTGGGGGAAATGTAAGGCGATGCCGATGTCAATAATCATGACCCAAGATTGCATCCAGTGGTTGGGGGAGAAATGGATACCGAAAGGCCTGAAATATTTGGACATTCATATCTCCAGGGGACTGCACCATCTATTGTACGACAGCGTATCCCCTCTGCTGGCATCCACTCGTCTTGACTTTGCAAAATGGTCACATCTGCACTTATCCTTGTGGGGCTGAATGCAGGCCGTCAAGATGGTAATGGCCCCATGGTTCAACTACGTATTAAGGATGCTACCGAGTCATGTTCCCAGCTCTCTCTTGGCCCCCATGGATTCTCTGATTAAAGGTTTCATTTGGGGACTGATTGTCAAGTCCCATGCACGATCGTCCCACGCCCGTCAGAACTCTGACATCGGGAATGCCGAGAACTACAATTCCCGGCAGACTGTGTGGGCAGGAACGCGTGCGTCACGTACGTAATCTGCCTTTCGGTGTTAAAACTGGTTCCGGGGCAGAGAACGCTGCCAATTATTCTTCGTTGCTATTTGTCCGTGAAGAGCAGGTCCGGTAAGGGTGTCTCTGACACCGCATTCGATATTCCTTTTCGATAAAGAGAGAGTGTGTTGCTTTCTTGTCTACAGCCCGAATACCGCTGAGGCTGGTTTCCTGTTGTTTATTCTCCTGGCTGTTGGTGGGTCTTCCCTTTGATCCTTGCAGCCGGGGAGAAGTGCGTTCGGCATTTAATTAGTGCCGGTCTTCAGAGGAGCGGAGTGGCTTCACTTTGCAAACCTGAGGGATATGGAGATTCATGTTATTTTGGGTAGCATCAATTGCTGACTTTGAAGCTGTACTATCTTACCCACCACGAACCTGCCATTTGGGTGGTATTACAATTCGCTACAACACGCATGCATTCAAGGAGGTTATCCAGTATTTACATCACTTTAATCCATTGTTTTGTCTTGTGTTTTTGTTACGTTGTAACAGGGGTTCAGCAGTGGAATGCGTGAGGATTCACGTTCACCACCCCTGTGAATTCAGATGTTGCAAAGACTGGGGTATGTGTGTCGTCTCTAACTGTCATTTACAGGTCCCCCTTCCACACAGTACATTTATGTAGTCTCTCGTTTTCTATGTTCCTATCCCTAGCGTTTCTATACTATTTCCCAAGGTGAAGACACAACCTACCTTTCCTACCATTGTTTTACTTTACAGGTAGGCCATCTAGGAAAGAAAAATAAAGGGGAGAATTGCACTACCTTTAAGATTCTGCTTCCGTCTAAGTCATAAAGTGATAGTGTTTTGTTTTCTTTGCAGGTCTCCCTCCCCGCTGATCCCATCCTTTCCTTCCCCCGCTTAATCACTTCAACAGTCTATGGTATTTTATCAATTAGACTTGAAGCGATTGGGAGGTGGACCCATTAGAGCATCAAACCAACCCCGAGGACTGTCGACGGATTACACTGATAACCTCCGGCTTCGAATTCCCAAGCTCTTTGCTCATATGGAAGAGGGGGCGGGGTTACATCTTCCCCACATTGGTTCATACTATATGGCCAGTCATCTGTTACAACTGGCCAGGAGGTTGGGGATGAATGCGGACCGGCTGATCTGGTATAAGATCGAGAGAGAGTACCATACCGCAGTGCGAGGCCTAAAGTCTCGATGCCCTTTATACTGCACTGCCGGAGAATCGATGGATTGACAACTCCAATTATTATACATATGTTCTGTATCTGGAAGCAGGCGAATGAGTGTTTGAAGGTAAATCCGTGGATACATTCAGCTGTTCCTATATGGAACAATGCTCGGATACATGTCGGTGATCATACGATAAACTGGACGTTATGGACGGAGTGTAACATTCTTATGCTTGACCACTTGCTTGCTGATTCCTCCTTTAAGACCTTTGAGAATCTTTCCTAGGTGTATGGTTTCCTGCTGGCAATTTCTCCAGCTCCGCCATAGCCTCCGGGAAGTACTTTTTTTTTTTTAGAGTTTTATATAGCGCGAACTAGACCCGAATCGGGTATCAAAGCGCTTTACATTGGCACCAGTTTTGTTACAGAAGGACACATTCATTTTTGTTAGGCACAGGGAGATTAAGTGATTTGCCCAGAATCACAGGATGTTGAGCGTCGTTGCCAAGACTCGAACCCGGTTCCCCAGCTTCGAGGTCGACCGCTCTAGCCGTAAGGCTACATTTGGTAAGGATCAGATCCTCTTGGACACCTCGCCGATCTGTGTGTATTTTACTTTATGGGGAACTGCTCCAGGGGTGATAGCCGGACTTTATAGTCTCCTTGTTAATGTCATTTTTTTCCCAACCTACACTGGACATGTCTCGGCTCTTCTTGCAGGTTGCTGTGGGACATGTATGCACCTGAGGGTCTGTGTCTTACTCCTTGAGACCCATGATTCTTTTCTCTGGGAAGCTCAGTTCAAATTCTCCTCCTTTAAACTGCTGTATAATTGGTACTGGTCTCTGGTACGATTGCACGGGGCAGACCTGTTACAGCACCACACCTGTTGGCATTGTGAGCATGGGTGATGTGACATGGTACAGATCCTGTGGTCCTGTCTGGCACTTGGCTCCTACTGGTCTGAGGTCTGGGACACCCTCAGTGGCTCAGGACCGATCCGACTGCTACCCACACCCCGGTTGGCCCTCCTCCATGATATGGATGGCTGTGATGACCCTACAAAACACAGGAAACGCTGGTTGGCGATGGGGCTGGCCACTGCCAAACTCTATTTTACGCCACTGACGGAAACCATTGGTGCCTTCGGGTGCCGACTGGTTCTCTGAACTGGCTAAAGTGGCTTAATGTGAACAAATCATATACAAGAGGAATGACCACATGGATGCCTACTCCCAAATTTGGGAGCTATTCCTCCGTCCAACGGCCAAGCAGGTCCACCCGATGGGGTCTCCTCCAACTGTTACACCTTTACCCATGGGGAGTGAGCCGAGAGCCCCGGGCCCAATACTTCACTGATGCGTACCTCCCGTTTCTTGAAGTCCTGGTGGGCGATGATTAGGGATCCCTGTAGGAATGCTAATACACATACTCTGATTTAGACGCCTCCCACCTACTATCCCTCACAATGGGTGACAGTCTAGAGTGGTTCCAACTCAGTCTGCATGCCAGTTTCTGGCATAACGTATGCCTACTACTGATTGGGCAGTAGCAGCCGGCATTGCTCGCGGGTGGGGGGGCGGGCCTGAGGGGTCGCGGGGCGGATTCGCAGAGGGTGTCGCGGGGGGACCGCAGGGAAAAAAAAAAAAAAAATGAAAGTAAACTTACCTTTCCGCCGCACCGGGTCCTGCGTCTTCTCGGCTCCTGCTCTCCTGCCTCCGACAGGAAGCAGGCAGCCAGGCTCCCTCCCCTAAGCCAATCGCAACGCTGCAAGGAGGGTTGTGATTGGTCGGGACGCCGCCCAGCCAGGGGCTAATGGGGTGGCCATGTTCTCCATGCAGGTTTGGGCGGCCCGAGAGGGCCAACCAAACAGTCTTTGCGCATGCAGGAGTGGGCAAACCACTCCTCCCCAGCCCTGCTCAAAGAGCAAAGCAGCCCCGCCCACCCGCTCGCCATGTGCAAAGAAAACATAAAATGGTTATAACTTTAGTTATTACCATTTTATGTTTTGGCTTTCTCGCACTGCGAGAAAGCAGTGGGGCGACGCTCCTCCGCCCTAGTGGAGGAGCCACCCATGTGATTGGGACTCTCTGGATTGAGTGTGTGATGCTGCATTTTATACTGCGGCTCAATGTGCGCTCTGCTAGTTTTTCTTATTTTTTGTTTTCCTTTCTTCTTTTGTCGTTTTCTAGTTTATTGATTTCCTGCTTAGCGCACTTTATGAAAGGCACTTGGAGTCACTGCACTGCTGTTGACATGTCAATAAAAATGGCTGAAACAAAAAAACTCATTGATCTAGTAAACTGAGATAAATTACATTACAGTAGTCTAAATGTGACAAATGGCATACCACTTGCTGAGGCATGCATGGGTCAAGGGATAAAAGGCAGTATTTTCATTAGCATTTGAATCTGTAGAAAGGCAGTGGACCAAACCTTTTGGATATGTGGAGTGATTGACAGATCTTGTATGACCCAGAAGCCCAAGTTCTTGGCGGACACAACTGGTATCGGCAGGAGACCTAGTTGTGTTCACCATGTTTTGGGAAACTAGATTGGAGGAGCAGCAGGAGTTTTCTCTCCTGATTACAAAGAATTCTGTTTTGTCTCCATTTAATTAAAAAAATTTGGAGGACATCCAGCTCTGGATGCCTAAAAGACAAGCCTTAGCTGACCGATGGAGTTGGCTGATTTTTGGCCAACTTTGGGTCTGATTCGCAAAGTTAAACTTACACTTTTGCGTAAGTTTACTATTTGTTTGGTATTCACAAACTAAATTGAATTTTTCTAATAGTAATTTTAAGAGGACAGAGACTCCGCGCTCGTAGCAAAGACTCCGCACCTAAAAAGTCTCCACTGTCATAAAATTACTACCAGTAAAGTTAAACTTGCAGTTTATTAATACCAAAAAAGAAATAGCAAACTTACACAAACGTGTAAATTTACCTGTGTGAATTAGGCCCCTTTATGTGTGTGTCTTACATGGAAAAGACGTCATCAGCTCTTCAAGTAGTTGGAATACAAGTGAAACAATATTTGATTCAGTGTAGGAAACGCTCACCTCTCGAAAAAGGACGGCTGGACACGATTCTCCAAAACAAGAGGAAACCATTGTAACGCTGGATCATCGAGACCTGCCGAGATGATCTATGAGGTTGGCATTTGACTGCATAAAACAAGGCTATCAAGTACTAGCTGGCCAGCTAATCTCACTTGTCCTGCCATGCCTGAAGCTCTTTACGGACAGCCTCTAGTACCAATCCAGTACTATGTATTGGTTAAAATCCTGTTTGACCTTCATCCAGGAGATGAAGTAAGTCAAGATGATTGGCCATCAATAGTCTTCCGTAGTTCCTTGGGCGCGGTGATTCGGGATTATTTTGCCTATAATGTTTCTACCACAAGGTCTCCGACACTGGAATGAGAGGCCTTTAAGGTCAAGGTTAGGGGACACTGTCTAGGCCTAACATGGAATATCGGTAAACAGCTAGAAACCTCCCTTGGAGAAATTGAATGTAAACTCCTTCATTACGAAACCACTTCGGTCACACACCCCAAAGACTTGCTATGGAGTGACCACACCGAACTATTAGAAAGATTATGTTGCCACAATTACTTAGCCCACTCAGCACGCACTCAAACCACATCAGATAGGGCGGGTAAACAACTTGCTTATCTAGTGCGACAGGAAAACCCTCATCGCCAGATTCACACAATACGCGATGACCTAGGACACATGCGCTACACGCAACATGACATTCATGCAGCCATGACCAGCCACTACTCTAATCTTTATAAATCCACTGCACATGGGCACCGCCTGCAGATTGGCACCTTCTAGAACTTGATAGAATTATCCACATTATCCCTAGATCAACAGCTGGCGTTAGACTCTCCTATAACAATTGATGAAGTGTTCGAGGCATTATCGACCTTGGCGGCGGGGAAGACGCCAGGGCCAGATGGACTCCCTACTGAGTTCTTCAAAAAGTATTCTGATACACTTATCCCACATCTGCACGCCCTCTATATCTCTGCGATAGAAAACTCCTCACTCCCACTCTCATTATGCACGGCCAGTGTGGTCTCCTTATTGAAACCGGGTAAGGATCCCATGGCCCTGGGTTCTTACAGACCCCTAGCGATCTTAAACACTGATTACAAAATACTGGCGAACGTTCTTGCTAATCGGCTTGCACCCCACATCCCTGCTTTGTTCTACCCAGACCAGAACGGATCTGTCCCTTCTCGCAGCACTTCCCTCAATCTTCGCGGTTACTTCAGAGTTGCAGAGTATGCACCGCTTTGTTGGCCTCGCTTGGGGTGCCTGGTTCTGGATCTCGAGAGGGCCTTCGTTTCCCTGTGGTGGGATTACCTGTTTGCAGTACTATCTAAACTTGGATTTGGGGTCACCTTCATTGGTATGGTCTGGCTACTCTACACACATCCAACTATTTGCCTTAAAACAGGCCCTTACATATCCGATTCCATTGCAGTAGGTCGTGGTACACGGCAGGTACGCCCCTTCTCTCCTCTTCTTTTCTCCTTGGCTGTGGAGCAACTGGCTGAATGTATCGGTACTCGGGTTGATGTAGGTTTACCCTTTACAATTTCCCTGTACGCAGAGGATTTTCTGCTGTACGTAAGAGATCTTCATGCTATTCCCTACTCACTAGCTTCTACTCTGTCATCGTTTGCCAAGGTATTGGGTTTGCGCGCCAACACATTGAAATCCTCAAACTACCCCTTCTCTGAGGCCACCCCAGACCAGGGGTACTCCCTTAATGGGGACCTAGTGTTATGGTGTGCCGATTCCTTTCATTATTTAGGCATTCGCATTTATCGGAGGAAAACTGATCTTTTTGATGGTAACATCGGTGCAGCTATAATTGCCATCCATTCTCAGCTAGCTTTTTGGGGGACTCTACCGTTGTCAGTCACAGGCAGGATTGCCCTCACCAAAATATGATATTATTTCATGAACTTACCGCTTTATATTCCCCCTTCTTTCTTCAGTAAATTTGAGAGAACGATTAGAGATTTCATCTGGGAAACCTCCAGACACCGTGTTTCCATTAGAAAACTGTACCTGCCTAAAGGTCAGGGCGGCCTTGCCGCTCCTAACTTTGAGCACTTTTTCCTGGCCGCATAGTAACAATGGATTGCCAGATAGCTGGCCTCTCGCCAACTAGCTGACACGGCCACCCTGCACCCTCCCATGTTGCATCTCTCCCTCTTACATCTGTTTCATCCCTGTGCGAAGTCCACAACTGTGGACTTCCAGCTTCTCTCGGTGGCACGTAAATGCTACTGTAGAAGCCTATACATTACCTGCTCCACAAATCCATATGCCCCTGCTATTCCTCTCTTGGGGACACCCAGGGGCCTGAGGTTTACCATGGTGGCCGAACTACACAACTGGGGGACAGCCGGCACACACAACATTGGGGATTTCTTCCGAGATGTACCCTCATCTCATATACCAAGCTTATCTCGGAGGAGGGACTCCATCCTGGTCACTTTTTACTGCACCGTTCCTTTATTGCGACGCTAACGGCCCGATGGGGCAGTTTATCCACAGAACCTCCCACGCATCGCACAATCCAATACTTCTACGTGCTGGACAACGGTGGCCCCCTGACTCGGTGGTTCGTCGCCTCTCTCCGGCAGCATGCTGTGATTGCACTAGACTCCTTAAGGCTTCATTGGGAGGGAGATTTGGAGCGCCCTTTCTCTGACCCAGAATGGGCTGCTGCCCTAGAGAGCCCCACCCGAACACCTTGCAATCAGCGCTTCTGCCGGATCCAATACTTTATTTCACACCAAGCATACTTTTCTCCAGCAAAACTTAGCGAGTATTTCCATCGAACGGACTCTACCTGTCCCAGATGCCACATAGCTGAGGGTGACCTCCTACACATGCTGTGGATCTGCACCTCTCTCACAGGGTACTGGACTGCTGTAGCTGCCACCCTGGCCCGCTGCACCGAGTTCAACATCACATTCCAATGGGAGGTCTATCTCCTACATGAATTCAGTAGAGGCAAAAAGCATAGGGTCACCTCTCGCTTTTTAGATTTGGGCATGGCAATTACTAAGCGACTTATAACTAAGAGATGGAAATCTCCTGTAGCCCCCCACTTTGTAGCGTGGCACAGCTCATTACTGAACTGGGCAAAAGCGGAGAGCACCGCCCTACATTAAGTGAGAACTTGTTAGGTCTTCGCAAACTCCCGCTGGCAGTCAATTGGGATGTTATTCTGGCTGACCTACAGAGAATAGACACACTCCCGGTAGACACTCCTGAAGAAGAGGAACGGACCGATGCGATGTCATGAGCGGGAGCACCTCTTTAACCCTGCATATATTAGGTATACCTTTGTAGACTTCTCTCTTATCCGATCAGCGAGCTCATACTTGCGCACGCGTCACTTACTTGCCTTATAACCATGTGCAGGCAGTGCACAGGCTGGGGGGCTTCACAGCAACACATCACTAGTAGTTACTTTCCCTCCCTTCGTTTAATTAATTTGTCCTACTTTTGTTGGACCCTATTCCCCTGTTCTACATCTGTTTTACGATACCCTTCCATTGCATGCGTTTTCATGGGTTCTGAGGTGGCACTTCCACCATAGTTGCTGTTAACATCCAGTTTGCATATATGATTACATTGTTTACTCTGCATACTGTACTGTATCTTCTCGTAGATCCGGACTGCCTCTTAAAGCGGGGGTCACTTATGTGGTTCCAGCAGGCATGCTTTGGTGTACAACAATGTACAGCTTATCGTAGAACGACATAGCTCTTACCATAGATCTTGCCAGATGATGTATGTTCTGCGTTACCCAATGTAATATTATTACATATTGTTTCCCATTTTGAACCTATGACATATGCTCCACAAGTATCTCCTGTTTATTTGCTCCTACATAACCGACATGCGTTACACACGGGCTAATGCGTTAAGCAATTGATTAATGCTGTTGCATTGTTGCTGATATGATGCCTTGTATACAGTCTATTTGACAAAATGGTAATAAACAGATTTAAACAAAAAGATGATTGGCCATTCATATACCCAGTTGTTTTTTTTTAATGTGGCTACGACTGGAAACAGAGCAATAGGGCAAACGCTTTTAGAAGTGGTGAAACAAGGTACAGCTTTTTGATCACTGGTGTTATGATACATCTTTTTACAAACATCAGGCACCGGACGAGAAGAGGCAAAATTTATAAACCAGCAGTTTATTGGAAATTACCTGCTTGGGGCCTTGTAGAACAGGTAACTGGCATGGGACTTAAAAGGAGCTAGATTTCAGAGATAGTAGAGTCTGATAAACCTCAGCTACCTCCATCACAGTGAGAACAGAGACTGTGGCAAAATGCTGGCTTTGCTATTGAGTACAGACTAGTGTCTCCCCAAGTTTCAATTTAATTTCCTCATACATCGTAACAAACTTAGAGTGGAAATAGCTGGTCAATAGTCACAAAAGTCTGGGAAGGATTGCCAATAGCTTAGGAGCTCTCAGACTGGTGGATGGTGCTTACCACTACATATGAGTCTGCCACCTTACTACGCATTCTTTTTCTCTGCATGCAATTACAACGCGGTCGTTACAAAGACCTCGTTGTAACAACTCATACCATTACTCCACAAGTCCTAACAACGACTTGCTCTAGGCGGGGCGCTGGATGTTGGAATAGTATAATTTACTATTCCAACTCCAGTATGTGCAACAGTAGGGAAGGTGTTGGATTTTAAATCCAACACCTTCTGACCCCTCCGCAAGTCGTTGTTCCGACTTGTGGAGTAATGGTATGCATTGTTACAACGCGGTCGTTGTAACTACAGCGTTGTAATTGGCTGCAGGGAAAAGGATTTGTGGTAAACGATGTTTACCCTACATATAGGTCTAAAGAAGGGTTGAAGGAATACTCAGTACTAGTAGTAATGGAGTCAGACTTGGCTTGATGAAGAAAGGCTGTGTGACGTTTCAGGTCACTTTATAAAAACAGACAAGTATCTGTGTAGCCATTCTGTCAACAGCGTTCAGTTGGATTTACCTTAAGCCTGCCTGCAACTCTGAAGTAAAGCATTTTGTTTTTGCAAATCTTTTTTATTGAATGAACAAACCAAAAAAACGAAGAAGATCAAAGCAAAAGAGAACAAAGTGCAGTACATTTTCAAGAATGTCAAGCGGTTTCCGAGCATTGATACGATATTCGACATGATTTTGCATTTGTTCAATACTACAAACAAGCGTCAAATACAGTACTTAATGATATTGACATTATTCATTTCCGTGGTCCGCCAACTGTGGGGAGGAGTCATCAAAGGGTGTGCATATCATCCCCCTACGCACATTCCATGCCTCCCAAATCCTAGTCCATTTTTGTGGACAACCTCTGCTCTCATACACCACCCTCTCTGCATGCATGCACCAATCCATATCGGACTCCCAGTCACAAATCTTGGGTGTAAGTACGCCCTTCCAGGTTCTCGCTACGTTGCGTTTCGCTACCATGCAGCCAAGGGAAACCCATAATCTCTCGGCTCTTGTCAAATCGGTAGCTTCCCAGATATTTAGGAGGCACAAGCGGGGTGAGACTTCGATAGTTTTGTGGCATGTCGAGGTCAGAGCAGACATGACCCTCCCCCAATATGTCTGAAGAGTGGGGCGGTCCCACCATTGGTGGAGGAATGTACCAGTTTGGCCACAACCCCTGGGGCAGGCAGCAGAGCTTAGGGCACCCATTTTTACAAGCACTGAACTGGTGTAATACGCCCTGTGCAGGAGTTTAAGTTGGATGAGCTTAAATCGGGAGCGGATCGCCACCTCACGGGGGGAAGCCAACGCCTCCTGCCATTCTTCATCGTCAATGTCCCCAATGTCCTCCACCCAGCGTGCGCGAATTTTCCCCATTGTGTCCGGTGTATTGTTAAGAATTTCACAGTATGTCAAAGAAATAGCTTTGTCCTGGAGGTAGTCATCCAAGAGTCTATCCTCAAGGGGCGAGGAAGCGGGCAACTCCGTGCCCCTGGGTATAGCCCAGAAGTAAACCATTTGTTAAACTATCTGCCAGAGGTCAATGCAGCAGGCATGGGTAAGACAGTCTGAAAGACTCTGCAGAGCATTCTACAGGTGTGTTGTAGTGTATTTTTCTGAATCTCAGGGTCAGGAAAGATATCAAAGAGAAGAGAGATTGCAGTAGTGGTGTTTACATTCCTTCATTTCTTTTAGTCCTCTTTACTGAGGTGTGGTGGGGAGCATTTTTGGCAGGTGTAAGTGCCGAAGAAAAGAAGGTGAGCAGGTGGTCATACGCCAAACAGACGTACTCAATCTCTGTTTTTGAAAATGTTACACATAATAAATAGGTGTCAAACACAATGAATTATTTTTTTACATAGCTATGGAGCACCTCAGTATGGGCCCTCATCCAGTGCAACAGGTCCTTAATACTTTGCATCATAGGTGACACCGTGCTACCCTATCATATCGTAGTGTCTGTGAACACAACCCCTCCCTTTTTAGGTCTTGGCTACAGACAGCTTGGTGATCTGTTGGAAAGACATACACTTAGAGTGGGCTTTGAGTCAGCCCAAGCTTGTCATTGAATGGCTCTGTTGTCAGTCTCAGGTGAGTGTCTTTGAATCAGTGGCTTGCCTCCTTTTTCTTGTCTTTGTTCATCAAGGAGCATTTTGGTCTCCCAGTGTTCTGATGGGGTGAGTTGATCCTTCCACTGCTGACTTGATAAGACTCTTTGCAGGGTCTAGCTAGAAGGCCCTGATGTTGCCAATGCACAAAAATCACCACATAACAAACAGTAGTGTCTTTATTGAGACTGAAGCCCCACCAGCCCATGCTAGGGTCCTCTACTTGACCCAGAAACTGGGAGCACAGGATGGAGCCCTCTCCCTCCACCAGCAGATGTATGGAGTCCTCCCATCCCTTCCACAGCCTGATATTACCCCTGTCACATGATGGTGCCTGCCCTCAATCCATACAGCATACAGCAAGGGTGTAGCGATCCACGTAGCAGTCATGAGTGATGTAATATGTGGGGTAATTAGCAGTGCATGGCGAGGGTGTGAGTCATAGTTATGTTAGAGCACAAGTTAAAGTTACTTGAGATAACTATAACTATAACTGGTGAATTTCTGTGTTTTTTGGAGTTTAAAGCATTACATTGGTACTGAACATTTAACCTAACTATAACGTTACTTTAACAGTTGCTTTTTTCAGTGTATTTTTAGTTTTTTTTTAAAATGTAAAGTAATATTTAATTATCATAAGTAAATCCAACCCCCTGCCACCATCTTGCTGTGTGCTGACATCACCCCAGGGCAGGGGAGAGGGATTCATGCGAAAATAATTCTGCATCACATGGGAGAAATCTCCGGTGGAAATGGGATGTTCTTCTGACATGTTTCTTATTTGCTATAGAGAATTCCACACAAGGAGGTAGGGTTCAATACCTTCAAGCTTCTGTTTGGCCACCTAGTGAATGCCTCACTCAACTTAGTGACAAGGTTGGGAAGTAACTTCAGAATGATCTCAGAAAGACGTGATGGACTATGTGATTGGCCCCAGGACGTTAATGGTGCAACACATGAGTCATGTCAAGAAAAACCTTTAGCAAAGTCAAGAGCTTATGAAGGAGTATTATGACCAGAAAGCAACGCTGACAGGGACCAGGAAGGTGAGGAGGTATTAGTGCTAAAACCCATTTATCCAAGAGCTTTGAAGACTTAGAGGACACAGATGCCACAGGAAGCCAAAGAGGGTATTTGACGTGAACTGTCTTATGGTCATACTTCTGGAGAGACTTCAAAGTGAACATCATGGCAATGACAAAGGAGGTTGAGGAATACAGTGAGCCCCTACTTGACTAGCTAGCTACATGGTCCCAAGCTAATGTCTGAGTAGAAGAAAGAGTGTAGAGAGGTTCTGGCATGATTTTCTAATCTCTTTTTACTGGACACCTGGGTTGACACTAGCCTGTGTCCATCATGTAGATATAGGTGATAGCGTGCCAGTGAAATGCAAAACTTCACATATATCTGACTGAGCCCAGGAATACATCAAGGTAGAGGTTGTCAAGATTTTGGACTAGAGGAGATAGAGCTTTCCTGTAGTTCCAGGGGCAATCCAGTAGTATTGATATCGAAGCAAGGATTCACATATAGGTTCTGTTCTGTGGACTACTGGGCCCTCAGTGATGTGACCAAGACTGATGCTTACCTGATTCCCAGAGCCGATGAGCTAGTCAATTGACTGGGTGCTGTTTACTATTTGATCTGATCTGACTACTGGTTATTCACATATTGCATTAGCATCTTATGCAAAGGAAAATATTGCGTTCTCTAGACTTGCAGTATTATATTATTGGGTGATGTCTTTAAGGCTCAAAAATGCTCCTGCTTCTTTTCAGCACATGTTGAACCATGTTCTCTTAAGGCTGCAAGAGTTCTTTGTGGCCCACATTAAAAATATTGCCATCTTTCGCAATTCATGGGAGGACCACCGGAAGCACCTAAAGCAGGTGTTGGTCAGAATATAGGGACCATCAAAGCAACCAAGTGTCAGGTGTGGCTGTGTGTGTAGCCTAATTTGGGCATCTTTTACAAAAAGAGCCCTGGAGCGCAACAGGTGTGTACTCTTTGTGTATCCCCAGGGCACTTTAGTATTACAGAAGGGGACGTTGACGCTTGTGCGGCCCCATTTGTAATTCTGATAGTGCTGTCAGACATGTAGTACCAGTGCTAACTTCAGTGACGTTCACTCATTTGCATGGGGAATGACCACATGCAAATGATGGAATTACATACCCACATGCCCTTAGGAGGTGCACTAAAAGCATGCCACAAAAAGGTGGCACACTGTCACTGCGCCCCCAGAGGGCAGCCCTCTAGAGGACTAAAAGGGGTTCCCATGGAACCCCAGACTTCCCCCGGCAGGCACGGAACAGTCATTCACTGCACCTGCCTGCAAGGGGATCTCTCTCCCCATTTCAAAGTGCAGGTGGGTTGCCGCTTGCACAGAAAAACACGGAGCGGCTTTGAAGCACTGTGAAAAGTTGGTCTGGTATATGCTGTCCACTATTTAAAGTGGGCACCCAGTACCAGTCCAAACAACCCTTATGGTGATTTAAGAGGTCAAAGATAACCTTAGAAAGCTATCCAAGTGGTAGCTGTGGAGAGCAGTCTTCAGGCTTAGTCTTGAAGGAATGTCAAGCAGCTTGTTTTACCAGAATGCAACCTTATTGTATTGGTTAAATGAAAGGAGAACCACACAGTAGTTATAAAAATATGTATTTAGTATTATAACACACTCTAAATAC
The DNA here is from genome assembly GCA_963921515.1 of Calotriton arnoldi. Classification (NCBI taxonomy): domain Eukaryota; kingdom Metazoa; phylum Chordata; class Amphibia; order Caudata; family Salamandridae; genus Calotriton; species Calotriton arnoldi. The sequence goes on from CAWUFW010004710.1 coordinate 365,199, forward strand.
CTCACAGTACCTGCTACACGCAGATAAACACAAAGCACACAATACTGTAGCACAGAACAATCATAAGTAGCACTAATACACAGTGGGCTCCAGGGGGAGACCAAACCATATACTAAAATAGTGGTATAAGAACCACAACTCGAGTCAAGACAGTGTCTAGAGAATGTAAAATCGCAGGGACCCCAAGGAACCACCCAAGGTGAGTAAGTAGGGACCCCACGGAGGACAGGTGCAGTGTGGGAACAAGACCACGTGCGCCGTACAATTCTATGGGAGAGTCGCGCTTGCAGTTTTAAAGTTTAAGGACCCTTCCCAGTGGATTATGAGGAAGCCCTTTGGATCATAGGAGGTTGAAAAGCCACCCCACCCGTGGATACCGTAGTACCAGAGTTACCTATCCCAGGGAAGCCGGGTGCATAGGGCTGAAGTGGTGTCGGAAACCGCCATCGATCTCAATGGAGGATTTCAAGGGAATGCCACTGCAGGATAGAAGAAAAGTGTCCGATGGAATCCAAAGGTGGATTCTTGGTGAAGAGTACCTGAAAGCAGAGGGGACAGAGTCTGGGTCACTCAGGAGTGACCAGGGGCTCGGTAGACAAATGCCCACCGATGTTGGGTGCTTCAGGTGCATTGAGGGAGTTCTTGACTCTGCAGCCACCGGGACCAGGAGATGTCGACGACAACCAGGAGCCAGATACGAGCTGTCCCACAAAGGATGTTGAGTGCTGAGGGGTCGGTGTCTGGCTGGAGAACCAACAAGCCTTGGCAGCGGCAGCCCACGAAGATGGTCAAGAAAGGTTACGGTTCGGACCAGCAAGGTCCAGGAGACTCCCAAACACTGGGGAGTCGGGGCAAGCCTGGAGCAACCAGGGGAGCCCAAGAAAAGCAGTGTTGACCCTCAAGAGGACCCACAGCCCGGAGGCACAGGAGTCGCAAGGGGACCTTGAGCAGATTTACAAAGCAACAGCCCACGGAGCACTCAGTGCGAGGAGGCCGGAGTTCTTTGGTGGAAATGGTGCCAGGGGTCGGGGCTACTCGGAGCCCAGTGCACTTGTTGTGGGAGCGCCAACAAGCATATGAACTTGAAAAGGTACGAAGTGCACAGGGGTATGGGTATTGCAGCCCCCACGAGGGATTCTGGCCTCAAACTTGGTGAGAGGGCAGCTCGGACCTCGAGGGATGTGGAACCCACCTCCTATGTAGCTGGAGCCTTCGGAGTCCACAGGAGCTCAGGATCAGCAGAACGGTCAGTTGGGTTACAGTGCCTGCAAATGCAAGGGAGCGACTCCTTCACTCAAAGGGAGATATCTTCAGTTGTCATTGATGCTCCACAGGTCCTGCATGGAGCCTGTATGGTGCACGGGCACAGACGATGCTTCAGACTGAGAGGGAGACGAAGTCAGGTCCAAACGAAGTCCAGCGAAGTCCAGAGTGTACAGACGGTCGAAGTTCAGTGGTTTCTTGATCAGAATATCGTCGAATCTAGGGTCCTACAGTCAGGTAAGCCCTTTTGTACCCACGGGAGAGGGTTGGACAGATTCAAGGGACCCTCCCAGGGGAGGGTCTGGACAGTGGGGAGGTTGCTCCCATGACCTTTGTCCAGTTTCGCGCCAGGGCAGGAACCAACAGCTCACAGGACTGGTTTGAACTGGACTATACACAGGGACACCAAATGTGCCCCTCATGCAGAATTTCAGTCGCTGGCAAGCGCACCCACCCAGGCCTAATACACTAAATCCTGTCTGGGAGATGGTCACACCTCCATGTGACAGGATGCCTATTGTTCTGCCTTCCCCTGCTTGAGCTTGGCTCAGCAGCAGGAGGGCAGAAATGTGTCTCTGGTCAGCAGCAACCATTTTGGGCTGCCCGGGACTAGAAGGCTGGTACCGGGAACACCAGGGACCTCACAAAGCTCGTTTCTGAGGGGTGGAATCACACCGGTGTGGGGGTATGATTCCACAATGTTTGACACCAAACATGATAGGGTTACTTTCAGGCATTTTAGAGTTGGTCATCACGCCGGCGCGTAATGCCACTCTATATGTCGTAAATGGCTGTAGCACTAACAACCGGGGAGAATGGACTCCGTAGGCTGCAGATATGTCCTGCTCATGCAGTGGCAACCTCTCACTTAGAACCAAGCACCCTGCCTTCAGGATTGTCAAGGCCTGCTATAGGGGTGACTTATAGGTTTTAAGTGTAGTGACCCTTAGATATAGTAAACCTATATCTTAAGTAAGCGGTGCATGCACCAACTTACACAGGCTGCAATGGCTGGCCTGTAGATCCATTTTGAATGGCCTCGCATGGGTGGCATAATACATGCTTCAGCCCATGGGAGGCCTCTGGGGTACTTACACCCTGGGTACATGGGTACCATATACTAGGGACTGACAAGGATACCCCAGTATCCAATCTGGAGTGTACCTAAGTACATGACATAACAGTTTAGGGAGAAAGCAGATAGACTGGGGTCCTGACTAGCAGGATCCCAGTCAGACTAGTCAAAAACAGTGTAACATGAAACCAAAAAGTGGGGGTAGCCATAAGAAGCAGATCCTACTTTCCTACACAACCCTCCCCCCCCCCAACAAAAGGAGATGAGACTAACCTTGCCCAGTTGAGTCTTCATTTTCTAAGTGGAAATATCTGGAGAGTCCCTCTGCATTGGCATGGTTACTTCCAGGTCTATGTTCCACTGTATAGTCTATCCCCTATAGGGAAACGGACCACCTCAAAAGTTTGGGGTTTTCACCCTTCATCTGTTTTAGCCATAGGAGGGGCTTATGGTCTGTCTGAACAATGAAGTGACTGCCAAACAAGTATGGCCTCAGCTTCTTCAGGGCCCAGACCACAGCAAAGTCTTCCCTCTATATAGCTGACCAACGTTTCTCTCTGGGGGTCAGCCTTCTGCTGATAAAAGCTACTGGTTGATCCTGACCCTCTGCATTAAGTTGTGATAACACAGCCCCTAACCCCAACTCAGATGCATCTGTTTGGACAATAAATTGCTTGGAGTAGTCAGGACTTTGCAGAATGGGAGCAGTGCACATGGCCTGCGTGAGATCATCAAATGCCTTCTGACAGCTAACTGTCCACTGAACCTTCTTGGGCATTCTTTTTGATGTGAGATCATTCAAGGGAGTCACTATAGACCCATGTCCTTTAACAAATCTCCTGTAATTAACCCTGGGCAAAGCACTACGCTACGCTCGCGTAGTTTGCGAAGTTTGCGCTACTTCGCACAACGCGAATTGCACGTAGCACAGTGCAAACACGCGTAGCGTAGTGCAGCGGTCATTTTTTGCTTGCTCGCGGTCCTCAACGTCAAGTTGGCGACCGCAAGCAAGCAAAATGACATCCCGGCGAGACTTTTTCTGCGTTCGCGATCAGCAACATCAAGTTGCCGATCGCGAGCGTGGAAAATAAACCTCCTGGCGAGATTCTCAACGCGGGGAGGTCAGGTTTCTCATTGCGAGTGGTCGCGTATGCTCGCGACCGCTCGCGATGAGAAACTACCAGTCCGCGTTGAGAAAGCTGCCGCTCGAGTAAAAATCTACTTGAGCGGCAGTAAAGACAGCTCGCACTGTGCAAGATGCCGTTTTCAATGATTGCACAGTGCGGACAAGCATCCGGCACTGTGCAATCATTGCGAACAGTGCACTACGCAGTTCGCGTAGTGCTACGCGTAGCTCGAGTAGTGCGAACTGCACTTTGCGTAGCTTCGCGTAGCGCTACTTCGCGAACTACGCCCAGGCTTACCTGTAATACCCAGTCAGGCCCAAGAAAGCTCTGACCTGAGTCTGGGTAGTTGGAGCAACCCAGTCCATGATGGTCTGGATTTTGCTCTGTAATGGTTGAACCTGGCCTCCACCCACAAGGTGGCCCAGGTACACAACCTTGCTCCGGCCTATCTGGCACTTAGTAGCCTTGATAGTGAGGCCTGCCTTTTGCAGAGCCTCCAAAACATTCTTCAGGTGGACCAGGTGATCCTCCCAGGTGGAGCTAAAGACAGCTATATCATCAAGATATGCTGCACTATAGGCTTCCAGACCTGTAAGGACTTTATTCACCAGCCTTTGGAATGTGGCAGGTACATTCTTCAAACCAAAGGGCATCACAATAAATTGATAATGCCCACTAGGGGTTGAACATGCTGTTTTTGGTTTGGCATCCTCAGCTAGTCTGATTTGACAATAACCAGCAGTTAGGTCAAATGTGCTCAAGAACTTGGATGAGGCCAAAGTGTCAATAAGCTCATCTGCCCTAGGAATTGGATGAGCATCAGTCCTAGTGACTGCATTGAGTCCCCTGTAGTCAACACAAAACCTCATCTCTCTTTTACCACCCTGGGTGTGAGGTTTTGGTACCAACACCACTGGACTAGCCCAAGGGCTATCTGAGGGCTCAATTACTCCCAACTCTAGCATCTTTTGGACCTCAGTCCTGATGCAGTCTCTGACATGGTCAGGCTGTCTGTAAATCTTATTTTTAACAGGTAGACTTTCACCTGTGTCCACTTCACGGGTACACCAGGTGGTCTGACTAGGGGTCAGAGAGAACAAGTGTCTGTAATGATTGAGGACCTTCCTACAATCAAGTTGTTGCTGGTCAGTGAGGCTGCCTGCCAAAGCTACACCATCAACTGACCCATCATCAGGGTTCTGTGAGAGGAGGTCAGGGAGTGGATCACTCTCTTCCTCCTGTCCCTCATCAGTTGCCATGAGCAAGCCCATGTCAGCCCTGTCAATGTATGGCCTGAGCCTGTTCACATGGAGGACTCTGTGGGGGCTCCTGGGGGTACCAAGGTCCACCAAGTAGGTGACCTCTCCCTTTTGCTCAAGTATGGTATTGGGGTTCACTCCATTTATCCTGGAGAGCTGCTGGGGCCACAGGCTCCAACACCCAAACCTTCTTCCCTGGCTGATAAACAGTCAGTACAGCCTTTTGGTCATGCCAAGCTTTTTGCAAGTTTGACTTGCCTCAAGGTGTTTACTTGCCTTCTTCGTGTACTCAGCCATCCTGGAGCGGACACCAAGTACATAGTCCACTATGTCTTGTTTGTGAGGTTTGAGAGGCAACTCCCATCCCTCCTTCACTAAACACAAGGGACCCCTAACTGGATGCCCAAACAAAAGTGCAGAAGAGCTGTAGCCAACCCTCTTTTGTGGGACCTCTATGTAGGCAAAGAGAATGCAGGGCAACAGGACATCCCATTTTCGCCTAAGCTTTTCTGGGAGGCCCATGATCATGCCCTTGAGGGTTTTGTTGAACCTTTCAACCAACCCATTGCATTGTGGGTGATAGGGTGTGGTGATCTTGTAGTTCACTCCACACTCCTTCCACATTGCAGTAATGTAACTTGACATGAAGTTGGTACCTCTGTCAGTTAAGACCTCCTTAGGGAAACCCACTCTGGAAAAAATTCCCAGGAGGGCCCTGGCCACCACAGGAGCTGTGGTGGTTCTAAGGGGTATAGCCTCTGGATACCTAGTGGCATGGTCCACCACCCCTAGAATATAACTGTGCCCAGATGCAGTTGGAGGGTTCATGGGACAAATTATATCAATCCCAACCCTCACAAAGGGAACCCCCACCACAGGTAGTGGTATGAGGGGGGCCTTTGTGGTATCACCTGACTTACCACTGGCTTGACAGGTAGTACAGGAGCGACAAAACTCCTTTGTGTCCTCTAACATGTGAGGCCAGTGAAAGTGAGGGACAAGCCTGTCCCAAGTCTTGCTTTGGCCTAGGTGTCCTGCCAAGGGGATGTCATATGCTAGGATGAGTAGGAAGCCCCTAAACTTCAGAGGTATGACCAGCCTCCTGGTGGCATCAGGCTTGGGGTCTTTGCCCTCTGAGTATAGGAGTCCCTCATCCCAATAGATCTTGTGAGATCCACTGATACTCTCAGCAGCCTCAGCAGCAGCTTGCTGTCTGAGGGGTTCAAGCGAGGGGCAGGTTTGCTGCTCCAAACTCAAGTCTGCCCTGGAAGGGAACCCTGTCCCCAAGAACTCAACCTGATCAGGTTCCAGTTCCTCTGAGACAGTTCCTTCACAGGTACTGAGATCATCTCCCTCAAGAGATTGATCATCACTCTGAGTCTGGGGGGAAGACACAGCCTTACTCCTCCTGCTCCTTCTCTTGGAAGGCCCTTGGTCTATTGTTCCAGGATCCAAGGCCTGTTCAGTGTTAGCCAGCTTGGCCTGTGACCTGGTCACAGCAAACACATCTGCAGTGATGCCCAGCATTGCTGCATGAGTCCTTAACTCTACTTCAGGCCAAGCTGAAGTCTCCAAATCATTGCCCAACAAACACTCCACTGGAAGGTCTGAGCTAACCACAACTTTCTTAGGGCCAGTTACTCCTTCCCAGCTGAAATTAACAACTGCCAAGGAATGATCAGTCCTGACATTGTTAGCATTGGTCACTTGGTACATCTCTCCAAGTATGATTTGGTCAGGGCCCACAAGATTCTCTGTCACCGTAGTGACACTTGCACCTGTGTCCCTGTATGCCATGGCCCCCTTACGATTGATCGAAGGCTATTGTCTGTATTTGCCCAGGTTACTGGGACTGACAAATAAGGTGGCAAGATCCATGCCACCATCACAGACTAGTACAGCCTGAGCTGGAGTTCTGACTAGGCCAGAACCCATCTCAGAGCCCAAGGTTAACCCTATTAATCCCTTGTTCCCTGTACCACCACCTGTACTTGTGCTAGGGGGCGCAGTTGCCTTAGGGGAAGTGGTGGTAGGAGGATTGTCCTTGGCTTTTGGACAATAAGCATCTTTTGTCCAATGTGTTTTCTGTTTACAGCGATAACACCATGGTTTCTTTTTGCCTTTACCTTTGTTGAATTGTGACTCCCCCCCAGATGCAGGTTTTTGGGGCCCTGATGAAGACTTTTGATCTTTACCCTTGTCTCCACCCTTATCTGGAGTTTTAGCATCTTGCTTCTTTTGGCCACTGTTAGAAATGGGGTCACTAGTTGGCAGAGGTAGGTACCTTTGTCCAAATAGGGACCCTTGCTTCTAGTCAGGGTAAGGGGGATACACTCCTAAAATAACCCTTGCTCACCCCCTTGGTAGCTTGGCACGAGCAGACAGGCTTATCTCAGAGGCAGTGTGTAAAGCATTTGTGAACACATACAGTAATACAGTGAAAACACTACAAATGGACACCACACCAGTTTAGAAAAATAGTAAATCTTTATCCAAACCAACAAGACCAAATACGATAAAAATCCAACATGCGATACTCTTGAAAAATAGTACTTGTGCACAATAACCTTTAAATTGCAGGAAAATCAAAAAAACACAGTTCTTCCGACTCGGTAGCTCCTCCTGGGGCTACCGCGATACTGAATACGTCAGAGTCTTGCAATTCCAGCCGACCGGGTCGATACGGGCCAGCTAAAGCGTCAACAGACTCGGACACAGTACCTTTCTTGTTGCGACCAACACGTTGGTGCGAGTCGGTCAGGGCAAACGCCGCGGTCAAGTTGTGAAGCAGAGCGTTGCGGCGGACGATGTCCTCACAATTCGGTGCAGGCAGCGGCTCGTTGACGGAGTCTCTGAGACCGGGGCTTGCATTGAAGGGTGAGACAGTGCTCGCTGCAGTGCTCGCAGGTCACGGTGCAGCGACTGAGCCGGTCGATGTTCCGGTCGGGCAGCGACGGAGTCAGTGACGTCCTTGTAGCGTGTAGCGAAGCGTTGCGGAGTGCGGTGCCCTCAGGACGCGGTGCAAGCAGGGGCTCGTTGATGGAGTCGGTGAGACCAGGGTTGCTTTGCGAAGCGAGGCGTTGCTCTCGCGGTGCTTTCAGGACACAGAATCCTGCGATGGACTCGATGACAGAGTCGTTACCCTTTTCTTCTGCGGCTAACATCAGAGACGGTGCACACAGACACAGTGAGGTCTTTGCTGTTCCTGAGACCTCTAGAACAGGGGGCAAGCTCAGTTCAAGCCCCCAGAGATCTTTTCCTCAAGCAGGGGGACAAAGCAAGCAGCAAAGTCCTTTTCTCCTTTCCTTGGCAGCAAGTAGCCACTGCAGGCCAACCCCAGACAGCAAACAGCACATGGGCAGTATTCCTCCTCAGCTTCTCCGGCTCTTCTCCTTGGCAAAGGTTCCTCTTGATTTCCCAGAAGTGATCTAAAAGTCTGGGCCCCTCTTTTTATACACCAAAATCCTTTGTTCTCTGAAGGCAGAGAGTGTCTGTACCCAGCCAAAACCAGCTCTGTCCTCACTGGTGCAGCTTCCTGACAGGAGGTGCAGACAGCATTGCTGAAAGCAGACCAGGTCCATTCAGGTGAAAGGAAATCTCCTCCCCGTACTCTAAATGCAGCCCAGGTCTATTCAGCCCAGCCTTGACTCATCAGACTTCTGGAGCCACTGCCCCTCTCCAGCCCCTGTCATCCAAAAGCCAGACATGCAATACACAAACTCAGCAGAGGCACACTGGATGGTTAGGCAAGAAAATACCTACTTTCTAAAAGTGGTATTTTCAAACACAGAATGTAAAAATCACCCTCACTAAAAGATGCATTTTAACATTCTGAGTTCAGGCATACTAAACTTTATTTTTCTACCTTGTTCCCAGGGCCAGTTATGTTTATAAGATGTAATAAACAAACTCCCCATTCTGTCCTATGGGAACAGATAGCCTTGCAACAGTGAAAAACTAAATTGGCAGTATTTCACTATCAGGACATGCCACACACATCAGGGCATGTCCTACCTTTCACATACAATGCACCTTTCCCACTGGGGTACCTTGGGCCTACCTTAGTGGTGACTGATATGTAGAAAAGGGAAGGTTTAGGGACTAGCAGGTGTGTGCACTTGCCAAGTCAACATGTCAGTCCCAGACTGCACACAGGCTCTGCACTGGCAGGCCAATGTTATATTTTAAAGGCTGCTTCTGTGGGAGGCACAATCAGTGCTGCAGCCCACTAGCAGCATTTGATTTACAGGCCCTGGGCACCCACAGTGCACTATACTAGGGTCTGACAAGTAAATCAAATATGCCAATCATGGAATCACTCATCCATAACAACAATTTACAAAGGGAGCACTTGCACTTTGGCACTGAACAGCAGTGGCAAAGTGCCCAAAGCATCTAGACCAGCAAAACGAAGTCCAACACACAGCAAAAACACAGGAGGCAAAAGCAAAAAATGCAGGGAGCCCCATGCCAATGGTGCCAGGTCTAACAGTCACCACCATTGTTCTGGTTTTTCTGCTTCACCCTGGTTCTGACACTCTTATCTGCCTTCTTTCCCAATTCTTGGGGAGAAGTCAGATCAGAGTCAACCAGGTACTGATGCAACAACTGATTTTGGCAATTATTAATGATCTGCTCCCTCATAATCAAATTGTACAATCCCTTACATTCATTTACTTTGCTGCCAAGCAACCAGCCTTCCAGAGCCTTAATGGCACTATCCACAAAGTCTACCCAGTCTTGATTCTGTGTCTTCTGGGTGTCTCTGAACTTAATCCTATACTGTTCAGTGGTTAAGCCAAACCCATTAATGAGAGCACTCTTCAAGATTGAGTAGTTGTCAGCATCCTCTTCTCTAACAGTGAGGAGCGTTTCTCTACCTTTGTTAGCAAAGGAGAGCCACAAGATATCTGCCCACTGCTCTTGAGGGACCCTCTGAACTTTACAGGCCCTCTCTAAAGCAGTTATCCATTTATGTATGTCATCCCCAACATGGTAGGGAGGGACAATCTTTCTCAGGTTCCTATTATCAAAGGAATGTTCCTTAATTGTAGGGACACTGTTGCTGCCACCATGGGACTCTAGTCCCAACTTTTTTCTAGCTCTCTGGACTTCTAGGGACTCTTTGTCCAGGGCCAATTGCTGTTGCCTGAGCCTAAGCTTGGTTTTCTCAAGTTCCAGAAATTGGTATTCCCTGTCATAAGAGTGGTCCCTCTTGCTAGATACAGAGGTCCCTACAGACTGTGCTGAGTGATTAGACTCTGCAGAGGGAGATCTAGATCTCCTTGGTAAACTCTGCACTCTTTCAGGAGGTGTGAAGAGGGGGCCTTCTTGGCCTTCTCCATCACCTCTTTGAAGATCTGAGTTGTCCAGGTGGGACCCATCTTGGTCCTCCTGGCCAGGGTTTGAGTCAAGGTCATAAAAGGTGTCACCTCCTGACCTGTCCTCATTCCCTGTCCCACCCACTCTATCCTATTCATCTGACCCAGGAGTCTTCCTTAGGTCATCTAACAGTAACATCTCTATCAGACGTTGAGTGTTGGCACTTCTCCCTGTTTTCAGCTTTCTAGAGGTACATAGGGCTTTCAATTCTTGGAATGAAAGCTCATGGACCTAGAGGGCAGAGAGCCACTGGCATCTCCTTTAGTAGACATACTTAGTGTGGTGAGGTGTTGCACCTACCTAACTTAGTGGGAACTAAACTCTCTGAGGTTGGAGAAAGGGTGTGCTAGACCCTTGACTTGCCCAACCTAAGTTCAGTAAAACTTACTTATTCTAAGCTAGTATTATATGTACCTAGGGGCAGATTTACAAGCCCCTTGCGCCACTTTTGCGTCACTTTTCCCATGTTAAAAGTGACGCAAAAGTGGCGCAAGGGGCTTGTAAATCTGCCCCCTAGTACTTAGTGGTTTTCAGTTAAACAATACAAAGATTTATCTGGTAAAACAATGCAGGCTTGAATCCCAACCGCTGCACACCAATGTGAGAAGTTGGCCTGGTATATGCTGTCCACTATTTAAAGTGGGCACCCTGTACCAGTCCAAACAACCCTTACGGTGATTTAAGAGGTCAAAGATAACCTTAGAAAGCTATCCAAGTGGTAGCTGTGGAGAGCAATCTTCAGGCTTAGTCTTGAAGGAATGTTAAGCAGCTTGTTTTACCAGAATGCAACCTTATTGTATTGGTTAAATAAAAGGAGAACCACACAGTAGTTATAAAAATATGTATTTAGTATTATAACACACTCTAAATACCTCACAGTATCTGCTACATGCAGATAAACACAAAGCACACAATACTGTAGCACAGAACAATCGTAAGTAGCACTGATACACAGTGGGCTCCAGGGGGAGACCAAAACTTATACTAAAATAGTGGTATAAGAATCAGGACTCCAGTCAAGACAGTGTCTAGAGAATGTAGAATCACTGGGACCCCAAGGAACCACCGAAGGTGAGTAAGTAGGGACCCCACGGAGGACGGGTGCAGTGTGGGAACACGACCGCGTGCGCCGTACAATTCTATGGGAGAGTCGCGGTTGCATTTTTAAAGTTCAAGGACCCTTGCCAGTGGATTAGGAGGAAGACCTTTGGATCATAGGAGGTTGAAGAGCCACCCCACCCATGGATACCGTAGTACCAGAGTTACCTATCCCAGGGAAGCCGGGTGCATAGGGCTGAAGTGGTGTCGGAAACCGCCGTCGATCTCAATGGAGGATTTCAAGGAAATGCCACTGCAGGATAGAAGAAAAGTGTCCGATGGAATCCAAAGGTGGATTCCTGTTGAAGAGTACCTGAAAGCAGAGGGGACAGAGTCTGGGTCACTCAGGAGTGACCAGGGGCTCGGTAGACGAATGCCCACCGATGTCGGGTGCTTCAGGTGCGTTGAGGGGGTTCTTGACTCTGCAGCCACCGGGACCAGGAGACATCGAGGACAACCAGGAGCCAGATACGAGCTGTCCCACAAAGGATGTTGAGTGCTGAGGGGTCGGTGTCCGGCTGGAGTATGAACAAGCCTTGGCAGCGGCAGCCCACATAGATGGTCAAGAGAGGTTACGGTTCGGACCAGCAAGGTCCAGGAGACTACTCAAACACAGGGGAGTTGGGGCAAGCCTGGAGCAACCAAGGGAGCCCAAGAAAAGCAGTGTTGACCCTCAAGAGGACCCATAGGCCGGAGGCACAGGAGTCGCGAGGGGACCTCGAGCAGATTTACAAAGCAACAGCCCACGGAGCACTCAGTGTGAGGAGGCCAAAGTTCTTTTTTGGAAATGATGCCATGGGTCGGGGCTACTCGGAGCCCAGTGCACTTGTTTTGGGAACGCCAACAAGCATATGCACTTGCAAAAGTACGCTGTGCACAGGGGTACAGGTATTGCAGCCCCCACGAGGGATTCTGGCTTCAAACTTGGTGAGAGGGCAGCTTGGACCTTGAGGGACGTGGAACCCACCTCCTGTGTTGCTGGAGCCTTCGGAGTCCGCAGGAGCTCAGGATCAACAGACCGGTCAGTTGCATTACGGTGCCTGCGAATGCAGGAGAGTGACTCCTTCACTCCAAGGGAGATATCTTCGGTTGTCCTTGATGCTCCATTGGTCCTGCACGGAGCCTGCATGGTGCATGGGCACAGACGATGCTTCAGACTGAGAGGGAGACGAGGTCAGGCCCAAACGAAGTCCAGCGAAGTCCAGAGTGTCCAGACGGTCAAAGTTCAGTGGTTTCTTGATCAGAATCTTGTCCACGTTGAATCAAGGGTCCTACAGTCAGGTAAGCCCTTTTGTACCCATGGGAGAGGGTTGGACAGATTTAGGGGACCCTCCCAGGGGAGGATCTGGACAGTGGGGAGGTTACTCCCATGTCCTTTGTCCAGTTTCATGCCAGAGCAGGAGCCAACGGCTCCCAGCACTGGTTTGAACTGGACTATGCACAGGGACACAAAATGTGCCCCTCATGCAGACTTTCGGTCGCTGGCAAGCGCACCCACCCAGGCCTAATACACTAAATCCTGTCTTGGAGGTGGTCACACCTCCCTGTGACAGGATGCCTATTGTTCTGCCTTCCCCTGCTCGAGCTTGGCTCGGCAGCAGGAGGGCAGAAATGTGTCTCTGGTCGGCAGCAACCATTTTGGGCTGCCCGGGACTAGAAGGCTGGTACCAGGAACACCAGGGACCTCACAAAGCTCGTTTCTGAGGGGTGGAATTATACCTCCCACACCAGTTACCGGTGTGGGGGTATGATTCCACAATGTTTGACACCAAACACAATAGGGTTACTTTCAGCCGTTTTAGAGTTGGTCATCATGCGGTCTCGTAATGCCACTCTATATGTCGTAAATGGCTGTAGCACTAACAACCCAGGAGAATGGACTCCGTAGGCTGCAGGGGTGTCCTGCTCATGCAGTGGCACCCTCTCACTTAGAACCTGCCTTCAGGATTGTCAAGGCCTGCAGTAAGGGTGACTTATAGGTTTTTAGTGTAGTGACCCTTAGATATAGTAAACCTATACCTCAAGTAAGTGGTGCATGCACCAACTTACACAGGCTGCAATGGCAGGCCTGTAGATCCATTTTGCATGGCCTCTCATGGGTGGCATAATACATGCTTCAGCCCATGGGAGGCCTCTGGGGTACCTATGCCCTGTGTACATGGGTACCATATACTAGGGACTGACAAGGGTACCCCAGTATCCAATCTGGAGTGTACCTAAGTACATGACATAACAGTTTAGGGAGAAAGCAGATAGACTGGGGTCCTGATTAGCAGGATCCCAGTCAGACTAGTCAAAAACAGTGTAACATGAAGCAATAAAGTGGGGGTAATTAAAAGAAGCAGATCATACTTTCCTACAAGCACCCACTCCATATTTCACTGAATGCGTTGCCCTCAGGCTAGTGCATTCATGATAATATGGCTCACTGTCCCTGTTTCTGCCCTGCACACCTGTTTAAAGGTGCACCGTTGCAGAAATAGGGAAAGTGAACCCTATTTGTAATACAGGCCCAGGTGGGCAATTAGGAGATCTTCTCTTGGATGCTATGATCCAGTCTGTGTTAGATTGGGAGGTTCAGAAAATTTGTAATCAACTGTGGGACTATAGTTGCATATTTGAAAGCCCTGACATCCAAGAAACAGCCCATAAAGATGGTCTGGACTGTGGAATGTCAGAAGACCTGATAGAACTATCTGGCACATGCATCAGGGAAGGCTTTTGCGATTCCTTAATTGCGATTATTAAGGAATCGCAATTAAGGAATCGCAAAAGCCTATGCATGTAGGAATCGCTAAAAAACATAGCGATTCCTAAACATTCCTTAATTGCGACTCGCAAATAAGGAATGCCTTTCCATTCATTCCTATGGGCCTACAGGCCCATAGGAATGAATGGGAATTGCATGCGCAATTTGCGAGTACCAAATAGGTACTTGCAAATTGTGCATGCATTTCAGGTGCAAGGGTGCCAAAGGACACCCTGTTGCACCCCTGAAATTGTAACGTGCACCCATGTTGCGCACACACATGCCCCAAGGGCATGTGTGTGTGTAACATGTAACTTTGAAAAATGCACTTTAGTGCATTTTTCAAAGTTTTTGCAAATTACAGACCACTTTTATTTTTCGGTAATTTGTGAGCCCTAATAGCGAAATAGCTTTTTTAAATTGCTTCTAGCATTGCATTTAAGGAATCGCAATTTGCGATTCCTCAAATGCAATCGCAATTTGCGAGATTTGCATTAGGGATGATGCATCCCAAATGCAAAAATTATGAGAATCTGCCCATTTGCGACCGGTTTTTAGTTTGATGCATGGGGCCCTAAAAGATGCACCTGTGTTGAAAGCACCCGACTTCGGTCAGCCCTCCCTTGTACAGACTGATGTGTCAGATAAAGGAGTTGGGGCACTACTGGCTTAACTTGAAAACAAGGGTGGAGAGCATCCAGTGGCCTTTATCAGCCACATACTGTTTCCTTTGGAACAGAACTGGGCACCCATTGAGAAATAATGCTTTGCCACAGTGTGGGCTTTGAGGTTCTTCTGCCCATACCTGTTTGGTATCAAGTTTATGGTACTGAAGATCACAAGCTACTCAAGTTTACAATGGAGATACAGGGTTAGATTCCTGAGTTGCTGAAATGATTTATCTCATTACAAGGCATAGATTTCACAGAGGAGTACAAATCTTGAATGACTCATATAGATGGACTTTCCCACTGGTTTTGCCCAGTGGCGTAACGAAACTTGAGGGGGCCCCCCTGCAGGATACGTGGAAGGGGCCCCTCCGGACTCAATCAGGAGCTTTCCAGCCAGGGTATTGTGCTGATGGGGCCCTTGGAGTTCCCCCCCCCACACCGCGGGTGCTACGGGTGCCTATGTTACGCCCCTGGCTGGTGCTCCTGCTGCCTTCTCCTTTACGGTCGCTGCTGCTTGGTCTCTGCCCTTGGAGCCAGACTTGGCCTCATTCCAGTAGCGCCTGGTTACCTCGTCTCTTCTTGTGACACTATACTTCCAGCAGGAACCAGGCATTTCTAAATGCTTCTGCTGGCACAATGCAGGCCCTTTACTGCTGTTTTCTTACACTCTAAGCTACGGCTGATTTGGACGGAGAGGCCATGTAGGAAGCTGGCTCTGTATACACTATACCAAAGTGAGGTATAGTGTGCACAGAGTCCAGTGGAACCCCCAAGGTAGGCAGAGGTAAAGTTAGATAGCACCTTACTCTCTATTTGTGGTAGTGTGGTCGAGCAGTAAGGATTTATCAGAGGACAGTGACAAGCATTTGTTGTACACACTCAGTCAGCATGTGATTTCACACATTCAAAGACTGAACTTCAGACCAATTGTTTTGTATAAAAATATTATTTTAGTTATTTTATTTTCTAGAACCAAGCAAGCCTGGCACAGGTAAGCAATACATACTTTACAGTAGTAATGCAGTTTGTAAACAGTTTGAATTGAAATTGTATATGCACTTTGTTTTGACTTACAGTATTGTCACTGAGAAATGCAATGCTTTGTAGAATACAGTACATATACTTTGAATAGGCTTTTTAGTAATATTACAGGTAAGTTACTTTTGAGATTATTTTTCTGACACAGTGTAGTATACCTGGGACAAAATCGTTTTTGTTAGTTCATACAATTTTAAAGAATTTCTTTAGATTTCCCAACTCCACACTTAGAAACTTTTCATAGAAAAACAGTAAATGTTATCCTATGGAGGAAAATAGTGTTAAGGGTTCAAAGGTAAGTACTTTGTTGTTGGAGTTGGTATTCTGGGGTTAGACTCAGGGGTCCCCCAGGGTCAAGGATGCACTCTTGTTGCACCCTCACCAGCACTAGGGCGGCCGGGTGCAGAGTGCTGAGGCCCAATGTTATCCAATGGGGGATAGGGGGCCTCCGATTGGTGGCTGCTGACGAGCAGGCCACTGGGTTGTGGGAGCAAAGCTCCTAGACTTAAGCTCAGGGCAAATGGGGGTTTAGGCCAGCACAAAAGATGCACCCTCAGTGGCACTGGGGCAGCCGGGTGAAGAGTGCTGTTTTGGCGTCGGAAGCCAAGTAGCTTTCAATGGGGAGTCTCCGGTTTGCAAAAGCACTGCAGGCTCGGGACGAAGGTCTCCTGGGTGCGACCACCACTTCGAGAGGTAAGTTGGGATGTTGGGGGTTGGTTAGGCACCGTCGGTTGGGCCACCCAAGGCCGTGGGGCGTCGGGTGCAGGGGTGCCTTTTAGGTTCGGATCTTCTTACCAGCTCCTGGTCGCAGTTGGGGGGACCTTCCGGATTTAGGCTGCAGGCGTCGGCTGGAGACTTGAGGCAGGTCAGAGGGTCACCGGATCTCGGGTCAGGATCGCCGGGGAGACCTCCTCGTGGTGTTTGCCCACTCAAGCTTGGGCTGTGGACGACGGGTGCAGAGTGGTGCGGATTCGCGGTTTCCGACCGGGGCCAGAGGTTGGAGATGAACAAATCCGGTGTTCACGGGAGATACAGTCTTTGTGGTTGAAGGCAGGCAGGTCCTCCGGGGTTTTCGAGGTTGCTGGCTGCGGGACAAACCGGGATTTTGCAGGAGCAGGTTCGAGGTGGAGACAGGCCGGTAGGGCTGGGGCCAAGTCAGTAGGCGTCTTCCTCTGGTTAGCTTCGGCGCGGCTGTTCGGTCCTTTGTCTTCTTTTCTTGTAGTTGGTTCTTGTCTGAGGAAGTAAGGTTCAGGGGTGCCCCTAAATACTAGATTTAGGGGCGTTACAGGTAGGTAAAAGGTTGGGACCAATGGGTCCCTTCCCTGGGGTGTGTACATCCCTTATTATGCCACCCTCCAGTGGGAGGGGGCATAAGCCTTTCCCTGGTTGGCTGGGTCCCCCCATCTGCAAGATGGCGGGGTCTGAGAGTTGTGCTTCACCTCGCCTCCCCCACCTGAGGGGTGGAGTTGGCAGAGGTGGGCACACCTCTCTTCCTCACTTGTTTTCCCCGCTGGTTCTCCCGCCCAAAATGGGGGTCAGAACCAGTGGGGACCAGTTGCTGAAAGCAGCAAGTGGCCTGGGGATGCTCACAAAGGCAGCAAGCCTTTGAAGCTTCCCCTTCGTGGACCCTGCCCATCCTGGGGGAGGAGGCTTAGCATCTCGTCCCAGGATGTGCATTGTTTCAGGCTCCCGAGAGCAGCAGGCTCTCGGTCCAAGGGTCCAGAAACATGTCTGGTGGTGGCAGCTGGAAGCAGCCACTCAGCCTGGACACTTGTGGTAGGTCGTTTTTCAGGGGGCATCTCTAAGATGCCCTCTGTGTGCATTTTTCATTAAATCCCACACTGGCATCAATGTGGGTTTAATGTGCTGAGAAGTTTGATACCAAACTTCTCAGTTTTCAGTGTAGCCATTATGGTGCTGTGGAGTTCGTAATGTCAAACTCCCAGCACCATATACTCTTAATGGCAGCACTGCACTTACAATGTCTAAGAATGGACTTAGACACTGTAGGGGTACAGGGCTCATGCACCTGTACCCTCACCACTGGTACAGGGCACCCAGCTAGAGGGGTGACTGATCTATGCCAGTGCAGTGGGTTGTAGGCATGGCACAGGGTCAAGACTGATTTGCATATAGATATGTCTGAACTGGGGTGGCAAAGTGAGCTAAAGAATGATGATGGATTCAACCCAGATCTGTGACTGGGGGTGAGTGTTTGAAAAGTTTCAGCACTCCGTCCATTATCTCCTTGTGTTTACACAGGGATGTGTGCCATGTTGACTCTTCACTTTGTTCTGCACCAAGACACGCAGCCTGCAAAGGAAGTGTGTGAGTGTAATGGTACAGGGCCTCTAAGGGTGGCACAATAAGTGCTGCAGCCCTTAGAGGTCTTCCCTGGTCACAGTGCCCTGGGTACCTGTGGTACCATTTACCAGGGGCTGACCTGTGGCCAGAGATGCCAATTGGGTTTGTGTTTCAATGCAGTTTTAGGGAAAGAACATAGGCCCTGGGTCCCTGATTAGCCGGAGCCCAGGGCACACTCAGTCAAAGCACATCAGCAGTTCAGCAAAAAGTGGGGGCTACCATGTAGAAAGAGGGCACTTTCTCACAGGCCACCCCTGAAATGTTGCTGTGAAGTGGAAGAAGATTACATTTCTGCAAAGTGGAGCATTCATCCCTAAATGCAGAAGGGAGGGCCTTTATCTATAATTTTGTACTGTGCTATGGGCTTATTGCCTCATTTGAACCAAGCTCATCTGCTTGCCAATTCCTACAGCCATGACCTTTCCATGTCCTGCTCTCTGGTCCTCTCTCCTCACTTCTGATTATGCTTTGCTTTGGCAAAAAGTTTGGTACATCTCGCTCTTCCCTTTGGGCCCCTGTGTGCTCCTTTGTTTTTGGAGCAAGAAGTCTTTAAGGGCTGTTTTGTGAACTTCTTTTTCCAGGGCCTTCCACCAGGGATTGGCTCCGGCTCCCTGGTACTCACTTCACGAGCCAGTTCTTTGCTTTTATGCATGTGAGAGAAGTTTGTTACGCTGTTAATTATATTTTTATGTGCCTTATTGAGTCTTCGGAAAACCCTTTTCACTATACAAAAACACAACACAACTACTGACTCATTGGTTGTTATTTTTCAACAGTCTGTTTTGTGCTAACTGTGTTTGCCCCAGGACTCATAATGACATGAAGGACAAAAAAAGAGCAGATCCAAGAACGTTAACCCTGTATAAGATGTCTAGGAAGCCGGGCATTTGGTGGGACAAATTCTCCAGCCACATAGTCATATGCCTGACATAGTCAGGCAAACACTGATTCTCTAAGTCAGCTTTGTCTAACCCTTAATAGTGCAGATTTGAGTTGGAAAGCTACTTTGGAAAATGTTTGGTATCGACTAGTAGTATCAGCACAACAGCAGAATCAAGAAACCTCTCAGTAAATGATCCCAGGACTATTTAGTAACATCAGAAAGTATGTTATGATTAAAACAGGAACAAAACAACAAACATTGGATCTGTCACTGCAAAGTTATAGCAGTGCAAAGTACCATTCCCATTCCACATGGACAGTTCATTAATTCCTGCGCAGTGCTCACAAGTGGCCCTGGAGGCTTCTTCCCACTCCATTAGACCAGCATAACTCCCAGCTCCAGTCAACCTCTTGCCTTCAGGCAGGGTGGAGGGGCTGGATGAGAGTCAGTCACCTTGTGCAGCCAGGCACCGTTCAGGTCACAAACTTCACAGAGTACCTGGGACGGCGTCTCTGGCTTGACCAAAGGAAAATTAGCAGAATAAGACTTGCATTCATGCTTGGTTGACAACACCTAGACCGCCAAGATTTCAGGCATGGGGTGCACCAAAGACAACACCCTTTCAGCCATACATCCTTTATGACGTAGCTTGCTGTCCATGTAGGTAAGCGCTGCAGAGCCATATATAGGGGTAGTAAGCACAATATAAATCCCTCAATACTATACAACAGAAACATTTGGTTCTATTCCTTGCAAGCTGACTTTTAACTGCAAGAACATAGTGCCAGAAAGAAGCAGATGTGAGGCGCACCATGGTGCATTATAAGGTTGAGCGGCTGATCTCAGCACCTGACAGCCATACCAGCGAGGAGAGGGCGCTGGGGCGGCGGAGCGCTGGGACCCCGCGCTGAGAAGCGGTCCTAAAATGGCGGCACGGAGGGCTGGAGGAGAGCCCTGTTGAGCGACTGTGTTGGTGGGGAGCCAGGCGTTGTGCTGGGGACCACTACCAAGGAGCACATTTCATCACACGCTCTGGGTCTGGAGTGGCTGCATGCACGGCAGAGCAGGTGAGGCACTAGAGCAGACGCACTGCAGGCGGGACCTGCTCAGGGGCCTGTGAGTGGACCTAAGTGCGGGGACGTGGAGTCTAAGCGGGGAGCGAGCAACGCTTGACGGCAGCTTGGGACACTGACGAGCCTTCGGGGATCGGGACGCCAGCCCTCCTGCTACTGGGAAAACGAGTGGTGCAGGTGAGGAGGAGACCCCTGCTGGCGCAAGACTGGGAGGCGGGTGCTGGCTGAGAGAGAGCGGGCCTGCGGCACAGATAACACAGGGAATAGCGGAAGGAGTGGGGCTGCGCTGCTGCCTGATTACTGCAACCTGAAAGGGAGCTGGAGCTGTGATATGGACTTGGTTGGGGCTGTAGGCTCACTGAGTATCTGATGATTGTCCCTGTGTGGCCCGGGGGGACCGCCTGAAGCCCTTCCTGAACGGAAACACCCGACTGGCCTGTCTATGAGAGCCCTCCCCGCCGCCTACCGACTGAGTGAGCGTCCACATTCACTATAGGGTGGCTGCGATCGTCAGCGGCGCCGCGGCTTTCAAGCTCTCGACGAGCACCCCACCTTACCTTGAGGGATTGAGACTTACAAGATTGTTGCTTTATCCTGTTACCCTCCTTGATAAGACACAAGATGGGAAGAACGTCCAGGAGGAGGGGGTTTGAAGTCCTGAGGATGGACGAACGGGAGCATCACACCGACGAAGATGAGGGGGCACCTACTGGTCGTGCAGAGGGAGCACCTGGAGACCCTACCCTGGCTGACATTATGCAGGCTATCACCTCCTCGAGGGCAGCACTGGAGTCGAAGATAGACGCCATAGGGACGGATCTCACCCTGTTAAAAGATGATCACCGCAAACTTAAGAAGAGGGTGACTGCCAATGAGAACACCATGAAGGATGTCCCGAACACGGTAGACACACTGAAGCATGCCTTGAAAGAGGTGGAAACCAGGATCAAAGTGCTGGAGATGAGAGCTGAGGATAGTGAGGGGCGCTCACGTAGAAACAATCTGCGCATCGTAGGAGTACTGGAACGAGAGGAGGGGGCGGATGCGGTCCAGTTTCTGGAGACATGGTTAAAAGCAGAGGTGGCTCCGGAGGGCCTCTCCCCCTTCTATGCCTTGGAGCGAGCCCATAGAGTCCCGGCCAAGCCTCCTAAGCCTGGTGCTCCGCCCCGCCCGATGGTGGTGCGCTTACTCCATTACCGGGATCAGGATTACCTACTGCAACGAGCTCGCGAAAAGCAATCATTACAGATTGGAAACAGTAGGGTGATGATCTTCCCGGACTATACTAGGGAAGTGCAGCGACAAAGAACTTCCTTCCTAGCTGTCAAGCGAAAATTGCGACAACTTCAGCTCCCTTATGCCATGCTGTTCCCGGCTCGCCTGAGAGTGACCGCAGATGCGACGGCACATTTCTTTCTTACCCCGCAAGAAGCTTGGGACTGGCTAGAAGCCAGACGCAGCAAGGAGTCATGTTCGCAGCGCCTGGGTCGCCCCGACAGCAGTCGCCCTCTTCCTCGCCGCCCGGGGGAGCCCCCTCGCCTGATGGGAGACGCCAAGAACGAGACAGGGCGGTACGGGCAGTGGCGGAGATCAGTCAAGGAGAGGCAACCCCGACCAGCAATACCACAGACCCGGACCGGGACAGACCTGGGAGCTCGAGTTCAAGTAGTGCCCATGGATTCTCAGATACTGAAATGCCGGACGTCACACCACAAACAGCAGATGGCGTGTTTGGTTGACCAGAGGCCAGGTCGTATGTCCAGAGATTTGACTGTTGGGGGAGGGGTGGCCCTTGGTGCCAGCGGCTTAGATTGTGAACTGCCGAAGGACACACATGCACTATTGGGGCCTACTGTGTGATCTCTATCTGTGGGGGGAGGGACTGGGGAGGGGTTCTGGGTCTAACGATGTCGGACACGTTCTGCCACTTTCATGACTTACTGTTTGAGTGCTATAGTTTGGATGGGGACCTGTTTGGGTAGGCCTGTCCTGGGGAAAGGGAGGTGGGGCGTTTTCAATGTTGGGGGTATTTGGTTTGGGACCAGGCATGTCGCTAGGGGAGGGGTAAGCCGAGAAGCACTGGAGATTGTATCATGGATCCCGCCGTAGGTTTTAAATGCATAACCTGGAATGTTAGGGGGATGCACACCATGAGCCGACGACACAAAATTCATGCCTATCTGATTAGAAGAGGAGTGCAAATTGCATTATTACAAGAAACGCACCTCACACAGAAGGAAGGGACAGCACTACAGCACCGCTGGAGGGGGCAGATATTCCATACCACGTACTCAGCCTTTGCCAGGGGGACCCTAGTGTGGGTGCGGGCGGGAGTCCCCTTTCAGTGCATCAGACAAATAGTAGACCCGGAGGGCAGGTTTGTGGTGGTGATGGGGCGCCTGGATGGCCGAGATGTAACTATAGGAAGTATATATGCCCCTAATGTTGATCAACCGGCATTCTTAGCGCAGCTGTCACAGACATTGGCGCAGGCCCTCACCGGACCAACATTTTTGGGGGGAGACTTCAATAGTATTGCTGACGTGAACCTAGACCGATCTCACCCACCACTCCCTGACGCCCCCACACACAGGGTCGCAGAAGCACGGCGGAACTGGCAACGCCACTGGGGACTGACGGTCACTTGGAGGGCCCATCATCCGATGGCGAGAGACTACTCTTATTTTCGGCTCTACATGAGCTGCATGTTAGGTTGGACTCCATTGTCTGCTCCCCAGACGTACATGTAGGGATCATCTCGAGTGAGTACTTAACTAGGACGATATCTGATCATAACCCCCTACTGGTAACCTTGAACTGGATGCGCACCAGGCCCACAATACCCAGCTGGCGTCTCCGACCGGAGGTGCTAGAGGACCAAGTATTCCGCACCACGATAGGCACCGCAATAGAGGAGTATTTTCAGAATAATGCTGGTACGGCTGCCAACCTCCGCATCGAGTGGGATGCCTTTAAGGCTGTCATAAGGGGTCGGTGTATCGGTGAAGCGGTGGGCGTAAGGAGAGTTCTTTTAAATGATGTACGTGAGGCCGAAAATCGGCTCCGAGAAGTTGAAAAAGATAGACCGGAAAAGGTAGACAAACAAGCAGAACTGTTAGAGGCCAGGGAAGCACTAGCCTCACAGGTGGAACGGCTGCGATGCTTTGATTACAGGGCCTATGCGACCCGGGCCCACGCTGAGAGGGATAAATCTGGGGCGTTGCTAGCTTGGCTGGCCAATCCAGGGCGCAGAGGGACGACAATCCTAGAATTAAAGGGGAGGGGTGACGAGGTTCATTATGGGCAGCAAGAAATCAACACACAGTTCTTAAAATACTATACTACCCTATATCAGAGCAAATTGGACCCTATGGTGTTCGAAGGAGAGGGATTTTTGGAAGATATTGAACTACCTCAAATTGATGCAGACGAAGCGGAGGCTCTAGGACGTGACATAGAAATAAGTGAGATTAGAGGAGCCATTAAACACATGGCCAGAAATAAAACCCCTGGCACGGACGGACTCCCGGTCGAGTTCTACGCCACATATGTGGATGCCTTGGCTCCTCGCTTGTTGGGCTTGTACAATAGATCGAGGTGAGATGGGTGCCTGCCCGTATCCACGAGGGAAGCGGTAATCATACCGCTCTTAAAACCAGGTAAACCAGCCTGGGATCGCACCGCATACCGCCCTCTCGCCATGCTCAACCTTGACTATAAGATCCTGAGCCGCATTTTGGCTAGCCGTCTGATAACTCACATGACGGCGCTTGTACACACAGACCAGGCGGGTTTTATCCCGTCCCGGAATACGGCCATGAATATATGGCGCCTACTCCGACTGCTGGACGCTCCCTTCCAAGACAATGGCGAGGCATGCATCCTATCGGTTGACATCGAAAAAGCCTTTGACAGCCTTGAATGGCCATATCTTTTCAGAGTCCTGAGGGCCTTTGGTCTCGGGGAGGGATTTGTGGCCTTGACAGCAATACTGTATAAGAACTCCACGGCCAGGGTGCGCATGGGAGGGGTGATTTCAGAGGCCTGCGCTGTGGGCAGGGGTACAAGGCAGGGTTGCCCGCTGTCTCCCCTCTTGTTCGCATTGGCGGTGGAACCCCTGGCTGTGCATGCGCGCTCGGGGCGGTATTACCGGGGGCTGGATGGGGTGGGCCAATCCCAATTCATTGCATTATATGCAGACGATCTGCTAATGTTCCTTGCCAACGCTACGGATGAGCTGCAAGGTGCCAGAAATCTACTGACCAGGCTGGGACGGGTGGCGGGCCTTAAGGTAAACTGGAGCAAGACGTGCTTATTCCCTGTTTTAAGCGGAAGGAATGACCCACCGCATGGGTTAGACGTTGAATGGGAAAGCAGCTGCCTGACATATCTGAGAGTACGCATCTATCATACGGCTGCTGATCTACTGGACGGTAATCTCGGCCGTGCGCTACGAACCACTAAGAGTAATTTTGAATTCTGGGGGACTCTCCCGCTATCAGTGGCGGGATGGGTAGCGCTTCTAAAAATGGTCACGCTGCCGCGGTTGCTCTTTTATTTTGGGTCGTTGCCACTATGGATCCCGCGAAAGTTCTTTGCCCAACTTAACACCATGATCACGGGATTTTTATGGGGCTCCGGGAGACGCAGAGTAGCGCTCGCCACCATGATGAGACCTAGACAGGAGGGGGGCTTTGCAGTACCGGATTTTGAAGCCTACTACCACGCTGCGCAGCTGCAGTGGTTCACGAAATGGGTGGCGGGAAGGCTTCAAAATGGGGAAGACCAAGGGGGCTCAGATCCGGGTTGAGACAGCTCTCACAAGTGTTACTACGGCTCCCATTGAGCGAAAGAGACGCCCCGAGAGATCTGTGGGCGATGCGCCAATGCTGGAACCGGGTTAGTAGGAGAGCTCAGCAACTACCCCCATATGCCCCTGAGATGTTATGTTATGTTATGTTATGGGAACTTTTAGAGCGCACGATTACCCGGAGGTGTCCTGGCGCTAGTTACTACTCCTTAGAGCTGAGCTGAAAAGGAGGATTATTTATCAAAAAGCCAGGTCTTTAACCCCTTCCTGAATGCTAGAAGATTGGTGGCATTTCTCAAATAGAATGGCAAGTCATTCCAGGCCTTTGCTGCGCACAAAGAGAAACCTCTGCCTCCCCATTGAACTTTTTTTGTTGATGGGACTACAACCAACTTAGCTCTTAAAGATCTAAGAGTTCTTGCTGGTATGTACCATTGGAACTGGCGCCTCAAATGATCTGGTCCTGAGCCTTGAAGTGCTTTAAAGACCATACACAGAGATTTAAAATGCACCCGGTTCCTCACCGGGAGCCAGTGTAGTCTTTTAATCTCCTTGGAGATAGGAGAAAACTTGGAAGTGCCCGTAAGTAATCTGGCCGCAGCATTTTTGTAGCAGCTGAAGCCTATACAGAAGTCTTTGTTGTATGTTTAAGTATAGGCTATTACAGTAGTCTAGTCTTGACATAACCAATGCTGTGACTACCGTTTGCCGGGTCTCCGAAGGTAAAAACCTCAGTACCTTCTTGACAGTTCTAAGAACATGCACTGTTGTTGAGGTTACTGCATTTACTTGGGCCCCAAAGGAGAGTTTCTCATCCAGGATTATACCCACATTTTTCACCTTTTTTGAGGGTGTAGGGAGAGACCCCATGGATGCAGGCCACCAATTAGGCGTCCAAAAATTAAGGTCGTTCCCAAACAGCATTACCTCCGTTTTTCCTGAATTCAATTTCAGGCAATTCTCTGCCATCCATCTCCCTACCGATTCCATACAGTCCTGAAACCGTTTATCTAATCCCAGTTCTTGGCCAGGTAATAGAGACACGACAATTTGTGTGTCATCAGCGTAGGAAGTGAGACCAAACCCATATGCACTGATGACGGGGGCAATGATGAGACATACACATTAAAGAGTGTGGGGCTCAAAGATGACCCTGCGGTACACCACAAGGCAGTGCAAAGGGCTTGGACTGAAATTTACCTAGGGATACAATCTGTCCCCTGTCTGATAAAAAGGATTTAAGAAGATCCCACGCTTTTCCCTGGACCCCACAAGCCCTGAGTCGGTCCTTCAGAATCTCATGATGGACCGTATCAAAGGCCAGCGGACAAATCCAATAAAATCAAGGCTGCCCTGCCTCTCGATCCACGGCTTCCCTGATCTCCTCGGTGGCCTTAATGAGCGCAGACTCAGTGCTATGTCCCTCTCTAAAACCATATTGAGAGGGATCCAATGCTTGAACTTCCGCCAGAAAGGCACTGAGTTGACGATTCATGATCTTTTCAACCATTTTTGCGGGGAGAGGAAGCCGAGAAATCGGACGGAAGTTGTTGGGATCCTTAGTGTCCAGGCTTGGCTTTTTCAGTAGAGGCAGTATTGAAGCCACCTTCCAAAGCTTGGGAAACTGTCCTGTTTCAAACATCCCATTAAAAATGGATGTGAGAGAGAGAACAATCGGACCGGGGGCCAATTTTACCACCCTCACAGGGCATGGATCAAAAGGCGAGCCAGATTTGGCTCCCATTAAAAGCTCGAGAGTATCATTTACAGTCAATGGTGCAAATTTGTCCAGGGCCCGAGGGCCAATCCTTATGGACTTAGAAACCTCCCTTGCCATGTTCATCCCAGCATTGTTAGGTCCACTAAAAGCGGAAAATATGCTCTCCACTTTATTAAGGAAAAATTTGGCAATCTCCTCACACAGTTCCTGACTAGACTGAACAGTAACTGGGCTCGGGAGGCCAGGCTAGAGACAGTCCTAAATAACTCTTTAGCAGAGTTCTTTGCCAAGTCAATTTGGGCTGAAAAAATTGTTGTTTTGCAACACAAATATCCAGCAGATCCCGCTGTTGATGTGCGAGGCACTACCCCATGGGGGGGACTGGCAGGGGTGGCGGACCTGGGAGGAGATGGGGATCTCCACTATTGGAGACCTCTACGAGGACAATACCCTGCTACCCTTTAATGACCTCGCGGAGCGGCACGAGCTTCCTAGGAGGGACTTTCTGTTACATGCCTCGCTGACGACAGCCATCCGTAAACATTGGAAAAAGGGAATGGTGGAACCCCCGGTCTCGCTGCCATGCCAATATGTAGTATCAGCGGCTGGGACGATCAAAGCAGTCACTTGCCTCGATAGGCGGCTCACGCAGGAGATGAGGAGGCCCTTAGAGAGCCTGAGGGTTAAATGGGAAACAGACCTAGGGACGCCTATGGATGAGAAGGCGTGGGAGGCACTAGTAGAGAGAGCATGGAAATGTTCTAGGAATCCACAGAGCATATCTCACTCCGCACAAGATTAATGAGTATTTTGGGGCCCGGTCAGTCTGTCCGCGATGTAAACTAGAAAACGCCGAATTTTTACATATGTTTTGGGAGTGTCCACTGTTAGAGGGGTTCTGGAGGGGGATACTGTCTACACTGGGCGACATAACGGAAAGAGACAAACACACTGACTCCGGGTTATTGCCTGCTACATTGGTTTCCTCATACTGCCCGGAATAAAGTTACCAGTAAGTTTATAGACCTGGGGTTAGTCCTGGCTAAACGAGAAATTACCAGCCACTGGAAGGCGGCCAGCGCTCCTAGTATCCCGAGGTGGCGGAGGGAATTCACGAAATGGGCGGATTGTGAGGGGATTCTTAGGCTGCAAATGGCTCAGAGGCTAGATAATGAAAAAATGCTGGAGGCGGCGAGAGCGTGGGAGGCACTGGTTGAGCTGCTCAAGCGCCCAGCAGATAATACTGAACCGCACACTGAGTGAGTGGACCTGTGAGAGAGGACTGAAACGATGCCCTATTGGGTTGCGCCCTATGGGAGGAATGCAACCATATAGTAAATGGCGGCCTACCAGTGATTGATGCCTCCCTATTGGAATTACTGTACCTGTTGTCCTACATGGATGGGTATGATCCTCCACGAAATTACTGGCGACTGAGCGGCATGCCTGGGGGGTGGGGGGAGGAGGGAGTTGCATAGGTGGGAGGGGAAGGGAAGGGGTGTGTTATTCTTATTGGTTATTGTTTGTTGTGATCTAATTGAGTTCGGTCTGGGACAACTTATTGAGATGCCGATCTCCTAATCCTACCGACACAGCGCATAACTTCCCTGAGAACTCGAACCTGAACATTGTACTTGATCACGATTTCCGCATGGGCTACGCATGGCGGAATCTGCACCAGGAAATATGCGCCCAACATCCATGCTCATCGATATCTGTATCTGTTACTGGTCACAAGCTAAGTGCTCTAATACCACTGGCTACTTTGTGTACTTGCAATCTTCTGAATAAAGTCTGTTTACAAAAAAAAAATGGTGCATTATAAGGCCGAGTGTTGTCACATCTGGAGACACACAGCTCCATCTGGCTGCAACGGAAAGCTACTGCTTTGTAAAGAGTAGGTGGCTCCAGTCTGGTACCAACAGATAATCAAAAAACGAGGAATGTACGGGAAGAAGCGTCCATCAGAGATGTGTCATTGCCATGGAACATGTGCTCGTCGTGATCAGTGCCCTAATTTACATCCAGTACCAGTACTGGGATTAGCAGGAGATGACCTTAGAACAGAGGCAAGTCTTTTACGTGAAGTGTAGTCTTCACATTGTACAAGGTTTTACAAAGTTATTCTCCGCCAAAATTATTTGACAATAAACGTGTGTGAGATAATCAAACCATTTAATATGCTCAAGAGATACTTTACTAATTGCAAAGTAATGTTTTTTTCAAATTTTTCTTTACATTATTCTCTCTATTTTCCAAATGTTAACAGTATTGGCATCCACTGTAGGCGTGAATTGTTTTTTTATTTTTTTTTTATTTTTAAAAAACCTTTATTTAAGAAATGTTGCACAGCACAATTACAAGACTCCACCTTTGCAATGAATGAAACACAGCACGACAATGCAAAACAATAAAGGCCATCATACCCTTAAGGCACAGTGGAGGCAATGGTAGGAAACGGTCACCTGTAAGCACGGTGGGGGTGAAATATACGGTAGAAAAGGGCGTCATTGGTGGGGCAAAAGGGCAGGGGGTGTAAAGGAAGGGGGGACGAGAGCAATGGGGAGGCAGCTCATGAACCTATATTGGGAGCCTCCGTGGGCGGGGCGCCGGCGGGGAGCGCGGGATTGGTCACAGGGTGCTGTGGGTCGTGGCTTGAAAGGTAAGTCACAAGCGGGCCCCAGATATCAATGGGACGGGACCGGGCTGGCTGAAGGTCCCAAAATTCAGCCAGAAAGAGTTTGGCAGCGAGAAGCGTCCTCAAGCCAGTGGGCAACCTTGGGCGCCGGCTTGCGGCCCCAGCACATGGAGACCCTGCGCCTCGCGAGGACCAGCAGCATGGCAGTCAGTCGGCGAGTGGCGTCCGGGCAAACCTTAACAAAACCCAGGAGGCAGAGCAGAGGGTCAGAGTTGAACCGGAGACGAAGTGATAGTGGAAATCGCAGCGCATACCTCACGCCAATATGCCGAGACCCGGGGGCACAGCCAGGCGAGATGAGCAAAGTCAGCCGCGGGCGCCGAACAGCGTTGGCATCTATCACTGGCAATGAATCCAAGCCTATGGGGTTGGGCAGGAGTCCGATACAGCCGATGGAGGTACTTGAAATGAATAAGGCGCAGGCGATAGTTTGGGGAGAGGCGTTTGGTTTGATTGCAACAGTATATCCAATCGGCCTCGGAGATTTCGACTCCCAGGTCTTCGCCCCATGCAATGCGCGCTCGGTCAGTGGAGATAGGAGATGCTGCTAGCGTGTATGCGTAGAGTTTTGTGACCAGTTTTTAGGCGAGGAAGATGTGTAAAGAAGGTCGAGAGAGGCCATCAAAGGGGAGGCTGAGGAAATGTGGGGTGAAGCTTCCTACAGATAGCTCTGAGTTGATAAAATAACAGAGTATCCATGGGGCCAGAGTCAGCGGCTAGAGAGAAAAGGTGTCACCAGGGTAGAGGTCCGAGACGGTGGTGAGGCCCAGGCGAGTAGCGCGCGTGATTATCCCGGAGGAATGAAAAGGAGGAAAGGCAGGGTGATGTGCGAGTGGCATGTTGTTCGCCAGAGAGAGAAGCGGAGCCAGAGAATTTGTGAAGCCCGTCCCAAGGCCAGCGCAGGGTCTCAACCGTATCTATTTCAGTGCGCCGAAGTTTCGCCGGAGCGAATAGAGCCGTCGTGAGCAGCCACGGGGTAGCGAGGTCGGCCTCTACCGCGACGTGAGGTTGAAACGTAGTGGGATGGAGCCAAAAATGGAGGAAACTGGCTTGAGCACTGAGAGCATACAGTTTGAAATCTGGGGCGCCAATCCCGCCGCGCGACATTGGGAGAGTGAGGATACTGTAGGCAATACGGGGTTGCCGACCTGCCCAAATTAAGGTGATGAGCAGAGAACGGATCTTGCGAAAGAAGTGCGCGGTTAACGGAATGGGAATGTTTACAAATAAATATAGAAACTTTGGAAGCACCACCATTTTAGTGATAGCGATGCGCCCAGCTAGGGAAAGTGGCAGCCGGTTCCATAGGGGAATTTTAGACTCGAGCCAGTCCACGGCACGACCATTGTTAACTTTCCAGAGCACATCGACGTCTCTGCTCAACGAAATGCCCAAATACCGGGTGGGCTCCGACGCCCACACAAAAGGATAGTCAGGGACAAATGGAGTTGTAGCATCCGTGAGAGGAAACAGTACCGACTTGCTCCAGTTGACCTGGATTCCGGAATAGCCGCCGAAGCGAATTACCTCACGGACCAGTGGGCTGAGGTTCTCCTGGGGGTGGCGGACATAAAGAGTAACATCATCCGCATACATGGATACTGGCAGAGCGCGAGCCGTGAAACCGAGACCCCTCTGGGTATGGTGCTGCCGGAGACGAGCCGCGAGAGGCACCATGGCTATGGCAAAGAGCATGGGGGACAGCGGGTAGCCCTGCCGAGTACCGCGCCCGATGGGGATGGGCTCGGAGACCTGTCCATTAATGCGGAGACGGGCAGAAGGGAGAGTGTAAAGAAGCCGAACCTTGCGCAAGAAAACCAGGCTGAAGCCCAACCGAGGGAGGAGATAGAACAGGAAGGGCCACTCCGAGGTGTCAAAGGCCTTGGTGGCGTCAAGAAGAGCGGCCACTGCCGGGAGTGCGGGATTAATTTGATGGATGACGGAGAAAATGGTCCGGAGGTTGTGAGAGGTCGCGCGACCAGGAATGAAGCCGGACTGATCTGGGCGTGCAACAAGCGGCATGAGGGTAGGGAGACGGAAGCGAGCAATTTGGCGAAGATTTTATTATCTGTATTGATGAGGGATAGAGGACGATATGAGTCTCGCTGCTCGGGTGGTTTATCCGGTTTAAGGAGCAGAGTCAATACCGCCTCGCACAACGATGGGGGGAACAAGCCTGTTTCGAAAGATTCGTTATACATGGAGGCTAAATGGGGAACCAAGAGCGGGGCAAAAGCTTTATAGAAGGAAGCCGGCAGGTCGTCTGAGCCGGGAGCCTTGTCACCAGGCATGCTGTTTATAGCCGCGAGGATCTCATCTTTAGAGAAGGGCTCTTCGAGATATTCCCGATGGGAGTTACCGAGCCAGAGAAGCTGAAGGGTGTCGAAATATTGGTCGAGTACTTCACACAATGGCACTGACCCGGCTGTATAGAGTTGGGCGTAGAAAGTGGTGAAGCGCGCCTTAATTTCCTCAGGGGAGGTGGTATGATCGGGGCCGCCATCCTGAAGGGCGGTGATAGGACGCCGCCGGTGGCCGGCGAGGAGGTTGGCAAGAGTCCTGCCAGAACGATCACCCTCGCCGGAACGGCGCGCCTCTGCCTCCCTGCCGAGAAATGCCAGTTCCCTGCCGGCCTCATCGGCGAAGTCAGTAAGTTTCCCCGCAGCTGGGCAAGCGTATCAGGGCAAGGGTCCAGAGCGTGAGAGGCGTCAAGCGCCTTAATTTCCCCTCCAGCCTGTCAAGAGTGCCGCGAATGGAGCGGAGCACGCCATATTGTTTAGGAGATACATTCCCGCGGATAACAGTTTTAAACCCTCCCAAAGCGTAGATGGGGAGTCCACGGAACCCACATTAGCTCCGAAATAGTTTACGATTGCGGTGTGTATTTCTTTACTGAAGACCGAATCGCGTAACGCGTTTGGAGGAGCCGCCAGGAAAAGGCACAGCGAGGAGAGTGTGGGAGACGGAGGCAGAGGCGAACGGGAGCATGATCTGAGCGAGTACGCGCCATATGATCAACGGAGGTGAGCCATAACAAGGCATCCGGAGTAGTAATCCACAAGTCAAGACGGGACCAGCAGCCGCGAGAACCAGTGACACAGGTGCCCTCCTGTAAAGCAGGGTGAGCATGCCGCTACACATCGAACAGGGAGTTGTCCAAGAGAAGGGATTTGAGGAGTGAAGCCGCGCGTGGGTGAGAAGCATGAGTGCCGGACCGGTCCAGAGCAGCGGAAAGTGTTACGTTGAAATCCCCCCCCCCAGAGGAGCGCTGCAGAACCGAAGGATGAGATGTGGTGCCAGACTTGCGCAAAGAAATCAGGGTCATCGCAGTTGGGGCCATATACCGCAGCAAGCGTACAGGGTTGGGCACGTAGGGTGCCATGAAGGATAACAAACGCCCCCCAGGATCAATGTGCGCTTGAGAGGTCTGCCATGGGAGCCCTTTGCGTATCAGAATGGAAACCCCACGGAGTAGCTGGAATAGAAGGAGGAGTGGGTTTCGCCCCAGTGTCTGGAAAGGAGTCTGGAGGAAGTGGCCGGTAACAGATGGGTCTCTTGTAGAAAACAGATGTCCACCTTGTGCCGAGTGAGGTGGGCGTGGACAAGTCTTGCCTTATGGTGGTCGTTCAACCCACGGACATTCCATGTCCACAGTGCAGTATCAGTCATAGCACTTCGCCATTCGGTGGCGAAGCGAGAAAGGTGCGGGAAAGAGCAAAGGTCGGGTGCAAATGCTGTGCAGTGCAATGGGCAACAAGGGGAAGTAGCAGTGCAGTTACAATGGAATCACATTGAATTAATGCAATCAACGATATAACAAATGTCACAGAAGGCGGCAACAAACCCAACAGTACAAACCCCCAGCAAGGAGATGAATCGTAGGGGAGAAAGCATGGCCTGTAAAGGCTCGGTACGCGAGCCGGTGCTGCGAAGAGTAGCTTTGCCTCGGAAGGAGGGCGCAAAGCACAGGCCTCAATCCCCCAACCACCCAAGTCCACCCCAAAACAAAAAACCCCAAGAATCCCCCAACCCCGCTTCCACACCAACCCCCAATCAGGCTGAGGTACCACCCCTTCCCACCCCAGGGACCCACAACTAGGAAGGGAAAAGTCTGTGTCCAAGATGGGAATTATCCCGTGGGGGCATGGCAACGCTCAGCATACACCCCTGCCAAAAAGACAGGGTGGCTAAGCCGTAGGAAGTGGCAGACACCAAGAAGTACTTAGCAGGTATAGCACACCATGCCAACAGCAAAGAAGGTATAGCAGAATAGTCGAAGAGTCAGCGTTGGTTCAGGAGTCACCATGCGAACAGAAAGGCCGAAAAGCAAAATGTCCGAGAGAGAAATACCCATACAACATGGCTGTCCATCTGATCAGTCATTATCACTAAGGTTGGCCTCAGCGGCAGCCTGTGAGCTGGAGGGCGGAGAGCGATGTGACCTGTCCAATTTTTTGGCAAACGCCAGCGCTTCTCTGTGGTCCGCAAAGATGAGGGTCTTGGTTCCCTGCTTGACGCGCAGTTTGGCAGGGTATGCCAGCGAGTATGAGATCTCATGCTTCTGAAGGAGTCGTTTCGCTGGAAGGAACTCGCGGCGGGCCGCCTGAACCGCAGTAGTGTAGTCCGGGTAGAACGACAGAGAGTTACCCTGATGGCGCATTTCCCCCTTCTCTCTGGCTGCACGCAGGATGGCGTCACGGTCCCGAAAGTTCAAAATTTTGGCTATGATGGGGCGGGCCGGCAGGCCAGAGGCCCGGATGAGGCCGAGAGAGCGGTGGGCCCGCTCAACAATGAAGACTGGGGAGAGGATGTCACCAAAGAGCTCATGGACCAGCTGTTCTACGTAGTCTTCCATGCGGGAGATATTGGTGGATTCAGGCACTCCCGTGATGCGGAGGTTGCTCCTTCGGGAGCGCGCCTCAAATCCTCGTTTTTGCTCCGGATGAGGTCAAGTATTTTGTCCATCTGCAGCAGTTTCTGTTCGGTCCTGGGTGGCGGCATCCTCCGCATCCGATACCCTGGTCTCCACATGAAGGAGGCGGGCATCATGAGAATCGACACGAGCCTTCACAGTGTCCAGGCGAGTCGACAGCTGATCCAACTGGGCCGCAATGTTGGTAACAGTGGACTTGACGTCTTTAAGTCGTCCTCACGAGTCGCAGCCATGTCGGTAGAGACGGGGGGAACCCCCCGTCGGCGCCCGTATCGTCCTGGCACGTCTGGCGACGTTGATCGAAAGCGATTTTAGGCTGCTTGGGGTCTGTCCTCCCCATGTCTGGCGGGGCAGTCTAGCAGCAACCCGGGGGCAGCTGCGACAGGAGGTGAGTGCTGCGCTCGTTGGAGGTGGAGCAGCTTCAGGCAGAGCGGAGGATCAGGACCAGCAGGCGGCGGAGGCAGCCAGCAAAGGCCATGTGCAGCTGAGCCGGTTATGGCACGTGTGTAGTCCCTCGGTGGCAGACCCAGCTCCAGGAGGCAGGAACAGGTGAGGAGCGGGTGCGCCGGCACTGGAGGGAAAGCAGTGAGACTGGCCAGGAGGCCGGACCGCCGAACGTCTGAGCAATGCGCAGGCCGCCCAGGAGAAGGGGAGTGAAGCAACGTCGGCCCAGTCCACAGGTGCTGGCAGAAGATCATAGGGCCAGCGTGGGCAAAGGCGCAGAGGGTGGAGGATGAAAGGTCTTCGCAGTTGCAGCACTCCAGGTGGGGACCCCCGGGAGGCGGCAGGTCCCAAGTCGGAGGAGCAATGGTCCACGGGCACCAGACGGCCTCAAGAGCAGGCCCCAGCAGTGAGCGAGGGCCAGCGCCAGCCGTAATCCAAGCGCTGGAGCAAAGCAGGGGTGAAGCGGCCAGGAGCACACTAGCGCTCGGTGTGGCGGGGAAGGAGGCCAGTGGTGCACCACAGCGGTGGCGAATGGCGGTTTGCCGCAGGGCGGGCGTCCAGCACCCCGGGCAGCAGAAGGCGGCGCGCCCCCAAGGTACGGCAGACCGCCGTCGCAGCCCGGGATGTAAGGGCAAAGCGGCCGAGTGAGCCGCCGCAGCAGAAGTCCCCAGGGACCCGGCAGGCCGCAGCGGGAGGGGGGCGGCACGCAGCGAGGAGCCAAGGGGGGCGCACCGTCCGCGTTGCCCAGCCCGGTCGAGCGAGGCCTAAGCAGCGGGCGCCAAAGTAAGGAGTGCGGCGCCCGCAGTCAATCAGACCAGGCCGGGCGGTATGACCCACGAGCCCCCAGCCCCGCCGCAGTGCGCCCCCACAGCAACGGCGCTTACCGGCTGAGATCCAGGAGCGCCGGCGTCTGGATGCAGGAGTCGAATCTGGCGGCCAGGAGGGAACCCACAGTCAGCCTCGGGATGGCCGGGACGGCCGCGCTAGTAGCGGGCCTCAGGCTCGGGGCCCACGCGGCGGCGGATCCCGGCCCCTCAGCGTCGCCGGAAGACGGGAGTACGACCAATCTGTGCCCCAGGAGCAGGTGAGTGGCTGTGGCACGGTGGGAAGCGGCGATGGACACTGTGTCTGCAGGATTGTAGACGGATATTAGGCTTAGCCGGCAGAGCCCACTCAGAGTGCGGCCATCTTGCAGCCGGCCAAGCCACTCCCCCAGGCGTGAATTGTAGAGTGTTCTCTGTCATAGCACTGAACACTGTGAGGTCAGCCATTAGCAAGAAGAGTATGTACTGACCGCCAAGCTGTGATCAATGATAAGCAAGACCCACTCGTTCTTTGTCACCATAAATGTAACTGTTCTTTCTTTCTTGGTGCAGATGAGCGGTACGACACCTAAGCCATGGAGAGTACCACCGATTAACCGCATCAATCATTTTTCCATTGCCTTCCATAAAAGTGTGTCTTTAGTTTTTCCTCATCATGTAAAACAATAAAATAGTAACCAACACGGAGGGCCCTTTGTAGGTAAGTGCACATAGCTACCTGACGGAAAGGCTGCAGTATTGGAATTCCACTCTTTGTGGCTATAAAAGCAGACATTCAAGATAAGGGCAACTGTTGGCCATAGTTTGGTAGCGGAATTAGCTATTAGCAAAAACACAGCAGGTTATGGACCCACAAGAATTCTCTTTAGGTCAGCATTTCTCGACAGACTGCACCTATGTAGACTCAGACTCGGGACGTGACATGGCCAGCTCGCATGATGTCTACGAGTTACCAATATTAAGTGCCCAAACGTGCAAGCAGGAGCAAGCTAAACAAGACACATATTAACAATAACTTGTGACTAACTACAGCTATCCTGCCGGGGAAAACAGAGTTCCTTGCATCGTATACATGCATGTACATCTGCCTGAGAGCCTGATTTCTATTGTGTCTGGCATGACTTTTTTTTTTGCCCTGGAGTCACGCTAATATAGTGAGTGTGCAGAGGCCTAGGACTATCCATGACATTGCGAGGTCAATGACCTGTCATGCCCCTTGGAGAGGTGCACAACCCATGCCTTTATAGTGGACAGAGGACTATCACCCCTATCCTAGGGTGAACGCATACAGCACTGGTGGAAGCATACCATGTTTTGTGATATTATAGTTGACCAGACCTTTTTAGCTGTGTCAGTGAGAGAATGACCTACTGTCCCCGCTCGTGCAAAGTCCTGCTATTACGTGCAATTCTGCATTCTTGAGGCTGGAGAGTGGCAATCCACTGTGGAGGATGGAGTTAGTTACCTTTAGAAAACCTCTGAAGACTTTCTTAGCGAGGGGGCTACTGGTTAGTACTTGTAAAGCACTGCCATTCAATTGATGATAGATATGATGGGTGGGACAGCAGTTTCAGTTGTTCAAGGTGAGCAGGTTTTTAAGTTAGGCCTATCCTTTTGTCCGTCCCTGATTACTGCTTCAGTGAAGCTGATGATAGCCAGGTGTAGAGACCTCACACTTGATTGTGCCCATGTTGTGGGTGTTCCAGGCTGAAAACAGCCTCTGTGCTAGCTACTGGGAGAAGCATCACTTGACACAAAGGCAGTCTCTGGGGAGCAGCCTGAGAAAGACATTTGAAAGTGACTGGTCTCAAGACCTCCAGCGATGCCCCTGTGATAATACCTCCCCACAATCCACGATTCATGTCATTCTTTTTTGTAGGTTCTATTCCGCTGCTAGGAACTTGCTCTTAGTACCTATCTTGAAACAGTTTGGGCTACGCCAATGCCGTCCTGCTCTTTTTGGCTTTACAATGTTTAGATAATGAGCATAGTGTTTTTAGGATAACAGTTTTCTTGAAAAAAGCTCTGAGCCTAAGGAAACATATGCACACTTAACTGTTTTTAATGAGATGAGGGCTTTTTGTAAGTTTAATACTGTTTTTAACATAATCATGAAATTAATAATGTATCACTCATGTGAATTTCTTTTTAATGTAAGAAATGTTTGTATGTATATTGTAATTTTGTGCTTTTATGATTGTTTGTCTATTCAATCGAATAAAGCCTTCTTTGATTGATTGATTGATAAGAGCTGTTGTCTGCCTGACAGCTAGTTTCCCAGTGATAAGGGAATGTTACCTGACGTCTGTATGTTCCACTGGAATGCCTAGTGCATAGAAGCCTGCCTGCCTATTCAGATATAGTAGGAGTCTGCCTGACCCTACAGGAGTAAAGACTGACTAGGATGAGAAGCCCAGTGTGTTGCTAGCCTGACGAACAGCCAGAGAAAATTGACTGCCTAGGCGAGTGAAGCCAGAGGAAACCAGTGCTGCAGTGGGTCTACCAGTCTCTCTCCACAGTTCCAGATGAGGACCACACATCAAAGGCTGCATACATCTCCCTGCATGGACCCAAGGGTGGTTGCAACTGCCTTGCCATGTGCATCAACCCAAGGTGGGCTACAACTACCTTGCTGTGTGAGCTGGCCCAAGGTGGACAACAACTACCTTGCTTTGTGCATCAGCTGGAGGTGGGTTACAACTGCCTCACGGTGTGAACTGACCAAAGGTGGGCTACAACTGCCTTGCCAGTGGATCCCACCTGTAGTGCGCTGCAACTGCTTTGCAGCACGGTGTGTCTGCACCTGACCAGAAGTGGGCTGCAACTGTTCAATATGCAAGGATTGCCACACCAGGGTCAGCTAAGCACAATTGTGTGTTTCAGGAAGGCCATACACAAAGAAGACATGAGCTGCACCGACCTCCGCTACAACAGCTGCATAGACAGATCGACACTGCTGCAGGCCTCTAGCTGCACTTGGGACCAAACCACTGCAGCACTCTGATGTGAGTATGAGGACTTGAGACTGTGCTCTGCCCACTACAACAACAGAAGTAAGAATGAAGCAAACTGGTTAAGCATTTGAACTTGTGGGTGAATGTGTATTATCTGCACCTAAGCCTAATTCATGCTACTGCCAAAGCTTACTGGGAGACTAAAATAAACATGGTTGCCTGGAGTAGGAGAGAGCATGGAGAGTAAAATAGGTATCATGATCAGGAGTATTGCCTAACACTAGCAAATTGACCTGTGTAGTATCTTACGTTGATGTGTGATAAGTAGTATACTCTCTTTTTTTTTTTAAACAAGCACTGGGCTCAACATCAAATTATTGTATCTGTTGGCTGATTGTTGAGTTCTGAGCTTGTGCCTCCTGACACTAACTCCCCGAGATGCCAGTGGCTACCCTGAGAGTCAATTGTGTAAAGTGGCTGTCCTTGGCCCAGTTTGTAGCCCCATAGTAGGACAGACCCGAAGGCATCAATAGCAAGGCCATCACCCACAACAGTTGGTGCCAAGTTACCCTGTGGCGCCCCCGAACGGGGTCTGACAGTGTCTAGCCCCACACGTCAGATGAATCCTGTGTATCAGGAGAAGGCTTGATATTCTTCTTATAGTGCTGCACACTGTGAACATGAGCCTTGCAGAGGTGCCTGTGATGAGCCTTTGTCTGTTTACCAGGTAATTTAGATAGAGGAGCTGCAGCACAACAGGTGGTCAGCAAAACACAGCTTCAGAAACATGTTCCTGCCTTTAGATATGCTGATATAAGAAATTCTGAACAACTAGGGTGAAGGGGTGATAAACCTGTGAGGCACTGATTACAAAGCCCTGAAGAGAGCTGGCCTATTTAGCAATAGTCAGATTGGGTTATTCCACGCCTGCTGTAACCAGGCCTTGTGACCCATAAGGGTGTGACAAGGGCTTTGGATAGGTTTGCAAGTTATTAAAGCTTACTGCAGTTCTCTTTAAGTAGGGTACTGCACTGCCGTTTACAATGAAAATAAAATCAACGCACTATGGATGTGTGGCAGCTTTACACGGCTTGCCTTTATTAAGAGTACATTACTATAATCAGAGTAAATTTCAGAACTGGGATGCTCTGCGAAGATTCATAACAACCCAGACAGGTTAATTAATAATGCTTGTTTGTTGGTGGCGGTCTGTGCATAAAAGTTTGCTCTTCGTCCAAAGCTGGGAAGAATCCACAATGTTAATAACATTCTCCACATTGCTTCTGATGTGATAGCAAAGTAATTGCTTTTACTGGAAAGGTGAGGAAAACTATTAGTTGTCTGGAGTGCCGGGCTCCGTCACTGAGAATCCTTTGAAGCAAAACTGCAATTTAGCTGCATATAGATTTAATATGAAACTATTTCTGCCTGCACAGGAAAGAACACAAACGCCCTCAGGTCTGTTTTGATTTAAAACATTGATGGCAAGTAAACACAATATTACAGTAATACCACTTTGCATGCAGTAAAATCCAGGCCGAAAACGCAAGCAATGAATGTTTTATTTCACAAAAACGGAGCAGGTTTGAGAGCTGTCAAAACTATTATTGCAGTTAGTGGTCTATAAAAAATGGCCGCATATTGTGAGCGGATTATTATTGCACGTTTAACCATATGCCTTTAAAGTACCGTAAACATTTAAATTTTGGAAGATG
This sequence comes from Calotriton arnoldi, assembly GCA_963921515.1. Lineage (NCBI taxonomy): Eukaryota > Metazoa > Chordata > Amphibia > Caudata > Salamandridae > Calotriton > Calotriton arnoldi. The sequence goes on from CAWUFW010004710.1 coordinate 405,279, forward strand.
CAACTTGTATTCTCTTGTCAAGGTCTCTGCTGTGGTACAGGAGTAGCACCTATTGCTATGCGCTTAGTGTATCATAGACCTTGTGTGTGTGCCTCGGGAGTGATGAGTTGCGGCCACCTCACATTGGAGATTATTTCAGCAGTCAACTGCTGTGAAGGCTAGAAAGAAGTGTATGACATCTAACCACACCATCTTTTTTCTCCATTATTAGGACTGCCACTAGCCGACATGACCGCTGCCCCCCCCACCACAAAAATACCTTTAAAAAATACATACTTCCATACATACACAGAGGGAACTTTCTGTCAGGCCTCTACATCTGTGTTTCTGCTGTAGTGTCATTCACATTTTTTTTCTGCCAGCTACAGCATACTTACTTACATGGAGCAATGGGTCTGCCCAGTGCAAGCAGTGTGAGTGACTGCATTTTGTCCAATTACATACGCCTCGGTGTCAGAAGGTTCTGTGTGAATTCAGGGGTTTGGCCCTTACCTACAACCACCTTGGGCCTTAGAAAAAGTTTGTTTTGTGTATACAATCTGTGTCAGAAGGGGCAGCAATCGAATGAGTCCGCTTTAATATATATGACTTTCCAATCGGCAGCGTCCTGTTGCTCGAACATCCACTAATTCCCAACGTTTCACAATCATTGTACTTGCCCGTGTCACCTGCCCGCCATGTAGACAAAGCTAGTGATGAAATTAACCTAGTCCTCTCTTAGTAAAAAAACATACATTGAGTCCAAAGCCCTTCACCCACTTCTTAATAATGCGGGGCCTCTGACATTACATACAGTATTCTTTAAAGTCTTCACATTTTCGTACTGTAGAAAGAAAACTTGAATGTACATGCATAACGTGTACTTCTCCCCAAAATATGTCTGCCATGACTGCAAGTATAGTCCTTCTTCTGTGTCTTGCGTTGGGTGGTGGGGGGAGGGGAGTTCCTGTGGTACTTCTGTTCCAACGTCTTCAGAAAAGCCGTTTCTGATTCAGCCGGTTCAGGGAATGAGTCTGCTGATCACGTTTTCTAGCTCCTCTACATTGCGCAAATAGGGGGATTAGGGAAGACAGTGGGAGACTGGAAGCTTGCTACTAGTTAGACGTTTTCAACGTGACTTGTTTGTACTCATGGATTTACTAAATATGCTAATATATGTCTGTGATTCCAGCATGATCATCACAGTATAGGTTATTCAAACATGCCAACCTTTGAGAAAGCAACGTGGGAGAGTTAAAAATAAAAAAAGAATGATCGGGGGAATGTATTTCTCCCATTTACTTCTGTTTAAGAAGATGCAATGTAGGTAGGACACAGCTGAAATAAAGCATTCATTTGGCTTAAAAAATCTGGAGTCTTCCCCGAATCCGGTTTATCAGTATGATTGTTTGCAGTTTCGAAAACAAGCTCACTGTGATTTATTTTGGTTGCTGTTTTATAATTCGGGAGACCACTGGGGGCTTGACCTATAAAATATTTACTTTGTAAGAAATAAACAAATCCCTGGCATGCTAAAGTTGAGACACGTGCAGGTTCTAACAGTAAAAGAAAGGCAGCAAGAGGTGGAATGGCCCTGGGGTATTTTTCGTCCTCTGCTTTTTTCAAAGATGTTCGAAAACAAGCTCATTGGTATTTTTTAGTTACTGTTTTTTATTTTGGGAGACCACAGGGGCTTGCCCTATAAAATATTTACTTTGTAAGAAATAAAACAAATCTCTGGCATGCTAAAGTTGAGACACGTGTGCAGGTTCTAAAAGTAAAAGAGAGGCGCCAAGAGGTGGAATGGGCTATGGGGACCGGGTATTTACTCGTTCTCTTTGTGTTTTTTCAAAGATGGTCTTCAGGGATACCTTTCCTTACTAAAAGGTTCAAACACTTGTGTGCGGGAGAGGAATTGTTTTTGTGTTATCGTCAATCGAAGCTTCTGCTGCACACTAAAACGTTAGATTAAAGACACAATGAATTGAGAATACAAATATTGCTGATCCCTTGAATTGTCTATACAATATAATTTTTCATAATGAATAGTTCTCCCTTTGTGAGACTGCACAATCTTACTGAAACATGAGGGTATTTTTATAAGTGGTATATAGGCAACACGTTCTTGTAACACTACTATTGTCCACTGTTACTACGTAATTTTCCTAATAATTATCACTAATGCATCTGCAGTTCTACAAAACGATGGCACCGAGTGCTTGTTAGGATTAGGTAACTCCTAGTGGTGGCTTCTCTCCCACAGGCATTTGATGTGATTATTAGAGCAATGAGGCAGATCTGTGCCTAGCATTGTGTGCATTTGTCGAATAAGCTTTCTATAATGTGTTTAGGTCCTTATCAAGGCCACTGGAATTATTTGGCTGATGAGAACCAAATTATGCAGCAGGGGTGACTCAATTGCGCAGCAAGAAATGGCAAATTATGCGGCATACGTGGCACATTTGTTGTAGTATAACTTCATTATTTTGTCATTTGTACACAGGTTAACACTCTGGGTAAAGGTTTCATCTCAGAATTACCTGTTTAATACTTAATACAACAATAACCAACAGAAAGGGGACCAGTCAACCTTTGCAAAGGGCCTTCCATTGCGAGGCGACACGTTTTAGTAACACTTGAGTTAGAAACTATAGGCCTGATTTAGATCTTGGCGGATGGGATACTCCGTCATAAACATGACGGATATCCTGCCTGGCGTATTTCAAGTGCATTATATCTAAGGCTCCCGGTTTTCCGTTTAAACGGATTTTTACATATAAATACAGACGGGAAACTATTTTTCCTTTGTCTGTATTTATAAATAGAAATGGTAAAATACTGCAGAAACTGATTCAGAAATTTGTACTGCGCAGCCATGCTCCAGCCCAGGGTTGCCACTCCCCTCTGTCTGATGTAGATCTTTGGATGCACTCTGCCTGCCGCCAAACCCCTGCTGACATTTCCTAATTAGTTTCTTTCACCTAATCGTGGTCGGATTCGTGTGTCACAGTGTGGGCATAACAGCCCCCCTCAGCCACTTCAAAGCCAATGTAAGTGAAAGGGAGGGTGCACATCTATGTTTTATTATTTGAAAAGCGCGGAGCGAGGGAGGGGGAATGGCCTTTTGTAGTGTAAACCTTGCTTTAAGTGGAGAGGTGAGCGATCCTTCACGCCAGAATCACACTTCTCTGCGCCACCTTGAAGCTCAGGTTTTGGGCTCTATATCTGGTGCGGGTGTCGTGGTTTAATTCCTGACTGGTGTTAAGGGAGAAATTACAGCTGGAGGGGGCTAGTGCAGATCCTCTCTACGTGCTGCATGCTATGTTCCTCTGTTTATATGATGTTTAAACTTCTGACTTTTCAGAAGCATAAGCGCGCATTCATTCTAAACGACCAGGGTATCAGAGTGCACTATTTCGAGATTGAGGTTTTTAGCTGCAGGGGGTGGGAGGCGAAGCAGGGTGTGTAAAGGGAAGTCCACAAAATAATAAATAGCCTGACAGAATGGGGTGCGAGATCGGCATGTACTCCTGGCGTGCAGTGGGTGGTGAACAATTACTGCTGGTTGCTTTTCTCTGACCACGATAGGGAACGTATAGCTTTTTACAGACACCGGTGGTCTATTTTGTCTTTATTGTTTTGGAACATTGCACGTTGTAGCTATTACATGACATCATTCTCAGTGTTGTACTGAAGATCGTTTTAAAACCGAAGTATAGGAGCTCCTAGGAAGCACACATAACAGTGGATCACAACTTGTCCTATGTCATCGATCCTGCTTTGTATACCAATAATTACACACGTCATGAAAAGTGCTACACGACTGGCGGCGGGTTGCAAAGGGAAACAGCTGATATGGTCCTCACGAGCAATCTGACTCTAGGAGCTTGAACATGTGCTTGTACTACAATGGCAAAGTTTTCAGATGAATGTAATAAGTAAACTTAATTTGGCATATATATACATTTATAAATCTATAACAACCGAGTGTAAGCGTGCATTGGCTATTTAAATAAATGTGAAAAAATACTAGCTGCAGCCTCTTCTTTTGCTTGCTATAAAAAAATATGTGGATAAATACAGATAAAATTAACAAAAAATAAATATGGATAAATACAGACGGAAATGTTAAAAAATAAATACCATAAAACCGGAGAGATCTCCCTGGGAGCGAGAAAATAAAAACTCATGAGGATGCCCTAGTTACAAAGAATCAAGCTTAATTGTCAAATGGAGTCTATCCAGAAGAAGCTGTAGTACAAGTGCCATAGGATATAATGTATATCCTATGGCACTTAGTACTACAGCTTCTTCTGGATAGACTCCATTTGACAATTAAGCTGATTCTTTGTAACTAGGGCATCCTCATGAGTTTATTATCTCAGCTCCCAGGAGACCCTGTAACACTCATACTTATGCTGCTTGTAACTAAATGCACTCCCTTTGGGCTGCTCCTCACTAGCTCTGGGTTAAAGAGCTTTTATTCTGTGCTTGCCTGGGGATTATTTCTCATCACCATTGGATGAACTTTTGATATCATTTATCATGGTGGATGTACCTCGTGTAAGTCTGGGACTCGCTTATATAGAGCATCTGCTGTAGATGCCTGCATGCAGTTCATGCCATTGACTGCTCCTATGTCTTTTCAGACTGCCTCCACATACAAATGTGGTCATGGATGTACATGTGTCCAAGATTGCCAGAGCAAGCACAAGTTACATGGAAATTTATTGCATAGTTCCCAATCAAGTATACATTGGACAGGATATACATAGATTTAGCAAGCGGCATTCTTGTCGTCTATAGGCAGTTTTTTGATCCTGTTGTCCCTCCACCATTAAGCTGTGTAGCTGTATTGAACGTTATCAAAACTAGACTTGTTTTGTTTATTTTCTTTGTTTTAATTCATCACTATCCTCAACCACCCAAGTGGAACCAAGATTTGTGTTGACACACTACATCTCCCCTTTTGAGGTTGAAGTCCCCGAAAGGATTCTCTCCAGTATCAATTTTCCGAACAATAATCACTCATACATATGCTATCCTTCCATTGGAGCGCGGTGCATCAGTTGCTTCATGATGCACCCTACTGAATGTAAATTTCTTATTGACAATTATCAGGATCATCCTGGTCTAATATTTCACTTTAATTCATATTATCTTCGTTCCTGAAACGTGTTTCACTCCAGAATAATTTTACCAATAAAAATTCCCTTTGATTATGCCTTGACAATCTTATACAACAAAAAGGACATCTGTCGTTTTTTCAAGCTCTTTCTGTTTATAAATGTAGTTTGGTAAATAATTTGCAAAACCTACTTAGTATAAACCTACTCACCTTTCTGTATTAATGTTTTTATGTGTTATTGTCTGTCAGAATGTATCATATGCAATAAAGATGCATGTTTTTGCCTTTATCTTTTTTTATCCTTTACTCCAAATACTTAAAAGGTAACATGGGTACAGGGCAACATAGAGTTGATTGACTGATGCGCCTATCACTTTGGTCTTTGCACCGAGATGTTGTCACCCGTCTCCTTTTTGTCCACTTCCAGATTCTTGGAGTGAAGCATAGGTGTCAAGTGCCCTCAGTTTATTACAACCTCTTGAGTCTGTCATTCCATTTTTAGGTCTGGCCTAGAGACAGCTTTTGCTTTTTTGCCAATTCATGTTTTCCGAAAATGAAATAAAAATACAGACATAAAATTGTACATAGAGGGGCTTTGGGTCAGCCCTCCTCATCCATCAGTCTGTTCAAGTGTCTTTCACATTTAGCTCTCTCCCACCATGTGTAATGGGTAAGCCAACTTCAGCTATTGCCTGTCTTTACTCTGAGTGCTATGTTATAGATGTTAATACGCAATAATGCTTATACAGACTGATAAAGCCAACCTGCTGGAAAAGACAACTACTGCCCATACTGTCAGGTCGTCAACGCCTTCCTAAAATGCAAAAGATCATGCATTTTTCACACACTTATCGGGAGAGCATTCCTCAGTTTGAAGGCTGCCACCGACAAGGCCCTACCTCCAGAGCGAGCCTGCTTGAATCTCAGTATTGTTAGTAGAAAGACATCTGAAGAGCAAAGTGAGTGCCAGGGACATATGGGATTAACTTTTTCCTCAAATAGATAGGCCCAGTGTAATGCACATTTTGTTCCTGCACATGTGCACATCTGCCTAGAAAATAGTCCACTTTAGTTCCAGGGCTGGTAGGCAATTCTCTGCTTTCATTTCTACTGTCATTTTAAGTTTTTCTAAATTTATATTTGCAATATATCAATTTTTATTTACTTTTCGGTACTACTTTTAAAAAGCAGAAGTTTTACTTTATATTTAGACTTTTAATTTCTAATGCACATGTTCGTAAAAAAGACAAATAGACAAATAAAATCACAGGGCAGCCAAGGTCAGACCTATTGACTTTGCCAGTGCTTGTTTTTTCTTGATCCTTACTTTTAGCTATCTGTGCAAATAGTACCAACGTGTCTGCTTTTTGATGGCCAGACATAAGAAGTCTATAATAGTAAGGGGGTAACTGCAAAAATGATACCACCAATTGGAAATTATATTGAAATCAAAAATAAATTGCCAGTAAAGCTCTTCATGGGCATAGAGCAATGTGCAGTTTGGCAAAGGAAATGCGGCTTCATGGCCAGAGATTACAAATTTGGAACTGGGGAACCAAGTTTGAGTTCAGGCGTTGGCTCAATATCCTATGATGCTGGGCAAAAATCACTTAATCTCCATGTGCCTAACTAAAAAAAAAATCTGACCCTGTGTCATGTAACCTGATGCTCATGTAAAGTGCTCAAATACCATTGGGCCAAGCTCCTGATATATAAAACTGCAAAAACAAATAATAGAAAGATAATGGTCAATTGACCTTGCGCACCAGGGAACTGTGGCAGTTATTCCACATTTGAACTATACAAGTGCATAAATATTAGTTGTTCTACATATGAATTCACACATATGTATTAACATGAAACTATTGCAGTGGAAAAAAAATCATTATGATACGTTTTAATGTGTTTTTCTGGTTTAGACTAAACCAGGGCACAGTTAGGCCTCAACTCAACTCTATCTTTCTTAAATGGCTGCAGTATCATGATGATCATTGTGTGTTCATATTTCTCGCTTGACACAACATGCAGCAAGATGTGCACAGTTTATTTTGAGTGACATCCTATTCTCAAAGAAACTAATGTAGGAATCCGTTTGCTACTTTCTAAAGCTCTTCCTGCAAGCACACTGTATTGCGTGATTTAATTATTATTTTCTGTTGTTTATATAACTAGTTTATTCCTACACCTCCAGATGACATTAGGTCAGAAGGGGTAAGTCAGTATTCATGTAGTGGGTTAGTGCTAAAAAGGTAAGGTTATGTGACGTAATAGAAATATGAAATGTATTATGTTACAGCAATGCTCACACCATGCTCCCTTGGCAGTTTTAATGATTTCCTATGCTGAAAATAGCCATATAAACACCTGAATTTGGTTTTGAGCCAGGCTCTTTCCTGAGCCTCTAGAGATGTTGCCCAATTTTCTATTGATTTGCTTCCCATTTGAGACTTGGTCTTTTTTAACTGAGTTTGTTCATTTTTGCATGTATTTCTATAACTGATGCCCTTCATCACAATTAATTTCTATGTATTTAACTGATGAAATTAGACTACTGCTGCATTTGCCTTTTTCTAATTACAATATTGCAATTTAAATTGTAATAACCTTCACGGTTTTTCTGATTTCTGAATCACTGAACTCCTTTTGGAGCCAATGCCTTCTTATTGGCTGTATTTAAATGCTCTTTGAATCTTGTCTTTAAGGACACATTGCCTCAGAATCTTGGAGGTTAACACCGCCTAATCTCGCAAATTGGGCATCACTATAATACAGAATATCCTTGTGATTGTGGATCATAAGCACCATGGGCATAATGCAGGCCCCTATGGTGCAGCTTTGGGCGCACCCTTCTGGGTGCTCCGATTTAGTCTAAAGCCTATGAATAGTGGTGAGATGTTGGAATGTCGGGGACTCATCTCCTTTTGCAGAATGGGTCCCATTATTTTGTGTTACGCGTCTGACAACCACAGCACAAAACAATTTCATACACAAAGCAATAGTTAAGCACCTCACCTTCTCTGATGCTGGATACCTCCCTCTTCGACCATGACTGTGATATCACAAATACTCACTCCCAGCCTGCTCAGTCCAAGGGAACTACTCTCAATCTAATTCTCCTGACTTCATTGCATCCTCCCAAGGGCTACCGACCTAGATCCTCTACTCCAATTACTAGACTGAAATTTAAAGTCAAATTGATCCAAATCTACCTGAATCTAGTTCTTCAATCTTTACCTGTCCCTGGCTTGTCTATTAGAGGATCATTCAGCTTGTTGTTCTTGATCTAGTCTTCTTGCCCTCTCTACAAATTCAGCCACTACTCACTCTGAGGTTTTGATCATCCATTTGACTTGTGAAATTATGACAGAAGAATGCCAACCTGCACAAACGTGATACATTTTTCTATGTTCAGCTATCCCTATGTAATATTTCCCTCATCACATCTACCTGTGCTCTTGACCATTACATATCCTTTTACCTCCAAAACCGCCTCTTCCCTCCTCGCCCTCTCTTATTTACTCTCTAGAACTATTCCATCATCCTATTCCAACCAGTGCGGGATGGTGATCTATCAAAACGGTGAACTGAAAATCACAGCAACTAAATTGCACTCAAGTGCTTGAAGTGAGAAAGCCAGACTCACAAACAGTAATTCAGGGAGTTATGGCCAGAACTTGTCATGGAGAATTTTAGAATACTGAGACCAAAGGGTGCATTTTACAGCTTGATACTCTTTTTTTAAAATGTATTAAGATACAGCATTGACCTAACGGATATCATTAAACTTCAACCTTATATGATTAGTACAACGCATAACTAATATATTGTGTAGCACTTAAAGTTGCTATTAAGGATATCACTAAAAACCAAAATTTGACCCAAAATATCACTTTATACTTATATACTTAAATGCAGCAAAAACACAAAATCAATAAAAATGCATCCAAAAAACACAGGTGCTCAGTCTAGTATGAATACATGGTGGTGAAACAAGAAAGTGATCACAATAAAAGTGTATAAAAACGATGGAGGGAACTCAGGGTGTTATGCCCAAGGGGTGTGCAGAGTTCATAGTCCTATACTGCAGAAATTGTCTGTTGATGAAAGTCCTTCTCAGCAGTGTAATGTTGATGTTTGGACCCATGCCACGTGAAAGAGTCATCATCAGGACAATACCATTGTGTAATTGAGCACAATAAGTGTGGGTGCATTAACAGGAAAAGCCTCAAAATAAATAGTAGAAGAGTACATCATAATAACTGAAGTATTAAAATGGTCATATCCAGTACCTGATAATGTGGATCGCCAGTACCTAAAATTAGCAAGCAAAATTGGAAAATTCTAAGATTTAATGTACGTTTTTCCAAGCAACCACTTTTATACAAAAGAGGTCACAACCTCAAGGACCATATGGTCCGGGCCATGACACGGGATCCTAAGGACAATATTGGTAGCCCAACTATCGCTACCACTTGGGGATAGCCACCAGTAGTAGGACATTTCAGGTGCCAAAAGTGCTCTGTATGTTTTCAAACCCCTAACACGAAATATTTGAAACATGACAAAAGAACACATACATCAAATAGTTATGTATGTGATTAGGTGTCCTTGTGAAATTCTTTACATAGGACAGACAACACAAAACATGAAGTCATGGGTCATGCAGTACAAAAGCAGAATACGTTGTAAAACTGAGAATTCCCCTTTGGTGTTCAATTTCATTTCACATAATCACAACAAAAATTATTTCCCATGGCAGGTTATAGAACAACTCCATTTACCTCTACTTGGGGTTAATATTGGTGATATGTTGATAATGAGTGAATGCCGTTGGATCCCCAGATGTAACTCCGTCAACAAGGGGTTTAACTCAAGCGATGAATGAAGAGTATGGTGGCTATCTGATTCGGCTGTTCTCAGTAAGTACATTACTCCCAGATTGTACGCCCCTTTGGGACAGCTTTTTATATCTGATGCCTTCTCCATGCTGTCTTTTTGAGTTTTTATGCACTCTTGGCATTTATTTTGTGCGCTACATCCCCTTCTGGGTTGGACCTTAGCCATTGTTTGCCCTTCCCTACTGCAGCGAACATTATTGTATTCAGCCACCACCCTGTTGAGATCCTTGCCATCAAGCTCCTTACTTCTAACATGCCACCAACCGTTTTTTCAATGTTTTGCTGACTCCTAGCAGATCCTTTAGTTTTTTTTTTACTTCTCGTCTATTGCTCAGTATTGCTGACTCCATGTAATAGTTTTCTCAATTATTATTTCCTTTCAACATTGCCTTTTCAAATGTATGTTTATTTTTTGACATCAACGACTTGTGCAGTAATTGTTTCAATTTTTCCTATTAACACCTGTTTTCAATTAGAAATTATACTTTTGTTGAACACATACCTTTTGTTTCCATACTCTGACAAACATGTTTGCTTCTTTTATTTATCAGCGCACTCGAATGGTCTAGTGTATGCGCAACGCTCTGGGATCACTCTGAGGTCACTTGGGGAAGGGTTTCCTCCCTATGCCTTTGTGAATTGTTTGGCAGCTTGGATTCTTAAATAACTCAAATGAGGCCATCTGGCACCCACATTTGTGGCAGTGTGTATCCGAAACCCATTATGCTTTCCCACACCAAATTCCAATTGTGTTTTTACCTAACATAACTAACACCTGCCAACAACGGAAACTTGCTGCCCAAGGGACCGCTTCGTGGGACTGAACTATTAAGCACCCTCCACAGTTATGCAACTCTGCAATTTGTAAGCTCTTTTCCTGATTCATTGCCCAGGAAGAGTCATGTTTCTACATATGCCAATAACTAATATTGGTTTCCCAACTGCTTTCAGAACCAAAACATTTCCAAGAATTTTATGTAAATTATTACATGTATTTTAGTGTGTCCTTGTGTGCACATTATCACACTTTTTCTACATACACATTAATTAATAGCTTATGTGCATGATTCTCCCCCTTCTTGTCTTGTAGGTATTGGCTACCTACATTATAAAGTACCCCGGATAGGACCATTTTACTACATCAGTTATTTTGATGTACTCTTCAGTTATATATACTCAGTGGCGGTTTCTCCGTTTGGGCGGTGGGCGTTGCCCACTTATAATTATTGCGCATTTTAAGAGCGCAACGCTTTAAATTATTAATACAATTTCAACTTTCAATGTTGAAATTGTATTAATAATTTAAAGCTGCGCGCTCGCGTCGCGCGTCACGTGACATAATTGACGATGACGAACCAGCCTGCAGTGGATAGCGTAGCGATAGCATAGCAGCATGATGAGCATTATCCATTATGGAAGTTCAAGTGTGCGACTGCGTACTGTGCGCGGCTTCAGGTTGGCAGTGCCCATGTTGGGTTTGGCCGGCTGCCTTTCCACGGCCAGGAACCCAACATGTGCAGAGTGGATTTTCATCAGCAAGCACAGGCTGACTGGGGGGTTGTCCAAAACCGCAGACCCCAGTAGTTAGAAAATGAGCGTCGAGTTTGCCTGCTCACCCCAATCCTGGCGCTGCTCTCTTACAGAGAGAGCCTGTCTCTGTAAGAGAGCAGCGTCTGGATTGGCTGCTGTGCTGAAGCATGTAGTGCGCGGTTGCCAGTCTAGCCTCTGAGCAGAGGCATGATTGACTTGGCACCGCGGGGTGGGAGGGCCCGCCCGACCCGCCCAGCGTCCAAGTAGCAATGCCCAATCACTGTAATGGCTTATTGTTAAGCCATGCAGTGATTGGGTCATTCTGCCGTTGCTGGGCAAATTGGGCCGGCTAGTCACCCTTCCTCCTCCTCAGACAGTCTCTTCATGCCACGGGAGCACGTGTACAGTGTACTAGTGTACTGGTGGACTCGTCACTCGAGAGACTCGAGATCGAATCGAGAATAGACTGACAGTGAGAAGAGTCAAGTCCAGTGTGTGCACTTAGCAGGTAGTTTTTGTGTAAAGTACTCTCTATATGGTTCAAACTTCAGGGACACACAGGTGGTTGCTGAGGTGTGACTGAGGCCATAATCACGCCTTTAGTTTGCCAGGCGGGGCCACTACTTTGCGCAGCCTGCAGCCATCACATCAGCCAGCCGTGTGAGCTTCATCATAGGCCATCAAGCGTGAATTGAACTCCCGTTTTTTTCAAAGGCAGGCGCACGCACTTAGAATTGTAGGCCTTGACCCCCCTCCACAGTTTCAGCGCGGCCTAGTAATACTAGGGGGTCAAGGCCTACAATTCTAAGTGCGCGCGCCTGTAAGCCCCACCCGCGATGATTGCTTCTCGCGGCGCTGTGACGAGAGTGTGGAGATGGGGTGGTAGGCAGGGAGAGACCCATCCTTCAATGCCAGCCTTTCTCAGAGCTCAGCAGGAAATGTGAGGCGGCCTCACTGAGGCCAAAGGGCCTTTGGCCTCACATTTCCTGCTAAGGGCCGGTCTGTGTCACACCATACGGCCGGAGATGATTGCACTGCAGACAGCGGGCCAACTTGTTCCTTTGCAGGTGAATGGCTTATTCTGACTTCCACGCACATGAAAGACTCCATGGCCGCGCAGAGACATAAACGGCATCCTGTACTCCGCAGCCGGCACCGGACCCACCGAGCTTCTAACATGTTCGCAATTAACAGGTCTTCGCACGGTCCTGGCTGTGCGGCCTGGACTCGGGGAGGGTGGCCACGTGCTGTGCGGGTAGCCACAGGGTGACACTGTTGCCGAAATCACCCTGAGATGTGTGCATCTGAGGGGGCGATGTGGAGGGTACAAACATGCACGCGGGCTTCACCAGACACACGGGGGCGTGTTGTGGTGGGGTGCCCATGCATCAGACCGGCTAGAGCTGCCGACTGTGGAGCTGGAAAACCAGGTTTGAACCTCTTAATCTCCCAGCGCCTACCAAAAAATGAATGTGTCCTTGTCTGTGTAACGTAACTGGAGCTCATGTAAAGCACTCCTAAACCTTCGGGTCGAGTTCGCGCTCGCAGCGCTATATAAATCTGCCAAAAAAGAGACCCCGATGGTTGCCGGCATCTACCGTCTAGTAATCACGGCGCATGCCTCAGGCAGCTTCTCAGATTCATGGCTCAGTCCGGCCTCGTGGTCACTTGGGGTCGCCAGGTTGTAGATCTCGCTGCTGCTTCATAGGAGGCATCACGTGAGCAAGAAGAAGGTGTGAACTTCAGGCCCTGCCTGTGCCAGCCGTGTGATCCTCTCTGCGCTTTCACATGCTTGGCAGAAGAGTCTGCGGCATCCACCGAGGGTCCCGGGGCACCTAGGTGTCATGTTTGCGCGTCCCAGAGGTCAGAGGCCACGCCATCACCTTCGTTGTCCTGCGCCTCACGGCAATGCTCGCAATCCTACTTTATCATCACTTTAACAAGTCTGAATGTTGGCATGATGCATCACTGAGAGCAATGGCGAACCACTGTGCACGTTTTTGCTTCCGCATACAAATTCCATCTCACACAATTATATGATTGATATACTGATGACACCCTGTTCTTGACCTCATTTTTGCTGAATACAGACAGTCAGTGCTTCTCGTGAGTACTGTAGACAGAATCGGTTTGCTGGACTGAGAGATTGTGACAGTTCAAGGAAAATGTATGGGGCAGAAAGGAGGGTGATCCGAGGTGTAGGCCTTTCTGGGCAATTGCTGGAACGGGAACCTAAAGGCTACTTGGGATAGTGTATTCCTACTGTGTGAAAATAAATGCACCACACTGCCATAATTATTGTTTGTATTACACTTTGTAATAAATCAGACTGTCACCTGTGCCATGGTATTATCCTACTAGTCTATGCTGGGAGTGGCTCCCTAACTCAGTCCTTGCTAAGTCATGTGCAAGCCACAGCGTCCCGTTGCAAAATAATGAATTTTATATGATGTTTGATTTGAGAAAAGTGCATGCAACTGCTCAGGGAAGTTTGAATATTATGATAATGTACGGCAAATGGGGATTTGGCAAGGGAGTACCTATATCCTCATTTTCTTTTTTGAACGCATCCCATTTTCCTTTAAAGAAAACGGGCTGCATTTAAAAAGAAAAAGAAAGAAAAAGATTGCTTTATTTAAAATAAATGGGCATTAGAATAAAGAATAAATTACACCCACAACAGCATATTTTTGAGCAATGGGTAGAACAGACGTTTCTAGTAGAACGTCTGCACAACTTGACTCTGAAGTCACAGGATGAATCTGTTTTATGTATGATCCGAGGCCTGGGGTTCTTTACGATTAACAGTCTATGTGTTTGGTTGACACGACTAAATTTTGTTATATTTGCTTTTCAGCATCTGGTAAAGCCTCAGGCTGACAAACTTTACCTAATTTTTGGGCAAATAAGGCAAAGAAGAAGCACCAACCTCCTTTGCTGCTCTTGCGCGTCTACAACACAGTCAACAACCCCAGCGTTTAAGGTAAGGAAACTGCTGCTATATTTTACATTGTAGTTAAGGGCTATGTAAGTTGTCTACATGGTGGGTGGCGTCTACATGCACCAAACCTCATACGTTGTACTTTGATTATTGACAGGTAACTTTAATATTGGTAGACACAATGAATACAGTAGAGCAACTACTTGCAAAGCCGTTCATTGGACTGAAACGTGAAGAGAAACTAATTGTAAAACAATTAGGACCTCACCGGCCAGTCCTAAACCTACAACAAAGTTCCCAAGACAGAGGGAAGATTTACACACGTTCTTTCTCAAACACCTGGTACACAAAAGTTGATTGGCTTACAGGGTGTACTTCAACAAATTCTCTGTTCTGCTTCCCCTGCTTGCTGTTTGGTGGTGAAATTCCTTGGACAAAAAAAGGAGTAAAAGACTTGAAGCATTTGTCAGATAAAGTAAAGAAGCATGCACACACAAAAATACATATGGAAAACCTGACGAGACTGGTAATGTTGGGAGACACACTGATTGAAGACCACATAAGCGACGCATACCGCAAAACAATAAAGAAACACAATGAAGCAGTTGATAGGAATAGACACATACTATCAAAAATCATTGATTGCATTTGTTTCTGTGGTGCTTTTGAACTGGCATTATGAGGGCATGATGAATCGGAAGGTTCCGCAAATCCTGGTATATTCAGAGGCCTTGTGGATTTAATAGCAAGCATAGACCGTGAAATGGAAGCACATCTAGCAAGTGCTACAGTCTTCAAGGGCACCTCTAAAATAATACAAAATGAACTGCTTGAGTGCATGCTAGAGATTGTAAAAAGCAATATCGTACAAGAGTTGAAAAACACTGACTTTGTGGCTATTCAGGCTGATGACACCACTTATGTGGCCACTAAAACACAGTCTGTACTGATCTTTCGGTACCTTGACAATGACAGCAAAGTTGTGGAGAGGTTCTATGGTTTCACACATTTAAGAGACTCTAGTGCAGAAAGCATTTCTTCAGCTATTCTACATGAACTAAACTTGATTTTTCCAGAGCAGCCTCAAAAACAAAAACTGATTGCACAAAGCTATGATGGTGCTGCAGTAATGAGTGGAACCTCCAGTGGAGTACAAAAAAGAATTAGAGATGTGTACCCTAATGTCCATTATGTGCACTGTTATGCCCACCAACTTAATCTGATTATGCAACAAGCAGTAGGAAAGATCTCTGAGGCACAGATATTCTTTATGGATGTAGGAGGAATGGCAGCATTCTTCTCACGTTCCTCCAAAAGAACGGAGGTACTTCATACGATTGTCAACAGAAGGATTTCAAAGGGAGGCCCAACTCGTTGGAATTTTCACATACGTACAATCAGCCTAATATACCAATATCGGGTTGACATTGAGAAATGTTTCGACACCATAGAAGCCAATGAAGACTTTGAATTCAAAAGTCGGAATGAGGCCCGTGGCTTTGCTAGTACACTGCAAGACAGGGAGTTCCAGTTTTTGCTGTTTTTGTTTCATGGAATAATGCCTCATGTTGACGTACTATATGAAAAGTTACAAAGACGTGAAATAGATACTGCCTATGTGGAAACAGCTACCACCGACTTTGTCACCAGCATGAACAAAGTCAGAGAAGGGGTTGACAATTTAGACAGCAGACTGCCAAATGATTCTAGTTTCTCTAACCGCAGAAAAAACATCAGCAGTCTGGTCCGAATTGCAAAAGAGATATATAACACTATAATTGTGCAGGCAAAGGAACGTTTTCTTTTACAAAGCATTTGGTGAGTGCCACATTACTGCGAAGTGATCAGTTTGCAAAATATGATAATTCCTTCCCTAATCAAGCACTGAATACGACTGTGGAAGCTTACCCTATGCTCAACAAAGAGGATCTGAGAACAGAATTAACTGTACTGTATTGAATGAATGTATATCGGCAGGCCACTGGTGCAATTTCTTTGCTTGCTTTAATTCAGAACCTTAACATGGAAAAGTCACTTACAGAGACAGTGGCTTTACTAAAAATAGTCATTACCACTCCGATGACAACAGCAGAGGTGGAACGATGTTTTTCCACTTTGAACAGAATTAAGACATTCCTGAGGAACACCATGATTGAGGAAAGACTGAATGCTTTAGCAATGCTCTCTATAGAGAGAGACCTAGTTAAAAAAATCCCGGACTTTAACGTTCAAGTTATTGAGAAGTTTGCTGCTATTAAAGACAGACGTGCTGATTTTATCTACAAAAAGTGAACAATATGTTGAATACTGCTAGTTTGCGATCTGTTTAGTTGTTTGTTAAATAAAATACATCTGTGAGGTACTCAGCAATGCATTGTATCTCGAAGTCTGTTATGAAGCTCTGTGGTTATACTGAATAAGCAGCTACCTATGTTATATGACATCTCTTTATTAATGTAATAACTGCACTTTCACCATTGCTTTATTAACCTTCCTGCTTTCTCAAATTTGCTTGAAAATGCACCATTTGTCCACTCTTTTTTCAAAATTTTCTCAGGGGGAGAACTCCCCCGAACCCCCCGTAGGTTGTTCCGGCTTGCTCGCTACACTCGCTCGCTGGGGTGCAGTATGACAAGAATTTTACGCCCTACCACTTTCAAATGTCACCACCCGCACTGTATATACTTAACTGAGGCTGTTCCTTTTAATGCAGCTACTCTTATTGTGCTCAGTTACATCCTGCTTTTGTCCTGACGATGACGCTTTAACATGGCATGGGTCAAAATGTCATCAACAACTACCAGGCTGGGAAGGACTTTCAATAACTGACAATTTGTCCAGTATAGTGTTTTCAATTGGGCAATATTTTGATTCCTTGGGGACTATGGATTGTGCCCTCCCCTTCTGCATTACGCCTTTAGTTCCTACCATCATTTTTATACACTTTTATTGTGATCACTTTCTGATGTCGACCGCACAATTCTTTCAGCACCTTGTGTTCACACTACACTGAGCACCTGTGTTTTTAGACACATTCTTACTGATTCTGTGTTTTTGTTGTATTTATGTATATATGTACAATGAATTAATACATTTATTGTTCTGTTAATAAAAACCATTCCAAAAATAGTTGTATGACACAATAAGTTATAAAAAGTATTGAACCAATACATAATAAAAACTTGGGCCCGCATTACGATGGTGGTCGTACGAGCATCCGACCGCCATCGTATCGGGATGGAGACCACCCGACATGTAGTCCGCGGCTCCACCTGCCTTATTACGATCTGACTGCCGTGAAGGCGGTTGAAAACATGGCTTTTTACAACTGCGACTTGTGCTGCGGCCCGGAAAAGGGCCGCAGCACAAGCCACGATTGAAAATGGCATGTTTTGAAATATCCACGCACCGTGCACCAGGCACCATGTTGTGCCTGGCACACGGTGCATGGATGTTTGGGGGGTACCATACGTGCCCCACAGACCCATAGCAGAGGCCCACAGGGTATAGCGGCCCTGCTAGGGGACCCCAAAGTCTCATTCCATCAACCTTTACATGGAGGTCGGACCACCATGTAAAGGCAGAGGGAAAAGGGACATCGTAATCCCTTCGGCAGTGCCTGGCAAGCACCACCCCTTTGTATGGATTACGCTCTGAGCTATGCTCCGATGGGCTCCTTGAGCCTGTCGGAGATGCCGGTTGGTCCCTCCATCCGCTGCACTCTGACCGACTGCATCATTATGCGGCGGTCATACTGCAGCCTCAGATGTCGTATGGACCGCCACCGACGGCCTGTTGGTGGCGGTCCACCCGACATCGGAATGAGGTCCTTAACCTGTGCAAAGTAGCAATTGTAAACCAGAAGCTTTTTCAATGTTCAAATTCAAGCATATAGAATATAATTACATCAAAGCTTGGCTTTATGCAAATTTGCAGTTATAAACCAACAGCTTGTATAGGTATTTTCAGTTAAAAACAATCAATAAAATCTCTTTAATTAGTTGGAGATATTTTATAGAGAAGAGGAGTGATGATAAGCGGTAATTAAGGGTTTTGAATAATTAGTACACGTGCGACCAAGCCATAAATTTCACCAGTTTGCAATTTATTTCAGTATGTTTACCGTTCAGTGTTTGAATTACCGCTTGTCTGCATGATTGAATGTGCAGATGGTTAAACATACTTCAAAGCAATGCAGGACAAATGCAGAGGATATGTAAAAAGTTTCCTCTTTATATCCGCAGAGTGTGCAATTTTAACTACTCCAAGGTTTGTTTCCAATGTGGTATAAAGTCCTTAATTGGAATATTCCCATATGTAAGAAAAATATGTTTTTTATATATGGTGAAAAAGATGTTTTTAAATATTGCTGTTGGGTTACCTTATGCAAGTTGATTATTTTTCAGGCGTTATGCTTTTTTGATAATTGAGCTTTATCTTGCAAATGTAAGACTCTCTTTACTGCTTTAGTTTTTTAACTAGGGCACATGAGAACACCGTCTCCCACAAATCTTTAGTATTAAGGGTGGACAACGATTGCTCCATATACTGCCTCCATAAGTTGTTCTTTGTTTGGGTAACTATTTCTTCCCAAACCAGGTAGCCAGATAGTTTTGTGTTGAGTCTCAGTTTTTTGCAGGCTTTGACAAAGGCTGCTTGTGCTTGATCGTGCTTTATAAGCTCAAAGTCTAACCAGATCCCTGCCTGGAATGTGGGCAGTTGAAGTTTAAAGAGTCCCCAATGTGTTTTTTTTTTTTTAAAACATATTTTATTGATTTTATATATCAGTATCATAAGTATAAAAGGCCTTATATTGTTACATTACATTCATGCAACACATCAGATACAGTTTCATCTTGTGAATATAAATTCCTTGTAGAGTCTTTGTTATTCGTACACATACTTTGAATATCAATGTGCTACTGCGTGTTCACAACAGGTAATGTTCAGTTCTATAGGCCAGTATCGGTTATAATTACCCATTTTCAACCTACATAAATCAACCAATATATATGGCAATATGGAATCAAACAAATGCGGATAAACATATCTTTCCTTTTACATCTAACTTACTATAACTAAATCCTCCCCCCTCCCCCTCCCTGCATGCTCGGCGGTCGTTTCCCATTTTCCTCATGTCCACGTGCTCATATCATTAACTCACAATCATGGTCTCCCTACATTCAGACCTGTCAATAGTCCATCATGTACAGTATTGGATACTGTTTACATCGCACCCGCTTTAAAAAAAAAAAATAATAATAATAATTTCAATCAGGGGCCCGTGTAGATGCAACTATATTCTTTTAGTATGAGTGTATGTCAATCGCAGCAAATTCTTCCATTAATGTGTTCCACTCCATAGAGATCGGTGTTTTGCGCAACCCCCTGCGTTCTTCTCTTTGTAATGCAGCTCCTTCCGCTCTACCCCATCTAATCATTTCCATATTCCACTCCTGCAAAGATGGCGCTCTAGTAGCTTTGCATCGTGTTGTAATGTTCCGTTTAGCTAGTAAAAGAGCAAGATGTGCGAACTTATGAAGTGGAGTCCCTTTCTTCCCTCGAGGTCCCAAACCCAGTAAGCAGTATTCCATAGATCCCCAATGTGTTTTTGATTGTTGTATGGCATCTTTTCCTCTCAGTATTTCAGACCCAGAGCACATGGTTGGTACTAGCTTGCTACAGGTAACATTAAAATAATCGGTTCTTAAGAAAGGGCCTTCATTTGCTTATGTAGTACTTTGAAAGCAAAACTTAATGATATAGCCTTGGCTTTTATATAGTTGAAACAGGGGGTAAAAATAGATCTTGTGTCAAAAATAACCTCCAAGTATGCCTAAGAATTAGCTGTTGATAAATCCTGGTCCAATGAAAACTTAACTTTTTTTCTTTGATTTTAAGTTATCCCAGAAGACCAAAACTTTTGTTTTCTTATCATTTATTTCCAGGTTAGAATTTTTTTGTATATCATGCCAGAACTGTTATTAATCTTTGTAGTCCAATTGGGGTCTTGCTTAAAAGGACAATGTCATCCGCATACTGGAGAGATGTAAGTTGCTTGAAAGGCAGATGTAGAGGATGATAGTTTGTCAAGGAATTTATTCAGGTCTGCCATGTAAAGGTTAAACAATAAAGGAGCTGGGACACAACCTTGTTTAAAATTATCCAGGGTCAAGATTTTCTTTGAACAGTTGCACCATTTCCCAGTTATATGCAGTCTGAGGTGTTTGAGTATAGTAATTGTATTGCCTTCAGGAAGAAATGTCCCATATCGTTAGTTTTCGCCATAATAACTGTCTGACAACTTTATTAAAAGTTGATTTCAAATCCACAAAACAAGTATATAGCTTTGTTTCTGCATGTGCCCTCAATAAACATTAGTAAATATTATTGAAGCAAGAAGATTGGTGATTGTACTGCTTCAGGTGTGAAACCCGGTTTGATTAAACAGTATCAAATCTAGTTGATTGGTCCAAGTTTCAAAGTCCTTTAATAGCAAGTTTGCAAATAATTTTTCAGTTAAACCTACGAGCCTCTGATTGCTGGGTCCCTTGTTGCACCTCCTGTAAATATCAGGTTAAAATGGTCCCCTTTCCACTCCTATTGGAGACGCGCGATTGCGCGAACCAAGAGGGCGGCTCGCTAATATAGCTCCGGCTCACCCGTCCTCACGACGAGGTAATTTAAGCCGATAATTGCAGGATTAACTTTCTTCCTGTTTATAGAGACGCTCACCTGCTCCTGCAGCGCCGTTTTAGCCAGTTTTTTCCTGCGAAGTTGGTGATTTTGAGACCTCTTGACTTCCAGCTTCCTCCACCGAGACTTCCCTCAGCTTAACTCCACAGTTCCTGTCAGGGAGGCGGAGTCTTACACTAGGAGAGGGCGCAGCTTGGGCCTTGGTTTCCTCCCACAGCTGGTTTTAGCTGCTGCACTGGTTTGACATATCTATTTTTATTGTAAAATTGATAATTCTTGATCTGTTTATTAATTTTCTTGAGAATGGAAAGCAAGTCTGCGGCAAATAAGCATAAACAGACAGTTTCTCCTCCACCTGTGAAGTCAAACATGTTAGACTCATCGGAACCCTCACTTATTACTATTTTGGAGGAATTAAAGGCTGTTAGATCAAATACTGACAGTATTGCCATGGAAATTAAAAATATAAGGAAAGATATGGCCAGCCTCTCAATAAAAGTTGCTGATAATGAGATCAAACTGCATGATGTCATAACCAAAACTGATAAGCTATTACCCATGCTTACAAAAATCCCCTTCATTAGTAATAGATTACTTGACTTAGAAAATAGAAATAGGCAATATAACCTGCGTATTTTCAATTTGCCTGAAGATATTGAAGGGAATGATTGCAGGTGATATCTAGAAAACTTGTTACCTAATTTACTGAATTTGAAGTTCTCCGAAAAATTTGAGATAGATAAAGCACATCGTATTCCATCTCACCGTAAGCTAGGCCAGACTAAACCCAGGCAAGTCTTCTTCAAGGTTCTACGCCATCATCACCTTGTCCTTATCAGGAAGGCAGCTTGTGAAATTCCTTCTCTTCTAGTTAATGGCTCGAAGATTTTCATTCACCAAGACTTTGCCAAGGGAACAGTGGCGCTACAATGAGATTTTGCAGCTTTGAGGCCGCGACTGAGAAATTCTGGCTTCAAATATGGTCTCTTTGATCCTTTCACCATGCGTATTTAGAAAGACGACATATCCAAATCTTTTCATCGGCCGGAAGACCTCCAAGCTTTCTTGGATAATCATTCTCCTCTTTCTATGGATACATATGACTCCCCACCTTGAAGCTATCTAAATAGTATCATTATTTGATGTTTTATTACCTATGTGGTAATTAGTAGGTATTTTTGATGTTATGTCAGTTATTTTCCTGTTATTATTATGATAGTGACTTAACACGGGTGTACCACCATCCTCTCTCCTCTCTTCTTGGATGCACGTGTTTGTCTCATTAATGTTGATGTATGTTCTCTACTATGTTGTATAAAATCATTTGTTTTCTTTACTTGTTGTCCTCTATGTCCCTTGGCTACTTCTTTGGTCTTTTTATAATACTCCTGTCGTATAAATATATATTTTCTCCACTCTTTCTTTATCTTTTTTTTCTTTCACCTCCTAAACTATGAATAGTTCTCCTACAGTTAACATTGTTTCATTGAATGTCAAAGGTCTACAACATCCAGTTAAAAGATTAAAGATTTTAGATTATTTACATAGGTAAAAAGCTGATATCTGTTTATTACAAGAAACTCACATTGATGACACAATCTTAACACACATGCAAAGGAAGTGGGTTGGTCAGATTATCTCTTCCCCTGCCCAGGGTAAAAAGAATGGAGTGGCTATTCTTTTTTCCAAAAATCTCCAGCCACAAGTTTTAGACAAACAATCTGATTCTGAAGGTAGATTTCTTTTAGTCAAAATTAAAATTGGAGATACGATTTTATATTTAATTAATATTTATGGACCAACAGCAGATGACCCTAATTTTTGGTCTCATATTACTTCTGAGATTCTTCAACTTGGGAAAGTTCCCTTAATTTTGGGTGGCGACTTTAATTTTATTAGCGACCCCCTTTTGGATAGATTATCCTCAACTAAATGCACATCTCCTAAAGCATTCAATTCCCTTAGAACGTTATTTAAAAACACTAAATTGGTTGAGGTCTGGAGGTTGCACTTCCCCACTCGGAAAGAATTAACATTTGTCTCCAATCCCCACAACTCTCACTCACGTTTAGATTATTTATTGGTGTCTAATGACTTAGTGAAATCTATAACTCGACCTAATATTGGTAGTATTGAAGTTTCTGACCATGCAATAATTTCACTTCACTTACAAACTGGTAATTTTTATGTGTCTCATTCCCGTTGGCGTATGAATGCCGATGTTGTTCTTCAAAACAGTCATAAAGATGCAATTTTAGAAGCTATTAATGAATATTTTTTACATAACTCTGATGATGCTACCTCCCCTATTATAAGATGGGATGCTTTCAAAGCTTATTTAAGAGGAATTGTCATTTCTATAATATCACATGAGAATAAGACGTTTAATACCAAGTTATCACACTGAGAAAAACAAATTGCAAAATTTGAACATTTGTTTATTTCTTCCAACAATCTTGATGTTAAAACCACACTGCAGAAACTCAGATATGAATATAATTCAATGCTAAGTAAAAGAGCTGGTATTCAGATTGCTAACCAGAAAGATAAATTTGCTTTTAATGCTAACAAGTCAGGAAAACGTTTAGCTAATTATCTCCGCATTAAGAAAGATAGAAATCAAATTCACGCTATACACAGACACAATGGTACCGTTGCTGTATCCACCCCAGACATTATAGATGAATTTCTTAAATTTTACTCTTCATTATACAGTAGTCTGAATGTTCTAGATTCTCAAATTATTGATAATTTTTCAACTTCTGCCAATCTACCACAACTTTCTCAACCTGATAAAATCAAATTGGATAACCCTATCACGAAAGATGAACTTTTTATGGCTATTCAATCGGTTAAAATCTCTAAAATCTCCAGGCCCTGATGGCATTCCTGCAGAATTTTATTAAGTTTTTGCAGACACTTACCCCTCATTTACATCATTTATTCACTACATTTACTCAATCTGGGTTTCTCGATGGCTCTTTCACAGAAGCGTTGATTATAGTTTTGCCTAAACCAGATATAGACCAAACCAAGGTTTGGAATTATAGACCTATTTCTCTGATAAACCAGGATTGTAAAATTTTTGCAAAGATCCTAGCTAAAAGATTAGCTAGAGTTTTATCGTCCCTTATTCATATAGATCAATCTGGTTTTATGTCAAAACGTTTCTCTGTTAATAACACAAGATTCCTTTTTCATGTTATTGACAAGGCCTCTACCCTTACCTCTCCTGCTGGTCTCCTAGCTTTGGACGCAGAGAAAGCGTTCGATAAAGTTCACTGGCAATTTCTTTTTCGAACACTATTTTCTTTTTAATTTTGCTAATAATTTTATAAGAATGATTTCAACTTTGTATAGCTCCCCTTCTGCCCGACTCTTTATAATGGTCAATTTTCAAGTCCCTTTTCTCTTTATAGAGGGACAAGACAAGGTTGCCCTTTGTCACCTCTCTTTTTTTTGTTAGCGATTAAACCTTTTCTCTCCCACATTAGAAATTCTGTAGATATTGAAGGAATTGCGATAGCTGATGTTGACCTTAAAACGTCTGCCTATGCAGATGATGTTCTATTGTATCTAAGTAACCCAGCCACATCTCTACCCGCAGTATTAGATGTTATACGTAAATATTCTACTGTTTCTGGTTATTCCTTGAATACTCGTGAAACAGAATTTTTTCCCTTGAACGTTCACTACACACCTTCAATATTGGACAATACTGAAATTATCAGGCAAAAAGAAAAAATTAAATATCTAGGTATACTATTCTCACTTCCCTTCAAACACTCTGTTACTCTCAATTGTGACTGTTTATTTACAAAAATGACAGAAAAAATTTGTCAAAGGTCCACACTACATTTATCATGGTGGGGGAAACTTGAAACCATTAAAATGGTATTAGCCCCGATTATTTTCTATACCTTATCTATGATCCCCGTACAATTGCCTCTCCCAATATACAAAAAAATTGATAAGCTTATTTCAAACTTTATATGGAATCACAAACCCCCTCGTTTGGCTTATGCTAAACTTAAACTGTCTAAACTCAATGGCGGATTTGGTTTACCTGATTTTTTCAAATACCATAAAGCGTTTATTTTAAAACAAGCTTCACTTTGGTTTACATGTTCGGGCCCCAAATATTCTCCTAAATGGTTAATGATTGAACGCAACTTAGTGTCACCATTTCCTCTCCCTTCACTTTTGTTTATGTCTAATTCAAATAAATTTTTTAAATCCTCCCCCATCATTGCTTCCATTAAATTATTATTACTGCTTTTGATGCATCCTTTTCATCATGTATTTCTGATTCTACTATGATTTCCCTTTGGCATAACCCTACATTAAAATTTAACCGTACAATTGCATTCTGGAAACTTTGGATATCAGCGGGCATTTTCTTTATCCAGGATATTTATGAGGATGATGCTTTATTATCCTTCTCTGAATTACAGGCCAGATTTATGTTACCCAATTTCGAAGCTCTTAAATATGAAATTCTTTGTAATACTTTGCTTAACACCTTTCCAAATGTGCTACCCCAAATTAAAACTCCGGATTCGGTAAATTGTATCAAAGCTTTTTCTGCTTCTCAACATACTGTTTCCAAATTTTATAAGCAACTTAATTGTACTAATGCTACTAACCTTACTTTTTTAGTTACCTTTTGGAATGCAGAACTGTCTTTGAATCTCTCATTAAAAGAGTGGAAACAAATATGGATCATTAATATTTCAGAATGGTTTCCTGTATCTCTTTCTCAAACCAACGCCTTTATTTTGTTCAATTGTCTATGGACTCCTCCTCCTTTTTTGCTGTCTGGCTCTCAACTGCCTATCCAGGTCAGGGAAGACCACCACAAGGATGCGTCGCATTAAGGGGGTAAGGGTGCGGCGCGCACCCCTCTTGCCTGAAGGTGACAGGCCCAGCTGGACTCTTGCATCCTTCTGCGTCTAGCCTCTAAAGTCCTGCCACCGTTTCCTGCAGTGGGCACTGCGCTGGTGGGTAACCCTACGGAGCGCACCTTCCGGGCGATGGTCCTCCACAGGTATACCTTCCGACGGGCGTTGACCTGTAAGGATGACATGGTGGCAGGCCCTTAGTTCACATGCAACATGTACATATACAAATACTGGTACACATAGGTCATAAACAACTTGCCCACACTGTCTAACTTTTAGCAAAGTGGTATTCTGTGCACTTCACCAGTGTTCAATTATGACTTTCTCTTCTAAGAACAGTGATATGTTAACACCAGTACATACACATCTACAGCAGTGTACCTGCCCAGAACAGTTACATACACACTTTGCAGGTTTTAACATCATGTTTAAATGTTTGTCTCTAGGATTCCTAATGCCAGAAGTGCACGGTTATTGCACATGTTAACTGACAATGCTGTCTGATCATCACTCACCTGCTCCTCTGGTTTGTTATAGAGCTGCCTTTACAGGGGCAGGAGCGGGTCCAGCAGCATCTTGTTTTCCTCAGCTGTGAAGGCTGGGGCCCTGCACCCTGTACAGTGAGACATAGTAGCTCCCAGAGGAAGTGGACAGTAGCAGAGAGATGGGGAGGTCCTGGAATCATGCAGTTAGCGCAGGCAAGTGAACTCTCTAGGGAACCGCTAGACTTATATCTGGACTACATAGGCAGTCTTCAGGCCATGCAGCCAAAGTGATTGGTCCGCATCGGTCGCATTTTCTGGAACCGTCCAATGCTTACTGACAACACACCTACCGCGCGGTTCAAAAAAGCGGACTGCAAGTAACTTTGATACATGACTAATGGAAGTTTACTGCGTCGGTTTGCATGCAATGCGGACACAATCTGAGATCCGCAACTGTCACCATAACAACTATCAGCCTATGGCTGTGTCCGATCCGCTTATAATGCGCCTACCTTGACTTTTAAAAAATGGGTCTGGGTTGCAAACACTTTTGTAAATGTGGCGAGTTTGGAATATTCCATGCCTGGATGCAGCATTTTTTCAGGTGAAAGGGACATCTGACTGAAACACTTACACTCCCAAGATGACCTAACCGTGAGGGGCACATAACACAGTGATTGGTAGGCTACTTCCAACATGAATTAAAACTACTCCATTTTGCCTGTTAGGGATGTTCACAGTCAATATACAGATTTGGTGCATTCCAAGTACAGTGTTCACCTAGTTGCTGCATTACAGGACTGTGTGACCCAGTGTGCTATCTGTGTGATGTGAGACTGGAAATGTGGTGTGTGTTTTAAGTCCTTCATATTGCATTTCCCAAGGAATGACTACACCGTGACATTAGGCAGCCACATACGCTTAGCTCTGATATGTGAGTTTCTAGGGTATCTTTGTGTGCTACACTTAAGTGTACAACTGCATTTTCTAGAACTTCTACATTGCAAATGGTTTGTTTATGTAATTGTTTGTGTGATGCAGATATGACAACATGACTGTGTCCACCCTGTGCCATTAGTGTGCATAATGTACATTGTGATACACTATATGTATGTGGTGTCCCAGATGTCATGCATTACATAATCCTATAGTGTGTACAGATGAACCATATAATTGATATCACAAACATAAGTCTAGGCTTCTTGGCTTGTGAGTTTTGGAGTATGTCCTGCTTGCTTTACATGAACAATCACAGACACTAGGGAAGATTACAGCACTGCACTATAATTGCTATGTCTCCAAACCTTTCAAACCTGTTTAGCAGTGACCCTATGCTGTGATATGTGTCTAAGTTTAACATTGTTCATTGAAATGTGTCTTTTCTGTGACATGGAGTTTTATGTGTTATTAATTTGTCTTTGCTGTTGGTCTAAGTGCATGTTGCTTGGTACATTGTGAACTAACATTGTTAGACCTGGCATCCTTGGCGTGGGTCTCCCTTCCATTTTTTCGTAATGCCTCCACTGTTGCCGATATGTTTTTGCTGGACTAGATGCTCATGGGCACTTTGCCGCTGCTAATCAGTGCCAAAGTGCAAGTGCTCCCTATCGTTAATTGATATATGTATTAGTGACTCCATGATTGGATGATTGGTTTACTTGTCAGTCCCTAGTACAGTGCACTCAGTGTGCCCAGGGCTTGTAAATCCAATGCCGCTGGTGGGCTTGCAGCACTGGTTGTGCCACCCACAAAAGTGGCCTGTAAAATGTGTCTCAGGCCTGCCATCGCAGAGCCTGTGTGCAGCCTAGGGCTGCCATGTCGACTTGGTGAGTACACCCACTTACCAGTCCCTAAACCTTCCCTTTACTGCATGTTGGTCACCCCTAAAGTAGGCCCTAGGGCAGGGTGCATTGTAAGTATAAGGTAGGACATGCCCTGGTGTGTGTGGCATGTCCTAATAGTGAATTACAGCCATTTTCGTTTTTCACTATTGCAAGGCTACCTGCTCCCCATAGGCCAGAATGGGCAGACTGACTATTACACCTTATAGTCAGAACTGACCCAGGGAACATGGTAGAAAAACGAATTTAGTATGCCTGAACTCAGGATGATAAAATACATCTTTTAGTGAAGTTGGTTTTAACATTCTGTGTTTGAAAATACCACTTTTAGAAAGTGGGTATTTTCTTGCCTAACTATCCAAGCCTGCCTCTGCTAGGTTGTGTATTCCTTTGTCTGGAGATTGAGTGACAGGGTGAGTCAGCGCAGGGCTGAATAGAAAGATCTGCATCCAGAGTGGAGGGAGGAGTTGCACCTGGGTCTGAATAGGGCTGTGCCTGCCTTCCACAATGCTGGCTCCACCTCCTGCCGGGCGGCTGAGCACTCTGCCCCACATTCTGAAAGGAAAGAAGGAGTCAGAAAAACAAAGTGCTCCAGGACTGACCAGAACTGGTTTTGGACTAGGCAGAGGCCTCTCTGCCTCCAGAGAACAAAGAGAATCAGGGTATAAGAGGGGCACCCAGACCCCAGGAAAATTAGATCACTTTTGGGAACAAGAAGAAACCTTTGCTGAGGAGCGGAACCAAGAAGAAACTGAGGAGAGACTATCCCTAAGCCTGAAGTGCTGCTTGGGGGATTGGCCTGCAGTGGTTTGCCTGACTGCCAAAGAAAGGAGAAAGGAACTTTTGCTTTGCTGTGACTTTCATCAACTTGTGAAGGATCTCCAAGGGCTTGGAAGAGAGCTTGCCCCCTGACCGAAGTCCCAGGACCATTGGACTTCACCCCCTTTGTGGATTGCTGCTGGAAACTCTGTTTCAGTGGCTACAGAGGTAGGGAGCTGTGACCGACTCTCACGACCGACTCGGTGTCCTGTAAGCACCGCATCGAAGCACCGCCTCGCCCTGCAACGCACGGCCCTGGTCTCACCGACTCCGTCAACGAGCCGCTGCCTGCACCGCATCGAGGGACAACGCGTCCTGCAACGCTCGCTACGCCGAATCGAACTGGTCCGACCGACACGGTCACTGCTGCTGAGTTTGAGTCCTGTGACCGCACCGGAGTTGGGCACCGCTCGCACGCTTTGCGACGCACCGCCCGACTCGCACCGCTGTCCGGACTGATCGACGCCAGCTCCTGAATCCGGCTCCGTCGCCGCACCGCAACCTGCCAGCACCGCGATCGAAGCACCGTCTCGCCCTGCAACGCACGGCCCTGGTCTCACCGACTCCGTCTCGACGACGTCAACGAGCCGCGGCCTGCACCGCATCGAGGGACAACGCGTCCTGCAACGCTTTCATTTTTGCATCGCGACCGCGACGAACAGCCATCCGGCTCGCACACCCGTGCCTGCCGCTTCAAGTAAAAAGGTACTGTGACCGAGTCTGTCTACGCTGTGTTGGCCCGTCTCGACACGGTCAGCTGGATTTGTTAGACTCTGTGTGTTCTCACCATCGCCGTAGCCGGAGGAGGCTACCGACTCGCACAGAACCTTGAATTAAGCCTTTTGATCAGAACTAAGTATTCTTAACAGTATTGTGGATTATTTTTGTCGTTTATGGTCTTGTGATAAATCTATATAAAGTATACCTATTTTTATAAATATATAACCTGTGTGGTGTCCATTTGTAGTGTTGTCACTTGATTACTGTATGTGTTCACAAATGCTTTACACACTGCCTCTGAACTAAGCCTGTCTGCTCGTGCCAAGCTACCAAGAGGGTGAGCAGGGGTTATTTCGGGAGTGTACCTACTTTCCCTGACTAGACTCAAGGGTCCCTATTTGGACAAAGGTACCTACCTCTGCCAACTAGAGACCCCCAAATCTAACATTGGTGGCAGCGGTGGGATTCTGGACTTGCATTTGTGACTCATGTACAGTGATTGGTGAACACTACTTAGTGAGTGCAGACCAAAACGCAACCACATACTTTTATAGCATTTTTCTGGGATTTCCTATTTTTGCAAATGCCAAGTTCAGTCACTATGGAGAAACCAGCATCAGTAGCCTCTGTTGAATATGATTGGGAAGAAGAGAGGCTAGAATGCTACACCCTTAAGCAGCTCAAGCAATTCTGCAAAAAGTTTAAAGTGTCCATGACCGGGATCTCCAGGAAGGAGGACCTCCAAAAGGCGCTGAGGGCCTGGGTCGAATCAAGGAGTGCCCCTGTGGAGGGGGCTGAGAATGCAGAAGGGCAGCTGGAGGGGCTATTGGGTCTAGGGGCTAGAAGACCACCTTCCCCAGTAGGTAGCAGTGTTTCTGCCAGAGGACTGTCTCCAGAGGAGTTGGAGGACAGGAAGGAGAGTAGGATGCACGAAATGCAGCTGACCAAGCTCAAGCTGAATGGGCAGTTAGAATTCGAAATGCAAACTAGGAAATTGGCCCTAGAGGAAAAGAAAATGCAGTTTGAACATGAGAAAGTTTTGAGGGAGTTGGAATTGAAGGCCAAGAGCTTAGAGATTACTCCTCTGGTGGCAGTGTACCGCCTGTGCCTGTTGAAGCTAGGGTGTATATTCCCAAAGATGTGGTGAAGGAGTTTTTAAAAATGATGACATAGGGCAGTGGTTCAAAGCCTATGAGGTAGCCATGTCTTCCCACCGAGTCCCTGAGAAGGATTGGGGAGCGGGGTTGTGGGGACGGTTCCTCAGTGAAGGGCGGGATACCTTGTTGGATTTGCCCTCTGAAGTCTATAATTCGTACAGCCACATGAAGGATGCCTTAATGACTAGGTATGGTTTGACCCCTGAGCTTTATAGGCAAAGGTTCAGGAACTGTAGTAAGATTGAAAGCAGTACCTGGGTTGAATATGTGACCTTCTTTTGCAGAGCCTTGGATGGTTGGGTAAAGGGTAGCAAAGCGACTGATTTTCAGGCGCTCTTTGATTTAATTGCCTGGGAGCACTTGTCCGGTAATTGTTTTCCTGAGCTACGCCAGCACCTGATTGATAGTAAGCTGACTAACCCTAGGCAGCTTGCTGAGGAGGCGGACCGCTGGGTGAGTACCCGGGTCCACAAGGGTCACGTGGGAGACTCCGCCAAGGGTGGGCAGGGTCCCCAGCAGAAGAGTGGGGGGACAAGGGTAAACAGAAGGAGTTCCATAAAGGACCCCAAAGTAGACCCCAAGGGAACCAAGGGAAAGGTTCCCAGCCTCCCCTGAGAAGAAGCCAGTGGCCCTGACAGGCCCCCTGTTCACCAGGGACCACTGGTATGTTACAATTGTGGCGCCCCTGGCCACAAGGCAAACGATCCTCGTTGCCCTTTGCATGGAAAACCAGCACCCACGAGTGCAGTCCCCCGGCAGTTGGCTAGTGTAGCCCTGGGGGGAGGAGTTGGGTGCCCAAGGTGGGGGGATCCCACAGTGTTTTCCCTTGTCTCATTAGGAGACTCTGAGATGGTCCCTAGGACCCCGCTGCCTGAGAACACTAAGAAATACAGGCAGTGGGTGACCATCAATGGCCATAGGGTGGAGGCTCTGAGAGACACAGGAGCCAGTGTGACAGCTGTCAAGTGTCACCTGGTGTCTAAAGAGCAGGTTATCCCTGATGCATTCTATCCGGTTGTTGCCGCTGACAACACAGAGAGTCACTGCAAGGTGGCTCAGGTTCCCTTGAGTGGGGGGTCTCGGGTACTCTTCAAGTAGCTGTGAGGCCAGCCATGCCTGTTGACTGTTTGTTAGGGAACGATTTGGAGAGCTCACCTTGGGCTAAGGTGGAGCGGAGTGCGCATTTAGAAATGTTGGGCTTGCCTGATTGGGCATGTGTGACCACCCGGTCAATGGCAGCTAAAGGTGTTCAAGAGGACCTGGAGCCTGAGAGGGAGGCCCAGGTGCCTGCCAGAGAGAGAAGAGGCAGGGGCGCGGGTAACCGGCCCTCGAAGTTCCCACGGTCCAGGAGGAGGCAGACCCTGAGGGGGATGCCCTGGAGCCTACAGGGGAACAGGTAGCTGAACTGGGGGACCTACCTGAGCTGACCCATTGGCAGCAAGAAGGAGGACCCTCCAGGGAAGAGTTCTGCGAGGAGCAGAACGCATGCCCCTCTCTCGTGGGTCTGAGGCAACAGGCCACAGACCAGGCAGCAGGTGATCAGTCTGGATCACATTGGGTTTACTGGGAGAATGGTCTCCTGTATTCAGAGCCTAAGGTTGCTGAGCCTGGGTCAGCCCGTGTGCTGGTGGTACCCCAGCGCTTCAGAGCCTTCCTACTGGGGTTGGCTCATGATGTACCGTTAGCGGGACATCTGGGGCAGGACAAGACCTTTGACAGGCTTGTTACCCATTTCTATTGGCCCCAGATGCGCAGGAGTGCCGCCACTCACTGCAGGACATGCCAGACTTGCCAGGCAAGTGGAAAGAGTGGGAGGAAGCACAAGGCTCCTCTCCAGCCATTCCCTGTGGTCAGCACCCCTTTGAACGGGTGGGTATTGACATTGTGGGGCCACTGGACCCCAAGACAGCCATGGGCAACAGGTTTATCCTGGTCTTGGTGGACCATGCCACCCGGTACCCTGAAGCCATCCCTCTGAGGACAGTGACGGCCCCGTGGTGGGACGGGCACTGATGGGAATTTTCTCACGTGTAGGATTCCCTCAAGAGGTGGTGTCTGACAGAGGTACCAACTTCGTGTCCAAGTACATGAAGTCCCTGTGGCAGGAGTGCGGTGTAACTTACAAGTTCACCACTCCTTACCACCCTCAAGGAAATGGTCTGGTTGAGAGATTCAACCGGACCCTCAAGGGCATGATTATGGGTCTGGAAGAACCCATGAGGCGTAAATGGGACGTCCTCTTACCATGCCTGTTGTTTGCATACCGGGAGGTGCCACAGAAGTCTCTAGGGTTCAGTCCCTTTGAGCTCCTCTATGGACACCCGGTGCTAGGACCTCTGAGTTTGGTCAAGGAAGGCTGGGAGCAATCTCCCAGGAAACCTCCCCAGGATGTATACAGTTACATGCTGGCCTTCAGGAACCAGACTAGGCGTTTCAGAGAGCTTGCTGAGGCAAATCTGGAAGCCAGCCAGGAGGAGATGAAGCGGTGGTACGACCAGAATGCCACTCTGGTAGAGCTTCAGCCTGGTCAGAAAGTGTGGGTCATGGCCCCTGTGGAGCCCTGTGCGCTCCAGGACAGGTGGACCGGCCCTTTTACGGTGGTGGAGCGCAAGAGTCCAGTTACCTATTTGGTGGACTTGCAGTCTCCCAGGAACCCCTTGCGGGTCCTGCATGTGAACCGCCTGAAGCCCCACTTGGAGAGGTCCCAAGTGGGCATGCTCTTAGCTACAGATGATGGAATGGAGGAGGAGACCGAGCCTCTTCCTGACCTCCTGTCAGCCCGAGAGCAAGATGGATCAGTGGAGGGAGTAAACCTCTCTACCTCCCTGACACCTGAGCAGCAGGGTGACTGTCGCCAACTGTTGGGACAGTTCCCTGACCTGTTCTCCCTGGTTCCCAGTGTCACTCATTGGTGCGTCCATGATGTGGACACTGGGGACAGTCTTCCTGTGAAGCACAAGGCTTACAGGGTGACTGACAGGGTCAGAGCCTGCATCAAGGAGGAGGTCTCCAAGATGTTTGCGCTAGGGGTCATTGAGTCCTCTAACAGCCCTTGGGCCAGCCCAGTGGTCTTGGTTCCAAAGGCTGCCGCGCCTGGTGCCACACCAGAACTCCGGTTCTGTGTGGACTACAGGGGACTCAATTCCGTCACCAGGACTGACGCCCACCCCATCCCCAGAGCTGATGAGCTCATAGATCGGTTAGGGGCTGCGCGGTACCTCAGCACGTTTGACTTAACGTCTGGGTTCTGGCAGATCGCCTTGACTGATGGGGCAAAGAGAGGTCAGCATTCTCCACACCAGATGGGCACTACCAGTTCCGGGTGATGCCCTTTGGGATGAAGAATGCCCCTGCCACCTTTCAGAGGTTGGTCAACCAGGTGTTGGTTGGACTGGAGGATTTCAGTGCCGCCTACCTGGATGACATCGCAGTGTTCAGTGCCAGTTGGGAAGAACATCTGCGTCACCTCTGGGAAGTGTTGATGGCGCTGCGGAGGGCAGGCCTCACAATCAAGGCGAGTAAGTGCCAGATTGGGCAGGGTTCTGTGGTGTACTTGGGACACCAGGTTGGGAGCGCCAGGTGGCGCCTCCAACCGAAAATTGATACCATTCTGGCTTGGGAGCCCCCAAGACCCAGACAGAGGTGAGAGCCTTCCTAGGACTCACCGGGTATTACCGGAGATTCGTCAAGGGGTATGGCAGCATTGTTGCCCCCTTGACAGAGCTGACTTCCAAGAAGCAGCCCAGGAAAGTGATTTGGACTGACGCCTGTCAAAAAGCTTTTGACACCTTGAAGACTGCCATGTGCACGGCGCCTGTGCTCCAGGCACCCAACTTCTCCAATGAGTTCATCGTTCAGACCGACGCTTCAGAGCATGGT
The DNA here is from genome assembly GCA_963921515.1 of Calotriton arnoldi. Taxonomy (NCBI): domain Eukaryota; kingdom Metazoa; phylum Chordata; class Amphibia; order Caudata; family Salamandridae; genus Calotriton; species Calotriton arnoldi. The sequence continues at coordinate 440,253 of CAWUFW010004710.1, forward strand.
GTAGGGGCTGTTCTATCACAGATCAATGAGGAGGGCCTAGACCAACCTGTAGCCTTCATCAGTAGGAGGTTACTTCCCCGGGAACAGAGATGGAGTGCTATTGAGCGGGAGGCATTTGCTGTGGTCTGGGCACTGAAGAAGCTGAGACCATACCTGTTTGGGACTCACTTCCGGGTTCAGACAGACCACAGGCCCCTCAGATGGTTGATGCAGATGAGGGGTGAGAATCCAAAGCTGTTGAGGTGGTCCATTTCCCTACAGGGGATGGACTTTACGGTGGAACACCGCCCTGGTACAGAACACGCCAATGCTGATGGTCTGTCCAGATTTTTCCGCTTTAGCGATGAGAACTCCCTAGGGGTAGGATAGTTCTCCCCACATTTCAGCTGGAGGGGACACGTGTTAGACCTGGCATCCTTGGCGTGGGTCTCCCTTCCATTTTTCGTAATGCCTCCACTGTTGCCGATATGTTTTTGCTGGACTAGATGCTCATGGGCACTTTGCCGCTGCTAATCAGTGCCAAAGTGCAAGTGCTCCCTATCGTTAATTGATATATGTATTAGTGACTCCATGATTGGATGATTGGTTTACTTGTCAGTCCCTAGTACAGTGCACTCAGTGTGCCCAGGGCTTGTAAATCCAATGCCGCTGGTGGGCTTGCAGCACTGGTTGTGCCACCCACAAAAGCGGCCTGTAAATGTGTCTCAGGCCTGCCATCGCAGAGCCTGTGTGCAGCCTAGGGCTGCCATGTCGACTTGGTGAGTACACCCACTTGCCAGTCCCTAAACCTTCCCTTTACTGCATGTTGGTCACCCCTAAAGTAGGCCCTAGGGCAGGGTGCATTGTAAGTATAAGGTAGGACATGCCCTGGTGTGTGTGGCATGTCCTAATAGTGAATTACAGCCATTTTCGTTTTTCACTATTGCAAGGCTACCTGCTCCCCATAGGCCAGAATGGGCAGACTGACTATTACACCTTATAGTCAGAACTGACCCAGGGAACATGGTAGAAAAACGAATTTAGTATGCCTGAACTCAGGATGATAAAATACATCTTTTAGTGAAGTTGGTTTTAACATTCTGTGTTTGAAAATACCACTTTTAGAAAGTGGGTATTTTCTTGCCTAACTATCCAAGCCTGCCTCTGCTAGGTTGTGTATTCCTTGTCTGGAGATTGAGTGACAGGGTGAGTCAGCGCAGGGCTGAATAGAAAGATCTGCATCCAGAGTGGAGGGAGGAGTTGCACCTGGGTCTGAATAGGGCTGTGCCTGCCTTCCACAATGCTGGCTCCACCTCCTGCCGGGCGGCTGAGCACTCTGCCCCACATTCTGAAAGGAAAGAAGGAGTCAGAAAAACAAAGTGCTCCAGGACTGACCAGAACTGGTTTTGGACTAGGCAGAGGCCTCTCTGCCTCCAGAGAACAAAGAGAATCAGGGTATAAGAGGGGCACCCAGACCCCAGGAAAATTAGATCACTTTTGGGAACAAGAAGAAACCTTTGCTGAGGAGCGGAACCAAGAAGAAACTGAGGAGAGACTATCCCTAAGCCTGAAGTGCTGCTTGGGGGATTGGCCTGCAGTGGTTTGCCTGACTGCCAAAGAAAGGAGAAAGGAACTTTTGCTTTGCTGTGACTTTCATCAACTTGTGAAGGATCTCCAAGGGCTTGGAAGAGAGCTTGCCCCTGACCGAAGTCCCAGGACCATTGGACTTCACCCCCTTTGTGGATTGCTGCTGGAAACTCTGTTTCAGTGGCTACAGAGGTAGGGAGCTGTGACCGACTCTCACGACCGACTCGGTGTCCTGTAAGCACCGCATCGAAGCACCGTCTCGCCCTGCAACGCACGGCCCTGGTCTCACCGACTCCGTCAACGAGCCGCTGCCTGCACCGCATCGAGGGACAACGCGTCCTGCAACGCTCGCTACGCCGAATCGAACTGGTCCGACCGACACGGTCACTGCTGCTGAGTTTGAGTCCTGTGACCGCACCGGAGTTGGGCACCGCTCGCACGCTTTGCGACGCACCGCCCGACTCGCACCGCTGTCCGGACTGGATCGACGCCAGCTCCTGAATCCGGCTCCGTCGCCGCACTGCAACCTGCCAGCACCGCATCGAAGCACCGTCTCGCCCTGCAACGCACGGCCCTGGTCTCACCGACTCCGTCTCGACGACGTCAACGAGCCGCGGCCTGCACCGCATCGAGGGACAACGCGTCCTGCAACGCTTTCATTTTTGCATCGCGACCGCGACGAACAGCCATCCGGCTCGCACGCCCGTGCCTGCCGCTTCAAGTAAAAAGGTACTGTGACCGAGTCTGTCTACGCTGTGTTGGCCCGTCTCGACACGGTCAGCTGGATTTGTTAGACTCTGTGTGTTCTCACCATCGCCGTAGCCGGAGGAGGCTACCGACTCGCACAGAACCTTGAATTAAGCCTTTTTGATCAGAACTAAGTATTCTTAACAGTATTGTGGATTATTTTTGTCGTTTATGGTCTTGTGATAAATCTATATAAAGTATACCTATTTTTATAAATATATAACCTGTGTGGTGTCCATTTGTAGTGTTGTCACTTGATTACTGTATGTGTTCACAAATGCTTTACACACTGCCTCTGAACTAAGCCTGTCTGCTCGTGCCAAGCTACCAAGAGGGTGAGCAGGGGTTATTTCGGGAGTGTACCTACTTTCCCTGACTAGACTCAAGGGTCCCTATTTGGACAAAGGTACCTACCTCTGCCAACTAGAGACCCCCAAATCTAACAAACATCAACTGTGTATTCATTCAACACATAGGTATCTCAGAGGAGGTAGCAGACAGCCTCCTGTGTACAGGCTCTTTCCAGACCTACAAACATTGGAAGAGCAAGACTTCATCAAGAAATACCACCTCACAAGGGCAGCAATTGATGAGTTCTGCCAGCAGTTGTCACCTCATTAGCCGCTGCAGCGCACTTATCCAACAGCACTAACCCCCATGGTGAAGGTGATGGCAGCACTGCATTTCTTTGCCACAAGAACATTCCAATACACAGTGACAACATAGGGTGGAATGTCCCAGCCCATGTTCAGTAATGTTCTTTAGGATATGTTGCTAGCATTGACCTGTTACATGGACCACTACATCAAGTTTCCTAAACCTGGAGAATTGTCTGACATCAAGGGTGATTTCAATGCATTAAGATGTATTCCCCATGTAATTGGATCGATTGATGGCAGTCATGTTGCATTGATACCACCACAGGCCAATGAACATGTGTATCACAACAGGAAACATTTCCACTCCATCAATGTCCAGGTGGTGTGTTTGCCTGACATGCGCATATCAAGTCTGTGCCCGTTTCCCTGGGTCTGCACATGGCGCATTTATCCTGCGTAACAGCATCATCCCACATTTAATGAGTCAACTGCAACCTGACCGGACGTGTCCTGTTGGTAGGTGATGTTGTATATGAATGTTCAATGTAGGAGACTCTGGATACCCCAACCAGCCATGGTTACTGACACCATTGCGCAACCCAGTCACCCCAGCAGAGGTGCGCTTTAATGAGGCCCATGGCCAGACCAGGCTGATAGTGGCACGGACTTTTGGCCTCCTGAAGTCTGGGCAGAGAAGTTGGCCTAACGGCTAGGGCGGTCGACCTCGAATCTGGGGAACCGGGTTCGAGTCTCGGCAATGACGCTGAACATCCTGGGATTCCGGGCAAATCACTTAATCTCCCCGTGCCTAACAAAAAAAATGAATGTGTCCTCATGTAACGCAACTGGTGCTATGTAAAGCGCTCTGATACCAGATACCTTCGGGTCAAGTTCGCGCTATATAAAACTCCATAAAAAAATTTAAAAAAAGCCAAGATTCTGCTGTCTGGATAAGACGGGAGGAGCCCTCCAATATGCCCCAGGAGAGGTGTGCCAGATAATCGTGGCTTGCTGCATACTACACAATGTAGCAATACATAAGGACATACCTCTGATAGTGGACGAAGGAGACCAGCAGGTGCCACCGATGGAGGATCCAGGACTGAGCAATGAGGACAGTGGTGATGATGATGATGGAGTGGATTTGAGACAACAGCTTATCCACAACTTTTTCACATGACTGTAAGTATGCAATGATAGGAGGTGACTAACCACCATTGCTTATTGTTGTCTAGCTTGTGGACAATGTGTATGTATGCTTGAGATTGTAGGATAAGTGTCCTGAAGTTTTTTCGAAGACTGGTTTGAGAAAAGTTTAGATTTACATTGACAGTGTTTCAGTGAAGCCTAGCTAGTGTTAACAATGACATTGCTGTGCTTGAGATATCATACTTCTCAGACTTGTGCTACCTTATTTCTGTTTGCTAAACTCTGTTCTTTATGCTTTTTTACCAGGGTACATTGGCATGTCATCTACAGAGTGGAGTTGCAGAGTTGTGACCTCACCAGACATATGATGCTGTGACAGACACCGACATGGAACTTTTGCTGAGCTCCCTGGCATGCACTTCCTTCAGACATGATAGTCTGGTGTTTGTTTTATTAGTGCCTTTCAGTACAGTATGACATAATCATAGTTTTTAATCCTGCACCTTGTTGGAACTGGCCAATAAAAATGTGTTCCACATTGAGGTGTGCCTTGTCTAATATCACACATTGACCATGATGAACTAGTTGACTAACAATGACTGTTGACTGGGCTGGCAAGTAGTGGTAGCTGTGTAGACAATTGACTTCCAGTGAATATGTACCGTGAACTGCAGTGTGTCTGATAACCTGGTTGTGTATATCTATCATGCTGTGCAAAAGTTCATTTACTCACTGGCACTTAGTTTTACTACTTACAAGTAATTGATTACCTAGGTTGTTGACACTTTCATCATTATCATTAGAGGGTGATGACAATATTTACATTTTCAAGTCAAAGTCACAACATGAGCAAGTATTGCTGTGTAAAGTGTTTTATTTAGGAAAACATAGTGCAAATTTGAAGCCACACAATGGTGATGTGCTCATAACAAAACATAAAGTGCAGATTGGAGTGGATAGTGTTTGCTGATAAAACCCAACAGAGACAAGCCACAGTTATTCAAGTCCAAAGTCCAACTGTGACCCTCTATCAGATGTGAGACAGTTATTTTGGACAGTCAACAAAGTAAACGCTTGGCACACAATGGATGATATCAAGAGCACCTTTTTCACTTCCTGGTGGTGCATTGCCATCCGACTCTCACTGATTTTTCCTCGGATGCCCCACCCCACGTTTGGGTTGGGGAACACCAGCTGCAGGCTCCTGGGGTACTGGGGACTCTCTGCCTGACTCATCATCCCTCCCTGTGGCTTGTTCAGATGTAGCAGCAACAGATGTAGTAGGCACACAGGGAGGGGTACTTAGGTGAATAGCTATCTGGCGGAAGCTGGTACCAATAACCTGCAGCACCCCAGTAAGGTCGTCCATTTGGTTGTTGAACCGGCCCATACGTTGGTTTTGCTCAGCCTGCAGCTGCTCGATGTTTCGGAGGATTTGGATAACCTGGCCCATTTCTCCCTGGTACCCCTCATAAGCATTGAGTACCCGGGAGAGGTTTGGGTGGTCACCAGCAGCGCCAGCTGCTCAACGGTGTGGGTCCACACAACCCCTCCCACCACCCCTACCCCCACGTGCATGCACAGTTGGCGGTGGCACAGTCAACCCTGCGCTTGCTTACTCATTGACTGTGTTGTTGTCGTCGGTAAACTCCAGAGTGCTCTGTGTTGCTGTGCCGTTGTCATTGGCTGTGGCTGCTGTGTCTGTCAGGTTAGGGTTCAGCTGGCTGACGGTAGCTGAGGTGGGAGTTGTTGCAGTGGATCCTGCTGAAGCTGCTGGTGCTGTGTGCTGACCCAAAACTGATGGGCCAGGGTGCTCCTCCTCGTCCGAGGATGAGTGAGAGTCCTCATCACCGGTGAGCTCATTGTCGGCTGGAGTCTGGGCCTGGCTATATTCGTTGGGCACGGCAGTGTTCCCAGCTCGCCCTGTGGGTACAGAAATGACATAGTCATTTATGTGAATGTCCAATGCACATCAAATTCTACGCATTACGTAAGAGACTGGACCAATAAAGCAGTTTATGATATATTGGCCTCCTTTATCCATGATGATCATCTATGTTGTGAATGAACAATACAAGTTTGAAAAGATGTGGATTGGTAATCAGCTCCATCTATGTACAGAAATGGGCATGTTCTGTTTAGTTTGTATGACATGTCCACGAACATAGACTTGTACCTGACACTCTGTAGATGACACTGGTGGATTAGTGTGCTCCACATCTGTAGAATGTCAATGACATACGTACCCTTTAGATCCTAATGTTTGAGTTTGTCTGGCCTGTGTACAGGACTTAGTCCATGTATCGGCAGTAATATAGGCGTGGTTGCCTACACGCTCACAGTCTGTTTCTTTCCCAGGAATTTTGTAATCATGCTGTGAGTGATGCACTTATTGTTCTCAACTCATGAGCCTCGATTGAATCCCCCTAAGGAGAAAAACCTGTGACTGCTTAGCTTCGTGCATACACAGCTCATGGATTTTGACTTTTGACTCCTTAGTTAGATGAGCTCTCAATGTTTTTCTTTTGCAACTATATAGCTAACTAATTTTGTAAGCTGGGCTTCGAATGCTGCTGGGCTATTTGGGAAACTTAAACTCCTCCTCCCACCCAGCCCAACCAGCCCCCTTGGAACTCTGCTTTCCTGACAGTGAGTGGAAATGTGCTAGGAAGATGGCCGACCTTGGTGCCTGACTTTACCCCAAATCCCATCAAGGCCTTGCATTCCAAACACCATGCAGCAATGTCGGCCATCTTGCCAGTACATTTCCTGTCACTGTCATGAAAGCAGAGTTCCAGGTGGGCTGGTTGGGAAGGTGTGTGTACTGGGGGGTTGGGGTGGGGGTTATTTATTTGCATAGTGACCAAAAACCATTGCAATACAATGTCAGCCAATAAAATCATTAGTACATATGATAATAATAAAAGAATGATTGCACGTTCATGTTTACTAAAAGGTGTCCTTTACAGACTTAAGGCAACAAAAAAGTAGCTCTTCGTAAAACATTCTGTTGTTGCTTTAGTGCAATTAGAGAGAGCAGCGTTCTCGGTTCCAGCCCGACTCTTCACATCCCACCTAGTGCCAGGACGATTGCAAGGTGCTCTTAGTGCTGAAAGTGCTTGGGCGTTTTTTAAAGTACTGATCTCGTATTTCGTCCCGGCATGATTTACTCTTGCTAGGTGAGGTTTGTCTGGACTGAATGTGATGCTTGGAGCTCCCCCCCTCTAAAGTGCCGACTGCCTAGTGAGTAAATATAAATAAAATAGATTTTCTACATAACTGTTGGCACACAGTGCTTTAAGGGCAAGCACTATTACAAACAATTCGGATGCACAGATTTGTAGTTTGCGTGTTTGAAAGGTCAATTGAAACGTATTCTTTTGCTTTCTTTGCACTTTTGCGAGCATGGACATTTTGCTTGGAAGTGTTATAATTTGATCACTAGATGGAAGTAGTGCATAGTGGGGCCCAGTGCTTGCTGCTGGGGAGGTTTGAGATTGTTCCAGAGAGACTTTCCTTGGTCTAGTACACATCCGTTATTCTGGCATTTTTTTTCCCACCAATCTTAGGAACTTCACTAGACAGCAGTTCAACTGTGGGTCTCCAGGTGCAAAGCAGGCCAGCACTGCTTGTCTCAGAGTGCGTATTCCTCGTTGGTTTAAATGAGGTTTTAGTAGTTGTTTCCGTTCTTCCAGAAGATCTTTGCATGTGCATAGGAGGTGTAGCAGGTCTTCTGGTGCTAAGCCACATAGGCAGCAGGTAGAACCCGCTTTTTCCTTGAGCCAGTGAGGGAGATGCCATATGCAGGGTAAAAGGCCAAGTCAGTGCTTCAAGAACTTAATTTTGGTGGCTTTGGCGTACCCCAGGTCAAAATAGTTCTGAGGAGCTTGGGCTTTGTAGGTGTTCAGAGTCATCAAATCATGAGCCCTTTTTGAGAGAGATGCCTTGTCCTCAATCCTCGAGAGATACTTGACCGTTATGGTATTGTTGGTAGGTGTGTCCCAGAGCTGGTTTAGCCCTGGGTTGATCAGACTGCTTTTGAGATATTTTGAAGCGGGTAAAGCGGCTTGTAGCTCTTTCCACAGATATTGATTGAGAGTTCCTGGTGCGGCTTTCCGGACTTTGTCCCAGGTGATAATATACGCCCCCTGTCTTGCCATGGACTGTTTCTGTATACCAAATTCTAGCCTGATCCGTGCGGGCGAGGTGTATTTGTAAGGTTGAACTTCATGGCCTTGGGTTTCTCAAATGACATTACTTCATTGTATTAGGAGACGTTGACATACAACTGTTATTCTTTGCCTTTGGATAATAAAGGATATACGTAACCAACAACCTCACGGTTGCATTCTTTTCTGTGTACATTTGCTAGAAGACGTTATGCATATATGTTAGGGATTACTGATTTAATGTTTGGAAAACTTGGAAATAGCTAGACACTTGTTTTTGCATAAAGACTGTGGTTCATTCATTTAACACTTTATAATTTATGGTATTATGCCCCAAATTGAGTTCTGCTTTGTCTTTACAGCCTTGAAAAAGTAGGTTAGGCCTGCGAAACATGGCAGCTGTGCATTTACTTATTATAAGTGTGGACGCCATTCATTTCAGAGAATTATTGTTTTAATATGGAAGAATTCCTTCTGAAATATGCAACATCAAAATTAGACACACTGTATTCATAACAATTTCTGAGACAGTATGCCCATTTAAACGGACTATTTATATGATTTAAATGTCACACTGTATTACACGATTGTTGACAACATATTGTGTTGGTGGGCCTGATAAGTTATCTTATGCTGTAGGAAAGTAGGATCTGCTTCTTATGGTTACCCCCACTTTTTGCTAAATGTGATACTGTTTTTGACTAGTCTGACTGGGATCCTGCTAATCAGGACCACAGTCTATCTGCTTTCTCCTTAAACTGTTATGTACTTAGGTACACTCCAGATTGGATACTGGGATACCCTTGTCAGTCCCTAGTATATGGTACCCATGTGTCAGGGACTGTCCGGGACTATGTCGGGAGCACAGTCAGGGACTTGGGCAAGGACTGGGAACGGGGTAGAAAACGTACACAGAGAGAGGAGTACAGCGCTGCCCAGGATCACACAGGAAGTCAGAGGAGAAAATGGATCCAAAGGGGAAGCCTGTACAAAGGAACAAGATGGCTAAGACTCAGAAAGGAAGGGCACTCACAAGGCAATTTAGCATTCAGACTAACTACACCCAGGACGGACGTGCAAGACATATATATAATACAACATTAACAATAAAGGGGATGTGGGGTAAAGCACTCAGGAGCTCCACACGGTAAGACTGAAGCTCAGTAAGTTCCTCACCCACAATTGCTGTTACAGATACTGACTTAAAATACCCACATATAGGATATGTATGCAAAGGCAGGGTCTGTGGAGCTTATACCAATGGTGATGTTATAACAGTAACTCAAAGACAATACTCACAGTGAACAAGAAACACCACCTAGGTAGTCAGCTGTGCCCACGGATCCTGGCGATCAAACAGGAACACGCAAGGCAGTAACAGCAAAGGGGTAGAACTAAACACAAGCACAATAGACAAGGAGCTAGCAAGAAGGAGTGCTTAACAAGAAAGGAAGGAAATCACAGGGCACACTTGGCAGAAAGCAGGTAACAAACATACAAGGTAACAGAAGCAAGACAGCAGAATAGAAAGACAGCAAACTAGAACTGGAACCAAGGAAATGGGAAGAAAGGCAGGGACTGGAAAAGGATATACAGAAGGGGAGGCTACAAGGGTATACTAGAATAGTGCAGGTTCAGGAATCAAGAAAACAAAGTAGCATAGAAGGCAGTGCTGGGGCAGGAACAAGAATTGAGCAAAAGCTCAGGAGTCAACGTAGCACTGCAGGTAGTGCTAGTTCAGGAGAAGGGAAACTGCTGCAGGTCAGGAACAAGGAATGCTAAGGCTTAGGAGTCAAGGTAGCACTGCAGGCAGTGCTAGTTCAGGAACAAGGGAAACTGCTGCAGTTAAGGAACAAGGAATGCTAAGGCTCAAGAGTCAAGGTAGCACTGCAGGCAGTACTGGTTCAAGGAAACAGGAAATAGCTACAGCTCAGGAAACAAGGAGTCAAGAGAGCACTGCAAGCAGTGCAAATCAGGAACAAGAAATAGCTGAAGCCCAGGAACAGGAACAAAGAATAACTATCGCTCAGGAACTCAGGAAACAAGGTAGCACTGCCGGCAGTGCTAATTCAGGCATAAGAAATAGCTATAGCTCAGGAATTAAGGAACAAGGATTAACTATAGCTCAAGAATCAAGGAATATCAAACAGCTCAGGAAACAAGGATCGGTCTCACCGGAAAACAGCTACAATGACCAACACTGGGCTGAAGGGAGCTGGGGCTTAAAAGAGCTCACAGTAATCACATGCATCAGGTGTGAGCAGGGTAGCAGCAGCCAGCCACAGGTGAACTGAATTCCTCCACCCATCCTTGGCCTGCAGGGGTGGAGACAAAGCAGTGAGCAGGGGATTATAGGTAATGGAGTTTCCAGCATGAGCAGACTGGCTTCCACAAAACCCGGCATGGATTGGGAATGGATGTCAATTCCTAAATGATGTCCAAATGCCTGGAAGTCAGGATATGCATACAGGGGAGTGTCTGGAAGCATATTAGAATACTGGAAAGCCCCACAATTCGGCCCCCTGGTGGTGGGAACGAGAGCACAGGGAGTGAATCGTGACGGTATACCACCTCCAACGACCAGCTCCCGGAATCTGGGACTCGATTTAAAGCCTTTGCTGTGATGAAATAAGTCCATTCCCATCAGAGATGTAGTGCAAGATACCAGAGGACTACAGGAAAAATGTGATGTTCTGGAGGGTAGGATAATAGGCTGTAAATCAACAGCAGTATTGAAGGCAGAACCTGAAGAGTCCAAATCCAGTAACGGGGGCTTAGAAGCCTGAATTAAAGGTGTTTGAAGTTCTGATGATGGCAGGCTAGAGTAGCACTCTGAAAACAAAGGAAGATTTACTGTAGGGTCAAAAGCATAGAACGGATTGGCAGGAGGCACAGATGTCAACGGCAAACTGGCTGAAGACAAAGGAGACAGCGAAAAGCAGACCTGAGGCTCTGGCCCTGGATGAAAACATACAGAAGACTCACATGCAGGTGACTCTGGAACCAGGTATGCAGGAGACCCAGGCCCTTGAGGCTTACATGTTGAGAGTTTTGTCTCTGATGCTGGAGATTCAGTCTCTGAATGTATACGTACTGAGACCTCTGAAGGCTGGCAAACTGGAAGCACAGGGTCAAAAAGTAGGCAAGATAGAGGCTCAAGGCCAGAAGGCAGGGAGCCTGGAAGCTCTGGTGCTGAAGTCAGATAGGCTGGAAGTTCTGGCTCTGAAGTCAGACAGGCTGGAAGTTCTGGCCCTGAAGTCAGACAGGCTGGAAGTTCTGGCCCTGAAGTCAGACAGGCTGGAAGTTCTGGCCCTGAAGTCAGACAGGCTGGAAGTTCTGGCTCTGAAGTCAGACAGGCTGGAAGTTCTGGCTCTGAAGTCAGACAGGCTGGAAGTTCTGGCTCTGAAGTCAGACAGGCTGGAAGTTCTGGCTCTGAAGTCAGACAGGCTGGAAGTTCTGGCTCTGAAGTCAGACAGGCTGGAAGTTCTGGCTCTGAAGTCAGACAGGCTGGAAGTTCTGGCTCTGAAGTCAGACAGGCTGGAAGTTCTGGCTCTGAAGTCAGACAGGCTGGAAGTTCTGGCTCTGAAGTCAGACAGGCTGGAGACTCTGACTTAGTAGGCTTGTGCTCTGAATGCAGGCAGTCTGGAGGCTCCGGTAATAATGGCAGGCAGGCTGCAGGCTCGGGCTCAGATGGTAGGCAGGCTGCAGGCTCGGGCTCAGATGGCAGGCAGGCTGCAGGCTCGGGCTCAGATGGCAGGCAGGCTGCAGGCTCGGGCTCAGATGGGAGGCAGGCTGCAGGCTCGGGCTCAGATGGGAGGCAGGCTGCAGGCTCGGGCTCAGATGGGAGGCAGGCTCGGGCTCAGATGGGAGGCAGGCTGCAGGCTCGGGCTCAGATGGGAGGCAGGCTGCAGTCTCGGGCTCAGATGGGAGGCAGGCTGTAGGCTGAAGTTCAGAAGGCAGCAGGCCGGCTGAGGACTCTGGAGACAGAGCAGCAGGCCGGCTGAGGACTCTGGAGACAGAACAGCAGGCCGGCTGAGGACTCTGGAGACAGAGCAGCAGGCCGGCTGAGGACTCTGGAGACTGAGAGCAGCAGGCCGGCTGAGGACTCTGGAGACTGAGAGCAGCAGGCCGGCTGAGGACTCTGGAGACTGAGAGCAGCAGGCCGGCTGAGGACTCTGGAGACTGAGAGCAGCAGGCCGGCTGAGGACTCTGGAGACTGAGAGCAGCAGGCCGGCTGAGGACTCTGGAGACTGAGAGCAGCAGGCCGGCTGAGGACTCTGGAGACTCTGCAAAAAGACAAGCTGATGACAGAGAGGCACAAGGATGATGGACTTTAAATTCTGGGAATGGCGATAGCCTGTGAACAGTAGATTCCCTATTGTCAATATTGAAATCTTCACAGTTCCTTGGCTCATTGAAACACACGGAAGGGCTTTCTTCGGGATGGCTAAGAATACTGCTTATCTTAGAGTCTCCGATGACCAGACTCCCTTTACCATTTGGCAGTTCACATGTCTTAGTCAGAGGAAATAGGTCTGAGACTTCTTGGTCATGGGAGATTTGTTCAATTCCTTCTGCATTACAAGGTGGTACAGATGCTTTAGAGCATAGAGTAATATTATGTCCTGACTTTTCAATATGTGGCGTGCTTGAAGGCGAGAGAGCAAACAAGGGGTCAGGATTGTGTTCCTTCTCGGTGAGGAGGTTGGCTTCAGTCGCAGAAGTTAGACCAAGAGCATAGACTGAGTCAGAGGGTGTTGTCACATCAGGGATTATGTTGGGCACTGGTTCAGGTTTTGCCTGTATGTCAATGGCCAGTGTATGTGATACCCCTGAGGTGGAACTGACCTCACTACCAGGAAGAGAAAGCAAAAAAGTATTTAGTGTCTTTCCTGGCATCTGAGGTTCCTGAAAAGTGAAGGGACACATCTCAGATGTAGCACCTAGATGTAATTTAGCACTAGAAGACAAAACACCAGAGGAGTTAGAAAATTCAGACTTCAAACACATACTTTGGTTAACTGCATTGTGAGACAAGGTACTATGGTTTTTCTGAATGGCATCTGAGGGATCTGCCACTGTATTGTTCACACAATCCCTGGACCAGCTCTGAGGGGAACGCAAAAGAGAGCGCAAGGCTTCATTCTCCATTTCTAAGGATGCTAACAGAGGTGGAAAAGTTGTTTTCTATAGGGGTTTTAGATTCCCACTTGAACTCTGGGTTATAATTTTTTAACAGAGTCTGAAACATTTTATTCTCTCGTTGTAATTCAAGAATCTTAGATGTACTTATATCCTGTGAAGACTGCAGATCTTTCTCTACAAGGTCAACGGTAGACTTTGAAACTTCACAACAAGCAACAGAACTAAATCTTGGATTTTGTTTAAACTGGCTATTAGCTGTCTGTGTTCTAGTAGGTGTTTTCTCTCTTTTGTTAATCTGATTGTTTACTTTGAATGTAGCATTAAACATTGTCTCTTTAGTATCAGGGACTGTGATCCTCACTGGGTCACAAGACTGAGAGTATATCGTTTGTATAGAAAACAGAGGTTATATAATGCATCTGCTCTTTCTTTGTCTGTTGTGTGGTTAAACAAGCTTTAACTGGTATCATTGAACTACTAGTTTGGTAAGGTGTCGATAAAAACTGTGTCTGGAAATTGTCTTCAAAGAAAACATTGTCTTGACAGGGGGTCTCTGAGTTACAAACTTCAGAAAAATTTCCCCTTTTAGTACCACTCTCTAAATTACTATTTTGTCTTTCTGCTGCTAACAAGGTTTGCAGAAATTCGTTTTCATCCTGTAGGTCACAGGCTGACATCAGGTGAGGATCAGGGTTACAGATGGAATGAAAATCTAACATAGAAGGATCAGCCAACCATAGGGAATAATATTCAGCACGTAAAAGTCTGTTTTGTTCCATGAATCGATCTCTAGAGTTTAAGGATTTTCTAATAGGGTGTACGGAACTGCGCTGCCTTAGCACTGGATGTCTGCCATCATACGCAGACTTTCTGGTTCTGATGCTAAACATCTTGGCAAGAACTGACTGGGAGAGCTTTGAGAAAAAAAAGTGGTAGCTAACTGAATGCAAAGAAACCTCACAAGTGACCCTGGAAATGTGGGTTGTTCATTCTGTCAGGGACTGTCCGGGACTATGTCGGGAACACAGTCAGGGACTTGGGCAAGGACTTTGAACGGGGTAGAAAACGTACACAGAGAGAGGAGTACAGCGCTGCCCAGGATCACACAGGAAGTCAGAGGAGAAAAGGGATCCAAAGGGGAAGCCAGTACAAAGGAACAAGATGGCTAAGACTCAGAAAGGAAGGGCACTCACAAGGCAATTTAGCATTCAGACTAACTACACCCAGGACGGACGTACAAGACATATATATAATACAACATTAACAATAAAGGGGATGCGGGGTAAAGCACTCAGGAGCTCCACACGGTAAGACTGAAGCTCAGTAAGTTCCTCACCCACAATTGCTGTTACAGATACTGACTAAAAATGCCCACATATAGGATATGTATGCAAAGGCAGGGTCTGTGGAGCTTATACCTATGGTGATGTTATAACAGTAACTCAAAGACAATACTCACAGTGAACAAGAAACACCACCTAGGTAGTCAGCTGTGCCCACGGATCCTGGCGATCGAAAGCACTGCAGGCAGTGCTAGTTCAGGAACAAGGGAAACTGCTGCAGTTAAGGAACAAGGAATGCTAAGGCTCAAGAGTCAAGGTAGCACTGCAGGCAGTACTGGTTCAAGGAAACAGGAAATAGCTACAGCTCAGAAAACAAGGCGTCAAGAGAGCACTGCAAGCAGTGCAAATCGGGAACAAGAAATAGCTGAAGCCCAGGAACAGGAACAAAGCATAACTATAGCTCAGGAACTCAGGAAACAAGGTAGCACTGCAGGCAGTGCTAATTCAGGTACAAGGAATTGCTATAGCTCAGGAAACAAGGTAGCACTGCAGGCTGTACTGGTTCAAGGAAACAGGAAATAGCTACAGCTCAGGAAACAAGGAGTCAAGAGAGCACTGCAAATCAGGAACAAGAAATAGCTGAAGCCCAGGAACAGGAACAAAGAATAACTATAGCTCAGGAACTCAGGAAACAAGGTAGCACTGCAGGCAGTGCTAATTCAGGCACAAGAAATAGCTATAGCTCAGGAATTAAGGAACAAGGATTACCTATAGCTCAGGAATCAAGGAATATCAAACAGCTCAGGAAACAAGGATCGGTCTAACCGGAATACAGCTACAATGACCAACACTGGGCTGAAGGGAGCTGGGGCTTAAAAGAGCTCACAGTAATCACATGCATCAGGTGTGAGCAGGCTAGCAGCAGCCAGCCACAGGTGAACTGAATTCCTCCACCCATCCTTGGCCTGCAGGGGTGGAGACAAAGCAGTGAGCAGGGGATTATAGGTAATGGAGTTTCCAGCATGAGCAGACTGGCTTCCACAAAACCCGGCATGGATTGGGAATGGATGTCAATTCCTAAATGATGTCCAAATGCCTGGAAGTCAGGATATGCATATAGGGGAGTGTCTGGAAGCATATTAGAATACTGGAAAGCCCCACAATTCGGCCCCCTGGTGGTGGGAACGAGAGCACAGGGAGTGAATCGTGACACCATGTACCCAGGGCATAGGTATCCCAGATGCCTCCCATGGACTGAAGCATGTATTATGCCACCCATGAGAGGCCATGCAAAATGAAACTACAGGCCTGCCATTGCAGCCTGTGTACGTTGGTGCATGAACCACTTCCTTAAGATATAGGTTTACTAAATATAAGGGTCACTGCACTTAAAAACTATAAGTCACCCCTCTAGCAGGCCTTTACAATCCTGTGGGCAGGGTGCTTGGTTCTAAGTGAGAGGGTGCCACTGCATGAGCAGAACACCCCTGCAGCCTACGGAGTCCATTCTCCCAGGTTGACAGTGAAGCAGCCATATACGATATATAGAGGGGCATTACGCGACCGCGTGATGACCAACTCTAAAACGTCTGAAAGTAACCCTATCGTATTTGGTGTCAAACATGTCGGAATCATATCCCCACACTGGTAACCGGTGTGGGAGGTATGATTCCACCCCTCAGAAGCGAGCTTCGTGGGGTCCCTGGTGTTCCTGGTACCAGCCTTCTAGTCCCAGACAGCACAAAATGGTTGCTGCCGACCAAAGACATATTTCTGCCCCTCCTGCTGCTGAGCCAAGCTCGAGCAGGGGAAGGCAGAACAATAGGCATCCTGTCACAGGGAGGTGTGACCACCTCCCAGACAGGATTTAGTGTATTAGAGCTGGGTGGGTGCGCTTGCCAGCGACTGAAAGTCTGCATGAGGGGCACATTTGGTGTCCCTGTGCATAGTCCAGTTCAAACCAGTCCTGGGAGCCGTTGGCTCCCTCTCTGGTGTGAAAATGGACAAAGGACATGAGAGTAACCTCCCCACTGTCCAGACCCTCCCCTGGGAGGGTCCCCTGAATCTTGCCAACCCTCTTCCGTGGGTACTTAAGGGCTTACCTGGCTGTAGGACCTTAGATTCGACGTGGACACGATTCTGAACAAGAAACCACTGAGCTTCGACCGTCTGGACACTCTGGACTTCGTTTGGGCCTGACTTCGTCTCTCACTCAGTCTGCTGCATCGTCTGTGCCCATGCACCATACAGGATCCCTGCAGGACCTGTGGAGCATCAAGGACAACCAAAGATATCTCCCTTGGAGTGAAGGAGTCACTCCCCTGCATTTGCAGGCACCTCAACACTGCTGTCTGGTCTGCTGATCCTGAGCTCCTATGGACTCCGAAGGCTTCAGCAACAAAGTAGGTGGGTTTCTACATCCCTTGAGGTCCGAGCTATCCTCTCATCAAGTTTGAAGTCAGAATCCCTCGTGGGGGCTGCATTACCCGAACCCCTGTGCACTGCGTACATTTGCAAGTGCATATGCTTGTTGGCATTTTCCGAACAAGTGGATTGAGCTCCGAGTAGCCCCGACCTCTGGCACCATTTCCTACCAAGAACTTTGACCTCCTCACACCGAGTGCTCCGTGGGCTGTTTGGTGAAATCGCTCGAGGTCCTCTTGCGACTCCTGTACCTCCGGCCTGAGGGTCCATTTGAGGGTCAGTTTTTATTTTCTTGGGCTCCCCTGGTTGCTCCAGGCTCGCCCTGACTCCCCTGTGTTTGGTGAGTCTCCTGGACCTTGCTGGTTTGAACCGTACACATTCTTGACCTTCTGCATGGGTTGATGTTGCCAAGGCTAGTTGGTGCTCCCGCCGGACACCGACCCCTCAGCACTCGACATCCTTCGTGGGACAGCTCATATCCGGCTGCTGAACATCCTCAGCATCTCCTGGTCCCTGTAGCTGCAGAGTCAAGGACTCCATCAACGCACCTAAAGCACACGACATCGGTTGGCATTCATCTACTGAGCCCCTGGTCACTCCTGAGTGACCCAGACTCTGTCCCCTCTGCTTTCAGGTACTCTTCGACAAGAATCTACCTTTGGATTCCAACAGACACTTTTCTTCCTTCCAGCAGCGGTTCTTCTTCGAAGTCCTCTATTGGGTTCAACGACAGTTTCCGACGCCACTTCAGACCTATGCTCCCGGCTTCCCTGGGATAGGTAACTTGGGTACCTCGGTATCCACGTGTGGGGTGGCTCTCCAACCTTATGTCTTCCACTGGTTTTCTTCGAAGTCCACTGGGAAGGGTCCTTAAACTCTAAAACTTCAACCGCGACTTTCCCATAGAATTGTACAGAGCACACGGTCGTGTTCCCACACTGCAGCCGTCCTCCGTGGGGTCCCTACTTACTCACCTTGGGTGGTTCCTTAGGGTCCCAGTGATTCTACATCCTCTCGACACTGTCTTGACTCGAGTTGTGGTTCTTATACAACTTTCTTAGTATATGGTTTGGTCCCCCCCGGGGCACACTGTGTATTAGTTCTATTTAATGTAATATCTGTGCTTAAGTATTATGTGCTTTGTGATTATCTCTGTGTAGGAGATACTGTGTAGTACTAGATAGTGTTATACTAATAAATGCATATTTCTATAACTACTGTGTGGTTCTCCTGTCATTTAACCAATACTATAAGATTGCATTCTGGTAAAACAAGCTGCTTAACATTCCTTCAAGACTAAGCCTTAAGGCTGCTCTTCACAGCTACCACTTGGATAGCTTTCTAATGTTATCTTTGACCTCTTAAATCACCATAAGGGTTGTTTGGACTGGTGCAAGGTGCCCACTTTAATTAGTGGAAAACATATACCAGGCCAGCTTCTCACATTGGTGTGCAGCGGTTGGGATTCAAGCCTGCATTGTTTTACCAGATAAAACTTTGTATTGATTAACTGAAAAACCACTAGTACTGGGTACATATAATACTAGCTTAGAATAAGTAAGTTCTACTGAACCTAGGGTTGGGTAAGTCAAGGGTTTAGCACACGCTTTCTCCAACCTCAGAGAGTTTAGTTCCCACTAGGTTAGGTAGGTGCAACACCTCACCACACTTAGTATGTCTGCTAAAGGAGATGCCAGTGGCTCTCTGCCTTCTAGATAAAGTGAGCTTTCGTTCCAAGAACTGAAAGCCCTGTGTGCCTCTAGAAAGTTGAAGACAGGGAGAAGTGCCAACACTCAACACCTGGTAGAGGTGGTACTTCTAGATGACTTAAGGAAAACCCCTGGGTCAGATGAACAGGAGAGAGTGGGTGGGACAGGGAATGAAGACAGGTCAGGAGGTGACCATTTTATGACCTAGAATCTAACCCTGACCAGGGGGAACCTGATGGTTCTCACCTGGATAACTCAAATCTTCAAGAGGAGAGTGGAGGAGGCCATGAGGTTTCCCTCTTTACTCCTCCTGGGAGAGTGCAGAGTATACCAAGGAGATATAGATCTCCCTCTGCAGAGTCTAATCACTCAGGACAGCCTGTAGGGACCTCTGTATCTAGCAAGAGGGACCAGGTAACTAGCGCTAGTTTGGGGCATATTTACCCTGGTAGGGAGACCAAAAATGCGATCACTAATTGGAAACCTTTACATTTATCCAAGGCTCTCCCATTTCCTGTTACCCCTATTACCACTGGTTATAGTAGAACCATCGCATCGCGGGGGACACATGGGGCTTCCAGTACACCAGGCACTCGTAATACTGTGTACATGATAAATGTGCCTAAATGCCCAGGCGACCGAAACACAGAGGACGAGAATTCCCTTCGGAATAAATGCACTCAATGGATTCATCACGTAAGGGGCTGTCAGTCGCTAATCAGGGATGATATTATCAGGGCTAAACGATACACATCCCCTGAAGCCCCTTTGGATTATATTGCCCTAACACTCCCTCATTTTCGCCTAGCCGAGAACCTTGTAGGCTTTGATATTCGCACCCAAGAACTCTCCGGTTCCAACATTCGCTTTACATTTAACCCCCCTGATCAAATCACACGACCAAGCTCATCACCTCTTAAGGAGATAGACTGAAGGTTGCTCCCACTCGCGGGAGTCTCTGGTGAACAACACAGGACACCCGTCTGTGAGGGTGTCATTATAGCCGACCCAGCTTTGCCTTCCCCAGTACCAACTACAAAATCCAAAACCCCACTTAGTGTGGTGGGAGGGCCGAACATCTTGGGAAATATGACCTCTAGGGGTAATGAGCATGTTGAGCATCATCATATGACTTCCACATTAGAAGTAATGTCTTGGAATATAACTGGACTAGGGCCTAGGGGCGTATCATTAGAGTGGAAAACCTTTATCGAGCAGCAAGATATCTGCATCTTCCAAGAAACGTGGCTAGTAGATCCCTTTTTCCGCCCAGGGTATTTAAACTATCATATTCCGGCCATAACGGGGGGCAAGGGTCATCCATCTGTGGGGCTCACAATCTGGGTTAGACAGGCTATCTGCTAGAAAATCTGTGAGCTTCCAACCGAGAATAACGACATTCTCGCCATTCGGTTATTGGGGGGATCCCTTTGGAATATCGATGTTTACAACGTCTATGCTAGGGGGCTTAGTGGGGGGAAGAGATCAGAAGTATTAGCGTCTCTTGATGTCCTCTTAGATCAATGGTCTCGAGATTCTTTAGTGATAGTTGCAGGGGACTTTAATTCGACATTTTAGCCCCTTGGCAGCGAGGATCAGGAACTCGCGATTGAGGAAGATGCCCAGTGGGGAATTCCTAGCCTCGAATTAGCACCCATTAAACGATGGTCAGATGTCGCAATTCAAATCAAAGCTATCGCCCTAGAGAAAGGATTGCGGACGGCCAATGGAAGAACGCCCTCTGATAGGCATGGGGCCAATACCTTTAATAATGGACGTTATGCTAGTCGCATAGACTATTTGCTAATTGACCTAAAATTATGGCATGCCCTTCTGGACATGGTAGTGAGGGGTCGCATGGAAAGCGATCACAACCCACTATGTTCCTCCTTTAAACTATTGTCTCAACAAGAACCTTTACTGCCTGAGAATCGTCTAATCACCCGTGACCTGGTTCCTACTAATGACCTGAGGCACCTCAAGTGGGAAATGGTTCTGAAGAAACCAGATATCTTAGCTTTAATTGCTGTGGAAACTGAGCATACTCTAGCTGAACTAGAGGCCCTTTCCACCAGCCCTGACCCTCTATCATTGCACCATATAACTGCACTACATAGTAAATTTTTTACCAAGCTGCGTTCTTATTTCACCAAAGAATGCAGGCCTAGGAGTACCTCTCAAAAGAACATGTGCCACTGGTTCAATGATGCTTGTAAAACTGCCCGCCGACATCTCAGTGAAGCGATTAGGTTGAATGATCCATTGAGTGTTCGGACAGCTAGGACAGAATATAGGAAGGCCCAGTTGAAGGCAAAAAAGGAATGGGATGAAAACAGATGGCAGGATCTTAGATCGGCCTGTGCCAATAACAACTCCCAACGGTTCTGGAATCTGGTCAAATGGGGCAGGGGGGCTACCGTCCCCAGCCACAGAATCATGTAGCCCAGGACCAATGGGTATTTCATTTTGAATCCCAGTATGCAAATGGGCCTGAAGAAGCCAACGCCATAGCACTCCCTCACAACTACTATCTTGACAAGGTCTTCACCGTAGCTGACGTCGATGTGGCCCTTAGTACAATCATGGGGGCAGGGCGCCGGGGATTGACAGCATTTCTGCTGATATTTTCCTCCACAATAAGCCTTGGTGGAATATGTATATCTTGATATTGGCTAATGCGATTGCCCTTGGGGCTCCTGTCCCTGATTCCTGGAGAGGGGCAGAGATTATTCCATTATACAAAAAGGGTGACAAGTCCCTCCCAGGGAACTATAGGCCTATCAGCCTAATCGACTCTATCCAAAAGACAGTAGCTCGATTGGTGCTAGACAAGGTCCAAGACTGGATAGAGGAACAGGAAATTATCACCCCGCTACAGGCGGGCTTTCGGAACCACATCAGCACGATCGATCAAGTATTTCGGTTCAGGCTATTACATTGGCGAACCGTGGTCTTAGGCAAGGGTAGCATGTATGCTGCCTTTGTCGACCTTAAGTCAGCTTTTGACCTGGTTTCGCGTAGTAAGCTTTGGGTTGTTTTGCAGGACCTAGGGATACCTCCTGAACTGCTCTCCCTAATAGCGTGCCTTCATGAAGACAACTTTGCCCAAATACGTCGGGGTAGGCAGGGTAATGTCACCAGTCCCTTTCCTGTAGCGAAGGGGGTACGCCAAGGATGCGTATTGACCCCTACCCTATTTTCCCTTTTTATTAATGGGATTGCTGAGTTTCTATTATCGGTTCCTACAGATGCTCCAGTCCTTGCAGGTTCTCCAATTCCCATTTTAATGTTCGCCGATGATACATTGATCATTTCTAAAACCCCTAGTGGATTACAGCGAGCTCTAACTCTCTTTGAGAAATTTTGCTCCCTACAAGGCCTAGATATCAATGTGGCGAAAACAAAATTCATGACTTTTAATCAACAAAGATCTTTTAAAGGAAGCATATTTTTAGACAAGAGGCCACTAGAACAAGTTAACGCATTCACCTATCTAGGGGTTATCCTGCAAAAAGATATGAGATGGGGGCACCAGATTGACAATGCTTCGTTAAAATATCGGCAATTATCAGGGGCCATACACAGTGAGTTTAATGCCTCCCTGACTAAGCCAGTTAGCCCGGTCTTACAAATTTATAATATGAAAGTGATCAGCTCAGTGCTATACGGGGCGGAACTTTGGGGGTTCGAAAACCTGTCTAAGTTATTATTCGCTGAAAACAGGTTCCCGAGCAACATCATCAACCTCCCCCAAAGTACTCCGGCCCTTCCACTATTACAAGATCTGGGCAGGAAAGCATTGGCTGATCTAGCAAGGCTGCGTCCCATCTTCTACTGGCGGAGAATATGGTGTACCTTAGAACTTTCACCATACGCCGCAGGCCTTAAAGATGTAATCATGTCAGATCGGTTTCATAAGATCAGTTGGCTGAGGGCGGTTAGAGCTTCCCTGGTGAGTATTGGTAAGTCTGAGTTGTGGGAAAATCCATTGTGTTGCCAATTCCCCTCTAAAGAGATTATAAAAGAAAGATATTGGGAATTGGTTTACCACAACAGCTTCAGAGATAGTGATAGTTCATCGCTAACCGGGGCTTTTTTAACAGTCAAACCTTGGCCAAGTCTGTAACGGTACTGGGACGTCATATCCAAACCCTTCGATCGGAAGTTGTACTTCCAATTCAGAGTGGGCACTTTGCCATTAAGAACATATACAACAAAATGGGCCAAATCAAGCAATAGTAAATGTCCCTTTTGCAATGCACTGGATGAGTCCTATGCCCACGTACTGTTTGTCTGCCCTGCCTATTCTGGCCCCCGCAAAGCGTGTCTGACACCAATTTGTAGGAACTTGGGCACTAGAACGAGTAGCATCGCTCTAAGAATATTGTGTACTGACACGTTGCAGTGTATTACAATAGCAGTAGCCAAGTTCCTAAGCTGGATGTGGATAATCAGATCCCGTACTACAGATGTTACATAAAATCTACCAATCTTATCTGACTGAGTGTTCCAGTTATATTTCAGTGGTGATGTCTGAAATCAAGTTCCCTAGCCATTTTTTACTCATTATGGATCTTAATATTAATATGATATGCATTCTTTTTAAACCTGATAATGTTTTAACTTGGATCATGTTTGTTGTATGAAATTTCGACTTTTTATTCTATGAATTCATTGTATTTTGATATTGAAAATTTCATTGCTGTTTTATCTGTGATCTGCTTTTATGACATAAATTGTCGAATAAAGCTTTTTGGAATCAGATAGGGAATATCAACTTCTTGAGCTTGAGAAAGCTAGGCTTAGGCTCAGGCAAGAGCAGTTGGCCCTTGATAAAGAGTCCCTAGAAGTCCAGAGAGCAAGACAAAAGTTGAGACTAGAGTTCCATGGTGGCAGCAACAGTGTCCCTAGAGTTAAGGGACATTCCTTTGATAATAGGAACCTGAGCAAGATTATCCCTCACTACCATGTTGGGGATGACATCCACAAATGGATAACTGCTTTAGAGAGGGCCTGTAAAGTTCAGAGGATCCCTCAAGAGCAGTGGGCAGCTATCTTGTGGCTCTCCTTTGCTGACAAAGGTAGAGATAAGCTCCTCACTGTTAGAGAAGAGGATGCTGACAACTACTCAATCTTGAAGAGTGCTCTCATTGATAGGTTGGCTTACCACTGAACAGTATAGGATTAAGTTCAGAGACACCCAGAAAACACAGACTCAGGATTGGGTAGACTTTGTGGATAGTGCCATTAAGGCCCTAGAAGGCTGGTTGCTTGGCAGCAAAGTGAATGATTTCGAGGGATTATACAATTTGATTATGAGGGAGCAGACCCTTAATAATTGCCAAAATCAGTTATTGCATCAATATCTGGTTGACTCTGATCTGACTTCTCCCCAAGAATTGGGAAAGAAGGCAGATAAGTGGGTCAGAACCAGGGTGAAGCAGAAAAACCAGAACAATGGTGGTGACCAAAAGAAGCAAGATTCTAAAACTCCAGATAAGGGTGTGGACAAGGGTAAAGATCAAAAACAGTCTTCATCAGGGCCTCAAAAACCTGCATCTGAGGGGGAGTCACAATCCAACGAAGGTAAAGGCAAAAAGAAACCTTGGTGCTATCTCTGTAAACAGAAGACCCATTGGACAAGAGATGCTGATTGTCCAAAAGCCAAGGAAAATCCTCCTACCACCACTGCCCCTAAGGCAACTGCTCCCCCTAGCACAAGTACAAGTGGTGGTACAGGGAACAAGGGATTAGTAGGGTTAATCTTGGGCTCTGAGATGAGTTCTGGCCTAGTCAGAACTCCAGCTCAGGCTGTGCTTGTCTGTGATGATGGCATGGATATTGCCACCCTATTTGTCAGTCCCAGCAATCTGGGCAAATACAGACAACAGCCTTTAATCAATGGTAAGGAGGCCATGGCATACAGGGACAGGTGCAAGTGTCACTACGGTGACAGAGGATCTTGTGGCCCCTGACCAAATCATACTTGGAGAAATGTACCAAGTGACCAATGCAAACAAGGTCAAGGCTGACCATTCCTTGGCAGTTGTTAATTTCAGCTGGGCCTAAGAAGGTTGTGGTTAGCTCAGACCTACCAGTAGAATGTTTGTTGGGCAATGATTTGGAGACTTCAGCCTGGGCTGAAGTGGAACTTAGGACTCATGCAGCAATGCTGGACATCTCTGCAGATGTGTTTGCTGTGACCAGGTCACAGGCCAAACTGACTAACAATAAACAGGCCCTTGATCCTGGAACAATGGACCAGGTGCCTTCCAAAAGAAGGAGCAGGAGGGGTAAGGCTGTGTCTTCCTCCCAGACTCAGAGTGAGGATCAGTCTCTTGAGGGAGATGATCCTAGTCCCTGTAAAGGAACTGTCTCAGATGAACTTGAACCTGGCCAGGTTGAATTCTTGGGGACAGGGGGCCGTTCCAGAGCAGACTTGAGTTTGGAGCAGCACACCTGCCCCTCTCTTGAACCCCACAGGCAGCAAGCTGCTGCTGAGGCTGCTGGGAGTGTCAGTGGATTCCACAGGATCTATTGGGATGAGGGACTCCTTTAATCAGAGGGTAGAGACCCCAGGCCTGGTGCCACCAGGAGGTTGGTCATAACTCTGAAGTTTAGGGGCTTCCTACTCACCTTGGCACATGATATTCCCTTAGCAGAACACCTAGGCCAAAGTAAGATTTGGGACAGGCTTGGCCCTCACTTTCACTGGCCTCACATGTCTGAGGACACCAAGGAGTTTTGTCACTCCTGTGCCACCTGCCAAGCCAGTGGTAAGTCAGGTGGTACCCCAAAGGCCCCCCTCATACCACTACCAGTGGTCCCATGAACCATCCTATAGCATCTGGACACAGTTACATACTAGTGGTGGTGGAACATGCCACTAGGTATCCAGAAGTAATACCCCTTAGAACACAGCCCCTGTGTTGGCCAGGGCCCTCCTTGGAATCTTTTCCAGAGTGGGTTTCCCTAAGGAGGTCCTAACTGACAAAGGTACAAACTTCATGTCAAGTTATATCACTGCAATGTGGAAGGAGTGTGGGGTGAAATATAAGTTCACCACACCCTATCACCCACAATGCAATGGGTTAGTTAAAATGTTCAACAAAACCCTCAAGGGCATGATCATGGGCCTCCCAGAAAAGCTTAGGCAAAAATGGGATTTTCTGTTGCCCTGCCTTCTCCTTGCCTACAGAGAGGTCCCACAGAAGGGGGTTGGCTACAGCCCTTTTGAACTTCTGTTTAGGCATCCAGTTAGGGGTCCCCTGCGTTTGGTGAAGGAGCGATGAGAGTGACCTCTCAAACCTCCTAAACAAGACAATGCGGACTATGTACTTGGTCTCCACTCCAAGATGGCTGAGTACATGAAGAAGGCCAGCAAAAACCTTGAGGCAAGTCAAGAATTACAGAAAGCTTGGCATGACCAAAAGGCTGTTCTGACTGTCAGAAGGCATTTGATGATCTAAAGCAGGCCATGTGCACTGCTCCCATTCTGCAGAGTCCTGACTACTCCAAGCAATTTATTGTCCAAACAGATGCATCTGAGTTGGGGGTAGGGGCTGTGTTGTCACAACTTAATGCAGAGGGTCAGGATCAACCAGTAGCTTTTATCAGCAGAAGGTTGACCCCCAGAGAGAAACGTTGGTCAGCTATAGAAAGGGAAGCCTTTGCTGTGGTCTGGGCCCTGAAGAAGCTGAGGCCATACCTGTTTGGTACTCACTTCATTGTTCAGATAGACCATAAGCCCCTCCTATGGCTAAAACAGATGAAGGGTGAAAACCCCAAACTTTTGAGTTGGTCCATTTCCCTACAGGGGATGAACTATACAATGGAACATAGACCTGGGAGTAACCATGCCAATGCAGATGGACTCTCCAGATATTTCCACTTAGAAAATGAAGACTCAACCGGGCAAGGTTAGTCTCATCTCCTTGCGTTTGAGGGGGGGGGTTGTGTAGGAAAGTAGGACCTGCTTCTTATGGTTACCCCCACTTTTTGCTAAATGTGATACTGTTTTTGACAAGTCTGACTGGGATTCTGCTAATCAGGACCCCAGTCTATTTGCTTTCTCCTTAAACTGTTATGTTATGTACTTAGGTACACTCCAGATTGGATACTGGGGTACCCTTGTCAGTCCCTAGTATATGGTACCCATGTACCCAGGGCATAGGTACCCCATAGGCCTCCCATGGGTTGAAGCATGTATTATGCCTCCCATGAGAGGCCATGCAAAATGGAACTACAGGCCTGCCATTGCAGCCTGTGTAAGTTGGTGCATGCACCACTTACTCAAGATATAGGTTTACTATATCTAAGGGTCACTGCAGTTAAAACCTATAAGTCACATCGCTAGCAAGCCTCTACAATCCTGAGGGCAGGGTGCTTTGTTCTAAGTGAGAGGGTGCCACTGCATGAGCAGAACACCTCTGCAGCCTACGGAGTCCATTCTCCCGGGTTGTCAGTGAAGCAGCCATATACGACATATAGAGGGGCATTACGCGACCGTGTGATGACCAACTCTAAAACGGCTGAAACTAACCCTATCGTGTTTGGTGTCAAACATGTCAGAATCATATCCCCACTATGATTCCACCCCTCAGAAGCGAGCTTCGTGGGGTCCCTGGTGTTCCTGGTACCAGCCTTCTAGTCCCGGAGAGCACAAAATTGTTGCTGCCGACCAGAGACACATTTCTGCCCTCCTGCTGCTTAGCCAAGCTCGAGCAGGGGAAGGCAGAACAATAGGCATCCTGTCACAGGGAGGTGTGACCACCTCCCAGACAGGATTTAGTGTGTTAGGGCTGAGTGGGTGCGCTTGCCAGCGACTGAAAGTCTGCATGAGGGGCACATTTGTTGTCCCTGTGCATAGTCCTGTTCAAACCAGTCCTGGGAGCCGTTGGCTCCCGCTCTGGCTCGAAACTGGACAAAGGACATGGGATTAACCTCCACATTGTCCAGGCCCTCCCCTGGAAGGGTCCCCTGAATCTTGCCAACCCTCTTCTGTGGGTACTTAAGGGCTTACCTGGCTGTAGGACCTTAGATTCGACATGGACAAGATTCTGAACCAGAAACCACTGAGCTTTGACCGTCTGGACACTCTGGACTTTGCTAGACTTCGTTTGGGTCCGACTTTGTCTCCCACTCAGTCTGCTGCATCGTCTGTTCCCGTGCACCATACAGGATCTGTGCAGGACCTGTGTAGCATTACGGACAACCAAAGATATCTCCCTTGGAGTGAAGGAGTCACTCCCCTGAAATCGCAGGCACCTCAACACTGTTGTCTGGTCTGCTGATCCTGAGTTCCTACGGACTCCGAAGGCTTCAGCAACACAGAAGGTGGGTTTCTACATCCCTCCAGGTTTGAGCTGTCCTCTCACCAAGTTTGAGGTCAGAATCCCTCGTGGGGGCTGCAATACCTGAACCCCTGTACACCTCGTACATTTGCAAGTGCATATGCTTGTTGGCATTTCACGAACAAGTGCATTGGGCTCCGAGTAGCCCCAACCTCTGGCACCATTTCCTACCAAGAACTTTGACCTCCTCGCACCGAGTGCCCCGTGGGCTGTTGTTTGGTGAAATTGCTTGAGGTCCTCTCGCGACTCCTGTGCCTCCGGCCTGTGGGTCCATTTGAGGGTCAACTTTGCTTTTCTTGGGCTCCCCCAGTTGCTATAGGCTTGCCCTGACTCCCATGAGTTTGGTGAGTCTCCTGGACCTTGCTGGTCCGTTCCGCACACATCCTTGACCTTCTGCGTGGGTTGCTGTTGACAAGGCTTGTTGGTGCTCCCGCCGGACACCGACCCCTCAGCACTCGACATCCTTTGTGGAACAGCTCATATCCGGCTCCTGGTCATCCTCAACGTCTCCTGGTCCCCGTAGCTGCAGAGTCAAGGACTCCATCAACGCACCTGAAGCACCTGACATCGGTGGGCATTCGTCTACCGAGCCCCTGGTCATTCTTGAGTGACCCAGACTCTGTCCCATCTGCTTTCAGGTACTCTTCGACAAGAATCCACCTTTGGATTCAAACGGACACTTTTCTTCCTTTCAGCAGCGGCTCTTCTTCGAAGTCCTCCATTGGGTTCGACGGCGGTTTCCGACGCCACTTCAGACCTATGCACCCGGCTTCCCTGGGATAGGTAACTTGGATACCTCAGTATCGACTTGTGGGGTGGCTCTCCAACCTTCTGTCTTCCACGGGGTTTCTTCGAAGTCCACTGGGAAGGGTCCTTAAACTCTAAAACTTCAACCGCAACTTTCCTATAGAATTGTACGGAGCACGAGGTTGTGTTCCCACACTGCACCCGTCCTCCGTGGGGTCCCTACTTACTCACCTTGGGTGGTTCCTTGGGGTCCCAGCGATTCTACATTCTCTAGACACTGTCTTGACTCGAGTCGTGGTTCTTATACCACTTTCTTAGTATATGGTTTGGTCCCCCTGGGGCACACTGTGTATTAGTGCTATTTACTGTCATTTGTGTGCTTAAGTATTGTGTGCTTTGTGATTATCTCTGTGTAGGAGATACTGTATCGTACTAGATAGTGTTATACTAATAAATACATATTTTTATAACTACTGTGTGGTTCTCCTTTCATTTAACCAATACTATAAGATTGCATTCTGGTAAAACAAGCTGCTTAACATTCCTTCAAGACTAAGCCTGAAGGCTGCTCTCCACAGTTATCACTTGGATAGCTTTCTAAGGTTATCCTTGACCTCTTAAACCATCATAAGGGTTGTTTGGACTGGTGTAAGGTGCCCACTTTAATTAGTGGACAGCATATACCAGGCCAACTTCTCACATTCTGTCAATTAATGTGTCACATTAATGGGTATCTGATGTTACAGTGATGCATCTTATCGCCGGGCCTTACTACCTACGGAACCCATTTTTTATATATATGCACATCTACACCCACATGCTCTCACTAATAGAAGCAGTGTGTGTGCCTGATGCATAGTTTTTTTTAGTTTTTTTTTTAACATTTTTTTTATTGAGTTTACAGTTACAGCAATTGAAGAAAAACAGCATAGCGTTGCAGTGCAGAAATCAAGAAAATCAAAGTAGAACAATATCTACTTGGTCAAAATATCCAAGTGTATACATACAAGACCCATGTAGCAACAGTTACATAATCCGTACAGTAAGGAAGGAACAAAATAACCAGTTAGGTACACATCAGTTTCTACATTGATGCATTTACACTCTCTATGTCTCTGTCGGTTACAATACTAGCGGGCGCAGGCCGCTCCTGCGATGGAGTGTTATCACCATCCCGTGTTGCCATGAGGTAGGTCTGAAATGGTAACCAAATATCCACTGGTCTAGAGGCCGGCGGCTGCAGCTGTGCATAGGTGTCACTGATGGTGTTGCAATATGTCATGCTGTGTAGCCAGGTTTGAAGTCTGGGGGTGAATGCGCAAGCCCACCTGATGGCAATCTCACGCTTGGCAATTAGAAGCGCAATGGCAACGAAGCGACGCCTAGACTTAGGGAGGTCGTGCACGTACCCCAGTAGGGCCATCAAGGGTGAGGGTAAAATCTCCATTTCAACCATCTTGGATAGTTCCCCAAAGACCGACCTCCAATAGCGCTCTAGTCTGGTACAGGTCCATGTCATGTGTGCGAAGTCGGCCCCCGGGGAATGACACCTTGGGCAGGCATTTGACCGGGTGGGGTCAATGCGATGCAGTTTGCTGGGTGTCACATATGCCCTCCATAAATATGTAAAATGTAGCAACTTGTGCCGATGATTAGGGGACACTCTACGTATCTGTGCACAGCACCGACCCCACTGCCCATCCGTAAGCGTGTAACCAAGATCGCGCTCCCACGCCGCACGCACGTCCGTTTCATGACACGGAATTACGCCACCGCCGCCTTGTACATACGGGCCATCAAATGGCTCCCGTCCCCATCCTTAATCACCCCCGTAAGAATTGGGAATTCAGAAGGTTCCAAGGGGTAACTGCTCAAGCATGCGCGCAGCGCCCTTTGTAGTCTGAGCAGTACAAATTGGTCCATTATGGTGGCGTTTCTGAAACGTGGGTCTTCCGTTCGAGAGAAAATGTGCCTGCCCGGAAACAAATCTCCAAAGGTTATGAGATGGTATTTCGCCAGTGTGCGTTTCACTAAAGTCTCCTGAAGGATAGGTACCCAGCCATTTCCCGCGAGAGGTAGCGCAGAAGAGTACAATACACAAGATCCCGTCACTCGCAACAGCTTATGCCATGCCCAACTGGTTGTGGACAGTGTCTGGATGTCTTGCGGATCACACGGGAACCCAGACGGTAACAATGTGTGGAGAGGCGCAGGAAGCGCCAAGTCGGCCTCTGGGCGATGATATGGGATCCCAACGTCTGCATGGTACCAGTGGCGGGCAAAACTTGCTTGCGCCACCAGATAATAAATCTGGAAGTTTGGCACCCCAAACCCGCCCCTCTCATATGGCAGTACCAAGGTTTCCCAGCGGATGCGGGCGGGGCTGTTTGCCACCCCACACCAGCCGTATCAGCAAGGTACGCAGGTGGGTGAAAAAGCTGTTATAGAGCGGAATCGGGATGTTTTGGAAAATATATAAAAATTGTGGTAGTACCACCATTTTAATTAAAGCTATTCTTCCAGCCATTGATAGGGGCAGTTTTAGCCAACGTTCTATGTTGCATCTCAACTTTTCAACCACCGGGCCGTAATTCAGTTGGAGGATACAGTCTTTTTCTCTGTGGCTATGGACACCTAAGTATCTCACGGAGTCATCGCACCAGGACAGTGGATAGTCCCCCATCCTGCAACAGCTCGCCTCGGTCAATTGAAACACTTCCGACTTCTCCCAGTTTATGCACAAGCCCGACTTAGTATCATATCTAGTCACTTCCCGGAGTAGAGGTGTCAAATTGTCGTCCGGGTTACGTACGTATAGGATAATATCGTCGGCATATAGAGTGAGTAGTAGAGGGCCAGTATTGAATTGCAGCCCGCCGTGACTATTCCTTTCCAACAGATGTCTCACTAGGGGGTCGAGCGCAATTACGAATAACAGGGGGGATAGCGGGCAGCCCTGACGTGTTCCACGCGAGAGTTGGAATGCACTGGTTAGAGTACCGTTGAGACGAATACGCACTGTGGGGGCAGTGTACAACAATCTGACTACTGCCAGCAATCGCTCCGGTACTCCCAGCCTCCCCAGAGTGGCATACAGAAAGGGCCACTCACGCGAGTCAAATGCTTTCTCAGCATCAAGGAGGACAGCGGCCGCCGGGACCAGCGGCGATATCCGATGTAGTGTAGCAAACAACATACGGAGATTGAGAGCCGTCGATTTATGGGGGATGAAACCCGACTGTGCTGGAGAGATCAACTTTTCCACGATTAATGCTAACCTAGTAGCTAACATCTTAGCTAATATTTTATTGTCAAAATTTAGGAGGGAAAGAGGTCGGTATGAGCCACATTTCTGGCCGTCCTTTCCAGGTTTGGGCAATAAGATTATGACTGCCTCCCGCAACGTGGGTGGGAGCTCTCCTGTCTCTATTGCCTCCTGGTACAAGTCAATGAGATCTGGCGTAAGTAGGCTTTTGTACTTTTTATAGAAACAGCCCGTGAACCCGTCGAGCCCTGGTGCCTTGGAACCGTCCAGTGCGTTAATAGCCTCAGTCACCTCATCTTCCGTGAAGGGTTCAGCCAGGAACTCCTGGTGAGCCTTTTCCATCCAGACCAGTGATACCTCATCAAGGTAATCACTGTTGTCCAGGGGGGTGTTGGTGCTTTTGGAGGTGTATAATGTTTTGTAGTAACTAAGTACCTCGTCTAGAAACCCAACAGTGCCAGTTATTCGCTCCTGATCCTGTCCAATTAATTCAGTTATATAGGTGGGTTTGCGGGATTGCTGCATCATTCTGGCTAGCGTCCTACCAGGTCTCTCACCCTCCCTGTAGCGCCTTGCCACAGCATATTTACCTAAAAAATGTGCCTCCCGCTCCGCGGCCTCCCTAAATTCTGTCATTAGCGTTGCCCGTTTTTATAGATCAGGGGGGCCAGCATTAGCGTCTGCATTACGATCTATCTCAAGGAGCTGTGTTTCTATCAGCTCTAGTGTGCGGCGCAGATCTCGGAGCACCCCAGCAATCTTCGAAATACACCCCCCCTAGCATATGCCTTAAATGGCTTCCCTCAGCGTGCTCTTAGTTTTCACTGACCCTACGTTTATTTGAAAGTACTCAACTATGGCTTCCGCTAATTCTGCTGCAAAAACAGTGTCCCTCAGGGCCATATCAGGAAATCGGCACGGCCGCTCTACCCCCCCCCCCGCTCTGGGAATCTTCAGTTTAACCACCACTGGAGAATGATCTGAGAACGTGCACGGTAGGTGGGCAACTGTGTCAACCCACAGCACCACACTGGCGGATAGGCACCAATAATCCAGACGTGTCCAAGTGTTGTGGGACGCTGAGTAGTGAGTGTACCCCTCGCGGTCAGCACTGTGATATCTCCATACATCAACTAGCCCAAAGCGTTCTATAGTGTCCAACACCACCCGTCTCGCCCTAGGTTTCGTAGCCATCGCATGCGTCGTGCTATCCCTCTCTGGGTTGAGCAACAAGTTAAAGTCCCCCCCCCATATATATGTGATCTGCCGCCATACGTTCCATATGTGAATGAACGGTGTCAAAGAAATCGGGGTTATCAACATTAGGAGCATATATGTTAACAAAGAGGACAGAGTGCTCGAGCAGACAGCCCTTCACCAGTATGTAACGCCCTCCCACATCACAATAGACCTCCTCCTCCTGGAATGGCACCCGCTTCTGAATCAACACTGCAACCCCTCTGGCGTATGAGCTGTAGCCTGCAAAATATTTATGTGCCCCCCAACCGGATACCAACGACGTCTTAGCGTTTACTGCAAGATGAGTCTCCAATAGAAAGGCAATGTCCACCTGGTGGCGTTGCATATAGTTAGTTACTTGTTTGCATTTGCGAGTATTGTTTAACTTCCTAACATTCCAAGACATCATAACCACACTGGCCTCTGCGTTTACCTTATTAACCATGATCTGTATCCGGCATTTGTATCACCCAGGCACCTGGCCCTGCATGACTGCCCTGCAAATGGCAACTGTAAAAAACCCAAACTACGAACATTAGCCTATCTACCCACACCCCTCCCTCCCTCCACCTATCCCCCTTACCCAACTCTAGGGGGAAATCCCTGTCTGTAACCAATATGAAAGACTGATATACACAAAAACAAAACATAGCATGTACCCACAAAAACTTAAACAGGTGCACCTGCACTTGGGGGGTGGCGACCCCCCACCACTGCCCCGTATCCCGGCACGTGTGCCTGTGATTAGTATGTTAGTTATCCATGACGGTGTCCCAACGCATCCAGGCACTGGTTCCCAGCAGTGCAGCCATTAATCTATTGAACACAATAGCTCTCGCTCATCTCGCTGAAGTAAGAGTACCATGGGCCTAACTGGCCGTGAAAAGATCAGCACTGGAGCCTGAGTTTGGGATGTCCTGTGAACGCTGCGGCGACGGGGCACCTTGTCCCTTCCCAGCATTGGAGTATTTCTGGCAGAATTCTTGGGCTTCATGGGGCGAGTCAAACACTCAGGATCATCCGTCGACGTCGACATTCAGTCTCGCTGGATACAGCATTTCATACCGTAGCCCCATCTTTCGCAGGGCCGCCTTTACCCCGCGTACTTCCTGCATGCTTCCTGAACCATAGCAGTGAAGTCGGGATACAGGGAGATGACGACCCCTGCCACTCAAGGTGGCCCTTCTCCCGTGCCAGCCGTAAAGCCGTGTCCCTGTCTCTGAAATTCAGGAAGTGTGCTATGATTGGCCTCGGTGGGCAGCCGGGGTTGGGTCTTGGCCCCAAGATACGATGTGCACGTTCGACCACAAAGGTTGATGTGAATGACTCACCCCCAAATATGTCAGTGAACAGCTTTTCAACGAAGTGGTCAAACCGCCCGGTATTGGTGGATTCAGGCACACCCATGATGCGAACGTTGTTCCTACGCCCTCGCGCTTCTAAATCTTCATTCTTGATGGCGACAGCCTTGAGAAGTTTTTCCAGCCGTTCACATCTCTTGGTTGTCTGGGCCGCGCCATCTTCCAGGTCGGAGATTCTGCCCTCCGCTGCTGTCAATCGCCCTTCTTGCTGGTCCAATCGAGCCCCCATGGATTCTAGCCTCTTATCCAGGGCATCGAAGCGAGTGTCCAGTGCCCTGAAGCCCGCTCTCAGTTCCAGCAGCAGGTTGTTGGGCCCAGTGACCTCCGCGGTGTGTGTCTCACCTCCTTCCGCCATGTTGGTCTGTGGTGGCGCAGTACTGGTAGCCGGCGGTTTGAAGGGCAGGGTGCTTGGTTTGGGGTCTTTGCGCCCCATGCCCCACTCCGTTGATATGGTGGGCAGTTATGGGGGAGCCCAGGTCGTGGGGGAGGAGGAGTCCACAGCTCAAGTGCACCACAGCCCTCCTTTTAAGTGTGTCTCCATATACGCCCCAGCAGGTGTAGTACCACTGCGCAGCTACCACCAGGCATATCCTATGTGGTATCCCAAACTCTGCACTGCCTCGCAATGTTTGCAGTGGGCGCCTTGGGCAAAGATATGGCGGCTACCCAGCTGCCAAGTGCGCACCATCTCTGTCATGCACGTTGGACATACGACGGAAGGATCACCAGTACTCCTGGAAGTTCCTGCAGGCGTCCCACGACCCAGGCCAACTATCGGCGCGCCCGTGTGGCGCAGCAATCTTCGGCCCAGTTGGGCCCGACAGCGCACCTCAAGCCTGCAACTGTGTGCGGGCTCGCGGCCGCAGCCGGGGTAGTCCCGGTGGGTGCCACAGTTAACGGCCGGGCGGCCGGTCCGCAAGCCCGCCTGCGGCCCATGACACAGCGGGGCTTCCGGGGAGAACCTGTGCCCCACAACGTGTCACCTGGCCACCACAAGCCCCCACCACAGCCGCTCACCTGACATCTGCTGCCGCTCATCCACGCCACAGGTCAGACCCCGCAGTCTACACTCCGGATCTGACTGGAGCACAACTCGAGCTCCCGGCTCCACTCAGTGTTGTAGGCCGCAACGATCCTCGCCTCCACAGCACGGCGCCGATCCGAGCCACAGGTCACAACCGGGCATCGTCCCGCACCGGAGGCCGCACCATCACCTCCCACATCGCCCGCAATATTCTGGATCACGGGGACCCCGCCATGAGCGCCAGGATGGACATGAAGTCGGGAAACAGTGGCGGAGCAACAAGCCTACGCGGCCATCACAGTCGGCGGCTTAGCCACGCCCTGTCCTTGATGCATGGTTACAAAGTGCACAAGCAGCAACACACATATCCCCACACAAACTGCACAACACAAAAATGTTCTTACACACAAAATCCCACCCAAAACCGTGAAAATGTTTTCTCACATGCTAAAATACCAACACATATATTTACACAATCACACATTAGCCACCTAGAGAATTTGACAAATGAGGGGACTCAGATATAGGCAGACACGTACACTAACACATCAAAAAACAGGTAAGAATGCATACACTCCCCACACTGTATTACAGTTCATCCATGGGCACATTGTGGCAATAGCTGACATACGTGAGATTTCTTGTGGTTCCGTCATCCACCTGCCAATAAACAATACTTCTTCCTAAATTTCCATTAGATGATACTAAGAGCCTCGTTGATATTTCCACACCTTAAGGCCCCTGTAATGACATTTAATCAATTAGAGATTGCTGCTCGCATAAGTCTCTCACGATAATTATTCTGTGTGCATATTGGCACCGGGAGTACAGTACTGCACAAGCATGTAATTAAAGCATACAGAAATGCCGTACTACTGCTCCTGCCAATTGTCTCCACATGCATTCATGTTACTAACACCCATGTGCAGAACTAACAATGATCCAGTGATATATTGTGCCGCTCCTGCTAACATACAGATCATTGAAATGCCTGCAATCTTTGCACTGCAAATAGGGCTTTAAAAGAGAACACCTCGCTATCACCTGCTCTTAATGGAACATGCAACAAAGATATCAAAAGCACTGACCTTCTTCTTGCAGGTGTGATGGAGGTTTACCAAGGTGTTGATAAGTCGACCTCACCCCCATAAGCGCAACTTCGTCACCTGAGATTCACAGGTTAGCGCTGGGGCGCCCATGGAGGAAAGGGGAAAGGGATGAGAGAAAGAAAGTGATCCAAAGTGAAAGAGCTGCTGACAAGCCTTCAATGACTCCTTTTGGGATGAGTCTTCCATCGAAATGCACGCAGAAGGATCAAAGGGAGAAGGGAGAAGACAGTTATTTAACAGCACACTACATTGTCTATTTGCCCTAGAGCTGGCAGAAGTTGTGTTGGTACGGGAAAGTCCTCTGCATGGTAAAGGCATGTACCCCTGCCCTAAGTGCCCAGCTGTACTGTTGTCTTATTCCCTAATGCTGATTTTTTTGTTATAGGCAAAAAAGATTTGTGTGCACAATGACATTCACCAGTCTTTACGGATTGTGGTCTTGTTGGACCAGGAGGGGCGTCCAAAGGGCTACCCTCATAGTGGTGGAAACCTACCGTCTTCACCAGGAGTTAAGCTGCACAAGCGCAGTGGTAGAAGCATAACGTGCAGTGAAAAGGACTTTTTTACCTTTTGTCACTGGAATGACGCCTACAGGCTCACTCACCTTTTAAACGTTTTGCTGCTGTGTGCTTGACTCACCCTTGGCCTACATCAGGTAGAATAATAGCACTGCATAGCACAGGGGTAGTGACTCTGCGCTAGATGTATGTGTGCCTGGGAAGGGCACAGTACAGGGATAGAGCAGTACTTTGTAATGCATGTGTGGATATGTACATGTACTGGGTGTATGTATGCCTGAGAGGAATACATTACATGAGAGATATAGTGCTGTGCAGTATGTGCACAATGAAAGCATTAGCTAGGTGTAAGTGTGCTTGCACAGAAGCACAATACATGAACGATGAAGTGTTGAGCAGCACGCACAAGGTGAGTGTGTGTTCTTGCAGTGTGTGTGTTTTATAAATAGCACACCCTAGTTGTACATAGAAAAGCATCAGTGCTGAACAGCACGCACAGACTGTTTGTGTGCTGAATGCAAGTGTACATGTAATTGTAAAATGCATAGAGGTAACAGTGCTGGACCAAAAGCGTGCTTTGAGTGTACACTGAGTAAGTGTGCCTGCAATGGTACATTACATGGAGGACATTGGGTTCCATTTTGGGAAGCCTGCCTAGTAAAAACATGAGGAGGAGAGAAATCCCCCCAGATAGAGGTTTGGATTGCTGCATTCCTATGAAAGTGTTGGATAGTGAAGGGGTAAAAATTACTATTTGCACTCCAATGAGGGCAACAGTAGGGAAAGTGTTGGATAGCGGAGGGGTAGAAAATACTATTCCCACTCCAGTGCGTGCAACACTAGGGAAAGTGTTGGATAGCGGAGGGGTAAAAAATACTATTCCCACTCCAGTTAGTGCAACAATAGTGAAAGTGTTGGATAGCGGAGGGGTAAAAAATACTATTCCCACTCCAGTTAGTGCAACAATAGGGAAAGTGTTGGATAGCGGAAGGGTAAAAATTAATATTCCCACTCCAGTCAGTTCAAAATTAAAAACAAACAGAATATCACTAACACAAAATATTAAAAAATAAAATAAAATGAAAAATATATAAAAATATTAAAAAATCTAAAAAATACAAACATATTATAATGTTAAATCGATATGACAAATACCTAGAAATATTATATTAAATAAATTTAAAAATAATTTACCAACAAATAACTATTTTTAATTAGTAATTATTTATAAACAAAAACATTAATTATTACATAAAATTAATCTTTTATATTTCCTACCCTATAACACCGCACAATTCACAACACACATCTAAATTTTAAAAAAAAGGTACCTCCATAATTAACATAATTAACAATCAATGAAAGAAATATTATTAATTAAAAAACAAATTAAAACAGATAAAAATGTATTTACTCCCCAAACGTTACCCCTATAAAACCAAAACTCACACAAAAAAACCCATTTACCCTAATTAATTATCAATTGATGAATTAATATTAATGATCAACTAATTATTAATTAATTAAACATAAATTACTTTCCACCCTCTACCGCTATAAACCCCACAATCCACACCAAAAAATCATTACACAATTTCCATAATTAATTTTAAAATAATAAATTATCAATTAACAACTACTTAATAATTAATTAAAAATAAATTACTTCCCACACTTTACCCCTATAAACCCCACAACTCAAATCTAAAATTAATTACACAATTGCCATATTTAAATTTTAATTAATTAATTAGCATTAATTAACAAAAAATTATTAATTAATTAAAAATAAATTACTTCCCACCCTATACCCTATAAACCCCACAACCCGCTCCTAAAAAAATGACACAATTAACATAATTAATTACCAATTAATTAATTAATAATAATGAACAACCAATTAATAATTACTTAATAATAAATTACTTCCTACAATTAGCACTATAAAATCTAATTTAAATAAATATTAATAAATTTAAAAAATATTAATTTATGATAATTCAATTACTTCCCACCCTTTACCCCTATAAACTCCACAACCCGCTCCTAAAAAAATAACATGATTACCATAATTAATTACAAAGTAATTAATTAATATTAATTAACAACCAATTATTAATTAATAATAAATTACTTCCCACAATTAACACTATAAATTCTAAATTAAATAAATATTACGAAATAAAAAATAATCATTAATTTATTATAATTAAATTACTTCCCACCCTATTCCCCTATAAACCCACAACCCACTGCGGAACTACAAAACGCAAAATTTAATTAAAATAAAATTGATAACTACTAAAAATGTAACACATATATTAAAAAACAAAAACAATACTTATAAAAAAAATAGATCACATACATTTAAAATACATACTAAAATACATAACACTAATAAAAAAATCGATATTTTAAACAACTATATTTTTGCAAACGATATTAATGACTTCGATATTTTCAAAAACGATATTTCTTACCTTAAAGTCGATATTCTTGA
This sequence comes from Calotriton arnoldi, assembly GCA_963921515.1. Taxonomy (NCBI): domain Eukaryota; kingdom Metazoa; phylum Chordata; class Amphibia; order Caudata; family Salamandridae; genus Calotriton; species Calotriton arnoldi. The sequence goes on from CAWUFW010004710.1 coordinate 480,160, forward strand.
CCACGATATTCTTGCTGTTGATATTTCCAACTCGATATTTGTGTAAGTCGACATTTCCAACTCTATATTCTGTCTGCATACCCTGCAAGACATCTGCCTGTGCCCAGGCCTGTAGGAAAAGGCCTGCTAGTATCACTTCTTGGGGAGGGGCTATCACCCAGGACACCAAGATCACCTGCCTCGGAGCCTGGAGCACCATTGTATGCCTGCTTGCCAAGACCAGTGTGCCCTGTGAGGGAGAGGAGAGCGTTTGAGAGAGCGAGGGCCAGTGGGGGGCCCTGCATGAGGATTCTCTGAGCAAAGTGTGAAGCTGTGCACCGATCGTGCCATTGCTCATTTGCTGTAGAGGCTCTGCCACCCCTGTATGCCAGGAGAGGGCCACATCGTTCTGAGCCATATCAGAAGTGCTGAGCGGGAAGCACAAAGCCACACCGCAGTGACTCCTGTATGCTAGAGGGGTCACTGGTGACCTGATTTTGGGTCAGGTGTACAGGACTTGTGACTGCTGAAATCGGCCACCCCGCCAGTATGGGCCAATGTAGGGAGGTCGATTGTATAAGGAGAGTCTGCTCCTAGCTCGTTAATTACTGCGGCTATGCCGTATGCAAAGAGAGGCTACCGGGACCACTTTGGCATCAGGTTTGGGTCATTGCCTGGCCTGAAAGAGTACTGCTGTGGCCAGCTGGTGAGTCCTCACACTGTGGTCTGCACCTGACGAAGTCCCCATGGTTCACGAGATGCCGCTGAGGACATCACACCCTTATTAGGGCTACTGTTGGGAGCCAGAAGGTCACACCAGCATTCCCCCTCTCTCTGCTAGGTGGAAGAGCAACTAACCTTTTGTGTCGGCCAAATGTGAGCAGCTCCCTTCACTGGAAACAGACCATCAGTGCCGCTCGACAGAAAGAGCCTACCCCGCCTTGTGCTTTCGCGTCCATCGCAAGCGGCCGTACGCCGCTGTACAGGATTCGGACTTGTGAGCGCCCGAGGAAAAGGACCTCGCTACACCGCTGAACACTACCATACCGCCAGAGCGGGCAAGACTAGAACTGGGCCTTTGGGGCCCCAGAGGAATTGCTGCTAACGACCCTGCCGCAAGATAGACACTTTTGACTAACTCCTCAAGAGTCAAAGGGAGAACTCTTGAGTACAGCCTAATAGTTTGCATACTAGATGTGGCCACCAGTGAATGGGAAATAACCCTGAGCATGTTACATGAAGGAGGGTGGACAGGGATTTGCCTGCTAACTACTAGTGCCCTGACCTCAAGGGGATTGTTATTGCTTCTGAATGTTGTATACATTAGCTTGTTTAGAGTTATTAGTAAAATACACTTATTTTTTTCAATAAAAGCTAGTGTTAGACCGGACATTGATTTATTGTGCGCAGTGTTTTCATTTTGAGCTATGAGTTGTGTAAAATTGACCTGTATCTACATACCCCCAAAGGAGCCTTAACTGCTTGACCACCGTTACCACTGAGAGTCAAGGGCAGCAGGGGTACATGGCCCACTTGCTCTGCACCCAGAGTAGTTTGGGTACCGTGACATCAGGAGTAAAAGGTCTCAACAACCACGGTTGGGCCCAGTAGCCCCTGCGTGCCTTGTGGCCCTCTGAAAGAGGTTCTGACATTGTGCCAGCACAATAGTCTCCAGGCTCAACCTGTCCTCTGTGAAGATTTAGGAACACCATTATGTGATGCCTAATGGTTAAAGGAACACTACATACTCTAAGGGCCTGATTACGATGTTGGTCGGAAACTAAACCGCCCGACTCCTTGTTGGATTCTGTTCCAACCGATCTGGGGTTTGCCATTCTGCCCGCCGATTATGAGTCTTCCGAACAACGTTCGGAAGGACTCCCATTGACTTCAATGGTAGCCTGTGTTCCGACGGACAACACAGGTTCCTATGGAGAAAATGGGTGTCTGCGGAAAACCTTGCACCCTGTCGCGGCCACCCTTTGGTGCCTGCCACACTGTGCATGGTTTTACAGGGTGGTCCCTTGGGAAACCCCCTCGACTCCAAACCAGAAGACTCAGGATGAAGGGGGGCCTGCAAGGGGCCCCCAAAGTTAGTTTCCAACAGCCTTTTCATGTCGGACAGACCGAGTCGGAAAGGCTGTTGGAATCCGACATTGTAATCAGTTGGTCGGAAAGGCTGTCCATTGAGCTGCACGAATCGGCTCCGACCAACTTGGATTCTCTGAATGCCGGTCGGGACCGATTCAGAATGACCCAACGGTTCGCCTTCCGACCACGAGCATCATAATCGGTCGGTCGGTCGGAAATGTTTCCGACCGAGTCAGGCGGATGGTTTCCGACACGGTCTAGGAGAATCTGACTCCGACCGACATCGTAATCAGGCCCTTAGTGTACACTTTAGTTGCTGTCCCCCCTTACAACCTAACTCATGCTTACCTCATGATCGCCTGTGCTGACTCATTTCTTCTGCTTCATCACAAAAGCACAGAAGCCTAATCTAACCCTGCTCTATCCTTCTCAGGAACTAGCCTTAAGCCTTGTAGAGTTTGCTGAAAGTTCCTTCAGGTAAATAAGTCTTATACGGATTGTGCACTGCCTAGTACTCTCTTGACCTGTGAACCTGTAAACCTGCTCATGTATCTAACCTGTCTGTCTGTCTTGTGCTTCTTTATATTCAAGGTCTGTCCTGGAAGATCATTCAGGATCGTGATGGCCATCAGGCCAAGCAGACAAGGTGATGCAATGGAGAACCAGCCGTGCCCAGATCTTGATTGTCTAGCAATTCTGGATGTGCAAATTTGAAATATTGGCTATTGTAAAGTTCAATCCCCTAACTGATAAAATTATGATCAATGCTCATCCAACAACTGAGACCAACGTTTGTGAGGCCATCAAAAGAAATGAACTGTGCTGCTGTTTCTGTTGCAAAAGAGGTTGAGGTCCACAGTGTTAGGACAAATTTAATAGGCATACCAAATAAGATGTCAGGATAACACAAAAGTTCTGATGAATTACTAAATTAACTGAAACATCTACTCTATATAAATTGTTTCACTTCTACTAGAGATACTGCCTACTGCCTGTTTGCAAATAGAGAAATTCAAAAATTCTCAACAATGTTTTTTACAGTTATATTGTAATTTTAGTGTCTGCATGCATGTGTAGCCTGTCTCTACCTGCTGTTTTTCAAAATTTTCAAATAATTCTGTAGAATAAATTGAGATTATTTATGACTAATGACGAACCCTGTTGTGTTCAATTCTATACATAGAATGTTAAAAATGTGTATGCAATAAATTCTGTCCTTGCAGTCTCTGTGTTGTTGGTCTGCTCTGCTGACTGGCAGATTAAAGTAAGCTCCCAAAAATCAGCACAACATATTGACCAAAAAGTGTGAATATTGCTGTCTGCTGTGAACACTGGGGAGAACTTAAATACCAGCCTACATGGGTATTGAAAACCTGATAACAGGGATTTAGACAAGTGAGGCATGCAGTCTATGAAGTGAGTGATAACACATATGTCTGTCTCCAAAAGCATAATCAGCCATCATATGGCTGAATTCAGTCATCAGAAACAGATTTGCCAACACAGCGAACCAGAAGTAAACATTAATGCTGATGACTGTTCTTTGGGAGGGAAAGCTGATCTATGTATTTTAGGTAATCCTCAGCTTCAGAGTCTAAGTAGTCGTCAAATGATGTTCGAAGACAGTGCTCATGCTTGTCAACCTGGGGAAACATGATGTGTACATGATGTGTACACAGGCAATTTGTGGTCAACTGATTGAGGTTAATGAGGAGAAAGGATGATGAGAAAACTTAATTGCAGAGTGTTTGTTTAGAGAAGGGGTTGGATGAAAACAAATGACAGATTTATGTTGTTATGAAGGAAGAAGAATCATGGGGCATGTTCCTTGGATCTATTGAAGTTATTGAGGTGGTAGGATTATGAGACGTGCTCATCGTGGTGTTTTGGAGAAAATGAGGTGTGGTGGGTTTGAGCTAGGGAAGTGGTAAATTGATTGTACTGCAATTGTGTATACCTGAATGTTAGACTAAATTGATTATATCATACTTTATCCAAATCCCTGAAACCCTCACCATGGTACATGGATGGGTGTGTAGCTCATTCTCATGTTCACTGTCACAGTCCGGTTCATTCTCATAGAGGAAAAGTACATGACATCTTGTGGCCAGGTTGTCGAATATGTAGGCCACTACCTTTATATGGCAGACTATTTCTGGTATTTACATTCGTATATTGGTGTAGAACTCTTCATTTCAGCCACAAACCATGATCAGTGGTGCTTGGTGTGTATAAGTCTATATTATTCTAATAAATGGTGCATTGTGGAGTTGCAGAGTGATGTATTAGTTAATAATGAAGAGTTCAATATCCATCCTCCTAAAATACCTAATATCCAATATTAGAGGGCAAAACACTTATTTTATTTAACGGACTCTCACCCACATATTTCTATGTGGCATGCTTCATCATCGAGACCTCTCCCAGCACAAGTGTCAGTACCAGGTAGGCTCAACCCTACTTTTGGAGGGAGCACTTTTAAGTAATTTGGATTCTCAATATTGGTAATGGATTACAATTGCCTGTAAGTGATAACCTGGTTATTAAATTTTATTATTAGGGCACCCTTGGCAGATTAAACCTAAGGCACAATACGGATTGCTTGTGGCTTCACCATCCACTGGTCAAAGTATTTCAGCTGATTCTGTTTGCCACTGAGGTCATCCAGCTTTCTTCAGAACCATCCAAATCCAAACTTAATAGAATATATGTTGTCATCTCTAATAATGTGGCCCTTACTCATGATATACATACCGGTCCCAGGATGCTTGTTTCCGGTCCAGGGAAGACATGGCTTGGCAGTTCGGGCTGGACTGTTCCCATGAGGCACAGGGTCAAGACTGATTTGCATATAGCTGTGTCTGAACTGGGGTGGCGAAGTGAGCTAAAGAATGATGATGGATTCAACCCAGATCTGTGACTGGGGGTGAGTGTCTGAAAAGTTTCAGCGCTCCGTCCATCATCTCCTTGTGTTTGCTTTGTTCGCCCTAAGTTGGCAGGGTATGCCCAGACGTGGGTCCCTTGCTCACTTTGCCACTGGATTCAAGCTAGCCTGGCTGATGAGGGCTGTTAGCCCGGAACCGGTCCCAGGATGCTTGTTTCCGGTCCAGGGAAGACATGGCTTGGCAGTTCGGGCTGGACTGTTCCCATGAGGCACAGGGTCAAGACTGATTTGCATATAGCTGTGTCTGAACTGGGGTGGCGAAGTGAGCTTAGAATGATGATGGATTCAATCCAGATCTGTGACTGGGGGTGAGTGTCTGAAAAGTTTCAGCGCTCCGTCCATCATCTCCTTGTGTTTGCTTTGTTCGCCCTAAGTTGGCAGGGTATGCCCAGACGTGGGTCCCTTGCTCACTTTGCCACTGGATTCAAGCTAGCCTGGCTGATGAGGGCTGTTAGCCCACAACCGGTCCCAGGATGCTTGTTTCCGGTCCAGGAAGACATGGCTTGGCAGTTCGGGCTGGACTGTTCCCATGACGCACAGGGTCAAGACTGATTTGCATATAGCTGTGTCTAAACTGGGGTGGCGTAGTGAGCTAAAGAATGATGATGGATTCAACCCAGATCTGTGACTGGGGGTGAGTGTCTGAAAAGTTTCAGCGCTCCGTCCATCATCTCCTTGTGTTTACATGCATTCTTGCCATGCACGCTTTGAGACAATAAATTAATGCCAAATTTTGGATACGGAATTTTGGTTTTTGAAACTGGGATTTTCCGGACTTCTCAATTTTTAGAAGAGGCTCCTATTTAGCCCCATAGGTCTTTACAGGTAGGCGGCCCTTGAGTCACACTTTCATCTAATGCCCCGTAATGCCTGAATGTTGTTGCAGTATAATAAACAGCGAGAGGCAACCTCCTATCTTTCGTTTATTCTCCCCAGAAATGGCCCAGGGAGGCCCTTTGTGTTTTTTAACAGGACTCTCTCCCACCATATACTCTTGTGACATGCTTCACCACAGAGTTCTCATCATGATACTATCTGTATCTGGACGGGCTCAACCTTGAAACAAGAGAGCGCTTTTTGCAAGGGGTGGGATCTAAAGGTTAATAATGCTTAGGGGTACTTCAATGTATTCCCTTTAATAGGAGGTCCCCTAGCACAATTAAAAGTGAAATGAGATGCATTTAGTTACTCTATCATCAGATGGGGCCTTCATGTTTCCTTCCCCTATTTTTGCCCATGCAGATCATGCGACTTTCTTCAGGACCAAATATGATCCTGCTAATAGTTTATTTTTACTGGTATCTATTTTATTATTGGTGTATTGTGCACACACACACACACATGCAGTACATACAAACCAGCCTGAGAGAACTTCTCTGTTATGACTGGTTTTTCCTTGTGACAATAGAATCAGGCGGACCTTGTTGTCAAAGATTCTTCAAAGGCCTGTCTGCCTTTGCATCCATTTAAAGGCTCCAGCACCACCCTCATATCTGTTGTTGCAGTTCACCACAACTCATGCATTTGCAAAGTTTGCTGTGGGCTAGAAACTCCTTCTACGCTTTTTCTTAAGGGAACATGAACTTGATAGACAGTGCAGTGAACTGTGCACACCTCTGTGAGTGATGCAGAGACCATTTGTACATTTATAGAATAAGCTGTTTTCTTACTGTAGCTGTTCTCTTTGGTAGTACCACCTGGGCTCTAGTGCAGTTTACCACTCCCATGCAATTTGCAACGTTTGCTGTGGAATACAAACTACTACTTTGCCTTTTGGTAGGGAAGGTGTGGTTTCCCACCTGCCTCAAAAGTGAATTAATTACAGTATATGGCTGAGGACGGGTTGGGTGATGCTGTTTACCAATGCACCAGTATGCTGGCAGAAGCCAGTGGAAACGAAAATTGAGGGGGCCCCCCTGCAAGGTACATGGAGGCCCCCCCTCCAGACTCAAACAGGGGCTCTCAGGCCAGGGTACTATGCTGAGGTGGCCCCTTGGAGCTTGGGTGCCCCCCGCACTGCGGGGGCCTATGTTACGCCACCCAGTAGAAAGTGGAAACTAATTTACAACTGCGAACAGCCTCTGCAGTAGTGGTGTCTTTGAGGATATTGTAGCACAGGCCATCCACCATGAGGGTAGGGGTGTGCGTAAGTTGAGTAATTTGCATCCGCATAATTACGCAAAATGTAATGCTATATTTTAAAGGGAAATATGTCTGTGCGCCCATTTTGGATGCGAGAATGAGTTTCACACTAAAAAAAAGAGTCAAAAACAGTATTGAGAACGAGAGCTGCTCGTGTTCTAGTTGTTTCCCTTGTTCCCGTGCTCTTGTGCTGTAATTGTGCCACAGATCCTTCGTAATTACGCAACATGGAGAATTGGCATAGTTTTGGAATTTGTTTTATAACAATCGAAGTATGAAATTTCTGACATTAAGCCGGCTTAATTAAAATTTTGGACGAGCCTACTAAAGAGGGAAAGCAGGCTCATATCAAGTGTATTCAGTTAGGAGAGCTTCTCCGTTTCGGTCCCATCCTCCTTCGGTGTTCACTCTTTTTTTTTTTTTTAAACAAACTTTATTGCCTTTTACATGTCTCTCAAACACTTCTCTGACTTCTTTACAGAAGAACACTTAACATTCTCAGCCTCGTTGTATCTCGTTTCCTGCATCGCATATACATGACAGTGTTGTTCCTGAGTCTATCCTGCCCGCTCAATATACAATGAAAATTCTTCCATGCATTTCCTAGGTTCCCCCCATCCCCCTCCCCCTCAACAAGGCAACTAAACCCTAATCCTCCCCCCGCACTGCTGTCTCCTAAAGTCGTCTGATGAGCTCTATGAATCACTTCCACTGTTCCTTGTGTTGTGTGACTGCGTTACTCTGTCGCCTCTTTTCCGGGTCTATTCCCTCTCAGGACTAAGGCTGCTATGTGTCCCCGTCCCTCGGAGCCTGCTCTATTACCCCTTCCTGATCCTGCCTCCGGGGGTTCCCCTGCTGTGACGGTCTCTCTGGAGTGGAGACCTCAGATTCTCAGTCATCGCTCCTCATTTCTTCCATCAAAACCTCCCATGCCTGAGCTCTCTCCAATTTACCCACGCCCCTTCTCGGGTTTCTGAGCAAGACTCTGCCCTTGCACCCAGCCCATTTCACCAACTCTCGCTTCCATCTATGAATGTTGGGGCCGTCTGGTGCCTTCCATCTGCTAGTGATTTCCCGCTTTGCCAGTATGAAGGCGAGTACCTGAAACCTATCCGTGGTCTTAGTTTTGGTCGTGTGTGGTAACAGGCTGAGCAGGACATGCGCTGGCATACTTGGGATTACCCTCTCCGTTATCCTAGCTGTCTCCCGTGTTACTTCCTGCCAGTAGTGCGCCAGGGACTGGCAGCTCCATATCATATGAATAAAAGTCGCCCCTCGCTCATTACATCTCGGGCATTTGACATCCTCTCTATCAAAGTACCGGTTAATACGTTCTGGTGTTATGTATGCTCGGTGAAGCATGTAAAAGCTAATCAGGCTAAAGCGTGCATTTCTGGATACTTTAGTTGTCCGACCCAGTATGTTCTCCCAGTCCTTATCTTCCAGCGATCTACCAATGTCTTCCACCCATTGATGTCTCAACCGATCCAGGGGCTGGACAGAGTCCCGCCCTATGGCCCTGCATAGGCATGCAACAGCTTTTATGGTCCCCCCTGCCAGGCTTATGTATTCGCAGGTGGCATGTCGTGGCGGTTCAGTCGTGCCTGTGCCCCAATGTCGCCTCAGTGATTGCCCTGTGAAGTAGAAAGTGCCCCTGTGGGATGTCCCATTCTGTACTGAACTCCTCAAAGGGGAGTAGCTCCCCGTCTCGGTATAGATCTCCCACCTTCGTGGCTCCTGCCTGTGCCCAGTCCTCGATCCCCCTCCATTGACCCCCGTGTGGGAGTACCCCCAGTAGCGTCAACGGTAATTCCGGGGAATATGGGCGTCGTGTCCTAGTCTTCTGTAGGCACCTACCCCAGCACCTGCGTATCACTCTATGTTTGTTGCTTTGGACATGCTGTGGTTTTGCTGTCCCCAACAGGGTGCGGAACACATTCAGCCTATCCGGGGTGAAGGGAGGCGCCCCCCTGTCCGGCGCCAGACTCCCCGCCACCCACTGTGTGAATCTCTGCAACTGCCCTGCCAGGTAATATGCCTCCATATCAGGCACGGCGAGGCCCCCCTCTGACTGCATTCTTTTCAGCGTGGGAAGGGCTACCCTCCTTCTGCCCGTCCCCCATATGAAGGCGGAGAGACATGAGTCCAGCTCTCGGAACCAAGCCCCCGATATCCACACCGGCAGCGTGGTGAAAAAGTATAGCAACCTGGGGAGAGCCACCATTTTTAGCAGAGAGATACGGCCCATCACCGAGAGGAGGAGCCCCCCCAGAAAGTCATTGTAAGATTCCCATGCAGCTGAAAAGATGACACATAACACCAGGTGTGGCGACGAACTTCAGGTTTATTCCAAGGAAAAGGAAGGACCCATCCAGGCCACAGCCAGTCTGGGTAACAGCTCACAAGCATTTGAACCAACACATTCTAAAACCTAGGAAACTAAGTACAGAACACAACCATGGTCATGGAACCATGGGTAACCATAGCACCATGACATCAGAGACAAGTAAGTCTCAGATGCCACACACCTTCCCCCGTTAACACAGAGAAAAAGGATGTATAGAGGCAACAAAAAAAAACAAGAAAAACAAGAAAAAAATAATAATGATCATGAAACATAGTCTTTTAAATAGAGTGGCTTCTTAACAACCCTAGGAGACACACGTGGGGAAGCAAAAGAGTCAGTGGTAGAATACGCTCCAGAGGGAGACTTTTCACACAAAATAGGACCAGAACACACAGAAATTCTACTTAGATTCCAAATTCTGTGGTCCTGAGTCCTTACAGCATTTTTGAACACCTTAACAACATGCATAGGCTTTGAGAACTTGACTTTAGAACCTGGGAGTTTGATAACCACCAAGTCACCGACCTTAACCACTGTGTCTTTAGTGGATTTCCTGTAATCAAAATTCAATTTCCTAGCTAAACACTTGGCCTCTTCCTTCTTCCGCCAGTTAATTGCAGTTTTTTGGGGAGAAGATCCAGAGACAGACTCCTCAAGACGCCTTACCCATGAGGGTTCAACTAGGGTGCATGGAGCCCTTCCTTTGAAGAGAACAAAGGGAGACTGACCGGTGGAACTGTGAGGAGTTACCCTATAATTCTCAACCTTTCTTAGAACTTGTTCCTTCCAGTTAAGCCCAGAGTTTTTGGCCCAGGAGATGGTTTCCTTCAACTCCCTATTGAACCTTTCCACCATGCCATTGGTTTCTGGGTGGTAAAGGGAGCATTTTTTGTGTTTAATGCCCCGGTTCTTCAAAAAGGTCTCCATTTCTTTCGAGACTAACTGCACCCCATTGTCTGTGAGAATGGATTCAGGGTAACCTTCTCTGGCTATGAGAGTCTCTAAAAATTTAATTACTTGAACAGTCTCTATGCTGGAGGTAAAGTGGATTTCAGGCCACCTGGAAAATAAATCTAGGAGAACCAAAATGAAAACTTGCTGATCATTGGAATGAACAGGACCCACAATGTCCAGAGCCACTTCTTTCCAAGGCCCACGAGGAAGCTCCCTGATAACCATCGGTTGGACTCTCAGAAGTTTGGACTTTTCACTCGTAGCACACACCATGCAGTTCCTTATGGTCCTTTCAACATATAGATCCATACCAGGCCACCAGTAAGAGGACCGGAGCCTCTCCTTGGTCCTAGACATACCAGAGTGAGATTCATGAGCCAAATCTACCAACTCCTTATGAAGCTCAAGCGGAGGTACTAACCGCGTGCCACGTACAAGCATCTCATCACACACAGCCAATTCATCTTTGACCCCCCAGAACTTGGAAGCTTCCTCAGATCCCTGTTTGTTTGTGTGCCAGCCATTGAAGATGAGACCCATTACCTCAGACAACACAGGATCCGAGGATAACTTGAGGCGCCACTGACATTCATCAATGATTCCTTCACCCACCACACACACATGAACATCATTTTCAAACCAATCTTCATCAATGCTATCATCAAGGGGTCCATCAACAACCAATCTCGAGAGCGTATCAGCAACACTGTTCTCCACCCCAGGGATGTACCTGATCTCAAAGTCATATTCCTGAAGAGCTATGACCCATTTGGTTATCCTACTAGAGACCTGGTCTATCCCTTTTTTAGAGAAAATTTCACACAGGGGCTTGCGATCAGTCTTAACCAAGAATTTCGTTCCCCAAAGAAACTTCTTCAGCTTTCTGATGGCCCAAAACACCGCGAGAGCTTCGCGTTCAATCACAGAGTAACGCGACTCAGGGTCCTTGAGCCCTCGCGAGATGAACGTGATAGTTTCCATGCCTTTCTCACCTTCTTGCTGGAGTACAGCACCCAACCCCTTAAGGCTGGCATCAGTGGTAACAATGGAGGTCTTGGATGGATTATAACTCCTAAGATTAGGGGCATCACTGAGTCTCCTCTTAAGAGAAACAAATTCACGATTACAGTCTTCACTCCACTTAAACTCAATACCTTTCTTTAAGAGCCCCCTCATACTGGTGCAATGCTCAGCAAAACCCTCAACAAACTTATTATAATATTCGATCATGCCAAAAAACTTCATAAGTTCCTCTCTACAAGAAGGGGGTGGCATGTGAGAGATAGTGTCTACCAGATCAGATTTAGGTGCAATACCTTCTCCTGAGATTGTGTGTCCTAAGTAGTGAATGGAAGAAGTCGCAAACTGACACTTCTCCAACTTTATGGTGAGATTGGCTGCTTCAAGCCTACCCAAGACAACATCGAGGCGATACTCATGTTCCTCATTATCTTTCCCGAACACAAGAATGTCGTCTTGGTAGACGCAGACACCATTACAATCCTTGAGAACCCTCTCCATTGCTCGCTGAAAGATGGACGCCGCCGACACCAGGCCAAACGGCATCCGAACAAATCTATATGTCCCAAACGGGGTAATGAAGGAGGTGAAATCCCTTGAAGTTTCCGCTAGCTCAATCTGGTGATAGGCGGATGCCAAATCTATGGTACTGAAGACTTTGGCACCTCCCAACAATGCTAGTAATTCTGAAATATTGGGCAGTGGATATCTATCCACCACCACACATTTATTGAGTTGCCTCAAGTCCACACACAAGCGGAGTGACCCGTTGGCCTTACGTGCTGCCACAACCGGAGCAAGCCAATCGGTACCAGTAACTTCCTCAATTATTCCCCCTTCCTTGAGCTTCTCTAATTCCTTCTTCATCTCTTCCCTCACAGCTAAAGGCACGCTTCTAACCTTACAGCTAGAGGGTTGTGAATTGGGGCGTAAAGGAATGTCCAATTTGAATCCTTTAAGACAACCAAGACCCTCTCTAAAAACATTGGGAAATTTCCGACTAAAACGTGTTTCAACAGTGACATCAGAATTCACATGAATAGCTTGAACATCTTGTTTTAAGGTGATGGGAGAGGAACTACTTGGGTCCAGCATGACACCTAAGTCTCCTTGGTGGAACCAGCTAATAATGCTGTCACCTTTTTGAGAAACATAAACTTTACCAGAAACATATCGCCCCCTGTACTCAATGAGACCCAAGAAGTAACCACAAAGTGGTATGGGCTCACCACCATAGGCCAAGGGACGTATGTCTGGCTTTAGAAGAGAAATCTTGGCGGCAAGTTTAGTTTGATAGAAAGTTTAGGAGACTATAGTGATCTTAGCCCCCGAATCAAACAGAACTTTGGCAGATTCACCTTCCACCTGAATTGTGTCAACAGGACAAGATTTGTGTTCCAAACTAAAATCAATTTGAACAACAATTTGCCCACATACAAAGTCTTCCTCAAGGACATCTGTTTCAATACACTTAACATTAGATGTGGACAACTTGCTCTTACAAACAACAGAAAGATGACACTTTTTCTTGCATTTGGAACAGACCACATTCAAAGCAGGAAATTTTTTATCGTTGGCGAAATGTCCTACTTTGTCACACCTAAAACACTTCGGAACAAACGGCTTATTTTTAGACTTAACAGTGTTATCACCTTTTGATACAATCTTGGCTTCTTCCTTGACGACTTGAACAGAAACCTGCTTGTCTTTCTTCAATGTATCAACGCACTTTAGAGAATGTTCAATCCTTTTTGCCACTTGTAACACTTCATCTAATGAAGGTTCGTCTCTCAGCCACAGTTCCTCGCGAACCTTTTCAATACTGCACCCCAACATGAATTGGTCCCTGATTCTCTCATCCAGCAACTCACTAAATTTGCAGGAAGAGGCAAGTTTCCTAAGTTGAGTGACATACACCTCAACAGATTCACCATCATTTTGTAGTCTCTTGACAAATTGATACCTTTCTAGTATGGTGCTTACTTTGGGCAAATAATGCTTGTCAAGCTTTCTTATGCAGATCTCAAATTCGTTTAGGTCTCTGCTTTCTGCATCACTAAGCTCAGGCAGGTGATTGAAGACATCTTGCCCTTCCGAGCCAAGGCAATGCAGAAGGAGAGATGTTCTGCACTCAGCACTAAGGCTTACACCGCAAACCTTGGCATAGCGCTCAAAAACTTTCTTCCACTTTTGCCATTTAATGGCAGGTTTACCGGGTGACATCAAAAAGAAGGGAGGAGCTGTTACATTTTGCATGACTGCTAGCTGTGAGAGTAACCTTAGACAGAATCAAAAGAAATGAACAGAGAACAAAGTGTAATGAATCAAATGTACATTAGAAATTCAAAGTTCAAAACACCAGCAGGTGTGTGTGTCACAGAAGTCACACACAGGCAGAAGCAGAAACAGACGAACCTCAATTGCAGCAAATATGTGCCTGTCACAGAAGTTGCAGGCAGTAATCAAAAGCAGAAATGTGTGTGTGTCACAGATGTGGCACACGAGTGAAATAGACTGACCTCAATTGCAGCAAACGTGTTCCTGTAACAGGAGTGGTAGGCAGTAATCAAATGCAGAAATGTATGTGTGTCACAGATGTGGCACACGAGTGAAACTTAGAGCAGGCAGCCATTGTGTGCGTGTCACAGAAGTGGCACGCAGCGATGTTATGCACGGAGAGAAATCGAAGAACGTGTGTGCGTTTCACAGCTGTGCACCAGGAGAAGGATGAAGCCAGGAAGTGAAAAAGACAAGATGGCGGCACGCTACGTAAAATGCGTGCCGCCAAAGGTCAAGCCCCAACGTGGAACGCAGCGTCCAGGCAAGGGAGCGACAGCGTAATGAAGATCCAGCGAAAGAACACTGCAGGAAGAATGGAGGATTCCACAAGGCTCGTGTGCGCGAGGTAAGAAAAGCGGTTGACTAGCTTTTGAACCTCAATAACTGCCGTTACTAGCGCAGCCTCCACACCCCTTTACAAAGTAACTGGAAAACCTGCTTGCTGGGTATTCACGGCTGAAGAATTCAGCCGGTGTATTCACAAAATATGCACAAAACATAAACAATAGCACTGCAGTAGAATGAGCCATGGAGAGCCAAGAGTCTGTCTCACATTATACAGGGTCGGGTAAAAGTGTAAACCGTAGCAATGTAGAACAGTTCCTTGCAATCCCTCGATCCCTTCAATTCTTCGAAATGAAGACAGGTGTGTAAAACACACAGCGCCGTACAGGCTAAAGGTAAATGCAGGAACAAGGTGAAAACAGAGACGAGCCCGCGTCGACTCTCAATCACAAGGGGAAGAGAAGGGTGATAAACGGGCGATAGCTCCCAGTCCCCAAAGAGAAGTAGTTTACAGTACAGTACCTTTTGAGTGGTATAAGCAGAATTAAAGTTGCAGATAAAGTTGAGGCTGTTGGGTCCTCCTTCTCTCCAGCTGCCGACTACGCCAGTGTAAGATTCCCATGCAGCTGAAAAGATGACACATAACACCAGGTGTGGCGAAGAACTTCAGGTTTATTCCAAGGAAAAGGAAGGACCCATCCAGGCCACAGCCAGTCTGGGTAACAGCTCACAAGCATTTGAACCAACACATTCTAAAACCTAGGAAACTAAGTACAGAACACAACCATGGTCATGGAACTATGGGTAACCATAGCACCATGACATCAGAGACAAGTAAGTCTCAGATGCCACAGTCATGTTGTCCTTGAGCGAACGCAGCGCACTTCCTATATTCCCCTCTTGCACATCCGCTATGGAGTGAAATACTCACTTCCAGGTATCGGAAGGATCGGGGTTCCCAGCGCAGATCTCCCAGGACCTCAGGTGGTAGCGTACCCTCCTCTAGCGGGAACAGTCGGGACTTCTGCCAATTTACCCTTAGTCCCGACAATGCTCCAAACTCTTCCATCATACTCTTTGCCCCCGGCAGGTCCCTCTCCACGTGTTTTAAGGAGAGTAGGAGATCGTCAGCGTATAGCTCTATGTGGTGTGCCTGTTCCTCCAGCTGGAGTCCTCTATAATCTCTCCCAGACCGTGCCATGCATGCTAGTGGCTCCACGGCCAGTGCAAACAGCAGTAGGGAGAGGGGGCACCCCTGACGCGTGCTCCTCTCCACTCTGTACTGCTCCGATATCGTGCGCCCCGTGCGGACCCTCGCCACCGGATCAGCATATAGCAGCTGCACCCATCTCAGAAACCCCTGCCCAATTCCCATTTTGGTTAAGACGGCATATAGAAATCCCCATTCAAGGCTATCAAAGGCCTTTTCTATGTCTATTGCGAATATCGCCCCTTCCCGTTCCTCCATCGCCCCTAACTCTATAATGGATAGCAGGCGGCGTATATTCAGAGTCGTATTTCTGCTTGGGATGAAGCCCGCTTGATCCTGGTGTACTAGGGATGTCATATGTGGGAGCAACCTCGTTGCCAATAGTTTACTTAAATTTTTAAAGTCGCGGTTCAGCATCAACAGGGGTCTATACGCCGTGCACTCAAGTGGAGACTTGTCAGGCTTCAGCAACAGGATTACCTCTGCCTCTCTAGTCGTGTTTGGTAGGTGGCCCCTCTCTCCCGCCTCCGCAAACATCTCTGCTAGTCTGGGGGCTAATTCCTCTACATACGCGGCGTAAAATTCCTTGGAGAGCCTGTCTGTGCCCGGGGTTTTCCCTCTCGCCAGTTCCTTAATAGCCACTCTGATTTCGCGTTCAGATATTTCTGCCCCTAACTGGTCTGCATCCTCCTCTGTCAGGGTATAGAGAGGAAGTTCCGACAAATACTCCTCTATTTCCCCTTCCCTCCTAGGCCCAGAGCTCTTGTAAAGCTGTTCATAATAGCTGCGGAATCTATTGTTTATGGCATCTTGTCTATATAGTGGTTGTCCCGCCGGGTCCGCTATCTCGATTATTGTATTCCCCCTGCGAGGGGCGTTAGCCAGCCACTCCAACAGTCAGCCCGCTCTATCCCTCAGCGTGAGTCCTGTCAGTATATGCTTTAAAGTCAAAACACCTCAACCTTTCTTCCTGCACGACCACCTCTTCGTTCGCCTCTAGCAGCTCCTGGCGGATTTCGGGGTGGTTCGGGCGTCTGAGTTCAATCTCCCTCAGCGCTCGATCTGCCCTTTCCACATCGGTGAGTAACGCGCGCCGCACTCCGATGGACATTGCCATGCACTGTCCCCTAATTAGTGCCTTAAAGGCCTCTCATTCCGTCACCCTGGAGTCCGTGGAATGTGCATTCTCCTCGAAATATGTTACAATATGGCCCCTAATCTCGTGCAAAAACACTTGGTCCTCCAGGGCCTCTGGCTTAAGGCGCCACGTGGGGATGGTTTGCTGCTGTATCCCCCAGTGCAGTCTAGTCAGTACCGGGTTGTGATCTGACACAGTTCGTGTTAGGTATTCCGTGCCCTGAAGCTGTGTATGCATGTCTGGTGAACATAAAAAGGTGTCTAGCCGTACGTGCAAGTCATGTACATAGGAGAGGTGGGAGTATTCCCTGTCTAGTGAGTGCGTGCGTCTCCACGTGTCCACCAACCCCCATTGAGTTTGCCAGTTCCTAAAAATCCTAGCCGTCCTGTGAACCGGGGAATCGCGGAGTGGTGGATGGGATCGGTCCAGATCTGGGTCTGCAATGCAGTTGAACTCCCCCCCTATGATAACCGACCCTGTCATGTATGTTGCCAGAATCCCGGACATCTGTTCTAGGAAGGCCCCTTGGTCTGCATTCGGGCCATATATATTTATCAGCGTTACATCCTGCCCATCCAGTCTCCCTGTGACTATGACATAACGACCCTCTGGATCTACTTTGTGTCCCGTGTGCTGGAAGGGAACCCCCGCCCTTACCCATATCAGAAACACCTCGCAAACGCCGAGAATGAGGTATAGTATGCCTGTCCTCTCCATCTCCGATGTAATGCCGCCCCTTCAGAGGCCAATGTGTGCGTTTCCTGTAGCATTGCTATATGGATCCCCGCCTATTCAAGTGGGGAAAGATTTTGTAGCGCTTGTGCATTGAGTGCATCCCCCGAACATTCCAAGAGAGGAGGTTATATATCATCTGTTTTGGCATTGTAGTTTTTCCTCCCCACCTCCGTTTGGTCCTCGCTCCCTTGTTTTACATCCGGCGACATACTGTGGGTGAAGTGATCCTTCCCGCTGCAGCTCATGTCCCCTTTAATCTGTAGACAGCAGTGCCCCCAACTTATAACTATATAAACCCCCCAACACCCCCTCCACAGGACAAGTGAGAAACTCTCCCCCATCCAAACTACGCTCTGGCGTGTAAACAAAACCAGTGTCCAAAGTTCGGGTGGTGACTCGGCTAGAGCTCATCTGGAGGAAAGCCATCCCCCCCCGGGTCCCCCCCATCCAGTGTTTGGACATCAGATCGCCCGTCCCAGGCCCCTCATTCGCTCATATCAACCTCTAATCAGGTCGCCTCGCCCCCCCTGCTCAGTAGGCCTGCGAGTACTTGCGTGCTATGTGTCCATCAGATTATGTCGTCTGCCGTTCTGGGGTCACTTCAGGAAGGGTCTGGCTGGCCTCTCCCACGGTACTCGAGCTGGCATCAGAGTCTGAGTCTCTTGGGTCCTCCCGGATAGTGAGGAGGTGCCTCGTGGTCCGTGGGCACTCAAGGATGCTATCGCCGCCACTGCTCTCTCCCTGTCTCGCCGAGATTCCTCCATTGTTGGGAGACACTTGGGTTTCCCCCCTTTTCCAGGGGGTCTCGAGGAATCCTTCTCTGGCTGTTCTCGTCCTTCCCTCCTCCGTTCCTGTGGCCCCTGCTCTTCAATCCAGTCCCACACTTCTTGCGGTGTAACAAAGAACTTGGTCCCTTCGGCGGACACCATCCGGAGCTTAGCCGGGAACACCATAGAGTATGATATCCCCATTTATCGCAATTTCTGTTTAGCTGTAACGAAGGAAGCTCTCTGCCTCTGTACTTCCCGAGAGAAGTCCGGGAAGATCCGAACGGTGCTGTTATCTATTTTGAGATGGCCTTTGAGTCGCGCTTGGCTCAGCACGTGATCTCTGTCCTTGTCAACGAGGAGTCTCGCCACCACTGGCCTCGGTGGCCTCCCAGGCGGGAGCGCCCTGGCAGGAACCCTGAGCACCCGCTCCAGGGCAAAATAAGGCGATAGGCCCTCCTCCGCCACCTCAGTGCGGATCCAGTTCTCAAGGTAGGCAACCATATTGTTCCCTTCGACTTTTTCCGGGAGACCTATAGCTCTTATGTTGTTGCGTCTTGCCCTATTTTCAGCGTCCTCCGCCCTCAACTCCAGTACATGCACCCTTTTTTCAATGTCCGTGAGTTTGCGGGTAGACGTGGACACCTGCGGTTTCAGGTCTCTAATATCCCCTTTCACCGATGTGACTCGATCTGCCAGCTTCCTATGATCTGCCCGCAGCAGGCCTAAATCCTCCCGGAGCGTGTCAGTTTTGGATTCAACGGCCGTTCTTGACGTTTCTATGGCCTGCAGGATATCATAGAGCGATGGGTTTCGTTCCTTTCGCTACGGGCCCCTGTTCGCAGTCGCGACTCTCCAGCATCTTCTCCCGCCGGTTCCTGCTGCTCCGTATCCCGCCTTTTGTTGACTCTCCCCATAGTGATGGTGACCCTCTGGGGAGGGCTTCCGTTCCCCCTGTCTCTCCCAGTCAGGACTCGCCCAGGGGTGAATGCCCCTCCTACGTCTCCTAGTCGGTCACTGCTGCGGCTTGTGTCCTCAATGTGCGCCTCCTCCTAGCACCCTCTGTGCCCTGCTAGACAGCGTGGCCTCGTCACTCCACTTGCTCCTGCATCAATTTCACTGAGCCTCCCTCAGCCACCGCTGCTGCCGTCCGATCGTTGCTGGGGCGCAGTTCTGTCTCTTGATCCTCAGCGTGCCGCGCCTGGGCTCCCCTTAGTGCTATCCCTCCACCTACCCAGACCGGCATACCATCTCCCCTGATGCCCCTCTGTGGCCGTTTGTTTTCGCCACTGTTGATGCAGGTCTCTCATGTTTAGCGCTCGGTGCGGGCCCTCCTGTCACCTCGTGATCTCACCCGGCCCAGTCCCTCTGTGCGCAGAGTGTCCCCAGTATTCTGTCTCCTCTCTGCCCTCCAAGGGGGCGCAGGTCCCAGTTCCTCCGGTCCCCGATACCCTGTGGCGGAGTGTGTCGCGGCGGTCACCAGCGGGGCTGGCAATGCTCTCAGCTCACTGCTGATAATCCCCTAGACTCCTTGTGTTATCTCTAGGTGCGCCTGGGGGTTCCCATATCGCTCTCACCTGAACCTTCTCTCTCTGTAGCTTGCGGCTGGCGTCGGAAGCCGCACATAGTTTCGACCCTCCGTTCCTCTGGGTCCGCAGATATGTGCGCCCCCTGCCTCTAGGGCCTCATGACTGCCGCTATCCGCCCCTAGTCAGGCCGCTGCCGCCATCTTGCCTGACCTCGAGGTTTCTATTTTGCGGTATCGGTAGCAGCCCGGGCCGCCTCCGACGGCCAGTCCCCTGCGCCCAGCGGTGAGAAGCAGGTCCCGGCTTGTTCTTTTCCCCCGGCACTAAGGGTACCCCGGTGGGCGCCCTCCGGGCGTCTCCCGCCTCTGCCGTATACCCTCGGCGATTCCCACGGTGTCGCCGCCCGGGCCCCCCTTCGTTACACCTCCTGCTCTTTGGCTATGCAGTTGCGAGGACCCGGTTCTCCGTCGTCCCGTTCCCGCAAACAGGTCCGCTGCTTCTTGCTGGCAGCCTCCGGGCTTCTCTCGGGAAACAGCTCTCAGGTCGCGGGCGCCGTCTTGAGGGCCTTGCGGCTCCTCCGCCGGGTTCGATTTTTCCACGGAAACTTGCCTATCCGCACCTTTCTTCCGTCCCGTGCCCCTGCCCTTCAGGGATCGGGGGGTAGGACAATTACGCTGAGGGCTCCCCTACAGCGGGCAGGGTGGGATTAGATGGGGGAACACCCGCGGGAGCTACGGTTCAGGCTCCCTGCTCCATCGGCGTCCGGCCACGCCCCCCCCTTCGGTGTTCACTCCTATTGGAAAGTTGCATTCGCAACTGTTCTTCATTTCTTGCAACATGGCATCTGTTAAAATTAGGGTATTTCGTGCATGGCCTCTAAGTCCACTAATGCTTGCCTGTGCTTTCTTGAAATGTGCCTACTCCTTAATGGTGATGCCAGCCAGTACAACCTAATCAATGAGGTGTCAATGAGGTTATCACCTACATTTGGTGGTGGTACATTTCAGTGCAAAAGTCAGTGCTACTTTTTTTTTTTTTTTTTCCAAAAACCTTTATTGACAAATTTGCACAGCAAGGTTACAAGATTGCACTATATCAGGGCATTACATACGAGCATTCAGTATTATGCAGCAGAGGTTACCACATATGGGTAACACATGATGTCGATACAAAGAAGAACAAACAGTGGCAGCACTAGGGAAGTAGTGTAAGCTATGGGGAGAGGCCCATCGAATAGGGGAGAGAGGCTAGAGGAGCAGGACGGAGAGTGAGAGGGGAGCCAGCAACTCACTGACCATCGCCGGCAGCCGCCGCGGGCGTAACGCCGGCGGGGAGCGCGGGGGAGGTCGCAGGACGCTGAGAGTCACGACTTGAGAGGTAAGATACAAGTGGACCCCATATGTCAATTGGGCGGGATTTGGCCGGCATTAGGTCCCAGAATTCGGACAGGAGTGTCTGACACCGAGAAGCATCCTCAAGCCAAGTGTCAACCTTAGGTACAAGCCTGCGACCCCAGCACATGGAGACCCTACGCCTCGCAAGGACAAGAAGCATCGCAGTCAGGCGACGCGTAGCATCCGGGCAAAATTTCACGAAGCCTAAAAGGCAAAGAAAAGGGTCGGGCTGGACCGGCGACGAGGTAATCTCAGAAATAGCGGCACACACCTCGCGCCAGTATGCGGAGATCCGTGGGCACAGCCAGGCGAGGTGGGAGAAGTCTGCTGCAGGGGCGGAGCACCGCAGACATCTATCATTGGGGATAAGTCCCATCTTGTGCAGCTGAGCAGGAGTGCGGTAAAGCCTATGCAAATACTTAAAGTGGATGAGGTGCAGGCGGTAATTTGGGGATAGGCATTTAATCTGATTGCAACAATAAAGCCAGTCTTCTTGAGAGAGTTCGACACCCAGGTCCTCACACCACGCCACTCGTGCCCGTTCTGCAGAGATGGGAGATGCTGCCAGTGCAGGGGCGTAAATCTTGGTGACTAGCTTTCGTGGGGAGGGGGATGTGTAAAGAAAGTCAAGAGTAGCCATCGAGGAAGGAGGCTGGGGAAACGAGGGATGAAGCTCCCTGCAAATAGCCCTTAGTTGATAGTAGAGCAGAGTGTCCATGGGGCCGGAGTCGACAGCAAGAGTGAAGAAGGTGTCCCCAGGGTAGAGATCCGACACTGTGGAAAGCCCCAAGCGGGTTGCATGATTAACCATCCCGGATGACTGAAGGGGGGGAAAAGCCGGATGATGTGCAATAGGCATGGCATTCGCGGAGAGCATGCTAGAGCCGGAGAGTCTACGGAGCCCATCCCAGGCCCAGTGCAGAGTCTCCACCGTGTCAATCTCGGTGCGAGGGAGTTTCGCTGGGGCGAACAAGGCGGTTGTGAGCGGCCATGGGGCAGCAAGGTCAGCCTCCACCGTGACATGCAGCTGAAAAGGAGTGGGGTGGAGCCAAAAATGGAGAAAACTGGCTTGGGCACTAAGGGCATAAAGTTTAAAATCAGGGTCACCAAGACCACCGCGCGACATCGGGAGAGTAAGGATATTATATGCAATTCTGGGCTGTCGACCAGCCCAGACCAGAGTGATGAGCAATGAGCGTACTTTGCGAAAAAAGTGGGCAGTGAGGGGGATGGAAATATTGACGAATAAATATAAAAACTTCGGGAGCACCACCATCTTGGCGATAGCTATGCGGCCCGCCAGTGACAAGGGTAGCCTATGCCAGAGGGGAATCTTGGACTCAAACCAGTCCACAGCATGGCCAAAGTTAGCTCTCCAAAGTTCGTCTATGTCCCTACTCAGCCAGATGCCTAAGTATCTTGTCGGACCCGACGCCCACACAAAGGGGTAGTCTGGAGTGAAGGGGACCGTGGCATCAGTGAGGGGGAAAAGTACGGACTTGTTCCAGTTAACCTGGATGCCGGAGTAGCCCCCAAACCGTATCACCTCGCGGACCAGAGGACTAAGATTCTCTTGAGGGTTACGAACATAAAGTGTGACGTCGTCCGCATACATAGAAACGACAAGAGCGCGGGCCGCGAAGCCGAGACCACTCTGGGTGTGGTGCGGTTGGAGCCTAGCAGCAAGGGGTTCCATGGCGATGGCGAAAAGCATGGGTGACAGTGGACACCCCTGCCTGGTACCCCTCGCGATGGAGATGGGCTCTGATATTTGACCGTTAATCCGGAGGCGGGCAGTGGGAAGAGTGTAAAGGAGTAGTATTTTGCGTATGAAAACTGGGCTGAAGCCCAAGCGAGGGAGGAGATAAAAGAGAAAGGGCCACTCTAGGGTATCAAAGGCTTTAGTGGCATCTAGCAAGGCAGCCACTGCAGGGAGCGTGGGGTTAATTTGATGAAGACGGAGAATATGGTCCAAAGGTTATGGGAGGTCGCGCGGCCAGGAATGAATCCGGACTGGTCCGGGCGAGCGATGAGTGGCATGAGGGGAAGAAGGCGGGAGGCGAGGAGCTTGGCAAAGATCTTATTATCGGTATTGATTAGTGAAAGGGGATGATATGAGTCACGGAACTCTGGGGGCTTGTCCGGCTTTAGAAGTAATGTGAGTAGTGCCTCGCGGAGCGAAGGGGGGAACTGACCGTTCTCAAAAGATTCGTTATACATGGCAGCTAAGTGCGGGACCAGAAGGGGCGCGAAGAACTTATAGAAGGATGCTGGCAGGCCGTCTGAACCGGGAGCCTTATCACCGGGCATACCATTAATCGCAGCAAGGATTTCATCTTTGGAGAAGGGCTCATCAAGGAATTCCCGGTGAGGGTTGCCAAGCCAGAGGAGCTGAAGAGTATTGAAATATTGATCGAGAACCTCGCTCGGGGACACATTCCCGGCCGTGTAAAGTTGTGAGTAAAATTCGGTGAAACGCGCCTTGATCTCCTCAGGAGAGGTGGTTCTGTCAGGGCCTCCGTCCTGGAGGGTGGTTATATAGGACGCAGCGTGAGGTGAGCGGAGAAGGTTGGCAAGGGTCTTTCCAGGGCGGTCGCCCTCACCGAAGCGGCGCGCCGGTGCCTCCCTGCCCAGAAACGCGAGCTCTCTGTTGGCCTCGTCAGCGAAGTCGGTGAGCTTCCCCCGGATCTGAGCAAGCGTATCAGGGTTGGGGTCCCGGGAGTGGGAGGAATCCAGAGCCTTAATCTCCAACTCTAATTTATCTAGAGTGCCACGGATAGAGCGTAAGACACCCGACTGCTTGAAAATGCATTCCCCACGAATGACGGCCTTAAATCCTTCCCAAAGTGTGGAGGGGGAGTCAACAGTGCCCTCGTTAAGCTCAAAATAATTCGTAATTGCGGTCTGTATCTCGTCGCAGAAGACCGAGTCACAAAGCGCATTAGGGGGAAGCCGCCAAGAGAACGCGCGTTGTAGGGTGTGAGGGAGGCGCAAACGGAGACGAACAGGAGCGTGATCTGAGAGGGTGCGCGCCATATGCTCAATAGAGGTGAGCCAAGCAAAGGCGTCTGGAGAGGTAATCCAGAGGTCCAAGCGGGACCAGCAGCCGCAGGAGCCTGTTACGCAAGTGCCCTCGAGCGCCTCGGGGCGAGTGTGGCGCCACGCGTCAAATAAGGAGTTATCAGTGAGAATAGAGCTCAATAGTGAAGCTGCGCGCGGGTGGGAAGTGTGCGGGCTGGAACGATCAAGCGTGGTAGACAGCGTGACGTTAAAGTCACCCCCCCAGAGGAGCGTAGCGGGGCCCAGGGACGAGATGTGGTGCCAAACCTGCGCGAAGAAATCCGGGTCATCATTGTTGGGACCATATAGCGCAGCCAAGGTCAGTGGTTGGGCCTGAAGGGTACCGTGAAGGACCACAAAGCGCCCCTCGGGGTCAATGATCACCTGGGAGGTCTGCCATGGAAGCCCTCTGCGTAGCAGGACAGACACCCCACTGGAATAATTAGAGTAAAAGGAGGAATGTATTTCGCCCCAGTGCCTGAAAAGGAGTCTGGAGGAGGTAGCATGTAGCAGGTGGGTCTCCTGTAGAAAACAAATGTCTACCTTGTGCCGGGAGAGGTGGGCATGGACCGGGCGCGCCTTGCGGTGGTCGTTAAGACCGCGGATGTTCCAGGTCCAGAGCGTGGTATCTGTCATAGTGCCTTACCAAAGAAGTGAATGTCGGGGAAGGTTAAAATTACAGGTATAACCTCGTGCAGTCGGGTGGAGAAATACAGGGAGGAGCATAACCAGAAGCACAGTGCAATAACATTTGAAGTGCAAGAAATCGCCAAGATCAAATTTACAACCAAAGCCTCATTCGGAGGCGACAGTCCCAATACCACAAATCCCCCAAAATAGCAAGTAGAAGCAGATGTGCAATGAGGACACAATGCAGTGACAGAGAGGGGTGCAATAAAAAAAACTGAGCAGTTGAAATGACGTGGTATGAAGGGACCCAAAAAAAAAGGCATACATCAAAACAAACAACAAGGCCTCAGAAGGAGGCAACAGACCCCAAGAACCCCCCTCCCAACCACCCACTCCAACCCCCCAATCAGGCTGAGATTCCACCCATTCCCACCCCGGGGACACACAACTGGGAAGGGAAAAGTCTATGTCCAAAAAGGGAATCATCCCGTGGAGGCATGGCGTCGCTCAGCATACACCCCTGCCTAAGAGACAGTGTGGCCAAGCCTCAGGCCGTAGCAGACAACAGTAAGGGACCAACGAAGAGAGGCAAAGGGCGAAGAGCCTCTGCTGTACAGGGAATAGGCCCAGGCCCCGCGGAATGACAAGCGCGCACCCAATCCAGCCGCAAGTGCCCCCACGAGCGCACCACTCACCCAGAATCAGCAGGGGCCGGGCAGCAGGCGGGACCAGGCAGGTCCGCGAAGAGAACAGGCAGAAGCGGCCCAGTGGTGGCGCGGCGCCGGCTCCGGCCCCACACTCGCAGCACGGTCCAGGAGGGAGGCGTCGAGGCCTGCAGTGAGTGGGTGGTGTAGCTGAAGAGGCAAAGGCCCAGGCACGGTGGATGAAGCGGGCTGTCAGCGGATCGGCAGATCTCCAATGAGAAGGGTTGAGAGGCGGCGTGAGGAGTCAGCAGAGCCGAGGGCTGCCGGACGAGGAGCAGCCGCAGCGATGTCGGCCTCCGCCGCGGGCGCTGAAGTCAGTGCTACTTTCAAAGTTCTCAAGGTCGAAATACATATTTTACAGCTCCTGACAGTTTCATTATTTTTGCTCATGGAAATAGAATTTACACTCATCGGCTTTTCATTCCAATCCTCTGAATGACTGCAATACACATTGACCGCACCACTGTAAATGATCATGCACGTTGAGTTCAGCCCCCTATTTCTTTTTCACCTCTAAAATCTAGAACATTAAGCAAACTGTCTCTTGGTATTTCCGCGATCTAAATCCAGACATTATTTTTTTGACTCAGAAAATGGACAGATACTGTCAAGAAGAAAGATCACGTCTCAATGAATCCATCTCACACTTTTACTACCACCAGATATCGCACTAACTCCTGCACGAGCTACTCCGCCTCACTCTAGTGGCCTGCTTTAGAATTCTGCAGATGGGTTTAATCGGTCAGACATGTGAGGGATACCCCATCCGCCGTGTTGCAAGTGCCCCTGGACATAATACACTTGTTACACAAGCAGACGGGCTATCCGGACCGTTTGTCACCCATCCTTCAAAGTAATTATCTGAAAAAATTAGGATAGATGCAGATATGAATCCCTCCTTGCAATCCATCGCTTCTTGCCCTTTTATTACTCCTTGTTCAATCCTCTCTCTGTCGAGCCTCCAAACACCTGACACCAAATGTCCAATTAAAGCCACTTCACTCCTTAGACCATCCTTCTTTGCTCATTGCTCAAACTATCAAAGCCCTGCCTCTTTCTGCGATTGCTCTCATCATCCAAATTGCCAATTACTCGCTTTCCCAGTGTGGGTTTTCCTCGGATTTCACAAAACGACAGAGTAGGCTACAAGTTGGCGAGTACAATATGTGGTCAGACATTTACCCAGCTTGTCAGTTTCACCTGAAAGCACGCAATAGGACTTCCTGTGATTCAAGGCTGTTTCATTTTCCCGACAGCCTGCTCCTGGCTCTCATCCCTAATTCTATAAATGGGTGATGTGTTTGCACCTACAGTCTAGAAGGCCCGCATTCTCTCCCTGCCTGTTATAAGATGGCGTGTGATGCTGGGGCATTCATACACCATTCACAGCAGTCCATTAGCTATATCCTGGAAGTCACTGATACTAACAATACCAGCTGTAATTCCATTTATTAGTAGGGATGTTGGTGACTGAGGCCCTATTTCAAATTATGGCTCTGAAATCTGGGGACACAAGGATGCTGAAGAGCTTCAAAATGTCAAAAACAAATTTTTGAGAAGCCTGCTCTCAGTCCCACAGTCAATACCCTCTTATATAATCCATCAAGAAGTGGGTATTGGTTTTGTGTCAGACTTGATCAGAATGGCCCCTTTACTTAAATGGCTTTCGATTTGGACCAATTCTGAATTAGAATTGAACTGGGAGATCATACGGGATTGTACAGCATTAGATAGGGCAAGTACCATCCCCTGGCTGTGCCACGTGAAAAGAACAGCAACGTCATTAGGACGCCCAGAGATATTTGATATGCACGAAAAACTAATTTAAAAAGATCTGGCGTGGGTTAAGATTTCCTTCCTACGCATGGCACTTCCAGAAAGAGAGGCTAAAGAGCTGAGGAAACCGTCAGTACGGGCCCATCAAATAGTAAAAACTACGTACTTTATGGAGCCTTACCTAGATATAGTCACCAAGCCATAACATCATTTTCTTTTAACAAGACGGAGATTCAACTATCTGCACTTTTTATTGGCCGAACCTCAGGGGTGGAAAAAGGCGGAGGATTTGGGGCCCTGCACTTGTGACAATTTCTCCACCCAAGATACTTTGCATTTTGTTTTGTTATGTGAGCACTATTTGCACCTTCGCAAACTTTTTATCTTGCCAATCCTAAAAGACAAAGGCTTTCTGCAGGCTAGGCCGGCTTTAATATATCTGCAGATGTTGAATAACCCATGGGAAACTTTTAATGTTGCTAGTTTTTTGGTGGCGGCAGTAAGTGAAAGGAGAAAAAGAAGGGCCCATATGATCTGACATGTCAAATGCTCAATCGCTTTTAACGTAAAATTATTTTCTTGTAAATCTGGTTGACGAATATTGTGCCCTGTTAATTTATTCTTTTTAAAAAAACAAAAACTTTTTTATCATGTACAGTTTGTAATCTGGGCCATATATTATGTTTGATTGACTTATGCACGGTGATTATGTATTATTCTGTTTTTATCAACGGATTTTTTAGCATGCTTTTATGGTTTTAATTAACCGAATAAAGTGATTTTGACTGACTGACTGAGGCCTGAGAGTGCTGCAAGCCTTCACTGTGGACTATCAGATGATAAGTAATGTAGTGAGAGGCAAACACTTCCATCCCGCCTGCAGTTTTGAACTCATAGGACCAAAGAGACCAACCCATACCCATGTGTGGTTCCATATTCCTTAATGTTTCCACCGTGATATTGATCAGTATGGCTCAGAAGGCATATTGGCACAGATGGTCAGATCCTTCCTTTCCTTTTTTTGGTTTGGGTTCATAGCATTCCTGTAACTACCTATCCTAGATGGCTGGTTCATCTTCCTATCGCCCTGACGCCTGACTGCAGCCCATGATTCCATCTAGTTGTGAGGCTATCGATGACCAAAGACCAGGAATCATGTGCACTTCATGTGTGCTATAAGTAGGCAAGTGCTTTTAGGGGCTTAGAAATGTCCTCTGTGCCAACTATTTTGTTCTCCTGTGTCCCTATTTTACTGCCAGTCCCATGTTTCTGAAGCATCTGCTTCAGTTTCAGTTCAGTTTAGAAATACGTTTATTTAGACCGTAGGTCTTTAAACAACATAAAAACATATTACAATAAATATTTTAAAACATACAATACAAATTTTCAATGACACCTTGAAGGGGCAATTCCTGCCTCACTCCAACAGCTTACAAGTTTTCCATGTATAAAAGCACCCCTTATATTCTCAATGATAAAAATCTGTCTAAAAATATATCTTAAAACTAATGCTGCCACCTAAAAAATTTATTTGAAGCAATGACCGTCTTTACTTCCAGGCTAATTCTTATCCAGCCATTTCTGTTTCCAGCAAGGACCTTTTTTATCACCTTCATATATTTTGCAATAGCAATTGCTATGTCGAGGTTTGGCATGTCAGTAAGGAGTTTAATCGCTAATAGGCGCTCAGTTACACAGTATTTTAGAAATATGGGTTGTAAAAACAATTTCCGCTGAGGTAAGAATTTTTGACAGTCCATTATAATATGTAAATTGTCACACTTTGTACCTAATCCACAAAAGCATTTGCCATCAGATCGTACCATTACTGATTTTCTACTTACATGTGATACACAATGATTGATGCCTATTCTCCATCTAAGCACTTCGGCTCTAAGGCCTAGGTTGGGTAGTGTATCCAGGTAGGGGTACCAAATGTAATTCTCCCAACTATTCATCATAAAATGAACAGATTCTTTCTTTCTCAGGTACCTCAGATCTTCTAACCTGGATACTTCCTTCCCTTCTGTTCTAAGCTCACCATTCGTAGCTTCTACCAAGAGGGACGGCTGGTCAAATGTCAATTTTAGGTTTTTACAAACTGAGATTAATTTCATTCTGACCTCTTTGGCCCATTTTAAGTCACTATGCAAGGCTTCATCCTTGCACCATTGTGATACTTTTGTGACTTCCTCAGATCCCAATCTTTTCCAGAATCTTAGAAGGGCCACTTGCACCTGTACGTTCCATGATGTCAGACCTAGTTCCAATCTGATTGCCTGGATCATAGATGAGCCCGGGAGTGACATCAATGGTTTTAGACATTTCCCTTCCTCAATGTCCCAACTAGTCTTCCCACTTAGACACAAGACTACAGCTCTGTACTGCACTTGTGGGGGTATCATTGCCTTAGAAGCTTTCGGTAGTGGTCTGTGGGACATATCCCCATAAATACGGTTACATTTTCTTAACCCACATCCTGATGTATGGGCTTTGGCATTCTGGGCCGCCAAGTGTGTGTCCCATTTTAGAGACCTTTCAAACCAAATGCCGAGATATCTATACTCGTTCACCTTTTCCAATTTGGTTGGGCCCAGATACCAGTTAAAACTCTGGGCTTTTTTCCCAAAGCATAGTATTTTAGTTTTGTCCATATTTACAGTCAGACATTTAGCCACGCAGTATTCATTAAAAGCAGTTAACTTCCTTTGCAATCCCATCTCAGTCTGGTCAAGGATTACCAAGTCGTCGGCATACAATAGGCAGGAAAGTTGTTTCCCATTCATTTTAGGGCTGGCACTTCTATTCACCTTCAGAGCAGATGGGAGATCAGCCAGGTATATAGCAAAAAGTAAGGGGGCTAGTACACAGCCCTGCCTTAGACCATTCTTGATCATTATTTTCGGTGTCAGGGCTCCGGCTGTATCCTTGATGACCTGCGCCCAGTTATGTCTATGTAACTCCTGGATGACTACCAGGAACCCCTCTGGGATATTATACTTCCTTAAGGTCTCCCAGAGGCATCTCCTATCCACTAGGTCGAATGCCGCACGGAAGTCAACGAAGCAGCAGTATAACTTCCCTTGCTGTTCCATAGACTTCCGCGCCACTGCTCAGAGTGCAAAACAGTGGTCAACCGTGGAGTGCCCATCCTTAAAGCCCCCTTGTTCCACTGGCACGATCGACCGCTGTTCCACCCAATCTTTCAGGCTGCCCAGAATTATTTTGGCGAAGACTTTTCCCCCAACATCCAGTAAGTTAATCAGTCTGTAATTCTTTGGAGCTTTCCTATCTCCCTTCTTGTGGATAGGTCTAATTACTGCCCCTCTCCACTTCTCAGGGATATGGCCCGAATCCAGTATGGCCAAGAACATACAAGAGAAAAATTTCGCCCACCAATTTTGCTGGGATTTTATTGTAATGGCTGGAAGATTATCTGGTCCCGCAGCACGGGTTAAGTTTAAGTTTCTTATAATGTCTTTCACCTTTTCTACTGAGAAAAGGGATTTTAGATCTTCCACGGCCTCCCTCCAGGGATAAGAATACCCACCAGCCGCCTCGACATCTGTCCCATATAACTCTCCTAAGTATTCTTCCCATGCTGATTCTTCCACTACACAGGGCATAGCCCCCGTAGCCTGTCCAGATGCTTCCTTTATCAAATTCCAAAACTTATGGATGTTTTTTGTTTCAATTATTTCCAGCAGATTTACCCAGCATTTCTCTTTAAAGGCCGTCTTTAAGTTCCTAACTAGCGTTTTATATTCCTTCCTCAATTTTATCAGATTTTTCTGTCTTATTTGATCGTATTTTTTCCTTAGGCTTCTTTCTTCTCTTCTTATTAATCTTTTCTTAACTATACACTCCCCATTAAACCAGCTTAATCGTCTGCCTTGCGTAGTTAACCTAACCTTTGGGCAAGGATTCTTACTTTTTAATTCTACTTTAAGGCACTGTACCATTTCTTTTATCGTTTCCTCAAACCAAGCCACTTTCTTAGTCCTCGCATCTTCCAGACCTAATTCCTGTTGAAAGCTGGCCAACTTTTCAGTGTATTCCTTTGTTAATCTTGTTGTCAATCGTTTGGGGTACTCTAATTGTTGGGGGAGAACTATTTCCCTGGTGCTGAACGGCCCCCTATCAAGTTCGAAGCGCAGGATATTATGATCACTGCCTTCGCACTGAGTTATCTGGAAACCTTTTATAAGGTCAAAGTTCCATGCATGCATAAATGCATAATCGATAGGGCAAGGTTGGGAACCTATCCTGAAGGTCTGTTTGGCCGGGCAGTCTGTTTCCCATCAACCATTTAAGCAGAACAGCCCTTTTAGCCCCAAGTATTTGCCCAGCTTCATATCTTGTCTAGAAGTAGTGCAATTTGGAAAGACCGCTGGGGCTATATTATTTGAACTCAAGAGATCTTTAAACCAAGGATCTTGTCTTAAAGGATTCGGTTTATGATTAAAATCACCCATTACAATGATTATATCATTCTCGAATGTTTCACACAATGTATCCAAATCTTCTTTAAAACATCTCATTTCCACCTCATATTCATCATTAGTCCCCCATTGTATATAAACATTCACGATTACCATGTGTTCACACAACATTTCTGAGACCAGTAAGGATACACTACAGACCAGCATCCTTTTACATGTCATTTTTACAGCCAATACCTTTTTCGCTATCTTAGTTGAGATGAGGGTCATAATCCCCCCGGCTGGACGCCCGAACCTTTTTCTACTTGCGGGCTTATGTAGTTGTGCGAAACCTTCAAAAACAGGGGTATTGTCGCATAGCCAAGTTTCCTGTAGACCTATTATCTCTGCTCCCTGGGCTAGTATTTTTATACTTTCTACTTTTGTCTCCCCTCCTAGCCCATTTACATTCCAGGATATAAAATTCATGCTATGCGACACCCCTCTTCCCTAATCAATATCGCTAAGGTGGTCGGCATCAGTATGATTCCCGTGAGGGGAATTTAGCCGACTATCATCGGTGGTCCAGTCACCCCAAGGATTACCCATCTCGTGATTCTCAACTACAATTCTCATGCTTTCCCTTACCCTTCCATCACCTACAATCAAGCTTATCTGCCTTTTCCCCAAGCCTGAATGACAAGATAAAAAGGCCCTGTCGTGCTGATTCCTCTCCTCCAGTTCCCTAACTGGTATTAACCTTATCCCTTCTTTCACTATCTCTTTTTCAGCACTTACAATAGCTGTTTTTACCAAACTTGAGTATACTAATACCTTGGTAAATTCTTTCCCATTGTTATTATGGCTAAATCCTACTTTTCTTAGGTCCTTCGTGCCAAATTCCCTCAGGCTTGGGCATTTAGAGAAGGAATAAACAAGTTGGGAACGGTTTAGGGGAATGACCTTCCTACCCTTTTTCTTCCCCTTCCCTATTTCCACTGGTTCGAAATATAACCACAGATTACTCATATCTTTTGCAGGTATTGCACCAAGTTGCTCCCCATCCTTCAAATTCCTTTCCCGATCTCTTTTTACTGAACCCTCCCCCCCATCTGGAGTTCTATTCATATTCCTTTGCCCCTGTGGTATTTCACGCGGGTAAGCCACGTTGGCCTTCCACTTATTTGATGGCGCTGGTTTTACTTGCTCCTTTCTTTCCCCCATTACTACATACCCCGCCCTTACAATACTCTCGGGGACCCTCATTGACCTCTTGTTTCTTAGTATGGCTCTACCCTCTTGAGGGGTTACACCTTCTTTACCCCCTTTCTTCACAACCTTTGGGGTTTCTTTAACCCTTTTTTTCACAACCCTCCGCTTTCTTTTTAAAGCCACAGATCTTCTCTTAACTCTCCGTAAATTATAGCGCCTACACCTCAGTTGATCCCTCCATCTATTTACCAGCATCGGGCATCTCGAAATATAGACCTCCTGAGGGTTAGTTGTTTGCTCGGAGTCCCTATCATCTCCCTGCATCGGGGGTCCGGGATCTGGACAGGCCTCACTATCATGGGCATTAAGCCCCTGATTTCTTGCAATTCCCCTACAATTTTCTGGAATCGAGTTTCATGGGTTTTTAAGATGTTGTTATTTAACACAGCCACTTCTAGCAACCCTTGCAGAGTTTTTTGTAGCATCAACATTATGTCTAGCATTGAGGCCGAAGATGTGGCTGATATATCTATACCCAGAGTATTATTACGTGGTAAGTATTCTATAGACTCAGTTCCTTGAATTTCGGGTTGCTCCATATTCTTGGTAGTCATAGACGTTCCAGTCTGGGCGGAGTCATTTCTCTGCTCCCTCCTTGAGTCAGTTAAGTTCATCCCTTCACAAACCATATCAACACCATCGGACAGGGAGAAAATCCGAGGGGAAGAAGATAGGCTGGGTTCCGGGATGGGGTCAATATGGCTTAAGTTCAATTGGTTACAAAAGGATGCATCTGTCCCGTTCACACAGTCCTCCAGATTCACTTGTTCATTCAGTGGTTCTTTATTTAGGTCCGGGGTTCTTACGCGGGTTTGCATTCTCTTAAAATGCTTTCCTACAAAGTCCTTTATTGATTTAGATTCTTGCGCTCCTCCTATTCACTCCTACATGGGTGTCGTCGACTGTGCCTTTATTTCTCTTGGAAGACCTCTTTACCGTTCCTTTGGGTGATTCCAGGCTCTCTACCAAAGTCGCATTTTCAAGTATAGGCTCATTAGTAAGGCTAACAGGATCTTTTCGCCCTTTATGAACTTTAGGCTTTCTTGGTGCCATCTTTCAGGGGCACTTTTCGGTATCTTTAACTTTTCAGGTTGAGTTGGGATAACTTTGCTGTATAAGGCTGTATAAAGCTCAAACTCCTTTCTAACAGCGTGTTATATTGCCGTATATTATCTCCACCACCCTTCCATTAATCTATAGGGGTGTCAATTTTCTATATCCTATAAGCTGGAACACAAGTAATTTATAAAATAAACAGCTTAGACTCAATTACCTGTTCACTTACCTCCACTGTGCGCTGACTGGCTGGCTGACTGACCGATTTCCCTGATTCTGCTTCTGTTTCTATCCAAGGGCTTCTCACCCCACCGCCTCGTTGTCTCCTGACAAACGCTTCTGGGCACAGAGATCGAAGGGTTAAGGAACTCTCCTTCAAATTCAACTCTCCAAACACCTGGCTCCTTGCCCCCGAGTTCCGTGTGCCTGTTGCCTGCTGGACCACAGACGTTACGTTAAGCCATGCTGGCTTGGTCCCCTCCAGGAGCAGATATTCGCGGCAGCGCCGCCTCGCTCCTCAGCACCGCGGCACCGTGAAGGCCCGTGAAGGCTTCCAATGCACGTTGCATCTCTCCCTCGCTGCTCGCCCGGAAGTGCGCACACGGCGAGCAGCGTCAGCATCCACGTCCACGTCGGCTTCGTCACTTGCGTTGCGTTGCGGTCAGTCGGCTCAGCTGCAGCTGCACAGGGAGTCTCCCGGCCCGGAAAGTCTATCAAGGAGTAGTTCGCAGAAAAAAATCAACCATAACAAGCATCTGCATTGCAACCTTCATCATGGTTCCCCCGCTGACTCTGTAGGAAAGTGCCCTTTTTGTATGCCCCCACCCCACGTTTTGCTCTAATGCTGATGGTCATTACTCTGAAAGTTCACTGGAGCCTGCTTTCCAGGCCCCAGTGCCAGTGCTCTCGTCTTAAAATGGATACATGTGAATTAGAAACCCCAATTGGCAAGGACTTTAACCCCCTTATAAGTCCCTAGTATGAGGTACCAGTGGTACTCAGGGCATTGGTGTTAAAAGGGTCACCAAGGCCTGAAGCACTGTTTGTGCTACCCTGAGTGCCCTAGGTAAACTGATGAGAGCAGTCCTGCCATTGAAGGCTGTAGGAGAAGTGCAAACTGCTCAAATCTGACCATGTGTAGCAAGCCAATTTACTGTTTTTTATATATACCAGTCACCCCTAAGGAAGGCCCCCTGAGCCCAGGAGGCAGGGTGCATTATCTTAAAGGTAAGGACATATTAGTGCAAGTTTATATGTCCTTTTAGTGGCCGTTACCATTAAAGGATGCTATATGCGATAAGAGGTCCATAGGATAACATGGGCTGGCACCCGGGCAAACTCGAGGTCGCCAGCTCTATTATGGTTCAGTTGAAATATGTCATGTTTGGTATCAAACAAGGCGCCTTATCACCCCTGATGGGAATCTCATTTCAAAGACGATGTGGCATTCACCCTAATGACTACCTTAGAGGTTACTTACTCCAATCACGATGAGAGAGCGAGAGAAAAAGAAGAAAACCTAGTTGTGTTGTCACAACTATAATCACAAACACAAAAGAGCACCTAGGATAGAGTTGCTAGAAGGTACAGTCAGAGGGAAATCCAAAGATTGGAGTAGACACCTCACCCACTTAATAGTGGCATGCTTCATCATCAGCGCATATCCACACGCTGGTATGATAGTATCACCAGGGTGGACTCAATCAAAAAAGGATGGGGAGTTCCTATATAAATCACAGTTGGATATGTGGTAGGGATCCAAAAGATAAAAGATAAAAAGGTCTCAGGGTAAACCCAGGGAACTTTTCTTTTAATGAGCGGGTATCTTAGACATGACTAAAAACACAGTTCGGGTCTTGTGGTTGAGTTGCAATATCTCAAAAAGACCCTAATTAAGCCAGTGTTTCAGCTCACATTAAAAGCCCACATGGGTCTAGGGCCTGGATAGAAAGGAGATCACACCTACTTCCCTGACAAGATGGCTAGTGAAGTGGCATGTAAAGGCGGTGAGCTTCAAAGCCTTCACCGCCTGTGATATGCAAT
Organism: Calotriton arnoldi; assembly: GCA_963921515.1. Lineage (NCBI taxonomy): Eukaryota > Metazoa > Chordata > Amphibia > Caudata > Salamandridae > Calotriton > Calotriton arnoldi. The sequence continues at coordinate 516,213 of CAWUFW010004710.1, forward strand.
CAGGCTGTCTCCCAAAGAAGGAAACAGCCTTCCCCTGCCCCAGGCACATTAAGACCCAGGCAGACAGGAAAATTAGGTATCCAGGAGATGTACACCCCCAGATGGATAGCCACATCTCTAGGGTGAGCTAAGGAATGTTTCTGCCATTTTTAAAAGTGGCAGAAAAGAGGGTTTTGGGTAGAAAAGGTGACACATAGCCCTAGATGTGGTCACCTCAGGGGTGGATTAGCCGCTGGGACTAGTTGCCCATTTGTCACTTGCACCCACACCCCTAATGCCCCTAAATATAGTATTTAAGGCCTACACCTGACACCAGAATCTCAGTTCTGATCTGACTTTCAACCAAGTCCACAAGAAGAGAACTGAGTCTGCGGCAACAGGAGCTTCACAAACCAAAGGCGTGATACTTTATACCTGTGGCAACCTTCCTGGAACTGCATGACTGGGACTCGTCCCGGACCAAAGACTGGTGGTTACCCCAGACAGAGGTGCCCCTTTGAGAGCCAAAGGCAACTCCAGACTCCCCTAGACTAGTGGCGCTGGTCTCCTGCACACCACAGATAAAAACAATGTAACAAAACTAAAGAATCACTGGCAATTGGGCCCTTCGAGGGATTGGCCAAAAATAGATAGTTCAGTGCACTGTCAGAAATGTAGTCTTGACCTCCAGCAAGTTTCAGGCAGCACCTGCCTTGCTGACGTTTTGCACCTGTTTCCTTACTAGCAATGTGTGAGCAGTGAAACCAGCTTCCCCACGGTTCCTGCTTCAGCACCAAGGGCAGACAGGACCTCCTTGGGTTCCATGTAACTCAACTTGCAAGTGACTGATTGTCACTAGTGCTCTTCCCGATTGACCGCAATGATAAAGTTTTACAGTATTGTTTTGCACTGATTGAATTTTGCTTCTAAAATCCATAAATACAGTAATTATTATCCATTCGACTTCATTTTGGTGTCTACATTTAAATAAAAATCTGCTTTATTTTTTTTAATTGGTGCTGGATTTCTTTCAAGTTGTGTCTATTGCTTATCGTCCATGTTGGTACTCTGAAAAGCTTAACACATGTTCCTCTAGTAAAGCCTGACTGCTCTTTGCCACTTTACCAGGACTGAGCTAAAGATTTATTATTGTCAATCCAAGGACCGTCTCTGGGGTATTGTGAGAGTATTGCATGGTGGAACCTAACCTGCATCAGCACATAATACTCTACCTTCCTACAGACTTCAGGTAGGAATAGTTGTTTAATGCAATGGGAGAACTTGGCTCACTCCATATGAACTGTAAGCTGAAGAGTGCTGCAAGCTGGTTGGACACTGCATGACAGTTTAGTCACATAGGATTCCACTGCACTTCCTTCCCCTGAAGTTTGTCAACTATCTCACAGTCTGCGTCCTAGCTCTCAATCCCTATTCCAGCTAGTCGACAGGTTATTGGTACTAACTCCCCGGAGAGCTGCAAATAGTTCAAACATGCACACAGGGCTTTCCTTCAGTGTGCAGTCACAGTCCTGATGAAGCTGGTCAAATAGCTGTGCCATCCATGCCTGTCCATAGCCAGCAGTGGATGAGACAGGTCATTATGTTTTCTTCATGTATTTACAGTAAACCTTAGAAGAAAGGCTAGGATAACTGAGCAAGCTTAGAATTAAATTCCATCAACACCCCATGTTGTTACTTCTCCCACAGGCAGTTACAGCTCAGATACTGGAAAAAGAAAAGTCGCCATGTCTTTGTATCTGGAATCACCTTTTAAAAGCATGCTCTCCAGCCTCCCATTACTCATGGCAGGAGGCAGATTATACTGATTAAGAGGGTTGAAGTGCTATCGTAGCAAAGTATTGTGGATGTAGTGCATAATGTGGAATGCTTACAAAAGCATTCAAAACCCTCATGTGAAATGGTGATGTAAAGTCTATAAAGCACCATTTGAAAAGCTTGATTATATAAAGCAGAAAGTTAGGCCCAGACCTAAGGTAGCCTAGATTGAGTTTTAGTCCATATTTTACATCTAAACTGTCACACCTGGGTTCTGTGTACATTCACTTCCTACAAGCAATTACTCACAGGCCTTTAGATATCACAACAATTCAATTAGTTAGTTGTAAGGCCACCTCACCATATGCAAAGATCTGTGCCACTGACATAGGTTAATGTTTTTGCGTCAGCAGAAATGAACGATTAAGTGCAGTTCAGAATGGTGTCACCTCATTCAGTCCAATTGGCTGAGTAGAGGGTTCTTGTGGTGTCAACTCTGATTTATTAAGAGCTTTTGAGGTCGCAACCTAGTTGTGGGTCCAGCTCATTTTAAATCTTATGAATTATCCAGAGCTTGGCATAAACAAGAAATTAATTTTTTTAAAGCTGAGATGTAAGATCGAATGGTCTCACTGATTGGATGAAAAGGATATTTATTGCATCTAAACAGTTGGTAAAGGTAAATATTTGCCATAAAGAACTGAAAACATTTGAACTGACTTTAGGTAAGACTCAAGGAGATTTATGGCACATGTAAGGAACAGGGTACTTTCGTGAAGATCAATGCAAAGCATGTAGCTGTATGTAGCTGATATATTATAAGATTTTTAATATTGTAAAGAAAATATATCGACTACCAATATATTTTGAAGGTAAGTATATATAATTAAGTACACATTTACTTCCTAACCCCACACTACATAATAGAAGATACCATCCGTAGATGTGGTGTTAGGAATAGTTTCCAACTGTACTTTTGTCTTTCTGGAACAATTGGTTTTTCCTCTCGCAGGAAAGATCCTGGCCACTGTGTCTGAACTGATGTTGTAATGGTCTGAAAGAAGAATTCTGCGTGTCAGAACACAGGTTTATGGTTCGTAAGAAGTTAGCCTATTTCTGAAAGGACTTTCAGAATCGCTAAGCAAAGTCCCAATCAAAGCAACCTAGAATATACTGCATTCTTCCTAAACTCGGCTGAAAATAAATCCACCTCATTTCAGAACACCCATGGAGTACAGCTGAGGTAGCTCTACTTTTGCATACCTTGAATAGGTGTGTATCATTGAGGTACATATATGTGGAGTTAGGTATAGTTAACTCTATATATACATAACTTTTCAATATTTTGATGTTGATATCTTGGACATCAATATTTTTGAAGCACTATTTTTAGTACATGATATTCTGTCACCATACGCATCTTACATCTACCCATGAAGGAAATATGAGTGACCAAATGTAGGAATTCTTGCAATACATTTCTATGATGTTTTATCATGCGCTTCAATCTGTTGAAGAACAATGTTTCATTCTGGTCTTAAGAAATGTAAACAGCAAGTGTCAAAGATTCTTTGTCATTTCATACATTCTCTCAGATGGATCAGTAAACACATTCCCTATAGGGTTGTGACTTCAAGAGCAAGTATGGTATTCAAGTATAAGGGTGTGGATTATTTTACCTGACATGGAGGTGTTGAACTTCAAATGCTACTTACAGTGTCCTCTACCCCACTTTAGGATAACAAACCTTTCATAGTAAAAAAGAAACACAGAGACAGAAAATTAGTTTAAATGATACTTTATTTAAATCAAAACCTACTTATTGTACATTTTAACTTTAAATTACACCTTATTTAAATTAAAAACCTACTTATTATACATTTTAAATAGACACAAGCAAAACATGTGATAAGCATTTTCAATATTTAGATGTATTTGATAGCTCTTTTCCTTTAAAATGATCATAAATATTGAAGAATCAATTTTCTATTTTTTCCTGTTTGGCACTTTACGTTTACCCTTTTCCCAATTACTAGCTTTTATTTATTCATAAGTTAATCAAATGTTTGAAAATTTTATTTAGAAGATTTATATATTTTTATTTAGCTGTTTTTATAGAGTCCTCATATTGTGTTTCACAAAAATTAGTTTGAATTATTATTAAGCACATAGTGTATCAACCATTTAAAGAATGTTTTTGTTAATTTCAAAATATTTTGGTTAGCCAGATTTTTAATTTAAAATGGCCAGCCAATGAACTAAAAGGACAGCGTAGAAAAAAAATAACAAGGCAGGTGCCTTAGGAGAAATATACCCAGTATGACACCCAAATACATTTTTCATAACCAAAAGTATCTAGTGTCTATAGATCACCACCAGTATAATCACCGTTCATGAACCAACTAGGGTAAATGGCTCAAAACAATAGTTATTTTTAATAGTTTCTAAAACTTTACATAAACATATTTTACTTTTTTGGAGTTGTATAGCTTCTCTTCAAATAAACCGAAAATGCTATCAATGCAGGGTATATAAGCTTTATCAGGAACAATAAGACTTTGACCACTGAGCACTTACTTTAATGAGTGAAATATTTTTGTTTAGGAAGAACCTCAAACTGAACATTTATTATTAGGAATATAGATACGGCCACAATGCTGTAGTGTGTTTATATGGGTATATATTTCCACACTGTACACATTTTACCTCTTCTGGTTGGAAGGTAATACATAGATATTAGGAACTGTGGCAAAATAACTGAAAGTGAAGCAGGTTCTGGATGGAAGACTGCTCTCTCCTTTTGAGCTAATTTTCAGTGGCATCCAGAAATGATGTTGATAGTGGGACTTCTACTATTTAATTTAATTTAAGAAAGTAAAAGTGACATGCCCAAATTCACTCTACTTGGTGCAGTGTTCAAACGTGTTATTGCAACTCCAACAACTCAACTGGAACATCAGTTAAATACATGTCAGTCAACGTCTCGTGTGTGGTCTAGCCCTGAAAAGGGAAAAGACGTTTTGATCCAGGAATGAAGAAAAGTTAAAACATAAGTAAGGCAACAGAAACAGAATGTTTAAAAACCAAACCAAAATGTACTCAGTTTAATAAAAAAAATATTTAGAAAACCCAATGAATTCTGTTGTTGAAGAAAAAAACGAAAGAAAAATATATATACGTTACTTATAAGAATGACAAATCAAACTAAACATAGTTATATATAAACATTGATTTAGATTCTACTTGCCTTTACAATAAAAAGTTATTTTCTATTGTGGCAGACCAGAAACAAATGAATGAAGATAGCAGAGTAGTTCACATATGGCATGAAAAGGTTTTTTTGCACAAATGTCAGCTATCATTTTTTTGACAATATGTTTATGTCAATTACTTGTAATTAAATGTAAGATGACAAGGAGAAATTAAGTCCTCTTTGGGATGCAGCTAAGAGTTGAACCCCAAAATATCGTCATTCTACATTCTAAATTGCCTATGTCACTGGAGAACCAATGCACCAACCTGGCGGAAGGGGTTAGGAAATGGATGAAAAAGAAAAGCATATAGAAAAAATAAAGGGTCCAGCTCATAAAGGTCTTTTCACGAGGATGTGTGACTTATAAATGCAAAACGATGTAATTGAAGCTCAAGTGACTTAGTGCAGGTTCACAAAGGCAGGTGCATGTCTCAGGGGGCAATTTAGACTGGTTATGCTTATGCCAGCTTTTCACTTAGAGTATTTCTTCCGATACGTGTGGCCATTTAATGCGAAGTAGTTAGAGCATAGGTTGCACGTAGACAAATGTTGTGGGGTTGTGGGTCGTCTGGTTTGGTCCATTTAATTATAGTGATCAGGACAGGTCCTATACTACCGAAGTTACTAGAGGGAATGGTCACTGTATGGCTTCTACTGACATGAGAAAACCATACATTTGTTTGAAGTTTCATTACTGGGCAAGAGGATGGAGATGGGATTGAAAACAGTGCAACAAAACATATTGGGGTGGGGAAGCAATAATAAGGAGCGATGATCAAGAGCTTAGAGGGTGGCATGTGCAACCCTAGATGTAAGAGCACCGGAGTCCACCAACTACAGTTCAAAAGGTTTGAGACGGGGGATAATTCCCGCATAGTGTACAGCTGCAGAACTATGCATACAGACCAGTTAGGTCCCTTCTACCTTAGTCAAAGGTTGGAAATAGCCAGAAAACACACAACTCAGATTGGCACTGGAAATTCAATCTGGGCATTTGGAACTTCCTCCTTATAGATATACACAAGGTTTTATTGGCACATATAAATCAAGAGGACATAACTTGGACAAAATCCGAAACTCTTTTATAAAGCCTTATGCAGTGTTCCAACAAATATATATTCACCTACATCCCCAATTGTACTTCCTTAGATTTATCAGTGATGTTAAGTCTACATTGATCCGTACACCACACTCACATTAAAACTACTTTTCGTTTCTACAGTCTAGTGAGATAATGACACCTAAACCCCTAATGATAGTGCCTCAATGTCAACGGAATGACAAGTTATACTAAGGAAAAGAATGTACTCTGTTTTCTGAAATTTCACCACCCCAACTTAGCTGTCTTTCAGGAAATCCACCTTGCCATTACAAATGTAACAAATTGAAAAGGGAGTGGTTGGGGAAGGTGATTTATGCTTGTTCGAATAGGGTGAAGTGGGAAAACCCTTCAAGCCCCCAGAGCATAGGAAAAAGAGGGTAGCGATTCTGATCCACAAAGCTCTCCCAATAAGAATACTAAGCTCGTGGATTGATGCAGATGGGCTTTATGCATTTCCTAAACTGAAATTTCAGACATCTATAGTGATAATTGCCTCTGTTTATGCCCCAGTCGAAGACAAAAAAGATTTTTTGACTCAACTGGCCAGACTTCTGTTTACATTTGGGAAATCAAAGGTTCTGATAGGTGGAGAGTGGAGCATCACATCAGATCCAGTTCTAGACTGCTTGGGTATGTATGATACTAGGTGTAATCGAGATAGGCCAATTTGACAGCATATGGTATCAGATCAGGCCTTTGCTGACCCTTGGTGACTGATTAATCCCACAGAAAGGGGCTATACCTGTACATTGTGCACCTATGGAATATGAAGAGCATTAATATATTTTTTTTTAATGAAGGCAGATTTGATTTGAGGACTCTTAATAGTCCCAAGCTCACTGTGTGATCATGACTTGATAGAAGTTACCATAGGCTTGAAATTATTGCTCACATCACCGGGATATGAGCGAATGAATGTGGTAAGGTATAGGGACCCACAGGATAAGGATTTTTTTATTTTTAAACTACATGGAGATGAACAAGAGTAACATATATACTCTGGGAGTAGGAAAGGCAAGTATTAAAAGAGACTTGATGAGAGATGCTGCACTACAAAGGAGAAAGACTGATGGGGAAAGAGTAACATTAGAAAAAACAAGTGCAGCACCTTCACAAGGAATACAACAAAATACATTATCAATTCACATTAAGAACACTCATGCAGATGAGGTATGACCTACATATGACGTACACTTCTGATACTGATACTGTCTTATTCACGCTTTAGCAGCAGCTTTAAGAAAACAGGTGAAACAGCTGGGAAGCTTCAAGCAGCACAACTGAAACAGACAGAGGCAGCCAGGACAATCCCAGAGATTAGGGATACACAAGATAGACTACTGACTAATCTGATGAAAATAATGACAGAATTTACAATATAATAAAAAATATTACATACCTCTGAGGCTCTCAGCTTTGGAGTAGAGAAGGATCTTTTTATGAATGGCCTTGAAGAAAAAGTTACTTACCGTCAGTAACAATCTTTTTGGTAGATACTCTAGCTTCCTGCAGATTCCTCCCCAGGTGCAGACTGAATCAGGAAAAAGTCTGTAATAGCTCTCTGATGTCATTACATGGCATTGACTCAGGTGTGACATCAGATGTGGAGTCCTAATAATGCCACTGCAGTCATATAATGTCAAGACTGGTGCCATGATGGCAGTTCTGCTCTGTTTTTGCAGAGACTTTGAAGACATTTTGAAAGAACTAAAACTTGTATATTGGTGCATAGTATAACTAATCTAGTAACATGTCATAAAAGTATATATATGTATAAGTTGTAAATGTTTTAAATCCAATAGAGAGGAAGGTAGGGAGGGGCAATGAGGAATCTGCAGGTAGAGTATCCACCAGAAAAATCATTGCAGAAGTTAAGTAACTTTTTCTTCTTATGAATTATTCTACCTGCAGAAAAATTGTTGCAGAAGTTAAGTAACTTTTTCTGCTGATGAATTATTCTACCTGCAGATTCCACACCTTTCAATATATTCCCAAGCAATAAACTGGCAAAGGAGTGATTCGAGAAAAAAACATTTCAATATATGATACCTTGAAGTCCACAGCGGCCAAAGTGTCTGCTTTTTTATACTTCAGAATACTAATAGTAATGTAAGGAAAATATATACCACATAGACACTTTGCATATGCCTGCTATGGGCACTCCTCCAGCCAGTCCTGTTGTGAAAGACTTGGCTCTGGTGGAATGCGCTCTCATTCCGTCAGGTGGATCTGTTTTAGGCAAAGCAGAACAGATCTTAATGCACAAAATAATCCATTTGCAAATCATGCGTTTTTGGCTTGCTTTTTAGCACCCCTGTAACCAATGAACAATTGGGTTCCGACTTTAAGTCTTTAGTACGACTGATGTAATATTTTATAGCCCCTTCTACGATCTAATCTGTATAAGCTTTCTTCTTTCTTAGAAGGATGGAGACCAGGATAAAAGGATAGTAATGTGATGGGTTGTCCAAGATGGAATGGGGACAAAGCCTTAGGCAGGAAAGCAGCCTTAGTTCACAGCACTAACTTGTCTGGGAAGAAGCAAGTTAATGTGGCCAAACAGAAAGAGCTTGGAGCTTGCTAACATGATGAGTGGAAGTAATGTTTTGAGGGTCAATAGTCTAAATTAAGAATTGTGCAGAAGCTAAAGTGGAGTCATCATGAGAACTGTCTGAACTAAGTTAAAGTCCCATTGTGGCATACCGAATGATATCATTGGATACACATTAGTCAGTCCTTTCAGAAATCTTAAAACCTGCGGAATTTGAACAGGGAGGGCTGATTTGGCTGACAAAGCAAGGCTGATGGGGCTGAACGATTACCCTTTACAGCAGCTTCTGCGCAGCTTGTTGAACTAAGAATAGCTCAAATTGTAGTAAATCGGAGAGGGAGTCTTTAAGAGGATCTATTCCCAAGTCAGTTATACCAGGAAACAAATTCAACCCATCTCCCTGAGTAGATAGATTTGGTAGAATGTTGATGGGCAGAAAGGATCACACCTACTACTTCTGGTGAGAGCTGAAAGGTGCTCAGAATGCAATGCTCAACTGCCATGCAAGAAAGTGTAGACTCTTAAGACTGGGGTGCAGAATCTGCCCTCCCGATTGAGACAACAGGCTCTCTATGAGCAATAGACGCAAAGCCTTCTTTGCCAATCTAGGGCAATGAGAATGACTTGAGCCCAGTCTTGGTGAGTGTAACTCAGCATTTGAGGAATCAAGGGTACTGGAGGAAATGTGTAGTGAAGTGGAAATTTTCAAGTCAGCAGAAACGCATCCACAAAAGATCCCTGCACCAGATACTGCAGAGCGCAGAACTTCAGGCAATGAGCATTGCTCTGAGTTGCATTTAGATCCACCTGTGGTGTGTCCCAAAGAGTGAAGAGATCCTGGACAACCTTTGGGATAAAGTGCTTTTCATTGTCAGCAATTTGTCGCCGACAGAGGCTGTCAGCTCTGGTATTCAAGGAGCTTGCCAAGTGATTGGCTATCAACCATATACCGTGTTGATGTGCCCAATTCCAGAATCTCAGGGCTTTTCAAGACAGAGTCTAAGACCTCAGTTCCCCTTATTTATTTAGATACCACATTACGGTCATATTGTCAGTCAAGATTTGGATTGACTGACCTCGAATGGAAGGAGAAAGATTTTGAGCACCAACCGGATAGCCCTCAAATTTAGCAGATTGATATGTACTCTCTGCTCTCCTGCAGACCAAGAGCCTTTGCTCTCCAGATCTACCAAATGTGCGTTCCACCTCAAAGTGTTAGCATCTGCCAATACCATGGTCACTGCTGACGGAGGGCTGAAGAGTCGAAAGAGACTGTCCTCTTTTCTGCACCTGCTTAGCTTCACTGCAATGTCCCTGGAAATGTAATAGATTCCATTAATTCTCCCTGATGTTTGAACCACTGTCTGCAGAGGCACCACTGAAGAGCCCTCATGTACTAGTATGCATGAGTGACCAGGAGAATGTGAGAAGTCAACAAACCGAGCAAATGTAAGACCTTCAGAACCAGTACTTGAGCTCCCAGCTGAAACATTTGGAAACGTGCTGAATGTCCTCCTCGTTCCTCTGTGGAAGAGGGAAAACTTGCATAATGGTTTGGACCATTTGCTTTAGGGAAATGGACCAAACCATTATACATATAGTTGGTGTAGGTGTTGGGAGGGCTCTAAGTGAGATTTGAGCTAACTGAAATTGCAATGTCGTACAACAGCAAAGCTGCTGAAAGTAGATGATGAGACGCCAACTCAAGCGAACATGCTTTGATGAGTCATTTGTCTAAATACAGGTATATTGCTGAGATTTGCTACTACCAGCGTCATCACCTTTGTGAAGACTCAAGGTGCAGAGGTCAACCCAAACGGAAGTTCTATAAATTGGTAATGGGTGCAACCCACTATAAAGCTGACACTACTGTCCCGTCTTCTAAGTTCAATGCCAGTAAAACCTGAACCATGGACCGCATTATGAATTTGTCCTTTCTTAGGAGCCAATTCAGGAACCTGAGGTTTATTATCAGATGTCTTTCTTGGAAATCAGGAAGTACCAAGAATGGTACCCCTGCACATCTCCTGCTCTGAAAGTATCTCCACTGCTCCCTTCTGCAGCAGAACTGCCACCTCCTGCTGCATGATCCATAGATGTTCTACAGAATAGTGGGAAGGGAGAAGTGGACAACAAGGTGGGTGTCAGCAGATGGGTAGGATATACCCCTTTTCTACTATCAGAAGGACCAAACAGTCCAAAGCAATGGTATCTCAGGCATGTTGAAAAAAGGGATATCCTTCCTCCCACTGGCACGATGTGTCTCTTCATAGCCAGACTAAAGTTGCTTCCCTGGTGGTGCAGGGGAAGATGAAGAGAAAGAAGATGGCTGCAGTTACCTGGCCGAGCCTTTTCCAAATCCTCTGTACTAGTGAATGGAAGCATTTTGCTGCTGTTGTTGGCCTTGGGATTGCTGCATTTATTTGGAAAAGACTCTTGTAAAAGATCGGGGCTTTCTGAAAAGGACAACATTACCAAGAAGACTCCAATCCGAAAGACCTAGCCATTGCACTGTCCTCTCTTAATCTTTAAAATGCAGCTCTGCTTTCTGACCAAAAAGCCATTTCCCATCAAATGGCATATCCATTGGATTATTTTGAACATCTGAGGAGAATCCTGTAGATCTGAGCCATGCATTTCTCCTCAGAGTTACAGATTAGCCCATAGCTCTCGCTAAAGGGCCAGCAGTATCTAACTGGACTTTTATAATGTGTTTAGATTCATCCCGCCCATTCTTAACCTCTTCCAAAAAATGGCCTTTTAGATGGTTTGATAAATTGAATGGAACCAAGGCAGCCATGCCACAGAGTGCATGCATGTAATGACCAAGAAGACATGCCAGGTTAATACATCTGAGGGCAAGGTTGCCTGTAGAAAATGACATTTTGCTATTGTTTCTAACTTTTTTGATCCTCTATCCAGACTATTGTTGGAAACACACCCGGGTTGAGCCGTGAGGTGGATGAAATTTAGACCACATAGCTTTCTGTTGATGGGTGAGTTGATAAGATAACTATATCACCTGGAAGTGGTCTACACCTGCAGGCAATATATATGTGAACAGATGGAGTTGTTGAAGGTTTCAAACAAGGCTCCTTTAATGTTTCCATTAAAGTTTGAGTAAATGGAAACAGTTGTTAACTAGTGGAAGGAGTAATCTACAGAATATCTTGTAGGATGTTAAGCTGGTAGTCCATCATTGGTAGAAGTTGTTCCAAAAACCTCTTGCTGCTTTTCTCAGTAACGAGTGGAACAAAGCCCCTTCAGGAGGACCAGATGTAGAATCTAATCTGCCTGCCTCCTGAAGTGTTGGTGTGCTGGATGATGGATTGTCAGCATCATCTGGATCTATGTTCTGAAAAGAACGCTTCTCAGCCTTAATAACAGATGTGTCTCAACTAACATTTTTGCTCTTGGCATACATAATCATCCACAATAACCAGGGATTAGAACCGTAGTAGAAAACACAGATTCACATCCATCCAAATTTCCTTATGAAACAAATGAATGATCTAACAAATGAATACATTAATTAGTTAATGGTTGAATGGATGCACAAATGTGTATGTAGAAGATTGAAGAACCTAGACTGCATTGTATGAAATTGCTTCACCAAAGCTCAAGGTGTTACGAGGAAAGAAAGTAATACATCCCCAAATCAATGTATGCAGAGACTAAAAAGACTGCTCTAGCAAGCTTGTCAAGTGAAAAGTAATTTTGATAGTTGAGTCCACTGGGTAACTATTTTGAAAAGATGAACAAGAAACATAAAGGCATATATGATAAATCTGTTGAAACACCCAATGATATTGAGGAACATTACATGAATGGGCCCACAAAACACAGTAAAACACAAGTAAAATCTATCTGCCTTAATTCCCAGGCAGATGCATGCTAGAAATGACAAACTACAAGTAGAAGGAGCGAGATATAAGTGGACCTCCTATTTTGGTCTAGCTTTTTGGGAAAGCAGCAATATCAGACTGTTGCCACCCTGAAGATTATGACAATATCATGGCAAAATGGTGATATGTTTAGCAATTATCATAATATAATCAATTAACTGAGTATAAAGCATATTCCTGAGAGAAGATACAAACAAGTGAATTGTGGAATTTCTAACCAATGGGTTATGAATTTAACAATGTCATGGAAATTAATGCAGAGACCAGGTCCTTAAAGTTTGGCTTCTCAAGAGGTGCTTTGTTGGGACCCCGTTAAGAGGGCCATGGGGAAAGCAGGAGCTAATGGGTCCAACTGTGTGTGGTAAGGCCTTTTACTCCTGATGTCCCAGGGCCTGATTTAATATGGGCTCTGAGTAACTGGCCACCGTCCAGTGCTTAACTCTCAGTGATAGCGTGGGTCAAGCAGTCAATAGCTCTTCAGGGGGCGGTAGGTGCAAGGCCCATGTCTCAATGTACAAATAGTAGCGACAATAAGATGATTGTCCAGTCAAATACTAGCTTTTTTTTTTAAAAAGTAGTATTTAATGTAAACACCCAAAGTATGCACAGCACACTAAATAATTCACACAGCCCTCTTAAGGTCTGCGTGCTACCGTTATCCGGGGTGGGAACCCCGAGTCCCTCTGTCCTGTCTATTGGGAATGGTTATTCCCCATTTGAATAATCAAGGTGTATCCCAGATGTTGCCCAAGGTAGACCGATGCACCAAAGCCTATGCTTTGCCATCACAGCTATCATTAGCAGCTGCAAGTGCTACATTTCTGCAAGTGCCATGTAGACCCACCAGACCCAACAGTCTTACCAGACCCAATGGCAGCCGGCAATCCTGGGAGTTCTGGGGCACTCCTTTGCAAGCTTCGGCCTCCCAACTTCAAGGGCTGGTGTTCTCTTGCATTTTCTTTCCTGTTGACTTACCAGCCACCTCAGTCTTTGGACCACCTTGCCCAGCTCCAGAGACCATCGGTAAGTATTCCTCCTGACTGGATGGAAGTTTGCCCACTATTGGTCACACAGGAGGTTGCACAGTGATGACCTTATCTTCATGGCGGCCCCTTCATCTGGCAACACAAAGGAGTCCCCGACTCGTACTCCACCACAGGCAATAGCCTGACTTCATGGTGCCCCCCTCCTTTGCAACTCAGGGGATGCCGACCTGCTGGCAGCCACAGGCAATGGCCTGCACTTCATGGTGACTCTCTCCTCTGCAAGCAAGGAGTCACTGACATACTTGGAGCCATGAGCGACGGACCGCACTTTATGGTGGCCCCCTCCTCTGTAAAATAAAGGTCATCAACTTGGTCACAGAAACAGGCAACAGCATATACTCTGCAGCAAGCCCGACAGGACTGGTCATGTCACACTTTGCTTACCAGGATCCACTTGTCAGGGACCGCGCTGAGCCTCGTTTTCTCAAGGCAGTTTCCTCCTTCTCACAGGGCCCGCTGGTCTTGGCAGGCAGGCACCTCTAGATGCTTTCGTTCTCACAGGGTTCTCTGGTCCTGGCAGGCAGGCAGAGGGCTAGTGCTCCAGGCTCAGGGCAAGTGGTCTTGGCTTTCTGGTGGATGGCACTTCACCTGACAAGAAGACCTTGGTCCCCAGTCCTGGTTCTAGCAACTAGAAGCCTTGGCAATCTCCCATATCCTGATAAGAGAGCCCTGTACAACAAGAATGGTACTCATGTTCCCACCTTTATAATTCAAATCCAGACATGGGCATCAACCCACACTCTGAACCAATTCTGGCAAGACTGGTCATCTTAAACTTCTCTCACTTGGATCCAGTCACAGGATCACTACTGGGCATTGCTCCTTCCAAGAGCTTTCCTCCTTCGCACAGGGCCCACTGGTCTTGGCAGGCAGACTGTAGATGGACTCCATCACAGGGTTATTGTTGTACCTTGATTTCCTTTCCAATGTTTTACCTTCTTTATTGTGTTCCCAAGGGAAGGGGATGTGTTGTACCTTGATTTCCTTTCCTTGCTGCTCAGCCAGTATGAATGTGATGTGGATGTGGAATGTTAGAATGTTGATGAGAGAGCAGAATGTTGGAGTGCCTGGTTGTGTGAGAGAGAGACAGTTGGAGACTGTGGGCTGAGCAGCAAGGATGCTGCTCCTGGTGGGGCCTGATCTATCTTAACTACTCAACTGATGAACTACCATCCTGTAACTACCATCTTCCATCCAAGCTTAAATAAACCTCTACTTATGTTATACCTCATGGCTACTTCTGGAGTTCCTTGGATTCATCTTTGTAACATTGTCTTTAAGAATCACCAGCATCACGTGAGCAGCAGCGTTCAATTGGACTGGACTGGCACCATTTATGTAACCTGGTAACATTCATTAGGATCGAGATTTTGAGTGAGCGGTTATATGGGCGTAACATCTTGTGGATTTCTTTTTGTGTTTTTTTTTAACAAGAAAATCATCCGGTGTGGGACATCGATACCGGCATCGGCGGAGTTCTACAGAGACTTCCAGCGGGTACAAAGTAAGCTGTATCTCGAAAGCTGGCACTTTGTCTTTGCTTTCACGTCAGAGGCTGTTTGGATGATTTTTAATATGTCAAACAGAGACTTCACCGTCGTGTATTGGTGAGTCTTTAACTTTCAATTGACGATCGTTGTCAGTTTGCCGTTATCTTTCGCAGCGTTTGAATGGGTGCCACGAGCCGCGACATTTGAATGAGCGCTTCGAGCCCAGAACAAGCACCAGTGCGCGCACCTTACCTGAGCTTCTAGTGTCCGGTGCCGCGTGAAGTTCTTGTGCCATTGTCCCCGCTGTTCGCGAGCTGCCTCATGGTTGTGTCCTGCCCAGCGAAATTGAGGAGCACGCACCTGCCGTGAGCCACCCGACACCTTCCTTCCTTGCGTGCCGCCATCTTGAATGCACATCATTTCTTTTCAAGATACTGTCAATTGGAGCTGTTCCGAGTGCCGGAAGCCTTTACTCTCATGCTTTTCATCAATCACACGGAGCTGTGTTCTACGAGGAATTGGTGAGATTCCTTGGTGAGATTGTCTAGAGAAACTTTATTTAATCCTGCGCACTGCTCTACGTCGAATCTGTGAGTTTGTCTTGAGAGACTTTAATTAATCCGGCGCACTGCTCTAAGTCCAAGCAAAACATTACACTCAGTGATATAAAGTGTACAACGGAATTGTTCAACTGTGTGTGGAAATTGACCTTTATCTACCATCGGCAGCATATTGTCTCACATGTGAGATATAATTTTAAACTTTGATTCGTTTACTGTTTTTGTTCCCACTCTTCAATTCTTCATTAATGACATTGTTGTTTGCCATTTATCTATTGTTTTTTTAAATTGCTGCCATTTATTATTGCACACTATTCTCATATTACCACCTTGTATGCCATGTTCCAATTGAGTGTGGTTTTGACCATTTTTGTTCTTAAGTTACTTTACCACGCTGCTGCTGGGTATTTTGCAGACTTACCTTTTATTTTGGATGCTGTCTGTCATGCAAACTTAGTATGTGCTGCCTTGTTGTGATATGCCTTTCCAGTTTTTAATTGTTGTGTTATAGCTTGCCTTTCATGTTTGCTGTGATGTCATCAGTAATTACTAGCTCATCTGTATTGTGCGATGCTTGAGAATGAGTCTAAAGAGTTTCTTTTTATTTACCCTAATCTTGTAGGATGTGTGATTTTGTCTTTATGAAATTTGAGTTGTGTACCCTATACATTTGTGCCTTTATGGAATTTTGTGTGATGGGTCGTGTACCCTATGCTTTTGTGCCTTTATGGAATTTTGTGCGATGGGTCGTGTACCCTATACTTTTGAGCCTTTATGGAATTTTGTGCGGTTGGTCGCGTACCCTATACTTTTGTGCCTTTATGGAATTTTCTGCGATGGGTCGTGCACCCTATACATTTGTGCCTTTATGGAATTTTGTGCGATGGGTTGTGTACCCTATACTTTTGTCTCACCTAGGAAGTTGCTCAGGTGTCGTTCACCTCTTACTTTTGATTAACCTATGGTTGAGCATGTGTGGTGTACAGAAGGGGGTGAGCAGTGAGGAATTTACATCTTTTTGATGTCTTCCATTCTCCCAGTCCTGCCCAGCATTACCACGAAAATGTGTGTAGAAGGGGGTGAGTGGCTTGGGATTACATCTCTTTGATGTCCCCCATTCTCCCAGTCCTGTACAATATTACCACTGCGAATGGTTTCCTCTAGAATCTGTTGTGTGTAGAAGGGGGTGAGTGGTTAGGGATTTACACTTCCTTAGTGTCCTCCATTCTCCCAGTCCTGCACAATGTTACCACTGTCAAATTTTTATTTTCTGTCAATATTGGTGGGAAGTATATGATCCTTTCCTTTCTTTGTTCTTGTATATTTGGAGTTTTCATGTGTTTATTGCATACTTCTCTTCCATACTCCTTTCTGCTGTTCTCTTATATTTGCAGTTATCACTTGCACTTTGTTTGTTTCTCCTCCATGCTGTAAATCTATCTGTTTGATCTGTTTTTAGTTATCTCCATTTGTGCATTGCATATTTCTCTTGTAATGTACTTTTATGGTGCAATGTTTTACCTTCTTTATTTATTGTGTTCCCAAGGGAAGGGGATGTGTTGTACCTTGATTTCCTTTCCCTGCTGCTCAGCCAGTATGAATGTGATGTGGATGTGGAATGTTAGAATGTTGATGAGAGAGCAGAATGTTGGAGTGCCTGGTTGTGTGAGAGAGAGACAGTTGGAGACTGTGGGCTGAGCAGCAAGGATGCTGCTCCTGGTGGGGCCTGATCTATCTTAACTACTCAACTGATGAACTACCACCCTGTAACTACCATCTTCCATCCAAGCTTAAAAAAACCTCTACTTATGTTATACCTCATGGCTACATCTGGAGTTCCTTGGATTCATCTTTGTAACAGTTATCTGCTCCTGGCAGGCAGGCATAAGACTGATGCTCCAGGATCAGGGCAAGTGGTCCTGACTTCCTGGGTGATGGCCCCTCACCCAGCAGTGAGACTGGCAAACCTTGGTCCACAGTCCTGGTTTTCAGCAGATAAACGTTTTGGCAATCTTCCTACTACTATGAAACAGAAAGAATCCGTGTCAATTATTCGATGTCCAACACAGGGAAAATACTGGAAGAAATCTGAATTGGTTACCTTAATTATGCAATCATGTTAGCAGGCAACTTCAATTCAGATCCTGGTTACACAGGCTACTGACCCACGGATTAACATGTATAACTAAATCATGGGTGTACCAGAGCGATTTAGAATTAAGTTAAATCTAACAAAAGAAGTAAAAATCTGGATTCTATAATCTATGGATATTCCTTAACAGCTATAAATGTTAGCTGTCCAAGTGGCCAAGTAGTTCATAACACATCCTACAATGGTTCCTCTAGCTCCCTACAGACTAGGGGCCAGATGTACATACCTCTGTGTTCGCGATTACCTAATAGCGAATTTTTGCGATTGACTATTATGTAGTCACAAACAGTGATGTACTAAAGTGTGTTTTACACTGTTTGCGATTCCCAATGGGTCGCAAATAGACCTACCTCCTTAATATTCATGAGGTAGGTTGCACTTTGTGACCCATCGGGAAGCGCTAAAATCACTGTGGTGGTGGCCTGCTGGGGTTAGCATACCACCATGTCTGTGATTGCTTTTCAAAAAAAGTAATGCTTTTTTTTAAATTCAGCCCATTTTCCTTAAAGGAAAATGGGATGCATTTCTAAAATAAAAATACAAAGTTTTCTTTACATTATTTAAGAGTAAACTTTGGTCCGTGGGACCAAAGCCTGCTCTTAAAAAATGTTTTTACAACCGTTCACAAAGGGGAAGGGAGCCCTCGGGGACCCCTTCCCATTTGCAAATGGGTTATAAAATGTGAATGTTTTGTGACAGCGTTTCAGTCGCAAAACATTCATACATACCACTGCGAGATGCTATTAGGAAGGGACGCCCTTAACATTCCTCTTCCTAATACCGAATTGCTAATCCATTTTGAGATTCGGAAATAGTTTACTGAATTGCAAAATAGGGCTTTGTACATTCAAAAGGGCTTTTTTTAATGCTTGCAAACAGCCAGATTCTGTGAATTGGGCCATTTGCGACCTCAAAAAAGCTATGCACAATCTGGCCCTTAGACATGAACACAAGAGAGAAGCTGAAAGGTGAAATCAATCTAAAATAGAAAACTAAGATACTGGTTAATAAATACATCTGGGAGACCTTCAAACGTCTAAAGGAATTTACACTCCAATATAGATAAAAAAATCAGACAAGGATAAATTATGAAGAAGGAGACACTCTGGCCAGAACTTAGTTTGGCCCTTAAAACATAAGAGAGTGGCTCAATTCTGAGAATTGATTGTGAACTCTGTAGGCATTGGAAGATATATTGTGGCTATGTCAGTAAAATAGCAACATATGTTTTTTCTATATAACAAAGTTATAGGTATAAATGCAATGATAATATACAGCCAGAAATCCAAATATTAAATAGCTCTTTCATAAGCAGCACATTTAAAAAGGGAATGTGTAAGATGCTAACTGTATGTACAATAATGTTTTCGTACTTTCAGAAAAGGTGTGGGAGAAACTAATAAGATCTATTAGGTCCTGTCTTGATCATAGCCAAGATGGCATGGCAGGGAATATTATGAAAATACATGCTAAAGTATGGTTTCTTATTAACACCACCTAATAAGGCTGTCTTAAATAAGAAATTCCTGCATCCATGGGAAGGAAGAACAAGAGCACCATTTACTAAAAAAGTGATTGCTTTCTTTCTAAGAATTACAGGATAATTGCCTTTCTTGCAAAATCCTAGCAACATATATTTTTAAGGAATGGGAGAAAATTGTGATATATTTCATAATTTGCAGCTAGGCTCTAGAAGGAATCACTCAACTACCAATGGGTGTTTGCTTCTGAAATTATTCGAAAGATATGCTATTCAAAGGAAAGTTCCATTATATGTTGCATTCTTTGACCTGACAACTGCATTTGACCTTGTAGACAGAAATAGTCTATGCAAGAAGATATTTGCTTTGGATATCCCAATGAGACTATTATGACTGATAATTGAATTACAAAGACTCTTGTGCTCTGGTACAATTGGTCAGATCAAGTCCCTGTCACACAAAATACCAACACCAAATGTCCTGAGGTCAGGTTGTATCCTAGCCTGATTTGCTATCTACATTTCTGATGATTGTAAGGCTTTAAAACAAGCACAATGCTTTAGACGAAAGTAAAGCAATAGGACAATCCAATGCTTGTTCTATGCAGCTGATTAAGTTCTATTTGGCTTGATACGAACTGACCTGCAAAATACACTAAATTACTTTTATAGTTTAATTATTATTATAACCAGGATTACCTAAAAACTAGCTGTGTAAAAATCTAAGTCACAGAGTTCAGACATAGAAAGATAAAGCATGAATTTAAGTGCAGTCTAAATGGTCGCCTGATTGAATTTGCTTCTAGTTAAAGTTTCTTATGTTATGTTTCAGTTCCAATATGACACTTTATAAACAAATTGATCACATCACTGGGTGGCCAATGATAATTTAGGAACCCTGGGAAAAATGGATGGCTGTGTTGGTTATAAAAAGATGCAGGTACTAAGGTAAACCAATGAGCTAACAATTGTGAATTTTGAGCGTGAGGTGTTACACGTGAAGAACATAAGTACCAGCCAACAGGAACGATCATCTGAACATGATGCCTGGACTTGCACAAGGTACTCCTGGGTTTGCTCTAAGGTTAGAGTTGGGTCTTATGACTATAAAATAGAAATAGAATAGCAGAATTCCAACATCCTGGCATCAGATCCGTACAGCAATTAGAAGATACCATCCACTATACCAGAGTTCTCCAAAGTCGGTCCTGGAGGGCTGGATCCATGCCAGACTTTTAGCAAATCCCCATTTAGACAAATGTAGTTATCTTAAAAATCTAGCATGGATCCGGCCCTCAAGAACCAACTTTGGAGAATCCTGCACTATACTATAAAGAAGAAGTTAGAAACCTGTCAAGCTGTGCCCTGATATACTAATCTAAAGTCTATTTCAAAGACCTTGGTGCTGAAAATGGATGAGGACCCCTCTATCATGAGCACTATACTTTGGAAGAATGAACTTAAGATTGTAACAAACTCTGAAAGGTTTGCAGTAGATTAAGTGAGATATGAATTAAATGTCTAATATACATGTATTTGTTTAATAAGGAAAATTTCTAGCTCCCTCAAGCACTTCACTGATATTCAATCTCAAATGCCAAAGAGGTAGGTGTTGAAGATGTGGACAGGACTCACCAAGCAAGAATAAGATGGAAGAAAAAGATAACAGAAAATCTAAGCTGTCCTCCATGTTATGCTGTGGCCACAATGTTGATACATGTGCTTTTATTTTGTGATGCACTGAGTACTCATCAAAAGCTTTTATTGTTACCGTCTTTTAGAGAACTGAACAATATAAAGCAAATTAACTAATATGAATGAAAGATAGTCAACTCTGTTTTAAATATGGGGAATTTTGATGCTTGTGGGCAGATTATAAAAGAGGAAGATTTATCTTAAAATCATATTTGAAAACGAATTAAATTTACTTTTTACAGTTTAGATTATATGTTATCTTACATGTTTGTATTGAAAATACTGGCACAAGTCAAACAAATAAATACACTTGAATTTTTTAAATTATCTCTTTCAGAGCTATGACAACAGTTAATGTATGATCTAGAAAATATATATCAAAATAAAGATCTGTCAAGTAAATGGGATACAGGCCATAAAAGATTTATAGATACTCTAATCTTCAAGAATTTCAATCAGAAATTTATTTTTATCAATCTGTATTTAAGACTGAAAATCTTATTTTGGAGTTTTGGAGGTGAATATCTACTTTATATATAATGGATTACCCAAAATGAGTAGAATTATTGTGGAATGTTAGGAAGGAGCTGATGTAATAATTCCGGGTGGTAGCCTACATGTTGTCTAGGGTCTTCTAACCCCACAGTGCACCCCCTAGAACTTTGAACACCTCTATAGGTTGTCCCTACCTAAACATTTAATCAACCAACCTTGACATAAGACTATTTTAGTAGTCCCAGAACACATCCTATTTACTTTAGTCAAATGTCAGTAGATTCAACTTGCTTGACAGTCGCAAAGTTTCGAAATTCAGGTAAATTTAAGTAACCTAAGGTATCACTTTATTTATTTTTGTTTTCGCATTCCCAAATAATAATGCACATGTAAGAATTTAAATTATTTGAAAAAAGATAGAATTATATTTAAAAAGCTCAACTTTAGCAAAATATTTGAAACCGCAATTGGTACCCTGGGGTATCTCGTTATTTTCTTTTATATAATTATATAAATGTTTAGTAAGTGTTCTGGGATCTCCTTTAAATATTGATTTTTCTTAGTGACCTTTTACCTCTGAAATTTGAAAGTGGATACAATGTATCCTTGGTTTTCCTGTTTCTTGGAGTTTCCCATTTAAAGATTTTTCTATTTGTTAAGTTGTATAGTGCATACATAAGGAACTTAAACATAAAGAACTTAAAACTATCATAAACTAACAAATACATAATACAGAAAAAAGAAAATGTATATTCATATATGCTGAAGATCGGATTCTTCTGATCAGTGAGACATTTTAACAAATTCTTCACATCTGATGTCCACCATCTATGGCCTGTTGAAAAATAAAAATAAAATGCAGATATAATTAGATTGCGTGATACACATAATTACCTTAAAACACTTCCAATAATGAAGGAATCATAAATGACAAAGAGTATATGCACATTTACAGACTGTTTTCACAGGCCAGGTTTGTAGCAGTGAGCCCAATCTATGGATGTACCAAGTGCATGCTGGCAAAATCCTCACGATTACATAAAAATGCATTCCCCCCAGTGCCTGGACTGGAAAGAGAGTAAGGGTGAGATATTCAAACTGCCATTCCGTCTTTCACTGACGACAGACCCGGCCTGCCTTTTGGGTTGACAGTGACCACTTTTAATAGGAGGGAAGGTCCCTGGCACTGTTTGCATCCTCCAAAATGGGTCTCATGGGGCTGCACTGGCAAAGGTATACTTCTGCGTTGGTGCCTCCAAAGAGCCTCTTTGCTTGTGTGTTCACATCTTTCTCTAAAGCAACTGATCAGGCAAGAAACCTAAGCCCATAAATGTTTTATGACTAAGATGATAACATGGGCTACTCTCCTTCCTTGCCTTATTTAGTAACTTTAGAGGAAATCGTCAGATGTTCTTTTAATAGTCAGTCTACACTCCTATACAAATCGCTGCAGGCCTCATCATATTGCCTGTCTATATGAATGTCTGTAAATGACTATTTGATTTCATTTAGCCAGACTCCACTGAAGACATCTAAGTAACCAGACAGAATAGTTGTGCCTGTGGATAATAAGACATACCTAACTATGTCTCTAGCAAGACTTAGTTACCTAAACTTTAGGTGGATCAATATGCATAAAAGCGAATCGATTATTCTTGTGTTTATGAGCAAGATGATGCTTCAAATTTGTGATTCGTTTGTTTTCCTATTTACTAATGCTAATGAAGCAGGTTTCTCCCCTGTATAATTAGACAGTAAGACAGGGCAATTTCCTAGCAGTTTCTTCATCCAATGGCTCACACAGACTTTCTGCGCACTAAAAGGAACTATATCAATGGGCATGAACCATGTAGAATGCTCTAAAGCTATCTGGCCAAGATGAAGAAACAGTAGATTAAAATATTAGGAGGAAAGTGCCCAAAGATCATGTTTGTTTTGGGCCACTTCTGAGAAAGTGCTTCTTGCTTTCTCCTCCTACAAGTCTTACTTGCCAAAGTACATATTCCCTAAACCCTTTAGCAACACAAGGTTAACAAGCCTTTGATCCCTTTATTCCAGGGGAGCAGCACAAAAAGAGTTTGACATTTCCACAGCAGGATCAGCAGTTCACAGAGCTTGGAAGGAATCCTAGAGATAGAACTGGGCTAAAGTAGCCAGAGAAGTCTGTGACAGAAACAAACATCACTCAAGCAACGCCACTAGGCTAGAACAAAGGTGACGCTCCACAACTTGCATGGGTTCCATAAACAACCAGACCAGCTACTGTAAAATAAGAGCATCTGGAGGCATAGCCGATGATTCTAGCAGGTGGATAGGGTACCTGAAGAGTCTACAATATGAGGATTGGCACGAGAAACACTACAAACAGCAGTGAGACTGGAAAGCACAAAGTAGCCAATCCATGCTATTCACATGATGGTTTGCACGAAATTGTCAGGAATTGAGAGAGTCTATCACTCCCATGTATAGCTAATCAGGATAAGTCATTTCAGGGCAGAGATCAAAAAGGACACATACCTGCAGAGATCACAACTAACGCCTATTTCTTGCAAGGAAAACAGCAGCAAGAAATCATTCTGCAAAGAGGAAAAGAAATATATATGCATATATAGTTAGAAGTCTAAGAAAGTGTATGATTGATAGTCGCTTTATAATATGAACCTACTTGCTCTGGATATGTGGGGTATACAGAATATATCAAAAATCGTTATAGCAGCTTTTGGCCGAATGTGGGTGCATGTATCTCTGCTGGTATACCAGTGTATGCATTGAGTATGAACTCCAGTCCTGATGGAGTTCAGCGGGTGCATAAAAATCCACCTCCTTTTCCTTGAGCGTCTAGGTATCTGAGCTTCCGTTACTTGCTCCTGCATCATCACAACGACCTACCTTGACTGCCACCCAATGTAAATACATTTCCATATCCTATGTAATTACTGTTTGTCATGCACAGCACTGCTAACCACCACATGCCATTAATCTTCCTAATGTAACCAGCCAAGCTGTAAAGCTGCATGCTTGTGTGTATTATAACATGCTGGTAACGAAGCCAGCCCACAGAAATTACAAAACCTCACGGTTTGTTGCTCCATTTTCTGCCTTCTGTTTGAACAATATATGAATTAATTGCATACCTCTGCCACCATCTTCTTCTTACACGTGTCTCACTGATCCTGGATCTAGAAAACAAAACACATTAAAAGATGCTACTGTTTTCTTACCAAATTGTCCACACACACGCACACAAGGTCCTCATTATGTGACTCCCAGAAGTTAGGGAAGTCCTTCCTATCATAGCTCTCCGTGCTGCTCAGATCCAAACAGCACCTGCCATCTCCTCCGTGCTAACACCATTTTGGATACTGCAGAATTGATAAGATTCCTCTTCTGAGCCAGCCACCACCTAAACTTACTCCCTTTATCTTTTTTAATATTTGTTAAGTCAGTGTACATGAAAGGTGCTCTACTGACGCAGTGGGAGACTGTAGCCCTGCTGCAATTCTCACGCTCTCGTTTGTCCATGTACAGATTAGGACAGACAGATGCGTAAAAGCAACCATGTCACCTGTCTGTAGGCACACATTGCTTTATGAACCTCATCCCACCAGGTCCTATCACCATTAACTGGTAGTCTCTCAAATTCTGTGAACTTTTTGTACTTAAGTCAATTTAGAACTATATATTGAGAGCGCCCAAAGTGCCATGTTTGCCTCTTCTGCAAAACATTCTGGGGTAGCTGTCAGCAGTTCGCAGAAACCACAAAAATCCTCAATAAAAAAAGCAAAATAAAACAATCTTTGTTTAATGATGTCACAGATTACCAACATTTTAATTGGAACTCTTTTTCTATTCTTTAGCTCCAGGACTGTATGGGAGGGTAGGGGGGTTTCTAGTTCATAGGGAACAAGACGGAGAAGGAAGGTGGATACTGTGGCCGATGATGCAGCTAGAGGCAGTTGTGTGACAGCAAACATGCAGGATGTGCGACTGCTGCCAAGTGTCAACAGTCCACCCTTCGCCCCTTGCCTCAGCATGAACAGGTATGCTCACCTCTTCTTCTGTAGAAGCTGCTCTTTGCACAGCTTGCATAGTTTTAAAGAAACATTTGGAAGTTGCCAGTCAGTCAATTTGGCAATTTTGCGCTCCTCTAACTAGAATGAGGACTCAAATTGTGTCACATTGACGAGCAATGATAATTAGTGTCTCAGTGTGACCGCTTGCCCTTGACGACGATTAACTGAGATTCTGTAATAGGATGATGGGTGGTGACTGCCAGCGACACCTTTACTCCATTTCGAAGGGTTCATAAATCTTACTGATTTTGTTATATTAGGATAACCCACCAACGTACTTCATTATGCTACAGAGAGTGACGCGGTCAAACAACAGTTCAAGGCCAAACAAACAAAAAAAAAGAATTATCAGGAGTACTTACGAAGGATCATCATGGGTCAGCTCCCTGTTGCCTACATAACAAAATAAATACAGAAAAATTAGATAGAGGTGGACGGAAAAGAGAGAGAGAGAGAGAGAGAGAGAGAGGAGGACTGATGAGGGGAAAAAACAGAGTAGCATACAGAGAGAGACAGACAGAAAGAGAAACAAGTTAGAAAAAGACATACTCCTTAGATACACCATTGAGACAAGGACTGAAACCCCAGAGCAGTGCTCTGTGGTGGCCACCCAAAGTGCACCCCTCTTTAAGGGAGTGAGTAATGTCCTTCCTAACGAAGCATCGTGGGGCTGGTGGTGGCACCTGCCTAATTTTTTTTCTTTTTCTTTTTGCAGTTTTATATAGCGCGAACTAGACCGGAAGGTATTGGGGTGCTTTACATGAGCACCAGTTACTTTAC
This sequence comes from Calotriton arnoldi, assembly GCA_963921515.1. Classification (NCBI taxonomy): domain Eukaryota; kingdom Metazoa; phylum Chordata; class Amphibia; order Caudata; family Salamandridae; genus Calotriton; species Calotriton arnoldi. The sequence continues at coordinate 542,550 of CAWUFW010004710.1, forward strand.
ACAAGGACACATTCATTTTGTTAGATACGGGGTGATTACGTGATTTGCCCAGAATCACGGGATGTTGAGCCGACGCCGAGACTCGAACCTGGTTCTCCAACTCCAAGTTCGGCAGCTTTGACCGTTACGCCACATCCCCTCGTAAAGGGCAAGGCGAACTAATATTCTTCCTTCAAACAGAGATTCCTACAGGCCACTAAAATGGATCCCCTCCATTACTCTGTCAGGCATACATCCAGACTCCACACTCCTCCTGCGCCATACAAACAGTGAGAGACTGGCAGAAACTTTTAGAGAGGTGAGGCAGGTAGAAACATCCCCTCATATGAGGCCAGTAAAAAGGACTGTCCCCCCAATATAAATTGCACTGCTATCACTTCTAGTCCCAGAAAGCCCAGTTAGGGAGGACAGCAGTCACTCTCTTGAAGAGGAGGACACTTTGGAAGCCCAGTTGACATCAGAGCACCATCCTGGAGCCTCACACAAGTAACGGGGCGGACTCGACAATGGGCTTGATTGATTGCCAGGCTCACTGATGGAAATAAAGACCCTGGGGCTGCACAAAGAGCAGAATCGTAGAGATGTTCTCTAAGCACATACCTGGTTAAAAGTCCCCAAGTTCACGGCTTTGGGTTATGTGCAAGCACCCCCTACCAGTACTATAATGCAGAAAGTGGAATCATGTGCAGGCACATATGAGAATATAAGAAACCCTTCACACAGAAAGTGCAAACCATTTTCATTGAACATTTTTAAAAGGTACATGTTTAAGTCTTGTTTGGGGTGATGGGCAGCTGGTTGACTTCACTTCATACTTTGATAGGGAGCTTGGTATAGCAAGGCCTGTTTTAGTGCCCCTAAGGGTGATTACGTTTCAATACCAAATAAAGATAAACCTAGAAGATGAAGCCATTACCTTCTTGCAGAGCCTCGGGTCCAAGTTGCTGTAAAGTAGACAACACTCCATCCCCTTCACTGGACTGCCCCTCCAGTCCATCTTCCTCATCTTCACTTGACTGCCCCTCCAGCCCAACTTCCTCATCTCCACTGGACTGCCCCTCCAGCCCATCTTCCTCATCTTCACTGGACTGCCCCTCCAGCCACACTCCCTCAGCTTCACAGCTCTGCACCTCCAGCCAAACTCTTTCATCTTCACTGGACTCTCCCTCCAGCCACACTCCTTCTTCTTCACTGGACTCCCCCTCCAGCCACACTACTTCACCTTCACTGAACTCCCCCTCCAGCCAAACTCCATCTTCACTGGACTCCCCATCCAGCCACACACCTTCAGCTTCACAGTTCGGCACCTCCAGCCAAACTCCCTCAGCTTCACAACTCTGCACCTCCAGCCAAACTCCCTCAGCTTTACAGCTCAGCATCTCCAGCCGAACTCCCTCAGCTTCACAGCTCAGCATCTCCAGCCACACTCCTTCCGCTTCACAGCTCAACATCTCCAGCCAAACTCCCTCAGCTTCACAGTTCGGCACCTCCAGCCAAACTCCCTCAGCTTCACAGCACAGCATCTCCAGCCACACTCCTTCCGCTTCACAGCTCAGCATCTCCAGCCAAACTCCCTCAGCTTCACAGCTCAGCATCTCCAGGCACACTCCTTCCGCTTCACAGCTCAACATCTCCAGCCGAACTCCCTCAGCTTCACAGCTCAGCATCTCCAGCCAAACTCCCTCAGCTTCACAGCTCAGCATCTCCAGCCACACTCCCTCCGCTTCACAGCTCAACATCTCCAGCCGAACTCCCTCAGCTTCACAACTCTGCACCTCCAGCCAAACTCCCTCAGCTTCACAGCTCAGCATCTCCAGCCCAACTCCCTCAGCTTCGCAGCTCAGCAACTCCAGCCACACTCCTTCCGCTTCACAGCTCAACATCTCCAGCTGAACTCCCTCAGCTTCACAACTCTGCACCTCCAGCCAAACTCCCTCAGCTTCACAGCTCAGCATCTCCAGCCGAACTCCCTCAGCTTCACAGCTCAGCATCTCCAGCCACACTCCTTCCGGTTCACAACTCTCCCCCTCCAGCAAAACTCCTTCACCTTCACTTGACCGCCCCTCCAGCAACACTCCCTTCTGTCTGAACTCTTCTCCCAAATCCCGTCCCTCCCTGACTCCTCCCGAGCTCTCTCCTGCCTGTCCTGCACACCACTGCACCAGCTCCCCGCCACTCAACTCCTTCCTGTTCCACTGCTGCCTCAACCCTTCTTCAGCCCCCTCCCTTCCCTGGCTGCCCTCTCCTGTGCCTCTCAGCTGTCCTATACCCTGTCTTTGCCCCCTCAGCTGCTGACCCACAGGCTCTGTACCCCTCCCCTCCTGCTCGCCTCCACTCTGGCTGCCCCATGTCTGGCTAACATAACTGGCACTCCACCCCGAGGTCTCTCCATTACTGCTCTGCCATCCTGACTCTACAGCTGCGCCCCATGCCACATACCCAGACTGCGACTTATCCGGTGTCGCTGAATTGAAAGTGCCGCCCTCCACTGTATAGACGGTTTTGGTGATGGTCTTTTTGATTACTGATTTTATAGTCACCACACCTGGAGCAAATACAGTTTCTGTATGACTAGTCATTGTACGCTGAGTTACAGCCAGGCTCCGCTCTGTCCAGCGAGCCTCTGTGGACACCTGGGCTGCACTTCGCCCCACAATGAATCCCTGGCCCTGCCTCTCCTCCTGACAGCTCTCCCCAGGCTCCCCCTGCACACCATGGCTCCCCTCGGCTCCAGCTTCAGCCTGCAGCTGCTGATTCTTGCAGGTCCCTCTTGCCTAAAAAACAAAGTAGGTTACAAGTTAGCTTTATTTGAAAAGATCATAACAAATCCGACCGTGATCTACAGTTGATACGCTGCTGCCCCCCAAACCTAACCACTGGACCACTGGGAGCAGGAAAAAGATGAAGAAACAATAAAGTGTCCATCACGCTTTTCCAGTACTTTGTTTATATGCAACTTTTTGTGTTTGCTACCAAAATGTAATTGCACCCCATAATAAATATGTACATTCTTAAACATAAACAATGGCTGTGCATAGGCCTATTTGTAAGTATTTTCTGAACTTGGGCCTTCTCTTTGGAATTTTATGAGAGTTTTATGAGGCTATTTGAGTCTCGGCGTTTACCGACTTTTCTAACTCCATCCTGAGCAAAGAAAAACACAGCAAGTTAACAGCAAGTTAACAGTAAGGTTTCTCAAGTGTTTTGTGAATGGGTTAACATTGAGGCGATTGGTAGAATGTGTGAAAGCCATGTTCGTATGGTGAATCTGCTCTGAAGATAGGGTTCCTCAGTCTTTTTGAGCTGCTAGATTCACTCAATTTTAATTTTCAATTTCAAACAACTTTATTCGGTTTTAACATTTAAAACCATAAAAGTTACCAATACATAAAAATCCAATAAAATTTGCACAATTCATCACATAATAATCCTGATACAATTAAAAATCTACAATCCATTCAGCCCTTTAATCGAAACAAGACCTAGATTCACTCATCCTGTTGAGAAGATCAGAGATTAGCATAAAGACATCCACGTGATGGGCCTAACATTGCATCATGGGAACGTGACAGACATTTGACTTCGACTTAGGCGTGTGGGCTGCCAGTCACCTCACAAGATCGCCAGTTTTCAAGACTTTGGAGATAGTGCCCTGAGGAAAGTGAGATAACCAGCATGTATAACACAAGCACTATACACTACTTCTATAATTTAGCTCATAAGGATATGCTGCTTCATATATGTATTCAATATAAATGATTCTTTACCCTTTTCATTCCATTTCTCTCTAATCCTGCTAACCCCAGTTTCCAATATTATGGCCATTAACATAAACTCGGATATTTAAAAATGCTGCATTCCAAGAGAAAGAAGCAAGATTTTAAATAAAAAAGACAAATATGTGAATTCCTTTAAATAGCACTTACTAAATTGATAAAGCACATATGAAATGAAGGGCAGCTCTGTAACAGACATATATTTGCCAAACATACTCTCATGATGGACGAAACATAATTATCCTTACAAAAAGTTTCCTTTTTCCAGGGATTAAAATCCATACAACAATGTGAAAAGATTTCATCAAGTCCACCAGTACTTGTCACAAGGGTCAAGAGTAAATTACAGCATTAAGCATCAGCTTGGCAATGCTTCCCTGCTTGCTATTCAAGCCCTTAGAGTATTAATTTAGTGATAAAACTCCAAAGAATGAACTAAAGAGAACTAAAACAATTTACATTTGTTATACCATATATATACATTCAATTAAAAAATCAAAGGTTAAGGATAATTTATAGTTAGGAAAACTTTATTTATTCTGTGTATAGAAACCCAACTTAAACTACACACACATTAGAAATTCCAAAGTTATAGTTATAACTTAGATTTAGAACTTACGCACCCCTATCAAATTACAATAAGTCACGCACCTCCGTACACAGTGTTGTCACCTCACTCACCACACTACATTAACAATAACTCACGCCTTCTTCATGCACCGGTTATACTCTTGTATATTACATCACTTATATCATTTGAAATCATAGCATTTAATCACAACACTTATAATAACATCTCAAATGACGTGATTTGTCAGAACACATTGTATGGTAGAGTGGCGAGTTATTGTTAATGTACTGTGGCAAATGAGGATATATATATATATATATATTCACTGAAAAAACCATAGGTTTTAGGGACAGTTATAGTTACTTGGACATTGCACTCGTACAAAACCCGTGAAATTCCCCCGTTATAGTTAGTTCAGCTAACTATAACTCGCGCCCCGCAATGCACTGCTGATGACGTCACATATTACATCACTCATGACATGGTCAGTGACATCACTGATGACATCACTGATGACATCTCAAATGACATCACTGATAACATCATCCAGTGACTGTGTGTTTCTGTAAAGTTTAAATATGTTTAATATATATAGGGAAAGGCGTATTGAAGAATGAGTGGGTGTATAAGTGTCTGAATGGATGATTTAGTACGTGAGTGACTGACTCTACAAGTGAGTGATTAAATGTATCTTACTGAATGCATGGGTTAGTGACTAAACTGTGTGAATGTCTGTATCCGTCTGTCTGTTGGTTTGTAAGCGGCTGCATGGCTTTCTGAATAGCTACATGAGTGTCTACATGGGTTATTGATTGATTGTCTGAGTATCTGTATGGGTGCCTGAGTGTTTGTGTGGGTGGGGTGTGTGCGACTCTGTACATAGATGTGTGAGTGGGTGATTCTGTAAAGTTTAAATATGTTTAATATATATAGGGAAAGGCGTATTGAAGAGTGAGTGGGTGTATAAGTGTCTGAATGGATGATTTAGTAGGTGCGTGACTAACTGTATAAGTGAGTGATTAAACGTATCTTACTGAATGCATGGGTTAGTGACTAAACTGGGTGAATGTCTGTATCCATCTGTCTGTTGCTGTGTAAGTGGCTGCATGGGTTTGTGAATAGCTACATGAGTGTCTATATGAGTTATTGATTGGTTGTCTGAGTATCTGTATGGGTGCCTGAGTGTTTGTGTGGGTGGGATGTGTGCGACTCTGTACATAGATGTGTGAGTGGGTGATTCACTGGGTGCATGATTTGAAGAGTGCGTCTGTGATGGACTGCTTGGGTGGGTGAGTGTGTGTATGGGTGTGTTAGTGAGTGAATGTATATCTCAGTGGTACATGTGCGAGTAACTACATATGTAAAAGGAAGTATATATGTGTGTTAGAGTATTTAAAAGGCTATACGTGAGAGTGTGTGATTGTGAGAGTGGCTGTATGGATGCGTGTGTGCTTGTATCAGTTATTGTATAAGAGCGTAAGAATGTGCTAGTATTTGTATGAGTTATTGAGCTGGTGTGTGTATAACTCTATAGGTGAGTAAATGGGTGTGTGATTAATTTTTGCATGACTGACTAGGTGTGTGAGTACCTCTATGGATGAGTGGCGGTGTGTCAGTGTTTATATAGGTGTATGAGTGCATATGATAGTCCTGTACTGAGTGACTGTAAGTATGAGTGACTGTACGGGTGAGTGAGTGGATGTGTGTGTAGACCTAAGAATCAGTGAGTTGGTATGTAGTTATTGGTATTGGAGTGTCTATGGTTTTGAGAATGGCAGTCTGTAATTTAGAGTGGGTGTATCAAAAGTTATATTAGGGTGTGAGAAGATGCATGAAATTATCACATGGATGATGTCATCAGTGATGTCATCAGTGATGTCACTGACCATGTCATGAGTGATGTAATATGTGACGTCATCAGCAGTGCATTGCGGGCGCGAGTTATAGTTAGCTGAACTAACTATAACGGGGAATTTCACGGGTTTTGTACGAGTGCAATGTCCAAGTAACTATAACTGTCCCTAAAACCTATGGTTTTTCAGTGAATTTGTAAGGTTTTTAAATGCTAATTTCTAACTATAACGCGCCTGAAACCTATGGTTTTTCAGTGAATTTCAAAGGTTTTTAAATGCTAATTTCTAACTATAACATGTCTGAAACCTATGGTTTTTTCAGTGAATTTCAAAGGTTTTTTAAATGCTAATTCCTAACTATAACATGTCTGAAACCTATGGTTTTTTTCAGTGAATTTCAAAGGTTTTGTAAATGCCAATTTTTAAATGTATTAATTGTTATTTTTATTTTTTCATACTGATTTACTACATTTTTTTAAACTATTTATTTTTAGATATTTTATTTTTAAATTACATTGTAATTACATTATACATTACATTACAAAATATACTTTCTCAGAATGAATTAATTTACTTTAAATACTTTGCAAATAGGCAATAGACTTTTAAGTACAGTAGTTACAGTTGTTGCAATGGGCAACACAATTTCAAACACAATGCAACATTGAGCTCAATGTGAATTTCTAGCTAAATCCAATTAGTTACTTTATGGATTACTTTTCTAACCACAGGACTGAATCCTAGATTCAGTCCTGGGACATCTCCTGTAAACAGTTGAGTAAAAGCGTTTTGGTTACAGTAGTGATTTTTAAGGAATATTATTGTATTTTAAAAGTTGACACTTAGAAACTTTTTCACATAGAATCACCAATGTTATCCTATGGGAGGAAATTCACTTAGCAGGTAAGTAGTGTTATCGTGACTTTTTCTCACTCAGTGGTGGATCCTGGATCCAGCACTGGTGCATCTCCTGTAAACAGTTGAAAGAATGCGTTTAAGTCATACAGGCGATTTTTAAGGAATATTTGTAGTTTGTGAAAATCGACACTTTGAAACTTTTCTGCTGAAAACCAGACAATGGATTCCTATGGAAGGAAATACAAGTTACTGGTAAGTACGGTTAAAATGACTTTTTAGGGTCAGTGCTGGGCTAAAAGATGCAGCACTGGGTTCTCTCCTGATAACAGGTGAGTAAATCGGAATTTGTATTTCGGCTGATTTTAGAGGAATATTTGTATGTTTCAAAAATCGACACTTAGAAACTTTTCAGCAAAAGCAGGCAATGATATCCTATGGAAGGAAATTCAAGTTACTGGTAAGTACGGTTAAAATTACTTTTCAGGATCAGTACTGGGCTGAAAGATGCAGCACTGAGGTCTCTCCTGATAACAGGTGAGTAAATCGGAATTCGTATTTCGGCTGATTTTAGAGGAATATTTGTATGTTTCAAAAATCGACACTTAGAAACTTTTTCAGCAAAAAGCAGGCAATGATATCCTATGGAAGGAAATTCAAGTTACTGGTAAGTACGGTTAAAATTACTTTTCAGGATCAGTACTGGGCTGAAAGATGCAGCACTGAGGTCTCTCCTGATAACAGGTGAGTAAATCGGAATTCGTATTTCGGCTGATTCCAGAGGAATATTTGCACAATGGTGAAGGGAGGGGGCGGGGCCTGAGGTGACATCTGTGCAAATGCGCCCCGTGGTGCGTTTTAAGTTGGGGGATTAAGTCCCCTTTAATCATGAGGGTCCCTGGGGGCCAACTAGCCCACCAGGAACCTCCAGTATGCGCCAGGGGCTGCGTTGTAGAGACGTGTACAGAGGCCACACCCCTTTTACACCTCTCTGCAAGGCAGCTCTGTGGCGCTTTTTGGAAGTACATGGTGGGCTAGTTGGACTCCAGGGACCCTCAGGATTCAAGGGGACTTAATCCCCCATCTTAAAACACGCCACGGGGCCTGTTTGCACACATGTCACCTGAAGCCCCGCCCCTCCATTCACCACTGTGCAAACGCGCCCAGTGGCGCTTTTTAAGTCGGGGATTAACTCCCCTTGAATCCTGAGGGTCCCTGGGGGCCAACTAGCCCAACAGGTATATCCAAAAGCGCCACAGAGCTGCGTTGCAGAGAGGTGTAAAAGGGGCGTGGCCTCTGTGCACCTCTCTGCAACACAGCCCCTAGCGCATACTGGAGGTTCCTGGTGGGCTAGTTGGCCCCAGGACCCCAGTATTGAAGGGGAATTACTTCCCCATCTACAAACGCGCCAGGGCGCGTTTGCAGAGTGGTGAAGGAAGGGGCGGGGCCTGCGGCCCGATCGTTTTTTTTTTCCCTGAAGGGGGCTGTGTGGCCCCCTTCCTTTTTCCTATTTTTGGGCCCTGGGGACCCCATCCCCCAGGGCCTTATACCCTTTTTTTTTTTTTTTAATTAAACGGGAAGGGGGCCGCGTGGCCCCTCCCTGGCCGAATCCTACCCGGGGACCCCATCCCCGGGGCATGGCCACACTTTTACATTAATTTTTAAGGAGGGGGCTGCGTGGCCCCCCTCCTCAGGCCTCCCTTTGCCCCGGGGACCCCATCCCCCGGGGCAGGCCTTTTAAAAAAATCAAAAAATTATTTCTGGGGAGGGGGCCGCGTGGCGCCCTCCCGAGCCACTACTTGCCCGGGGACCCCATCCCCCGGGGCCTGGCCTCTGGTTGGGGACTGTGGGGGTCCCCAAACCCCCACAGTCCCGCCGGCTCCCCGGGTCCTACGGGAGCCGGCATTGCTTTCCACATGGGGAGCAGCTAACATGCTGCTCCCCGTGTGGAAAAGCAATTATCTTTGGATATTGGAGCGAGCAGGTTTCCTGCTCTCTCTTCCAATATCCAAAGCAGTTTGCAATGACAGGACGGGAGCCGCGAGGCTCCAGTCCTGTCATTGCAAACAGCAGTGTCCCGGGGTAGGCACCCGGGACACTGCAGGAGCCGGCCCTGGGGGTGGCGGTCCCCAGAGCCACCACAGGCTCCAGGAGGGCCGCGCGGCCCCCTCCCATCCAAATGCACAGCCCGGGGAGGTGGTGGTCCCCGGGGCTCGGGGATCCTTAACCCACCCCCATTTTCAATTCTGTTAGTGCCCCGGGAGGTGGTGGTCCCGGGGTGTGTGAGGGCTGGAGCCCCCACACATGTTAATTTAAAAAATAAAGAAGCCCCGGGGAGGTGGTGGTCCCCGGGGCTGGAGCCCTCCCGCTACTTTTTCAAATAAGGCCCCGGGGGGTGGCGGTCCCCGGGGCTTGGGGGGCCCTTAGAGGCCCCCCATACATAAAATAAACCCCCCCCCAGCATGCCCCCGGGACTTGGCCCACCCGGGGGCAAATTAACATCGAAGCGCGGGCGCCAGTAGATAGTTATAGTTAGGACCTATTTTCCATAGGAAATCCGTGACATTCTATTTGAAATAACTCACTTGCCGGTTGACATATCTTCGCGAAATTTTCAAACTTTGTGGGGCGCTCCGGTCCGCTCCTACCCTGAAAGTCTCGGGGTGATTCGTTAAGCGGTGGCCGAGAAAAAGGGGGTCCCAAAACGCATTTTCCCCATTCATTTTTCCATAGGAAACTTTAAACACGGCTACAGCCTGAACTGCTGAACGGAATTACACCAAATTTGGCAAAGAGGTAGTTCTTGGTTCAGAAAGAACCCTTTTTGTTAAATGGTGTAAATCCGTTCAGTAGTTGCTGAGAAAATCAAAAGTAAAAGTACATATATATCTATGGGCACGGAGGATCCGCACACCCTCCCGATCACGAGCTGTCTGCTAATTGGCTGTCAACACTCCAAACCAGGAAGTGTTGGCAGCCATCTTGTTCCTCGGTAGAACCGAGGAACAAGAAAGCAGTAAAAAAAGTGCGCAAAACGCACAAAGGGGGCAGGGTAGAAACACCCTGACCCCCTAGGTCTGCTCAGGGGTCCCACAAGGACCCCTGGGCAAAAAGCATTTTTTTTTTTAAATCGGCAGGATGCGCTCAGGGTGCGCAGATCCTGCCGATAAAAATTGAAGCGCGGTCTCCCGCGCTTCGATGTTAATTTGCCCCGGGTGGGCCAAGTCCCAGGGGCATGCTGGGGGGTTTATTTTATGTATGGGGGCCTCTAAGGGCCCCCAAACCCCGAGGACCGCCACCCCCGGGGCTTTATTTGAAAAAGTAGCGGGAGGGCTCCAGCCCCGCGGGACCACCACCTCCCGGGGCTTCTTTATTTTTAAATTAACATGTGTGGGGGCTCCAGCCCCCTCACGCCCGGGGACCACCACCTCCCGGGGCACTAACAGAATTGAAAATGGGGTCCGTTAAGGACCCCGAGCCCGGGGACCACCACCTCCCGGGCTGTGCATTTGGATGGGAGGGGGCCGCGCGGCCCTCCTGGAGCCTGTGGTGGCCCTGGGAACCGCCACCCCCAGGGCCGGCTCCTGCAGTGTCCCGGGGTGCCTACCCCGGGTCACTGCTGTTTGCAATGACAGGACGGGAGCCTCGCGGCTCCCGTCCTGTCATTGCAAACTGCTTTGGATATTGGAAGAGAGCAGGGAAACCTGCTCTCGCTCCAATATCCAAAGACAATTGCTTTCCACACGGGGAGCAGCATGTTCGCTGCTCCCCATGTGGAAAAGCAATGCCGGCTCCCGTAGGACACGGGGAGCCGGCGGGACTGTGGGGGTTTGGGGACCCCCACAGTCCCCAACCAGAGGCCAGGCCCGGGGGATGGGGTCCCCGGGGCAAGTAGTGGCCCGGGAGGGGGCCACGCGGCCCCCTCCCCAGAAATAATTTAAAAAAATTTTTTTAAAAAAGGCCTGCCCCGGGGATGGGGTCCCCGGGGCAAAGGAGGCCTGAGGAGGGGTGCCACGCAGCCCACCTCCTTAAAAATTAATGTAAAAGTGTGGCCATGCCCCGGGGGATGGGGTCCCGGGGGTAGGATTCGGCCAGGGGAGGGGGCCACGCGGCCCCCTTCCCGTTTAATTTAAAAAAAAAAAAAAAGGGGATAAGGCCCTGGGGATGGGGTCCCCAGGGCCCAAAAATAGGAAAAGGAAGGGGGCCACACAGCCCCCTTCAGAAAAAAAAAAAAACGATCGGGCCGCAGGCCCGCCCCTTCCTTCACCACTCTGCAAACGCGCCCCTGGCGCGTTTGCAGATGGGAAGTAATTCCCCTTCAATACTGGGGGTCCCTGGGGGCCAACTAGCCCACCAGGAACCTCCAGTATGCGCCAGGGGCTGCGTTGCAGAGAGGTGTACAGAGGCCACGCCCCTTTTACACCTCTCTGCAACGCAGCTCTGTGGCGCTTTTGGATATACCTGTTGGGCTAGTTGGCCCCCAGGGACCCTCAGGATTCAAGGGAGTTAATCCCCCGACTTAAAACATGCCACGGGCGCGTTTGCACAGTGGTGAAGGGAGGGGCGGGGCTTCAGGTGACATGTGTGCAAACAGGCCCCGTGGCGTGTTTTAAGATGGGGGATTAAGTCCCCTTGAATCCTGAGGGTCCCTGGAGTCCAACTAGCCCACCATGTACTTCCAAAAGCGCCACAGAGCTGCCTTGCAGAGAGGTGTAAAGGGGTGTGGCCTCTGTACACGTCTCTGCAACGCAGCCACCTGGCGCATACTGGAGGTTCCTGGTGGGCTAGTTGACCCCAGGGACCCTCATGATTAAAGGGACTTAATCCCCCAACTTAAAACGCGCCACGGGGCGCATTAGGACAGATGTCACCTCAGGCCCCGCCCCTCCCTTCACCATTGTGCAAATATTCCTCTAAAATCAGCCGAAATACGAATTCCGATTTACTCACCTGTTATCAGGAGAGACCTCAGTGCTGCATCTTTCAGCCCAGTACTGATCCTGAAAAGTAATTTTAACCGTACTTACCAGTAACTTGAATTTCCTTCCATAGGATATCATTGCCTGCTTTTTGCTGAAAAAGTTTCTAAGTGTCGATTTTTGAAACATACAAATATTCCTCTAAAATCAGCCGAAATACGAATTCCGATTTACTCACCTGTTATCAGGAGAGAACCCAGTGCTGCATCTTTTAGCCCAGCACTGACCCTAAAAAGTAATTTTAACCGTACTTACCAGTAACTTGTATTTCCTTCCATAGGAATCCATTGTCTGGTTTTCAGCAGAAAAGTTTCAAAGTGTCGATTTTCACAAACTACAAATATTCCTTAAAAATCGCCTGTATGACTTAAACGCATTCTTTCAACTGTTTACAGGAGATGCACCAGTGCTGGATCCAGGATCCACCACTGAGTGAGAAAAAGTCACGATAACACTACTTACCTGCTAAGTGAATTTCCTCCCATAGGATAACATTGGTGATTCTATGTGAAAAAGTTTCTAAGTGTCAACTTTTAAAATACAATAATATTCCTTAAAAATCACTACTGTAACCAAAACGCTTTTACTCAACTGTTTACAGGAGATGTCCCAGGACTGAATCTAGGATTCAGTCCTGTGGTTAGAAAAAGTAATCCATAAAGTAACTAATTGGATTTAGCTAGAAATTCACATTGAGCTCAATGTTGCATTGTGTTTGAAATTGTGTTGCCCATTGCAACAACTGTAACTACTGTACTTAAAAGTCTATTGCCTATTTGCAAAGTATTTAAAGTAAATTAATTCATTCTGAGAAAGTATATTTTGTAATGTAATGTATAATGTAATTACAATGTAATTTAAAAAATAAAATATCTAAAAATAAATAGTTTAAAAAATGTAGTAAATCAGTATGAAAAAAATAAAAATAACAATTAATACATTTAAAAATTGGCATTTACAAAACCTTTGAAATTCACTGAAAAAAACCATAGGTTTCAGACATGTTATAGTTAGGAATTAGCATTTAAAAAACCTTTGAAATTCACTGAAAAAACCATAGGTTTCAGACATGTTATAGTTAGAAATTAGCATTTAAAAAACCTTTGAAATTCACTGAAAAAACCATAGGTTTCAGGCGCGTTATAGTTAGAAATTAGCGTTTAAAAAACCTTACAAATTCACTGAAAAAACCATAGGTTTTAGGGACAGTTATAGTTACTTGGACATTGCACTAGTACAAAACCCGTGAAATTCCCCCGTTATAGTTAGTTCAGCTAACTATAACTCGCGCCCGCAATGCACTGCTGATGACGTCACATATTACATCACTCATGACATGGTCAGTGACATCACTGATGACATCACTGATGACATCATCCATGTGATAATTTCATGCATCTTCTCACACCCTAATATAACTTTTGATACACCCACTCTAAATTACAGACTGCCATTCTCAAAACCATAGACACTCCAATACCAATAACTACATACCAACTCACTGATTCTTAGGTCTACACACACATTCACTCACTCACCCGTACAGTCACTCATACTTACAGTCACTCAGTACAGGACTATCATATGCACTCATACACCTATATAAACACTGACACACCGCCACTCATCCATAGAGGTACTCACACACCTAGTCAGTCATGCAAAACATTAATCACACACCCATTTACTCACCTATAGAGTTATACACACACCAGCTCAATAACTCATTCAAATACTAGCACATTCTTACGCTCTTATACAATAACTGATACAAGCACACACGCATCCATACAGCCACTCTCACAATCACACACTCTCACGTATAGCCTTTTAAATACTCTAACACACATATATACTTCCTTTTACATATGTAGTTACTCGCACATGTACCACTGAGATATACATTCACTCACTAACACACCCATACACACACTCACCCACCCAAGCAGTCCATCACAGACGCACTCTTCAAATCATGCACCCAGTGAATCACCCACTCACACATCTATGTACAGAGTCGCACACACCCCACCCACACAAACACTCAGGCACCCATACAGATACTCAGACAACCAATCAATAACTCATATAGACACTCATGTAGCTATTCACAAACCCATGCAGCCACTTACACAGCAACAGACAGACGGATACAGACATTCACCCAGTTTAGTCACTAACCCATGCATTCAGTAAGATACGTTTAATCACTCACTTATACAGTTAGTCACGCACCTACTAAATCATCCATTCAGACACTTATACACCCACTCACTCTTCAATACGCCTTTCCCTATATATATTAAACATATTTAAACTTTACAGAATCACCCACTCACACATCTATGTACAGAGTCGCACACACCCCACCCACACAAACACTCAGGCACCCATACAGATACTCAGACAATCAATCAATAACCCATGTAGACACTCATGTAGCTATTCAGAAAGCCATGCAGCCGCTTACAAACCAACAGACAGACGGATACAGACATTCACACAGTTTAGTCACTAACCCATGCATTCAGTAAGATACATTTAATCACTCACTTGTAGAGTCAGTCACTCACGTACTAAATCATCCATTCAGACACTTATACACCCACTCATTCTTCAATACGCCTTTCCCTATATATATTAAACATATTTAAACTTTACAGAAACACACAGTCACTGGATGATGTTATCAGTGATGTCATTTGAGATGTCATCAGTGATGTCATCAGTGATGTCACTGACCATGTCATGAGTGATGTAATATGTGACGTCATCAGCAGTGCATTGCGGGGGCGCGAGTTATAGTTAGCTGAACTAACTATAACGGGGGAATTTCACGGGTTTTGTATGAGTGCAATGTCCAAGTAACTATAACTGTCCCTAAAACCTATGGTTTTTTCAGTGAATTTGTAAGGTTTTTTAAATGCTAATTCAACTCAAATGTTGTGCAAATGCAGTGTAGATTTATTACGTTATAGTCCACAGATTAAACAGGCATAGTGCCTGCCATGACACGTTTCGCTCGCCTCACGCGAGCTTGATCACATGACGCGCCACATGACCAGGAAGCCAATTAAATAACAAAATAACACAATGTGCACTAATGGCTCTAAAAACAAATCGCCACGTTAGTGAAAATAGGAAACAGACTGGAAAATGACTCAAGATCCGATCCTAGTGAGCCAACAAATTAGACATCACATTAAAGAACTACACATAAATGTTCACAGGCAGTTCTAAAAATCATGTGTGAATAACTAAAGTGCAAAATATGCAATAAAAAGTGCAAATGCATGAATAGAAGGCATTTAGACAACAACAGGCATAAATGCTATGATGAACAGGAATTATAGAACTACACATATATGTTCACATGCAGTTCTAAAAATCGTGTGTAAATGACTGAAGTGCAAATATGCAATAAATTTGCAACTGCATGAATAGATGTTATTTAAACACCAACAGGCATAAATACTATGATGTACAGAACACCATAACTGTGCAAATACGCAAAAACAAAACTGAACTGAATGGCACATACATCGCTGACTAATAACAGTCTTGTAAATCATAGGTACAGAATGTGAATGGGGACATGCAATAACAGACGATAATTCACTATATAAATGGTACAATATAGGAAGGTTCAAAAAATAAATAAAGTGCTAGTGCAATATTTGTCAAGAACCTTTCTGGAGTATATCACATAATAAGTAGTCAATACTACTGTAATACAAACTCAATCCAAAATATAATGTGCAAAAACTAATTATTGTTATTGCATCCATGTTCTTCTAACCGCAGAACACAGGTACCAAATATCATGACTTGCTTATTCTGTCAAACAATATTTATCAGCAGTCGTATTGTGCCTGGAATGAACGTAATGATGCACACAAAAATCATATATATACACATATAGAGAAATCCAATATATTGCTCAATCCTGTCAATTCGAGGGTCACACTCATGCATTGATAAAAACCAGTCTGTAAAATCAATACTTTGATTATGTGCAAAACAAGCAATACCCGTGCAAAAATTGTGCTGTGCAACTGACAAAATCAATAGCAGCATATACTCATTATTCAAGCCTGAATAATATTAAAGTGCAAGTGCTATTAAAAGAATTTGAGAGTTCACAGAAAAATCATAAAACCTTATTTATAAAATGAGGGCAAACAGTATATAGAAAAATTGTATACAAGTAATTTCACTGATGTGGAAGAGACTCAGAACAATCAGCTGAACAGTACGTTAAGATGTCACTATCATGATACAGGTGTATGGTGCAAAAGACTAAAGGAAGTTATGCATGTCTTCACTTGTGTTCAGACCATTAGGCATTTTTGTATCGAGGGCCAGTATGAAGTGAGTTTCTCGTAGACGCAAACTTTTTTTTCGGTTCCCTCCCCGTCCGGGAATGGGGACAGCACCTAATACAGAATACTCTAAGTCTTTGAGTTTATTCTGATGAACCAATTTGAAGTGCCTGGCAACAGGATAGTTAGGGTCGGAGTTTACAATGGCCCTAATATGCTCTAGAATCCGTTTATGCACTGGGAGCTTGGTGCTCCCTATGTACTCAAGGCCGCAGGTACAGCGTAGTTTGTATATTGCTTATTCAGTGCGACAAGTGAGATGTTCCGTGATTTCAATTCTTTTATCACTAAATGCAGTCACATAGTGCGTTGCATTAGTTGCAAAAGTACACGCGCGACATGAATTGCACTTGTAGAAACCCCTTTTGGTAAGCCATGTGCCTTTGGGTTTAATCTCAGGGCTTGATTTAACTAAGGCATCCGTCATGGAGGGTGCCCTCCTGAATGTGATGGCTGGCAAGGTAGGTAAAATGGGTCCTAATGTTATATCTGTGAGTATTATCGGCCATTGAGAGTAGATAATTTTGCGGATTCTGTGCTCCTGTTGACTAAAGGTAGTAATTAGTCTAACATTACGCTTATCAATATCAGTGTCACCAGAATGAAGAACCAGAGCAGAAGCACAGTTGTGTTTGGGTGCAAGCAATTCCTCTCTAGGTAAGTCATTTGCTTTTTTCAGGGCTTGAACCAGCTGGGACTTCTTGTAACCCTGGTCTAGGAACCGACAAAATGCCTCCTGTTGACATACCTGGGAATCAGTATCCAAACTGCAAATTCGGCGGATACGCACGAATTCGCCATAAGGTATACTTCTGATCAAATGGCGGGGATGCGAACTGTCCGCATGTAAAATCGAATTACCTGCAGTTAGTTTGCGATGGAGCTTTGTGTGGATTTTGCCCTCACTGATATACAAGAGAACATCTAAAAATTCCACACTCTGATTGTCTATGGTGGCAGTGAATTTAAGATTTTGCTCATTAGAGTTAATAGCTGTAACAAACTCATTGGCTGCTTCTCTAGTTCCATCCCAAATTAAACAGATATCATCTATGTAGCGCCAGTAATGCTTCACATGCCTATACCAATCCTCATGCTTGGTCATGAGGACACACCTCTCCCACCAGCCAACATGGAGACATGAATAGCTGGGGGAGAAGCATGCCCCCATAGCCACACCTCTAAGCTGTTGGTATACATCATGATTGAATACAAAGTAGTTATTAATTAGGCACAGTTCTATCATCTCAATTAGCATACAATTGTGTTCCCTCATACTGATATCTCTATTATCCAAGAAGTACCTGGTTGCAGCTAAACCGTCAGAATGATTAATGCTTGTGTACAGAGATTCAATGTCCATAACTACAAGCAAGTAGCTAGGTTGCCATAACACCGCATTGATCTTTCTCAGGAAGTCCGTAGTATCCTTCACATAGGATGGCAAAGAGACGACATGGGGCTGTAAAAAATAGTCCACATATTTGGACACATTTTCCAACATGCTTTTTGGGCTGAAATAATAGGTCGTCCAGGAATCGGGACTGTCTCCTTATGAACTTTTGGAAGGAAATAAAGAATAGGAGTGACAGGATACTCTACTTTCAAAAGTTCAATTCATCTTCGGTAAGAAGCCCCATCCTTTTCCATTGTGAGAGGCATTTATGTACTTTATCTTGGACCAGCCGTATTTCCTGTTTTGAAGACTTTCTGTAACACAAAGCATCAGATAAATGGCGATTAGCTTCAGTCAGATATTGGGTTCTAGGCCATAGAACTACGTTCCCGCCCTTATCAGATTTATTTATGACAATATCATGATTACTTTTCAGTTTATTAATCAGGGTGTGGTATTGGGCATTCCTATAGTTCCTGCAATGTTGACTTAACATCATAGTCTTATTGAGATGTTTAAGTTCCTCTACGACTCTGTCGTTAAAGATGTCCACCGTGTCTTTTGGCATCAGCGGAAAGAACGTCGATTTCGGGCGAAACGGACTTGTGGCTGCTTTATTTGTCATGATACCCATTGCAAACATAGCTTGTTGTGTGGATTCATTAGAGCTATCATTAGATAGAGAATGCAGGACCTGTAAGTTTGGGATGTCCTTCACCTGAAGGGTGCCATCAGTGGTAACAATGTCTGATGCTGAAGCAGAGGGAACTGTATGGGGTTTGTTAAGTTGGAAATATTTGATGAGCTTCACTTTTCTAATAAATTTGAAAACATCAATTCTAGTTTGGTTATATGAGAACTGATTCACGGGACAATACGTAAGTCCTAGCGATAAAAGCTGGATCTCTGCTTTAGTTAGCGTTGTTTCAGTAAGATTAATGACTGTATTGTAGTTAGCATTGCTCATCGTCTCCAATTCCTTCTTGTGTTTCCTCTGCTGGTAGTGTTTGCGGTGTTTGATCCGCCTCTCCCTCCTGCGTTGGTTGTTTGTTCTCCTTGCTGCTGTTGAGGTTTGCGGGGGCGCAAGGTGTACCTCCAGTCCTCCCGGAGAAAATTCAGCTCCTCCCCTGGGGTAAAGTTACTAAGACGGATTGCAGAGGTCCTTGATGTACCAGGACGACCATCTTCTGAATCACTATTGGAGGTCAAAGAAATGGTGTCAGATTCAACATCGCCACCTGGGTTGCTGCTGATGGCCATACCTTGTGCTGAATCCGATGCTTTACTTGTCAGGGCTTGCCGTTTATAATTGTCGAATTTTCTAGAAAAAGTAAAAATCCTCCCCGTGGCATAGTCATTCTGATCGCGAGCAAATTTAAACACTTTACGGGCCTTGATGGTGTCTTCATGTTTTTTAATATGAACGTCTATGTCGGTTCGCCCTTTGGTTACCAAATCAATTTGACCTGTAGCATCCAACAGTCCATTGATACGGTCAATCTCAACCAAAATAGCATTTCGGTCTATTTCAGCGTACTTTATCAATATATGTATCATGTTCATTGAAGCCTGTAAATTATTTTCAGCCCATTCTTGCAACATAGCCGGATTTGAGTTCTCAAATGTGGGAGCAATGAGAACGAGGAGACCCCTAGGCACACGGTTAACATCACGATATTTTATATATACATATGCTTTCTTTTCATAAGGTAGATGTGCCCTTTTAAGCTGTGAAACACTAATATTATTTTGGACATTTTCCTCATATACGTTGACTCTCTGTAAATAGGCAGGGGAAATTGTGGCGGTACTGTACACCTTGGAATTATTTTCCTTATATAAATTCCTGTTTGTACAGTGTTTAGAATTCTCCATATATGGAATCAGGGTATCAGTTGGCTAGAGAAAACACATATCATCTCACCCTTACAAGCCAGCATCTACTAAGCTCCGAATTTGCAGAGTTGGATTATTTATTTGTGACTGTTTGTTGGTGCCCAGTTGGTCTTTATGCCACTTCACTGTTCTGGGTTTAGAGGTTTTCAGGGGAGTGGCTTCCTGCCTTATAGTCTTTTGCTAAGGATGTAAGCTTCTGGTGGATGGTTCCAGTGCTGTTCACCAGTTTGAGAAGGGTTTCAATGAACAGGTTCATCTTGAGGTCTAGCTTGTTCCAGGGAAGGGCTCCCTGTGCTCTAATGGTTCTCAGTGTGTTTCTTCTATTTGAGAGAGGTGTGAGTAATCAGATCAGCACTGCTCAAACTTAAGTGACGGCTTTGAGATTACCGAGGAGATGATCTTGTGAAGTTTTGCGATCTGATTACAAAACAGGACTTGTAGACAGTTCAGAGTATATTTAATTTGATATTTGTTACACAGGAGACCATGGTGAGCCCGGGATGTTCTTCAGTATTAGAGCTATGTGGTCAGAAGCTTTGTCATCAGAACTCTTGAGGAGGAGGTAAAGTCTCCTTTCCATATTCTGGATTTTCTGATGTTTAGTCTTCTCTTTTTGCTTTTTTCAGCTTAGACTATATTATAATAGTCTAATTAGGACAGTGTGATGGTTCACGTTGACACTATTCTCTGCTTTGCTTGAAACTTACTGAACATTTTGAGTTGGAGGTTAGTACTTTTTGTGGCCGTTAATACCCGTTTTGAGAAGTGGGAACTGAAATCACATTAAACATCTAAATTCTTCACTTTCCACATGAGAACTAGTTTAGGCCCAACTGTTGTTGCCAGTGAAAAGATAAGTCACCAGCAGAGCGGTTCCGTGGAATTAATCATCAAATCATGAAGCGCTTGCTTGATTGGTAGCCTTTGAGACAAAAAATAACTGTTTAGTTCAGCTTTGTAAATGTCTTGTTGCAGTCCTTCGCTTAAGCCCAACTTGAGTTTCATCCCCTGAATCCTTACATCTCTTCCAATGGGAGTTAAAATGTTGCCGACCTTTTAAAAAAAAATCTTCTTCTGTGGTGAACCAATTTTGGGTGCACTCATAGTGTTCTTGGGTTTTTAAAACAATGTCAATTCCTAGAAATGCCGGAAAAGGTCTACAGCACAAGGTTGATGTCACCTCTTGATGGAGTCTTGGTATGATGTGTGAAATAGACATGTCACAGTTTGAGTCTTAAACCTTTAAGTAAGTGAATGGAAACTGCAATATAAACAAATAACAATCATGGAGGCACGGTTGTGTTGGCTGAGTAGAAAAGTGAACCTTATTTCGAGATACAAAGTGAAAAGGCAAGCCTCGCTGCCATTCCAGAGGCAATGTCCCAAAGGGAAACAGACTTTTGCCTTCACATGCAACAAGACAGACACTGACTTCAAACAGACCCAAACTTTGGCTAATGCTTCGTGAACTGGGTACAGGTGGTCCTTCGGTAAAGGCAGCTCTGATTTCTGAGACTGGTGCAGGATTTTGAGGTTGGATCACCGGTTAAAATTTAAAGTACGTCGTTCCTCCTAGTTTTAAGGAGTCGATCATCATTAGTTTTGACAAAAAAGGAAAGAATCACAAGGATGTTAACCCTTACAGGCCGATTAGCCTCCTTAACGCTGATTTCAAGATTTTAATGAAAATATGGGCCCAACGCTTTACCCCGATTGCCCAGGCTTTAATTCACCCCGATCAGTCTGGGTTCGTGGCAGGGAGGTCTATGTCTTCAAATACCGGGTTTTTAATACAGGCCCTCGATTTTGCTACAAATAATAAAACTCCAACTCTAGTTACAATGGTTGACGCCGAAAAGACATTTGACCTGGTAAACTGGGATGCACTTTTCCTCGGCATGCAAAAATTTGGCTTTCCTGTCCAGACAATCAACATGCTGAATAACATCTATCAAGGGGCCCAAGCCCGGGTAGTAGTCAATGCCAATACAATAGGGGCAATTAATATAAATCGAGGTACCAGACAAGGCTGCCCGATGTCTCCCATCCTGTTTACCTTTTTTATCGAGCCGCTAGCAATAAGAATTCGTGGAAACCCTGAAATTAAACCACCAATAGAAGGTATGGCGAAAATAAAATTATTCGCTGACGATATAATTTTATATCTGCGACCCGACAAAATAAACCTCGATCAGGCGCTCCACGAATTCAGTCAATTTGAATTGATTGGTGGATATAAAATAAATCAGAACAAAACTGAGGTTTTAACACTTAGGGGTCGATTCAGATCCCGGTCGGAGGCGCACCTAATACCATTCTGCCGGGAAAAAAGCCAGGCGAATGCCTGTTTCCCGACCGATTCGCACATACGTCCGAACGAGCAAGTACGATGCGCACAACTGCCCAAATCCCGACCCAGTCGTACTCACCCAATACAGGTCCTGTTCTCCGACCGAGGCGGATCCGGAAACGCAGAATCGAGTCGCACGGAAGCCAAAATGCAGCCCCGTCCGGCCGGACAAGTCACGATGCGCCCTCCGTACGCGCCCGAACCCGTCGCTACGCATGGCACGTCAAAGCATCCGGGAGAGGCGCACATAAGCTCCGATTCGCGCCACAAGACGATCCACGGCTACGAGACGAACACGCCAGCGACGAGGACGAGGCGAAGCAAAGAGAAAGACGAACGAGACGAACCAACCATGAATCCCATCGTGCCGATCCTACCAATATTCTACATCTATTACCGGAACTGGCACGGACGCGTATGACGCAGAAGGTAAGTCAGACACCCACCACACAAACAAACCACACGTACCCGACATATCACACACACACATAGGGATGCAGAAATTACTTACACCAGCAACAGCAGCACCATAGGGGCGGGATGGCTATCACCAATGCCACATATACACATAGGGGCCTGGATGCCAACCACTAACACCACCCCTACCCAGGGGTGCTAGATGCCTGTCACTACTACCACCTCTACCCATGGGGGCTGGATGCCTACCACCACTACCACCCCTACTCAGGGGTGCCAGATGCCTACCACTACCACCACCCCTACCCAGGGGGTGCCAGATGCCTACCACTACTACCACCCCTACCCATGGGGGCAGGATGCCTGTCACTACTACCACCTCTACCCATGGGGGGCTGGATGCCTACCACCACTACCACCCCTACTCAGGGGGTGCCAGATGCCTACCACTACCACCACCCCTACCCAGGGGTGCTAGATGCCTACTCCTACCATCACCCCTACCCAGGGGTGCTATATGCCTGTCACTACTACCACCTCCACCCAGGGGTTGCTGGATGCCTGTCACTACTACCACCTCTACCCATGGGGGCTGGATGCCTACCACCACTACCACCCCTACCCAGGGGGTGCCAGATGCCTACCACTACCACCACTCCTACCCAGGGGTGCCAGATGCCTACCACTACCACCACCCCTACCCAGGGGTGCTAGATGCCTACCCCTACCATCACCCCTACCCAGGGGGTGCTAGATGCCTGTCACTACTACCACCTCTACCCAGGGGGTGCTGGATGCCTGTCACTACTACCACCTCTACCCATGGGGTGCCAGATGCCTACCACTACCACCACCCCTACCCAGGGGGTGCTAGATGCCTACCCCTACCACCACCCCTACCCATGGGGGGCAGGATGCCTACCACCAACAACACCCCCACTCATAGGATGGGTAATGCATGACACAACAAGCACACACCAACATAAGGAATGCAACAAAAAGACATCCCCCCAACACCATGACAAGCGTGTGTAGACTGTGTCAAATGCCTACAACACTGAACATGACTTTGAACATACAATGTGACCCCCTATCACATGTGTCACACATAAATGTGTGTGGCCCCCACAATGCAAGCAGACCATGACCACTGTGGCAATGGGGTCCAACCCCCATCATCACAGTGACCAAAAGGTAAGTGTGGGGTCCATAGCTGAAGCACATTTTGAACATTGTGGCAATGGGGTCCAACCCCCATCATCACAGTGGCCAAAAGGTAAGTGTGGGGTCCATAGCTGAAGCACATTTTGAACATTGTGGCAATGGGGTCTAAACCCCCATCATCACAGTGACCAAAATGTAAGTGTGGGGCCCATAGCTGAAGCACATCTTGAACATTGTGGCAATGGGGTCCAACCCCCATCATCACAGTGACCAAAAGGTAAGTGTGGGGTCCATAGCTGAAGCACATTTTGAACATTGTGGCAATGGGGTCCAACCCCCATCATCACAGTGACCAAAAGGTAAGTGTGGGGTCCATAGCTGAAGCACATTTTGAACATTGTGGCAATGGGGTCTAAACCCCCATCATCACAGTGACCAAAAGGTAAGTGTGGGGTCCATAGCTGAAGCACATTTTGAACATTGTGGCAATGGGGTCTAAACCCCCATCATCACAGTGACCAAAATGTAAGTGTTGACATTGAAAAAGCTGCAACTGCCAAACTGCATGGATGATTCCTGGTCACAGAACAACAAACACATCAGTGGCAAAGTAGTGCTTGTGTCCCATAGCAACATAGATTGGGGGAGGCAAACAGTGCAGTGCAAATAAGACATACCTTTGGCCATGTGCAGACAAACATCACCCATGGGGGCTGACACTGTCAACATCCATCAATGACACAATGACAGAAGTGACCATCATAATGCAGACCCACATATTTGCACCAATGGGCACACAAATGGAGATACCCTGTGGAGACTGTAGATGTGAGGTGAACAAATAACATACCATGGCAGCAATGGGACACACAAACAATGATCATTGTGCTGACTGATGACCTAGGAGTCCCAGGGACAGCAGGTGAAACCCAACAAACAACATACAGCCAATGGCACACTAAAGATATGCCAATGCAGTGGTGCAGATGCACAAACACAAACAGGCAGACCCACACTGCACATCAAACACAACAGGTGAGGGGGTGCCAGTGTCCCCAGGCAACCACACAACACATGATGAGGCCTGAATACCAATTACACAGATGCACATACAGTGCCACACAAAAGTAACTCATGGATCCAAATCCCCTATGTGGGCAATCAGGCATTGTTAGATGAGAGGGAGCACAAATTACACATGTCACACAAGCTTGTAGGAACAGCAACTAACACAGCAAGAGACAGACCCACCACAGCACTACCCCCAGGGACCCCATATTGTGCTGACATTAGCCTGCATGATAATCCCACTGTGATGACAATGTTAGATGTCGTTCACACTGTGAACCCCAGCCATCTGTCCTGAGCAACTAACTACCATCACACCTACACAAGCTCCAATAAATCAGCACGGCCTGCCAGCCAAGGCCAATATGGAGGTAGGGGTCTGGCCGTGCAACAACTCACTTTTGCACACACTCAACACCACACAACCTGATCTCCACCAATGTGCAGCAGTGAAGCTCACATGGACTGGTGACATTGCACATGCACCCATGACAATACCAGGGGTGGTGGTGGGAACTAAGGTGCAGAAACCCATCACACATGGCCAGTCAACAAGACTCGTCAATGTCTGACACACAGCACAGTATGCCGTACATGGGCATGATGTGAAATCCACCACAATCAATGGGATCCTGGCCATAGTCACACACCAATGAAGAAGCCAAGGTGACACACGAAGAACACACGTACACAACTACCAACATTGCAGCTCTGACCCTGAGCAGTGGCAGCAGTCACACACACGTGTCACAATCACTGAAAGCTAACACAAACTGTAAATCACATGACTCGTGTAAACAACAAGTGCCAAGGGGAATCCTGAATGTGTCCCATCTGCGTTTGCCCACATCCCCAGCACTGACAACAAAGACAACCTGGGATGACAACCTCATGAACATTAGTTTGCCATGCACCCACATCACAGAGAAACCAGGTCCAAGATGCTGGATGAACACAGAACAACTCAGCAAGCATCACAAACAGGAACATCCCTAGGGACACAGCCTGTGTAGGAAAAGGGAAGGGAACACGCACAGACATGCTTACACAACACAGGACCACGCAATGTCACCAGATTACACACTGCCATGAGGGCACTCCACTCCTGTGGAAGGTCCGCTGTGCCAAACCTTGTCTGTGCACGACCCAAACATGTCAGCAGAACACTCTGTCAGTGAGTCAACAACCACAACACACAGAAGGCTCTGCTCACATCAGCCTGGGTACGGGAGTGTCACATCAGTCATCTGCACACACACCAAACACGTGTCAAGCAAGTTGCACTGTATACACAGATGAGTCCTTCGACATTGATGTGCAAAACTGCATGTCCAGTGGAGCTGGGCACACAGTCAGGGAAATCGGAACATTGAACAGTGGTAAGCCCACCAGATGTGCATCAGTGTAAGACAAAGATGTTCATTTACAAATGCAAAAAGGACATCCCTGTGTCAAATGCTGAACATTGCACCCTCAGACTGTAGCAAAGGATGCCATAGATCCAGACTACAACAGGACACATATCCCATGGACCACATGGAGTCCATCACTGCAACACTTCTTCGTCCTGATGTGAACACTATTACAACTGCAAATGCAGGATGCTACTCATCCACATCATGTACATCAAAAGAAAACCCAAAAGTAAACAAAAAGGGGCTTTATTCAGCAAATGTCAGGGTAAACACGGAAGTCCAAAAGAAACTAAGGCCAATGGCCAGTCCAAAATCACAGTACCAATGGGGTGAGAAGTGACAACTGATCACACATTGCTTGCCTGCACTGGTACGGTGGGGGACATCCCCCTTGGAGGGGCATACAAGGGGCAGGCCAGGCACCGCAGGGACAGGATCAGGGGATGGCAGAGTGAGGCAGTGAAGGGGTGGTGGGTGCAGGAGTGTCACCGGCAACTGCAGTGGAGGTGTCTGACTCAGGGGGGGCCGGCACCACTGTGGTACACAAGTCAGTTGGTGTGGGTGCTGCAACCACTGCAGTGGGCTGGACTGATGTAGTGGACTGGGTACCCACTGCAGTGCCCGAGTCAGACGTGGTGGTTGTGGACTCCACTGAGGTGCATGACTCCAAGGGAGTGGAAGGGTGGGCAGATGAGGTGGGCAGGACAGAGGGGGGGGACCCGGTCCCCACAACAGTGCCACTAACAGGCAGAGCGTCTGGGTTGGGGGTGGAAGAGCAAGTGGCAGGGGGTGGGCCTATGCTGTCTGGGGTTGGGGTTTCGGTGTGTGGGGGAACCTGGGGCTGGGTGTGGCGGGGGAACCTGTGCAGTGGTGGCCTGGGGGATGGAGGAGAGAGACTGGGCGCTGGAGCTGCGTGGTGGTGGTGGTGGGGTCTTGCTCTTCCTGCTCCGGGGGGACTTCCTAATGGGCTCCTGTGTCTGCCTACGCCTGGGGGAGGGTGTCCGGGGGAGAGGGGCACTCCTCTCTGTGTGGGTGGACTTCCTCTTCCCCTGGTATGCTGGATCAGCAGGAATGGAGGGGAAGAGGCCGAGGTCACACAGGAAGATCTGCTGTGTAGGTGGGGTAGCAGGCGAGGCAAGGGAAGGGGTCTTGGAGGGAGAGGATTTGGAGGACTGCGGAGTGAATGTGGATGCGTGTGTGTGTGTGTTCCCCATCCCCTGTGTCTGTGGTATCAGTCCCCTGAGGATGCTTGTGTGCACGTCTTGCCTTACTCTTGGGTGTGTCTGTGCTGCTCGTGTCTGTGTTTGGTTGACTGTGCAGGTGTGCATGTGCTTTGGACAGGTAGGGGGGCAGGAAGTGTGGATGGGGCAGAGGTGGGAGGGGTGAGGGACTGTTGGAGGAGGGACACTGCTGCCGTCAGGGAGGAGTCCATGGACCTATTGCTCCTCTGTAGGGCAGACATACCCGTCGAGATGCCCTCCATGAACGACACCAGCTGTGTAACAGAGTGGTGTGTGCATGGAGGACACTCAGCATTGCTGTCTGCCCTACATGGAGCTGCCGAAGGAGGTACACAGACTCCTCACTCAGGGCAGCAGGGGACACAGGGGCAGGGGCTGCGGTGCCTGGCACGAAGGAGACACGCTCCCGAGCACGGGAGCCTCCACGGACCTCAGGAATGGGAGCCAATGGGAGGGCGGTGGTGGTGGTGGTGGTGGCGGGGCCAGACAGACTAGCTGGCCTTTGGTGGCTGCTGAGACCCGCCTCCACAAGGGAGTCATCCTCCGAGCTGCTGTGGTCCCCAGCAGAGGTGGATGGTGCTGAGGACTCCTCGGTGTGGCTCCCCTCGCCCTCCGTGCCACTGGGTCCCTCTGACCACTCGTCCGATGCTGACCCAGTCTGGCTCCGCTGCTCCTCCTGGTCCGTGGAGCTGTCCCCTCCTGTGTCCGTGGATGTATCTGCAAACAATTAGGGAAACAGACAAACATCAGTCACCTGCACTGACCGCACACACCACAGTAAGTACAGCACATTACAGAGCAAGCCCTGGCATCCTTAGTTGAACATTGCCTAAAGTCCTCACACAGATTCGGGAAGCCAATTGTCAGTCTGATGGTCAACCATGGGACTCACACCCCTCCTGCCCTTGCACCCATCTGTCTGGTGCCTGTCTGATGGTAAGACCCCAGTGTGGACACATGCACCACCTACACAGTTGTTGGACATTGCAGGGAACACAGTGAAGTATGTGAACATGCTCACATCACATCTCTTGCCACTGAGTCAGTGCAGGTGTCCGGATAAAGGGATGGCCAGAGTCTCATTAGAAATGCATGTGATGCATACCAGCACCAGACACCATGATGCACCCATGTCCGGATAGTCAATGCCACAATGGGGTGCATGTTGCACATGTCACTCCCCTGCAGGATCAGTCCCAGGAAGTTTAATGCCATGACACAGGAATGCGTGCAAAGTCATACATTACTGTCTCAAGTCACATGGCCATGGCAGCCAGCCAACAACAGTCTGCACTGTGTCACAATCCGAGGGCATGGGGAATGCAAGTTATGTGACTGACAAGTGCACATGTCCATCCCCCAAAACCACATCATCTGTACTACTATTTGTCCACGTCATACCAACTGGACATATGGGGGACATGAAACACAACTCTCTGAACATGAGCACCTCACAGTGTGCTGTGAATGAAAATACAGCTGCCTGAAAGTCACAGTCGCAAACACCTGTGTGCACAGTCAAGTGATCAGACACCTATAAGTCACAGAAGTATCGTCTATCATGGTCACATCTCAGATGGCATGCTGAGCCCTAACCGATAAACATACCAGTAGTCCTGACAATGAAGACACAGCACAATGAGACAGAGGCAGACACCTGAGGGTACATTTCACTGATCACAACATGCCAGATGATACACGGGAGTGGGAGTACAGAGTGTATTGTATGCCCTGGAGTAGGCATGACTGTCCAGCTCCACCTGTAAGAGGGATGAGTCCTGGACAGTAGGCAGGTGGCTAAGCATGTGTGACACACTGGATACACATACTCCTGAGGCCCAAACATTGTTCCCACCAGCAGCATGGGTGTGTGCCAAATTCCCCAGGGACATGTGGTGAGTCAGAGCAGCAAGCGGACCACATATCAAAGTTACACCCAGATCACATGTCAGAACTTAGGCATTGTGTAAGCAATTGACCCACCCATGAATCGCACAACATAGTCACGGGAACAAATGCTGTCCCCGACCTTGAGCAAAGCAAAATGCAATGACACAGTCCCCAAATGACACAATTTCCTGACTATAAGGGCCACACATATGCGTATCAGAGGAGAAGTGGGCATGTCACAAATGAGGGACATGGGTCCTGGACCACATGACTGATGTACTGTGGAAGTTTAACCAGGCCAGAGGAGGGCACATAGCATGTCAGACAAAGTGCACAGTGCAGTCATGGACTCACCCCCTCCTTGCTGCTGTCTGTCCTTCATCTGCCCATCCAGGTCAGGGAAGACCACCGCCAGGATCCGGAGCATGTGGGGGGTCAGGGTCCGGTGTCCGCCCCTCCTGCGAGGAGGCGACAGCTTCAGCTGGACCCTTGCGATCCTCCGGGTCCAGCCACGAAGGTCCTGGCACCTCCTTTGGCAGTTGCGGATCCTGCGCCTGTAGACCCCCACGGATCTTACTTTCCGGGCGATGGTCAGCCAGATGTCCTGCTTCTGGTGGGCATCAACCTGTGAGGATGACAAAGTGAAAAGGCCATTACTACACATGCAACATATACGTGCATCACACAGTTGGATATACATGTCTCAATCACAGGGGCATATGATGTACACAGGCAGTGCAACAATGGCTATGAACAGTTTGCCAGCAGTCACTACATGGTATCATTGCATGGGAAGTAAACCTAGTTGGAATGCACTGTTACTGCACTGTACCAGTTCAGTGCATGTAACTACACACTTTGGGGTGTGACAACTACTCAGTGGGCATGCTAGCCAGTGGTGTGCACACTGAAAGTCCTGCTAGTCAGACAACATGCACAATTAGTGATGCAGTGGACAGCACACTCACCTGCTCCCCTGGTTTCCCATACAGCTTGCTGTACTGTGGAAGGAGGCTGTCCAGCAGGGCCTGGTTCTCCTCAAGGCTGAAGGCTGGGGCTCTCTCCACAGTACGTGCCATTGCAGGAGCCAGAGGATGCATAAACAGCAGCAGTGTTGGTGGCAGATGTCGTCCTGGAGCATGTAGTGCAGGCAAGTGAGCTCTCAGGGGAACAGCCAGCATTATATGTGTGCTGCAGAGGCAGATACTGTCCCATGTGTCCAAAGTGATAGGTCCAAGTCGTTTGCATCTTCTGAATCTGACCAATCCATGGAATAGCAGCACTAATACACGCCCACAGCATCCTTCAAATCTTCAACTTCATGACACCCATGATTTTGCAACATTGTTGTGGCTGGCCAACTGAATTCACTGCATCAGACTCGTTGGAGCTTCGAAAACGCGTCCGTTGCCATGCCAGGCCCCAGCCAATGTGTGCGCACCGTTCGGTCCATTGCTGTACAACGCGTACCCGGGATACAACGCGTACCCGCTCACATTGAATGCAATGGTCCGGCCGGGCACACCGATCGGTCGATTGCTCTACAACGCGTACCCGGGATACAACGCGTACCCGCTCACATTGAATGCAATGGGCCGGCCGGGCACACCGATCGGTCCATTGCTCTACAACGCTGCACCGGGATACAACGCGTACCCGCTCACATTGAATGCAATGGGCCGGCCGGGCACACCGATCAGTCCATTGCTGTTCAACGCGTACCAGCTCACATTGAATGCAATGGGCCGGCCGGGCACACCGATCGGTCCATTGCTGTTCAACAGCGTACCCGCTCACATTGAATGCAATGGGCCGGCCGGGCACACCGATCGGTCCATTGCTGTACAACGCGTACCCGGGATACAACGCGTACCCACTCACATTGACTGCAATGGGCCGGCCGGGCACACCGATCGGTCCATTGCTCTACAACGCGTACCCGGGATACAACGCGTACCTGCTCACATTGAATGCAATGGGCCGGCCGGGCACACTGATCGGTCCATTGCTGTTCAACGCGTACCCGCTCACATTGAATGCAATGGGCCGGCCGGGCACACCGATCGGTCCGTTGCTGTTTAACGCGTACCCGCTCACATTGAATGCAATGGGCCGGCCGGGCACACCGATCGGTCCATTGCTGTTCAACGCGTACCCGCTCACATTGAATGCAATGGGCCGGCCGGGCACACCGATCGGTCGATTGCTCTACAACGCGTACCCGGGATACAACGCGTACCCGCTCACATTAAATGCAATGGGCCGGCCGGGCACACCGATCGGTCCATTGCTCTACAACGCTGCACCGGGATACAACGCGTACCGCTCACATTGAATGCAATGGGCCGGCCGGGCACACCGATCGGTCCATTGCTCTACAACGCTGCACCGGGATACAACGCGTACCGCTCACATTGAATGCAATGGGCCGGCCGGGCACACCGATCCGTCCATTGCTGTTCAACGCGTACCCGCTCACATTGAATGCAATGGGCCGGCCGGGCACACCGATCGGTCCATTGCTGTTCAACGCCGTACCCGCTCACATTGAATGCAATGGGCCGGCCGGGCACACCGATCGGTCCATTGCTGTTCAACGCGCACTCCGCTACATTGAATGCAATGGGCCGGCCGGGCACACCGATCGGTCCATTGCTGTACAACGCGTACCCGGGATACAACGCGTGCACCGCTCACATTGAATGCAATGGGCCGGCCGGGCACACCGATCGGTCCATTGCTCTACAACGCTGCACCGGGATACAACGCTGCACTCGCTCACATTGAATGCAATGGGCCGGCCGGGCACACCGATCGGTCCATTGCTGTTCAACGCTGCACTCGCTCACATTGAATGCAATGGGCCGGCCGGGCACACCGATCGGTCCATTGCTGTACAACGCGTACCCGGGATACAACGCGTACCTGCTCACATTGAATGCAATGGGCCGGCCGGGCACACCAATCGGTCCATTGCTCTACAACGCGTACTCGGGATACAACGCGTACCCGCTCACATTGAATGCAATGGGCCGGCCGGGCACACCGATCGGTCCATTGCTGTTTAACTGCGTACCCGCTCACATTGAATGCAATGGGCCGGCCGGGCACACCGATCGGTCCATTGCTCTACAACGCGTACCGGGATACAACGCGTACCCGCTCACATTGAATGCAATGGGCCGGCCGGGCACACCGATCGGTCCATTGCTCTACAACGCGTACCGGATACAACGCGTACCCGCTCACATTGAATGCAATGGGCCAGCCGGGCACACTGATCGGTCCATTGCTGTTCAACGCGTACCCACTCACATTGAATGCAATGGGCCGGCCGGGCACACCGATCGGTCCATTGCTGTTCAACGCGTACCCGCTCACATTGAATGCAATGGGCCGGCCGGGCACACCGATCGGTCCATTGCTGTTCAACGCGTACCCGCTCACATTGAATGCAATGGGCCGGCCGGGCACACCGATCGGTCGATTGCTCTACAACGCGTACCCGGGATACAACACGTACCCGCTCACATTGAATGCAATGGGCCGGCCGGGCACACCGATCGGTCCATTGCTCTACAACACGTACCCGGGATACAATGCGTACCCGCTCACATTGAATGCAATGGGCCGGCCGGGCACACCGATCGGTCCATTGCTGTTCAACGCGTACCCGCTCACATTGAATGCAATGGGCCGGCCGGGCACACCGATCGGTCCATTGCTGTTCAACGCGTACCCGCTCACATTGAATGCAATGGACCGGCCGGGCACACCAATCAGTCGATTGCTCTACAACGCGTACCAGGGATATAACGCGTACCCGCTCACATTGAATGCAATGGGCCGGCCGGGCACACCGATCGGTCCATTGCTCTACAACGCGTACCCTTGATACAACGCGTACCCGCTCACATTGAATGCAATGGGCCGGCCGGGCACACCGATCGGTCCATTGCTGTTCAACGCGTACCCGCTCACATTGAATGCAATAGGCCGGCCGGGCACACCGATCGGTCCATTGCTGTTCAACGCGTACCTGCTCACATTGCATGCAATGGGCCGGCCGGGCACACCGATCGGTCCATTGCTGTACAACGCGTACCCGGATACAACGCGTACCTGCTCACATTGAATGCAATGGGCCGGCCGGGCACACCGATCGGTCCATTGCTCTACAACGCGTACCCGGGATACAACGCGTACCCGCTCACATTGAATGCAATGGGCCGGCCGGGCACACCGATCGGTCCATTGCTGTTCAACGCGTCCCTGTACAAGTCACTGGCATATGTCACCATGCCTGACACAGGTGAACATATGCCAGCCACATATACTTCCCAGGGAGTGAGGGGCACACCTACAACACCACAGCCTGTCCACACTGTAACCTAAGGCATGTAAGGCTGCATTACCTGTTCCGTGTATGGGGGTCAACATGTTGTTTTTGGGTGGCACTTGGGGGCAGCCACTCCCAGGCTGTGCACGTGTTCATGGGGACAGAATCCTTGGTGTGTTGTGCACATGAACACTGTGGTGTGCAACTGTTCATTTCAGGGCATGTGGCATGGTCACATTTCACGGTTGTGTATGTGTATGTCATGTCACATACCCCCTGAGTCCCATGTGGGACGGTATGTACGTCCCAGGGTGACCCATTGCCACAATTGTGATGGCCCTCCACAGTCTGTGTGCATGTTGTGTTTACAATGTCTCTGATTCCATGTGCTCAATGGGAGACAGTCTCCACATCCACGTTGTTTGTGCATGGACTTTGATGTTGTGCGTGTGTGTGTCACAGACGTCCATGTCTGTCCTGCCGAGGCAACAGGGACCACTACCTGTGGGGGTCATGGTTGTTTAGCTGTGGTGTATTCATGATGCACCATGTCATGCCAGTGTCCATGTGGCAATACAGGGTCCCTGGGAATCTACCTGTTGATGAGCTGTGATGCCTGGGGCACATCTGTCCTCACATGTCACTGTGGTGTGTGTTTGGAACGTGACAGCAGTACATGGGTACTGTGACACAGCCTAATGATATCCCATAGCACAACCTGGGACTTGTTGAGGGCACATGTTGAACTGTGATGTTAGATGTTAGCCATGTAGGTGCCATACATGTCCTTACGGAACGGCACACGCATCATGTACTTGTGTCTCGTAATGATGTATCATGTGATATTGAGTCTGGTCTATGCCACATATGTGGGGTGACTGACAATCTTTCTTTCTTCACCTATGCACTGAAGGGCACCAGCTGTCCATCGGCCATTCCCTGACCTTGCAACAGTGGTTGAACGGGACTGCATCCGACGGTACCGCTTCACCAGGCCACTGATTGAGGAATTGACGGTGCGGTTGGCCCCACATTTGCATCCTGGCCGGACATACCCTACAGCGCTGACCCCCAAGGTGAAGGTGATGGCAGCCCTACACTTCTTTGCCACCGGTACCTTTCAACACACTGTGGCGTCTGCTGGTGGGATGTCACAGACCATGTTCAGCCGTGTGCTCCGCGATGTTTTGGAGGCTATGTTGAGATACCTGAACCAGTACATCTATTTCCCTAGACTTCAACAACTCACTGACGTGAAGAGTGACTTCTATGCCCTGGGGAGGATGCTGCATGTCATTGGCTCCATTGATGGGACACATGTGGCTTTGGTACCACCACAGGCCCAAGAGCAGGCATACAGGAACCGCAAACACTACCATTCGGTCAATGCACTGGTGGTATGTCTTGCAGATATGAGCATCTCATACCTGTGTGCCCGTTTCCCCGGTTCTGCACACGATGCCTACGTGATGAGGAGTAGTCGCATCCCGAGGATAATGTCACAGATGCGGAACCAGCGTGCCTGGCTTGTTGGTGTGTACTGACTTTGTACCATTGTGTGTGTTCTGCAATGTAATGTTCCACCCTCTTTTCCAACTCAGCTAATGTGCAATTGTCTGTATGTAGGTGACTCCGGATACCCCAACATGCCGTGGTTGCTGACGCCCCTCAGGAACCCTGTGACACCAGCCCAGATGCGCTACAATGAGGCACATGGTCGGACCAGGAGAGTGATTGAGCGGACATTTGGTCTCCTGAAGAGCCGCTTCCACTGCCTAGATAAGACGGGAGGGGCCCTCCCATATGCCCCAGCAAAGGTGTGCAAGATTGTCATCGTCTGCTGCATGCTACACAACCTGGCAGTGCGGAAGGAGTTGCCTCTCATCCTGGATGACGATGACCAACATCCGCCACCTGTGGAGGATCCTGGGCTGGACCACGATGCCAGTGATGATGATGATGATGAGGGTGATGTCCGCACACAGCTCATCACCAACTTCTTCAGCTGAATGTGAGTATCCAGGGATGTTATGTCAATGATGTGAGTTTGCATGATATGTGTTGGTGGTGCTCTGGTGCTGTTTGAGTGTGTCCATGTGCTACTTGACTGGATGCGTGCAGCGATGTGTCCTTGCAGGTAGTCTGTACTCCCCAACAGTGTTGGCATGCTAACCTTGTTCTGGGTGGGTTTCTTGTGACATGTATTGGGCATGAGTATTGCAGTTCTGTCCTGTTCTTCAGTGCTTTTGACTGTGTGTCATTTCTGTCCTTCACAGGGTACTTTCAGAGTTGTTTGGTCAACTGTGATCCCCCGACACCGTGAATCAACTTCCAGGGTGGTAGCTGTCGTTTCCCTACAGGTGATGTGCGCCACACCCATGGACTTCCTTTCTTCTACACTTGTTGACTGTGTGCCCACTGCCAGGTGGGATTACCTTGCATCTGTAGTGGTTACAACATGTTGCAAATGTGTAATAAACCTGTGCGTCACTTTGTGATGTGCGTTGTCTGTGGTCACACATCTGACTGACATTTGCTTACTGCACCAGTGGGCTAGTTAACACAGACTGTGAATAGGTGTTGGGTCTGTGCATTGCACCGTATTTCCTGGCAACATCAGTGTAGGCGATGAGTCAGATGGCCCTGGTGTGTATGTGTTGTGTAGCCCTGGTGGTGTGTCTCCCTCATATGTGTCACGTCGCCATGACTCACATGCCGGTGTTGTACTTGCTGTAGCAGTTATCATGCACAGTGTCATTTCACAGATCATCATCTCCACTTCAGAAACAACGTTGGAATCACAACAGAGGCAAGTATGGTGTATTAGTGAGTTTATTGACATACATGTGTGAGTATAGTGCACAGGATGGTGGGTGCTGTACATTGTGATTGTAATCCAAAGTTCCTAGATGATTTGGAAGTCCTGGTAGCAGAAATGTCCAGAGTAAAGTCCACAGTCATCTGATACATTGGTCCAACTTGAGCTCCCCATGTCATGTGGGAGAGTTGTGTTGCATTCGACAGGGTGAAGAGTTTGGGCACAAAGGTGATTTTCCAGAACAGGTGTTGGCTTCCTGGGGGTTGTGCATGGCCATCAGCCTTTCAGTTGTCCTTCCTCGGACAACCCCTCTTCTTTGGGGGGACCCTCAAGTGCAGGCTGCTGCGGTGCAGGGGACTCTCCGCCAGAGTCATCCTCCCTCCCTGTGGCAGTTGCAGTTGTTGCAGCACCAGATGTTGTGGGCACACAGGGAGGTGTTGACATGTTGGTGCAAATCTGGCGGAGGCATTGCAATATGTCCCTATGCACCGCCGTCTGTTCTTGCACTGTGTCCCACTTGGACTCCATGCGGGACATGTGTAAGTCCAAGCGGGCATGATGGGCAGCCTGCTGCTGTTGAATGTCCCTGAGGATCCCCACTACCTGGCTGAACTCTCCGGTGCTAGTCTGGTACGCATCAGCTATGCGTACCAGTTGTGGGTCATCATGCAGTCCAGACCCCTCTGCAAGCAGCGACCTATGTCTACCACCCCTCCCACCACCCCTGGCGACACGTGAAGGACCTGCGGTGGCACGCACAGGTGACCCTGGGCCCCCTTGGGGGTTGTTGCTGGTGTTGTTGTCCGTAGCTCCACGTTGGGCCGGGGTCCGTGTGCTGTTGGTGGTGGTGGTCCTTGGTCTGTCCGTGTCGGCAGGGGTGGTCTGTGTGTTGGCAGTTGTTGGAGGGGTGGGTGCAGGGGGTGCAGCTGGTGGTCCTGCTGGTGCTGCATGATGACTCACTGCGGAGGTGCCAGGTAGGTCTTCGTCATCCGAGGTGGGCAGAGGCTGTTCCACACCAGTGAGCTCAGTGTCCCCGGAGCCTGGGACAGGGACTCCTCAGCGTCTGCTGCTGTGTCCCCATCATCACCTGTATTTGGAAGAGACACACAATGTATGTAATGTTTCTACAGGCATCAATGGTTCAAACACCTGACAGTTGTGACTGTACCTCTGGATGCGGGCCTGTACATTGCATTGTCCTAAGTTGTCACAGTCAGCTGTTGATATTGGTGTAGCGCATTGTCCTGACAACATGAAGCATTTCAATGTGAATGTTGAGGTGTGTGCATGGCCAGCATTGGTGGTATTTGGTTGACATCCGGACATCCTTCTCCCTCCAGCCCAGTTATCCCACCATGAAGCATGCCACCCTTGCAGTGGGTGCAGGTTGACTCTCAGGATGTCAGTCAGTGGTGTCCTGCTGTTTGTTGGTGCCCAGTTCCCAGCAGGGCCTTGTGCTCCCCACAGCAGTACCCAGTGTCAGCCATCTTGTCAGTTGTTTTCCACTCCCTGTGATGTGAGCATGGTTCAGAGTGGTGTTGATGGGCCAATTGTGAGGGTGAGCAATATCTGTGACTACCACTCCCATCATGCTATTGCCTGCACCCCCTTCCCAGCATGCCCATACTTCCTTCCTTTTGAGTGGACTTCACTGTGTGTGGGTGTGACAGCAATGGCAAGATGGCTGACAGTGGTGTCCTGCTGTTGGTTGGTGGCCAGTTCCCAGCATGGCCTTGTGCTCCCCACAACAGAGCACCGGTGTCAGACATCTTTGATGGGGCTTTCCACTCTATGTGAGGTGTGCATGCTTCAGTGTGAGCTTGCTGGGCCATGTGGTTTGGGGATGTTGAGCTGTGACTCCCACTGCCATCATGCTATTGCCTCCACCCCCTTCCCAGCATGCCCATACTTCCTTCCTTTTGAGTGTACTTCACTGTGTGTGGGTGTGACAGCAATGGCAAGGTGGCTGACAGTGGTGTCCTGCTGTTTGTTGGTGCCCAGTTCCCAGCAGGGCCTTGTGCTCCCCACAGCAGTACCCAGTGTCAGCCATCTTGTCAGTTGTTTTCCACTCCCTGTGATGTGAGCATGGTTCAGAGTGGTGTTGATGGGCCAATTGTGAGGGTGAGCAATATCTGTGACTACCACTCCCATCATGCTATTGCCTCCACCCCCTTCCCAGCTTGCCCATACTTCCTTCCTTCTGACTCTGCTTCCCTGTGGGGTAGTGTGCCTGTGCTGAATGGATGGCTGACAGTGTTGTCCTGGCGTTTGTTTGGCTACAAGTCCCATGTGTGTCACTGTGCTTCCCACAGCATGACCCAGGGTGGTGGTTCTTTGTGGGATAATTGATTTTAGTGTGAGGCAATGCATTTTCCCAGGTGTGTTGTGTGTAGTTTGTGTTAGGGGTGTGTGTGGGAAGAGCTGCTGGTAACTATGGTCATAGCTGTCAGTCCTCCTTCCCACCCAGCTAGATATCCCACCATGGAACGTGCTTCCATTGCAGGGAGTGCAAGTTGTCTTTCAGGATGTCAGTCAGTGGTGTCCTGCTGTTGGTTGGTGCCCAGTTCCCAGCAGGGCCTTGTGCTCCCCACAGCAGTAGCCAGTGTCAGCCATCTTGTCAGTTGTTTTCCACTCCCTGTGATGTGAGCATGGTTCAGAGTGGTGTTGATGGGCGTATTGTGAGGGTGGGCAATATCCGTGACTACAACTCCCATGATGCTATTGGCTACACTGACTTGACCAGCATACACAGAATTCCTTCCTTTCTGTGGGATTCCCTGTGTGGTGGTTTTGTAGTGGTGGCTACATATCTGACAGTGTTTGTTGGTTATATTTGTGCCACTGCCTAGCTTTATTTGTTGTAGGGTTTGTACATGTCATGACACAGTTACATATCACTATGAGATGGCATGTATTGTGTTTATCTGACTGACATACACATCTTGGGATGATTCTGTTTTTGCTGCTGTGTATTTGCTAAGGGTGCATGGTTTGACTATCCCTTGACAGTGATGTGTGTGTATTGTCACACAATATTGGGTATATTGGTTGTGTACTCACCAGGCTCTGGGATGTTTTCTAGTCCATATACGCTCACTGGTGGTAGGATGGCCCGCACCTTCTCCTCCCAGGGCCTGAGGTATAGTGGTTTGGCAGGAGGGCCACTGCCGGTGTGTTGGCTCAAGATGTAATCCTTCTTCAGTAGGTCCCTGACCCTCCTGCGCACATCATACCACCTGTTCTGGATGTCTTCCTTTGTGCGCAAACATGGTGATTGTGCGTTCACCCTGTCGACGATCCTCACCCACATCTTGGTTTTCTGCGACATGGGGGTCTGTTGGACCAGTGTACCAAACAGCTGTGGCTCTACCCTGAGGATTTCATCTACCAGGACTTCCAATTCACTATCTAGGAACTTTGGATTCTTCTTGGGGGGCATGGTGATGGGTGGTGGTGGTGAGTGATGTGTGTTGGTGTGCAAGTGAGGGTGTGTGAGTGTGTGTTTTGCTGGGTGTATGTGAGGGTGCTATTTGTTGAGGTGCTGATGGTGTGATGGATGAGCTGTGAGTGTGTGTGTGGTTGCTGTCTGTTGGTGTTCTGTGCTGGCAGGTAATTTGAATTTGCAAAGGATCATGGTAGAGATTTGTGTCCTTTATATGGGTGTAGTTGTGGGTGTGTCTTTGTTCCCTGTTTCCCCCCCAGTATTTATTGGCTTTGTAATTGCTTGTTTGGCCTTTTTTTGTTTGTTTTTCCCTTTGTACTTTTTGTGCATGTAGGAGACCTTCTTCTGACCGAGTCGGACCCTGCAGTTGTCTCGTGCGAGCTTCTCCGAGTCGTTCACGCTGTGTTTGTGCTGTTTTATGTGCTGCGTACGCGTCGGTCTTGGTGTATTGAGTTGCTTCGGCTCGCTGTTTTGTATGCGTGTCGGTCGTAAGGCTTGAGCTCCGTGCGACTCGGTCGTGTTTTCCACGCGTTGCATCGTACTTGGCGGGTCGGAGTTCGCGGGTACGTTTCGTTCGGGATTCTTCCTGGTGCGTGTCGGTCGGTTCGATTCGCGTGCTTTTCCGGCCGGATAGCTGTTTTCCGCGCCTTTTGGTCGTTCGTATTGTGTTCCGTACGAGTCGGTCGATTTTGCACGCTTTTCATCGTACTTTGCGGGTCGGGCTGCACCGGTACGTGTCGGTCGGAATAAATTCCGCCTCCGAGTCGGTCGGTACGTTTTCCGGCCCGAATCGGAATCGGCCCCTTAATGTTGATTGTAATTTTTTACCCTTAAACTTAAAATCCCAAGCCTTAAAAACAGAACCTATTTGATATCTGGGTATTTATGTCTCCAATCAATTTGAACAATTATTTAGTCTGAATTATTTAACGATGCGTAATAAAATTAAAATTCTGCTCGATAGATGGATTCTTTTACCATTAACTTTAATTGGTCGCGTAGGTCTTATTAAAATGTCTATACTTCCCCTATTGGTTTTTCTTTTTGTAAATGTACCGTTAAAGATTAACTCCCATTTCTTTAAAGAGGTTGAGTCAATGATCAGGGATTTTATTTGGAATAGAAAAGCTTCCAGGGTAAAGCTGCCTATATTACAGCTGGGAACCGCCCAAGGGGGTCTAGCACTACCAAATATTCGCACTTACTATATGGCAGCGATCCTGGATCTCTCAGCACGTCTACTGGATCCTAATGGTTTGCTAGATATGTTTTTTTATGATAGAATGATACAGGAGTCAGGATCGCAAGTTCCTATTTTTTAAAAAACAGTCAAATTACCAAAACAGACTCGATATAAGACTATCCGGGATCTCTCCGATAGACTACAGTCCTTTTTTAAACAGATTGGGTTCGTTGGTTTTCAGTATTTGAAATTAGAGGAGTGTAAGATTTTTGGGCTTCAAATTCATTCCAGTAAGCTCAAAAGATAGAAGGACTGTGGGCTAGGAGAATAGTTTTTTTTTTTTTACTTCTCGGAAACTCATCACCTGGCAAGAGGTCCTAGATAGATCTGAAAATCGATTAAAAACGGGATTTCTGGAATATCTGCAGATATTAAATTTTATAAATAAATATAACTTGTTGACGGGTGGGACACCACCAGCTCTGGCCGACGCCCTTTATAAAGCCAAATTAAAAGGAGTGGGAAATTGGTATACCTTATTGAGAAAGGGGGAAGAGTCCCCTTTGGTTGAAGAAGCGCTGGCCAAAATAACCTGCGGCACTAATTGTTCCTTCTCGAGGCAGGAATGGGAGCAGATTGCGCAGTTAGGAAGCAAGGC
This sequence comes from Calotriton arnoldi, assembly GCA_963921515.1. Lineage (NCBI taxonomy): Eukaryota > Metazoa > Chordata > Amphibia > Caudata > Salamandridae > Calotriton > Calotriton arnoldi. The sequence goes on from CAWUFW010004710.1 coordinate 584,243, forward strand.
CCTTAGAGCAGCCAATTTTAAAAGGATGTCCTTTTTATCTCGCTGGCTGGCCCATATCACCCCAAAAGCTCTTAATAAACGCTTTCTGGGAGTAGAAAATAAATGCTTTCGTTGCCAGCTTCGGGATGGGGGCGATTGGCTCCATATATTTTTTACAAATGCCGAAGCTCGAAATATTTTGGCCTAAGATCTTTTCTTCAATGAGTCAGGCTATTGACAAGACAATCAATCCCGAAGCCGAGGTGGCTCTCTTTGGCATTTCTACTAAAAGATCTGACTTGTCCAAAGCTGAAGAGGCATACACGGCGATTTGTTCCTTAATAGCCCGCTCCCTAATCCTCCAAAATTGGAGGTCAGAGGATATACCATCCTTCTCAAAATGGGTGAATAAAATGCAAAGGACTAGAAGGTTTGAAGAAACCTACGCAAAAAGAGTTGGGGCAACGAAAAAGTTCACTAATATCTGGAAATTCTTTGATATCGAACAGTCCATGCCCGGCACTTAGCACTTTAGCACCCAACACTTTATTTTTATAACATTTTAGATAGACATGTTTGTATTTGAATGCTACAGAGTTCTCTGGATAAACAGAATGTTTACTAAACCAAGAAAATACATCTTCATGGGGGGCAAGGTAAACGACAACAACAAGACTGTTTAGCCCTGTAATATTCTAGCACTGCACGGTTAGCACTTTACTGTAATTGTGATGGTAGAAATGATAGCACTCGGCACTTTTTTTTATATTTATCTTAGCTAAGACATGCTTTACTGTAAGGTAGCAGGGGTGTCCTAGAATGGATAGATTGTGTATCTACTTAATGAATATGACCTGGATTAGGGGCAAAGCCTAGTACCAATAATAATATAGGCTCCCGGTCATTTCTGATATACTTGAATATCGAGCACTGTTTGCACTTTAGAAAATATGTTATTGGGAACATTGTTTCTCTTCTCCTGCTTTCTATTAATATTAATGTCAAATGTTTTTTATCTAAGGATTCTACTAGACATCGTATGCTGTTTGTAAAATTGTTTTACTTCTGATCATTGATTATTGTATATTGTTTCAATTGCCCATCTGTTCTGCTTAATAAAATTTTTTTTTTTTTTTTAAGTACGTCCAAATAACCACAAGGTTTGGAATGGCAGTCTCCTAACCTTCTGTTAGGCTAATGTAAATTTAAATGTTCCTGCTGCACGGAGACAACTGTAATGGAGATGACAGAGGCATACCCGCCTTCAAGTACTTTTTGCGATGCTCCATGACAGTCAAATACATTTTGACCACAACATAGTATTGCTTACATTGCTTCTTTGAAGATAAATCCATAGGCAAATGTAGGTAAATTATACACTGAGATTATGAGAAGAAAGTACGATAAAAAAAATGGTCGATCAATATATAGGAAGTAATAGTTGCAAATACTTCTGTGCATGGTTACTGTCTAAAGATATAATTTATCTTAACAAGAAAAAACAATCAGCATGGGTGCTCAATCAATGTCTCAAAGCATTCCTTTTCCGTTGGTATTCGGTTGACAATAAACCATAGAGGAAGAGAAATCAACCAGCCCTAATTAAAATAAAAAAACAGATACATCGCTAAATATTGAAGGGGATATAGAGATATGGTACTACAATGAAGTGGTAGACTACAAATTGTAACCAGTATTCAAAAACAACTACTAGAGATGAGAAGGCCAGTATGCCATGAAATGAGGGACCACATGCCTCGTCATAGTGTAGTGCGAGACTTAATAGTGAACTGACAATTGTTTGTAAGGGGCATGCTCTCAACAAATCCAGAACCTAGCTTTGAAAGGCATGCAGATGATGGAGCCGGCATTGAGAATACCATGGCTAATTAAAATAAAGAAAAGCTTGGATATTGTTAATCTTGTGCATTACATGGATGAGCCCCACTAGTCTCATTAATTCTATGTTTTCTACTTAAAGTGTAATGGCTTTTTTCAGATTTTGCAGTCGTAGAAAATCAAACTTCATTTGAGGGAAGTCTGGTGGGTCTTTTACCAAGCAAGTCAGGTGAGGCCCACTTCAATATTTAGAGATCCTCGGTTGTCTGGAGAGGCTCTCACTTCCTCCTGTGCATTCTATTCACTGGCGGATCAGAAGAATGCTATATTTTTTATACCCACTCAGAAACCATTTTTATTTTCCTGAACAAACCCCCAAGAGAGAGCTTTTTTGAGTAAAACAGCAAAATCAATGTGCCTAGTGTGCAGAAAGTGTATCCTTGTGAGTAAGGACCATTGTTTATTGTCTCTGTCCAGACCCACTGTGCTCAGTGTTCCTGACATCCTCTCTCTCTACACCTTACCATAAGAGTATGGCCTATCCAGACACCTGAAATGTGCACATTGAGGTATATTAAGTAGGGGAAACATGAAGGGCCAGATGTACGACCGTTTTAGTGATCGCAAGTAGGAAATCAGCCCGTTTGTGACTGCTAAAAAGGGTTGTAGCATGTACCAAACCTATTTTGCGAGTCGTACCCTGTATTTGCAAAATAGGTTTTGCTAGTTGCTATTAGGAAGGGGCGTGCCAAAGGCGACCCTTCCTAATAGCGAGCAGCAGGGGGATGTAGGATTGTATTGCGACCATAAATGCGGTTGCAAAACAATCGCATTTACCACCAATTTCAAAGTGGTGTTAAGCCAGTCGCAAACGGGAACGGGTCCCCAGGGAACCCCTTCCCCTTTGTGATTGGCAGCGAAAATGTTTTTTAAGAGCAGGCAGTGGTCCCACGGACCACTGCCTGCTCTTAAAAAATGAAACTGAAACGTTTCATTTTTGTTTTTTAAATGTGTCCCGTTCCCCTTTAAGGAAAATGGGCTGCATTTAAAAGCAAACTGCTTCATTAAAAAAGCAGTCACAGACATGGTGGTCTGCTGACCCCAGCAGGCCACCATCCCTGTGAGTGCCGGCTATTCCCAATAGGTCGCAAAATGCGAACTGCCTCATGAATATTAATGAGGCAGGTCCTTTGTGACCCATTTGGGAATCGCAAACAGTGTCTCAGACATTGTTGTACATGAGTGTTTGCGACTCGCAATTTGCAAGTCGCAAAACATGCAAATTGCAAGTCACAAAAACTGAGGGTCGTAAGTATGGCCCAAAATGAGGATGGCATTTGGTATGACTTTCTCAGGTTGTTAGATGTCAACAAACATGCCCTCTTTTAATATGGCAACAACACTCACTTTTTACTCAAATTGTTGTTGACTAGTAAATTCAAAAACCTCAGCCAGGTTAGGTTCCACACATTGAATTCCACCAGTGTTTTCAGTTCAAACCACCCAACACGGATTGTATCCATTTTCGGGTGCCACACACCATCACAAAGTCCAGACGTGGCTCACTAGCATGAACGCAAAGCACTTTGGACCAAATGTTTTGCAATCATAAGTAGGTGTTGGTGAAGTTGAAAATTTTTGGCCCTGACAACTACACAGCTATTTTTTTATTACACTACACCAGCTACATGTAGTAGAAACACGTAGTACGTGAAGTTTAAGAAAACAATTAATTAAATGAGGGCACAAATGTATGCTGCGCTGCAGCTGGAAAGTCCACACTACCGTGAAGACACTGAAGTAAGCCACTCAGGAGCCACTTACTTTTTTGTCGCTTTGTGCCCATTCTCAACTGTTGCAAGGTCCAAGGTGGAACATTCATCAGTGGTGAAAAGAGAGGGGTGGCTGGGCCTTTACTCTTTTGTTTCCCCATTGCCTAACAGATGACTGTGGGAAAACACAATTATCCGCAGAACTATGGCCCTATGTCCTACCTGCACTTGGTGGGAGCTCTGGTTGCAGGGAAAGGATCTGCTGGTGAACGTGATACTGCACTGGACTTAGGTAGAGTTGGAGAATTTTGCATGTCTCTGCAAAGTTTGGATTTCCCTCGTTTTGCCCATCTTTGCAAGTGTGGTAAATCCCTTTGCATACCTACCACAAATCATGCATATCATTTTGGATTTTAAACATTAAGTGAGCCTGGCCCTTAATTACAGAACCCTTAATTTTTGGCTCTTCCATGGATTTATTTTAGCTTCTTAAATTGAAATATCCTGAACCAGAGGTACCTATATGTCAAAGCAACTAATATTTATCGATCTCATTCTCAATGAAAAAGGTAAGTGTACGAGTCATAAGCATCCACTTATGATTTTTGTCAAGTGACTTATTTTTTCAGATGAACAACAATTCCAAACGCTACACTAAGTAATCGTCAAAATCAGAGATGTTTCCATACACATGCCTAACCTTAAACCCACATCTTACATGACAACTCGCCTGAGTATGGGAGCGGCTAAGTTCCACATCTTAATTTTTTTAATATTATTTTTCAAGTGGAAAATATTTTCATCTGTAGAAACCCTTTCTACTACACCCCCGGAACATATGAAGCATTGTGGAGCTGAGGGTTTTTTCAACCCCAAAATCCAGGATTATTTCAGCTACTCATATTTTAAAATGAGTGTATAAACCTATTAGGAATTACTGTGAATAATTTTTTAAAAAGCGTGACTTTGTGAATGTTCTGCTCAGACACAATGGGCCCGATTCACAGAATACACTTACTCATTTTGGTATTCACAGAATGCACTTACTCATTTTGGTATTCACAGAATGCACTTACTCATACTAACTTCATGTCCGCACTCGGGCCGGAGATTCCGGCCCTTTGGTGGAGATTCCGGCCCTTTGGTGGAGATTCCGGCCCTTTGGTGGAGATTCCGGCCCGATGGTGGAGATTCCGGCCCGATGGTGGAGATACCGGCCGGTGGCGGAATGTCCGCCACCGGCCGGAATCTCCACAACCGGCCGGAATCTCCACCAAAGGGCCGGAATCTCCACCAAAGAGCCGGAATCTCCACCTCCGGGCCGGAATCTCCACCTCCGGGCCGGAATCTCCACCAAAGGGCTGGAATCTCCGGCCCGAGTGCGGACATAAAGTTAGTATGAGTAAGTGCATTCTGTGAATACCAAAATGAGTAAGTGCATTCTGTGAATACCAAAATGAGTAAGTGTATTCTGTGAATACCAAAAAGTAGTAAGTTTACGTTTTTGACGTAAGTTAGTTCTGTGAATCAGGCCCAATAACCGCTCCCTTACTGCCCCTCCCCTATGAACATTAATTTTTTTACCCGCAACCATAAAGTTAAAACTGTGGAGAATCTGACATACTTTTCTTCTTTTAGAAATTTCTCTCCAAGCTTAAATGTGTGAAAATATGCCATTTGTGATAGCAGATGAGGTATTTGTTCTTGAAGATACAACTATGATAGAAGCACAGGCATGAGGGGAAGATGTCAAAATTAGTTTAAAGTAAAAGATCAGGCAGAAAACACAATGTTTGAAGCATTGACAACAGTGCCATAAAACATATATTTGCTTACCAGAGTCTCATCTTCTTCCTTCACCTCCCTAAACAATAAATATTCATGAAATTAAAAAATCGAATATTTTGTCAAAGGCAATATATTCACTTGCTGCATTGTCATGGTGCAGATACCCAGATTAAAATCTCAAGGCAATGCTTTTCCAAATCACATATCTGTATCATAATATGGTGCTTCGGGCATGTTTCAATATACACTCCTGGATATTTTATGTATTTACAAATGATCTCTTCCTGGAAGTCCATAAAAATGTGCTAATATTCCAAAGCCATCACGAATTTATTTATCAACTTTACAATTGCTTGTAAACTGTGTACAACATATATTCCTTTCTAATTAGATTCTTCTTTCATTTTAACTTGCAACGGGTTCTACAAGTTAATACTAAAAGCGATCACTATAGAGAATTGACTCATTTAAGAAGTAGGAAGCCCTCTACGCCATCTGGGCTTTAGAGCGGATATTGGATTCATTTGTTTATTCATTCTCTCATCCATACGCTATGGGTATGTTCATCACAAACAGAACCGCCCAAGACAATATATTCTGTATGTTCAAAAAACCTTTGCACTCCCAGAGCAAACTGGCTAACATGGTTACATGACCGCATATGTATTTTAGAACTACAGCAACACTATCAATCGTTATTTTACTTTGGTAATAACCAGCGCATATTAATTGTTTGTTGATTTGGTTTGCTGATTTGCCATTGTCAAAGAGTCCACATCCCCAACCACTATCGAAAACTCCTGTCCTCACAGGAACTCTGCGACACCCTCACAGATCATTTTCACAACAGGATAGCAACCATATACAGACACTTCAATCCCCAACCCACTGACCTCAGCATCCCATCGACTACCGCTGTCGACCACCCACTCTTCACATGGGGACAGCTCAGTACACTGAACACAAATACCTTAATGAACTCCATCCACAATGGAGCACCCACTGACCCCTGTCCCACCGACTTTTCAACCTCGGAAGAGACATGATCAGCCACTAGCTCACCACCATCCTCAACACCTTCATCAGCACAGTCATCTTTTCCGTGGCCTGGAAACACATAGAGGTCCGACCCCTCCTCAAAAAACCATAGGCAGACACCAGCAAGCTCCAGAATTACCATCCCATCTCTCTGCTCTCATTTTCCCCCAAAGTCCTGGAGAAGGCCATCAGCCTCAAACTCACCAAACACCTGGAGAGAAACAACTTGCTGGACCCTTCTCAAATAGGATTCAGAGCCAACTATAGCACTGAGGCAGCACTAATCGCTGCAACAGAAGACATCCGGAGAATACGTCTCCATCCTTTCAACTCTCAACCCAAGCACACCATCTGTGGCATCCCTCAAGGCACTTCCCTCAGTCCAACCCTCTTCAACATCTACATAACACCACTTGCGGACATCGTCAGAGCCCACAACATCAACATAGTCTCCTACGCCGACAACACCCAGCTCATCCTCTCCCTCTCAGCAGACCCCACCACCACGAAGATCAACTTCCACAACTGTAAATGTAACTGTAATTGCATTTATATAGCGCTTACTACCTCTGACGAGGTGTCAAATCGCTTTTCAGCGAGTAGCACGCTACCCCAGAACCGAAAAAGGATTAGTGGTGATTTAGTATAGGGAAATATGAAATTTATTTGAGCGGTGAACATATGAGTCTGTTATTTGTGGTGAAAAGGATAGAGGAGGGCTCAAGAGGGAGGGTTTTCCATTTATACAGCGCTTAGTACCCCTGATAAGGCATCAAAGCGCTTTTTGAGGAGTAGCATGCTACTCCAGAAACCAAACAGGATTAGTGGTGAATTAGTACAGGGAAATATGAAATTAATGTGAGAGGTGGACATGTGTTAGTTGGATTGAAAAGAACAGTGGAGGGATAGAAGAGGGAAGGGTCTAGAAAGTGTTTATTTGGAGATCATAGCAGCAGGAGTAGGTATAGGATGAGTAGAGGAGGTAATGTTTATGTGTGATGTAAAGCACTCTGACACACTGCATTGGGATGAGTAGTGCTATAAAAGAAATAAAACAAAATAGTGGTATTTAAATTGTTATTTGTATGAATACTGGGGCAACAACTGGGGCAACACATCTGAAATTCTTACTGTGAATGCGTATCTCTTATATACAGGGATTGAACAAAGTCAAAAGCATTTCTCTCTTAATTGCCTGTGAAATGATAAGATGTGAGCCTTTGTGTCCCCTGCATTGCATTGCATCTAGGTGTGAGGCTCCCATTAGCTCCCACCCAGGATAGTCCAACAAAAAGAGGCCTGATGGCCTCTTAACTATGGCATTTGTTATAAGATAAGACATAAGATAACTTTATTTGCGTGGTTACTTAAAACCATTGCAATAAAAGGATTAACAGTGATGTTTCTACTTCTCCAAGATTATTTTTTAAAAACGGAAATTGCAGTTTAACTTGTTATACAAAGTAATTGTACTAAATTCATGTCCTATATAAAAAAAGAATTGTTAAAAAAAGGAGTTTTGTTGGGTTAAAACATTTTTTGGTTATAGATAAAAAAAAGTCCCAAAATACAACAGTATAAAAATAGATAATCGAAGTCTGATGAAAAGAGAGCCAGCAACGTTCATAGTTGTTCTATAAACAGCAGAAGTGATGTTAACAGGTGCCTGCAATACTTTTTGTCTCTGGCTCAAGTTTCATGTGTGTTTTTGTAATTCTCAAAGTGATGAGCCAAAGCATAAGAATGAAAACGGGGGGCTCATGAGTCTCAATTGCTGATTGAGGCCGGGTTCCGGCTATGAGGTGGGGGGAGTGAGGGAAAAGGGTTACACAACTGGATAAAGTAGAGTGGAATGTTCCGCTTAATTGTTAGTTATTTTCAAACCGGCATCCCTGCGGAGAACCTTTTAGTTGTAGTGCAAGAAGTTGTACAACCCTTTCGCTGCTGGTTATTGAAGTTTTTTCCCCACTATGTCCATGAATCGTACAAAACGGTAGATCAACTGGACCTCACCACCTTCAAAACATGCATTAACTGCCTGCCTGCAAGTTCTTATCCCCTTGATCTTGAAGATGGGTTTTAGCAGCAATCGGTGTTCAAGTTGCAGCTTTCCGCAGATGCACAATAAGTGGAGCACATTCTCTTTTGCTTTCCCACATATGAGGCAGATAGTAGATGTCTGTGTTCATTTCCAGGGCGGCAAGTGCAACAGAGTCGGAAGAATGCCTGGTCGAAAGTGAAGATATTTTTCCTTTATTATCTTTGTAAATCCTGCACCTAGGTAAGTTTGGGGGAGGGCTTGGTGTAACTCTGGAGGATGTACCATCCGTGGGCCCTTTCTTCAAGCGCTGCCTTATCTTCCACCTGGGAAACTCTTTTCACTGTCTTGTTAACAAGGTGTTTGAAGCTGTTTGAAGCTGTTATGTGTCCCTGAGGCCTCCCAAAGTTCCCCTTAGCCCAAGCGATCTATTGAGGCTAGCAAGTAAGTCATCGCTGTGCTTTCTATTTTTGACTGTATTTACTTCCATAACTACGACTTTTGTTATGGGCTAAGCTGGAATCTAATAAGTCCCTTCCTCACATGCATGTTGCTGCTCAGAACAAAAGCAGACAATGTGCAGGCGCTTCTGAAAGTGTCCCGGTGTCAGAAAATTACACCAGGAAACGTTTAGCATATTTCTGTGGGGCCAACCTCTTGGCAGGGTAGACAGCATCTACGCTCTGAAAATAGTGGGTTGACGGCGTCTACCTGCATCTACCCTCGACTCGAGCCCTGGTATATCATGAAATAATGACTGAAATGGGAATGTGGGCCGTAGAGGTAATGACCCGATTATTTACTGGTAATCTTCATTATAGATTCATTCTCGTCCCAGTAACTATGATATGTCCACCCTCCCTGATCCAGGCCTTTGACAGAGCTTTGGATTATAGGAAGTGCTAGGGGATGCTAACCAATTTATGGTACTCAGCTTCGGGTAGGTGGGGTTTAGTTAGCATTTTCTGTTTCATTTCCTGCCCTTATAAACTAGAACACGCATATATTATGTAATACTTTAAAAGAATCAATCATAGAATACAACTAGATTGAACTGAATATAGAGAGAGAACAAGGAAGAGAGAAAGAGAAACAGACTGATAATTGGAGAGAGGAGAACACTGATAGAGAGAAAGAATCAGAGTGAGGGAGAGAGAAATAGAAAGAAATAGATACCGATAGAAGGCCAGAAAGAGAGAAAAAGAGAATGAATGACAGAGAAGATGAAAGAAAGATAAGCGAGAGGTAGGATTGCCACATGCTTGGGTTTGGGCTAGCAGTTCAGGTCTGAGTTTTCTTTTAGACTGATTGAACATATCTTCCATAGCGACATACAACATGTTGTGGTTTCTAGACAGCTTAATGTAGCACTGCTTGAGTAGGACTGCAACAGAACGTGGGGCAAAGGTGAGGGAGAAGGAGAAGCTCTAGACAGGAAGAGAGAGAGAAGGCACGTGCAGGCGTGCATTCGTGAGTGCGCGCGTCTGTGTCACTAGCCAATCTGAAGGAATCCACCAAGACTCCCGTAAGGGTATGAAGAACGTTTCATCCTGGATAAAAACAACTGCCTGAAGCTCAACATGGACAAAACTGAAGTACTGATCTTTGGCAGACACACCTCCCTTTGGAACGACTCCTGGTGGCCATCAGATCTCAGACCCACCCCCACTCTGAAAGACCATGCCCGCAGCCTCAGCATCATCCTGGACAGTGAACTCTCCATGAAATGCCAGGTCAACTCTGTCTCCTCAGCCTGCTTTCACACTCTCCGCCTTCTCTGCAAAGTATTTTGAGTGCCTTCCATCAACACCACGAAAACTGTGATGAAGACGCTCATCACCAGCAGACTGGACTACGGCAATGCACTCTATGCAGGCACCACCACCGAAATCATGAGGAGAATCCAGACGACCCAGAACGTACCAGCCAGACTAATCCTCAACCTGCCAAAGAGGACCCACATCACCCAGCACCTGAAAGATCTCCACTAGCTCCCCATCCCAAAAATATGTAAATTAAGGCTCCTGACCCACGACAACAAAGCCCACCTTGACCAACGCCCTGCCTACATGAACCACCGTCTGAACTTCCACCTACCTCCCAGGAGCCTCCGATCCACTCATCTCACCCTCACACATATACCATGCATCCGATGCTGCCACACCGGAGGATGCTCCTTCTCCCACCTTGCCGCCAAGAACTGGAATGCCATTCCCCTCCTCCTACGTACTTCACCCTTGCTGCCCAACTTCAGGAAGGGTCTTAAAACCGGGCTTTTCGACTGACACCACAGCATAGCACCTGGATACCCTCTCCTGTGAGAAGCAGCGCTTTATTAGTGATTGATTGGTTGGTTGCTGGAATGAGAATGTCCTTTAACTGGTATTCAGGCATGGTCTTCTCTTTTGAGTGTCTGAATGCATGTATATCTGTTATTTTAACTTTTACTTACTCCCTAACGTCACGCCAATGAGGACAGCCCCTGACTAAGTAATGTCTTGGACTTGTCCTGTGACTCGTGACATTGAGGTGCACACCAAGCATGTGATCATGGTGGAGTGAGGATTATTGTCTCTGTCCTGGACACAGCACAATAAACTGTGGTGGCAGCATATTGTGTCTTTGGAATTGATGATCTGACCAGACCAATTTAATATGTAACTGAAAGTGTGCCTGTTAAACTTTACACCCTTGGCGTGATTTTCCCTAAAACTTTTGCCTTCATTCCCCCTGTGTTAGTTGGTCTTAGGACTCTGGGCAATTTACAACTACTAACCACTGCTAAAGTACTTGTGCACTCTCCCTAAAGCCTTCTAACAGTGGCTTACACCCAATGGGCACATTTAATTTATTTGTATACGCCTAGTAAAGTTGTACTATGTGTACACAGAGCCTGTAAGTTAAATGCTATTAGTGGTCCTGCAGCACTCATTGTTCCACCCTCTTAAGTAGCCCTTTCAACATGTCCTGGCCTGCCATTGCAATCTGTGTGTGTAGCTTAACTGCAATTTAGACCTGGCAAAATAAGCCTTTTGTCAGGCCTAAATATTCCTTTTTAATACATATCTCACACCTAAGTTAGGCCCTAAACAGCCCATAGGGCAGGATGCATTATATTTAAAAAGCTGGACATGTACTTTTCAGTTTTACATGTCCGGGTACTAAAACACTCTATAAATAGTTTTTCACATCTAACATAACATGTGTATTTGTAAAGCACACATTCACCCTTGGACATCTTGGCACTGAATAACCTCTCCTGTAGAATAACATTGGGCTAACCTTAATACATTTAATAAGTGATAACTTTCAATTTGGAGCAAGGAGGAATGTTGAGTTTGGTCTTTAAAGAATTGTAATTAGACCCTCGGTAATGGAAAAGTTGGAATTTAAGTCACAATTCTGAAAATGACAGTTTTATAAAGCTGCCATTTTCTTGTCTTAACCATTTGGTGCCTACGTGTAGCTGGCAGTTGGTCTTTGTGTATTCCTCCCAGACAGTAAGACAAAGGGGGAATAGGTGTTGGTTGGATGGGCTATCTCTGACTTGACAGGGGGTGGTGTTGTCACCTACCATATTTGCACATCATAAAGACTCTGCTCAGAACACTTACTAAGGTTTACACATCAGTCAAGCAAGGGCCAGAGCAGAAAGGAATGAAATTCCATTCACCTTTGGTGGTGGAAACCTCTAAAAACTTTTCTCACTTTAAAGCTGTTATCAAGGATAAATAGTAGGGGTAGGCGCTGGGTTCCGTTGCACTGGCCGAGTTTGTGTATTTTTGCCACTCTGCGGGGTACCTTTCCTCTCGCCATATAGAGCACGGAGTTCAGCAAAAAACTTCTCCCACTGCCAGTGGAGCAGAGTTTACTGGTGCAAAAAGCAGAGGTGCACAAAGCCCCCCAAACAACTTCCTCTCTGTGTGGGGACCTGGGCAGTGCCAGTGGGACAGATCACCGACCGTGTGCTGCTCTCTTAAAGAGCTGCAGTTCACCCCTGCAATACCCCACTGCAAGAAGCCAGGAGCTGCAAAGAGGAGGGAGCATGGAGTGCTTTGCAGTGTCCTGTCACGACTCACAAGCCACCCGGAGCGTCCAAGAGAGGTGGGTGAACTGTGGCGCGTTGAGTGCCCCTAGCACAGACACTATACAAAAAAAAACTATATCCACACTTTCCGTCGCTTCACTCCAATGTCACAGTGTACAATAGGCACTAATTTACTGCAGTTTATGTATGCAGCATTTCTGTGTAACACACGGGAATAATTATTTATGCTAGAGAAGTTATTTATTGCAAGAAACTAGCGTAATGCAGTAGTTCTGGAAGTTGTGCCCAAAAATAAAGTCTGCCACTCAATGCACTAAGACATTTGTGATGGGCTGGCATAGCTCAATGTCTCATGACGTAAAATAAAATGATATAAGAAACACAATAAACCATAAGATAACTTGGCACATTCTAACGCAGCAACTATGCATAGTGTGACAGAGCATTCTTAGATATATATACTGTTCACTATTATCAAAAGGTTGCTGACTGTGCATATATGGCGAGAGGAAGGGTAAACCGCAGAACACCACAGAGGATGAGCACAAGGGGTCTTGTAGTTAAGTTCTTAAATCTGGCTGGGTCTTGAGTTGAAAATTAAGGGCAAATTGTGTTATCCAGGGTAAATCAGCGAGATCTATCGAGCTAATAAGCTCTGTAGGCTTATGTGCAATGTTTAACGGCAGGGTAGAAGAATATGCTCACGCCTCAAGATGGCGGCGGAACAATCAGAATTAGCCAACAGACCGTGGCAGGCGTGTCCGTCTTTTCTTTTCGTTGCTGCCTTCTCCCATTGCTGCTCGTGATCGGTGAACCGGATCACAGAGGCCTCTGCTTTTTTCTTCCAAGACCCGGGCAGTACTGAGACCAGTCCCCTTGCGGGGTGAGTATGCCTGCTTTTTTATAGGGTGAGGGAGGGAACGAGGTGGCCGTATCTCTGTGGCTGTTGTATTGTGAATGGTTGGGTTTGCAATGCATAGAGGCCTCCCTCCGGGTTATGAATTTCTTTAATGGGTGGCAGCGGTGACAGGAAAGCCATTTTCACAGTTGTAAGTTATATTTTGCTGTAGTAACCTAATACTGCGAACAGAACTCCACGGAATTCCGAGGAGTTTTTTGGCAACTCAGCAGAATTTCGCAGAGTACAACTCCCACCCAGTTCCACCCAGTACCAATAAATAGTGGACCCTCAAACCCAACTCTGCAGTACACATCTGTGAAAGACTCAGAAGCAGGACTGCTGTGCTACTCTGCTGTAATAAGGGCTGCTACTCTGATGCCCTGCTGCCTGAGTGAGATGGACTGGACCTGCATTTTGAACCCAGGACCACCAGAGTGTGTCCAAGGGCTGGGGCCAGTTGGCTGGCCTCTGGCTCAGAGCCTCAAGGACAGAAAAGGCTCCTACTACCTTGAACCCAGCACCTGGACTCTGCCTGTTGTGAGTCCTACCCCCCCAAGTGGTGACATCCCAGTCCTGCACCATTAGAAGTGGATGTGAAAGTGCTCTGACAGCCCAACTGTGGTCCCCAAAAAACTGGCACAGTGAGATGCACCTCTCGCAGCTTCGTATCGAAACCACCGCTGCATGACACATCACCTTTGCGGGACCTCGCAGCTCTTTGAAACTACTGCTTCGCAACGCATCCTTATTTATTTATAAAGTTTTATATAGCGCGAATATGATCCCGAAGAATAACAGAGCGCTTTACAATTGGAGGGAAGGAAGGTAATAAATGCAGTATCGACATCAGATAAGAATACCAAAACAGAACAATCACAAAACAAAAGGGGTCAAAAGAGAGTAATACAATAACTGGCACATAGCTAGCTAAGAGGGTAGCAAAAGATAGGTTAAAGAAGAGTAGCACCCAGTGCAGGTTGTAAGGTTGTAGGTCCAGTGACTTATAGCAGATGATCCTAACCCATTTAAGGTAAGAACTTGTTCATAAGGAATGTTTTAGCCTCCAAATTGAAAGCAGCCGTGGAGGAGATTCTGCGTATTTCCGGTGGAAGAGAGTACCAGCTCTTCGGGGCAGCGCCGGAGAAAGCTCGGTGACACGTTCTCTTTTTGAGAAAGATCTGTGGTTTCAGGAAGAAAGAGTTAGCACTTCTTGAGGGTCTACCACCTCCGGATAATTCAAGCTTTTGCGCTAGGTAACTGGGGGTTTTGAAATGGAGGGCTTTGTGAGACAGAAAGGCAATCTTTAGCTGAATTCGTGCTTCGTAGGGCAACCACTTAAGGGATTTTAGGATTGGGGATATGTGTGCATTTCTTTTGGTACCCGTAACCAATCTGGCAGCAGCATTCAATGATGCCCTTAGTGGGGCCAGGGTATATTTGGCGAGGCCACAGAGCGTAGCACTGCCATAGTCTAGTCTCGGCAAAACAAGCGCTTGGACCACCTGCTTGAAATCAGCTTGTGGAAGGAATAGTTTGATATTCCTGAGTATCCTCATCAGGTGATTAGCTCCCTTGCACACATTGCTGATATGATTCTTCATGTTCAGATACTTGTCCAGGGTGATTCCGAGAGATTTGGGAGAGTCTTTTTTTTTTAAACACAGTTTTTTATTGAGTTTTCGTTTGCAAGAGTATACACATATACAATAAATTATATAGTCCACGGGATATCGACATCTCAAGTCAGCAGTGCATGGAGATGCGCCTAGTGCTGCGCGCACATGGCCATCTGAACAGTGATTGAAACTCAAGTTTTCTCTTTAAGTGAACCATTACATCGCTAAAGATAATAGACAAAAGGCAAAACGAAAAAAAACCACACAAAGTTACCCCCCTCCCCTCCCTGGTACATTGATCCACACTGCGCGTTGTGGCTTAGGAGAAAGTTGTATACCACGATGTAACTGTACAAAGAAATTAAACTCCACAAAGTGGAGTAAATAATTACATGCATCCCTGGGCATTGACAATAAAATATAACATGTTGTTACTCAGTTTCAAGCGAGTCAGCCATAGGAGAAAGGGGGGGCGGGTAATGCGGGCACAGCTGGTGACACCGGGGGGTGAGTGAGTCAAGGGCTTTAAGTGTCTCTAACATTTGGTCCCAATCCATTGAGATGGGAGTCTTGCGGTGGCCTCGGTACTCCTCCTGTCTAAGGATAGTGCTCTCCGCAGTGCCCCACCTGATCATTTCCGTCTGCCAGACCATTGCTGTAGGGGGGTGGGTGGATTTCCACCTCATGGTGATGGCCCGTTTTGCCACCAGCACAGCCAGATCTGCAAATTTATACTGTACTTTCAGTTTCTTGGGGCTTTTATGCAGACCTAGTAAGCAGCTATCCGCAGCCATACAGTCGGCCGTGCCAGTGACCTCTCGGACTCTGTAACCGATTGTTTGCCAATAAGTTTGCAAGCGGGGGCAAGACCATAGCATGTGGAGGAGGTCTGCATCCGCCTCCTGGCACCTAGGGCAGGAAAGTTGGGCGTCTGGGTAGATACAGTTCAGTCGGTGTGGGGTCAGATAGGCCCTGTGTAAAATCATGTATTGTATATATTTAAATTTAGCATTCCGGGAGACTTTCTTGGAGAATTCCAATATAGATGTCCAATCTCTGTCCGTGAGCTCCCTCCCCAACCCCATTTCCCATTTAGCCCGGAGTGGAGTTAGCGACGTCCCTGAGTGTATGCGGATCCCCCTATAGAGCCATCGAGTGAGATGACGACCAGCACCCATCAGGTGTATAGCATATACAAGTTCATTCTTTGGGGGTTCTATCCCATCGGGGGACCAATGGCGTTTGACATAATGGATAATGGTAGCGTGAAGGAGAAACAGTGTCGGGGGGACCCCCTGTGCGTGGGTGAAGTTGTCATGGTCCGTCAGTGTGCCCTCTACGAACAGTGTTCCAACAGTGGATACCCCCTCCCGTTCCCAGGGGGACACAGTCCGCTTCGTTATTAATCCATGTGCGCCAGGGATCCCAAGGAAGGGAATGTTAGGAGAGTATGGGAGGGTTCGTCTCGTATAGTTGAGAGACTTCTTCCAGTACACCAATGCGGTCCTGAGCAAGGGGGGAGCCGTGGGAGGGATTTTAGCCCG
Organism: Calotriton arnoldi; assembly: GCA_963921515.1. Lineage (NCBI taxonomy): Eukaryota > Metazoa > Chordata > Amphibia > Caudata > Salamandridae > Calotriton > Calotriton arnoldi. The sequence continues at coordinate 600,806 of CAWUFW010004710.1, forward strand.
TGGCAGAAGTAAAGCATGCAGTGTACCCTGACCAAGGAGGCGGCCGGTGTACCCAATTTCATGAATGTGCCTGCCCGCCAGCCAATAGGACAGCCATTGTAACTGGCTGGCCATACAGTATGCCCGAAAGTCCGGCGCCCCCAGGCCTCCCTCGTTAGGTCGAAGCTGTAGCTTTGCTAACCCCACTCTCCTGCGTCCCTTTCCCCAGATAAGATCTAACAACAGGGAGTCCAACGTCTTAAAAATACCAGGCGGCATGACAACCCTTATGTTAGCAAAGAAATATAGGAGACGGGGGAGCATCACCATTTTCGAGATGGCTATCCTGCCCATCACAGACAATGGCAAGGAGGTCCAGAAGGAGATCTGCTTCCTGAGGGACCGTATTGTCTTCTGTAGGTTACCATCAATCAAGTCCTGGGGAGTTCTATATATTTGTTTACCCAAGTATTTGAAAGTGTCTGGGGCGGTCGTCAGTAGGAGATCACCAAAGGCTATCGGGTCAGGGGCGTCCCGATGCCGCATAAAGAATGCGTGAGACTTTTGGGCGTTAATCGTCAGACCCGATATCCGTCCAAAGCTTTTAAGTAGAGTCGGGATGGGTTCTAGGCTGGTCGTGTGGTCCTTAAAGTAGAGGATAATGTCGTCAGCATATGCAGACGCTATATGCGTCGTATTAAACGCGGGTATCCCCAAGCCTATGGCCTCCTTACGGATCTTGAGGAGTAGAGGTTCCAGCGCCAAGACAAATAATATTGGTGACAGGGGGCAACCCTGCCGGGTGCCCCTAGCCACAGGGTATGCAGCTGATATGTGAGTGCCTGTCCGGGCCCGGGCCGTGGGAGAGGAGTACAACAATTTGACCCACTGCAGGTAACGCCGTGGGATACCGAATTTTTCAAGAGAGGACAGCATATATGTCCAATCAAGGGTGTCGAACGCCTGTCGCATGTCCAGAGAGATACATCCAGCGGTGTCGGAAAGGGCCGCAGCAATTTCCATCAGGTAATGGAGGCGCCTGATATTGAGAGAGGTGCTGCGGCCCGGTACGAATCCGCACTGGTCCGTATGGATAAGTCTTGAGAGGTGGGGAACTCAGTAGCTAACATAGAGAGAGGACGATACCCCGTTATGTCTCGGGGATCCCTATTTGGCTTGGGGAGGGAAACAACCAGTACTTGCATGGTCGTTACAGGAAGTGTGTGCTTGTCTAGTGCTGTCTTGTAAAGGTTCAGCAGGCGTGGGGCCAGTTGCTCAGCGTAGGTTAAATAAAACTCCGCTGGTAGCCCGTCCAGTCCCGGAGTCTTGTTTTTAGGGAGACCCTTAAGGGCTCCCATTACTTCAGCTTTAGTAATAGGGGCCTCCAAGTCCGATTGCGCATCTGCCGACAGTGTGGGGAAGGGGAGGTCATCCAGGAAAGTAGTCAGGAGGTCTTGGGACACAGCAGCCTGGGCAGTGTAAAGGGTCTGGTAGTAGGTGCAAAACGCCGCGTTAATATCGGTTTGGGTAGTGGCTACAGTGCCGTCTGGGAGGAATATCTCCAGTATGGGGTGCGGGGGTGGAGTGTCGCGGATGAGACGAGCCAAAAGAGTCCCTGATTTGTCAGCCTCTTTATGGCTATATTGGGTATATGTACTGTAGTCTATTAAGCGGAGTCGTTCAAGGAGCTCCGCATGTTGAATTCTGGCTTCCTGCAACGGCGCCTGCCGAGTGGGGTTGGAGATAGCCTCATTTTCTAGTTTGTTCAGGGAGTCCTCCACCGAGGCAAGCTTCTTATGCAGTTCGTGTCGGGCCCCAACAGTAGCTCCTATGGCCACCCCCCTGATCACCGATTTAAACGCATCCCATTCAACTAGACATGAGGATGCCGAGCCAGTATTTTCTGTGAAATAGTTAGTGATGGCGGTACCTAGAGTGTCACGAAATACCCCATCCTCCAGTGTGAGCGGCCACAGTCGCCAGGTCGGGACCGGGGGCAGGGCCCTCCCCCATTCAAGCAGCACTTCGAGTGGATTGTGATCAGACAGCGTTTTCCCGAGGTACGTGGATTCAATCACTTGGGATGACAGGGACAGGGAGCAGAAAATTCTGTCTATTCGTGTATGCAGCTGATGTGGGGGGGAGTAGAATGAATATTCACGGTCAAACGGGTGTTGCGTGCGCCATACGTCACTAATCTCCCAACCCACTGCCCAGGCATGTAAGAAGTCCGCTATCTTAGTAGTCACTGCACCCTGCACCGGGGGATAAGAGCGGTCCAGTTGCACATCCAGGACAGAATTAAAGTCCCCGCCAATAACCCAGGGATACTGTACCCAATCCATCAAAACCACATTAAGGCTAGCAAGGTAAGCAGTCTGTTCGTAGTTTGGGGTATACACACTGCCCAAAACAATCGGAACTCCATCTAGTTTACCCCGCAGGAGGACATAGCGCCCCGCTGTGTCTACCCTCCGCTCCAGCAACTCAAATGGTACCCCATTCCTTACCCAGATAAGTGACCCGCGTGCAAAGGCAGAGTAGGATGTATTGTAGAGTTGCCCTTTCCATTTCCTCTGCAGTTTAACAACCTCTGAGTCCGTCATGTGCGTTTCCTGGAGTAGGGCTATGTGGACCTTACGCCTGTTTAGCTGGGCGTGGATTCGATGCCGCTTGTGCACAGATCCCATACCCCGCACATTCCAAGTCAGTATTTTATATTTAGTTAAAACAGCCATATATCGACATTTGTGAAGAGAAGGGCGCCCTAGGGTGACATCGTGGACACAACACAGTAAAAAGTAGAGTGTGGACCTGGAACCAAAAACGACCCCAGAAAAAACAATCCCCAATACTAGGGTCAGCAATCGAACTACGCTGGTCCAAACATAGATTAACAAGCATTAAGTCCAAACGGTTACACCATGCAGTGATTGCAACTGCAGGGGGGGGCAGGCCTAGCACCAAACATTCGCCGTATGAGCACACACAGAATTGCACCCCCGCCGGGACTATGTAGGATTGTGAACAATGAGTTATGCCAAACCTGGGAAGAAAAAGTAAGTCAAAAGGAAAATTTCCATACTATACAGATAGTATCAACATCTTACTGTCCCCCAGCGAAGCAAACCTGGGTCATAGTTACGAAAGAGTCGCAGAGGTCAGGCCTCCACTTCAGCCAAACAGGTCCTTGACCACCTGCGGAGTAATCGAGGGGAACAGAGGGTCATTGCTGCCAGAGTCTGACGGCGTTACGTCATCATCGGATTGTTCCGGGGAGGAAGAGATCTGCGTAGGATCCCGCATGGCAGCGGCCACCTCCAGTGCCGATTCCTGTTCCAACACGGTCTGTTCCAGTGTTGGTTTCTTTGTAGAAGGCAGTGATCGCAGAGCTCTATTAAGGTGGGGTCTGAGCCGGTTGGACTGCGCCCGCGTGCCCCGCACTCGCTGGTCGATGCTATCCAGAGACTGGGAGGGTAAAGTGTGTTCAAGCCAATCGTTCGCCGCTTCAGGGCAGTCGAAAAAGTGGGTTTTCTGGTTATGGATAATTTTTAAACGTGCGGGGAACAGCAAAGCGTATTTCAGATTGAGGGCTTGGAGCATCTTCTTAAGCGGCTGGTAAGAGGCCCTCTGGCGCTGTACCTGTACAGTGTAATCCGGATACAGGGAAATTCGGGTGTTTTCGAACTGTATCGGGGCATTTTCCCGTGCCCTCTGCAGCAGAAGATCGCGGTCTCTGTAGTTGAGAATGCGGGCTATGAGTGGTCTGGGTGGCCGTCCCGCAGCCGGCCTGCCCGTAGGAATACGATGTGCACGCTCCACCCAGAAGAAAGCGGAGAGTCCCTCTGGAGCCACCCGGTCTCTAAGCCATTTCTCAACAAAGTGCGTTGCATCAGTACCTCCGGAGCACTCCGGCAGTCCAATAATGCAGATGTTATTTCGCCGCGCCCTCCCATCCGCATCGTCCGCCCTGTCCAGCAGGAATGTCAGTTGCTCATTCAAGTGCGCTAGTTGGGCAGCATGATCTTTTTGTTGAGACACAAGATCAGTCAGTGTGCGGGTATGGTCTTTGACAGTGTTTGCGAGATTACCATGATCTGCACGCAGGAGATTAAGGCCAGTAGTAAGCGTACCTATCTGGTGCTCGATTGCCTGGCGCGAGTCTCTTATCTCCTGTAAAATCAGGTCCAATTTGTCAGGGGGGGGCGACAGGGCAGTCAGCGGAACGCAGCTGATCGAGGAAGCCTGGGAGACCGAGTCTACAGCCCCCTGGTGCGGGTCCTCAGTGTTGGGCCCCTCAGGTTGCTTCCCCCGCTGGCGCCCCATGGTAGCGTGCACAACGGCGAGAAGAAAAAGCGAGAAGACCCACAGGCGTCCGCAGCAGTCGTCACACCCAGCACGACAGGAAGTCTATGCACCACCGGGTAAGAGGGCAGCCCACGCGCAGACAGTCCGCAGCCCGCAAGCAGAGAGCCAGAACAGTAGAGAAGAGGCACTCCAGCCAGGAGCAAAGGCAGACGTCAGGGGCAGCGCGGGCAGTACTCACAGTGTCCAGTCTCAGTTAGTGGGTCCGTATCCGCTCAGGGAGACAAGCGTGGGGTCCAGGCCACACCCAGCGCAGCAACCGGTTCCCAAAAACGACCGTCCGGCCGTGCGCGCGCCCAGGTCACCGCCAGACCGCAGAATCCGCTTACCGCACCTCCGGCTCGTGTCCAGCCGGCGGGCTCCCCTGCAATCCGGGGTCGAAGGGGTAATCAGCACATCAGAGTGGCTCCAGCCACGCAACCGCGGGAGCTCCAACACCAGCCTCAGGACGGGCACCGCACTTACTCCCAGTGACGCAGCCAACACAGCAGCGCGGCGGCTGCACGCCTGGCCGGCCACCGGCCAGGGCTCAGGACACAGCTCCCCCGCAGAAGGCAGACGTGGAGGCCACGCAGCAAGGCACCCCGCGCCGTCTCCGCCCCTCCAGAAAAGCTTGCAGGCAGGGCGGTCGATGCGCCATGAATCAGGAGGTCTCACTATGCAAGCTGGGGCCCTTCACCTCCGGGGCCCCTGATCCAGCGCCGCTCTGCGCCCCCTGCTGTGTCAATATGGGGCCGGGCGCGCGCCGAGTCTGCGCCGTCCTCAATCACGTCCACGGCAGGTAGCAATGACAGCCGATTTCCAGGCGCCGGCTCCCGGCGGCCTTCCCATCCGATGACGCAGGACCGGGGAGCGCCGATGACGTTCAGGCCGGGATATCTCGGCCGTCTCGGGGATTCACAGCTCCGTCGTTGCAGGTAGGAGACCCCAGTGGATTCCGCAAGCAGGCGGACAGACTATGCGGCAGGGAGACTCCCAGGTTCTGCGGGGATATCAGGATGACTCGAGTCCCGGCCGGGAGCTCCGCTACAGCGCGACCCCCATGTTCGGCACCTAGCCACGCCCCCAGATTTGGGAGAGTCAATAATGAGGGGGGAGCAGTTGAAGGCAGTGAGGTGATTCATCCAAAGGTCTAACTTGGGGATGTGATTCGGAGGAGAAATGAGAAGGAATTCTGTTTTGGAGGTGTTGACCAGGAGGTGGTTCTCGGTTAACCAGTTTTGAGTAGACGTTAGAGTAGTGTTGAGTGAAATGAGGTTATCCTGGGAGGAGATTTTCAGATAAAGTTGCGTATCGTCCGCATACATATGAAAGAGAATGTTCGTGGAATTTAGCGCATTAGCTAATGGTTCCAAGAACAAGTTGAAGAGTATAGAGAAAGGGCGGACCCTTGGGGGACCCCCATGGATACTGGAGAGGGCTGGGAGAGAGAGTGGTTCGCCTTGACTCTTTGTGATCTGTGGTGGAGGAAGGACGAGAACCATTGTAACACCCGGCCAGAGAGGCCCATCCTGTTCTTCAAAATGAATAGGAGGTTGTCGTGATTGACAGTGTCAAACGCGGAGGAGAGGTTAAGGAGGATTAGGAGGCAGGATTCATTTTGGTCAAGCATTTTTAAAATGTCATCTATAACATGAGTGAGAGCTGATTCAGTGCTGTGCCCACTCCGAAAGCCAGATTGATGCTGGTCCAGGAGTTGGAAATTCTCGATGTGAGCACAGAGTTGTGATTGGACGCATTTTTCCAGGAGTTTGGCTAGGGTGGGGATGTTAGCGATAGGGCGGAAGTTGTTCAAGTCAGCACTATCTGCATAAGGTTTTTTTAGTATAGGTGATACCTGAGCTGCTTTTAGGCAATCTGGGATCGTGCCTTGTGACAGTGAAGCGTTGACAATCTTTGTCCCGATGGGGATGACAACATCCTTGATTTGTTTGAAGATGGAAGGAGGCAACGGGTCGCTGAAGTGATTAGATGGGTTGATACTCTGAAGAATCTTGTTGATGTCTCTTTCACTGAAGGGAGTAAAGGTGCCCCATGAGGCATTGTTCTTGGTGCTCAGGCTGATTGGTTTGACCTTCTCTAAGAGGGCAGGAGGTGGCGCGGACCCAAAGGATGGCAATAGAGCCTTCTTAGAAGCGAGTTCAATGTTGATGAGTCTTGATTTCTCAGTAAAAAAAGCAGCCAGTTTGTCGCATGAGGGTGGGCTGACTCCAGAGTCAGAGTGGTTTGGAGGTTCCACCGATTGCTGTTTAACCAGTTCAAAAAGTTTCTTGGGGCGATTAGTGGCTTGATCAAGTTGGGATCTGAAGTAGTCTGCCTTAGCGCTCTTGATTTGTTTGTTGTAGGAGCTCCTAACCTCTCTAAGGAGTTTTAGCTGATCCGAGGAAGGTTTGGATCTCCAAGATCGTTCAATTGCCCTAAGGTTGCGGCGTTCCGAGTTTAATTTGTCGTTGAACCACGGTTTGGATATTTTTGTTGAGGCATTTTTTTATTGGAGTGGTGCAATGGAATCCATGATGTTAGAGATAGTAGAGTTGTAGAAGTCAGTGAGTACCTGAACCTCAGACATGTCAGCTTGGGAGGAGAGGGCATATTTGCAATGGGTTGCTAGTTCATCTGTATTGATAGATCTGAGGTCCCTTTTCCAGATCTTCGATTTCGTTGGTTGAGCCTTCCTCAGAGACACCTCCCTGTTAATATAAAAGAAGATGCTGTGGTGGTCGGACCAATCGCAGGGGGTAATGGTATCCAATGTGATGGTGTGTTCTTTGGTGATGATGAGGTCTAGAATTTCTCCTTTATTATGGGTTGGCCGGTCACAATGTTGAATCAACTCTTGATCACATAAGAATGATTTAAGGCATGTTACAGCTTGGTCATTGGGGTTAGACCAGTGAAGGTTAAAGTCACCGAGGAAGATTTGGGGCAATACAGAGTCGACATTTCCAGAGATGATTTCCATTAATTGTTCGATGAAGGGGAGATTGTCCCCCGGGGGGGGATAAAATGTGTGAAGTTTGCACATCGGCAGGTTGTTACTTGAAATGTTGAGACAAAGGTATTCGTAGGAGGATGGCGTAGAGGACTCCGAATGGGAAACCGAGAGTGTGCTCCGATGTATACAAGCTAGGCCACCACCCAGCTTCAAAGCTCTGTCTAGACGAATTATGTCGTGGGTAAGAGGCACTAAGAGGTCTAGGATAGGAGTGGATGAAGGATTGAGCCAAGTTTCAGTGAGGATGATGATGTCTAACTCATTGTGTTGGATGAGGTCGAAGATATCGGAGGCGTGTTTACTGGCTGACCTGCAGTTGAGTAGTGCGCATTTAAGTTGTACCGGAGTAAGGGGGAAAGGAGTCTGGATGATGTTCACTCTCATGAGGTTGTCATTATTAATGGCTCTGAGATTGTGGGGAGGTTCTCTGTTCGGGTTAGGGTGGATGGCTGGAATTTGCCCCGGAGGGATCGTGTTAATGTCTAGGGTAGGCGAGTAAGAGTTGAGTAGGCCATCAATATCATTCGAGGCCAGATAGGCTTTCGTTCTTCTGGGGCGGGAGGGGGCGTTAGGTAGGGGTATGGTTTTCGAGATAGAGGGGGGGTAAGCTGGCCCAGGCGAGCTCTATCAATAGGGGGGGCTCTGGGCAGATTCGCAGAGGAGAGGAAGGAGCTGAACAAGGGGAAATGTTCAATTGAGAGGGCTTTCAAGTCATGTAGTTTGACGGTGAGAAGGTGCAACTGGAGAGATATATCGTCCAGGCGCGCAACCAAGTCTGAGTGCTGGGTGAGGGGTAGAGGTTGTGTTGGGAGATCTGGCGGAGAGGGGGGCCTCGGTGTATGCCCGGGGGGTCTAAGGCGGTGATCCGGATTTCCGGGGGGGGGTTCATCATTAGGGACCAGCGGTGTTCCATGAAGTTTAGATAGTGAAGTTGATAAAAGAGAGAGGGTGGGATTGACATTGACCTGTGAGTCAGGGCCGGTTCGTTCAGGGTTGAATGGGTTTGGCCAATCATGGTCCGTGGAGGGCAATTGCCAGGTCTCCGGCCTAGCGGGTGGCGTGGAAAGAGGGATGAGGGCAGAGGGATCTTTCATTGATGGCCATGGCGGTAGGGCGCGAGGGAACCTCTCAGCTCGAGAATCAGTCAGTATCGGACTGGAGAGCTGCGAGCTGAGTGAACCCGTAGTGCCGCCCGCCTTCTGAGTCGAGGGTCTAGTGGGTTGGGCCAGTTCGATAGGGGACTGAGAGGCTCTGCGATCCTCTAAAGGGGAAGAATGTATTAGAGAGAGTGAGGACCTCCCGGCTGTGGTGTGGGGAGGACTGGTTCGGTCCTGAGTAATGGTAGGCTGTGGGTACGGTTCATTGGGTTTCACCGAGACCGTGTTTTTGAGTGTAGGGAAGATATTGACCATCTTAACTAGGTTGACATTGGAGGCTTGGATTAGGATGATACCATTGTTGTAGAGGGTGATAGTGGCATTAACGTTGAGAGTGAGCGAGGGCGCAGTTGTTAATTTGAGACCATGAGGTGTTTTCCTAGTGCCTGATATTCGAAGCATGGAGTAGAAAACATTCCGCCAGCATGCTCGATTTCTGGTGTAGAAGATGAGGTCATTAACTATACTACCCTTGTTTGCACAGAAGTAAACGTCTGAGATTAAAGTTTCGGGTCTGGCATTGAGTATGCAATGTTTGTGTTTTTTGGCAGCATTTTTAGAGAGGTTAGGCGGGTAATTGATAATGAAGGTATTAGATCCTGTAGGATCGGGACTTATCTCCATTTTAATAGTGTGTCCTGACGAGGGAGGGGCCCCAGTAAGGGGATTATGGAGGTGAAGCTAGTTTTATTTATCAATTAAAGCCTAAATAGGACGATAGAGGACCTAGTGGGTAAGCAGAGTAAGTTTGGAGCGGGAAGTTAGGTGCGATCCTTTTAGACTTCAGAGCAGGTTAAATGGAGGAGGGAGACTGCATAAGGAAACTAAGGGAACTGGGGGATTGTTGAGAAGAAGAAAAAAAAAACAGCAAGAAAAACTGTGAGTAAAGAAGGAATTAAGTAAGCGCAGGTAAGTTGGTTGTGTGCCTGAGCAGCGATAGACTTACTACGGTCTATCAGGGGACTGTGTAATCAATTATTCAAGATGAGTGGGCTGAAAAAGGTGTCCAACATTGTTAAAATGTCCCAAGAAGGGAGTCCTACCTTTGTCTTTAGTCCTCTGATTGAGTGAAGGGGGTTGTCCTACTACAGTTTCCCACCATAAGATCTGGTGTGAGTTGAGTTAAGGAGGGCTAGTCCTACCTCCCTTTTGATAGATGCTCATGCTGTGGTAAAGGATCACTGTGGAACTTAGCCTTGGTTTGTGGGCCTAAAAACGGGCACCATCTTGTATAGGTGGTTCTTAGTAAAGAGGGGTGGGAGCATCATCTTCAAAGGACAAAATGGATGGAGGCCCCTTTGAAGAACCGATGAAGGAGCCATCTTAAGGCGATGGATCAATAGCCAGATGCAGAGAATTATACAGTAAAACCTGGGATCTGAGCCAGCACTAACAGCTGCAGATCGGAGGGCGGAGCTCCGTCGAGAACGCCATGGAGGAATGGATGAACCCTGCACTCCAGCCTAGGAAGGAGTACGTCCAAACATCCAGATCACAACAAGCATGGACCTGCCCCGTAGCACCCAAGCGTGGACCTGCACCGGAGCCGGCAGCAATCGAGATGAGAGGGTGCGGCAAGAAACAGAACAGGCGGACTTGTGCGGGTGACAGCCTGCCACTTTGGGAGGGAAGGCGCGGTGGTTCACGCACGAACCCCAAGGAGGGTGCGAATGGCGCGTGATTCGCAAACCTGATCCCGTCCTTTCCCCTCCGTGTGTTGCAGATCGGGGTGGGGCAGAAGTCTGCCGGTCCGTTAAGGCGGGCAGCCGGAGGAAACCAACCAAGTGCGCAAGAGCATCCCGCCCGTAAAACACATCTGTATGGGCTCAACGCGACGGGGCGGCCCGCACCGTCAGCTGATCGGCTCAAGGCTGCCCACGGCACAAGTCCCGTTCAGCGGCCTGTAGTTGGACCGGCCGGGACGAGATGTGGTGCCAGGAAGACTCTCCGGTCGCCACCTCGGATCAGTGGAGGCACTCCAGACCCAGCCAGGCGGACCGAGAAGGGTCGCGATCACCTCGGGTCCCCGGCGGTGGTGCGTGAAGGTGGAGAGCACCTCAGCCAGACACCCTGGTCGCAACCGGACGCTCCCGGGCCACGGAGCTCATCGGATCTGTTGAGGCGCTCCAGACCCAGCCAGGCAGACCGAGTAGGGTTGCGATCACCTCGGGTCCCCCGGCGGCGGTGTGGGAGGGTGGAGAGCACCTCAGCCAGACAAGAAGGCAGTCGCAAGAAGAGGGAGATCGCCCGTCTTGAGGCAGGCAAGTTGAAGTATTGGCTTAACGAGGTTGCTGTAATAAGTTCAAAGACAAAGTTCTTGCAGTTTTTGGCCTTTCACTATTAGTATAGCGATATCTTCGGAATCCTCGAGTCATGCATGTAAGTAGAGTCGTTCAAAATGTTCCGGATCAGTCCTTGTTGCAATGATGTATAGCAAGGAGGAGGATGGCGAGGCAAAGCAGGGATATTTGTAGATACAGGATCCCAAACCCGGGAGCTTCTTTAACAGAGCTCCTGCACGGCGGCCATCTTTGTGTTTATCCTTGACGCAGGACCTTGCATCACAGCCTAGCAGCTCCTCGGAACTGCATCCTCGACACAGGACCTCGGACCGCAGCCCCGTAGCTCCTCAGAACTGCTGCTGGGCTACGCATTCTCAACAGAGGACTTTGCACAACAGCCCCATAGCTCCTCAGAAGCACCGCCATTTGAAACATCCACGATGCGGGACCTAGCAATGCTCCGCAACCAAGATTTAAGGTTTTTTTGTTCAGCGGGCCTAACTTGGTCCCTGTATTCAACAGGCACTCCATCGCTGTCAGTCTGAACTTCTGACTTTATCCCGGACCGGCGCAACAAGATAACCACAGTCAACGCTTTATGCTTTTTTTATTTATGCCTAAATCTTTAAAGTTCCATATCTTTGGTTCTACTAATTAGAGTTTTGTTGTTTTGGAGTCAAATAATTTATTAAAATGTACTCTATATTTCTAAATTGGTGTGGTATTTTTGTTGTATTGGGTTTTCACTTTATTATTGTTTGTGTGCTGCATAAAAATTTTACACATTGTCTCTAAGTTAAGCCTGACTGCTTTTGTGGCAAGCTACCAAAGGGCTAAGCACAGGTTAATTTGAGGTTTTGCTGTGTTCCAACCTGACAAAGGTTGTGGAATAGAGTTCCACCTCCATCAATCAGTACCATAATTTCCTACAGTGCCCACGTAAGTCAACCTTGTGTAAAATAACACTGTTATGTGAATTCCCTAAACCTTGTGCTGTTATCCTAAGTGTATGTTGGGTGTGTGTGTGTAGCAGGTGTGCAGCAGTAGTACTCTGTTTGTGAGTGGGTTTGAGCACTGAAGCCAGTGGCATCCATTTTTGATAACCCTTGTTTGGCAATTCATAAAATGGAGGGTGAGGACATCTTCCCCAGACAGTGCCTGCATTCCATGAATAGAGGGTGGAGATCTAGACACCAATGTGAGGATGCTGGAGACAGGGCTACTTTTAGGAACTTCATGAGGACTTTTATTAGCAAGGGGTTGCTGATTAGTTCTTCCTGAGTGCTGCCATTTGTTTGATCATAGAGGTGAGAGATGGGACTGCAGTTTCTGTTGAACTAGATGAGAAAGCTTCTAGGTCAGGCTTGGCCTTTTCTCAATTCCAAATTGCTGCTTTAGAGAGACAGATGACAGCTAGGTGCACACTGATAATACTTTGCTGTGCCTATGTTGGGGGTGCTCCATATATTTAAAAGTGGAGATCTAAAGTTAGAGGATTGGTCTGGCAGCCGCAAAAAAAGCAGATACAGCAAAAAGATAACCCTTAAGAGTTATCCTTGAATTTCCCAGGTGTCAGGCTGGATCAGGAAACTTTGCTGAGCAATATGCCTTGCGCGCGACATCGGGTGGCTCCATTCGGCCCTGCTTGACGTCGTCAACGTCGGTAGCGTCAGTTATGACGTCGCAGTGCCTATATAGGCACCACCCAGGCACGCGGACGTCAGTACTTTTCGTATTTTCCATGCCAGAAGCGCAGAGCCACGAAGTAACTGACGTAGTTGTGTGCAAAAACTAGGGCCCTGAAAGGGGAAACAACCCTAGTCTTACTACATCAGTCCGCAAAGCAGGGAGGCATGGGTGGGGCTGTAAGGAATCTGCAGCTAGATAGAGTCTCTACCAGATAATACGTTACCAAAGGTAAGTAACTTGTTCATCTGATAGAGACTTTTAGCTGCAGATTCCTTACCTTTGAATCAGATACCCGAGCCATACCATCCCGGTGGTGGGTTGCGGATTCATGATCTAGAGTAAGAAGTCTTGCAGGACTGAACGGGCAAAGTGCCCGTCCCTGCGCACTTGACCATCAAGGCAATAATGTTTTGCAAACGTGTGCAATGATGCCCACGTTGCCGCCTGACAGACGTCTTGAACTGGGACACCCGAGCCAAGGCCGTAGTCACAGCCTTTCCCCTGGTGGAGTGGGCCCTTAATTCCTCAGGGGGCTGCTTCTTCGCAAAGGCGAAACAAATTTTAATGCAGAGAATGACCCAGTGAGAGATGGTCCTTTTCTGCACTGCCCTTCCCTTCTTCGCTCCCACATACCCCACAAAGAGTTGGTCATCCACCCGGAACTCTTTTGTGCGGTCAAGGTAGAACGACAATGCTCTTTTTGGGTCCAGCCGGTGGAGACGCTTCTCTTCCTTAGAGGGATGTGGGGGAGCGAAGAAGGTGGGCAAAGTGATGGACTGACCCAGATGGAATGGGGTCACAACCTTTGGCAAAAAAGATGCCCTGGTGCGAAGCACCACCTTGTTCGGAAAGGACATAAGATAAGGAGGCAAGCTGGATAATGCCTGCAACTCACTCACCCTCCGGGCCGATGTAATCGCCACCAAGAAGGCTGTTTTGATGGTCAACAGCCAGAGGGGACAATTGTGAAAGGCTCGAAAGGCTTGAAAGGAGCTCACATCAGGTAAGTGAGGACCAAATTAAGGTCCCATTGTGGCATAACAAAGGGCGTAGGTGGAAGTAAATGGCCCAGCCCTTTCAGAAATCTATTTACAATAGGAGATTTAAAGAGAGAAGGTTGGTCTGGCAGCCGCAAAAAAGCAGACAGAGCAGAAAGGTAACCTTTGAGAGTACCCAAAGCAGAACCCTGCTGGGCAAGAGTTAGAATGAATAAAAGGACAGTAAAAAGAGAAACAGCAAGAGGGTCAATGGACCTTTCTGTACAGTATAATACAAATTTCTGCCAATGGCAGGCATATACCATCTTAGTGGAGGGCCGCCAGAATAACATTACAGACTTCGGGAGGAAGGTCAAAAGCTATCAACTGTCGCCGCTCAATCTCCACGCATGGAGGCGCAGAGTTGACAGGTTCGGGTGGAGAACCCTCCCTTGCTGCTGCGACAGAAGATCCTCCCGAAGGGGCAGCCTGATCGGAGGATCGACACTCATGCTCAAAAGCTCTGGATACCAGACTCTCCTTGCCCAGACCGGTGCCACAAGAATGGCTTGGGCCCGGTCGCTCCTGATCTTCTTCAGAACCCTGGGCAGGAGTGGTATGGGCGGTAAGGCGTACAACAGGCCTGCGCTCCACTCGCGACAAAACGCGTCGCCGAGCGATACCGCCTTGGAAACTCCAGCACGCATTTACTGATGACATTGCACGTTCTCTTCGGAGGCAAACAAATCTAACCAAGGTTCTCCCCACTGCTAAAAGAGACCTTGCGCCACCTCCGACTGGAGACGCCATTCGTGATCCTGAAGGCATCGACGGCTGAGATCGTCCGCCCTGGCGTTCAGAGAACCTGCCAGGTGTTTAACCACCAGGGATATGCCCTGCTTTTCACGCCATGTCCAGAGACGCAGGGCCTCTCGACAAAGGGTCCACGACCCCACTCCGCCCCGCTTGTTGCAGTACCACATGGCGGTGGCGTTGTCCGTGAACACCTGCACTAACTTCCTCTTGACAGAGGGAAGAAATGCCTTCCTTGCCAACCGAATCGCTCGAAGCACCAACAAATTGATATGGACCAGTGTCCCCTGATCTCCACCTCTCCCAGATGGCCACCCCATTGCAGAAGTGACGCATCGGTCACGACTGTAAGTTCTGGTTGGGGAAAGGAGAGGGGTCTGCCGTTGACCCAATCGTGGTTCATCAACCACCACTGCTGTTCTCTCGCAGTTCCTTCAGAGATCTGGACCACATCGGTGAGATTTTCTCGATACTGTGCCCGCTGGAACTTCAGATCCCACTGCAGAGCCTGCATACACCACCTGGCATACCTTACTGACAGGATACAAGAGGCCATGAGGCCCAACAGCCTCAGAGTCAGTCTCACCAAAATCCAGGATAGAGGCTGAAACATCGGAATCATAATCTGAATATCCTGTACCCGCTGCTCGGGAGAATAGGCCCGAAACTGCACTGTGTCCAGAACAGCTCTGATGAAAGGGAGCATCTGAGAAGGAGTCAGGTGTGACTTCGGCACATTTATAGAGAACCCCTACTGAATGCAAGAGGTTCGCCGAAGTCTGAAGGTGACAGACGATACCCTGAGGTGAAAATGCCTTCAACAGCCAGTCGTCGAGGTAGGGGAAGACTGACACCCCTAACCTGCGCAGATGAGCTGCGACCACCGCCATCATCTGGGTGAACACCCGAGGGGCACTGGTAAGGCTGAAGGGAAGCACAGTACACTGAAAGTGCTTGTGGCCTACTTCGAACCTCAGGTAACGCCAGTGGCCCGGCAGAATGGGGATGTGAAAATGCGTATCCTGTAGGTCCACCACTACCATTCAGTCTTCTTGGTCTAGGGCAGACAAAACCTGAGCTAGAGTGAGCATCTTAAACTTCTCCTTTTTGAGGAAGAGATTGACGGTCTGAAGATCTAAAATGGGTCGCAACCCCTTGTTCTTTTTCGGTATCAGAAATAACCGCCATTGCCTATTTCTGAATCTGGGACCCTCTCTATAGCTCCCTTGGCCAAGAGAGCTGTAACTTCCTCCTGGAGCAATTTTAAATGATCCTCCGTCAGCTGTTCCTGATTTGGCAGAATGGGAGGAGGAAAAGAAAGGAAAGGCAGAGAATAGGCCTCCTGAATGTCTACAAGACCCACTTGGCTGATGTTATGGACCTCCAGTGGGGGAGATGATGATGGATTCTCCTACCAAGTGGAGTGGTTTGGTCTTGCAGAGTCAGACTAGGAGTGCTTGGAAGCTGCGGCTGCCGAGGGTAGGGTGGCCGATGACTTCTGGCTTCCATTTTTAGGTCGGAATGAACCATGTCCATGTCCCCACAGGGCTTGGAAAGCCTGCACATGACAGTGGCTGGGATGGGGCTGATGTGGCTTGAAACCTCTTCCGTTGCCACGAAAAGGGCAAAAGCTAGACTGGCCACGAGGTGTAGAAGAGAGGCACAAGGATCTGGCCGTAGCTCAAGAGTCCTTGAACCTCACAAGGGCCGAATCTGCATTCTCCCCAAAAGGAATGGTTCCCTCAAAAGGCATGTCCATCAAATTTGCCTGACATCGCCCAAGAAACCAGTTGTCCTAAGCCAGGCGTGGCGCCTCAAGGCCACTGTTGTGGAAATCGATGTGCCAAGCGAATCCGTCGTATCAAGGCCACTCCTTATGGTGAAATTTTCTGCATCTCTCCATTCCTTAACTACCTGAGAGAGCACAGCCCGGGCCTCCTCCGGGACTTGTGACAGCACGTGCGCAACCGTCTCCCAAAGGGAGTGGGAGAAACAACTCAATAAGCAGGTGGTATTCACTGACCGCAATGCCAGGCTGGAGGAAGAAAACATCTTACCAAGTGAATCCAGCCTCTTGGATTCTGTATCCGGAGGGGCGGAAGGGAACGTGCCTTGGGATGTAGACGCCTGCACCACCAAACTTTTGGGGGTGGGGTGTTGGCTGAGGAACTTTGCGTCGCCCCGAGCTGGGCTATGGCGGAGTGCAATTGTCCTATTCACAGGAGCCCCTGTGCTAGGCTTGGACCACGTGCTTAGAAGGATATCAGTTAGTGCCATATTAAAGGGCAAAAGGGGTTTGGAGGTGGAAGCCCCAGGCTCACACACTTTGGCCAAGAGATTTGTCCTGACCTGCATGGAAGGCAGCTCTAGTCCGAGGACCTCTGCCCCTCTTTTACCACCATGGCATAAGATGCTCCCTCCTCCATAGCCACAGTTGGCAGAGAGAGCATACCAGTATCTGGAGAAGTGTCCAGTCCACTGGCTTCCCCAAGTTCCCCAGAGTAGTCCAACTGCTCTGCGGAGTCATCCTGGTGTTCCAAAGGGTCCATAGACCTCTCCTATTCCTCTCCTGAGCCTAACACATCCTCAAAGTGTTGAGGCGACAACATAGAACCCCTAGGTTCAATCGGCGTCGAGCGACGTTGTTCCGACTCCATGCCGTCGGGGATAAGGATGGGGATGCCACCTCTGGTGGGCACCAGCGGAGCCGAAGGCACCGATTTTGGGTCTGGAGCCAGAGGAGGTCGCGATGGCACGACCGGTGTTGACCCAGATCCTGGATTGGATCCCCGAGGCCCCACCGGCGCCGTGGCTGGAGCTGACGGCATCGACTCCGATTTTATTTATTTATTTAGAAAGTTTTGTATAGCGCGAACGTGACCCTGGAGGGTATCAGAGCGCTTTACATGGAGAGAACACGATTAGCACTTGGTCTGGTCAACAGGCAAACATATGCGTGAGAGCCGAACATATCATCAATTAAAAATAAGCTAACTGTGGTTGGACTGGAATAAAGCCAGTACTAGGAAGGACAGTCTACATAAGAGTTTGCCGATGGGGCCCTTTCCAACCCCACGGGGCCCGAGGGCTCACCAGAGGTGTCAGCCCGCTTAAATACATAGCGCATGGCCTCATTTGAGCAGGGGTTGCTCCAGCTCCCGGAAGGGGAGGGAGGCGTGAAGTCGACCCTGGCCTAGGCTCCACAGAACCGTGCCTAGAGCGGCAGTGCTCCTTACCTCTTTCCTCGGCGGATGAGAGCCGAGGCAAAGATTAAGTCCCCTTGGACTTTTTCTTCTTCTTGTTCCTCTTCCCCGAGTGTCCCACAGGCCTCAAGTGGGACGAAGAGGACTTTGGGCTCTGGGAGCTGTCCCACAACCTCCTCTTCTTCATTAGGGACCGGGGCTTCCGCGGAGTCTTGCTAGATTGTGTCGACTGCCGGGATGCAAGGAGCTTCATAGCCCGCTCCCTCAAGGACCTTAGAATCGTGATCGCGCTCGAGATACCAGAGACAGATGAGGTGGGGGTCGGTAACCAACATCATCAGGGCCGGACTGGCCGTAGCGGGCACTGGGCGTTTCCCCGGTGGGCCGCTAGGGTGGGGGCCGATTTTACGCCCTTGGGGGGCTGTTTTTGTTACCGGGGGTCGGCAATATCGGCCCCCTGTAACAAAATCGGCCGAAACAGGCCCTCGCAAGCAGCTCGGCTGCAGCCCCCTACCCCCAGGGGGGAGCCGGCCGAGCAGTTTGCCAGGGCCGGTTTCGGTTCCCAGTCCGGCCCTGAACATCATGCGGTGGCAGGCAACGCACGGCTTGAACCCTGCCTTCCTTGAAGACATCCTCGTACACAAAGCTAGAAAAAATTCCAAAGTCAACAAAAAGTCGAGAAAAGGCCTGTCAAAAAGTGACAGAGGGGTAGCTCTTCCCGGATCGGTGCTTAACTGGCACAGAAAAAAAAGAACTGACGTCCGTGCGCCTGGGTGGCGCCTATATAGGTGACCGCGACATCGTAACTGATGCTACTGACGCCGATGACATCACTCTGAGCCGAATGGAGACACCTGAGAGCTCACAAGGGGTATTGCTCAGCAAAAGTTTCGGGATCCAGCCTGACGCCTAGGAAATTCAAAGGTAAGTAATCTGCAGCTAGAAGTCTCTATCAGACAAATGATTGCAGCAAACCTTTTGCTAACAACCTGTGTGTATATGGAGTGGGTGTTCAGCAAGCGTGCCACATGAGTGCAGTAGTAGAACTATGTGTGTGCGTGCGTGTCTGTGTCTGATTACTGAAATAAGTGGGATCCATTATGGATGCCCCTGCTTTAGTACGTTGGGATACCTTCACTGCCTGGGAGCTAAGATAAATCTAGTCGGTGTGACCAAGATTTCCTAGCAACACAACCAAGGTGTGGTGGGATCAAGTAATGAAAATGACATTGAAAAGACACACAGGAGGCAGGAATGGAAGAAGAAAACAGAGGAGGAAGAAAAAAGACCATGCAACTCTCAATGATTAGAATTGGGGGGGGGGGTGGGACCACAATTGCATCCAAGCTGATGAAGGGCAGAAAAGGGAGAGGATGGAGCAAAAGCGTTGTGTATTTTTTAAGAAAGAGGGTCAATGAAGGAGGAGAACAAAGGCTGTGGGAGATTGGCAGAAACGGGGGAAGAGCAGAGTGTGAAATAAAGGTAAAATTGGTGAGGCCGAAACAAAGGCAGAACTCAGAGGGAAAAAGACATAAAAGAGGCAGATGGGAAGCCATGTGGAATCAGGAAAAGGCATAGAAGAACTCTCAAGAAGCATGTGAATGGACAGAAGAAAGCATATCAACCAGGGCTATTGAGAAATCCAGTAGGACAAACTCCCACTGACGCTGGTCAACAATCTTGTATAAGATCCTTGGGAAACTCAGGTCAGAAGGGAGCCCTGGCTGAACAGGGCAAGCATGTCTCCATGGCAAGAAAGGTAGCACAAAAACATCATTATTAGGACAGGGAAAACTGAGCCAAAACTGAGTAAAGGTCCTGTGGAGTCAGAAACACAGCAAGAATGGGGAGGACTAAGAAAATACCCAGATTTCAATCCACAACAGAAAGGGATATGGGAACAAAAGTCATGGGAGAAAAAGGGGGGAGGAGAAAGGCAGTGGGATAATAGTTCTGGTAAATAGAAAAAGTTTCAAAACAGAAAATGTAATAAAAAATCAGCATATAGAAATGGGCAGAATAGAAAATGGGAAAGAAAAGGCCATGCACAACATTCTTGGAGTAAGGACAAAGATGGGGTGCATAAGGGTATACATCACAAGGGCTGGGTCAGAAATGACAGAAGAATGTAATGTTATAGTACAGCTTCTAAACAGCAAAGTCAATGGACCCAGAAATGTTGTGCTTCCTTTGTAGGGGTCCGATAGCATAATAAGAAGGGCATTGAAAGGGCACAGATGAGGCAGAAAGAGAGGCAGAATAAAATTGGAAAGAAAAAAATGCCCAGGACATCTTTGAAGACAGGGTACTAAGGAGTGAGGGAGTAAACAATCATATTTCAACTGGGAAGGGTGCGAAATGGAGAGTAGTAGGGTAAGGCCCAAGACAGTCTTTAAGGAACAGCACCAATGAAGGTAACCATTAGGGAATCCACAGCAAGCAATGAAGAAATATTGTAAGGCAAGCAGAAAAAGACTGCCTCTCAGAAGGTGGACGGGTCTTGGAGGAGGCTGGTCAATGGCCAACCTCACATAGCTCTAGAATCAATCCTGAATAGGAGCCTAAAGAAAGTTCAGGTCAGGTGCAGAGTTCTTTTGAGTCTCAGCAGGGACGGTAAGTCTTGATATGAGTGGTAAAAGTGCAGAAAAGGGTCTACAAGAGCATCTGTCAGTGTAGGAACTTAAGATTCAGAAAGAATGGAGTGGAGGTAGAAAAGGACCTAGGAAGTTCTTACAGAGCAGTGGCAAGGAAGAGAGAACATAAGGGATAAAACACAGTGGAGAAAGAAAGTTAGCAGATGCAAGGGTAGAATAAAAGGCTGAAAAGGTAGGATAGAAATGTGGGTACAACAAGATGATGGAGAAAAGACCCAAGGTATGCCAAAACAAGGACAGAAAGTAGTAAAGAAAGAAAAGGCCCATAGCAGCAGAATCATTGGCATAATAGAAAGGGGAAGTGTTGGAAATGGCCCTTTCTACAGGATCATCAGCAAACATGTTGCCTTCCTCCTCCCCTTTTTGGTGAATTCTTTTTTTGGCTAATCAGTGCTTGAGCTCTCTTCCTTAAACATGGTTTGATTGACTTATCCACAATTTGCATATTTAAGTAACCTATAAGTCCGTAGTAGAGAGCAGTACATGTGGCCTGTCCCTGTAAATTAAATGCTACTAGTGGGCCTGCAGAACTGATTGTGCCATCCACTCATGTAACCATGTCTCAGTCCTGCCACTGCAGAGCATATGTGTGGAGTTTACACTGCAATGTTGATTTGACATTTAGAACCCCTTGGCAACCCTTACACCCCCCTTACTTACTTATAGGCCAACCCTAAGGTAGGCCCTAGGTAGCCCACAGGGCAGGGTGCTGTATAATCTAAAGGTAGGATATTTACTTTTAAGTTGTGCATGTCTGGGCAGAGAGAAACATCCAAATTAGTTTTTCAGTAGTGTGAGGCCTACCCCTTTCATAGGTTAACATTGGGAATTCCCTACTACACTTTATATGCTGTAATTCCTGATTGAGAAGGAGTAGATCTGCGATGTTTCAAATCACTGGATGATAATGATAAATCCTCTTTACTGGTAAAGTCAAATTTATCAATACCCTTTTAAAAATGCCACTTTTAGAAAGATCAAGTATCCTGTATATTGTTCACATGAACCGTTGTCTCTTGGTTACATACACTTTTAGAAAGATGGCATTTCTGCTCTTAGCCCTGTGTGCCTGCAGCCTGTCGACAATACATGTCTGGGGGGGGGGTGACAGCTGGACTTTGTGCATTCCCTCTAGACAGCCACACACAAAGGGAGCTTAGGTGTGACTGATGGGCCATCCATATCCTGATGGGTCATCCTGGGCAGGAAGGGAGGGAGAAGCTGACACTTACACCTGAATAGGCTGTGTCGTGTCCCCACACAAAGACTGCATACACCCCTGTAGTGAGTCTGGAGCCACAGCTGGGAGGGAGGACCCATGTGCACTTCAAAGCCCTTCTTTGAAGTCACCCCTACTTCAAAGGCACAACTGGGTATAAGAACTGGACTTCAGACCCTACCACTTCAGTACATTACTGCTGTGCTGCTACAAGGACTGCCACTTTGCTGGACTGCTGTCCGGAAGAACTGTTTTTCTGCTGTGCTGTCTTGCTGCCTGCTACCCTCTGTCCTGACTGGTGAAGGAATGGACCACCTCCCTTGAACCCAGAGGGACTCCAAAAGCATGCTGGTTTGCCCACTGTTCTATGTCTCAGGGACATCAAAGACTTCTCATCAACCTGCAACAGCACCTGGACTTTGCTTGCCGCAAGTCTTGCCCTGCCAAGTGGTGCCAATCTAGTCCCGGGTCCTTGGAAGTGTGTATAAATTGCAGCCTCTACCAGAAGCCGTGCATCAACGCCATTGTGCCGATCAAAACCGACAAATCTCCCTCGACGCGATGCATCACCGCTGCTGCGAAGACAGAGGACATCACATCGCTGACTGCATGGCACATCGTCTCCAGTTCCCGAAGCGTCTCCAATTTTGCACGCCTCGGCGCGACACATCACCTTCAAGCCTGCGGTTCACTGATGATATATTGCCTGTTGCTTCCCGCATCTCGGCTCCATTGACAACGCATCTAAGGTACTTTTCAGCGGGCCAAGGCTGGTCCCTCCAACTCGGTCGGCCTGAACTCTTTAGTGTGACCAGCTAGCTCCAGTTGGCACTATATGCTTTTAAGCGCTACAGTTGTATTTAATCTTTAAAAAACCATAACTTTGGTTATACTTATTGGATTTTTGTTGTTTTAGTGATGCTTTGTTCATAAAAATATAACCTAATTTTCTAACTTGGTATGGAGTCTTTTTGTGGTGTTTTCACAGTGTTACTGTTTGAAGTGTTGCACAAATACTTTACACATTGCCTCTTAAGTTAAGGCTGACTGCTCTGTGCCAAACTAGCAGAGGGTGAGTACAGGTTATTTTAGGATGTGTTGTAACTTACCCTGACTAGTATTGTAGTCCCTGCTTGGACAGGGTGTATTCCTCTGCCAACCAGAAATCCAATTTCTAACAGGAAAAGACTGCCAAAGACGAGAGTCTGCAGATAGGTGCACATCCTGGTCTCTTTTTGCACCAATATGTACTCCTGTCCTCTGCTGTCCTCGTTGCCTCTGGCCAACCTCCAGCCAATTTCCCATCTCCCTTCCATGCCCCCTTTTAACCCTGGCTCCAGGACTGCAGCAGTCAATGGTGCAGCTGGTGCAGTAAGGATACTTCATTTCTAATGTTTTCTTGTATGTTCATTGTACTAACAAGCAAATCTGTACACAGACAGAAATGTTTCGAACAGATGGAGCAGGTGCAGTGATTACTTCCCCTCAACTTCCCAAGACTGCTACGGGCTTCCTAATGAGGAACTGAGCTTGGGGGCGTGCTCAGTTGACAGAAGCAGATCGCCTATTGGGTGGGAATGGTGAAGCCCCACCAACGCCTACCATCAAGCTCCTTATAGCCCTGCGAGACGCATCTCAATTGCAGCTCCCTTCATCTAACTTTTCTGGGCTTTTGCCTTTCATCTCCAGCGCTGAGCCAACGGAAGGACAGGGCAGTTCCATTTGCTCTATTTGGTAGTGTACCATCCAGCCCATCACAGTTGGCCTGCTGATGCTGATATGAAAGAAGCGTAATTGGGCTACAGGGCAGAAAGAGCAGTACCACATGAGAATGTCCAGCAACCCACGAGACAGATAGGTGAGGAAACTGAAGGTGGAAGTGAGAGAGAATCATTTATTCGCTACCAGGAAGGAAGTGTATGTATACACACTTGTGCATCTAGTCACAAAAATAAAGTAGCATTCTATTGTGTGTTTGCTACCCTGAAGCAAAGGCTTCTAAGTTGTGATTATCCACACACACCTCCTAAACGGATGCACCCTCATGGATACCCCCACGGGTGATTAGCAGCACTATACAAATACTGTTTCATTGATGGTTTGATTGAAAAAAGGAGCTCCAAAGGCCACCCCTGCCCCTTTCAAACAATCTTAGTGTCATGATTGGCTGCAGTAATGTCTATATATTGCAACTCACCCACAGTTGGACACTAAATAAAGTCAATCACATCAAAACCCCAGGTGAAACTAAACAATATGAATGTTTTATCCTAAGACCTGGTGCTACAATTCAGCATTTCTCACGTGCAGAGCCCACTACCCATACAGACCTGTTGCCAGACAACGAATATAATTCATTTATTGCGCACCATGGCGCTGATCGCAAGAAAAACACCCACAATGAGCCAGAGACATGAAGATGTAGCCTGATCAGTGAAGAAAATGTACCCTTTCTTGAGAGCTGTGCAACGTAGCTCTTTGGCACAACCAAACATGCTGCACCAATTTTCAGAGCACAAAGTGAGACCCCAAGTTTAGGCCTCGCTGCGGAGGGAACAGAGCTGTCAGGTTGTGTAATTCCATTCAAGAGCACCATCCAGACCAAGCTTTTTCTCTTTTTATATTGTAATAAGAATGTAAGGGGTTCTGTTCCTTGTAATGCTTTGTACTTCGGAAAAGTTACATCTTTGTGATGGACTTAATTACTGATCTAGAAATTGCCGTAGCATCTAAGGGAATGTATCTGAAGAATGTAAAGGGCAAGCAAGTAACATAAGAGCATATTTTTAGATAATGTTTCTTGTGTCTTTAGTTATAATTAAATAAAAGTGTGAACACAACCATAGAACACTGACGTGTTTGACTTGAATGCAAGTTATGCTAGGACTTTTTCATGCGGTAGGACTTTCCAGGGGCAAGTGATAGATGGGGGGAATCAGTTAGAGTTAGACCTAATGTCTTTGTTCAGTCTTATTTTGAGAAGTCCAATGCGGTCCGAGTATCACACAACAGCGGATGGTGGATAATTAAATAAGACCAGGCGCTCCTTATTTCAATAGATGGTGCAACACTGCTTGTCCAACAGCTGAATCACTCTGTTCAGAGGATTCCAGGCAGTAGTGTTGTGTGATTGTGTGCCTGTTCCTCCATGGTGCCGCTCAACATATTTCCTCAATAGCTCCATCAGCGAAGACAACAGTAGTAGTAGAGACAGCTCTGGTAGAATCTTATCCATCAATGGCCTTCCAGTATTACTGTGACTAAGTTGTATAGCTGCTGAGATCCATCGGCTATACTGGCCTTGGAAAATGGAAAACCCTTTTGATGTTTTCCATATGTGACAAGTAGTTGATCAGATTTTCAAAATTGTGTTGTCCTGTGTAAAGAGAACTTGTGGCATCTTTTAATATCTAAAGTATGTAATGATCGTTCAGTCATACTCTGAGGATTCTGGAAGAATGTCTCTAGGACAATCTGCTCATTTAAATGAAAATCCGATGGAACTTTAAGTATAAACTTGGGACTAATTCTGAGAACCACATTGTTATGTTTGAATTGTATCAATAGTTATTTAATTGTAAACACTTGAATGTCACTAACACTTCTTACTGACGT
Source organism: Calotriton arnoldi (assembly GCA_963921515.1). Taxonomy (NCBI): domain Eukaryota; kingdom Metazoa; phylum Chordata; class Amphibia; order Caudata; family Salamandridae; genus Calotriton; species Calotriton arnoldi. The sequence goes on from CAWUFW010004710.1 coordinate 625,754, forward strand.
GAGAGCTAGTAAAAGTGCAATTTTCCATGTGAAAAATGTCATATCCGCTTTGTGAATAAGCTCAAATGGAGCTTTTGTCAGCTGTGCAAGTACTTTATTGAGTTGCCAAGATGGAGGAGGTGCTTCATAGGATTAAAGACTCTGAAAATTAGAGGTGGTTCGTAAACTCTGCTCCGCGGACTGAGTTTGCAGAGTTTTGCCACTCCGCGCTCTGCTTGAAACACAGAGTTCTGCAAAAACTCCTCCAACCTGCTGGCGGAGCGGAGTTTACTGCAAAGACCCTCAGCAGCCAAGGGGACTTCATCTCCTAACCAGTTTTGTGCCTGGAGGCCCGTTTGCAGAGTGGTGAGAAAGGGGGCGGGGCCTCTGGCGATGTCACAGCAATCCCACTGTGGGGGACTTACTTGTGACAACAATAGGGGTTCTTCACCCCCAGCGACCCTCAGCAACCAAGGGGATTTCATTAGGTGTGGCCGAGCAATACTCTGCCCGCTCACGGAATTCCCCAGAATTTGGCAGTTTTTCAGCAATTTCGCGGAATTTTGAGAAGTGAAACTCATTGAGCTCCACCCAAGCCTACTGAAAAAGCAGTTAAGGAATTGTTTGCTCACTCTACTAGACCCCACGGAAGGTGTTCTAGGTGATCTTCTAAATCTTGAAATTGCTGCTAAGTGTACTTTAATTAAAGTGAGTGCCAAACCTGATTTTGCTAAAAGCAGCAGATAGAGTAGAAATAGCTCCGGTGGTGCTGAAATGGGGTCAACTCCTGATTTTTGACACCACATACAGAAACTCTTTCATTTGAGCTTGCATGTCCTATTGGCACTGCTAGCACTAGTTTTCGCAAGGATTTCTCTCCATCTTGAGGGATATTCAAGTTTGCTAACTCATTGTATTCAGGAGGCAGGCCAGCAAATGCCTGGATGTCGGGTCTGAATGAAGAACTTGGTTGTGGCTCATTGTTAGTAGTGTTGAAGTAGATTTCAGGCAAATGTGATTCTGCTCTGATAGGAGCAGTAGTTCTGTGAACCAATGTTGTCTGGGCCATCTCGGGGCAATCAAAATCATTCAGCATGGTTCCCTTTTCATTTTGCTGAGAAGTCTTGGAATCAACAGGGTTAGGGGAAAAGCATAAGTAAAGATCCCTGACCATCTGATCGAAAACGCATTCCCCCACAACCCCTGTTGTGGGTGGCAACTTGTGTAGAACTTACTGCCATAAAGGGGCGACACTGGCGCTCCCAGCTGCTGCACTGCTAAAGTGAGGAACTTTCCCTCGAAGTAAACCATATTTTTTACTATTAACCAAAGTAATCCGTAGTAATCCACAAGTTTATGACTAGCAAATAATCCATCTGTTTCATATTTATTAGATCTCTCCAGAGACAGTTGGGTTGAAATAGAATTCTTTATTGCGCATTTTCAGATGCCATATGCTGCTAATCCTGGCTTAAACATAGGCATGTGCTGTCAACCTGCCTTCGAGCCAACACAATCAAATAACCCAATGCATTTCGAACTTTTTCAGTTCTTCGTCAGGGGTACTGCAATGAATCAGAAAAAGTACATGAAAAACACATCTAATGCCTATGACAAATAATACCAACAGAAACCATTATAATGTGTCCCCATAATCTCCTCTTTTACCCACCTTGTGAATGTTCACAATCACTACTATTACACAAAACCATTCAGAGACCACAAAGTGCTTAAAACCTATATAACCTAATATCAAAGACATTTGCCCTTCCAAAATTCTCACATATCCTCCCTCCTTCTCAATCCCCACTTGTGCTTGAAAAATAAATAAATACACTGCTCAGTGCCACAAAATCTGTACTCCAACCCATTTACCTAACGTTTACAGAAAACATATTCCTTTACCTAATAAAGCTGCAACAAGCAAATTAAAACATGCGTGCCTTCCTCCGTGTTTGGAAAAAACCGTTACCTTCCCTCCCGTGCAAATCCTCTGCTTAAAACCTATATAACCTAATATCAAAAACAGTTGCCCTTCCAAAATTCTCACATATCCCCCCTCCTTCTCAATCCCCACTTGTGCTCGAAAAATGAATACATACACTGCTCAGTGCCACAAAATCTGTACTCCAACCCATTTACCTAACGTTTACAGAAAACATATTCCTTTACCTAATAAAGCTGCAACCAGCAAATTAAAACATGCGTGCCTTCCTCCGTGTTTGGAAAAAACCGTTACCTTCCCTCCCGTGCAAATCCTCTCTTAAAGCCTTCTTCCCCTCGTTCACTCAATTAATCCATAATTGAAATGATATCACCTGACCTGTATTGGCCTATGTTTACTTACTGAAAATAATGCCTACCATTCCCACAATGCACTAATCATGACATTCTCAAACTATAAACCCAATCGATCAAAATACAAATTAGAACACATATTAGTGAACCACAAAACGACCCCAAATAAACACATACATCTAAGATACCTAAAAGCTCATGTGAAATGAATCAAAATACACAAGATATTACAATGCCATGCTTCAAAGACCAATTGCATTAGATCAGACATAATCAGTGTTGTGTTTCAACGCCTCAAACTGTCCATGTTCTTTCCTCTCGATTTGAAAATTATATTTGCAGTTCAAACTCGATGATCCTTTCACCGGTTCACTCAAAGTCATTTAGTGTTATACTGTCCCCGAAGAGATACTTTTCACTGTCACATTTCTCTTCAATGAATGAATAAACTGTTGGGGTGCATCTTCGCGGTAGGACAATGAATTGCTAAGCAAATGAAAAGGCAAACGAGTGCACTCCTTCCCTTGATAAGCAGTTACATTCTTTGCTTTGACTGCCAAGTGTGCGTGCAAAACAGCGCAGTGATTATCCCAACACTGCATATCGAAGATACTGCCATAAAGGGGCGACACTGGCGCTCCCAGCTGCTGCACTGCTAAAGTGAGGAACTTTCCCTCGAAGTAAACCATATTTTTTACTATTAACCAAAGTAATCCGTAGTAATCCACAAGTTTATGACTAGCAAATAATCCATCTGTTTCATATTTATTAGATCTCTCCAGAGACAGTTGGGTTGAAATAGAATTCTTTATTGCGCATTTTCAGATGCCATATGCTGCTAATCCTGGCTTAAACATAGGCATGTGCTGTCAACCTGCCTTCGAGCCAACACAATCAAATAACCCAATGCATTTCGAACTTTTTCAGTTCTTCGTCAGGGTACTGCAATGAATCAGAAAAAGTACATGAAAAACACATCTAATGCCTATGACAAATAATACCAACAGAAACCATTATAATGTGTCCCCATAATCTCCCTCTTTTACCCACCTTGTGAATGTTCACAATCACTACTATTACACAAAACCATTCAGAGACCACAAAGTGCTTAAAACCTATATAACCTAATATCAAAGACATTTGCCCTTCCAAAATTCTCACATATCCCCCTAACACGGAGGAAGGCACGCATGTTTTAATTTGCTGGTTGCAGCTTTATTAGGTAAAGGAATATGTTTCCTGTAAACGTTAGGTAAATGGGTTGGAGTACAGATTTTGTGGCACTGAGCAGTGTATGTATTCATTTTTCGAGCACAAGTGAGGATTGAGAAGGAGGGGGATATGTGAGAATTTTGGAAGGGCAACTGTTTTTGATATTAGGTTATATAGGTTTTAAGCAGAGGATTTGCACGGGAGGGAAGGTAACGGTTTTTTCCAAACACGGAGGAAGGCACGCATGTTTTAATTTGCTTGTTGCAGCTTTATTAGGTAAAGGAATATGTTTTCTGTAAACGTTAGGTAAATGGGTTGGAGTACAGATTTTGTGGCACTGAGCAGTGTATTTATTTATTTTTCGAGCACAAGTGGGGATTGAGAAGGAGGGGGATATGTGAGAATTTTGGAAGGGCAAATGTCTTTGATATTAGGTTATATAGGTTTTAAGCACTTTGTGGTCTCTGAATGGTTTTGTGTAATAGTAGTGATTGTGAACATTCACAAGGTGGGTAAAAGAGGGAGATTATGGGGACACATTATAATGGTTTCTGTTGGTATTATTTGTCATAGGCATTAGATGTGTTTTTCATGTACTTTTTCTGATTCATTGCAGTACCCCTGACGAAGAACTGAAAAAGTTCGAAATGCATTGGGTTATTTGATTGTGTTGGCTCGAAGGCAGGTTGACAGCACATGCCTATGTTTAAGCCAGGATTAGCAGCATATGGCATCTGAAAATGCGCAATAAAGAATTCTATTTCAACCCAACTGTCTCTGGAGAGATCTAATAAATATGAAACAGATGGATTATTTGCTAGTCATAAACTTGTGGATTACTACGGATCACTTTGGTTAATAGTAAAAAATATGGTTTACTTCGAGGAAAGTTCCTCACTTTAGCAGTGCAGCAGCTGGGAGCGCCAGTGTCGCCCTTTATGGCAGTATCTTCGATATGCAGTGTTGGGATAATCACTGCGCTGTTTTGCACGCACACTTGGCAGTCAAAGCAAAAATGTAACTGCTTATCAAGGGAAGGAGTGCACTCGTTTGCCTTTTCATTAACTTGTGTAGAACGGGCATTTTCGATTTTCCTACGTCGCGAACAGATCTAGGTTTGGTCTGCCCCAATGATCAAAAAAGTTGCCCTGAACTTCCTGGTCGAGCTCCCATTTGTGACAGCTGCTGTTGGTTCTGCTCAATGTTTCTGCTAGAAGAACAAGTTACTTACCTTCCGGTAACACTATTTCTGGTGGATACAGTATCTGCCTGTGGATTCCTCACCTTTTGAATTACCCCTGCTCCAGGATTCCACAGAAACTTTTTCATAGCTCTCACATGTCAACGAGGACGTCACAATAGCACGGCTCCACTCGCAACTCTGTATGACGTCACAGGAGCCATAAGAGGATCTTGTCGGCGTGCTGACGTCAGTTCCACCCTTTTTTTCCGTGCCTTCGAGACGAACGGGTGGACCAACAACATATTGCAAGTGTACACAGTATACAATATATACACAAATATACCCAGTATATAAATGAAATAAGCGGGAAAATACACGAAAAGCTAAATCTCAGCAAGGCAAATAACATAGAAATAGAAAAATGTCAAGCACAAAAACCTTTTCGGTATACATAGGTAAATAACGGGGAGGAGGGCGGGTCAGTGAGGAATCCGGGGACAGAAACTGTATCAACCAGAAAAAGCGTTACCGAAGTTAAGTTCTGATGGATACATCTGCCTGTGGATTCCTCACCTTTTGAATTGAATTCCCCAAGCAGTCCCTCTCCCGGCGGAGGGTGTCCACCTACTCATACCAAAACGTCCTGCAGCACAGAACGTGCCAAATGGCCGTCCCTCCTCACCTCTAAGTCTAAGCAGTAATGCTTCGCAAAAGTGTGGAGGGAGGCCCATGTTGCAGTCTTACAGATGTCTACCACAGGGACACCTCTAGCCAAAGCTGAAGTTGAAGACTTTGCTCTAGAAAAATGAGCTCTAATATCTTCAGGCGGCTCCTTCTTGGCCAAGGCGTAGCAGATCTTGATGCACAAGATGATCCTCCTGGAAAGCGTTCTCTTATGGACAGCTTTGCCCTTCATTCGTCCCACGTAACCAACGAAGAGCTGGTCACCCAAGTCCTTGGCTCTGTCCAAGTAGAAGCTGACTGCCCTTCGAGGATCAAGGCAATGAAGTCTCTCCTCCTCCTTGGATGGGTGAGGGGGAGGATAGAAGGTAGGTAAAACCTAGATGAAAAGGTGTAACCACCTTAGGCAGGAAAGCAGCTCTGGTACTAAGAACCACCTTGTCTGCATGGATGGTTGTAAAAGGAGGCTTAGAACTAAGAGCCTGAAGCTCACTTACCCTCCTGGCAGAGGTAATAGCAACCAGAAAAACAGTTTTTAATGCAAGAAGCCTCAACGGGCAACTATGAAGAGGCTCAAAAGGAGAACCCATCAGGATGTAAGGCACCCCTATGGTAGGCCCAAGGTGACCCCCCCGGCAGGGTGCAGTGAATGTGAATGGTAGGACATGTACTGGTGTGGTGACATGTCCTGAGAGTGAAATACTGCCAATTTTGTTTTTCACTATTGAAATGCTATCTGTCCCATAGGATAGAACTGGAGGTACGTTGTAACATCTTACAAGTATAACTTCCCATTGGGACAAGATAGAGAAATAAAGTTTAGGCTCTCTGAACTCTGAATTTAATAACACATCTTTTAGTAAAGATTGTTTTTAAATTATGTGTTTGAAAATGCCACTTTTAGAAAGTAGGCATTTTCCTGTTTACCATTCTGTGTGCCTCTGCCTGTTTGTGGATTGACTGTCTGGTTTTAGAGTGACAGGGGCTGGGGATGTGCATTCACTGTAGACAGCCACTGGGGGGTGGAGGTGTGCCTGGCCCTTCAGAGCTGAGCTGAATGGGGCTTGGCTGCCTTTAGAGTAGTGGGAGGAGATTTCCTTGCACCTAAATAGGGCCTGTCTCCCTTGCACCCTGTGGTCATACTGCACCAGTGAGGAAAGAACTGGTTTGCACTGGGCTCATAGACCCTTGCACAAGGAGAACAAAGACAAAATGGGGTATAAGTAATAGACCTTAAACCCCAGAACTTAAGATCACTTCTGGGCTCAAGAGGAACCTTTGCCAAGGAGAAGAGCTGAAGAGCTGTGAGGAGGAGTACTGCCCCTTTGCTGTGTGATGTGTGGGGTTGGCCTACAGTTGCTGTTTCTGCCAAGGAAAGGACAAAGACTGGAACTTTGCTGTGGACCTGCTTGAAGAAGAATCTCCAAGGCCCTGTGTATGCTGGCCTCCTGTTCTGAAGTCTCAGGGACACAAAGACTTCACCCCCAGCTTCTCTGAACTCTGCTCTGAGAGTTCTGACCTGCCAGGACGTGCCTGGAGGTTGTTCCTGCTGTTGGGAGCTGAAGGAAACCTGAAGAACTGAGAAAATCGATGCATCGCTCATCTTGCGGCTGTTCTTCCCGACGCAGCACTGCCGTGCGAGAAGAATTTCCACGCATCGCCACGCCGCTGCCAAGACGACGCAGTGCCTTTTGTGGCTGCAAGAACTGACGCATCGTGGGATTGCGGCTGAAGAAACCAACGCAGCGCCGCTCAATGATGCCGCATTGATTGCCGACGCATCCCGGATTTCCACGCATCGCACCTGTGCAGCAAGTTTTCCCGACCAGAATCGTCTTGGAGTCGACGCATCACTTTCCCCTACAGTCCAGATTTGACGCATCACTTCTCATGCGTGCAGCAGAACTGTCGCATTGCCTCCCCAAGGGCTCAGGAACTGACGCATCTCTTTGTTTCTTGACGCTTTCCATCTCTGCGGCTGTTTGGCCTTCTGAATTTTGACGCATCTACAGGTACTTTGTTTAGAATCACGCATCTATAGTTTTCCATGGATCCAGTTAGTTGAAACCTTTGAAAAGCTATATTCTTATTACATGTATGTTGGATTTTTGTCGTTTTGATCTTGATGAGTTTAGATAAAGATACTTTATTTTTCTAAACTGGTGTGGTGTCCGTTTGTGGTGTTATCACTGTATTACTGTGTGTTTTAGTCCAAATACTTTACACATTGCCTTTGGGATAAGTCTGTCTGCTCGTGCCAAGCTACCCAGGGGGTGAGCAGGGTTTATCTAAAGTGTGTATCCCCCTTACTCTGATTAGAAGCAAGGGATCCTATTTGGACAAAGATACCCACCTCTGCCAACTAGAGACCCCCATTTCTAACAGTCAGTCACCCCTAAGGTAGGCCTCCTGAGCCCAGGAGGCAGGATGCATTATATTACAGGTGTGGACATATAAGTGCAAGCTTATATGTCCCTATAGTAGCCTCTTTCCATTAAGGGCTACTATCAGTGCTTAGATGGCCATAGGCTAACATGGGCTAGCACCTGGGCACCCGAGGTTGCCAATTTCATTATGGCCCCACTGAAATATGTCATGTTTGGTATTAAACAACTTGTTTCACTTAACCCAGCCTTATTCTAAAGTCGGATTTAATGTGACATGCAACCATGTGGCTAACATAGAGGTTGCCCACCTGGTTGGCTCAGCCTTTCCTAAGTCCTGGCCTACAACTGCTGTCACCAAGACAGGAATCTGACCCCCTGCCAGGAAGTGTGAACACTCCCAGGAGTCAGAAACAAAGGCCTGGATGGAAAGGAGGTGACACCTCCCTCCCTGACAGGGTGGCTAGTGAAGTGGCAAATCAAGGAGGTGAGCTTCAAAGCTTTCACCACCTCTGATATGCATCCAGACTGCCTCCCAGAGGAGGAAACAGCCACCCCCTGCCCACAGGCACAGTTGCTCCCAGACAGGCAGGACAATTAGACAGTCAGAAGGTGTACACTCCTAGAAGGCTAGCCACACCCCTAGGGTGGGCTATCTTCTCTATACAGACAAGGAAGGTTTCTACCATTTTTAAAAGTGGCAGAATAGAGGGTTCCAGGTAGAAAAGGTGACACACACACACACACACACACACGGATGTGGTCACCCAGGGTGCGGATTAGCCACTGGGGTAAGTAGCCCATTGGCTCCTTGCACCCACACTCCTAACCCCCCCTAAATCAAGGATATGAGTGGCACCCCTGGCACCAGAACCTTAGATCTGATTCGACTTGCAATGAAGGACAAAGAAGAGACTTGAGTTTGTGACTTCAGGACCTGCACAAAGCAAAGGCACAATACTCTGCTCCTGTTGCAATCACCTTGCAACTGCACGACTGCAACTTGTCCCAAACCAGAGACCGGTTCCCTAAGAATGGGAAACTTTTCTGAGAGCCAAAGGCAACTCCAGAACTCCCTTGGATTAAAGGCTCTAGTCCCCTGCAGTCCGCAGGCACAAACGCTCCGGGAAACAAAAACACTGGCCAACAAGCTCACTGGGGATCATCAACAGTAAAAGATCTAGTGCATTGTGGGAAATGTAGTCCTGACCTCCAGCAAGTTTCAGGTGGCTACTGCTTCCCCCAAGACTCTAGGACATCGAAGTAACTTCAGACTCAGCTTGCTGCTACCAAGTCTTGTTGGTGGCCAGTCTGGCTACCACTACCTTTGTTTGATGCTCGAGAGAACTCTGCAACATCTTCAACTCATCACCTCAGTGGCCCCCTTGTCAAGTTTTTACATCTGTTTCCTCACCAGCACAGTCTAAACAGTAAAACCAGCTCCCCCGCAGATCCCGCTTCAGCATCAGGGATAGCCAGCACCACTTTGCACCTGGGCCCTATGAGCCAGGTAAAATTCAACTGACTGGCGTGGCCTGGTCCAGGGACCCGCACTACCTTTTCTCCCAGTGGTTTCTAATGGACTCGACCTGCAAGTTACCGATTGTTACTAGTGCTTTTTTCCATTGACCACAAAGAACAAGTTACTTACCTTCGGTAACGCATTCTCTGGTAGAGACTCTATCTAGCTGCAGATTCCCTACCTTTGAATTTCCCAGGCATCAGGTTGGATCCGGAAACTTTTGCTGAGTAATACCCCTTGCACGCGCTGTCAGGTGGCTCCATTCGGCTCTGTGTGACGTTGTCGGTGTCGTTAGCCTCAGTTATGATATCGTGGTACCTATATAGGTGCCACCCAGGCATGCGGATGTCAGTACTTTTCATTTTTTCCATACCAGAAGTGCAGAGCCACAAATTAACTGACGCAGTCGTGTGCAAAACTAGGGCCCTGAACAGGGGAGTAACCCTAGCTCTACAACATTAGTCCACACAGCGGGGAGGCAGTGGTGGGGCTGTAATTAATCTGCAGCTAGAGTCTCTACCAGATGACCAGGAAGTCCTGCAGGACTGAACGGGCAAAATGCCCATCTCTGCAGACTTGATTATCCAGGCTGTAGTGTTTGGCAAATGTGTGCAATGATGCCCACGTTGCTGCCTGACAGATGTCTAAGACTGGGACACCCCGAGCCAAGGCAGTAGTCGCAGCCTTTCCCCTGGTGGAATGATCCCTTTATCGTCAGGGGGCAGCTTCTTCACCAGGGCATAACAGATCTTAATGCACAGAATGACCCAGCGAGAGATGGTCCTTTTCTGCACTGCCCTTCACTTCTTCATCCTACGTACCCCACAAAGAGTTGGTCATCCACCCGGAACTCTTTTGTGGGGTCAATGTAGAACAACAATGCTCTTTTTGGATCCAGTCGATGGAGACGCTCCTCTTCCTTAGAGGGACGCAGGGGAGCAATGAAGGTGGGCACTGTGATGGATTGACCCAGATGGAATGGGGTCACACCTTCTGGCAAAAAGGAAGCCCGGATGCGAAACACCACTTTGTCTGGAAAACATATCGGATAGGGAGGTGAGCAAGATAACGCCTGCAACTCACTCAACCTCCGGGCAGATGTAATCGCCACTAACAATTGTGTAAAGGCTCAAAGGGAGGACACATCAGGTAGGTGAGGACCAAATTAATGTCCCACTGTGGCATAACAAAGGGCGTGGGTGGATACAAGTGAGCCAGCCCTTTTAGAAATCTATATCTCAATAGGAGACTTAAAGAGAGAGGGCTGGTCTAGCAGCCGCAAAAAAAGCAGACAGAGCAGAAAGGTAACCCTTGAGAGTTCCCAAAGCAGAGCCCTGCTGGGCAAGGGTCAGAATGAACAAAATAACAGTAGAAAGAGAAGCAGAAAGAGGGTCAATAGACCTTTCTGTACAGTATAATACAAATTATTTCTGCCAACTGCAGGCATATACCGTGTTAGTGGGTGGTCATCTGGTTGCCAAAATAACGTTGCATCCTTTGGGAAGGAGGTCAAAAGACATCATCTGCTACCGCCCAATCTCCACACATGGAGGCGCAGAGTTGACAGGTTCGGGTGGAGGACCCTCCCCTGCTGCTGCAACAGAAGATCCTCCTGAAGGGGCAGCCTGATTGGAGGATCGATGCTCATTTTCAGAAGCTCCGGATACTAGACTCTCCTCGCCCAGTACTGAGCCACAAGAATGACTTGGGCCTGGTCGCTCCTGATCTTCTTCAGAACCCTGGGCAGGAGTGGTATGGGTGGAAAGGTGTATAGCAGGCCTGAGCTACCCTCGTGACGAAAAGTGTTGCAGAGCAATAGCCACCTTAGAAACTCCAGTGTGCAGTACAGCTGACACTGCGCGTTCTCTTCAGAGACAAACAAATCTAACCAAGGTTCTCCCCACTGCTGAAAGAGACCTTGCGCCTCCTCCGACTGGAGATGCCATTCGTGATCCACTAGGCATCGATGGCTGAGTTCATCCGACCTGGTGTTCAGAGAACCTGCCAGGTGTTGAACCACCAGGGTTATGCCCTGCTGTTCCAGCCATGTCCAGGAACGAAGAGCCTCTCGACAAAGGGTCCACGACCTCACCCCGCCATGCTTGTTGCTGTGCCAAATGGCGGTGGTGTTGTCCGTGAACACCTGCACTACCTTCCCCTTGACAGAGAGAAGAAATGCCTTCAATGCCAACAGATTCGCTCGGAACTCCAACTAATTTATGTGGAGCCCTGACTCCGCCGAAGACCAGTGTACCCTGATCTCCACCTCTCCCAGATGGCCGCCCCATCCCAGAAGTGACATATCTGTCACAACTGTGAGAGCTAGTTGGGTAGGGGAGAGGAGTCTGCCGTTGACCCAATCGCGGTTCGTCAGCCACCACTGCAGATCTTTCGCAGTCCCTTCTGAAATCTGAACCACATTGGTGAGAGTTCCCTGATGCTGTGCCCACTGGAACTTCAAGTCCCACTGCAGAGCCCGCATATGCCACCTGGCATGCTTTACTAACAGGATGCAGTAGGCCATGAGGTCTAACAGCCTCAGAGTCAGTCTCACCGAAATCCAGGATAGAGCCTGAAATATTGGTATCATAGACTGAATATCCTGGACTCGCTGCTCAGGAGGATAGACCCGAAACTGCACTGTGTCCAGAACAGCTCTGATGAAAGGGAGCGTTTGAGAAGGAGTCAGGTGTGTCTTCGGCACGTTTATAGAGAACCCCAGCGAATGCAGGAGGTTCGCCGTAGTCTGAAGGTGGGAGACGACTGCCTGGGGCAAGGATGCTTTCAACAGCCAGTCGTCGAGGTAGTTGAAGACTAACACCCCTAACCTGTGCAGATGAGCTGTGACCACTGACATCACCTTGGTGAACACCGAGGGGCACTGTTTAGGCTGAAGGGGAGCACGGTAAACTGAATGTGCTCATGGCCTACCTTGAACCGCAGGTAACGCCTGTGGCCCGGCAGAATGGGGATGTAAAAATACGCATCCTGCAGGTCCAACTGTACCATCCAATCTCCTTGGTCTAGGGCAGACAAGACCAGAGCCAGAGTGAGCATCTTGAATTTCTCCTTCTTGAGGAAGAGATTGACGGTCCGAAGATCTAAAATGGGCCGTAACCCCTTGTTCTTCGGAATCAGAAAGTAGTGGGAGTAACAGCCACTGCCTACTTCTGAAACCGGGACCCTTTCTTAAGCTCCCTTGGCCAAGAGAACTGTGACTTCCTCCTGGAGCAATTTTAAATGATCCTCCGTCAGTCGTTCCTGATTTGGCAGAATGGGAGGAGGAAAGGAAAGGAAGAGAATAGTCCTCCTGAATGATCTGCAAGACCCACTTGTCTGATGTTACGACCGCCAGTGGGGGAGATGATGATGAATTCTCCCGCCAACTGGAGTGGTGTGGTCTTGCAGAGTCAGACTAGGAGTGCTTGGATTCTGCGGCTGCTGAGGGCAGGGTGGCTGACGACTTCTGGCTTCCATTCCTAGGCCGGAATGAACCGCGTCCACGTCCCGGCACAGCTTGGGAAGCCTGCACAGGACGGTGGCTAGGATAGGGCTGACATGGCTGGAAACCCCTTCTGTTACCACGAAAGAAGCGAAAGGTAGACTGGCCTCGAGGAATAGTAGAGAGGCCCAAGGATCTGGCTGTAGCTTGAGAGTCCTTGAACCTCACTATGGCCAAATCTGCCTTTTCCCCAAAAAGGCGGGTCCCATCAAAGGGGACGTCCATCAGATTTGCCTGGACATTCCCCGAGAAGCCAGTTGTCCTAAGCCAGGCATGGCACCTCAAGGCCACTGTCGTGGAAATCTATCTGCCCAGCGAATCTGTCATATCATTGCGACACCTGATAGTGAATTTTGCTGCATCTCTCCCATCCTTAACAGCCTGAGAGAGCACAGCCCAGGCCTCCTCTGGGGCTTGTGGCAGCACTTGCGCAACTGTCTCCCAAAGGGAGTGGGAGAAACAGCTCAATAAGAATGCAGTATTCACCGACCGCAATGCCAGGCTGGAAGAAGAAAACATTTTCTTCCCAAATGAATCCAGCCTCTTGGATTCCCTATGCAGAGGGGCTGAAGGGAACGCACCCTAGGATGTAGAGGCCTACACCACCAAACTTTCTGGGGTGGGGTGTTGGCTAAGGAACTTTGGGTGGCTCGGAGCTGGACGATGGCGGCGGGCGATTGTCCTATCCACAGGAGCCCTGTGCTAGGCTTGGACCATGTGCCTAGAAGGACATCAGTAAGTGCTTCATTAAAGGGCAAAAGGGGTTCTGAGGTGGAAGCCCCAGGCTGACCGACATCGTGCGGGGAAAGGCCCCGAATGGCTTAAACCCTGTCTACCTCGAAGACATCCCTCACACATGATGAAAAAATACAGAAATCGAGAAAACGTCGAGAAAACACCTGTCATAAAGAGACAGAGGGGTAGCTCTTCCCAGATTGGCGCTTAACTGGCGTGGAAGAAAAGAACTGATGTTCGCGCGCCAGGTTGGCGCTATAAAGGTACCACAACGTCATAAGCAATGCTAACGACACTGGCGACGTCAGACAGCACCAAATGGAGCCACCCAATGGCGCGCACAAGGGGTATTGCTCAGTAAAAGTTTCCGGATCGAGCCTGACACCTGGGAAATTCAAAGGTAAGGAATCTGCAGCTAGAAGTCTCTATCAGATGTTTAAGTTGTGTTGTTGTGAATTGCACTGATTTCTTTATTTTTCCTTCTAAAATCCATAACTCTGGTTATACTCATACAATTTTGTTCATTTTGGTGCCTACATTTATATAAAAAATCAGCTTTATTTTTATAAATTGATGTCAGATTTCTTTCGAGCCGTGTCAATTACTTATCGTTCATGTTGGTACTCTGAAATGCTTGACATGTGTTCCTTTAGTAAAGCCTGACTGTTCTGTGCCACTTTACCAGGACAGAGCTAGGGATTTATTATTGTAAATCCAAAGGACCTATTTTGGGGTATTGTGAGATTATTGTAGAGTGAAGACTAACCAGCCTCACTGCATATTACTCCACTGTCCTACACCCTGTCTCGCAATCTAGACCACATCCTCTTCAGTCCTGTGTAACCGATAGCCCACCACCTCCCAGTAACCGGTTCTCTTCACACTGGTCATAGCCATGTGTCCACTCTAGCCACCCTGGAAGCTCTGTTTCAGCTCCGGCCTGCTTCCACGTGGTACCTCTGCCCTTTTTTCTACTGCACACCTCTGCCCCCTTCCTCCTGCTATCCCATCTCATCTCTGACCCTCTCCACATGCTGCCCTATATCAACTCTTGCCCACTTCCCTGCTATGCCATCTCAACTCTGCCTCTTCCTTCACTGTCATGTCTCACCTTTGTCCCCCTCCCCATAACCTCTCTCTCTGTTGCCATCTTTACCCAGTGTCTAGTCTCATATATGACCCCTTTCTCTGATGCCACGTATTACCTCTAGGCTGCTATGTCTGCTGTCCTATCTCGTCTTTGCCCCCCCTGCTGTCCTGTCTCCCCTTAGGTTGCCCTCTCCCACTGTCTCATCTCACATTGGATCCCTCGTCTCTCTGTATCACCTCTGGCACCCTCATCCCTGTAGTGCTTTTTCTCCACGGAACCCCCTTCTGCTGTTGTCCTATCTCAATTCCAGCTCCCCTTCCCTACTGCCCTGTTTCATTTCTTGCACCTCCCTCTTCTGTCCCAACTCACATATGGGCCCTTCTCCTCATTTATCCATCTCACCTCTGTTCCCCCTACTCCATTCACCATAGCCTCATCTCACCACTGGTAACACTCTCCATTAATGATGTCTTCTCACTTCTGCCCACCTTCCTCTCTCTCCTCTGGCCACCAACCTAGCCACAATCTCATCTCTGCTACCTCCAATCTGCTGCTCTCTCTCTTTCATCCCATTCCCCCAATAAACCATGAATTCGTTAGCCCAACCCCACTTGCTGCGTTTCTCATCTCACCACTGGCACCTTTCCAACCACAAACTTCTATAAATTCTGTGCCTCGACCCCCCCAACCGTAGTTTACTTATTGTCCTTTCCCCCTGCTGTACCATCGTACCTCTGGGACTCTCTCTTCAGACACTCTTTCCACCTTTAGAACACGCTCACCACTCTCCCATATCACCAGTCTTGTGTCTTCTCTAGTTCCACACCCCTCACTGCCCTGTCTCACCTCAGCCAATCTGCTGTCCTGGGTCATCTCTTGCCAACCTCCCCTCTATCCCAGTGTCACCTATTCCTCCTCCTCCCTATCCTGTAATCTCTGGATCCCCTGCCCTGCTACCTCATGTCTCCCGTGGCCTAACTCCTTTCATCTATCTCACACATGCTACCCATTCTCTCTGAAGCCCCATGTCTTCTCTAGCCGCCTTCCTCCAGTAAAACAGTCATACACTACCCCCTCCTTGTTAACTCTGGCTCCCTTAGCCCCACTGCCTCATCATACATCTGCCATCGTCCCCCTGCTTCCACTCCCCTCCATCTACCCTGCCTCCCCATACCTCCTCTCGTCCCCTTGCCCTCCTGCTTTACCATCTCAACTCAGGACCCTTACCCCAGGCAGACTCCTGTCGAGCCCTTCCCATGTTAGCAACAATCGTGTCCTCTGGTCACACCCTATAACCTTCTATCACCTCTGGCCATCTCCCCCTCTGCACTGTCACACCTCTTTACCTCATGCCTCCTCCACCTACTGTCTTCTATGGCCCAACTCGACCAATCCATCTCCATCTCTTCCTCTCTCTTTGTTTTTGTGATATAACTCTTCTGAGCCTCCTTCCAACATAAAAGTGTTTCACCTCTGAAACAACATCATCTCATCTTTCCTATTCCCCCCTACACCCACTACCCTGGCTTACCCATAATCTCCCTATTCTACCTTATCCCATTTCCTTTCTTGACCCCTCCTTCTACTGTCCCATTTCTCATCCGGCCTGCCGAGCCACACAGTCTCCTTTTACCTCTGAGCGCCTCACCCGTTAACCATGTGTCTACCCTGATCACTCCCAATGACCCTATGTCACTTTGGCCTGTACCCCAGCTGCCCAGTTACACCTCTTGCCTCACTCTATCCTACTGTCCCCTATCTCCTAAGACCTATGACTTGGCACTGTCCTGTCTCACCTCTGACCTCCCTCTCGTACTGTTCCATTTAACCTCTGACCCCACACTCCTGCTACCTTCTGTCAGGATCCATCGGACTGCCCACCACCTTCCGCACTCCAGCAGTAGTGGGGGAACTATTCAGGGTGAACCCCAGGGCGCTAGGTGCATTTCACTCACTTACATCCTACCTAGGAAGACTGCCTGTCGGGTGGGGGCTCCTAGCAGGTTCTCAACACATGCCTCTCGTCCTCGGCTCGTCCCCTCTTTTACTCCCCGTGTTCCCTGAGGAAGAAAAGCTGACTTATATTTCTTTAATTCTCTGCTCCGGTATGTAGTGGTGTATTCCTTATCTTTGTTTCCAGGCCACGCCAGAGCTCGACTCAGCAACCTCCATGACTCAGCAGCCTCCATGACTCAACAAGCCTTCGTGACTCAGCAACCCCCATGACTCAGCAGCATCCATGACTCAGCAACCTCCATGACTCAGCAGCCTCAGTGACTCAACAAACCTCCATGACTCAGCAGCCTCGGTGACTCAGCAACCTCCATGACTCAGCAGCCTCTGTGACTCAACAAGCCTCCATGACTCAGCAACCTCCATGACTCATCAGCCTGGCAAAAGGTATTTAACTCTCACCCAGGCTCATCTTCAGTGCTTCGCATTGAGTTTCCTGTTGAATATCCTGCGGCGTGACGGCTCTTCTCTGCAGGTGCTGGTCGGACGAGTCCTGTTGCATCCTTGCTGTGGCTACTCGCAGATAAGTCTAAATCCTTTTTGGGCTACATTTAACTCTTGTGCTCAGTGGAATTCCATTGTTTTGACTCTCGGCTCATTTCTGGTTATCGGGGAGATCTTGGGCAACTGCGCAGGAAACTCTTCATAGTCAGAGACTTCCTGACTTCGTTTCCTATATCACAGTTCCCTCTTGTTCCCACTCAGCTTACTTTACGCTACTTGCCTGGATTTTGGTCATTTCCTCTTCATATCATTTATGTAATTCGTGCATAGTCCTTGTTGATAGAAGTGTATATTATTATTGAAGTGTTTACTGTTATCCTGTTACGTCTCTGTTTTTTCTTGCTGAAAGAAGGTCTTGGTAACGCTCTCAAGCCTTGGACATACTTCAGCTGAAAGATACAGATTATGTCTTATCTCATTGAAATAAGAATGTATGGTGTGCTTATGTGTAATCTTCGTTGGCACAATATTGTGTAAGTGTGTAAATTATCTTTGGCGCAATATTGTGTGAGCGTGTATTTATCTTTGGCGCCATATGGTGTGAGTGCAGTTCTGATTTATTCTAATCATTCTTTTATTGTGACCCAATGCAGAAGTTTATGCATGATATATGTCATTGATTATTTATGTTCTTATTGATGTCTTTTACTACTGCTGCAGGAGCTGGTCTCCATACTCATTCCTAGCTTTAGGACAGATGTCCCAGATTGTTCTGTGACCCAGAGTTTGCTTCTCCACCGGCACAAACGCGCACCAGTTGTTTCTTTCTTTATTTTATTTTTGTTTTAACTCATTATTTTAGTTTATTGTTTGTTCCCAAACCCCCTTCCCTTGAAATTATCGGATGAGCACTGGTGTCTTTGGTTCAGTGTTCGTCGGATGATTTCTGGGGATTGTTGGGGTCCTGCTGCCTCTGCGTGTCCAGCAGAGAGAAGTACGCGTTCCAACGTTCATCTTCCCAGATTGGTTCTTGATAGAATGCGAAGCCCCTAAAATAAATTTTAAAAAAAAAAAAATTGTTTTCTTGTCCCGCCCAGGCAGCATGGCGTCCAGTTCTTTTGACGTTTCTGCTCTTAACGACACCTTGAGGGATCTCCAACGACAGGTAGAGTTGGCGCGAGTGGAGAACCAAACCTTGCGGTCACATGTAATAGGGATGTCCCAAAGGTTAGAACGAGTACAGAATGGGGGAGCTGACTCTGGAGCTCGCCTTCCTACGGGTGGAACTTATACCTCTCCTTACAGGCATGTCAACAAATAGCGGTTCCTTTGGCACCCCCTGAGCGCTATCAAGGGGATCCTCAGAAATTACATGTTTTTCTTACACAATGTAAATTAAATTTTTTATGTAGACCAGCTGCGTTTCCAACACCCGAGTCTAAAGTAGCCTTCATTCTCTCATATCTATCTGGGGACGCAGCAGCCTGGTCCACAACCCTTGTGGCCAATGATGATCCTGTGTTTTATTCCTTTGAGCGCTTTGAGCAGGATCTCAGGCACATTTTTGACCGACGAACCTCCACACAGACAGTAGACAACGAACGACTGGATCTACGCCAAGGGAATAGAGATCTCCTTGCTTACCTCGCACAATTTAACAGACTGGTGGTAGAGGCCCACTGGCCGGAACACAAAAGAGCATCATTGTTCTACAGAGGATTGCGTGATGAACTCAAAGATATGCTGGCTCAGGTGGTCGACCGCCCTTGAGACTGCGATGCGCTCATAAACCTGGTTCTTCAATTAGACCATCGGTTGGTGGAACGACGAGGGGAGAAGAAACGTGCCGAGAACAGAGTACCCCACCTTTGCCCCGTACTGATTCCAGACTATTCCGCAATGCGATAATGGATAGCGGAGAACCCATGCATATCGGGCCAGTTTGACCTCCCCTTTCCAAGACCGAAAAGGAGAAAAGACGGCACGACAACCTTTGTCTGTATTGTGGCCTAAGTGGTCACTTTGTGAAAGACTGCACCAAGAAACCTAAGAAAGATTGGAGAACACCAAACTTCCGAAATGGTACTGTGGCCAACACCAACCAGATTGCCACCAACCATGTCACTTTGAATGTATCCTTATCTGGTCCCAATTTTCACCTCCAGAGGGTGCTAGTCATGATCGATTCAGGGGCCACAGGAAACTTCTGTGATTGGGGATTTGCTCGCACTCACCGAATTCCTGTGACAAGAAAAAACATCATCAAACAAGTCTGTGCTGTTGACGGTTCCCCATTAACCTCTGGGCCCCTTTCTCATAGCACTATCTCCCTGGTCATGGAAACACAGGGCATAAAGAACAGTGCCAACTAGATTTAATAGATGCCCCCCAGTACGGTGTTATATTAGGCATCCCATGGCTGGTAAAACATAACCCCACCATAGACTGGTGTAAGCTGAACCGTCACCTTTCTGTCCGAGTACTGCTCTAAGTTTTGTATAGGTCATGTTTCTGCACCCCGTACCACCACCTCTTTATCATCTCAAAAGCAAGTAATCGCCACAACCCTTACTGGTCTGCCAAAGGAATATCAAGACTTTGCCGATGTTTTCGATTAACAAAAAGCAGAAACTCTTCCCCCTCTTCGGGAATTTGACTGTCAAATCGATCTAGAACCAGGGGCGCGGGTTCCTTGTAGCCGTATTTACGCCTTAACGGAAAAGGAGAACGACTTCTTAAAAATATACCTAGACAAATATCTGGCCAATGGATTTATCCGCCATTCTAAATCACCGGCCTCCTCTCCCCTTTTCTTCGTCCCTGGGAAGGAAGGGAACCTCCGTACTTGCATCGACTATCGAGCCTTAAACCAGGTGACCATTAAGAACCGGTACCCCTTACCACTCATCGCCTCCATGATGGATCAAGTACAATCCGCCACCATCTTCACCAAACTAGATTTACGTGGTGCATATCATCTGGTACAGATGAGAAAAAGTAACGAGCGGAAGACGGCCTTTCGCACCAAGTTCGGGCTTTTTGGGTACCAGGTGATGCCATTTGGTCTATGCAAAGCCCCGGCCCCCTTACAGCACTTGGTGAACAGCGTTCTACAAGAGTGTTTGGATATTTTTGTACTAGTGTACATTGATGACATTTTGATCTTTTCGCACTCCCTTTCCGAACATATTGAACATGTGCGAAAAGGATTACAGGCATTACGCGAAAACCAACTATTTGCCAAGATGGAAAAATGTGCCTTTCATGTCACTACAGTGCACTTTTTGGGATTTGTTATTTCATCTGAAGGTTTGGCTATGGATTCCGCCACGGTACAAGCCATCCTCCAATGGCCAGCACCCCGGTGCGTGAAAGATATCCAACGCTTTCTTGGCTTCGCCAATTTCTATCGGCGCTTCATCACAGACTTCTCAAAAGTGGTTGCCCTCATCACCACTCTCCTTCGTAAAGGTCAAAAATTCTGCTGGAGCCCGGAAGCGGAGCAGACTTTTCAACATCTCAAAGAGGCCTTTACGTCTGCACCTATTCTTTTGCACCCTGACTCAAACTAACCCTTCTATCTAGAAGCTGATGCCTCGAATATTGCTCTTGGTGCTATATTATCTCAAAGACACCCAGACACAGGGCAGCTCCACCCAGTGGCTTTTTTCTCCTGAAAACTTGCAGAGGCTGAAAAGAATTATACCATCTTCGATAAAGAACTAATGGCTGTCAAGGCCGCTTTTCAGGAGTGGAGACATTATCTTATGGGCACAAAACATCCAGTCACTGTGTACACGGACCACAGGAACTTACAGTTCTTGAAATCAGTCAAAGCGCTCACGCCCCTGCAATTACGCTGGTCGTTGTTTTTCGCAGATTTCTCCTTCGTAATCACATTTCGACCTGGGCGAAAGAACGGAAAGGCTGACGCTCTTTCCCGACCCACTCTAGAGGTGGAACAACCGAATGAACCTCCTTTTTATTGGATAAAACAAACTTTGTGAACAACATCAACATCACAGATGTTTCATGGTTGGAACAAATACAACAAGCCTCTGCTCAGTTCGATCAAGAAAAATGGATAAAGGAACACCCCGACAGAGACGTGGTAGAGGGTATTTTATACCATCAAAAACACTTGTTTCTACCCACACCAGCTCTTCAACACGAAGCCTTGGGGTGGTGTCATGACTCTCCACTTTCTGGTCATCATGGAATCACAAAAACACTCGAATTACTGCAAAGGGATTATTGGTGGCCGAACATGCGTTTTGATTGCCATCAGTAGGTGAAAACATGCGACACTTGCGCTCGAACTAAATCGGAACGACGAAAACCTGCGGGAATGCTTAATCCTCTTCCAACACCACCATCACCATGGCATTCAGTATCTATAGATTTAATAGTTGATCTACCTCAAGACCAAGGATTTACATTGATCGTGGTAGTAGTCGACCTGTTAACTAAAATGTGTCATTGCTTCCCAACTAAAGGGATACCTGATGCCCCCCATCTAGCTAATCTGTTTTTACAACACATAGTACGGCTCCATGGTTTACCATCACGTATCATTTCCGACCGTTTAACGCAATTTGTTTCGTACTTCTGGGGAGCATTTTGCAAATTACTTAACATTTCGGTGGACCTCTCTTCCGCCTATCATCCGGAGTCTGATGGGCAAACGGAAAGAACCAACCAGGAGATCGAACAATTATTACGAAATTATGTTACCGAACAAGAGCAATGGGTTGATCACCTTTGGTTAGCAGAATTCGCCCATAACAATGTAGTAAATACATCTAGTGGATTTTCACCCTTCTACGCTCTGTATAGGTATCATCCCAGATCTTACCCGTTACTAACACAGCAGGCACTCTCTCCTAAACCTTTAGCTCAAAAACACGCCTTACCACATCAGGTTCTCGAAGAATTAAAAAAGAACGTGACAGGTGCAAAACTATTGTACAAGCAGTACGCGGACAGAAAGCGACGTTTAGCTCTTCCTTACCAAGTAGGCCAGCAAGTGTGGTCATCCACCAAACACTTACGCTTAAAAGGGCCTCGTAAATTTCAACCACGATACATCGGTCCATTCCCCATTCTAAAACTATATCAGAAATCAGCAGTACACCTGGCCTTACCGGCTCACTTAAAAATTCACCCTACCTTTCATGTGCCCCTTTTAAAACCCACTGATCCAAACACTCGTCACCTCGCTCCACCACCTCCAGTAAATGTGGAGGGTCACTTAGAACATGAAGTAAGTTCTATTTTAGATTCTCGCCGAACCATGGGCACTTTATATTACCTGGTAGCTTGGAAAGGGTATAGCCCACAGGAACGCACCTAGGAGCCACTATCTCATGTCCATGCTCCCCAACTGTTGCGTATATTCCATCAGCGTAACCCCCACAAATCCGGCCCTGTCACCGGGCCTTGGAAGGGGGGTACTGTCAGGATCCATCGGACTGCCCACCAACTTCCGCACTCCAGCAGTAGTGGGGGAACTATTCAGGGTGAACCCCAGGGCGCTAGGTGCATTTCACTCACTTACATCATACCTAGGAAGACTGCCTGTCGGGTGGGGGCTCCTAGCAGGTTCTCAACACATGCCTCTCGCCCTCGGCTCTTCCCCTCTTTTACTCCCCGTGTTCCCTGAGGAAGATAAGCTGACATATTTCTTTAATTCTCTGCTCTGGTATGTAGTGGTGTTTTCCTTATCTTTGTTTCCAGGCCACGCCAGAGCTCGACTCAGCAACCTCCATGACTGAGCAGCCTCCGTGACTCAACAAGAGCCTCCGTGACTCAGCAACCCCCATGACTCAGCAGCCTCCATGACTCAGCAGCCTCCGTGACTCAACAAACCTCCATGACTCAGCAGATTCCTTGACTCAGCAACCTCCATGACTCAGCAGCCTCCGTGACTCAACAAGCCTCCATGACTCAGCAACCTCCATGACTCATCAGCCTGGCAAAAGGTATTTAACTCTCACCCAGGCTCATCTTCAGTGCTTCGCATTGAGTTTCCTAATGAATATCCTGCGGCGTGACGGCTCTTCTCTGCAGGTGCTGGTCGGACAAGTCCTGTTCCATCCTTGCTGCGGCTACTCGCAGATAAGTCTAAATTCTTTTTGGGCTACATTTAACTCTTGTGCTCAGTCGAATTCCATTGTTTTGACTCTCTGCTCATTTCTGGTTATCGGGGAGATCTTGGGCAACTGTGCACGAAACTCTTCGCAGTCAGAGACTTTCTGACTTCGTTTCCTATATCACAGTTCCCTCTTGTTCCCACTCAGCTTACTTTACGCTACTTGCCTGAATTTTGGTCATTTCCTCTTCATATCATTTATGTAATTCGTGTATAGTCCTTGTTGATAGAAGTGTATATTATTATTGCAGTGTTTATTGGTATCCTGTTACGTCTCTGTTTTTTCTCGCTGAAAGAAGGTCTTGGTAACGCTCTCAAGCCTTGGACATACTTCAGCTGAAAGATACAGATTATGTCTTATCTCATTGAAATAAGAATGTATGGTGTGCTTATGTGTAATCTTCGTTGGCACAATATTGTGTGAGTGGGTATTTATCTTTGGCGCAATATTGTGTGAGTGTGTATTTATCTTTGGTGCCATATGGTGTGAGTGCAGTTCTGATTTATTCTAATCATTCTTTTATCATGACCCATTGCAGACGTTTATGCATGATATATGTCATTGATCATTTATGTTCTTATTGATGTATTTTACTACTGCTGCAGGAGCTGGTCTCCATATTCATTCCTAGCTTTAGGACAGATGTCCCATATTGTTCTGTGACCCAGAGTTTGCTTCTCCGCTGGCACGAAAGCGCACCAGTTGTTTCTTTCTTTATTTTAGCTTTTTTTTTTAACTCATTATTTTAGTTTATTGTTTGTTCCCAAACCCCCTTCCCTTGAGATTATCGGATGAGCACTGGTGTCTCTGGTTCAGTGTTCGTCGGATGATTTCTGGGGATTGTTGGGGTCCTGCTGCCTCTGCGTGTCCAGCAGAGAGAAGAACGCGTTCCAACGTTCATCTTCCCAGATTGGTTCCTGATACCTTCTCTCACATCTGGCTACCCTGCCCATGCTGTCTTCTATTACCTCTAGCGCCCTACAGCTCTGTCTCACCCCTGCCCCCCTGTAACACTTTTTCTCCCCTGGTGAGACTCCCCCATTGCCTTGTCCAACTTCGGAATCCATGCTTCCCCATCTCACCCCTTGCTTTCTCCTTCTGCACTCCTGTATCATGTCTGCCCCCTCTACCACTGCCCCATTTTGCTTCTAAACCCCTTCTTCTTCTAACCATACATCTCCTCTGTTTCCCTTCTCCTGTAGCATTGCTCTTCTTTGTCCCCCCTCACCCATGGTCCAATGTCATCTCCGAACCCCTACACTTCCCCAATGTCCTGTCTCACCTCTGTCCCCATCACCCTGTAGCATGTTCTCTACACTTTACCAACCCCCCCACACACCCCATTAGCCCTCTGTCTTTTATGGCCCATATTCCTCCTGCAGTTCCATCCTACCTCTGTCCCGAATATAACTGCAGCCCTGCCTCACATCTACCCCCTTAACAACCACTGTCCCATCTCATTTCTGGTCCCCCCACTCTGCCACATCTTGCTCCCGTACCCCACTGTCTCATCTCACTTCTGTTGTCCCTTGCATGGTTGGTGTAACATCACATTCAATCCCCCACCTAAAGTCACCTGAGGACCTCATCCCTGTGGCCCTCTGTCATTTCTGGCCTCTCTGCTCCGAAGCACCATATCTCCTCTGAACCCCACCCCCATCTGTCTCACCTCTGGAAGCAAATAGTCCTGTGTTAATTCTGGCCTCCCTCCCCTTGCTGGCCCTTGTCTCCCCTGGCCTTTTCACTTTTTTACCTCAATTCTGGATCCCCTCCAACACTACCCCATCTCACCCCCTCCCTTCTAGGCAACTGCTGTCCCATCTCAACTCTGGCCCTCTCCCCTGATGTCCGGTCTCACTTCTGGCCCACCACCCCCAGGTCAACTAAAGCCTCCTCCACTTGTAGTGCCATCTTACCTCTAGGATGATTCACCCCATAGCCCCCTTTCTCCACTGGCCCCACCATCTGTTGTTTTGCCTCACTGCTTGCCCTCTAAACCTGCTTACCCTGTCCCATCCTAGGCCCACTGTTGGCTTATCTCACCTCTGGCCAACTCTACCTGCAGACCATCTCACCTATGGCTACCTTACCTGTCCCATCTCCTCACTCGATCCACTCTCAGGTCTGCCCAATCTCAAATCTAACATAACTCCCCCTGCTTGCTCCTCTCACACCTGGTCCTGGTCCTGCTCCACATTTCAAATTTAGCTCTACCCTCATAATGCTGTTTCTCCTCTGACAAACACCCTTGTAGGCCATCTCACCACAGTCAACCTCTGCATGTTGCCCTGTCTCACCTCTTTTCTCCCTCCCCAGCCACATAATTTCATTCCTGGCCAACCCCATCCCGCTGTTCTGACTCCGGTTTTGTGGTCCACCCTAGTAGTCCTGTCTCAACTCTGGCCACCTTCCCCCAGTAGCCTTGTGCCTCATCTGGCCACCAACCCCACAGTTAAGTTAAGTTAAGTTAAGTGGTTTTGTAAAGCGCTCAGCTGCCCCAGCAAAGGGGCGTCCCGGCGCTAAGAGCAATAATAGCAACTGGCTGCAAGAGTCCAATCTGGCAAAGGAAAGAAAACCAAGAGAGGTAAAAAAATGACAGACGGGGGGACAGATAGCTTAGTGAGGGAATAGGTGGGTTTTCAGTGCTTTTCGAAAAGCAGAATAGTTATCCATGCACCGGATATGACTTGGAAGACCATTCCACAGCTTAGCAGCCAACACGCGGAAAGAGCGCCCACCGGCGCGTGCCTTCCTCACACGTGGAATCGATGCCAGCTGTTGATCTGCGGAGCGTAACTGACGCGTGGGAATATAGGCAGAAAGTAGGCCAGATAATATCCCCGGGATCGGATGTTTCAAGATCTTGAACGCGAAACAGAGAGACTTGAACTCCACCCGCCTCTCCACTGGCAGCCAATGTAGCCGGCGAATAGTACTGGAGGTAGAGCAGCATCTGGGCATGGCAAGAAGAGTTCTAGCGGCAACATTTTGGACCCTCTGCAATCTTGCGATCTTGGCCCTGTTGACCCCCAGGTAGAGCACACTGGCATAGTCCAATCTTGACAGCACAGATGCCTGCACGATCGTCTGCCGGATAGAGGGTCAAAAAGCCCAAAATGGGCCTGAGGCTGCGCAGGATACCAAAACAGGTCGCCGCTACCCTCTTAGTTTGATCTAAGAAACTAAGAGCCGAATCTACCCAGATGCCGAGATTTTTCACCACCTGTTTGGGAGTGGGAGCCGGTCCCAGGGCGGAAGGCCACCAATGTCCGCTCCATAGCTCAGGATCTTTTCCTACCAGCAGGACCTCAGTCTTGCTGGCGTTGAGCTGGAGACAATTGGCGGTCATCCATCCTGCAACATCCGCCAACCCCCTTCGAAACTTAGCAGCATCGTTTAGACAGTCATTAGACAGGGCGACGACCAATTGAGTGTCGTCGGCATATGACACTATAGTCAGCCCGCTCCTCTTAGCTATTACAGCTAGGGGCTGGACGTACAGGTTAAAAAGCATAGGGCTTAGAGCAGAGCCCTGTGGGACGCCCTGTTTGACGGAATGCACCTTAGAAGAAAAAGGGGGCCGACACCTGAAAGGACCTGTCCGAGAGGAAGGAAGTGAGCCACGCCAAGGCGGGGCCCACAATACCAGCATCCTTCAGTCTCTGGATCAGGATCTGGTGGGAAACCGTATCGAATGCGGCACTGAGATCCAATAGGATCAGTGCCGAAGTACGTCCCTCATCCAGAGCTACTCTCAAGTGTTCGGTCACAGCTAGCAATGCGGTCTCCGTACTAAGACCCGGGCGAAAGCCGCACTGAGAGGAGTCCAATATGCAATTCTCCTCCAAGTGGCCTGAGACAATGGTGTTAACATAAGCTTCAGATATTTTAGAAATCCATGGAAGCAGAGAGATAGGACGATAGTTCTCGGGCTTTGTAGGATCCAAAATAGGCTTCTTCAATAGCGGCCTTACCGCGGCCTGCTTCCATGTCCTCGGTACTGTGGCTGTGGCCAGGGATAGATTAATAACCTGGCCCAGAGGTGTGAGAAGCACAGGTAGAAGTCTAATTAGATGTTCCGGCTTCATAGGGTCAGTTGGAGAACCCGATTTAGTCTTCCTGCAGAGTATGCCAAGTATTTCTTCAGTGATTGGTGGAAAAGTAGCCAATATATGGGTAGAGGGAGCAGGGTCCTCAGAATCGGGGCCCTTGGCTATCTGGGGGAAGGTTTTATAAATATTGTCCACCTTTGTGATAAAAAAGGTGGCAAGGTCCTCACATTGTTCATTAGACTTAATGACAGAAGCCACAGGCGCCCCTGCGCTTTTAAGATTATTAATATTAGCGAAGATCTTCTTAGAGGGATTCTGGCTGTTTCTGATCTCTTCAGAAAAATAGGTGGCACATGCCTTCTGAACGGCCCTATGATAATTCTTAATGGCTGATTGATAAAGACCTTTCCGAGTAGAATCAAAGTCTCTCCTCCACTCCCGTTCCAGTCGTTTGCACGATAACACAGCCATGTGTTATCTATGAGCCACTTGTCCCACACTGCCTGGTCTCACTTCTAACCCCCTGCCTTCTTGGGTCCACATCAACCTGCCATTCTATATCACATATGACCTTCTTCCCCAATACCCAGTTTCTTCTCTAGTTTCCTTCCTACTGTCCCATGTCATATCTGTCCATCTGCTGTCCTATCTCACCTCTAGATGGTCTCATCCTCTGCAGCCCCGTCATTTCTTCGGCTCTGGTTCTGTGTCACATCTTGCCATGCCATGACTTTCTGTCCCATTTCACCTCTGGCTACCCGCTCTCCGATCCCAATTCTAGCGCCTCTATCCATGGTAGCTATGTCTCACCTCTTATCCACTACCCTCTGTAGCACTTTGACTCCTCTGATCTTCACAACAAAGCCCTCTCTCGCCTCTAGCCCCCCTTTCCATCTTGGCCCCTCTCCCTTCCAGCCCCACGGTACATGTTACGACTTGTGCACACTCCTGCTATCCTGTGTCACCTCATGCCTCCCCCCATTCTCCCATTTCACTACTGGCCCCTTTACCCATACAGCTCCTTCAGATCTCTTAATTTTCATGGCTGCATGTTATCTTTGGTTGCCCTTCGCCACGGTCCTCTGTTACCTCTTTCTATTTGCTCATTTCCCCATCTCACCTCTGGCCCATTTCCCTTCCTGCTCCCTATAACCTATTCCCCCATCTCAGCTTACATCTCCATCTCATTACTGTCCTTCTTGCAGCCTTTTTTCTCCTTTGGACTTGCAGACCCACCTCACCTCTGGCCCACCTCCTCTGGGGTACCCTTGTCAAAATGTTCTCACTCAACGGTCGGTCCGCTCCACTCAATGCCCTTTCTCACTTCTTGCTCCCCTCTCCATACAATACAACCTCACCTCTGATCTCATACACCTTTGTAGCCCCATCTAAAATATGGTGCTCTATCTTTTTAGCTATCTCTCAAATCTTGGCTTTTTTCTCTCTTGTAGCCGCTGGCCTTGTGTCTCCTATGGTTGGCCATCCCCGTGGCCCTATTTCAACTTAAGTCACCCTCCCCTGCTGTCCCATGTGGCACCCTCCCAGCTGCCATATCCCGCCTCTTGCCCCACTATTTCCCCCTATCTCTTGTGGCCCACCTCCTCGCATTGCCCATCTTGCCTCTGCACTCCCTAAGCCCCACGTCTACTCTGCTCAACTTGCTCCTGAAGTCTCTTCTCCTCTACCCCTTCTTCCTCTGACTTACTTCGTCACTGTCCTGTCTCTACCCTCAACACACTCTCCTTCGTTGTCCTGTCTCACCTCTGATCATCCTCCCTGTTAGAAATGGGGACGTACCTTCAAAGCGGTTTTCCTACCCGCTTGCACCACACTGCTTCAGATGCCCCTGCTGGGGTGGGACTTCGTTCCCCAGATTTCCCATGTTCTTAGGAGGGGCTACAGACTGAGGACACTCTTCAAAATCTCTGCCACTCTCCTATAGAGCAGGACGTAACTTCAAAGCAGTTTTCCTGCCCGTTTTGCACTGCTTCCACCGTGCTGCTTCAGAGACCCTGGCTGGGTTGGGACTTCGTCCCCCCAGCTTGACCCCATTCTTAGGAGGAGCCACAGACTAAGGACATGCTTCAAAAGCGCCACCCCCTTCCTGCAGCGTGTGACAACTTCAAAGCGGTTTTCATGCCCACTTTATACCGCTTGCACTGCACTGCTTCAGAGACCATGGCTGGGATGGGACTTTGTCCCCCAGCTTCTCTATGTTCTTAGCAGGGGCCACAGACTGAGGACATGCCACAAAAGCGCCATCACCCTCCCACAGCGTGAGACATGCCCGAGAGTGCGCCCTGCCAAAGACTGAGCCAAGAGCGGGCACATCTGCGCCCATCAGCAGCTGACAGAGGCTGTGATGGGCCTCTCCCCTAACATTTAGGTTTTAAGGTAAGCAGTGTATATCTATTAGGTGGAAACATTCGCAGATTGGCTATTGGAAAACGTAAAGTAAGTCCCACGTCCCCCACACCTGTAACGACCATGGACAGTTTTCTACAGAGAGCAGTGAGTGTTATTAACAAGGAAATGGAGTCAGCCGAAAGGTCTTTATCCTTGTCATCTGCCCCCGCTGCATGTGCCCCAACTGATTTAAATGATGATCTGGCATTTATTAATAGCCCAGCTTGTGAGACTCATGATTTTGTGCCTATACTCGTAAATCCAGGTACCGCTCCTGTCTTGGCCCTTGGTTACCGGGGGGAAGGAATGCAATCCTCAAATCAAGCTCTAGGCAAAGGGAACCAGATAAAACCCCAAGTACGGAAAAGGAAAAGAGCAGAAGGAGGATCAAAATCTAAAAGACCATGCCCTGGCTTACCTTTAGTGAGCACAGCCCAGGACAAAACATAGATCAGGTCAACCAGCAGCCTGGCGGGGAGCAAAGCACCCTCTTGGTGGAGATCTCTAAGGTTGTTCTTACATCGCTCTCCACTGCTTTGAGTCCCATATTAGCACACCTAGCAAAAATTGAAGTATCCCTTTCGAAATTTAACTTTTTGCTTGGGGATGAGAGGCATGTGGGCCAGCTGCATATGGACAGGGTGGATAATGCTCTGGGCTTGCCTTCTTCAAGGGGGATATATCCTTGGGGGGAGCCCACTATGGGGGAACTGGCCCTGAATCTGTTGCTAACAAGGAGGTCACAACCTCTTGGGAGGCTGCTAACAATGCTTCTGGGGGATAATCCACCCCATAGATGGCATACAGAGCATTCATACCAATTGCTCCCAAAGAACATTAAATGACTTTAATGGCCATGAGGCCCATACACAGGAACTCTGTGCCCCATCATATAACATGGTCAATCTCTTCTTAGAGCTCCTGACGCTCCCGACTCTGCAACTTCCACCACAAGCTACTCCCTACATTTTGGTGCTAAAAGATGTCCCCCCCCCTCCCCCCGCCGGGCAGGACTCAAGGGAAGATCATGACCAGCTTCTGAACAAAGCATTGCACTGGATAAATAGCAGAATAGAGGGTCTAGAGCTGTTGCATGAGCAGATTATTCGTGTTTGGGGAGCCATTCCTTGAAATTGAATAATAATGACTGCACTCTCATTAGCTTCAAAGACAAAGCAGTCTCAAAGGATATTCTGACAAGGATCAACTTTTCTGGGTGGTCACCCTCCTTAATTGAAGCACTACCATTGGCCTTCTTCTATAGACCTCAGAAGGCAAGGGTCTCTTGCCCCTCAGCCCTTCTTTTAACGGTGCCCACTTCAAACTGTTTTTTTCATCCTATGCAACTGAATCATCTGGATTGACTCTCTGATTAAATTCCCCCCTCGTGTCAACTCCTGCTTGCAGATTGTGACAACACAACAAAAAATATCCTGCCTAGGCTCAGTAAACGAGAACAGTGGGACAATCGTTACCTCATGGAACATTGCTGGCCTTGCCAACAAAACAGATACAGAGGACTGGGCAAAATATGTTAAAACAATGTTTGTACACAAGAAACATGGGTGTCTAATCCAATAGATCTGGATGGATTTGCGTCTTTAAATTCTGCTGCAATCACTTCTAACATGGGTAGGGCTAAGGGAGGTTTGGTCACGTTTGTTTCCACCAGTCTTAGTCCCACGGAGAAAAGCTTTTTAACTTTCCCTTATTAATTAATATTATTTACTCTAGGAAACAGTTTGGACATAATTGTTAAAAAAATTCTATAATAATGTTTTTGACCTAACAAGGGTGGACATGGTCAAAACCTTAGAAACAGATTTGGATTATTTTATCAAGCGGTCCAGCAAGGATTTCTATATAATCTGGGCTGGTGATTTTAACATTACGGTATGCCCTATTATGTCCAAACCAATTTGTGGGTATAGTGATGTTGGCGGGAATACCCATTTTAAACATAGCTTATATGGTTTAGCTCTCAATGATCTGATAATGAAATTCAATTTGAAACTACTCAAATACTGCAGTTTTAGCAGCCGCTCTCAGTTACCCATATTCATAGGAAGAAGCTGCAGTAGTAATATTGACCATTTTCTCACTTCAGACAGCACTAGAGTTACCATTTTGGACCTACAGGTGGGAACCAGCTGCACAAGTGATCACAATCTAGTGTTCCTAACATCAAAGCTCAAGTTACCCAAAATCCCTGATACAAGGAAAATTGAAAACATTACTCGCACAGGTCTGAATGGCATTAAAATTAAACGGGCAGGTGTTGATCCTGCTAGTTTTTAAAAAGATTTATTAGCTGGGAGCCTGGACCAATTTATAATAGGACTAGCTCCAGAAATAAATCATGCGGGGTCACGGGACGCCCATATTCATACATCAAGTTCTATTAATCAACTACTGACAGCAAGGCCAAAGTGGCAAAGAAATTATACAAGCGGCTGGTTTAACCGCCAATGCTCAAAGGCACAAAGTAATTTGATCACAATATTAAACCAGTACCCCAGAGATGACCTGGTGGTCCAGGAAGCATTCTTATAATAATGAAATAAAAAATATATAGAAAGAACTACAAGGGTAAGCTTGGGCAAACCTTTTGCAGGCCGCAGAAACTAAGAATACTATCCTGTTTTGGAGAAGGGTAAATGCCCCACTGTTTACCAAGGGAATAGACCCCGATTTGGAATCCTCAATCACCCCCGCACATTGCATGTGTCAATTTGGCTCGATTTTTTTCTCTCCCCAGTTTAGATGAGGGAGCTTCTCACCCCCCAGTAGGGAAATCCACAATTGAAATGGTCTTTACTCTTCATGAGGTGGTGAGGGCACAAAACAAAAGTCCAAAGGGGAAGGCTCCTGGCCCCGATGGTGTCCCAATGGATACCTATAAGTCAGAACCAGAATTATGGGCTCTGCTACTGACAAAGGTTCTGAATGTGGCAGGAGATGGTTATGTACCTCCATCCTGGTCTACCTCTCTCATCATACCCATCTTTAAGAAGGAATCAAGGAAAGATCCGAAATGTTATCGTCCCATCTCTCTACTCGACTCCTCCACTAAATTGTTGGGGAGAGGCTTGTTAGAGAGACTAGAACTGTGGGCAGAAGAAAATGAAATCCTTTCACATGCCCAATATGGGTTCAGAAAAGGCCTGGGGACAGTTGAACAATCGCTCAGCCTGAATCTTTTGATGGGCAAGTACATCTTTTCCAAAGAAGGGTCACTACATATATGTTTCCTCGACCTAAGCTGTGCATTCGACGTGGTCAATCACTGCAGACTTTTGGAGTGTATAGACAAACTGGAGGCCCCATAGGAGATAATCTCGCTTTTGGCCTACATGTATAGTAATTTAACAGCCACGGTCCGCTTTGGATCAAAGTGAAAACTAACTCCACCATTTAGTATAGCGAGAGGGATCCAGCAGGGGTGCATATTAGCGCCCTTCCTCTTCTCCCTTTATATAAATGGAGTGGAAAAAACACTGCAGGCGGTCGGTGCGGACACCCCTAGGATGGACAGAATGCAGAACAATGTCATACA
Source organism: Calotriton arnoldi (assembly GCA_963921515.1). NCBI lineage: Eukaryota > Metazoa > Chordata > Amphibia > Caudata > Salamandridae > Calotriton > Calotriton arnoldi. The sequence goes on from CAWUFW010004710.1 coordinate 658,963, forward strand.
TTCACCCCAGTAAAGAGATCTGGGCCTAAATCCATTGTTTTTTTGCTCACCATGCCATTCCAGTTTGGACCCAGCCATATGCAAATCAGTCTTGACCCTGCGCCCAATGGGAACAGTCCAGCCCGAACTGCCAGGCCAGGTCCTCCCTAGACTGGAAACAAGCATCCTAGGACGGTTTCGGGCTTTCAGCCCTCATCAGCCAGGATAGCTTGACTCCAGTGGCATGGAGAGCACGGGACCTACGTCTGGGCATACTTGTCACACTCGGGGTGACAAATGCAAAAACAACAATTGATGGACAGAATGCAGAACAATGTCATACATTCACCCCAGTACAGAGATCTGGGCCTAAATCCATCGTTTTTTTGCTCACCATGCCATTCCAGTTTGGACCCAGCCATTTGCAAATCAGTCTTGACCCTGCGCCCAAAGGGAACAGTCCAGCCCGAACTGCCAGGCCAGGTCCTCCCTAGACTGGAAACAAGCATCCTAGGACCGGTTTCGGGCTCTCAGCCCTCATCAGCCAGGATAGCTTGACTCCAGTGGCATGGAGAGCACGGGACCCACGTCTGGGCATACCCGTCCCACTCGGGGTGACAAATGCAAAAACAACAATTGATGGACAGAATGCAGAACAATGTCATACCTTCATCCCAGTACAGAGATCTGGGCCTAAATCCATCGTTTTTTTGCTCACCATGCCATTCCAGTTTGGACCCAGCCATATGCACTGGGGTGGCGGAGTGAGCTAAAGAATGATGATGGATTAAACCCAGATCAGTTGACTGGGGGTGAGTGCTTGCAATGTTCAACACTCCGTCCATCATCCCCTTTGGTTTTTGCTATGTTCACCCTAAGTTGGCAGGGTATGCCCAGACGTGGGTCCCTTGCTCACTTTGCCACTGGATTCAAGATAGCCTGTCTGATGACGGCTGTAAGCCAGAAACCGGTCCCAGGATGCTTGTTTCCGGTCCAGGGAAGACATGGCTTGGCGGTTCGGGCTGGACTGTTCCCATGAGGCACAGGGTCAGACTGATTTGCATATGGCCATGTCTGAACTGGGGTGGCGGAGTGAGCTAAAGAATGATGATGGATTAAACCCAGATCAGTTGACTGGGGGTGAGTGCTTGCAATGTTCAACACTCCGTCCATCATCCCCTTTGGTTTTGCTATTGATCCAGCGCGATATTAGTAAACAGCATTCATACACCAGATACTCACTTGGGCCCATACATTCATACTATGCTAATACTTACGCTGGGGTTGTCAGTTGTTACTCTTTATCAAAATCCCTGCTACCAATTACCTTCAGATTGAAGAGTAATGACTTACCAATGAATCCTTTGCTAATTGGGAAGTTTAAAATGAGTGACATTCAATATAGTATATAATCCTGAAATAACCACTGAGTCAGGAAGTTTTAAAATGTTTATCTAAAGTTTTAGCAGAGTAAATTACATAACCACATGGTACTTAATCGCATATCACGGGTGAAGCATAGAATAATAATTATTGATTAATGACGGTCCCTCAGAAAGGAGAAGATAGAGACAGCAGCGCAACTAAAGGTTGCATTTATATTTACCTAAGTGCGAGAATCAAACCCCTTGGCCAAGGAGTTGGAAAGAATAGGACCCAGGAAGGATGAAGAACAAAGACCTCCTCAAGGTTCAGGACAGGACCGGTGACCTCTCTACAACGACGCCTGCGTCGTTCCCCTCTCTGATACTCGGCTTCTCCTCGATTCTCCCGTGTCTTCCTTCTAATGGACTCCGCCGCCCCCTGACAGCGGTTCAGTCTGCAATCGATCAGCTTGGCAGTCTGGAGCTCTTCTAGTCAGCATGCACGCCTGATCTTCTGTGTACGTCTGCTCTCTGCAGCATCTCCTTCTTAACTAATTAGCTAATTCTATATCTATTATACCCTATGCCATGTACCTCCCCTTAATGTTGCTAAAATATGGGACCACTACTTCTGATTGGACAGGGACAGGGGGTGGATTCTCACACCATATGATTTTAGTTCATTTTCTGTAGACCATTGTCTTTAAACTACCGCCCATTCAATTTTATACATTTGCTTTATTTCCCACCCGTCTCACGACAAATGTTATATATTCTTCATATACAAAGTTTCAATTTTCAACAGGAAAGGCAAGAGCACAGCAGCTTCGGCCATCAGGTCATGGCCTTGGACGACGTCCAGGTTGACTTCATTTTTATTCTTTGGCAGCCAAACAGTTCACATGCGCAGAATCATTGTCTCTCGAGTTTCAGATCACCAACCCCAGGCCCAAGTTTACGAACTAACAAAAGTCAAAGAAGAAAATATTAAAATCACAAAATAATATGTTTCACTGTATACCCACTCTTTCTACTCTATCCCCCTTTACTTATAAATCTATCCCGCATTAGTAGCGTTAAGAAAACGACAAATTAATAATAACACAAGAGCAAGCTGAAGCATGTGAAAACATCAAGCAGCCATTTTAATGCACACTGCGCAGAAGCAGAAATTTCCCACCAAGCAAAGAAAGACGTCACACCATGTGATATGGATGAGACATGCGCAGTAAGGTTCAACATATATTTTTAACACCCCCTTTCAATTTCTTGTATAATTCACTTCTCAAATCCTCAAGTTCAATTTCATCAACCTTTCTCTTCTTTCCTCTTCCTGTCACACTATACGATTCATTCTTTCTACAGCATTTGCACCATATTATTATTGTCAGTACTACTATTGCTAACCCTGCTAGGGGTACTAATATTTGACCTATAAGTCCTTTTCCTACATTAGCAAACCAGGTACCAATTGACGCAATACTACTTGTCAATCTTTCCCATACACTATCAACTTCCAGTGGTTTAAGTTCCTTCTCAAGTTTAGTTATATTCTGTATATACGTTCCAATTTCTGCACTTTTATCAGGAATGTAAGTGCAACAATGTTTCGTCTTCAGTAATTTACAGACTCCGCCCTCTTTTGCTAATATAATATCAAGAGCAAGTCGATTTTGCATAACCATAGACCTAATCGCAACCATCTCTGCATTAATCATTAAAAATCCTCCAGCAGTATCTGTTGATAAACGATCAACCACTGTAGACAATTTACATATTTTCCTTGAGTTTAGAATTATTCCCACCGAAGGTATCAATGCACCAAATATATCACCTACAATTTCAGAAAAACTAGCTCTTTTACTACGTGTTAATTCGCCATAGTTTTCATTGCTCCCAGTGTTTCTTTTTACGTGGTATATTTTTGGAAATACTATTCCAAAATAACAACTTCCATACCACCGTGCAGGAAGCCTAAAGTAAGCCTTATTCCCACACACATAATAGATTCCAGGAAAAACTGAATCTGTTCCTCCTTTAAGTCCCCAACCTCCAAGAATTAAGAAATTGTGTTCACATTCACTGGTACCGATGAAAACATTGTTATAATCAGTCTTTAATCTATGTAGACACATTTTCCCCGTTTTTACAAAATCCAGAGCCATAGCAGCTTGAGCCTTGCCAGGTGTGTAACTCCCTTCTTTCTCAGCCCAAGGTGGTACATGAGCCTTATGCTCAGAAGCTTTCTTTTGAAAATCTTGTCTTCTATTTTCTACTAAATTCAAAAATATCTTTTCTTCTTCGTGTAAAGAACATGTTAGATTGTGTCTAGGTGCATGTGTTATGTCTATTGATTTCATTGTTAAGAAAAATTCTCCCATAAACTGTGCGTCTTGACTACTAAGCACTGGGTTCATACTCTTTCGAATCGGAACCTCAGAAAATATCACATCTATGTTTGAATAATAATATTGAAGTCTCCCTGTTCTATAAAATAAACTAGCTAATACACTACATGATATGCCATATGTCAATGGTAAGTGATGATATGTTAATCCTTCTGCTACTGATTCGGGTAACTTCATACAGACATAACAATTACTAACTTCCATGGTATCTACATACTGAAATAATAACTTTGGGAAAACATTTAAACTAGTGTCGTTATCAGTTATTTCATGATGAAATTCTGGTTATTTTCTGCCATTAGTTCTACTCTATTTCCCTTCATGTGTGCTGTCTTTCCTTTAGTTTCGTTATTAATCTTTTTATCCATTATCATAAGGTAAGGAACTGCTACGATCAGGACTAACCAAACTATAAGCACCATTACTAGACTACATATGCATATTGCACAGCATCTTCTACAACATCTCTGTTTTGGTCTCCCAGCAACTCTATCATCAGACATTTCGACAAGGAAGATTGCTCTTCTTATCTATTTTTCGCTTTTTCTTTATATGACTCTTTTGCTTAGTCAAGGTGGTCTTGTTTCTTTCACGTACGTTAGTTCTGCACTTGTTCCTTCCTCACCACTTTCACTTGACTCTGAGCTCTCGTAATCTTCAAGAATAATGTAAGTCCAATCAGGACCCTTGAATTTGTTATTTACAAGTTTCAGTCTCTTGCTTCTTCTTTTCTTAGTTCTGTTTTCTTGTTCGGTTTGACTTGTTACTTCATTTACTTGATCTGGATCTTCACTTCTGGTTGTTATGTGGTATTTTACTCTTTTAATGACACTAGGCCAATGATCCCCTTTTCTTGTTTTCTTTGTTTGCACTGTTTCTTTATTTTTGTCTTCAGCAATCTCTTTATTTTCACTTTCTGACACTTTTTCGTTTTCTGCAATTACTGTTTTTCTTTCTTGCTCTTTTTCAGGTCTGATTTGTTTTTCTTCAGCAGCTCCACTGTGAGTTTCCAATAATTGACCTTGTGCTTGATTTATTTCTTCATGTTCATTTTTCTCGAGATCTTTTTCTTCTGTGTGATTTTCTTGATCTAACTGGTTCTGATCAGGGCTTATTGCACTTTGTACATCTGCAGCCTGACCGGATTCTTCTAAACCTGTCTGTCCCTGCTCAAAACTTGTTGGTTCTTCGTTATTTTGAGCCTAGTTTCCTTTCCCTATCTGGTCCTGCTCAGGTTCTTTTATTGTATGTTCTTCTTTTCCCTGAGCTGCTTCTTCTTCACCTATCTGATCTTCTTCGATTTCTTCCAATTTTGTTTGACTTCTTGTTCTGTAGTAAACTTCAGGAATTTCTACCACCGTTATCCAGTCCTGACTTGTGCTCGGTTGTTCTTCTGCAGCTTCTCTTGAATCTCGAGCCTGAGATTCTTCAGCTGGGCAACCTTCAGCTTCCTCAGTGATTGATGCTGTCTGAGGATTCTCTTCTTCAGGGTCTGGTACTCTTTTGGTGTGGCTTACATGAATCCAATTAGGAAATCCTGCACACTTCACTGCTATATTGGTAGTCAGTATGACTTGACAAGGTTTCCCCCATCTAGGCGATAGACACGTCTCTCTGGTGTGATTCTTCACTACCACCCAGTCACCAGGATTCAGATCATGTTCTTGTTCAGGCTGCCTCGAAACTGCGTCTTCTCCGACCTGATGAGAGACAGAACGCACTAGGTCAGCCAATCCTTTGCAATAATCCAGAACCATATCATCAGATATATTCAGCAATTTGTTTATGGGAACATGTGCTTGTCTCATTGCTCTTCCCATCATTATCTCGTGTGGGCTCAATCCCGTATTTCTATCAGGAATGCTTCTTAGTCCCATTAAGACAAGTGGCAATGCATCTGGCCACTCCAATGATGTTGATGCACACATTTTTCCCAGTCTTGATTTTATAGTGCCATTCAATTGTTCAACCACTCCAGAAGCCTCTGGACGATATGCACAGTGCAATTTTTGTTCGATTTGGAATGCTCCGCAAATTATTTGAATCACTTCACTGTTAAAATGTTTTCCTCTATCCGATTCCAAAGTTACTGGGAAACCAAACCTAGGAATGAGTTCTCGTAGTAACAGCTTTGCGACTGTAATGCTGTCACTCCTCCTGGTAGGGTAAGCCTCCACCCACTTTGAAAACAGACATACTATGACTAGTACATATTTCAACCCTCTGCATGGGGATAACTGTATAAAGTCGAACTGTAGTCTTATAAATGGACCTTCTGCCTTTCCAATCTTCCCAAACCCGATTATTGTCTTTCTTCCTGGATTATGCATCTGGCAAGTCAAACATCTTTGGCAAAGGCTCTCTGCTACAGCCCTGAACTTGGGATTGTACCAGTTCTGTCTGAAAAGCCTAATCATTGCATCTCTCCCTATATGTGTGTCTCCATGATACATCCTGGACATTTGAGAGAGCAGACAGTCAGGCATGACTGGTCTGGGGATACATCCTTTACCATGAAACCATTACAACGCGGTATGGTTACATCGTGGTTTTGACAACGCAAGTCGTTACATCGACTTGCACTGGAGGGCGCTCTAGACTAAGGAATAGTGTGAATTACTATTCCAACACCTTCCCTACTGTACGTAGACTGGAGTTGGAATAGTAATTCCCACTATTCCTAAGTCCAGCGCCCTCCAGCGCAAGTCGATGTAACGACTTGCGTTGTCAAGACCGCAATGTAACATACCGCGTTGTGATGGTACGCGTTATATCATCATACATTCCTGGTCTGCCATCAGCACAAATCCACACTTCATCATCTCCCCTTTGGGAACAACCCACTTTGACCCATGTTTTCTTCTCATTTTCATCAGCACCATCTTGCAATCTTCGAACCTCATTCCATGTTTCTGGTGGCATATACAGCATAAGTTGGCAGCTGATTCCCATTCTTTCCACCCTTTTATTGACTGACAATCTATTTCTGGCACAATGTTGAGCCACAAGATCTGCATATCTGTTGCCGACTACCACCCAGTCATCTCCTGACTGGTGTGCGGCACATTTCACCACAGCCAATTCTTTTAGTGATTGTATTGCTTCCAGCAATTACCTTACAAATTGTCCATTTTTAATGGGGGATCCTGAAGAAGTCATGAAATCCCTCTGCATCCATAGTTGGCCAAAATCATGCACAACCCCGTAACCATATTGGCTATCTGTAAATATAGTTACTTTTTGATTCCTCCCAATTTTGCACGCTTTTATCAAAGCAATCAATTCAGCTACTTGTGCTGATTTTACTCCTGGTAAATAGGATGCTTTGACTATTCCAGTTAATTCACACACTGCATATGCTGCAGTCAGTTTACCGTCTTCATGCCCCTGGCATGAACCATCAACAAACAGTTCCCTGTCTGGCTTTCTAAGGGGCTGTTCTTCAATGTCCGGACGTGGTTTTGTGCATAACTCTGTGACTTGTAAACAATCATGTTCTTCTTCTTCGTCATTTTTAATTTCCTCATGATACGGGTCTGGTAGTAAGGTTGCAGGATTTACTATTGTACACCTCACTATGTTCACATTTTCAGCACCCATTATTATTCTCTCATATTTAGTCAGCCGACTAGGAGTAAGATGCTGAGTTCGTGTTCTTGTCAACAGAATCACAACCGCATGTGGAACAAACACCTTTACTGGGTGTCCCATCACAATTGACTCACTTTGTTCAATACTTAAACAGGTAGCCGCTACTGCTTTTAAACAGCCTGGCAACGCAGCTGCCACTGGGTCCAATGTAGCAGAAAAATATGCTATAGGACGTCTGTCTAGACCATGTCTTTGGGATAAGACTGAAAGTGCACAATTTTCTCTCTCATGACAGAACAATGCGAAGCTTCTCTTATAGTCGGGCATGCCTAGGGCTGGTGCTGAGCACAGAGCATTTCTCAATTTTACAAAAGCTCCTACACTCTCATCATCCCATTCAACTGGGTCCTTTCCTTTCTTTTTTGTCATTTGAATTAGGGGCTTCGCTAACAAGGAAAATCCTAGTATCCATTGTCGACAGTAACCTACTATTCCTAGGAACATTCTCACTTCTCTTTGGGTTACAGGCATTTGCATTTTCTTAATCAATTGTACTCTTTCCGAGGTTATTCTTCTTTTTCCCCTCTCAATTTGGTGTCCCAGATATTTAACAGCTGTTGTACAGAACTGCAATTTTTCTGGTGAGACTTTATGCCTTTCTTCAGCCAAATGATTTAATAGTGCTATGGAATCAACAACACAGTCCTCTCTGGTGTTCGATGCCACCAGTAAGTCGTCGATATATTGCACTAGGACTGAGCTTCCTGGCATCACTAGTTTCTCTAAGCACTTTTTCAATAACTGATTGAAAATAGAAGGACTTTCCGTGTACCCCTGAGGAACACGATTCCATACATAGACTTTGTTCTCAAATTTAAATGAAAAAGATACTGGCTGTCTGGATGCAATGGTATTGAAAAGAACGCTTGGCATAAATCAATCACTGTGAACCATCCTGCACTCCAAGGAATCTGGTATAGGATTACTGCAGGATTGGGTACTATAGGACAACAAGGTTCCACAATCTTATTTATTTTCCGCAGGTCCTGAACAATCCTATATTTTCCGCTAGGTTTCTTTAAACCCATTATTGGTGAATTACATGGGCTACTCATCACTTCTCTTAGTATGTTTTGTTCTACCATTCGATTGATTTCTTCAATGACTCCTGTCTTTACTTCTGCACTCATTTTGTACTGTCTAGTATTTGGGAAAATCGCACCTTCTTTTACAGTAATTTTAACCGGGTCTGTTTTGGCCATAAGTCCTACTTCCTTTCCTGTGAAATCCCATACTGTGGGGTTTACTGTAGTTTTTAATTCTTCTGGCAACTCATCTTTTGTCATCAAAGAAAACATCTCATCTACTTCTGTACCTTGTTTTGCAATCATAAACTTATATACATGATCTTCATCTGGGGTCTGAACTGCCACACCATCCGATGTGCAGAAAATTGTACAGTTCATTTTGCACAACAAATCACGACCTAATAAATTTACTGGACTAGAATCACACACTACAAATTGATGCATTTCTCTGAAATTTCCAATTTTAACTTCCTTTGGGTCGGTAAGAGGTGTTCTAATCTTTCTATTAGCTACTCCCACTACTTGGATAGCTTCTCCAGAGAGAGGAAGGTCTGGAATGTCTGCTGTTCTCACAGTTGACCTGGTAGCACCAGTGTCCAAAAGGAAAGTAATATCATTACCTTTCACCTTCCCTTCAACATATGGACCTGACTGATCTACTGATAAGGATGCGCCAAGTATGCACTTCTTCTCCCCCTCTCCTAGGCACCGTCATGAACTGTATTGACAGAAATCGTCCTGTAAAAGAAACTGTGATGTTACATAATCATTCTTACCACTTCCTCCTTGATATCCGACGTCTGTACCGTGGTTTGCTCTGCTTACATTACCCTGAATAGGTGCAGGTGGCAACTGACTCTGAGGATTTACACCCTGCTGTGAGTCATTCTGCGTCTGTGGATATAAATTTTGATTTGGGCCATTATTATTCCGAATCTTTTTACATTCATCCTTCCAATGCCCCAATTTTCCGCATCCATGACAAGGAAATTTCTTTTTAGCTTCTTCTCTACTCATTCGTCCTCTCACTTTTCCACCATTCCCAGTATCGCCATTCGTTCCAGAATCCTTTCCATGATTTTCACTCGGATTATCCAAATTAATTCCCTGTTTCTCAGCCATTTTCACCTGTGCCCACATCACCTTTTCCTGCAATTTCTTGTGCCTATCCTCAATATCGTCTCCACAGTATTTCGCATATTTCAAAATTTCATCTATGGGTTTCCCTTGCCAACACAACATGTGCTGCTTAATCATCTGACAAATTTCTGGCTTTAGACCATAAACAAACCGATACACAAACTGACTCATGTTCTTGTCTCCAATGTCCTCAAATCCACTATACTGCTTAAATACCTGCAAAAAACGCTCATAAGAGGCGTGTACCGATTCACTGGCTTCTTGGGTGGTTCGGTCTATTTTCACCCAATCTGTTTCTTTCGGTGGTATTTTGCCTTTCAGGTAAGTTATCACCTGCTGATATTTTTCATTACATCATTTGACGGGGCACCTGTCTTCGGATCTCTAGGATACTCGTCACTTGGCCAATCAACTGTAATTTTACAATCTGTCCACAAATCGGCAGGTACCACTATGTCAAACAACCCATCTAAATCTTTCAACAATACCTTTGATACCTTCACAAACCTCTCAACCTGCTTGTACCATTCAATTGGTTTTTCTCTCAATTTTGGAAAATCGTTCGTAAATGACCAAATATCCTGTCTACTCCATGGAACATGTACATAGCCCCCTCCTGGAACTTCTCGCATCGGGTACATTTGATCTGTCTTCCCGGTTTCTTTCATCACATATTCAGAGGCTGTTCTACTGGATCGTGCCTCTTCTTTTTCTTTGCCCATCGAACTCTCCATTTATCTAGATCTCCCCATTTTTGCAAAACTATCATTAACTCTTTTACTTGTAACTTTCTTCCAGAAGCATTCATATTTTCTAAATCTTTGTCTGAGAAATCTGCTCTATAGGGTTTCTGCAACACCTTTGATCTCCCTATTTCAATTCCCATCTGCAGAGCCAAATCTGATAATTTTTCATGAAATATTTTTACATTTCTGGTGATACTTCTGCATACGAACAATAATTCTTCTTCATTGTAAGCATTTAGGCGATCTAGCCCTACATTTCCTACTATTATTTCTTCTAATTCGACTTTTAATTTATAAATATCCAAAATTTTTGGAGGTGTACACTGCTGTTCTGATCCTTGTGCCCACCTTTCTAAGTCTTCTGGACTAACTACAGTGACACTTTTTGCTCCTGATGAAGTTATCAAGTTTATCTCTTTCGAGCACCCAGGTGTAGTTCTTCTGGGAGTACTATTGACAGAATCTCGAATTGGTAAATCCATTAATGATATTGTTGATTCACAATCACTAAAATGATCCTCAACCATTACTGCTGCTTCAGGTTTAGGAATATTCACAGGAGTAGGCATAACTAACGATGGAGGACAATTTCCCTGACCACCATATAATGGAACTACCGGACCAATTGTTACAGGTATGGTCAAAGAATCAGGATGTACCTTTATCTGTGTTATTTTCTGTATTAATTCTGCTCTGGTCTTCTCTAGGGCTTCTTTCTCTTTATGGTGAAGTATCCTACTGGGGGTGACATCATGCATTACTTGTGGTACTAATGGAGTTTTTAACAGTGGGGCACTTGGGGTGCATCCACTTGTCCCTTCCTGATACGGTGGGGGGTTCCTTAATATTTCTTCTATAAATTCATCTTCCGAATCTCCATTTCTCATTAAATGTTTTGTCTTTTCTGTGCATTTCTTCCCTAACAGTTCTTCTTCAGTAAATATTGGATATAATCCTTCTGTAAGCATTGCTCTCCTCCACTGTTTCATCTGACCATCCCTATTCTCATGTTGGTTTCTTGGGAAAAATCCTCGATAACCCCTATTACTCCTGGATCGGTCACGCTCAAATTCCTCGGTTTTCCATTCCTCTAAGGCTTCGTATTGAGTTAATCTAGGCCTGGGTTCTAGGTCATTCATCCTCAATCTCAAATTTTGAAGAATTCTTCCATTGAAGGTACCATTCTCGGGAAATGCTAATATTCCATCATTTTTGGTATATTCTATCCAATTCTCTATCCATACACAAGTATGATAACCTCTCTCCATCATCATGAATGAAGCGGGCATTTTAGCTGGTGGAATGATAATTCCTTCCCTAGTTTTGATTGGTTTATCCTTTTTAAAATAATTCTTAATCTTTTGCAGAAAGGACATTTTTCTCTTCTCTCCGTACATCTTGGGCAAATCTCGAAAACCCTAGGAATCTTCTATCCGGACGAGTTCCTGTTAAAGTCGGATCGCGTTTTAACATGCAATCCCTATCCACTAAGATTTTAGCTTCTAGAATCTCAACCAATCAAATGCCTGCTAACTTTTATTTCTGAACCAATCCTAACGCGGCCTTTTGGTGATGTTTGTCTGTCAACCCCTCCTTTACAATCTGCGCTTCTCTGTCCCTCGCTGTTTCAACCAATCCCAGCGCGGCACCTGTGACGTCAGTACTGCTCCTGACTACTGACCCCTCCTTTACAAGAGTCGTTCCACACCCGCTGATTCAACCAATCCCAGCGCGGCGTTTGTGACGTCAGCTCCCTCTCCGGCAGCTGACCCTCCCTTTACAAAATCTTACGCAAACTTATTTTCTCTATAAATCTTAATTAAATTTCAGTAACAACATAAAACATTCGCTATCATGCCAGTTTCTCTAATTTAGAAAAGATAGTTTTCTCTCATTCTTAGTAAAACCTTTCCGTTTACTAAACATACACTACGAGTAAAACCCTTCCGTCTACTCTTCACACAAGCTCCAGAAGTACCTGTTACTTCTTAAATGTTACCCTTTCTAGGTGATATAACATCAAATTTTCACCAGCGTACTCTTTTGCTATTACTCACACGCATAGATTCCCTAACCAGTACTGATAGTCCTGCTTAACTTTTCAGCACTATTTCTGCCTGACACATAACCTCACTGCAGTATGGCTTCCACTTACCAACCGCTATTCAATTTTCCCCGGGGATTCTAGACAACATAAAACAAACTTTGAATACACGGATGTTAGTTCATAAAAATAAAATTCTCATTACCCAATTAACAAAGAGTAACCATCCTCTGATTACCAGAAAACTGATCCAGCGCGATATTAGCAAACAGCATTCATACACCAGATACTCACTTGGGCCCATACATTCATACTATGCTAATACTTACGCTGGGGTTGTCAGTTGTTACTCTTTATCAAAATCCCTGCTACCAATTACCTTCAGATTGAAGAGTAATGACTTACCAATGAATCCTTTGCTAATTGGGAAGTTTAAAATGAGTGACATTCAATATAGTATATAATCCTGAAATAACCACTGAGTCAGGAAGTTTTAAAATGTTTATCTAAAGTTTTAGCAGAGTAAATTACATAACCACATGGTACTTAATCGCATATCACGGGTGAAGCATAGAATAATAATTATTGATTAATGACGGTCCCTCAGAAAGGAGAAGATAGAGACAGCAGCGCAACTAAAGGTTGCATTTATATTTACCTAAGTGCGAGAACCAAACCCCTTGGCCAAGGAGTTGGAAAGAATAGGACCCAGGAAGGATGAAGAACAAAGACCTCCTCCAGGTTCAGGACAGGACCGGTGACCTCTCTCTACAACGACGCCTGCGTCGTTCCCTCTCTGATACTCGGCTTCTCCTCGATTCTCCCGTGTCTTCCTTCTAATGGACTCCGCCGCCCCCTCCTCAGGACCTCTCTGGACAGCGGTTCAGTCTGCAATCGATCAGCTTGGCAGTCTGGAGCTCTTCTAGTCAGCATGCACGCCTGATCTTCTGTGTACGTCTGCTCTCTGCAGCATCTCCTTCTTAACTAATTAGCTAATTCTATATCTATTATACCCTTCTATGCCATGTACCTCCCCTTAATGTTGCTAAAATATGGGACCACTACTTCTGATTGAACAGGGACAGGGGTGGATTCTCACACCATATGATTTTAGTTCATTTTCTGTAGGCCATTGTCTTTAAACTACCGCCCATTCAATTTTATACATTTGCTTTATTTCCCACCCGTCTCACGACAAATGTTATATATTCTTCATATACAAAGTTTCAATTTTCAACAGGAAAGGCAAGAGCTCAGCAGCTTCGGCCATCAGGTCATGGCCTTGGACGACGTCCAGGTTGACTTCATTTTTATTCTTTGGCAGCCAAACAGGACACATGCGCAGAATCATTGTCTCTCGAGTTTCAGATCACCAACCCCAGGCCCAAGTTTACGAACTAACAAAAGTCAAAGAAGAAAATATTAAAATCACAAAATAATATGTTTCACTGTATACCCAGTCTTTCTACTCTATCCCCCTTTACTTATAAATCTATCCCGCATTAGTAGCGTTAAGAAAACGACAAATTAATAATAACACAAGAGCAAGCTGAAGCATGTGAAAACATCAAGCAGCCATTTTAATGCACACTGCGCAGAAGCAGAAATTTCCCACCAAGCAAAGAAAGACGTCACACCATGTGATATGGATGAGACATGCGCAGTAAGGTTCCCGCGCTTTAGCGGCCATTTTAGAAAAAGACAAGCGTTACTTGTTAGTTAGAACACATAGGCAAGCTTCCTTGCTATTCATGTAGTGTATGCAAAGTTAGTATACACAATACATAATTAATTAATTAATACTGTGAAGAGGTTGTATTCGAGCAAGTCTCATTTGTGAGTCCTTGCTCCATCACTATGTTCGCCCTAAGTTGGCAGGGTATGCCCAGACGTGGGTCCCTTGCTCACTTTGCCACTGGATTCAAGATAGCCTGGCTGATGACGGCTGTAAGCCAGAAACCGGTCCCAGGATGCTTGTTTCCGGTCCAGGGAAGACATGGCTTGGCGGTTCGGGCTGGACTTTTCCCATGAGGCACAGGGTCAGACTGATTTGCATATGGCCATTTCTGAACTGGAGTGGCGGAGTGAGCTAAAGAATGATGATGGATTAAACCCAGATCAGTTGACTGGGGGTGAGTGCTTGCAATGTTCAACACTCCGTCCATCATCCCCTTTGGTTTTGCTATGTGACAAGAGCATCACAAAATTAAATACTGGTTGATGTTGAGGAATAATGACTTGTTCATTTATAGTGCAATGAGGTCCAGGCACAAGACAGAAAGCACTGTGAATATGTAAGTTATTATTTTAAAATTGCATTGCACAAATCATAAGATAGGATGCCACAAAAGGTTTTAGCAATTAAGATAAAACAAGTGCTTTTAAAATATACTTTTTAGTAATAACTAATCAGACTGTACCTATTGAAATAATTATTGTCTCAATTAAAAGGATGCACTCCAGAATCCTTGTAATACTACCTTTATTTACCTTTCAAAAAGATTATGGCCCACATTTACTAATATTTGACGCAAGGCAGCGCAGCAACCAAAGCACTTGCTTTAATACAATGCGCCTACTGAGGTGAGCCTTCTTATTTCTTCCCATTACAGTCAGGAAAACATGAGTGCAGGTACTGATAATTAGCAGGCTGGACTACGGCAATGCTCTGTTAGCTTCAGCAAATGAGACACATATCCAAATTACAAGTTATGAAAAATACGGCAGCTAGGCTTGTCTGCAGTCTCCCTTCGGGCTCTGCTTCTACACCACTGATGAAATTGCTACACTGGTTGCCAGTAAGGCAAGGAAGCATCTTTAAAATCTTCTTCACTAATGGCAGCCCATATTTGTAACAAAGGAGAAAGCCTAATAGGAAGGGTATTGAAAGGCTACAGATAAGGCAGAACGAGAGGCAGAATAGAAATAGGAAAGAAAAAATGCCCAGGACATCTTGGAAGACAGGGTATTAAGGAGTGAGGGAGTTAACATTCATATTTCAATTGGGGAGTGTTAGAAATGGGGCTCTCTAGTTGGCAATGGTTTGCATCTTTTTCCAAATAAGGACCATTCCTTCTAGTCAGGATAAGGGGGATACACTACTGAAATAACCCCTGGTCACCCCCTTGGTCTCTTGGCACGAGCAGTCAGGCTTATCTCAGAGGCAGTGTGTAAAGCATTTGCACATAAACAACAGTAATACAGTGAAAACACTACAAGGACACCACACCAGTTTTAGAAAAATAACCAATATTTATCTGTGCAAACAAGACCAAAACGATAAAAGACCAACATAAAGTAGTCAAAAATACGCACTTTGGAAGAATAACTTTAAAATGCAGTTCCTTGAATCCGGTAGCTCCGTCCGGGGCTACTGCGGTGCTGAAAACAACAGAATTCAACAGTTCCGTCCGACCGCGTCAGTGCGGACCGGCGTTAGTGTCAGCAGACTTGTAAACAGTACCTTTGGTTCCGGCTGACCGCGTCGGTGTGGGCCTGTCATGGTAACCGTTGCGGTTGCGATGTGAAGCATAGCGGTGCGGTGTGCAGGGTCCTCAAGTCGCAGTGCAGGGAGCAGCTCGGTGACTGTCGTCCAGCAGCGTCGGTGAGACCGGGGCTGTGGTGCAGAGTGACACAGTGCTTGTGGAGGTGCTGACAGGTTATGGTGCAAGTGACAGTACCGGTTGATGGGAGCTGGCGTTGGTCGGCCCAGACTGTGGTGTGGGACGGTGCGGTGCATCGTAAGACTTACAAGCGGTGCCCCCAAACCACAGTGTGGTCACGGGTGTCGGAGACAGCAGGCAGCGACGTCGTCGGTGAGACCAGAGTGGTGGAGTGAAGCAAGGCAGGGCAGATTGCGATGTCCACAGGTCGCGGTGCAAGCAGCGGCTTGGTGGCGGTGATATTGTCATCGTCGGTGAGACCAGAAATGCGGTGCGAAGTGCGGCAATGCCTTCTGCGGTGCCTTCAGGACACGGAGGTGGCAGCGGTGTCGGTGACAGTGGTGGCTGCTTTCCCCTCTGTGGCAACTGAAACCCAAGATTCCAGAGCTGGTACCCAGAGGTAAGTCAAGTCTTTGCTGTCCCTGAGACTTCGTGAATAGGAGGCAAGCTCTATTTGAAGCCCTTGGAGATACTCAGCGACTAGTGAAGAAAGTTCAGTCCAGTCCTTTCACTGCTCAAGGCAGAAGCAGCAACTGCAGGCCAACCCAGCAAAGCAACAACACAGCAAAGGGGCACTACTCCTCCTGGCAGTTCTTCCAGCTCTTCTTCTTGCAGGTTCCTTGATCCAAGCGAGTTCTAAAGTTCTGGGGTCTGGGCCCCAATATTTATACTCTGTTTCTCTTTGTACTCTTGGGCAGAGAGTGTCTGTGCTCAGTCTAAACCAGTTTGGTCCTCTCTGGCCCAGCTTCCCAGCAGGAGGTGGAGACAGCATTGTCCAAGGCAGACCAGGCCCATTCCGGTGCAAGGAAAGCTCCTCCCACTACTCTAAATGAAGCCCAGGTCTATTCAGCCCAGCCCTGACTCATGCAGGAAAGGCAAGACACACCTTGACTCCCCCAGTGGCTGTCTGAAGAGAATGCACATCCCCAGCCCCTTTCACTCTAAAGCCAGACAGTCAATCCACAATCCAGCAAAGGTACATAGGATAGCTAAGCAAGAAAATGCCTACTTTCTAAAAGTGGTATTTTAAAACTCAGAACATAAAAATCATCTTTACTAAAAGATGCATTCCTACATTCTGATTTCAGGAATACTAAACTGCATTCCTCTATCTTGTCCCAATAGGAAGATGTACTCCTAAAATGTTACCAAGTATTCCCCATTCTATCCTATGGGACAGATAGCCTTTCAACAGTGAAAAATGAAATATACTGGATTTCACTATCAGGACATGTCACACCAGTACATGTCCTACCTTTCAAATACACTGCACCCTGCCCATAAGGGTACCTTGAGCCTACGTTAGGGGTGACTCACATGTACTAAAAGGGAAGGGTAGGGATTTGCAAGTGGGTGCATTTGCCAAGTCGACATGGCAGTAAAAACTGCTCGCAGACACTGCAGTGGCAGGTCTGAGAAACCTTTGAAAGGCTGCTCGTATGGGTGGCACAATCAGTGCTGCAGGCCCACTAGCAGCATTTGATTTACAGGCCCTGGCACTCTCAGTGCACTTTACTAAGGACTTACCAGCAAATCAAATATGCCAATCATGGAAACACCAATCCATAATCCAATTTACAATAGAAGCACTTGCACTTTAACACTGAACAGCAATGAGAAAGTGAGCAGAGACATTAAACCAGCAAAAACAGAGTCAAGACCAGGAGGTCAGAAAGCAAAAAGACAGAGAAACACGCCAAGTCGTCCCACCTCTGACCTCAATTGTCCAGTGTCACTTCTGGCCATCTCCT
Source organism: Calotriton arnoldi (assembly GCA_963921515.1). Taxonomy (NCBI): domain Eukaryota; kingdom Metazoa; phylum Chordata; class Amphibia; order Caudata; family Salamandridae; genus Calotriton; species Calotriton arnoldi. The sequence goes on from CAWUFW010004710.1 coordinate 676,736, forward strand.
CCACCTGTCCCACATCACTTTTTGTCCCCTTCCCCTGGTGACTGAGGTCACTACTGGTCATGTTCACAATGTAGTGCTACTCATCTATGACCCTGTTGCCCTTTGTCTCTTCAGGTCCCCTTAACCCCACTACCCCATCTCAATTCTGGACACCTAGCTGTCCAGTATTTCCCTGGCTGCCTTCCCTCCATTGGCCTTCCGCCTCGTGCCCCTTTTCATTTACTGTCCAATTTCAACTTTGCCCCTCTACTTCTTGGTTGTCTCTCAACTCTGGCCCTCTCACCTCTCTAGCCTCATCTCAACTGTACCTCCTGTAGCCCCCCCCTGTTCTCAGTTAACTCTGCTCCGTTTCGTGCCACTGTCTTGTCTCATCTTTGACCCCCTCACTTGTCTTATCTCAACATTGTCCACTTCCCCTTCTCTCCTTTGGTTTCCCTTGTTCCACAGTTCTCAATGTAGCCCTGTCTCCCCTCTGGCCACACTCATGTAACCTCATGTGCCTCCTGTCCACCTACCCCCTCTCACCTCTGTTCACCCTCCACCCACTGCCACCAAACTCCTGCGGCCCATCTCTGGATGTAGCCATCCTCCACTTCTGGACCCCCCACCTCCTGCACTGCCTGTGTCACCACTGAAACTCCTTCCCCTAATCTTTCATCTCAACTCAGGCCACAGCCCCATTTAACCTTTGTCCCCTTCATCCACTGCTGTCTGCCTCATTTCTAGATCCTCCCACCTTTAACTTCTATAACTCTTACCCTGATGTCTTATCTGAGCTCTGGGACCTTATGCCAGTAGCCCCTCCTCACTCAGGTCACACTCCCCACATAACACTACGTCCTTTGGCCCCCTCTAGCTCCCTCTCTCCTCCACCTCACTTATTGCACTGTCTAATTTCTGCCAAAGCTCTTCATTGTCATCACTGTCCTGTGTCTCTTCAAACCCCCTTCCCAGTGTTATGTCACTCCCATCTCCACCACAGTCCCCTATCCTCCTTTGGCCCTGTCTACCATGGCCCATCCATTCTCTAGCTTACTTGGGTTTGAAAAGAGGGGGACCTCAGAATACACAGAAGTAAATACAAGACAATAGGAAAGAGGCATGAAGTGATGGGGACAGTGGGGTAAGGATAACAAGACGTGAGACAGGACAGTGGTGGGAGTGGTTCATATGTGAGGTAGGGCTATATGGGTGGTGACCAGGGGAGGCATGGGTCTACAGGGAAGTGGGGACCATACATCAGATGGGATTAAGAAGTGAGCTGGTCCAGAAAATGGACATCAGGGGAAGAGAGCCAGAGGTTAGACAAGGCAGCCATAAGGGATGGCAAGTAATTAGAAGGAGAATCAAGGGCAGAGGTGGGGCAACTGAGCCAGTAGATGGGGCCATAAGTAAGATTGGGCTACACGGGGGAGTATTACACAAGGAGACATGGGGCCAGAAAAGGGAGGGCTCCAGAGATGAGATAATGTTAGGATGAGACTGAACACAGAAACAAGTGAACTGGAAAATGTGAGCTATGTGGTTCGTTGTGATTGCAATCTAGGTACCTGATGCTGTTAAAAGCAGCTAAGAAATGGTTAGGCACATCTTAGGCAAGACTGCTATGACTATGTGGAGTACACATGCTGAATATTGCAACACAATGCCCCGTCCTTCCTTGGAAGGAACATTAAAGTACACACCAATGATAGTGACACGATGTCCTGGCCTTGCTGTTTTTATGGACTAAGAATAAACTGCTAATAGAATCAAAAGAATGGGGCAAACCAATTATTTGACACAATGTCCTGGCCTTGCTCATTGTCGGGGCTAAGAATGAGCTGTTGCAAGAATAAAGGCCAAAGTACACACTAAAGATAGTGACACAATTACATGGGGTTGCTGATTGTTACGAGTAATAAAGAACTGTTGAAAAAGAAAATCACAGGAGAATGGATAGCAGCGGATCTACATCCAAAGTATATGAGTGTCAATATGGTTGATTATTCATGACTGAGTTATGTGACATTGAAGGGGGAGTACCAATTCTTAACAAACGTTAGCAAATATGGGATAATGGACTCTCAGAAAACAACAGTACAATGGCTGTTTGACTTTGTCTTTATAAATGTTTTCTACAAACATTATACACTGCTATCTCAGTACATAAACACCCCAGAATGCTGCAATTTGGCTTTATCTAGATTAATGGCGAATGCATTGGATAGAGGTAGTTCTCTGCTATTGCTCAGACAGGATGGGAGAAATGTGCTTCACCTGAATAAAGGTTCTCTTACATTCCCAAGTTAGCAGTGTCCTGCTGGGTTAGTGGTTGGTGTGGAAATCTCTCCTTAAGGTGTAAGAAAAACCATCATGGACTGGCAGTAATTGAGGAGGTTGGTGGTTAATTGGGAGTCTGTTACTCCTCTGTCCTAGCGGAGCTGAAGGAGTTCAAGTCAGGAGCTCCTGTGCAACCTGTTGGACCTTTGGAGAAGAGATACTGGGTTTTTTGGTCTAACAGATGGGGCAGTGATTGGAGATGGGATTGAGGAGAGAAGTGGCTGTTGCAGGAGGGGAGCCTGAGGTGAGACATGGCAACAAGGAGGATGTGGGAGAGGATGTGCCTAACGGCTAGAGTGGTCACCCTCGAAGCTGGGGAAGTGGGTTTGAGTATCGGCAATGACGCTCAACATCCTGTGATCCTGGGCAAGTCACTTAATCTCCCAGTGCCTAACAAAAATTGAAATTGCCCGTCTGTAACGCAACTGGTGCTCATGTAAAGCACTCTAATACCTGATATCTTTGGGTCGAGTTCACGCTATATAAAACTGCAAAAAAAGACAAAAATATACGAAAAAACACATTGCAGAGGGGGTGGTGGGCAAAGGTAACAAGCTACAGCAAAGGACCAGGAATAAGGCAGAACTGCAGGCATGGAAGAATAAAAAAAGTGAGATGGAGCTACTGGTACGAAGGGGGCCTGAGAAGACCCAGAGATATGGAGAGAGGGTAGCCAGAAGTGAGACAGGACAGCAGGGAGGAAGGCTTGAGGTGAGATGGGACAGTCACAGTGAGTTATAGTACCCACAGGAAACAGAGAGCACAGGGGACAGGGTGATCCGAGATGAGACAGGGCATCAAGGGGAGGGGTGCAAACTGAAATGGGCTAATGGGGTCAATAGAGGTGACATAGGCTACGGGGGAGGAGAATCTGAGGAGTAACATGTCTTTGAGAGAATTGGGCCAGAGGTTTTGGGGGCTAGAGATGAGAGTGGGCAGCTGGGTAAGGGGGGAAAGAGCCAAAGAAAAGTTAGGAAAGGGATAGAGGTGAGACAGGTCTCTCATCCTTCCAAAGCTCAGTTTCACTTATGGCTCACCAATGTCATGCCACCCTTCCCTCCTGTTCTGTGTGACCTCTTGCCTTCTCCCTTGCTGCCAGGTTTATCTCGGCATCCCTATCCCCACTTTTCAATCTCACCACTGCCCCCTCTCCCTGTGTCTCTAGTCTACGGGTCTATACACCCTTCTCTACTAACCCATCTCACCTCTGACCACCGCTATCCTACATTTATCCCTTGTCACCTCTTGGCTCTTTACCCTGATGTCCCATCTTAATTGTGTCCATTTTCCTCCAGAAGCTCTTTCTCACCTCTGGCACTCTCTCCTTGAAGCCCTGAATCTGCTCTGGTACCTATCCCCCAAATCCTGGTCTCATCTCTTGCCCCCTCTTTCTGTGTCACATGTCACCTCTAACCGCCCTTCTTCCCAACGTTCTCTTTCACCACTGCCCCCTTCACCTTCTAGCACTAATCACCTCTTAGCACCTTGTCCACTGTCATGTACCAGCTCTGACCATTCTACCCACTGACTCATCTCACCTCTGGCTAACCTTTGTAGTCCAGTTTCACCTCTGCCTCTCCGCGAACCCAGTCTCACCTCTCACCCCCTCTTCCTTGATTTTGTGGTCACTTCTTCCCACTGCCCTATCTCAATCTTAAACTCCCTTCCCCCATATGCAGGGGTCACTCATTTCCCCTCCACTTGTAGCTTGGTCTCAACTCTAGCCTTGCTAGTTTCACACCGAACCATTGCACCTCTAGTTCCTCTCCCCATGCTATTTTGTCTCACCTATGATTCCCTTTCTTCCACAGTCCTGTCTCTATTCTGTCCCATTCCCAATGCCCCTCTCGCCCCACTCCCCCATTAGACCTGTCTCGCCTTTGGTACCCATTTCTTTCTAACCGTGTTCCCTCTAGTCAGTCTCCCTTACTTCCTTGTCTCACCTCTGGTTCTTCTTGCTCATCACTGCCTCATCTAGCTTCTGGTCCCTCCCCCACCTCACATCTGGCCCCCTTCCCCCACTGTGTCATCTCACAGCTGTGGTCCCTCGCCTGCTGTCCCAACAAACTTCTGATGCTTGTCACCCCTGTACAACCTCCCACAACAGCCCTGTCTCATTTCAGTCCCCCTCACTAAGGCATGCTCTGCCCCCTCCTGTTGATGGCTCCTTATCAACCCTGGTAACTGCTGTCCTTGCTCATCTCTGGCTACCCTCACCTTACTGTTCAGGGTCTCCACAGGCTTCCTCTATGCTCCTCATTCTCACTTCTGTACCCCCCCACTCTCCCTGCTATCCATTCTTACCTTTGGCCCTCCACACTTATGTTAACTGTGGCACCCCAACACAAAATAGTCCCATCTTACCTTTAACCTGATTTCCCACCTCACCCCATTCTCTGCTGGTCACATCCCACCAGTTTCTCCTTCTCACCGATAGCTCCCTAACCCTGCTGCCCATCTCACCATAGACCCACTGTTGTCTCATCTCACTTTTGGCCCTCTCAATTTGCTGTCACTTCTCATCTTTGGTCTATCTCAACCACTGCTGTCCAGTCTCATATCTGGAACCTGCCCTCCTGATGTCCTGTCTTACTACTGGCCCCTGGCTCCCAACTGTTACATCTCAGCTCTGGCACACCTCCTCTCTGGTCCCTTTTCTCCTACAGTACTGGATCCCCTCCCTACATGTTTCACCTCTTGTCCCTAGCTATGCAGTGCCATTTTCCGTCACCCTTCTCTCTCTGTTCTGTGTCAACTCTTGACCAGGCCTACGCTCTCAGCCATGTCTCAACTCTTGCTACAACACACATGTAGGTCTTTCTCACCTCTGACCCCCCTCCCCATGTGACTCTACTGGACCCCTGCCCCATAATCAGATCTCACATCTAGCCCATCCCCCTGTACTGTCTCACCTGATCACAGCCTGCTCGCCTCTGATTTTCTTATCTGACTTTTTGCCCCTGTAGGCCTGTTTCCCCTTTGGACCTTCCCCCACTCTTATCCAGTTTCATGACTTTATCTCCTACCTCTTTGTCCTTTTTCACCTCTAGCTTTCCTCCCACTGTAACCCTGTCTTCCATTTTGCCCTTCCGTCTGGTGTTCTGCCATTGAGGCCTGTGTGAGATGGTGCTTGCACCTCTCACAACAAATATACGTTTCTTTATATCTGAGGTCACTACACTTTAAACCTATGTCACCCCTATGGCAGGCTCTTCAGTCCTGAGGGCAGGGTGCTTGGTTATAAGTGTGAGGGTGCACCTGCATGCAAAGGACACACCTACAAACCCTGGAGTCGATTCTCCTGGCTTTGTAAGTGCGGTCAGTAATTTTTAGACATATATTGGACACCAGTCGTTACGAGATGTCTAACTATATAGTGGCTGCCCAGTCATATTTGGTATCAAACATGTTGGAATCATATCCCAATGCAGATTCCAGTGTTGAAAGTATGATCCCATGTACTGGGGGGACTCCTTAGGGAACCCCCCTGTACTCCTGGTAACAGCCTTCAGGGTCTGCAAGCAAGCTAGTGCTGCTGCCGACCCCAGATATGATTCTGCCCTTCTGCTGCTGAGCCAAGCTTGAGCAGGGGAAGATAGAACAATAGGTTTCCTGTCACAGGGAGGTGTGACCACCTCCCAGACAGGACTTAGTGTATTGGGCTGGAGTAGGGGTGCTTACCAGTGCCATCAGTCTGCTTTGAATGGCACCTTTGGGGCCCTCCTTCCATACTCTAGTTTGAGCCAGTTCAGGGAGCCCTTGGCTTCCGCTCTGGTGCAAAACTGGACAAAAGACCTAGGAGTATTCTCTCCTCTGTCCAGCCCCTCCTCTGGGACGGACCCCCGAGATGTTTCAACCCTTTACTTAGTGTTCTTAAGGCTTACCTGTGGGTGGGTCCTTGGATTCATCTTGGGACTAGACTCAACCCTGAAATTACGTTGCTCTTCAATCGTCTGGACACTTGGACTTCGTTGGACTTCGACTGGAACTGAGACTGCACCAAGGAAGACTCCTGTTGCTCCTGGTCTTGCTGTTCTTAAATTCTTCTTCATCATCTGTATCTGTGCCTCTTCCAGGTTTTCAACAGACCTGTGGGCATCAAGGCCACCTGAGGAAATCTCCCTTGGAGTGAAGGAGTAACTTCTCTGCATCTGCAGGCACCGCAATGAAGCTAATTAGTCTGCTGCTCCTGTCGTCCTATGGACTTCCTGAGGCTCAGCAACACAGGTGGTGGTTCTGCAACTCCCTCGAGGCCTGACCTGTCCTCTTTGCAATTTTGAGGCCAGTATCCCTAATCAGAACCGCTGGGATCAATCGTCTGTAAACTGCATCGACTTGCCTTTGCCAAGGCTTGTTGGCTCTGCACTCCAGAGATCTTCAGGTTACAAGAAGCTCCAGCCTCCAGAAAAACTTCCCTCCAGGATCAGTATCCTCACCGCACCCTCTGCACCATGGGCCTTCATCTTTTGTAAGCCGCTCGAGGTCCTCTTGCGACTCCTGTACTTTTGGCCTGTGGGTGCTCCTGAGGGTCTTCTACTGCTTTAGTGGACTCCCCTCCTTGCTTAGGGCCTGCTCTGACTCTCTTGCTGTTGGTGAGTCCCTTGGACCTTGCTGGTCCCAACTTTGGTCCTTTTTCGTCTTCTCTGCCAGTTGCAGCTACCAAGGCTTGTTGGTGCTCCCGCTGGACACTGACCACCTAGTCACCGACATCCGATGTAGGACAGCTCGTGCATGGCTCCTGGTCCACCTCATCGCCTGGTGTTCACAGCTACAGCGAAATGGTCACCGTCAACTCTTCAAAACCTCCCGACATTGGTGGGCATAGGTCTCCGTGCCTCCTGGTCACCTCCGAGTGGCATAGTCTATGTCCCCTCTGCTTGCAGGTTCTTCACTTCCAGAATCCACCATTGGGTTCCACTTCTCCAGAGGCATCTTCTTTGAAGTTGTCCATTGTTGTCTAAGACAGGTTCTTTTTTATTTTTTTTATTTTTATTAGGACATCAGAACATACAAAATGTTACAAATTATACAATACCAAAATTAACTGAGATCCATATTTATACGTTTATCCCCCCCACCCCCCGCCCCGGTGGATCCCGACCAAATGAAATGATACAAAAAGAAAAGAAAAAGAAATTAGTCCTGAATTCCCCTAGCATTCCCCAGGATTAAATGTCTATTAATCCTCATCTTTATTTAACCATCTCGTTAAAGGTTCCCAGATCTTTAACCCCCTTACTCTAGCCCTGATTCCCCTTCTTCTAAATACCGAAATCTCCCATTTATAAATAGAAAGTAATTTCCCAAACCAAACATGTATAGAAGGTGGATTCTGATCAAGCCAGATACTGGCAAGACATAGCCGAAGTACTGCCATTGATATATAAACCAATTTCCGATCAGATTCCTCCATTTCCTGATTACTAATCCCTAATAATATAACCTGGGGGGTTAACACAATAGAGTATCCCAATATAGAATCGAGGCGTTGTTCAATTTGAATCAGCAGTTGGGAAAGACTTAGACAGGTAGCAAACATATGGATACTGTCCGCCGCCAGCAATCCACACCGAGAGCAATGTATCCCAGAAGTCCCGCCCCATCTATAGATTCGAGCCGGAGTAATATAAAGATTGCACCATGTCTTGAAGCACTGTACTTGCAAACTTGCTGATATACATGCTGTCTGACTAAACAGAAGGGAGTCTTCACACTCTCCCTGCCCTGCTTGTAACGTCACTTGCCACCTGTCAAGATGTTTGGACATATCATCCCCCATCCCTTTATTGATAAGTTTATAAAGCATAGACATTGTGGATCGACCCCCAAAATCAAATCTAATAAAGGAATTCTATTACAAGAAATTACCTTTTTAGTTAAAAATCCCTTATCTGCAGGTATTTAAAAAATAATTGTTCCCAATCCCAAATTTTTCCTTAATTGAATCAAAAGTAAATATTCCAGTGTCAGAAATTAGATCATCTATAAACAGAATTCCTTTCTTATTCCAATTTTTGAAATATGCATCCTGAAATATTTCGGGAGTAACTTATTATTATCGAGAGGGAGTATCTATGTATCCGACCAATCAAGAGCTTTTTCCGGACGACAGTCCAAACCCGGAACGCACCCAACAAAACCTTAAATTTTATCCTCTTGAAATAAGCATAGTCTATATGACGCATAAGGAGTCCTTTAGCTTCAACACCATAGATTAAACGATAAATAGATACTTCCCCAAACCCAAATTTTCCCCTCTCAACAGCTCAGCCATTTGTTTCAGAGCAGATGCCCAATAATAAATTTGAAAGTTTGGTACAGACCCCCCCGATCTCTAGTTAAAGTCATGTATTTAAGAGCCCTACGTGGGCGTTGTCCAGCCCATAAAAACCATGAAACTATTTGATTTAATTTAAAGAACCAAAATTTATTTATCTCTAGTGGAATTGCTCTGAAATAATAAAGAATTTTGGGTAAAAATATCATTTTGATTACGTTACTTCTCCCAATTAAGGTCAGATGTAAATTATTTATTCTTTGAGAATCAGCCTTTATTTTCTGTATCAGTGGTTTGAAATTAATATCTACAATATCTTCTACTTTAGAACTAATCTCTATACCCAGATATCTAGCACTTTGTGCTATTCGATGATCCTGTAGGATAATTTTATCATTTATTACAATCTGGGTTTTATGTTCATTAAGATGATATCCTGAGATTTTGCCGAATTGTATAGTTAGGATATTTATTTCCTCAAGAGCATGACTGGGAGCAGGTGTTATAATAGCCAGATCATCGGCGTATGCTAAAATTTTTACATCCCCTCTTTGGCATATACAGGTTGAATTCTTTGGTCTCCCAGAATTTTCCTGATCAAAGGATCAATATAGTTGGCGAATAATAATGGGGAACACGGGCAACCTTGTCTCGTCCCACGTGATATCTTAATTAACCCTGATGAAGCTCCCATCATCGCTGTTCTAACAGTAGGTTCTTTATACATACTTTGGATAGCTCTAATAAATCCTTTTCCTATACCGTTTTTTGCCATGACAGCCCATAAAAAAGGCCAGGAGACCCTATCGAATGCCTTTTCTGCATCCAGTAGAATTAAGGCCATAGGGTAACCTTGGTGTAATCAAAAAGGGCAATTGTCCGTCGGATATGATCAATAGTTTCCCGACCAGGAACAAAACCATGTTGTTGGGGAGATACCAACTTTTTAATAACCAGCGCTAACCTATTTGCGAAAATTTTTGAATAAATTTTCGTGTCACTATTAATCAATGTGATGGGCCTATATGATCCAGGATCAGTTGCAATTTTACCTTTCTTCAAAAATACAACAATTTTAGCTATCTTCCAAGAGTCCGGGGTAATTCACCACCTTGCACTATACTAAACATCTCAAACAGTAATGAAATCAGTTGCATCCGGAATCTTTTATAAAATTCACCTGGTAAAAAATCAGTACCAACCGCTTTACCCGCAGGAAGAGATTCTATAGCTATTTGTAATTCCTCCAATCTAATTGGAGCTTCTAGTATGGTTTGATCTTGAGAAGTCAGCTTCCCTAATGTAATCTCTTCAAGGTATCTCTCGATATCTTCTTGTACCCCACAGTTATCTTCGATATCTTGTGTATACAATTTTTGATAAAATTTTTGAAATGCCAAAAGTATTGTTTCTGGGTCATTGACTAAACCTATATCCGGATCCAAGATTTCAGTAATTCGTGTTTGTACCTCCTTTTCTCTGGCCCGAACTGCTAGCATATGACCCACCCTTTCATTACTTTCATAAAGATTGGATCGCCAGGCTAAATATCTTCCTGCTGATTTGATAAGTGAAATTTCAGTTATAGCGGATTTAGCAATTGTGATCCTTGTTTGTGCAGTTTCTGCATCCCCACCCTCAGATAAAACCTTGGCCAGATTAGTTTCAGCCTCCCCCAATGTATCATATAGTACATTAATTTTACTCTTCTCCTCTTTTTGGGTCTCCCAACCATATTTAATCGTTTCGCCCCTGATCCCAGCTTTCAGAGTATCCCAAACATTTTGAATACTTGTACTTCCCAAATTTTCCTCTATAAATTTAGGGATCATCTCTCCATATGATGAATGTAAGATCTATCATTTAGCAGAGCCCTAAAGTCCAACATGTTATTTGAGTTTTACGTTTAATATTAACTTCCAGTACTAGAGGGTTGTGATCGGACATTACTCTCGGAAATTTAGTGATTTTACTACCCTGAACCATACATTGGGAAGTAAAAAAGTAATCCAGTCTTGCATGGGTTCTATGTGGGGCAGAGAAATAAGTAAACCCTGGGTCATCTCGCTCTAGTTGTGCCCATACATCAATTAATCCATGAAGCTCCTTTAATTGGGACAGGGATTTATAAACTTTAATTTACCGCCCCTGATACCCTATCTCAGGATGGTTAGATATCGGGCAACTCAAGTTTATATTAAAGTCCCCACATAGAATGATTGGGAGTGGCCAGCCCACCAATTCTAAATTCAACCAATTAAACATCTCAGGATCATCTAATACCGGTCCATAAACCGAACATAATGTAAACGGGCAATTGTCAATTAAACATTGTAAAATTACCCATCTACCGAATTTATCCGTAAGAGATCGTGGAAAATTGGCAAGACCCCGTCGAGCAAATATTGCAACACCCCTGGTTCTAACATCTTGCATGGTCCATGAGATCAATTGATACCCATCAAAATTCATAATTTTACTTCTTCCTGCTTCTATATGGGTCTCTTGACGGCAGATAATATCAGCCTTCAAGATTCGAAAATCCTGATTTATCCTACGCCTTTTGACAGGATCATTTAATCCACAAATATTGATAGAAGCAATTCTAAGTTTCCCCATCAGAAATAAAAAACAAATCCGAGTATATTGACATCATTAAATTCAAGCATAGCACATCTAAAAAATCATAAACAATACCGTGCAAAATTCCCCTTATAGAATTTAGGATCCACCCCCCGCCCCCCCCCTTCCCCTCCTCACTAAGGCAAAATAGGTCCTCAGACCCTTGTGATGCCTCCTGCATTCCACTGTGCTCCCAGATCACTCCCCAACCTGTCTAAGAAACCAAAAAAAAAAAAAATACTAAGACCCAATAAGCAGTATACAAGCGTCTTTGACAAAGTTTGCAAACATATTCAGCCATCTATCAGTTCCTGCAAATAACTCTGCGCTTGAATCTCGGAGGTGAATAACCTAACCTTCCCTTGATAAATAATTTTCAAACGTGCAGGATTAATTAAATATGCTTCACAACCCTGTTTTTGAAAGGGGCTAATCATTTGCCGTAGCCGCCATCTTCTTTCCACCGTTGTATGGCAGAAATCCGGCCGTACAAAGAAGGTCTGCCCCTCGGCCGTTCTTTTAGCATCCGGTCTCGCTTTTTCGAATATTGCCTGACGCAATAGAAAATTCCCCAGAAAAATTAGAATAGCTCGAGGCTTGACATTTGAACCAGAGTTATTTTTTTTTTAACATCAAAGGGAATCTGTGTACGCGTTGAAGTTCAACTTCCCAATTCCAATGTGATAGTTCGGGAAAGGCAGTTTTAAAAAGTTTCAGCACGAACCCCCGTATATCATTCCCTCCAGCATTTTCTTCTATACCTAGCAGTCGTAGATTATTTCTTCGCTGCCTGTTTTCAGATTCTTCAAGTTTCCATAATATATCAGTCATCCTAGCATCATTTGCAGTAGTTTTTTGATCAGTGCTCTCTAGCCCGGCCTCTGGCCCCCCTACGCGCTCCTCCAAAGCAGTGGTTCGAGCTATTAATTCTGTACAGGCTTTCGTTGTCTTAAGTATTGCACCATGGATTTTTTTATTCGCAAGCTGTGCTCTTTTATGCTCTTGACGAGCCTCTATCTGCATAGATTTAAGTGTGGCATATATTAATCCCATAGAGGGAGTAGATTCTGTCTTATTGCCAGAAGCCCTTGAGTCTTTACACGGAAATACATTCGTGTTTCCTTCATCAGCTCCTGTATCCAACAAAGTGGCAGAATAATCCCATTGAAGATGTTCACTAGTATCAGATTGAAAACTTCCGCTCTCTAACCCATGAGCGCTCTTTCTCTTTGTGCGATTAACTGCCCTCTTCAGGGTATCCGTTGTTGTGGGGGCGCTATCACTATCATCCCCGGAAGCATCAAGCTCTGTGTTGTCGGGATCACTAACATTGGTATGATCCGATTCGTCGGTTAAAGAAAAGAAGTTTTCCACATCCAGTGTACCTAACATTTTATCTCCTGTCTCAGGTAAATCAGTGCTGTAATCTTTGGACTCTGCACATATTGCCATTTCCGTGTTATCATTCTGTCCTTGTTCTCTGAGTATCATTCCTTCCTGCCCCCTTTCGTTGGACCCAGCATTATAATCTTCACTCGGTAGAGCGTTCGAAGTGTCAAGGGCATTGAGAGCTTTGGGGATTTCAAGTATTACAGTCTCCAAAGGAGTATTGGGTAAAGCCTTTCTCGCATTGTCTACATCTCTTTCCCGCACTGGAGATTTATTTACCATCTTGTCCTTAAACGAGGGTTTGACCTGTCTGCTGCTTACCCCCTTTCCAGAGAACATCCCAGGCACCATCTGAATCTTCGGTCTTACAGCAGGATCAGCGAGACGCCGCTCGCCACTGAGACTTCTGTCAGCGTTCGCCGCCCCCTCCTGGCTGAACCTTCGAACAGCGTCTGATCCCCTTGGTGCAGCAGATTTCTTGAGCACAGGAAGGGTCTTGGTGCCGCTCGCTCCCTCCTTCACAACGGGTTTCCGTGGAGCCATCCCGCCTGATGTTGATCCCGGCTGAGAGTTCCCGGCAAACAATGCCTTCCCCGGCGGCAGGTATGTCCGGTTTCTGAATCGTTGTACTCCAAAGGTAAAGAGCGCCGCCGCTCGTCGCAAAAACGATTGAAAATATTGTCGAACGCTCATTCGGGCATCGGTTTGTCTTTTCTTCCCCTAGTCGCGATTCAAACGAGCATGGATTCCGCTAAGGGTTCACCAAACATGCAGAGCTGGCGGTCAGGGAGTGACTCTCGCAGTGGTCACGCAGCCGCCATCTTACCTCCAAGACCGTCTAAAACAGGTTCTGATGTCACTTTACCCCTATGCACTGGCTTCCCTGATGTAGGTAACCTGGTTCCCGGGACATCCACAGGTTGTGTGGCTCTCCAACCTTCTGCCTTTCAAAGGGTTTCTTCGGGGTCCTCTGGGAAGGGTCCTTCTTCAAAACTGAAACTGCGACTTCTCCATTGACTTCCATTGGGCACGCGGCTGTGTTTCCACTCTGCACACAGTCTCCGTGGAGTTCCTGGGTGCTTGGATGGTTCCTTGTGTCCTCGGCTCCTCTGGGTATTCTGGTCCAAAGTCCATTCTCCTTTACAGTTCGCATTCCTCTTTCTTAATATATGGTTTGGTCTCCCCCTGGAGACCACTGTATTTTGTGCTACCTACATGACTGATTTTGAAGTATTTTTGTGTGTTGCGTTGATATACCAATGTGATAGTGATGTTGTGTTGTAATAAATAGACTTATTTTGGCTAAACACTGTGTGGTTTCTCTTCATCTAACTTACACTACAGATTAAGCTAGTAAAACAAGCTGCTTAACATTCCTTCAAGAAAAGCCTGAAGGCTGCTCTCTACAGCTACCACTTTGAGAGCTTTCTATGGTTATCAAAGACCACTAAATTCACCATAAGGGTTGCCTGGATTAGTGCAAGGTGCACCATTTGAATAAGTGTGCACCATATACTAAGCCAAACTCCTACATTGCCCCTCTACACCATAGAGCTGTCTCTTGTCTCCTCTAGTTCCACTTTCCCCACTGCCCTATCGCACCTCAAGCGACCTGTTGTCCTGGGTCATGTCTTGCCATACCCCTCTTTCATTTCCATGCCTCCTCTGGCCTACTCCTCACTATACTTTCACCTCTTGATCCCCGGCAATTCTACCTCATGTAGACTAACTCCTTCCTTCCATCCATCCATCTCACACCTGCTACACCTTCTCTCTGAAGCCCCATGTATCCTCTAGCCCCCTTCCTCCAGTAAAACAGTTGTACACTACCCCCATCGCCCTGTTCACTCAGGCTCCATTAGTCCACCTGCCCCATCTTACATCTGCCATTAGCCCCCCTGCTCAAACTCACCTCCATCTACCCTGCCACCCCATAACCCCTCTCGACCCCTTACCTCCATTCTGTACCATTTGAACTCTGGACATTTACCCCAGGCAGTCTTCCTTCCCATGTTAGCCGTATGTGTATTCTGGTAGCACCCAATAACCTTTTATCTCCACTGGCCAATCTCCTCCTCTGCATTGTCACACCTCTTTCCCTCATTCCTCCGCTACCTACTGTCTTCTGTGGCCCAACTCCACAAATCTGTCCCACCTCTGCCCCCTCCTCTCTTTATGATATGACTCTCTGGTCCTCCTTCCATCGTAACAATTGTTGCACCTCTGACACAACATTGCCTCGTCATATCCCTGCCTCCCCACTCCCACTACCCTGCCTCACCAATAACCTCCCTCTTCTGCCTTGCCCCATCTCCCTTCTTGATCCCTTTTTCTGCTGTCCCTTTTCACATCAGACCTGTCAAGGCTTGCAGTATCCTTTCACCTCTGGGCTCTTCACCTTTTACCCATGTATCTACCCTGATCATACCCAATAACCCCATTTCACTCTACCCTATCCCCCAGCTGTCCTGTTACACCTCCTGCTTCACTCTGTCTCACTGCCCCGTCTCTTCTGACCCAAGACTTTGCACTGTCCTGTCTCATCTCTGACCTCCCTCCAATACTGTTCCATCTAACTTCTGCCCCCTCACTCCTGCTGCCTTGTCTTACATCTAGCTATTCTCCCCACACTGTCTTCTGTTTTCTCTTGCTCCCTGTAGATCCATTTCACCTGTGCTCCATCCCTCTGTAACACTATTCTTCCTCTGGTCTGACTTCCCCATTGCCTTGTTCACATTCTGGAACCATGCATTCCGGTCTCCTCTCTTACTCTCTCCTTCTACAGTCCTGTATCACATCTGCCCACCTTCCCTTTGCCCCATTTTGCCTCTGTTAGACCTAGCACCTTGGTGTGCTTGCCCCTAACTTTTTGCCTTCAGACCTCCTGTTTTTACTGACTTCATTTTTGCTGGCCTTAGGACTCTGCGCACTTTACCACTGCTAGCCAGTGCTAAAGTGCGTTTGCTCTCTGCTCAAAACATGATCACATTGGCTTATCCCCAATTGGCATATTTAATTTACTTATAAGTCCCTAGTAAAGTGGTACTACATGTTCCCGGGGACAATGAATAAAATGCTACTAGTAGGCCTGCATCACTGATTGTGCCACCCACTGTCACATGTCCCATGCAGGCCCATTTTCATTTTCCCTATGATAGCCTGAGCACGTTGCAGGCTGCACTCAGCTTTGCGCACATTACTATACAAACGTATTTTGCTTTGTGCCACGCTGTACTTTCACACAGAACCTGCCACTGTTTTTGCGTTCTGTTCTTTCCTGGGATTTAGTCTGAACACCGTAGACAAGGTCAAACAACAATGCCCCTTGTTATTCTGTTCTGGTCAGGTTATAGCACCTAGACAAAACACACAAATGCAGCTGTTGTTTGGGAACACGTACATTTTGTCATTTAGGTATGCACAAACATGCAGTATTGTATTGTGTTTGCATTTATATAGCGCTTACTACCCCTTACGAGGCGTCGAAGCGCTTTTTCGGCGAGAAGCATGCTACTCCGGAACCCAAGAAGGATTAGTGTTGAATTAGTATAGTGAAATATGAAAGTAATTTGAGTGGTGGATAGGTTAGTCAGTTATTTGGATTCAGAAGGATAGCGGAGGGATAGAAGAGGGAAAAAGGTTTGCACTTATATAGCGCTTGTTACCCCTGATGGGGTGTTGAAGCACTTTTTTTGGCGAGTAGCACGCTACTCCAGAACCCATAAAGGATTAGCGGTGAATTAGTATAGTTAAATATGAAAGTAATTTGAGTGGTGGATATTAGTCAGTTATTTGGATTGAGAAGGATAGCGGAGGGATAGAAGAGAGAAAAAAGGTTTGCATTTATATGGCGCTTGTTACCCCTAATGGGGTGTTGAAGCACTTTCTTGGTGAGTAGCACGCTACTCCAGAACCCATAAGGATTAGTGGTGAATTAGTATAGTGAAATATGAAAGTAATTGGAGTGGTGGATCATATGTTAGTCGGTTATTTGGATTGAGAAGGGTAGCAGAGGGATAGAAGAGGGACAGAGGTTTGCATATATATATAGTGCTTGTTTCCCCTGATGTGGTGTTGAAGCGCTGTTTCGGCGAGTAGCATGCTACTCCAGAACCCATAAAGGATTAGTGGCGAATTAGTATAGTGAAATATGAAAGTAATTTGAGTGGTGGATATTAGTCAGTTATTTGGATTGAGAAGGATAGCGGAGGGATAGAAGAGGGGAAAAGGGTTGCATTTATATAGTGCTTGCTACCCCT
The DNA here is from genome assembly GCA_963921515.1 of Calotriton arnoldi. NCBI lineage: Eukaryota > Metazoa > Chordata > Amphibia > Caudata > Salamandridae > Calotriton > Calotriton arnoldi. The sequence continues at coordinate 693,605 of CAWUFW010004710.1, forward strand.
AATGAGGTGTTGAAGTGCTTTTTTTCGGCGAGTAGCACGCTACTCGGAACCCATAAAGGATTAGTGGTGAATTAGTATAGTGACATATGAAATTTGATAAGTGGACATGTTAGTCTGTTATTTTGATTGAAAAGGATAGTGGAGGGATAGAAGAGTGAAGGATTTAATTTTTTTTTTTTTTGGGACGTCATAGTAGTAGTGTGAGGCTTGGGATGAGTAAAAAGGGATGTGGAGGGGAAGAGTCAGAGGGAAGAGTTTAGAAAGGCTTGTTTTGGGGGATCAGTATAGTAAAAGAGGTGACAGATGGTGCAAGGAGGGGTAGAGTAGGGGAGAGTCTAGAAAGGGCTATTTTGGGGGTCATAGTAGTGGTATGGGGTTTGAGATGAATGAGAGAGTGGATGTAGAGGATATATTGATAGAGGTATAGGGTGAGAAATAGGGTAGTGCATTAGAAAGAGTAGTAGAGAGAGGTTTGAGATGAGTCAGAGAGTTGAGGTAGAATATATATTGAGAGCGGTATAGGGTGAGAAATAGGGTAGTGCATTGGATATGCTGAATTAGAAGAAAGTAATAAATATATAGATCCATAAGTACATGGAAAGTTTATAGATGCATAAAGGAAGTAAGTGCATGTAGATTAAAGATATTGATAGAGGTATAGGGTGAGAAATAGGGTAGTGCATTGAATATGTTTTTTTTTTTGGGGAGGAAAGTAATAATTACATAGATCCAAGTACATGGAAGGTATATAGATGCATAAAGGAAGTAAGTATAAGTAGATTAAAGATGCATTCAATAAACTCTGGTTTTCAAGTGTTGTACTAAAAAATGTATTTATTTTTTCTTTTTTTTTTTAAACATAATTATTCGACATGTTTATACAAAGCAATACACATATATAGGTACCTATCTATAGTACAAATAAATGCTTATATACAGAGGGATATGGTGAATATTTCTGTTTGCGTATGGTGCTTATGTGGGGAAGAGCCAATTCTTGAGTAGTTTTCTGAAGATAAGGTGGTTGTCGGGGGATCTTATGTTGGGGGTAAAGAGTTCCATATTTTGGCTGCTTGAACAGAGAAGGATGTGCCACCCATGGTTTTGTTCTAGTATCTTGGGCTTTTGAGGCGAGGTGCCACTCTAGAGCGGAGGTTCCTATGATGAATGTGTTTGGGGATTTTATTCCTGATGAAGAGCTGTCCCATTCCATGTATCGCTTTGTGGGTGATACAAAGCAGCTTGAATGTGGATCTTCTGGCAACCGGTAACCAATGTGGGGCTTTCAAGGCAGGGGAGATGTGGTCTCGCGGTTTGATATGCAAGAGTAGTCTGGCAGCCGAGTTCTGAATCTGTTGTAGTCTTTTCATAGTCGTTAAAGGTGATCCGTGGTAGAGGCTATTGGCGTAATCGAGTTTGGACAGAACAAGGGAGATGGTAGCTTGGACCTTGTGTGGAAATCCCAAATGGGGGCAGATTCGTCGCAGAGTTTTTATAGTAACAAAGCTTGATCTTGCTAGTTTCTCCACTTGGGCATTCAGCGACAGCTTGGCGTCCATGGTCAGTCAGAGGTTTCTTACTTCCTTCGATACTTTAGGCGGTGATCCCAGTTTATCAGGCCAGGCGGCAAGCAGGTCATAATGTTTCCAATCGCCACACATGAGTATTTCCGTTTTGGAAGCATTCAATTTGAGATGGCTCCACATCATCCTTTGATCCACAGCTCTGAGATAACTGAAAATTGGCGAGTTTCCAATGTCAGTGAGATTTTTCATGGAAGTGATCATGAATACACCTGAGATGTAGAACTTTCATCTGTGCATGCTAAGGTACGGGGTTTGCTGCAAACACCCAGAGATCTTTTGATATATAAGCACTTTGATTCTGTAGAAGGGGAGGCGGGTTAGTCTATCCTGTCAAATATTATGACAGCTCCTTTTATGATTTATGGATTGCTTACTATGCTGACTGTATTTGTGTTAGGCATCTTCTTACTTATTGTGGCACATATACTGCATACTAGAGCACGATAGTTAAAATAAATATTTTAAACTTTTCTCGTGTCTCTGTCAGATCTTATTGTGGGCTAGTGCAAGTGTAAGAGCGAAAGTGTGTGTCCCTTTACCCCGGTTCCTGAGAGGGTTGGGAGTGTTGTGTTCTGGAGTGGCTAATCACTTATTGCTCTGTGAGGGAGTAGGAGGGCAAGTAAGACACTATAGCTAGTTGGTCCCACCCTCATGGGTCCTAAGGTGTTAGGATGACCCAGTCCCTGCCTACTAAGGTTCTGTGGTCCTAAGCATAGTTCTGTGCCTCCGCAGAATCCCTGCAACACCACTTAAGTGGCCCTTTAAACATTTATCAGGCCTACAATTGCAGTTTCTGTGTGTGCAGTCGACCAGACGTTTAAGTTTTACATGTCCTGGTGGTGAAATCCCTTAAATTTGTTTGCCTATCTCTCCCATAGGATAACATTGGAGTTGCCTTATTACATTTTATAAGTGTAATTTATAAATGGGAAGAGATGAGCAGTACATATCTGGTGTATCTGGAATCTTAATTTAAAATCCTAACTCATGGTGAAATCAGATTTTAAATTATAATTCAGAAAATGCCACTTTTAGAAACTTGGCATTTTCTTGTCTTAGCTATTTGGTGCCTGCAGCCTTTTTCTGGGTCACATGACTGGGTGTGGGTGACAGTTGGGCTTTTGTGTATTCCTTCTAGACAGCCACAAACAATGAAGCTTAGGTCTGACTGGGTGTGCCATAACTGTCAGGATGGGAGGGAGGAGCTGGGCACACCCCACTTACACTTGAATAGAATGTGTCCTGCCTCCACACAAAGGCTGCATACCCCCTCTAGTTAGTCTGGAGCCAAGGCCAGGAAGGCAGGGCATCTATGCACATCAAAGGCATGCTTCTAGAAGCTTCTTCCCACTTCAAAAGCACATTTATGTATAAAAGAAGGACCTCAGACACCAACTCGTCAGTAGACTTCTGGACCTATGGATACTCTGCCAGGAAGAAGGACTTCTGTGCTGCTACAAGGCCTGCCACTCTGCAGGACTGCTACTCTAAAGGCACTGCTGCCCTGCTATGCGGACCTGCTGCCTGCTGCCTGCTGCCCTCTTGCCTGGGGAAGAAGGACTAGACCTACAACTTCATCTTGAACCCAGGAACCCAGAGTGACTCAAAGGGCTAGTCTGCTGGCCCTCTGATCTGAGTCTCAGGGACATAAAATGCTCCAGACCAGTGCCTGGACCCAGCTGCAGCGAATTCATGACTCCCAAGTGGTGTCCCTCAGGTCCTGGGTCCTTGGTGTGGCTCACAAGCTCTTGAAATTAAGCTTTGGGATCTTCGTGACTGTGAGCAGGCCCGTTCCCTCCATAACAGTGCCACTCGCACCGAAGCCAGCACGAACCGCTGCCAGCGTGTCTCTTCACACAGCAGCATTGACAACCAGAGGGGGACCACCAATGCGAAGTTCTAGTCTGCCTGTCTACGACGTGCAGCTTGCTCTTCGTACCATGCTGGCTGGTGCCCGCAACGCTCTTTTTGCTCCTCCCGACCCTCTCTAATCAATCAGGACTCTTGCCACAAAGTTTGAGAAGGTAAAGCTTCCGCTGGACTAATCTGGGACTGTATCCGACATGCGCTCCATCGTGGTCGGCCTGAACTTTTGACTTTGACCTGTCCAGCGCAACCAGATAGCTGCGGTTGGTGCTTTCTGCTTTTAGGCGCTATAGTATAGTTTACACTTTCAAAATCCTAACTTTGGTTCTACTGATTGGAATTTTGTTGTTTTGGTTATGTTTTATTTATTAGATAAAGCTCTAAGGGCCAGATGTAGTAAGAAAGCATTTTGCGATTTCCTAATTGTGAATCCTTAAAATTCGCAATTCGGAAGTTGCAAAACGGTATGTATGAAAGTGTGTTGAACAGTTTCTACGATTCCTAGAGGGTCGCAAATGACCTACCTCATGAATATTAATGAGGTAATTTGCAATTTGCGACTCATTAGTAATCGCAAAAATCATAGGGATGGTGGCCTGCTGAGGTCAGCAGACCACCATGTCTGTGATTGCTTTTAAATAAAATAATACTTTTTTTTGTAAAGCAGCCCATTTTCCTTAAAGGAAAACAGGATGCTTTACAAAAATAAAAATTAAAAGTTTTACTTTCATTTTGTAAGAGCAGGCAGTGGTTCATGGGACCACTGCCTACTCTTGAAAAAGGTTTTTACATACATTTACAGAGGGAAAGGGGTTTCTTGGGGACCCCTTCCAGGTATCGAATGGGTTACCACCAACTTGAAGTTCATTCATTCATTCATACATACCGCTGTGATTCGGTATTTGGAAGGGACACCCTAAACACACCCCTTCCAAATACCGAATCGCAAACCCATTTTGTAATTTGGTAAGAGGTTACCGAATCGCAGAATAGGGTTTGAGACACAGGAAAATCCTTTTTTGCGTTCGCAAAATCGGCCTGTTTGAGAATGCAAAATAGCATTCATGTACATGTGGCCCTATATTTCTAACCTAGTGTAAGATCTTTTTGTGTGGTGGTTTCACTGTTTTACTGTTTGAAGTGTGGCACAAATATTTTACACATTGCCTCTAAGTTAAGCCTGACTGCTCTGTGCCAAGCTACCAGGGGGTTGAGCACAGGTTAATTTGGGGTTTGCTCATGCCTTACGCTGACTAGGACTGTGGCTGCTAATTGACTAGGGCTCACAACCCAAACAACAACCCAATTTCTAGCATTGGCGATCAGCGGTGAGAATCGGGACTTGCGTTTGTACAGTGCCATACAGTGATTTGGTGTACATACCATCCCATTACTTACCCTCAGAAATGGGGATCCCTCCCAGTGCAGGAAGGAGGGTATCCTCTCACAAACTGTCCCCAGAGGAACAGGTGGAAATGAAAAAGAGAGAGAGTGCAGGCCGTAAAGGAGAAAAGGGCTGAGAGGGCCTTGGAGGAAAATAATCTGGCCATGGAGAAAAAGAGACTGGCCATGGAAAAAAAGAAAATATTGTTAGCTCATGAGAGGAGACTTAGGGAGCTGGACATCAAGGTCAGACTGGCAGAGTCCAGCAGTAATGGTGGTAGCGTACCTGCAGTGCCCTCTGAAGATAAGAGGGTCCATATTCCTAAAGGTCTGGTGCCTGACTTTATTGTGGGAGACGATAATGACAAGTGGTTGGAGGCTTATGAGATTGCCTTGCAGATGCACAAGATCCCTGAGCAGGATTGGGGGCTAGTCTGTGGAGGCATATCCCTAGTGAAGGGAGGGACATTTTACTGGCCCTAGAGAAGGGAGACAGGCTAATTTATCTATCATGAAGGAAGACCTTGTCAGTAAGTATGGTCTGACCCCATTGAAGTATAGGCAAAAGTTCAGGGACAGTCAGAAACTGGCCCAACAGACCTGGGTGGATTGTGTGGATTCCATTTGCAAGGCACATGATGGTTGGGGAAGGGCGGTGAAGTAAAATATTATCAGGGACTGTTAAAGTTGATTGCAAAGGAGCACATGTTCATTCTTTGTTTTGCAGATCTGTGCCAACACTTGATTGATAGTAAGCTCACTGACCCCAGGGAGATTGCTAAGGAGGCAGAACGCTGGGTCAGCACCAGAGCCCAAAGAAGGTACCTAGCGGGGAACACCACAAGGGTGGGCAGGTTCCCCATCAAAAGAAGGAGGCCGGAGATAAACGTAAACACAAGGAGTTCTCTAAGGGGCCCCAAATTAGTTCCCCGGGTTAGGACTCCCATCCTCCAACTGAGAAAAAGAAGAGATGGCTCCCTGACAGTAAGTCTTCAGGGATGGCACCCTTCAAGTGTTATGAGTGACAATATTAAGGGCACTTCAAGGGGGATGCCATGTGTCCCAAGTGGCCACAGCCCCTCACTGGTGGGCAGTCACTGGGGTTAGCTAGTGTAGCGCTTGGGGAGGATGTTGTCCTAGGTAGTGGGTGGGACAGTGTAGAGGTTACCCCGGTGTTCCTGGGAGATGGAGATATGGCACAGAGAACTCACATGCCTAGTAATACTAGGAAATACAGGCAGTAGGTCATCATCAATGGGCAGAGGGTGCAGGCTCTGAGAGATACTGGAGCCAGCATGACAACCGTCACATGTCATCTGGTGACCTCAGAGCAGGTAGTCCCTAATGCATTCAGCCAAGTTGTTGCAGCTGACAACCACGAGAGTCACGATCCAGTGGCTCTGGTTCCCTTTGAGTGGGGGGCCTCAGGTTCCATGAGGGTAGCTATGAGTCTAACTATGCATGTGCTGGCATAGGTTTAGGGTGCCAGTGGCAGAGTGCAAAGCTGAAAATAGACTTAAGGCTAGTAGGATGGCACAGAGTTTGAGAGGTTTAAAGAGCCCAGTCACAGCCCTGGACACGCATTCGCTGCGAAGGTGTTGCCGCAGACCCCCTGCGGGCAGGAATACCTCGGCCCCTCCTTTCCAGGTACTCCGCTGCTTCCAGGAGGAGGACTAAGACAGAGTTAATCTCCATGCCTTTCACCAGGTAGGTCGTGGGAAACCACTGCGTTAGCACCCAAATTGTAATATGAGCACAGGTTAAGGTGCCCTCGCCCCTCTACCAGGTGGAAAGGTGGCTTCTGCACAGGCTCGGGGATGGCTACTGCTGAGCATGTGCTTGTTACAGTAACACACGCCAGCCACCTGAGCAGCTCCCCATCGTGACTCATAACTAAGGCTCCCTGTTTTCCATTTTGATTGTTTTTTTCAGATAAATACAGACAGAAAACAATGTGTTTTCTTTCTGCATTTATTTTTAAAAGTGGATAAATAGAGAAAATTGTGCTTAGTTTAAGTGACTCTCCATGGTGTCTTTCATGAATTGTAGCCCAACAGCTAAGCAGATGGACAGCCTGAGAAATTAAAAAACAGGATGACATTTCTTTAAATAATGGCATATGTCAACATACATTTGTGGTGTAATGCTAATATTTAGTGGATGTATTGTTACACAGTATTTGGCAGCTTAAATCGCTAAATCACGACAGACATCAAAGTATGAGTGTGTGTCTATCAGTTAAATAAATATGGAAATGTACAGTTTTACAACTTCATTTATACACAAAACACAAAATAAATATGAATAAATACAGATAAAATGACCAAAAAATAAATATGGATAAATACAGACAGAAATGTTAAAAAAATAAATACCATAAACCCGGGAGCCCTACTCATAACTTCATTACATTTCACAGCTGGTGACTCAGTAACTTTACCAACACAATTGTGCTCACACCTCTCAGCCAGCAAATGGTGTGAATCGTCGAATCAATAAATTGTGACCACCTGTGTGCTTATCTCTTCATTCACCTAATCACTTTTTGTTTTTATACACATCACAATGCCTCATTTAGCGCACGTCAAAGCACTCTACAACATAGCATCAAATGAACATAGACAAAACAGAGATTATTGCACAAGCTGAGTGTAATTCTAGGTGCAAGGTACTATATTTGTACTATATAACCAATTCAGGAAGATGCTTACTCTGTAGATACACACTGTGCCCTTGTGCATTGCCCAGGGTGCATCTGTCAGACCTCATTATTTGAAAAAACTCTGTGACAGGTAGAGTGCCGTTCACCTGTTCTAATGGGAATTCTTTTAAATATTTCCTTAATTAACAGTGGAGTGGCCAGAGCCGATACAGATTCCAGTGAGCGCTACACAAGAATGGTCACTCACTCATTCATTCACTCCCCCGTTCATGTTTAAACAGGAAGTAATAGAGAAGGTCTCCTTTGGAAACAAGTCATAAATTGCCTCGAATCGCTCGTATGTAGATTGTTGAGGCGCTTGCCCACTTTAGATTGGATTTATAACACTGTGCAACAAAAGTGCTTAGTCGCCTCATCAGTGGCTTGGAACACTATGTAAATGCAATTACAAAAGAGTGCAAAACAATGTCACATTTGGCGTGGATCTGCAAATCGCCAGTTTGCTACTAGCAGCTACCAACCACCGTCCAAGTCAGTCTTTTACCTTCCAGCCCTGCAGCCCCTTTAGCTTAAAGGAGGTGAACATTAATGTAATGCTGTCAAAGGCCAGCACCCTAAATAACATGGGTAACGTGAAAAGAGTGTAACTTTCAAAACCTGTGCAAAAGCTCTAATGCCGAATGCAAAGCAAGTAAGGCCGCAGGGGTAGACATGTCAAGAATGCCTATGTGCGACTTTATTAAGGAAGAGGCTGCCATCTAATGGATTTTTATATGTATGTTTATCCGTTTGCTATTACAAGGCCTCCATTTAGAAGTCATTGGACCAGTGGTTTGTGTGTGGTAACTTAGGAAATACATTAAAACACAAAGCTGCTGCCCTACTGTGTCGATGACAGGAAAATGGCTCCCAGGTAAGCAGCTGCTAAAACAATTCATTTGATGGAGAATAAATCCCTAGAAGAGGAGGAGGTGCTATCAACTGCACTGTCATCACACTGACAGTGCTCAGGTGCATCAACCTCACCAACGGTGCTGGTCACTCAGACTCTGGACGGGAATTCCACCGCTCGCGGAACTCCACGGTATCTCGCAAAGTTTTTAGGTAACTCGGCGGAATTCCATGAAATAAAACTCTGCGAGTTCTGCCCACCCCTACTCAGAAGGACCTTGAAGAATGGCCTAGGTGCCTGCCAAAATAAGGAAGGCCTAGGGACACAGGAAACCTGCTCCTGAAACTCCAACAGTTCAGGAGGAGGCGGACCCCGAGGGTGACACCCGAAGTCTACAGACGACGATGTCACCCTGGGGAACCCACCTGAGCTGGCCAACTGGCAGAAATGAGGGGGTCCCACCTGGGAGGAGTTCTGCAAGGCGCAGAGGGAATGCTCTACTCTTGTGGGCCTATGGCAGCAGGCCAGGGCCAAGGCAATGGACGACACCTCTGGTAATCACCTGATTTACTGGGAAAATGGTCTCTTGTATAGTGAGCCTAAGCTTCCTGAGCCCGGTGCAACCAGTGTGTTGGTTGTACTCCAGTGCTACAGGTCCTTTCTACTGGAGTTGGCTCATGATATACCCCTGACAGGTCATTTGGGGCAGAACAAGACATTTGACAGGCTTGTCAAGCACTTTTTTTGGTCTCAACTGAGGAGGGTCTTAGATATGTTCTGCAGGTCCTGCCCGACCTGCCAGGCCAGTGGCAAACCAGGAGGGAAGTATAAGTTTCCACTTCAACCCTTTTCTGTCATTGGCACCCCCTTTGAAAGGATGGGCATCAACATTGTTGGGCCTCTGGACCCCAAGATTGCGATAAGCAACAGGTTCATCATGGTCTTGGTAGACCATGTCGCCTGGTACCAGGAGGCTATCCCTCTGAGAACAGTGACTGCATCACCAGTGGCCAGGGCACTGATGGGGATTTTTACCCGTGTGGGATTCCCCAAGGAGGTGATGTCAGACTGTAGTACCAACTTCATGTCAGGGTATATGAAAGCCATGTGGAAGGAGTGTTGGGTAACGTACATGTTATCCACTCCTTACCACCCTTAAACTAATGGGGTTGTTGAGAGGTTCAACAGAACCCTAAAAGGAATGATAATGGGCCTATCAGATCCCATGAGGCATAAGTGGGATGTCCTCCTGCAATACCTTTTATTTGCCTACAGGGAGGGACCGCTGGAGGGGGTTGGCTTCAGCCCCTTTGAAATTCTGTATGGCCACCCTGTGAAAGGACCTCTCAGTCTGGTGAAGGAGGGCTGGAAGAATGCTCACAAGAAGGCCCCCCTAGTATGTGGTCAGCTATATGCTGGCACCCCATAACCAGGTGAAGCGCTTCTGGAAGCAAGTGAAGGAAAATCTAGAAGCCAGCAAGATGGACATGAAAAGGCGGTATGACCAGAATGCAACCCTGTTCGAGTTTCAGCCAGGCCAAAAAGTGTAGGTTACGGAGCCTGTGGAGCCCAGGGCCCTACAAGACCACTTGTCAGGTCTTATGAGGCGCAAGAGTGATGCCACCTACTTGGTGGACCTCAAGACTCTCAGGAACCCTTTAAGGGTCCTACATGTCAATCACCTCAAACCCCACTTCAACAGGTCTGAGTTAACCATGCTCCTAGTCATGGATGATGGGTTGGAAAAAGAGAGTGAACCTCTCCCTGAAGTCCTTTCTTCCAAGGAGTATGATGGGTCAGTGGAGGGTGTCAGACTCTCCCCTACACTGACTTTAGACCAACAGAGAGACTGTCACCAGTTGTTGGGGCAGTCTGCCACCTTATTCTCCCTTACCCCAGAACTCACTACATGGCGTACCAATGGTATTGGCACTGGGGACTGCACACTTGTGAAGAGCAAAATGTACAGGTTGTCTGATAAGGTGAGAGCTAGAATTAAGGCAGAGGTCTCCAAGATGCTGGAGTTAGGGGTTATTGAGCCTTCAAACAGCTCTTGGTTCAGTCCAGTGGCGTTGGAACCAAGGCTGCTCCTCCAGGTGTCACTTCAGAACCCTAAAAGGCATGAAAATGGGCCTATCAGATCCCATGAGGCAGAAGTGGGACATACTCCTGCCATGCCTTTTATTTGCTTACAGGGAGGGACCGCAAAAGGGGGTTGGCTTCAGCCCCTTTGAACGTCTGTATGGGCACCCTGTGAGAGGACCTCTCACTCTGGTGCAGGAGGGCTGGAAGAAAGCTCCTAGGAAGGCCCCCCAGGATGTGGTCAGCTATATGCTGGCCCCCCATAACCAGATGAAGCGCTTCTGGAAGCAAGTGAAGGAAAATCTAGAAGCCAGCAAAGAGTACATGAAATGGCAGTATGACCAAAATGTCACCCTGGTCGATTTTCAGACTGGCCAAAAGTGTGGGTTATGGAGCCTGTGGAGCCCAGGGCCCTACAAGACCACTAGTCAAGGTCTTATGAGGTGAACGAGTGCAAGAGTGATGTCACCTACTTGGTGGACCTCAAGACTCCCAGGAACCCTTCAAGGGTCCTATATGTCAATCACCTCAAACCCCCCTTCAACAGGTCTGAGTTAACCATGCTCCTAGTCATGGATGATGGGGTGGAAGAGGAGAGTGAACTTCTCTTCGAACTCCTTTCTTCCAAGGAACAGGATGGGTCAGTGGAGGGTGTCAGACTCTCCGCTACACTGACTCTAGACCAACAGAGAGACTGTCATAAGTTGTTGTGGCATTCTCCCTCTTTATTCCCCCTTACCCCAGAACTCACTACATGGTGCACCAATCATATTGACACTGGGGACAGCACACTTGTGAAGAGCAAAATTTAAAGGTTGTCTGATATGGTGAGAGCCAGCATTAAGAAGGAGGTCTCCAATATGCTAGAACTAGGGGTTATTGAGCCTTCAAACAGTCCTTGGACCAGCCCAGTGGTGGTGGTCCCAAAAGCACTCCTCCAGGTGTTACTCCAGAAGAACAAGTTACTTACCTTCGGTAACGCTTTTTCTGGTGGATACAGTATCTGCCTGTGATTCCTCACCTTTTGAATACCCCTGCTCCAGCATTTCCGCAGAAATTCTTTTCCTAGCTCTCCCACGTCGACGAGGACGTCATAATAGCACGGCTCCGCTCGAGACTCCGTATGACGTCATCGGAGCCATAAGAAGACCTCGTCGGCGTGCTGACGTCAGTTCCACCCATTTTTTCCATGCCCTCGAGGCAAACGGGCGGACCGACAACATTTTCACAAGTATACATTGTATACATAATATATATATATGAATGCAAATATACACAGAATATACAATAACATAATGAAAAATGCCAACCAAACAAAGCATTTTCCTGAAAAGAACTGTAAGCATGAAAAATACTTTTTTTTTTTTAAACATCAAAGTCAAACCGTTAAAACATTTTTGGTAGAAACAGGAGGACAACGGGGAGGCGGGTGGGTCAGTGAGGAATCCACAGGCAGATACTGTATCCACCAGAAAAAACGTTACCGAAGGTAAGTAACTTGTTCTTCTGATGGATACATCTGCCTGTGTATTCCTCACCTTTTGAATAGAATCCCCAAGCCGTACCTCTCCCGGAGGAGGGTGTCCACCTGACTATTCCCCCAAAAATCTTGCAGGACAGAGCGTGCAAAATGGCCATCCCTCCTAACCTCGGAATACAAGCAGTAATGCTTCGCAAAGGTGTGGAGGGAGGCCCAAGTTGCCGCCTTACAAATATCAACAACAGGAACACCTCAAGCCAAAGCAGAAGAAGAGGACTTAGCTCTGGTAGAATGAGCTCTGATACCTTCAGGCGGCTCCTTCTTGGCCAGGGCATAGCAGATCTTGATACACAAGATGATCCACCTGGAGAGAGTTCTCTTCTGGACAGCCTTTCCTTTCATCCGACCAATGTAGCCCACGAAGAGCTGATCATCCAGCCTTATATCCCTGGTCCTGTGCAGGTAAAAACTGACCGCCCTCTTGGGGTCCAGGCGATGAAGTCTCTCCTCCTCCTCCTTAGAAGGGTGAGGGGAAGGATAGAAGGTAGGTAAGGTAATGGACTGTCCTAAATGAAAAGGAGTAACCACCTTGGGAAGGAAAGCAGCCCTGGTCCTAAGAACCATCTTTTCTGCATGAATGGTCAAGAAAGGAGGTTTAGAGCTAAGAGCCTGCAGCTCACTTACCCTCCTGGCCGAGGTAATAGCGATCAGAAAGACCGTTTTGAAAGAAAGAAGCCTCAACGGACAACTATGAAGAGGCTCAAATGGTGAACCCATCAGAAAGGTAAGAACAAGATTTAAATCCCACTGAGGCATAATGAAAGGAGTGGGATTAAACATATTAATGAGGCCCTTAATGAACCTCATAACTGACAAAGCCAACAAATAACCTTTAACTGTAGCCACAGAACAACCCTGCTGTGCCAAAGAGAGAGAGAAACTTAACAGGTCCAATAAACGTGCCTTTAAAGGTTCAATGGACCTCTCTCCACACCACTTCACAACTTTGGACCACCGGGAAGAGTAAATAGACTTGGTGGAGTGTCTCCTGGATGATAAAATAACATCCACCACATCCGGTGGGAGAGAGAAAGAACTCAGGTTGCCCCGTTCAATCTCCAGGCATGAAGGTGCAGGCTCTGGAGGTGGGGGTGTAGAACCTGCCCCTGCGACTGCGAGAGGAGATCTGCCCTGAGAGGGAGACGGAGCGGAGGGTGCGATGAGAGGTGAATTAGATCTGTGTACCACACCCTTCTTGGCCAATCCGGGGTGGTCAATATGACTTGGGCCCGGTCTTGGCGAACCTTCCTCAGAACTCGAGGAATCAAGGGTATGGGGGTAAACGCGTAAAGGAGCTGCAAACTCCAATCCAGCTGAAACGCGTCCCCCAATGCTCCCTGAATCGGAAACTGGAGACTGCAGAACAACGGGCAGTGCGCATTCTCGTGAGTGGCAAAGAGGTCCAACCGAGGAAACCCCCACATCTCGAAGACGAGACGGACCACCTCCGGATGAAGCCACCACTCGTGATCGGCCGAGTAATGTCGACTGAGACTGTCCGCACGAACATTTAGCCCACCGGCCAGATGATTTGCCACTACACAAATCTGATGGCCCTGAGCCCAGGACCAGAGACGCTGAGCCTCTCTGCAGAGACAATACGACCCTACACCTCCCTGTTTGTTGATGTACCTCATCGCGGTAGTGTTGTCCGTCAGGACCTGAACTGACTGACCACGAAGGGAAGGAAGGAAGGCCTTCAGTGCCAAACGAATCGCCCGCATTTCTAGAAGGTTGATATGAAGCAACCTTTCCTCTGGAGACCAAAGTCCTTTGACCTCCAGATCCCCCAGATGAGCACCCCACCCTAGAGTGGAGGCATCCGTGATCACTGTGGCCTCCGGTGGAGGAAGTTGAAAGGGCTTTCCTTGAGACAGGTTGCCTTGCATACTCCACCAAGACAGCTCCGCTGCAGTGTCTCTGGAGATCCTTATGTTCTCCCTGAGATCTCCGTTGTGCTGATACCACTACCTGCGGAGGCACCACTGGAGTGCCCTCATGTGCCAGCATGCATGACTGACCAACAGTATGCAGGAAGCGAACAAACCGAGCAGGCGTAGGACCTTCAGGACTGGAACAACCACTCCATCGTGAAACAAAGATATCATTTCCTAAATGTCGAGAATCCTCTGAGGAGGCGGGAAAGCTCGACACACAGTAGAGTCCAGTATTGCCCCTATGAACAGGCTGCGCTGAGAATGCACCAGGTGAGATTTGGGTACATTTATTGAGAAACCCAAGTTGAACAACAATTGCGTTGTTGCCTGCAAGTGGCGCAACACCATCTCCGGAGTCTTGGCTTTCAGCAACCAGTCGTCCAGATAAGGGAAAACAGGAACCCCTGACCTTCTGAGATGTGCTGCCACCACCGCCATCACCTTTGTGAAGACTCGAGGTGCGGAAGTAAGGCCAAATGGAAGAACTGCAAACTGGTAGTGTTGCGACCCTACCATAAACCGGAGATACTTCCGATGTGACTTCAGGATGGGAAGATGAAAATACGCATCCTGTAAATCGATCAACACCATCCAGTCTTCCTGTTGCAGTGCCAGAAGAACCTGAGCCAAGGTCAACATCTTGAACTTTTCCTGCCTGAGGTAAAAATTCAAAATCCTGAGGTCCAGAATCGGCCTCAACCGGCCGTCCTTTTTGGGAATCAAGAAATACCAGGAGTAGCAACCTTGACCGCTTTCCTGCTCTGGAACCACCTCTATCGCCCCTTTCTGCAACAAGACCAGAACCTCCTGTTGTAAGAGAAGCAAATGGTCCTCCGAACACCAATCCTGGCGAGGAGGGTAAGGAGGAGGAAACTCTTGAAAGGGAAGGGCGTACCTGTTTCTACGAGATTCAAAACCCAACGATCTGTGGTAATCAGTTTCCAATCTTGTAGAAAAAGGGACACCTGACCCCCCACAGGACTAACGTGCTCCAAGATGGGGGATCTAGGGCTGCTTCCCCGAGGTACCAGTGGGAGGGGCAGGAGAAGAGGAGGACTGCTGCCGGAGGGCTCCTCGAAGACGGCCTCTATTCTTTCCCCTGTACGACCTATACAGGGGGTTTTGCTGCTGTTGCTGCTGAGGCTGTTGATGGCCACGAAAGGAAGCCGCCTTCCCAAAGCCTCGATATCTTTTATATCCATACCCTCTAGGCTGATACTGTAGACCCAATGACCTTGCAGTCGCTCTACTGTCCTTAAAACGCTGCAGAGCAGAGTCCGCCTTGGTGCCAAAAAGTCTCGATCCATCCAAGGGGAGATCTAAAAGAGTAGCCTGAACATCCGGAGAAAATCCAGAAGATCTGAGCCAGGCCTGCCTCCTCATGGCAACAGAAGAACCCATAATCCGGGCAACCGAGTCTGCAGTGTCCAAACCCGACTGGATAACTTGCCGGGCAGCTGCCTGAGAGTCCGACAGAGCCTCAAGAAAAGGAACCTGATCCTCATCAGGAAGTTTAGGGACCAGCTGTTTAACAGAGTCCATAAGAGCATGAACGTACTTCCCCAGTAAACAAGTGGCATTTGTAGATTTCAACGCCATACTTGCTGATGAGAACACTTTCTTGGCCAACTGTTTCATCTTTTTAGAATCCCTGTCCCCTGGAGTGGTAGGGAAGGACCCAGTCGATTGCTTGGAACAAGAAGCTTGAATCACCAAACTTTTCGGAGATGGATGCGCAGAAAGAAAGGCTGGATCACCTGGAGCTGGTCTATATCTCCTTGCAATAGACCTGGAAACTGCAGGAGCTGATAAAGGCTTTTGCCACACCTCCATGATAGGCTCAGTCAATGCCTCATTGAAAGGCAGAAGAGGCTCACTAACAGAAGAAGAAGTATTAAGGACTTCTATTAAAATGTTCGACTTAACTTCCGCTGAGGGTAGCTGAAGATCCAACAACTCAGCTGCCTTTCTTATTACTACATGATAAGGAGCAACATCCTGAGAGATGACAGCTTTAGGTGAAGAAATCTCCCATTCTGGGGAAGTATCTAGCCCACTGGCCTCTTGCAAGCCCTCGAATTCATCCACAGATTCGAGTATCTCCCCTTTCTCCTGTCGATATTCATCCTCCTCCAACAGCCTTTGTGCATCTCTTCTGGAACGATGCTTTGGTATCGGCGTCGGCGGCGCCATCCGCGGCGCCGGAGACAAAGGAACCAGCGTCGAAGGAGGACCTTCTGAAACGGGCAACGGCGCCGAATAGGAGGTGGCGCTGAATCGACACCGGACGGAGTCTGAGGATTCGGAGTCGAAAACCTTGGTGCCGGAAACTGCCAGGAAGGAACCGTCGGCATAAAGGGCACAAAGGGCGCCTGGGCGTACTGTTGGGGAACACCCAAGTTAAAGGCCAGCGGACCCACGGGGCCAGAAGGCACACCGGTAGGGTAGGATGCCCTGGCAAACATGCCGTACATAGCATTTAAAAAATATGTGGGATCCGTTCCAGGACCTGGAAAAGGAGGGTAAGGATCCATACCTCCCTGATTAGAATCCATACGAGGACGAACCGGAGGTTGGTTCTGCGGAGCCGGTGAGGACGGCGCCCGCTCAGGCGAAGCCACAGGCACAGGAGAAGACTCCCTGGGCGCCGGCGAACCTCTGGGCGCCGGAGACTTTCTTGGCGCCGGAGACCCTCTGGGCGTCGAAGAACCTCTCGACGCCGGCGAATCCCTCGGAGTCGGCGAATGCATCGGAGTCGCTTGCGGAGAAGGAGAAAGCGACAGAGAAACAAAGTCCTTTCCCCGGCGCAGCTGAACAGGAGAAGCCGACCTCGAAGCCACAACCTTGGAAGAGCGACGTCGAGAATTGTGTCTCTTCTTCGACTTCTTATGCTTCTTGGATCTAGAAGTATGCGAAGTCGATGACTTCGAACGCTTGCGACCTCTCTTTTCTTTCTTTGCCTTCGCCATAAAGAGTTTCGCCTCCCGTTCTTTCAACGCCTTAGGATTCATTCTTCTGCAACACGAACACCCATCGACGTCGTGATCAGAAGATAAGCACCAGAGACAGTCATCGTGAGGGTCTGTAATCGACATATGACCACCGCACTCTCTGCAAGGCTTAAAACCAGACTTCTTTGAAGAAGCCATTTCCCCAGGAAATCGAAGGTAATACAGAGAAACAAAGTAATCTCGAAGAAAATGGAGAGTCCCAGAAAAAACCGTTAAGCGTCGACAGCGCGGAAAAAAGGGAACTGACGTCAGCACGCCGACGAGGTCTTCTTATGGCTCCGATGACGTCATACGGAGTCTCGAGCGGAGCCGTGCTATTATGACGTCCTCGTCGATGTGGGAGAGCTAGGAAAATAATTTCTGCTGAAATGCTGGCGAAGGGGGTATTCAAAAGGTGAGGAATCCATTCCACAGGCAGATGTATCCATCAGAACTTAGGTTCTGTCTGTATTACTGTGGGGTCAGTGCGGTCACCAAGACTGAGGCACACTCCATCGCCAGCTCATAGATCATCTAGGAGGGGGCCAAGTTCCTCAGCACTCTAGGTGTAAAGTCTGGGTACTGGCAGATTGCCCTGACAGAGGGGCCAAAGAGAAGTCTGTGTTCTCCACCCCAGAAGGGCACTTCCAGTTCTGGGTAATATCCCTGTCACCTACCAGAAGTTGGTCAACCAGGTCCTGACTGTTGGTGAATTTCAGTGCCACCTATCTAGAAGACATTGCGGTCTTCAGTTCTAGCTGAGAGGACACCCTGTGCCACCTCAGAGAAGTGCTTCATTCTCTGCAGAGGGCAGGCCTGACCATCAAGGCCAGTAAGTGCCAGATAGAGCAGGGTTCAGTGGTCTACTTTGGTCACGAAGTGGAAGGGGGCATTGTGCAGCCCCTACGGGCCAAAATTGAAACCATTCTGGCTTGGGAACCCTTCAAGACCCAGACAGAGGTGACAGCCTTCTTAAGCCTCAGCGACTACTACAGAAGATTTGTCTAGGGGTATGGCATCATTGTTGCACACTTGACAGCACTGACTTCCAAGAAGCAGGCATATCAGGGGATCTGGGGAGAGGCGTGCCAGAACACTTTTGATACCCTGAAGGAGTCCTTGTGCACAGGGCCCTGACTTCTCCCAATAATTAATTGTGCAGACAGACACCTCCCAACGTGGCATAGGGGCTGTGCTCTCACAAATAAATGAAGAGGGACTGGATCAACCTGTGTCCTTCATCAGTAGGAGGTTACTTCCCCAGGAACAGAGGTGGAGTGCAATAGAGAGGGTAGCCTTTGCAGTGGTCTGGGCACCAAAGAAGCTGAGACAATAACTGTTTGGTGCTTACCTCCTGATTCAGACAGACCACAGACCCTTCAGATGGTGAATGCAGATAAAGGGGGAGAATCTCAAACTGTTGAGGTGGTCCATCTCCCTACAGAGAATGGACTTTATGGTGGAACACCGTCCTGGAACAGACCATGGTTCTCCCCACCTTCAGCCAGGGGACATACGTGTAAGCCCTGGCATCCTTGGTGTGTTTTCCCCTTAACCTTTTGCTTTCAGACCTCCTGATTTTGTTGACTTCACTTTGCTGGCCTTAGAAATCTGTATACTTTACCATGCTAACCTGTGCTAAAGTGCTTGTGCTCTCTGCTTAAAACATGGTAACATTGGCTTATCCCCAATTGGCATATTTAGTTTACGTATAAGTTCCTAGTAAAGTGCAGCTATGTGTACGCAGAGCCTATAAATTAAATGTTTCTAGTGGGCCTGCAACACTGATTGTGCCACCCATCAAAATACCTCTTTAACATCTCTCAGGCCTGCCATTGAAGAGTCTGCGTGTCCAGTTTAAACTGCCATTTCGACCTGGAAAAGTAAACCTTTTGCCAGGCCCAAACCTTCCCTTGTAATACATATAAGTCACCCCGAGGATAGGCCCAGGGCAGTCCAGAGGGCAGGGTGCAATGTCATTAAAAATGTAGGACATGTACTTTTATGTTTTACATGTCCTGGTAGTGAAAAACTCTTAAATTCATTTTTCAATACAGCAAGGCCTATCTCTCCCATAGGATAAAATTGGAGTTGCCTTATTACAGTTTATAAGTGTCATTTCCAAATGGGAAGAGATAAGCAGTTCATGTTTGGTATCTTTGGTATCCTAATTTAAAATCCAAATTTATGGTGAAGTCGGATTTTAAATTACAATTCTGAAAATGCCACTTTTAGAAAGATGGAACTTTCTTGCCCTAGCCATTTGGTGCCTGCAGCCTGTTTCTGGGTCACATTACTCAGTGTGGGTGACAGTTGGGCTTTTGTGTATTCCTTCTGGACAGTCACACACAATGGGAGCTTAGGTGTGACTGCATGTGCAAACACTGGCAGGATGGGAGGGAGTAGCTGGGCAGTGCCTCATTTACAGTTGAATAAGGCTGTGTCCTGCCTCCACACTAAGGGCTGCATACCCCCTGCACTTAGTCTGGAGCCAGGGCCAGGAAGTCAGGGCATCTGTGCACCTCAAAGACATGCCTCTAGAAGCTTCTCCCAACTTCAAAAGCACAACTGTTTATAAAAAAGGACTTCAGACACCAACTATTTAGTATACTTCTGGACCTGTGGATACTCTGCCAGAAAAGCCACTCTGCTGGACTGCTGCTCTAATGGAACTTCTGCCCTGCTGTGCTGCCCTGCTGCCCTCTTGCCTGGGGAAGAAGAACTGGATCTTCAACTTTATCTTGAACCCAGGACCCCAGATTGACTCAAAGGGCTAGTCTGCTGGCCTCCTGATCTGAGCCTCGGGGACATAAAAGCTTCCCCCACCAGCTCCTGGACCCAGATGCAAGGAGTTCCTGACCCCCAAGTGGTGCCCTTCAGGTGCTGGATCCATGGTGTGGCTAACAAGCTTTGAAATCAAGCTTTTGTGCTCTTCACATCCACGAACGGTCCAGTTCGCAACAGAACTGCGTTGCTTGCACCATAACCCAAAGCGAGCCACTGCAAGCCCATCTCTTCGCACAGCAGTACTTGACATCCAGCGGCGGACTGCCAATGCATAGCTCCAGCCCACCCATCCACGATGCCTGGCCTGCTCTTCGCACCATGCCGACTGCCACCCATGACACTCTCCTCGGTTCTCACGACCCTCTCCAATGAGAACGGGACTCTTGGCACAAAAGCTTGAGAATATAAACCTTCAGCTGGACTAATCTGGGACTGTATCTGACCCGTGCTCTATTGCAGTGGGCTAAATGTTTGACTTTGACCCAGTCCTGTGCGCCCAGATAGCTGCGGTTGGCACTTTCTGCTTTTAGGCACTATTTTCCAGTTTAGTCTTTAACAAATTCATAACTCCAGTTCTACTGATTGGATTTAATTTTGTTTTGGTCTTGTTTTATTTATTTTTATTAAGCTCTATTTTTCTAACCTGGTGTGGGATATTTTTGTGTGGTGTTTTCACAGTTTTACCGTTTGAAGTGCTGCACAAATACTTTATACATTGCCTCTAAGTTAAGCCTGACTGCTCTGTGCCAAGCTACCTGGGGGTTGAGCACAGGTTACCTTGGGGTTTGTTGTGCCTTACTCTGACTAGAATTGTGCTTGCTGCTTGACCAGGGCTCACACCACAGTCAACCAACAATCCAATTTCTAACAGCCTTTAACTCCACCATCTTCTAAGCATATTTCTCCTCTGATTCCCTTCTCCTGTAGTAGTGTTTCTTCTTTGGTCCCCCTATCCCATTGTCCAGTGTTTTCTCTGATCCCTTGCATCTCCCCTAATGTCCTGTTTCACCTCAGGCACCTCCCACCACCTATTGTCTTGTCCCACCTCTGTCCCCGTCTTCCGGCAGTATGTTCTCAACTCTGTACTAATTCCCCCCCACACCCCAATTTGACCTCTCTCTCTTCTGGCCTGCATTCCCCCCCTGCAGTACTATCCCACCTCTGTCCTGAAACTACCTGCAGCCTTCACCTCTGGACCCCTCAACTACCACTATCCCATCTCATTTCTGGGCCATCCCCACTGTGCCATCTCACATCTGGTTTCCTTCCCTCAGTGTCTCACCTCAGATCTGTGGTGCCTTGCATGGTGTAACATCACATCCAATTACACATCTAAAGTCACCTCAATACCTCATCCCAATAGCCCCCTTTTATTTATGACCACTCTGCTTTAAAGCACTTTTCTTTTCTGCACCCCCTCCCATGCAAAGCTGTGTCTTTCCTCTGGAAACCAAAGGTCATGGGTCAACTCTGGCCATCTCTACTCTGGGTCCGCTTCCACCCTACCCCATCTGGCCCCCAGCCCCCTAAGTCATTGCTGTCCCATGTCAACTTTTGCCCTTCCCCTGCTGTCCAGTCTCACCTCTTGCCCAACACCCCCAGGTCAGCTCAGGCCTCCTCCACTTGTATTGCCATCTAACCTCTGGGCTGATTCCCCGCATAGCCTCCTTTCTCCACTGGCCCCCGGCCACTTGTCGCTTTGTCTCACTAATAGCTCTCTAAACCAGCTTACCCTGTCCCACCTGTTGCCCCATCTCACCTTTGGCCAACTCTAGCTGTAGCCCATCTCACCTCTGGCTCCCTTGTCCACACTACCCTGTATCATCTCTAGGTTCCCTCCTCAATACCACC
Organism: Calotriton arnoldi; assembly: GCA_963921515.1. NCBI lineage: Eukaryota > Metazoa > Chordata > Amphibia > Caudata > Salamandridae > Calotriton > Calotriton arnoldi. The sequence goes on from CAWUFW010004710.1 coordinate 715,181, forward strand.
TCTGGACCACTCCCCCATTGCATTCATGTCATCTTATCTTTAGCTCACCTCCTCCCCTAATGATGCGCCTTCTCTTGTCCCCCGCACCATACAGCTGCATCACCTCCTGCTTCTGCCCTGTCTCACTCTTTATGGACCCTCTTCTGCCTGTCCTTTGTCTCCTTTGGGCCCACCTCTCTGCTCTTTCTCACCTCTAAACCCCTGCCTACTGGGGTCGACCTGTCCTTGCCATTCTATACCACATCTAATCCTTTCCCCACTGCCAGTTTCTCCTCCAGCCTCTTGCCTGCTGTCCCATGTCATATCTTGCTACCTGCTGTTCTATCTCACTTCTGGATGGTCTCAACCTTCTTTGCCCTGTTTCATCTTTCGCTCTGGTTCTGTGTCACATCTTAGCACCCTTCCACCTTCTGTCCCATTTTCCCTCTGGCTACCCACTCTCTGATCTCATCTCTAGCTCCTATCTTCATTGTAGCTCTGTCCACTACCCACTGTAGCACTGTGTCTACTCTGGTCTTCTTCACACCAAAGCCCTCTCACACCTCTAGTCCATATTACTTTTGGCCCTATCTTGCCTCTGGCCCCATTTTACGACTGGCGCACATCACCCGCTATCCTGTGTCAACTCTTGCCTCCCCCATTGTCCCATTTCACCTCTGACCCCTTTCCCCACATAGCTCGTTTAGATCTTTGATTTTTCATGGCTGTATGTAATCTTTGGTTGCCCTCCTTCACTGTCCTCTGTTACCTCTTTCCACATCCTTGCTGCCCATCTCACCCTGGTCCATTCTCCTACCTGCTCCCTATCACCTATCCCACAGATCAACTTGCTGCTCTATCTCTTTACTGTCTTTCTTCTAGCCCCATGTCTCCTCTTGTTTGGCAGTCCCACCTCACCTCTGTCCCACCTCCTCTGCTGTATCCTTGTCACAATATTCTGACTCAACTTTCACTCCGCTCCACCCAGTGCTCTGGCCTCTCGCTCCACTCCCCGTACAATACAATCTCACCTCTGTTCTCAAATTGCTTTATAGCCCCATCAGACGTCTGGTACTATATCCCTTTAGGCACCCCTCAAATCTTGACTTTTTCTCTTTTGTATCGTCTGGTCTTGTGTCTCCTTTGGCCACCGTCCCCGTGGCTCTATCTCACCTTAAGCCACCCTCACCTGCTGTCCCATGTGGCACCCTCCCAACTGCCATATCCTACCTTTTGCACCCCCCCTTTCCCCTTATCTCTTGCGGCCGACCTCTGCCCATTGCCCATCTCACCTCTGCACCACCAAAGCCCCATGTCTCCTCTGGTCTACCAGCTCCTGTAGTCTCCTCTCCTCTGGCCCTTTCTTCCTCTCACTTACTTCACACCAGTATCCCGGCCCATCCCTCAAGACACTCTCCCTCGTCCTATCTCACTGCTGACCATCCTCCCCAATTTCACCTGAAGTCTCTGTATCCCAGTGTATTCTCCAGCAACTTCCCATAGACTCATCTCACCTCTGTCTACCACTTCCCTATCTAACCTCTCTCTACATCTCCTCTGACCCACCAAACCCATGTTTCACCTCTGGACCCACCCCTTCTGCTGCTCTGTACCAACTTCCCAGCTTTCTAATGTCAACCCTGGCACCTCTTCTTTGGATGTATGCTGGAACTCCACATGCATTTCCCACGCATGCCTTACCACGCATTCCTTTACCACACAAGTTGCTACGTTACCACATGTTCCTTCACCACACTTGTCGCTACAATGACTTTCCTTAGGGGGGCACTGGGCTTTGGAATATTGTAAATTACTATTCTCAAGTCAGTGCATCAGTAGGGAAGGTGTTGGGCTTATCCAACACCAGTCCAACAACGTGCCCCCTAAAGCAAGTCATTGTAAAGACAAGTGTGGTGAAGGAACATGTGGTAACGTCGGGGTAGTGACTTTGGAGTAAAGGCAGGTTGTGGCTCTGCCTGTGGGGTAAAGGATGTTTCCCCTCTTCATCTGGTGCATCATCTCACCCCTGACCCATCACCATCCAAGCTTGCATCTCACTCTGCCGTCTTTCCACTGGTCCGATTGTGCCGCTGCCCGGTCTCACCTCTTGCCCTTTCCCCCTGGCTCACCACCCCCAGTAACCTCAGCTACACCTCTGAATCCTATACCCTTATAGCAACATATCCCCTCTGTCACCTACTCTTGCATTTAACCCCGTCTTTTAACTGCCCTGGCTCATCTCTGACCAACCGCTTTCTCACATCAACTCTAGCCACTCTCCCACTGCTGTCCTGTGTCACATTTGGCCACCCAAACCTTGAACTTTCTCAGCCCTGGCCTCCCTTGCTGTACAAACTCCTGTTTTGAACCTCCTCACACTGTCCTCCATCATCTGTTGACCCCTCCCATGTGTAGCCCTATGTCTCCACTAACATAGTGGTCCCTCATCTTTGGCCCACCACTCCGCTCATCCCTTTCAACTGTGGAGTCCTCTTTCTCATTACCCATCTTACTAGTTGCCTTCTCCCCATTATGCTTTATCACACATCTGGCCATCTCTCTCCACTGTCCTACCTCAACTCTAGCCCCCTGCCCCTGTAGTTTCCTTTCATCTCTGTTCACTTAACACCAGTAGCCTTGTGTCCCCTATGGTCTCCCGCCTCTTGTAGTTCACCTCAAGTCTAGTCCACCTTCTCCTGCTGACCTATATCACCTTTCTCCCGCCATTGTTCTTGTCACCAGTAGCAGCACTTACCCTGTTGTCCTGTCTCACCTCTGGCCCCTTCTTGTTGCCCTGTCTGACCTCTTACCTCACATCTCCACAATGGCTTCCCTCACCCTCTAGCTCCTTCCCTCACACACCCTGTCACCTCTGACTAACATCCTGCACTGCCCCATATCAGTTCTAACCGTTCGACCCGCTACCCCATCTGCCCTTTATCGTCTCTGCCCCCTAGCCCTGTACTTCCTCTGGCCATCACCCCTGTGTCTATCTACCTCTACCTTTACCTGCTGGCCCATCTCACCTCTAGCCCCCCTATATCCCCATAGTTTCACCTCTGACCTCTGCTCTGTCTTCTGTAACCTGTTGCTGCCCTCCCGTGACTGTTCTGCATCAAAGCTTGACCCCATTCAATGTGCCATTGTCCCATTTAATATTTGTTCCCCAACCCCTTATTGTAACAACTAATTTATGTACTCCAACCCTCACTGTCCCATTTCACCACTAGTGCTCTCCTCATGTAGCACTGCCTCAAGTCAGGCCCCTGCTGCCCTGGTTCACCTCTGACCCCAGCAGTCCCTGATTACCTCTGGCCACCCCGATCCTTCCATCCCCTGTTGCCTCTTCCCCCATCTTTCACTGCAATTTGTAACCTCTGGATCCCCCCTCTCACCCTGACTCTTGTGGCACACCTCCACACCCTGGTCCATATGACCTCTGCCTCTTCTCTCTGAAGTCTCACATCTATGCTCCATTTCTACTGTTTTACCTCTTGCCTCACTCCCCACTGTTCTGTGTCACCTCTTGACCGCATCAACTATGTCCCATCTCACCTCTGGTTCCTCTCTCCTAGGTGTCTGAACCTGTCTCTGAACCCCCTCCCCCACTGTCTCATTTCACCACTGTTGCCCTCTCCCTATAGCTCTGTCTCTATTCTAGCACCCCGGTGCTTTGTCTCACCTCTGACCTCACTTGTTCAAAGATACTTCTGGCCATCCTCCTCCAGCTGTCCCACGTCACCTCTAGTCCCCTTCCCTTGCTGCTCAGCACTGGTCATATTCACAATGTAGTGCTACTCATATATGACCGTGTAGCCCTTTGTCTCCTCAGGTCCCTGATGGAGCAGGGAAAATAAAATTTTTAACCCCTAACAAAATTTATAAATAAATAATAAAATGTTCGTTTAAATGTATTAATCAACACTGTATGTGTGGGAAAGGTAACACGCCATTGTGTGTGCTAAATAATCTATTAATGGATGTCCGTGTGTCTAATTATAACGTAAAAAGAAATGCGTACTAATAAAAAATAAATGCATGTTTTTGTGCTTCATAGAAATAAAACGTGTTGTTGCAAAAAACAATAGTGATGGTAAGTAAGGAACAGCTTAAATGTTGCTTTCTGCTAGGTAATAACTAACTGGGGTACGTAGATGACGGGAGGGAAACGAAAAGGCTATTTTTCTCTATTTTAATTATGTTTTGTTTGCCTCAAATTAGTGCTTCTAAAGTATAACAAATGAACTGATCGAAACGGATGGAAACATGTCTTGAGCGTATGGGAAAGGAAATGATCCAAGGACCATTGAATCCAAGAGAACTTGATTAAAAGAATGAATAAGATGACATGCATGGACCAATGAAAGAAAAGCGTGATATTAATGTTGCAACAATTAGTTAGCAAAGTTAGAATTAGGGTATAAGAGGGCCTACTCTTAGTGGGAGGGGGTTAGTCGCAGTCAATCCAGAGTCGCAGAGAGTCGCAGAGAGTCGTGTTGGTGTTGGTGGCTGTCGTGTCGTGTAGTTCACTCATGATGTTCCGGGTCCACTGCAGGGTCCTAGTGCCCCGCCTTAGGTCACTACAGTGGCTTCCAGTGCCGGGTGGTCCTGATCGATCCCTTATTGAGCGGGAGATGCTGAAAGACTGTTAGATGAGACGGGTTGCAGGTAGCTGATGCTGACGAGCTGAAGTTGCTGTTGCTGTCTTAATTTTCCAGTTGAGTATGAGAATCAGGTTATATCTAATTCTTAAACTTAGGTTAGAAATCATTAGTCTAAATTAGGAAGGTAGGCAGGTAATTAGGGTTTTGGCTTCATGACAAAAAATTTCCTTTCTGCAATAAATTGATTATGCTTAATAAATATTTGAATTTATAAATGAATAATTGAATAAAGTTTAAATTCTTTCTCATGCTTTTAAAAATTATATAAAATTTAAGATTCTTTAAACCAAAATGACTCAGTGGTTATTTTCCTAAATGATTGTGACATCAGTAAATTGGTTATTGTGATTCAGCTGGTCTTAATCACTATGAACTAATTTCTTACATGAATGATTCATCGACAAAACAATGAGCAGGAATATCTTAAGAAATAACTAAAAGAAAGCGACAAGTTAAGGTAATAAGATATCCCGGCTCCTTCCAGCGGTACATAAATGGTGTTCTCCATTTAGTTCTCATGCTTCTCCTAGGAGTACAGAATCTCATAAAGGTGTAAAGGAAATCCAGGTGTGTACGTGTGTGTTAGGCGATGTTTATGGGCCCCATCGTCATGTGGATGTGAGAAAATATAGTTTGCCCCTGGATGACCTATAAGTGACCTAGGAGGAGAATAGTTTTTATTGTACGCGCTGCATCAGATTTCTTGGTAGCAGAGTTATGGTTTTCTATAGATTAGTTTAGTGATTATTGTTTATTGATTATTGATTATTTTTTGATGACTAACACTATATGTTGAGTCGCGTTATGTTATATGTGAGTTTTCACGCTTCTGGGATGTAGGAAGTGGAACACGTGTGGCAAGAGAAGTCACATGGAATTTGGTACATGGTCTGAATTCATTTTGGTAATAACGCAGGTTGTGTTATGTTAGGGATTTTCTGTACGAAAAGAGAGTAATTGAAATAGCAAATCACGTTTACTTGTGAAACTTTGGCCTTAATTCTCAGGAGCCTAGTCTCCACATGTGTCTTATCCCCAGAGAAACGAGTAAATTGTTTGTTTGAAAGAAGGGTAAGGTAGAGGGAAGTGCTACTTTATCGGCGAGAGTAAATAATTCTGTGGTAGGGTAGATGTAAACGCTGCCTACTGGAAATACAGGGTTCTTGTGTAAAAGGACAAAGCTGTCACTTTTGTTTAGCAAGTCAGACTATGGAATTGTTTTAATTGTTGTAACTAACGAAGAAAACAGCGAAAAGAAAAAATTGCCGATAAATTTTGTAAAGGAGGGGTAAAAGAGCAGAGGTGACGTAGAACAGTGCCGCGCTAGGATTGGATAGTGCGCTAGTCACGTGAACACAGAGCAGGAGTGACGTAGAAAAGTGCCGCGCTAGGATTGGTTGGTTCACGGACGAAGGAAATTGTTCTGATTGGTACGTTAGTGTGAGTCGCGCTGTAATTGGTCGAAGTTCGGTACACAGAACAGCGTTAGCGTAAAGAGAAAACAAATAGAAAACATGCCGTATTACGAGTATGAAAGGGAGAGAACATCATGGACGACGAAATTGAAGAATTTCTTTAAGAAAGACAAAAAGGTTGTGACTAGAGAGGGACAAGTAATTCCTCCACCGAAATCAGCAGCTTCACATATGATGCTGAAATATGGATATCATACGTGCATATGGTTGGAAAACTGGGCAAAGTATACGAAGAATGATGGTGCTTTAGCTTTCCCTGAGAATGGTTCATTTAATGTAGCGGTTTTGCGAAATTTGCGAGAAAAGATGACAAATCTAGCACCTAGACCTAGACCGACACAGTTTGAGGCTTTGACGGAATGGGAAGATGAGATGTATGAACGAGAGAGATTCAGAGGAATGAGAGATCATGAGTTTATGCCTGGAAGATTATGGGGAGTAAATCATGAAGACAGAATAAAACGATGGAGATGTGCTAACATGACAGGAGGTTTGTTTCCAGCTTTTACAGTTGAGGACGGGACTAAGGAAAATACGGACTGAGAAAAAGAAACATATGGAGAGGGAAAAGTATATGCATGAGAGCGAAACGGATGACGAGTTGCTGGAAGATATTTTAAATAGAAATCCACCTCCGTATCAGCAGAGTTCTACAGTGGTGACACCAAATGCGCCGCTAATAGAGACTATGCGAAATAAAAGCCCGGAAAAGAGAATTGAAGTAAATAGGTCACAAGAACAAGTGAGAACTTCTCAAAATGAAGGAATAGAAAGCGACAATGCAAGCGAATTAGCAAGGACAACAAAAGAACTAACTGAGAAGATTAGAGAATTAACGAAAAATATGGAAGCAGTTACTGTGCCTGTAACAATAGGTCCAGTAATACCCGTTTTTGAGAATCAGAAAATTGATGAACGATCTTTGGTAATTCCCATGAGTTCACAATTTCAGAGAGAAAAGGAAAGGATGGAACGAAGTGCAAGTACAAGTAATATGGCTAGTGCTTACAGACCAAGTCCACCTACAAATTTGACAGTAAATGAGTGCAATGGTAGGAAAATGCATATGGTAACAGAATCTGCAACAGAAACCCCTGAAAAGAGTTGTAATTGGATAGAATTAAATAATACACCCATAGGTCCGACTCCTGATGAGTTAAATGAGTGGATGAAGGCATTTAAAATAAAAGAATCAGAAGAAAAACCATTAGATGTAATTAGGTTAAAAATCGATATAGAAGAATTAATTCTAGGAACAATTGGTACCGAAAAGATAAAAAATTACCAGGATGATGAAATAATGTTTCTGTGCAAAAGTATTACATGGAGAGCAAAGAATTTACATGACAAACTAGAAGAAGTAGCCAGTGAGATTGGAATAGACTTTGTGAAAGTGAAAACGTTGCAGAAACCATACAGAGTAGACTTTTGTGAAAAGGATATTGAAAATTTGAACACGGCAGGAAGGCTGACACAGATAAAGGAGTTAATTGTGTTGTTGAGAAAATGGGGTGATGTGGACAGATGGAAGGTTAGATGGACAAAGAAGAATGAGAAAACTACAGACAAAGGTTCATTGGCCTTTATGATAACTGAAAAAGAATCTGTTGCCAAAGAATATCCCATGAGAGAAACTCCAGGTGGTAGTTACGTGCATGTTCCCTGGACTAGGCAGGACATACTGTCATTTACCAATGACTTTCCAAAGTTAAGAGAGAAGCCAGTTGAGTGGTACCGACAAGTAGAGAGGTTTGTAAAAGTCTCAAAAGTGTTGTGGATAGATTTAGATGGATTATTTGACATAGTGGTACCAACAGATTTGTGGTCAGAATGTAAGATTACAGTTGACTGGCCAACTACAGAATATCCAAGAGATCCTAAGACAGGAGCTCCAGGTCCTGATGTGATGAAGAAGTACGATAAGGTGATTACCTTTTTGAAGAATAAGATTCCTCCTAAAGAGACAGATTGGGTAAAAATCGATAGAACTACACAGGAAAGTAAGGAGTCTGTACATGCATATTATGAGCGATTGTTATTAGTTTTCAAGCAGTATAGTGGATATGAAGAGTTGAGTGAAAAAGACATGAGTCATTTTGTATACCGATTTGTGTTTGGCCTGAAACAAGAAATAAGTGATATGATTAAGCAACACATGATAAACTGGCAGAATGGAAGTGTAGATGAGGTGCTGAGGTATGCTAAGTATTGTAGTGATGAAATAGAGAGTAAACAGCGTAAGTTGAAAGAGAAGGCAATGTGGGCACAGGTGAAGGTGGCAGAAAAACAAGAAGCTCAATTGGACAATAATAATGGAAATGAAACAGGACAGAATAAAATGCGACCTAACATAGGTAAAGGAAAGGGTCAAGTGAGTCTAGAAGAGGCAAAGAAGAAATGGCCATGTCATAATTGCGGAAAATTAGGGCATTGGAGAAACGAGTGTAAGTTCCCACCTAAACCTAATCCGGAACATCAATCATTAACTCCACAGGTGCAGAAAGAGGTAGTTGTTCAACAAAGTCAGGTGCCACAACCACCACTTCCCAACACTGTTAACCAACAAAGATACAGTACAGAAACAGGATTCTACGGAGGAGAGCAGGTAACACAGTTGCCGCGAGCAGCTAATATTTCTCAGTATTGGTTGCGTCAGAGTGAGGATGACCCGGATGAAAGATTCTGACGATGCCCAGGAGAGGGGAAAGAGTGCGTGCTTGGCGCAACTCTAGAGCTAGATCAGTCTGGTCCCTTTGTGGATGGAGAAGTGAATGGTGCAAATGTAACATTCCTTGTCGATACTGGAGCTACCCGTTCTACTGTCAGATCAGTGGAAATTCCAAACCTTCCTCTCTCAGGTGAATACATCCAAGTAGTAGGAGTAGCCAATCAGCAGATTAAAACCCCACTTACTGAATTGGTGGAAGTAAAAATTGGTTCTTTTAGTAAAATGCATAAATTTGTAGTGTGCGATTGTAGTCCTGTAAATCTTTTGGGTCGTGACCTCTTGTGCAAGATGAATTGCACAATTTATTGTACGCCAGATGGAATTGGATTTCAGACTTCAGATGAAGATGTTTTGTATAAAGTAACTTTGATGAATCAGGAACCTGAAACAAATGGTTTGTTTCCTGCATTTGATGCAGAAAAACTTCCAGAAGAACTAAAAAATGCAGTAAAAGAAAGTGTGTGGGATTTTACAGGAGAAGACATTGGATTAATGAAAGAAGTTGATCCCGTAAAAGTGACAGTAAAAGAAGGGACAACTTACCCGAATACGCCACAGTACAAATTAACTCCAGAAATAATTGAAGGAATAACTCCTGTGATAAATAAAATGATTGAACAGGGAATTCTAAAAGAAATCATGAGCAGTCCATGTAATTCACCTATTATGGGACTGAAAAAGCCAAATGGAACATATAGAATAGTACAGGATTTGAGAAAGATCAACAAAATAGTTGTGCCCTGTTGTCCAATAGTGCCAAACCCTGCAGTAATTCTATATCAAATTCCACACGAAGCTGAGTGGTACACTGTGATAGATTTGTGTCACGCATTTTTCTCTATTCCTTTGCATCCAGATAGCCAGCCATTATTTGCGTTCCGGTTTGGAGAGCGTATTTTGGCATGGTGCCGAATTCCTCAGGGGTATACAGAAAGCCCCTCAATCTTTAATCAGATTCTAAAGAAATCTCTGGAAGATTTGAAAATGCCAGAAAAGTCAGTGATGGTGCAGTAGATCGATGACCTATTGGTGGCATCGAAAACAAAAGAAGCCTGTGTAAGTGATACAATTGCTTTACTGAACCATCTAGAGAAAAGAGGACATAAAGTGTCTCCTTCAAAATTACAGTTTTGTCAGAAAGAAGTCCAGTATTTAGGGCATAAAATTGAGAAAGGAGTGCGAAAGATAGCGACAGAAAGAGTAAGAATGATTCAAGGAATGAGAGCACCAATGACTCAAAGAGAGGTAAGAATGTTTTTGGGAATGGTTGGATATTGTCGACAGTGGATAAGTGGTTTCTCTTTGATTGCAAAACCATTACAAAAATTGACAAAGAAAGACGTAAAAGACCCTTTTGAGTTAAACAAAGAAGAAATGAAATCTTTCAAAGAATTGAAAAAGAAACTGTGCGAGGCACCTGCATTAGGCATGCCTGATTATGAGAAGGATTTTGAGTTGTACTGCAGTGAAAGAGATGGATGTGCGTTTTCAGTACTGGTACAAAAACATGGTACGACGAAAAGACCGATTGCTTATTTTTCAGCTGTTTTAGATCCTATAGCAAAAGCATTGCCTGGATGTCTGAAAGCAGTTGCTGCTACTTGTGTAAGTCTGGAACAAAGTGAAGGTATAGTGATGGGGTATCCACTGAGAGTATATGTTCCCCACTCAGTAGAAATTCTTTTGACAAGAACAAAAACACAGTACATGACACATAGTCGGCTGACTAAGTACGAAAAAGTCATCTTGAGTGCTGAAAATGTGACCATAGATAGATGCATGAATGTAAATCCTTCAACATCATTGCCAGATGAGGAAAATATAATTGAACAGGACGAAGTAGATCATGATTGTCTGAACGTGCTGTAATATTGCACGAAACCAAGAGCTGACATAAAAGATGAACCGTTAAAGGAATCTGATTATGTCATGTTTGTGGATGGCTCATGCTTGAGAACAAAAGAAGGAGTTTTAAGCGCAGCTTACGCAGTGTGCACAGTGGCAACTGTGATGGAAGCGTCTTGTCTGAAAGGAATAAGGTCTGCACAAGTTGCGGAACTGATTGCTTTGATTCAAGCATGTAAATTAGGAAGAAATGTACGAGTCACGATTGTGACCGATAGCCAATATGGTTTCGGCATCGTACACGATTTTGGTCAGATTTGGTCACAAAGAGGATTTTTGACATCTGCAGGAACACCTATCAGAAATGGAGATTTTGTTAAAAAGCTGCTTGAGGCGATACAGTTGCCTAAACAAATAGCTGTAGTGAAGTGCAAAGCGCATAAGAAAAACGACAATTACATAGCCGTTGGCAATAATTATGCTGATGAGATTGCTAAATATTGTGCAGAGAACATGGTGTCCATGAACAAAAATAGAGAAAGGGAGCATGTCTCTTGTCCTTTGCTTTTTACTAATACTGTCGAGACATGGGATGAAGTAAGGCAGTTACAAGAAACTGCAAGAGATGAGGAAAAAGATTACTGGATAAAAGCAGGATGTAGAAGACAGGAAAATAATGGTGTGTGGGTATACAGAGATGAAAGACCAGTTATGCCTGATAGCATGATTGCAGACATGGCACGGATGTACCATGGACAAGCTCATATTGGGAGAGATGCAATGATCAGACTTTTTAGACAAACCTGGTATAACCCAAAATTCAGAGCCATTGCTGAAAGTCTTTGTCAAAGATGTCTTATTTGTCAGCAGTTTAACCCAGGAAGGAAAACAGTAGTGAGTCTAGGAACAATAGGACGAGAAGGAGGTCCATTCACTAGGATGCAGTTGGACTTTATAGAGATGCCCCCTAGTAACAGACTAAGATATGTTCTGGTGGTCGTCTGTTTGTTCTCTCGTTGGGTGGAAGCATACCCCACTAGAAGGAATGATGGAACAACAGTGGCAAAACTTATGCTGCGAGAGTTCATTCCAAGGTATGGTTTTCCAGTCACGGTTGAAACAGATAGAGGAACACATTTTCAAAATGAGTTGATCCAATTGATTTGCGAAGCATTGAGTATTAAACAAAAACTACATTGTGCTTACAGACCAGAGGCTTCTGGGGTAGTGGAGCAGATTAATGGAACAATTAAGAACAGATTAGGAAAAATGTGTCAAGCTACAGGACTCAAATGGCCAGATGCACTGCCTCTTGTTCTGATGACCATCAGAAGCATCCCTGAAAAGAAAACTGGACTCAGTCCTCATGAGATGATCATGGGACGAGCAATGAGACAAGCACACGTACCTGTCAACAAGTTATTAACTATAACTGATGATCTAGTACTGGATTATTGCAAGGGACTGGCTGATGTGGTGCGTTCTGTGTTTCATCAGGTTGGACCGGATGCGACCACTCTTGAAAGAAAACCAGCCCACGACTTGAATCCAGGAGACTGGGTCCGTATAAAAATCCACAGGAGAAGAAACTGTCTAGTTCCTCGCTGGGACGAACCACGACAGGTAATCCTAGTGACAACGACTGCAGTCAAGTGTGCAGGAGTGAAGAACTGGGTCCATGCCAGCCACACAATCAGAGTTCAAGAACCTACTGATCGACATGTGAGTCGAAGTCTGGAAGTGTGGGATAAAAGTTTAACAGCTGGGACAACAAGGATAAGAGAAAGGGTGCCAGAACTTGAAGATCGACCTGAAAGTCGACATCTGGAAACCCCAACGGCAAACACCTCTACAGAAGAAGAGGAACAAGAAGAAGAAGAAGAAAGAAATTCAGAAGTTCCAGAACCTGAAGATCGACCTGCAAGTCGACATCTGGAAATATCTGACACAAGTTCAGGATCTGATGATTCAGTCGCAAACTGGGAAGAATTCCGAAAGAGAACTTGGGGTTATAAACCAATTAGAGAAGAAACTGAGCAAGAAATTGAGTTAGATGAACAACCAAGTACAAGTTATGGTGGAAATCCTTCAGAAATAATATTAATAGATGAAGTAGGGAAAGAAGTACACAAAAAGTTAGAGAATCGAGAAGAACCCCGAGGAGCAATAGGGACAGATAGAGAAACAGAAGAACAGGGAAATTTAGAAGCAGAAAGGGAGGAAAACACCAAATCGGAAGAACACCGAGGAGGGACAGTAATAAGGGAAAACAAGAAGGAGAAGACAGATCCACCAGTAGGAGATGACGAGATCATAAGTTTCAAAATAAGAGACAATAGTGAAACAGTTGAAACAGAAACTGAAGAAAGTGGAGAAAAGGAAAAGGCAAAAACTGAATCAAGAAAAAGAAATTGGAAATCAGAAAGAGAAGAAAGAGAAGGTGAAGCCAAAAGGCCAAGAAAAGGAGATAATTGGCCCAACAGCTATATAAGAAAATTGAGATATAGAATAATAAGAGCGGGAGACGAAAGTGCTGAACAAGTGAATGAAGTAACAAGTCAAAAGGGACAAGAAAAACCTAGTGGAAAAAGATTACAAAAGTCCAAAAGGACAAAGAAAGTGAATGCAAAGTATAAGTCACCTGAGTGGCTGTATATTGCACTGACAGATTACAAAGAAGAAGAAAACACTCACTAGAACCAGAGACTAAGAAGTCGAATGGGAAAAGGTGAGATGCAACAAACTTGAAGTGAAGACTTATAGTGCTTCTGCCGGACATGACAATTTTACTGGATGTGACAAATCACCGGATGTGACAACGAAAGAATTCTGGAGAGAATTAAAAGAAAGTACCAAGCAAAGACTTTTTGAAAGCAGAGTGGCATCTAAGTCATTTCTGAGGTGTAGTGACACAATTTTCTGAAACTTAACAAATAGAAAAAGCAAAATGGAAAATAATAGGGATAGAAGAGATAAATGTGAGTTTATAAAAAGATGGTGCAAAATGTGCTGCTTTTGTACAGGGTTATTAATGACCATATGGATAGTTTTAGCAATCACAATCCCTATTAGTTTAGCTGTGATAGAAGCAAAGAATGATACTAAACCAGAAAAAGAGACTAATATTAAAGAACCAGTTATCCTAAGAAGTAGTGCAGAGTTACATAAGGATAAGTCAGTAACAGACTTTTCAAAAAATGTTTTTACAAAATTGTTGTATGAATATGTAGAGACAATGGATGTGAGAGATTGTTATGTTTGTATGCAGTTGCCTGCATCAGTGTCAGAAGGTGTGACTTATCATCACTTACCTCTAAGTTATGGAATAACATGTAGTGTAATAGCAAGTTTATTTTATAAAACAGGTAGATTAGAATCTTATTATACTGACATAGATAGGATTTTTGCAAACATTCCAGTAGTACCAGAACTTAACAAAGTAAAACCAGCAAAAGTTTTAGGAGAATTCTTTTTAGAACATAGAAAATTAACGTTAGAAGAAATAGTTAGTAACAACCTTACCTGTGAGTTAAGGAAAGAAGAAAAGGTATTTTTAGAAATGGTTGAAGAAAGAAGAATGAAATTTCAAAAAGAAGCAATAAAAGAGGAAGGAAAACATCTATGGACGTTTGAGGAAGGAAATCATGAAGGGAAAAAGATAAATGCAGCAATGACATTAGATTGGCCGCAAACAGGAAAGTTATGTATTAGGAGAAATAAGACAGTCTATGACAATTACTTTGTAGGTTCCAGTATCTGCCATGACAATTATCAAATTCTGGGAGGTTGGGGATTCAAAGGTGGAAAAGATCCAATATTTCCAGGTATCTATTATATTTGTGGGAATAGAGCTTATTACAGGTTACCGGACCATTGGTATGGAACTTGCTATGTAGGCCTGGTCTTTCCAAAAATCTTTCATATGGACAGAGAAGAAAAAGGAACATACAAGATGATTAATAGCTTTACACGTAGAAAAAGGGAAAGTTTTTCAGAAATTGTAGGTGATATTTTTGGAGCATTAATACCAGCAGTGGGAATATCTTTGAATGCATTTAAAATTGGAAGTTATCCACAGTAGTAGATCGTTTGTCTACAGATACTGCGGGAGGGTTCTTAATGGTAAATACCGAAATGGTTGCCATGAGAGCTATGGTGATGCAAAATCGGCTTGCCCTTGATATTCTTTTGGCAAAAGAGGGTGGAGTCTGTGGAATGTTGAAAGTCCAACATTGTTGTACTTACATTCCTGATAAAAGTGAAAATATACAGAAGTATATTACAAATATTACAAATTTGCACAAAGAACTAGTTCCACTGGAGGTTGAAAGTGTTTTGGGAAAACTTGGTAGAGGGTTTTCTTCAGTAGCAAATTGGTTAACCAGAATGAGTAGACTAATGATAGGGAAAGTTATAATAATAGCAACTGTAGTAATATTATTAGCCATGGTGTTGAAAATAGTAATAACGTGTATAAAAAGAAAAGTAAGACAAAATAAGATGAAAAGAAATAACAGAATAATGAAAGAAAGAGAGAGAGAAATGGGTGAAATTGAGTTGGAGAAAATGAAAGAAAACATGTATAAGGAGACAAAAAGACAAGATGAAGAAGAAACAGATGTGTAAATAACAGAAAGCAAAGGACAAAAGACAGGCTGCCTGAAAAGAAGTATAACTTGGGTTTTATGTGGTGATTTAAAAATCACCAAAGGGGGGAGTTGATGGAGCAGGGAAAATAAATTTTTTAACCCCTAACAAAATTTATAAATAAATAATAAAATGTTCGTTTAAATGTATTAATCAACACTGTATGTGTGGGAAAGGTAACACGCCATTGTGTGTGCTAAATAATCTATTAATGGATGTCCGTGTGTCTAATTATAACGTAAAAATAAATGCGTACTAATAAAAAATAAATGCATGTTTTTGTGCTTCATAGAAATAAAACGTGTCGTTGCAAAAAACAATAGTGATGGTAAGTAAGGAACAGCTTAAATGTTGCTTTCTGCTAGGTAATAACTAACTGGGGTACGTAGATGACGGGAGGGAAACGAAAAGGCTATTTTTCTCTATTTTAATTATGTTTTGTTTGCCTCAAATTAGTGCTTCTAAAGTATAACCGAGTGGCGATATAAAATGGCCGCCAGTGGGAAGATGTGCGCAGGCGCAAGGGAACATGTGATACGGGATGAAATCGGAGAAAAACTAAACCTCGTGGTGTTGCTGAGAGGCTAGGATGCGAGAAATGGTCAAGGCTGATGTGACCTAATTGAACTGATAGTGTGCCGTGGTGATCAGCAGAAGACCCGTGGGAAACAAGTTTAAGAGAAAGGACAATGACTGCGGAGTTCTCGAATGTAGCGAAAGAAGTTACAAATGAACTGATCGAAACGGATGGAAACATGTCTTGAGCGTATGGGAAAGGAAATGATCCAAGGACCATTGAATCCAAGAGAACTTGATTAAAAGAATGAATAAGATGACATGCATGGACCAATGAAAGAAAAGCGTGATATTAATGTTGCAACAATTAGTTAGCAAAGTTAGAATTAGGGTATAAGAGGGCCTACTCTTAGTGGGAGGGGGTTAGTCGCAGTCAATCCAGAGTCGCAGAGAGTCGCAGAGAGTCGTGTTGGTGTTGGTGGCTGTCGTGTCGTGTAGTTCACTCATGATGTTCCGGGTCCACTGCAGGGTCCTAGTGCCCCGCCTTAGGTCACTACAGTGGCTTCCAGTGCCGGGTGGTCCTGATCGATCCCTTATTGAGCGGGAGATGCTGAAAGACTGTTAGATGAGACGGGTTGCAGGTAGCTGATGCTGACGAGCTGAAGTTGCTGTTGCTGTCTTAATTTTCCAGTTGAGTATGAGAATCAGGTTATATCTAATTCTTAAACTTAGGTTAGAAATCATTAGTCTAAATTAGGAAGGTAGGCAGGTAATTAGGGTTTTGGCTTCATGACAAAAAATTTCCTTTCTGCAATAAATTGATTATGCTTAATAAATATTTGAATTTATAAATGAATAATTGAATAAAGTTTAAATTCTTTCTCATGCTTTTAAAAATTATATAAAATTTAAGATTCTTTAAACCAAAATGACTCAGTGGTTATTTTCCTAAATGATTGTGACATCAGTAAATTGGTTATTGTGATTCAGCTGGTCTTAATCACTATGAACTAATTTCTTACATGAATGATTCATCGACAAAACAATGAGCAGGAATATCTTAAGAAATAACTAAAAGAAAGCGACAAGTTAAGGTAATAAGATATCCCGGCTCCTTCCAGCGGTACATAAATGGTGTTCTCCATTTAGTTCTCATGCTTCTCCTAGGAGTACAGAATCTCATAAAGGTGTAAAGGAAATCCAGGTGTGTACGTGTGTGTTAGGCGATGTTTATGGGCCCCATCGTCATGTGGATGTGAGAAAATATAGTTTGCCCCTGGATGACCTATAAGTGACCTAGGAGGAGAATAGTTTTTATTGTACGCGCTGCATCATCCCCCTAACCCCAGTGCCCCAGCTCAATTCAGGGCCCCTAGATATCCAGTATTGCCCTGGCTGCGCTTTCTCCATTGTCCTTTCACCTCTTTCCTCTTTTCATTTGCTGTCCATTTTTCCTTTGCCCCGCTATCCCTTGGTTGTCTCTCACCTCTGGCCTTCACAACTCTCTAATCTCATCACAGCTGTAGCTCCTGTAGCTCCATGTCCTCAGTTAACTCAGGTCCCCTTCAAGCCACTGCCTTGTCTCATCTTTGCCCCACCCCCACCTGTCCTATCTCAACTTTGTCCACTTTCCCCTTCTGTGACTTCGCACCTTTGATTCCCCTCATCCCACAGCCCTGTCTCACTTTTGGACGCCCTCCCAATGTAGCCCTATCTCGCCACTGGCCCCACTCCTGTAGACTCTCAGCTCTTTCCACTCTCTGCCCCATGGCTCTTGTGCACCATCTCTGCATGCAGCCATGTTTCACCTCTGGACCCCCACCTCATGCATTGACTCAACGATGGTCCCCTCCCTCCATGCGTTTTGTCACCACTGGATCTCCTTCCCCTAATCTTTCATCTCAATTCAGGCCACAGCTCCATTTAACCTTTGGTTCCCTCACCCACTGCTGCCTGCCTCATTTCTAGAACCTCTCTACCTTCAACTTCTGGTACTCTTCCCTTGATGTCTTATCTGATCTCTGCGCCCTTATGCCACTAGCTCTTTCTCAAGCAGGTCATACTCCTCACAGAATTCTGTATCTCCTCTGGTACTCTCATGCCTCTAACCCCCTCTCATCTCCACCTCCCCTATTGCACAGTCTCATTTCGCCCCCCCGCTCTTCAGTGTCACCTATGGCTACACTCCCCTGCTGTCCTGTGTCTCTTCTCACCCAGTTCCCAGTGTTATGTCCTGCCCACCTACACCACAGTCCCCTATCCTCCTCTTGCCCTGCCCACCATGGTCATGCCATCTCTAGCTCTCTTGGGTTTGGAGAGAAAGGGGATCTAAGAATATACAGAAGTAAGTACAAGGCAATGGGGGAGAGGCATGAGGTGATAAGGGACAGTGGGGGAAGGATGGCAAAAAGTGAGACAGGACAGTGGTGGGAGTGGATCATAAGTGAGGCAGGGCTATGTGGGTGTGGCTGAGGATAAGGGGAGGCATGGGGCTACAAGGGAGTGGAGACCATAGGTGTGACGGGACTAGGAAGGGAGTTGGGCCAGAAAATGGACATCAGAGGAAGAGAGCCTGGAGTGAGACAAGGCAGCAAGAAGAGCTGTCAGGAAATGAGAAAGGGCATTAAGGGCAGAGGTGGGGCGACTGAGCCAAAGGTGGGGGCCAGTAATGCAATGGGCTACAAGGGAGAGTGTTATACAAGGAGGCATGGGGATACAAAAGGGAGAGGCTACAGAGATTAGAGAATGTTAGGATGAGACTGGATACAGAATCAAGTGCACTGGAAAACGTGAGCTATGTGGTTAGACATGGCTGCGATCTGGGTACCTGATGCTGCGAAACCCAATGTCCTGGTCTTACGGATGGTCAGGGCTAAGAATGTGCTGTTGCAAGAATAAAGACCAAAGTACATACTAAAGATGGTGAAACAATTACATGGGCTTGCTGATTGTTAAGATTAATAAAGAACTGTTGAAAAAGGAAAATGATATCACAGGAGCATATGAGTGGCCAACATGGTTGATAATTTATAACAGAGTCATGTGACAAGGAAGGGCAAGTATGGAGTACCACTTCTTAGCAAGTATTAGCAAATGTTGGACAACAGACTATATTGGTAAACAACATTACCAGGGCTGTGTGTCCTTGTATTTACAAATATTAAACATTGCTATCTTACTAGGTAAACAACTCAGATTTCTGCATTTGGCTTTATCTGTCTATATTAATAGTGAATATGTTGGATAGAGCTTGTTCTTCGCTTTTGCAGACAAAAAAGAACTGTGTTTCACCTCATGGTGAATAAATGTTTCTCACATTCCCAAGTGAGCAGTGTCCTGCTGGGTGAGTAATGGGTGTAGAAATCTCTCCTTAAGTTGTAAGTAAAACCATCATGGACTGGCAGCAATTGTGGAGTATGGTAGGTAATCAGCAGCCTGTTACTCCTCTGTCCTAGTGGAGCTGAATGAGTTTACAGCTGGGCAACCTGTTGGCCCTTTAGAGAAGGGATACTGAATTTTTGGTCTGATAGTTGGAGCAGTGGTTGGAGATGGGGAGTAGGTGGCTACTGCAGGAGGAGAGCCAGAGGAAAGACAGGACAACAAGGAGGTGGAAAGAGGTGACAGAGAACAGGGGGTGGTAGCCAGAGGTAATATGCTACAGCAAAGGAGCAGGTATGAGGCAGACCTGCAGGCTAGGTGGACTAAACATGATCTGGAGCTACCATTGGGAGGGGGGGCAAAGAAGATTCATGGATATGGGGATATGGTGACCAGAAGTGACATAAGATAATGGGGAAGATGGCAGTGGTGAAAGGGAGCCGCTGTGAGATTGGACAGTGGGCTATTGTGGTCACAGGAAACAGCGGGCAAGGACAGTGGGTGGTCTGAGATGTGACAGGTCATCAAGGGGAGCTGGAATTGCGATATGGGGTGACTAGAGGTGATATGGGCTATGGAGGAGAAGAACCTGAGGAGTAACATGTCTATGGGAGATGGACATCAGAGGTGTTGGGGAGAGCTTGGTAAGGGAGAAAGAGGAGGCAAATACAGTTAGGAGATGGCCAGAGGTAAGATAGGTGTCACATCCTCCCAAATCTCAGTTTCAGTCATGGCCACACTGTCATGAATAACTTCTTGCCACCCTTCCCTGCTGTTTTGTGTCACCTCTTGCCTTCTCCCTTGCTGTCAAGTTAATCCTTGGATCTCACCACTGCCCCTATACCTGTGTTTCTAGTCTACTAGCCTAGACAGCTTTCTCTACTAGCCCATCTCACCTTTGACACCAGTTATCTTAAGTCCCAACTGGCTGCTGTCCTTTGTCTCCTCTTGCCCCTTTGCCCCCTTATGTCCCATCTCAGTGCTGGTTCTTTCACTCAAGAAGCTCTATCTCACCTCTGCCACCCTCTCCCTAACCTGCTGTAGTCCATATCCTCCAAATCCTTTTCTCATCTCTTGCCTCCTCTTTCCCTGTTGCAAATCACCTCTAACCGCCTTTTTCCCAATGTCCTCTCTAACCACTGCCCCTTTACCTACTATCACTTATCATCCCTGAGCCCTTTCTCCACTATCAAGGTCCGGTTCTGACCCTCCAACCCACTGATTCATCTCACTCCTGACCTAGCCTTTGTAGTCCAGTTTCATCTCTGCCCCCCTTGCCATCTGGTCTCACCCCTCCCCCCTCTGAGTTTTGTGGCCAACCTCTACCCAATGCTCTGTCTCATCAGAAGCTAACTTCTGCCTTCCCTACTGACTTGTCTCACTTCTGATACCTCTTACCAATGACTGCCCCATCTAACTTCTGGTTCCTTCCACTCCCTTCTCACATCTGGCCTTCTTCCCCCACTGTGTCATCTCACAGCTATGGTCTCTCGCCTGCTGTACCATCAAACGTCTGGACCCCTCCCCCTGTCATCTCTGGACTACGTCCCCCAGCAGTCCTGTCTCATTGTTGTCCCCCCCACCAAGGCACAGTGTCTGCTCTGGCCCACCTCCCGCCTATAACTCTTTCTCATCTCAACCGCTATTGTGCCTCACTTCTGGGTGCCCACCCCTTGCTGTCCAGTGTCACCTCAGACTTCCAATATGCTCCTCAGTTTCACCTCTGCCCCCTCTCTTCCTGCTGTCCAGCCTAACCTTTGGCCCATCACCCTCTATGTCAACTGCAGCACCCCACCACAAGTAGTTCCACTTACCTCTGGCCTGATTTCCCCCATTACCCAATTTCTCTGCTGGTTGCATCCCACGAGTGACTCCTTCTAACCATGCTGTCTGATCTCACCATAGACCCAATGTTGTCTCATCTCACTTTTCGCCCCCTCATCTTGCTGTCACTTCTCATCTCTGTTCAATCTCATATCTGGAACCCTTCCACCTGATGTCCTGTATTAACTCTGGTCCCTGGCTCTCCACTGTCACATCTCAACTCTGGCACACCTTCTCCTCTGCCCCCTTTCTCCTCTGGGACTGTCTCCCCTAGAGCACAATTTCAGCTTTAGCTCCCCCTACTCCCACGGTATGTTTCACTTCTGGTCCTTGCTGTTCAGTGACATTTCTTGATGCCCTTCTCTCTCAGTTCTGTGCAGACCCTTGGCTCCACCTACGCCCTCTGCCACATCTCAATTCTGGCTCCAACACACACTTAGCTCTTTCTCACCTTACACCCCTTTCCCCTTGCAGCCATAAGACTCTCCTGGTCCCCCTGCCCCGTAGCCATGTCTCATTACTAACCCACCACCTCTGATGTTCTGTCCCACACCTGGCCCCAACTTGCCCTGTGTCACCACGGACTGCTCATCTCTCACTGTCTTATCTGGCCTTTGGCCCCTGTAGACCTTTCTCCTTTGGACCCTTCCTCACTCTAGCCCAGTTTCATGACTTCACCTCCAACCCCATTATTCTGTTTCACCTCTAGCTTTCTTCCCCTGCAATCCTGTCTCCCATTTTGCCCTTCTCTCTGGTGTTCCATTGCATCCATGCCCCCCCTCCCTCCCCCTCCATCACATCTCACCTCTGGTTCCCCTCCTATATGTCACCTTATAACTCCCTCTCCTAGTAATCATATCTTTAAAACTGCCCCCCTTGACCCCGTAGTTCCATCTCTCCTCTAGATTCTCGTTTTGCTGCTGCCATGTTTTACATTTGACTTCCACTGTGCTTGGTCGCCACTGTTGGTTCCTTCCCACACTGATGTCCTAAGTCCCCAACAGCCCCTTCCCCACTTCTCTATTTTGGCTCTTCCTCTCTCCTTTGAGACATAGTGGCATCCGTTGCCCGGTGTTGAATGCCATCTCTCACCTCTATCACACACTGTCCCATATTTTCTTTGACTTCCCTCACTGCCCTGTCTCACCTCAGACCCACCACTCATCTGCTAACCCACCTTCCTTTTTTACGCACTCCTCCCATTTTCAGCCTCACCTCAGTTTCCCCTTGTCCCACAGCCCTGTGTTTCCTTTGACCAGCAGAGACGTAGACTTGTTTCATCTCTGACCCCACTCACCCTGCTGCCCTGTCCTAAATTTGGCAACCTTTGTCTTTTGGATATCCATCTCCTAAACCATCCTCCACCTCATTGCCCAACTAGCTCTTGCCCCCTTCACCCTGCTGCTCCATCTCACATCCGGCTCCTAACCAGCTGTACAATGTCATCTCAGGACTAGAAGTGTGTGAAATTTGTGTAATTTGCTTTTGTGTAATTAGGCAAAATTTCAGAAAAATTATGCAAAATTATGCGCAATTATGTTAAATGCAAAATTGGAACTTAGTGCAGTATTTTAGGGCAAAATGATTACTCTCGTACCCTTTGGACGCAAGGATGCATGTTGTGCTTTAAGAAATAGTGCAAAAACACAAAAGCACTGCAAACAATAGCCGCTTATGCTTTGTTATTCAAGTTGGTCCCATGCGTTCGCAGTAACTTTTTCCCACATATGGCACGTACTGATGCTACAGGGTGTAACAGTATATTGAGCGGAATTATGCTAACTACCCCGCCATAATGAATATTTCACCTGGGCCTACTCTGAACACTTCTTCCCCACTTTTCCATGTGCCTGCTGCTCGCAATCCAGCTATAGCCCTGTCTCACATCTGGGCTCCTTTTCCCAGCTGTCATGATTCACCTCCGTCTTCGCACAGTTTCCCTTCTCACCTGGACCCCGCCCTCTCCATCTACTCTTGGTAATACCCAAGGCATTTACCTCTGGCCCCTCTTCACCCATAGCTCCATGTCTCATTTTGACAACTACCCGAGGAGCCCTATCTCTTCCCTGGCTCCATACTATCCAGTGCCATCTCTTGCCCTCCCCCCCTTCCTTTCTATGGTCCTGTCTCACCCATGGCCCTTCCTCTTTAAGTGCTGTATCTCCTCTAGCTCCCCTCCCCTATATACCTGCCTCATTTGTAATCTAGACCACATCCCCTGCGGTCCATTCCTGTAACACTTTCTCTCCACTGGTCATAGCCCTGTGTCCACTCTGGACAGCCCGGTAGCTCTGTCTCAACTCTGGCCTGTGGCACCTCTGCCCCCCTTCCCCCTACTGTCCCATCTCCTCTCTGGCCCTCTCCACATGCTGCCCTGTGCCAACTCTTGCACTGCGCTCCCCTGCTTCCCTGTCTCATCTGTGCCTCCTCCTTCGCTGTCATGTCTCACCTTTGCCCCCCTCTCGCACGACCTCTCTCATTTACTGCCATCTTTCCTCGGTGGCCAGTCTCACCTCTGGTTACCCTCCGCCGCTGTCTCATCACACCTTGGGGCCCTGGTCTCTATGTCTCACCTCTGGCACTGTCTCCTCCCTCTAGTGCTGTTTCTCCTCTGCACACCCCTCCCCTGTAGTCCTTTCTCAATTCTAGCTCCCACTTCCTGCCCTGTCTCAACTCTTGCTCCTCTCTCTTCTGTCCCAGCGCAGCTCTGGGCTTGCTTCCTTACTGTCCCATCTCGACTCTGTAGCCTCATCTTACTACTGGTACCAATCTTCATTAAGGTCCCTTCTCACTTCTGCCCCTTCCCGCTGCAGCCATTTCTCTCTTCTGGCCATCAACCTAGCGCCGTCTAATCTCTGCCACATCCAGCCTGCTGCGCTCTCTCTCACATTCACCCCATTCCTCCTCTAAACCGTGAATTCTGTAGCCCAGCCCCACTCGCTGTCCTGTCTCACATCTGGCACCCTTCCAACCACAGAACCATATCAATGCTGGGCTCGGCCCTCTGCCCTAGTTCACTTATTGCCTCTCCCCTGCTGTACCATCACACCTCTGGCACTCAGTGTCTCTTCTCCTGCTCACCCTGTCCTGTCTCATCTCTGTTGCCCGTGTATCACCACAAACCTGCCTGTCCCATTTCCGGCCCCTCTACTCCATAGAACTGCCTCGTGTGTCCTCTAGTTCTACTTCCCCAGCTGCCTTATCTAACCTCAAGCGATCTGCTGTCCTGGGTCATGTCTTACCACCCTCCCCCTCCATTCCTGTGTCTCCTCTGGCCTCCTCCTCCAGATCCTGGCACCTCACTGTGCCCTGTCCTGCTACCTCATGTCTCCTGTGGCCTAACCCCTTCCATCCATCTCACGCCTGCTACCCCTTCTCTCTAAAGTCCCTTGTCTGCTCTAGTCGCCTTTCTCCAGTGACTCGGTCTTACCACAATCTCCCCAGCTGTCCTCTGTCACCAATAGGTCTCCTGGCCCCACTGCCCCTTCTTAAGTTGGCCTCCCTGCACCCGGTTACCTGTAGGCTCTCTATCCCCTCCTGCCCATCTTCGTTCTTGCCCCTGCTATGCCAATTCACACCAGAACCCTCTACCCTGGCAGTCTCCTGTGGCATCCATCCCACTTAGCCGTGTGTACTCTAGGCACACCTAATAACCTTGCTCTCTTTTGATCATCCCCACTGCCCTGTCATGCCTTTTGTCGCCCTCTCACTGCTACATTTTCCTCCTGCGGCCAAACTCCTACCATTCATTCCATCCCTGCCCCCTTCCGCTCTGAAGTCCTGGATCGCCTCTGGCCCTCCTCCCACCTTAACCCCCTATCACCTCCCGTCCTGCTCCCACCACTGTCCCCATCTCTCGTGGGAAGAGACGTGAGGTGATAGGGACAGTAGGGGAAGGATGGCAAGAAGGGAGACTGGACAGTGGTGGGAGTGGATCATAGGCGAGGCAGGGCTAAGTGGGTGGGGATCAGAGGAGGTATTGGGCTACAGGGGATGCGGACCATAGGTGAGTCGGACAGAGAGGGGAGTTGGGCCAAAGAATGGACATCAGGGGAAGAAAGCCTGAGATGAGACAAGGCAGCAAGAAGAGGTGTCAAGAAATGAGATGGGGAAACAAGGGCAGAGATGGGACGAATGAGGTCATGGAGAGGGCCAGAAGTGAGATGGGGCTACAAGAGAAGTGTTAAACAAGAAGACATGGGGATACAAAAGGGAGGGGCTCCCGAGATGACATAGTGTTATGATGAGACTGGACACAGAAACATGTGGACTGGAAAATGTGAGCTATGTGGTTAGTCATGGTTGCGATCTGGGTACTCGATGCTGCGAAATGCAGCTAAGAAATTTCAGGGCACAGCTGTCCGTGTCCTCCGTCTTTCCTTCGCACAGCTTCCCTTCTCACCTGGGCCCCTCTCCCCCATATACTCTTGGTTGTCCCCAAGGCATTATCTCCGGCCCCACTCCACCCATAGCTCCATGTCTCATCTCGACCCCCTCCCCCAGTTTACTGTGTCTCATCTCTAACCCTCCACCCACTAGTTGGCATGCCTCTTCTCTTGCTCCCTTCTGTCCTCTGCCACCTCTTGCCCCCCTTTCATTCTATAGCTCTGTCTTACCTATGGCCCTTCCCCCTTTAGTGTTGTGTCTCCTCTTGCCCCTTCCCATGTAGCCCTGTCTCACTTGTAATGTAAACCACATCCCCTGCAGTCCTGTGTCGCCAATAGCCCTCTCTTCCCAGTAACCCTTTCTCTTTACTGGCTATAGCCCTGTGTTCACTCTGGCCAGCCCAGTAGCTCTGTCTCACCTCTGACCCAACTGCCCATGCTGCCATGTGGTACCTCTGCCCCTCCCACTGTCACCTCTGCCTCTTCCTCCTACCGTTCCATCTCATATCTGGCCCTCCTCACATGCTGCCCTGTGACAACTCTTGCCCCCGTACTACCCTGCTATCCCATCTCACCTCTGCCTTCTCCTTCGCTGTCATGTCCCACCATTGCCCCCTCCCCATAGCTTCTCTCACCTATTGCCATCTTTTCCCAATGCCCAGTTTCACCTCTGACCCCTTCCTCTGATGCTGCTTCTTACCTCTTGCCTGCTATGTCTGGTGTCTTGGCTTGTCTCTACTTCCCTGTCTCACCTCTGGTTACCCTACCCCGCTGTCTCATCTGACCTCAGGCCCCTTGTCTCTATGTCTCACCTCTGGCACTCTCTCCTCCCTGTAGTGTTGCTCCTCCTCTGGAGTTCCCTCCCCTACAGTCCTGTCTCAATTCTAGCTCCCCTCCCCCACTGCCTTGTTTCATCTCTTGCTCCTCCCTCTTCTGTCCCAGCTCACCTCTGCGCCCTCTCCCCTCCTGCTCGCCTTTGTACATGCCCCTCCAGCACCATCTCACATCAGGACCCTCTACCCTGGCAGTCTCCTGTGACATCAATTCCACTTAGCCATGTGTACTCTAGTCACACCCAAGAACCATGTCTGATTTCTGGCCAATCATTCCCACTGCCCTATCATGCCCCTTATCAACCTTTTGCCACTACCTTCCATCTCCTGTGGCCAAACGTCTACTATTTGTTCCATATCCGGTCCCCCTTCCACTCTAACCCCATATCACCTCTCTTGCCCCTCCCATCACGGCCCCCTCTCTTGTGGCTCACTTCCTTCCACTGCCTGTCTCACCTCTGCATGCCCTTGTTGCCCCACGTCTTCTCTGGTCCACCTGCTCCTGTAACCCATTCTCACCTCTGGCCCCACTCTCCCTGGTAGTCCATTATCACTTCTGACCATAATCCACCACAGTTCCAT
Source organism: Calotriton arnoldi (assembly GCA_963921515.1). Classification (NCBI taxonomy): domain Eukaryota; kingdom Metazoa; phylum Chordata; class Amphibia; order Caudata; family Salamandridae; genus Calotriton; species Calotriton arnoldi. The sequence continues at coordinate 742,037 of CAWUFW010004710.1, forward strand.
CCCACCTCTGGACACGGTAACCAGTGTATCATCTGACCTTCACCCAAAGCCCTACCTAATCTGTGCCCCCCATTCCCTGTCTTTTCTGTAGATCGACTTCCCTCACTGCCCTATCTCTCCTCAGGACACCCGCTGTTCTGAGTCATCTACTGCCATCCACCCCTGCTGCCCAGTGTCTTCTGTCATCCCCTCCTACCCTTTCTGTCTCACCTCTGGATCCCCTCCTCTGCTACCTCCTGTCTCTTGTGACCCAGCTCGATCCATCAGTCTCGCTTCTGCTACCCCTCCTCTCTGAAGCTCCACGTCTCCTCTAGCCGCTGCTCCCCAGTAAAAGTGTCTTACCCTACCCCCACCCAGTCCTTCAACTCTGGTCCCTTAGTCCCACTGCCCATTTTACATCTGCCCCCTGCTCCCACTTACCTCTAGCCTCTCTCTACCCACCCATCCCAAATCTCTCTCGTCCCCTTGCCTCCTGCTGTACCATCTCTCCTCTAGACCCTCAGCCCAGGCAGGCTCCTGTCGAGCCCCTTCCATGTTAGCCACATGTGCACTCTGGTGACACCCTATAACCTTGTATCACCTCTGATAAATCTCCCCGCTGCATTGTCCCACCTCTTCCCCTAATGCCTCCGCTACCTGCCGTCTTCTGTGGCCCAACTCCACCAATCCGTCCCACCTCTGCCCACTCCTCTCTTTAGTGATATGACTCCTTTGCCCCCCCCACCATAACACTGTTTCACCTCTGAAACCCCATTGCCTTGTCTTATCTCTGCTCCCCCCCATACAGCCACTACCCTGTGTCACCTATAACCTCCCTCTTTTACTTGCCCATCCCCTTCTTGACCCCTTCTTCTCCTGTCCTATTTCAGGTCAGGTTAATATAGTTTATTCAAAATAAAAATGCACACAAACGCAGACTGGCAATTGAATGGCTTTTAGATGAGCTTCCCAACCGCTTGATTGCAGAAAGGGACCACCAAGTGGTCCGTGCCCCTTTTGTAAAGTCATGTTCTTCAATATGAAAGGGGTTAAGAGCCTTTTAAAGAACTGCCACTTTAGATTACTTTAAAACACGCCTTAATTGCCCCAATGACAGCAACTCAATCTTCTAGCAAAGCCTCCTGTGAGTTTGTAAATACATCTGACAGGTGTTAATCTTTAGACATCTCTTTTTGGTACTTATCAGTAGTGTTACACACAAGTGAAGTAAAAAACACAAACCGGCCTGCGTGGGAGGGAAACCGCCATCTACTCACTATCAGTTAAGAGCCCTTGAAGAGGTGAATAAAGACATCAGGCCTGCCCAATCAGGCAGAGTCCTTTCACCTCTGAGCTCCTCCCCCTTTAACCATGCTTCTACCCTGATCTAATCCAATAACCCCATGTCACTCAGACCTATCCCCTGCCTGCTCTGTTACACCTCTTGCCTCCCTCTATCCCACTGCACCTGTCTCCTATGGCCCACGACTTTGCACTGTCCCGTCTCACCTCTGACCTCCCTCCCGTCCTGCCCCATCTAACCTCTGCCCTCTCACTCCTGCCTCCTTGTCTCACCTCTGGTCCCCTCCCTCTGAAATACTGTTTCTCCTCTGGTCGCACTCCCCCGCTATCCTCTCCAACTTCTGTTTCCACACTTCCCCATCTCACCTCCTGCCCTCTCCTTCTGCGGTCCTGTGTCACCTCTATGCCTCAGCTTCGCCTCTAGACCCCCTTCTTCTAACCTTATGCCTCCTCTGGCTCCCTTCTCCTGTAGCCGTTTCTTTGCGTTAGCCCTCCTCCCCCACAGTCCAGAGTCATCTCTGATCCCTGCACCCCCCCAGTGTCCTGTCTCACCTCTCATCACCTGCTGTCTTGTTTCACATCTGACCCTGTCTCCCTGTAGCATGTTCTTAACTCTGTACCAATTCCTCCCACCCCCCCATTAGTCCTGTGTCTCTTCCGGCCCTCATTCCTTCTGCAGTTCCCCCCCCCCTTTGTTCCGAATCTACCTGCAGCCCTGCCTCACATCTCCCCTCTCAACCACCACTGTCCTATCTCATTTCTGGTCCATCGCCACTGTGCCATCTCACATCTGACTCCCTTCCCCTGCTGCCTCATCTCACATTTATGGCCCCTTGCATGGTGTAACACCACATCCTATTCGCCACCTAAAGTCACCCCTGGACCTCATCTTCGTAGCCTTGTCTTATTTCCGGCCCCTCAGCTCCGAAGCACCATGTCTCCTCTGCACGCCCTCTCATCTGTAGCCTTGTCTCACCTCAGGCAACCGACGGTCCCGGATCAGCTCTGGCCTCCCTCCCCTTGCTGACCCTTGTCTGCCCTGACCCTCTCACTGTTCTAGCTCAACCCTGGGTCCACTCTCCCACAACCCCATCTCACTCACACCCCCTTAGGCAACTGCTGTCCCATCCCAACTCTGGCCCCCGTCCCGTGATGTCCAGTCTCATCTCTGGCCCACCATCCCCAGGTCAACTCAGGCCTTCTCCACTTGTAGTGTAATTTGCCCCATTGCCCCTTTCTCCACTGGCCCCCTGCCATCAGTCACTTTGTCTCACTGCTATCCCTCTAACCCGCCTTACCCTGTCCCACCTTAGGCGCACTGTTGCCACATCTCACCTCTGGTCAACTCTACCTCCTTCATATCACCTCTGGACCATTCTCCTATTGGGTCCATGTCATCCTATTTCTTGCTCAAATACCCTCATAATAGTGTGTCGCCTCTTGGCCCCTGCCCTATAGCTCTGTATCACCTCCTGCTTCTGCCCTGTCTTACTCTTTAGGGACCCTCTCCTGCCTGTCTGCTGTGTCCTCTGGCCTCCACCTATCTACCCTGTTTAACCTCAGACCCCCTCCACCCACTGCCCTATCTCCCCCATGGTCCCTGTCTCTCTTGCTGCCCTGTCTCCTCGCTTGACCCTTCCCGTTTCTGTCCCATCTCAAATCTAACCTCACTCCCCCTGCTTTCTCCTCTCACAAGTGGTCCTGCTCCTCATTTCAACTTTAGCCCCCTCCTCTAAACCCCTGTTTCTAGCACTCCTCCACCGTGGCCTAATCTCAGATCTGGTTTCTTTCCCCATAGAGCTATGTCTCTGTTATAGTTGCATGGTAGAGTCTTCTCACAAGAGTCTTGAGCCACTCATGTAGGCGATAAGTTCTTTATTTCATTCTGAGGCCCTTAGGTTACACCTCTGCCCTGTTTCACCTCCGGTCCTGTCTATTTTCTCATCGCCTGTCGCCCCACGGTTCCCTCCCATCTCTGGCCTACTTGACCCCACTGTTCCCTCACCCCAGAGCTCTGTCTCACCTCTGGTCTAATTACCCCGGAGACCTGTGCCTCTTCTGATCAGGGCTCCTGTAGACCCACCTCACCTCTAACCCCTTCACTCTCTGCCCCTTGTCTCTTGCAGTCCACTTCCACCAGCTGCCCATCTCAGCTCTAGCCTGCCTCTGAACGCTGCTCCATTCCACTTGTGGCACCCCCCTCCCCCCAATGTCCTGTTTCACCCCTGGCCCATTCTCACCGAGGCACAATTCACTTCGTTCCCCCCTTCCCACTGTCCCGTCTCAACACTGCCCCCTCCATGTCCATTCACACACCATACACTCTTCTTGTCTCTGGCTCTACTGCCTGTTGGGTCCATGTCGTCTTTTGCTCCCTTGCCATATCCTTACCTAGCCTCTAGCTCCCATCCCACCAGCTGCCTGTCTCGTCTCTGCCACCCCCTCCTCCACCCACCACTGTCATAGGTCCCCTCTTGTCGTAGTCCTAATGATGGAGCAGGGTAAACGAAAAAATTTAACCTCCTAATATTTACGTTGAATAATTAACACACAGGTTCGTCTTAGTAAATAACCAACCATGTATGTGTCATGATAAGGGTTATGGGTAACACGCTATATCCGTGCAAACTAATTTACTTACATTTGTTAACGTGGATAACATAAATCTAATAATTTGCCTACTAATTAAAATAATAATTGCATGATTTGTGCTTGAAAATAAACTGTGTGGTGGCAAAGTAAAGCGGTTGGTAAGTAAGAAATAGCTTCATATGTCGCTTTTGCTAGGTAACACTTAATTGGGGTACGTAGAATGATGGGAGGGAAACGAAAAGGCTTATATTCTTTATTCTTAACTATGTTCTGTTTATCTTTATAAATAGTTCGCTTAGGCCTGTTGTGCCGCGATGTAAAATGGCTGCCGAGGCAAGCAAGCTAGAGTACGCAGGCGCAAATGGTTTCCGCGAATGAGAAAGGCTGTGAACAGAGGGATCATGTCACCGTCCCAAAGCCTAGGATGGAAGCTTGGTCAAGGCTGCGATGACCTTATTATACAAACGTATGCCAAAGAAGGACATTGCGAAAAGCGTGAGAAGTTGCAGTGAATACGTGAAGGAACAATGAACTGTTCAATTTAAAGTATCAGAAAAAGGATACAGATAGAGACCAATGTGCGGATGGGTAATGTCATGAACCCGTGAGAAACGACAGAAGTATGAACTTTCCACAAAGAACTGGTTGGAGCAAGGATATTCATAATGAGATGTATACTGACCCCAAATGGACCAATTAGAGAGAATCTCGCCCCCAAAGATGTAACATTTTCACTTAGAAAGCTAGTTTTAGGGTATAAGAAGACCTACTCTGAGGGAGGGGGGATCCTACTGATGCTACTGCTTTTTGCCGGTGTTGTTGCTGCGGGTGCCGCTGTTTAATATTTTTATTGAGCACGGGACGCTGCTGATGGAGAAACCTTTTTGCTTTAATAGATTTTTCCATTTTTAATATTATTAGACCTTTTTATTCTTAAATACTATAAGGGGAAAAGAACTGGATTGTGGCGGGAAACACCATATAGGTGATCGAGTCGAGAAGGCCTGTTTTTACAGGACAGATAGACAGTTTTTCGGGAGTTTCTATGCTGTGATCTGAATTCATTGCTGTGACGAACTTTGCTTTTCCATCTAATAGGTATGCATTGCAACTTAAATTTATTCTTATAATGATGATAAATGTATTAATCTGAATAATAAATTTGAAACTTATTCATGCTTCTAAAAATTAGATAAACTTTATTATCTTTAAAACAATGAGTCTGTGGTTCTTTAGCTCAATGATAAATATAAATGTTTAAAGGTTTATAGTGATTGAGCTGGTCTTAATCACCATCAACTGATTCCTACTAGTTGGTCCATCGACCAATGAGCGGAATACCTTAAGGTTTGAGAAGTATTATGTCGTTTTAAAGGGTATCCCGTCTCCTTCCAGCAAATCATTTACTGTTTTCTCCTAAGTAAACGGATGAAATCCAGGGAATATATGAGAGAGTGAATGTTTATGCGGTGTTATGGGCCCCACCGTCATATGGATATAAGTTGTGGAAAAGGGATATTTGTACCTGGACGTCCAAAGCATATAGGAGAAGAAATTTTATTGATAGCGCTGGATCACTAACAAAAGGCTTAGGAGCTACTAGATTTCTGGGGAAGATACAAACAACCGTGGGGTGAGCCAATATGTCTCTGCTTGTACATTGACTCTTAGTGCCAAGCCAGAGTCTGGCCTGACTCTAGGAGCAGAGACATCAAAAGATATAATTCAGGCGGCAAATGTCATGAAAAAATATGGTAAAGCCACTTTAAAATGAAAAATGTATTTTCAACATTTTTCAGTGTCTCAATTCAGTACATACGATTCAAAGTACACAGGACTGTTATATTACATTTATTAAAAGTAGTATTTTTTTAAAACACATAATTCAAGAATACCTCATGATCTGACGATAAACCATGAGTAATCCAAAATGTGTCAGTTTGTCATGTCTTTTGTTTATATGGTCTATATTGTTATTAAATGTGAAGCAAGCTTATTTTACATTAACCATATAAGAAGTGAGGTTTTTGTAGAGCACTGATCCTGAACTGAATTACTTCAATGTGCTCTCAAGCTGGTCGGTTAAGGTAGATGATACATCGTGAAGTAAAGGGTGGGAAAGGGATCACACAATTTGGTTAAATGGGAAAGCTGGGATTTGAGCCCAGGTTTCCCAGTTGCACATTGTACAATTCAGACACTGTAGGGTTACATTCTTCTCTCACCCGTTTAACAACAAAGGTTAGTGCTCAATATGTACAATCGTCACACCTTAAATCAAACTAAGACTATTTGCACATATACATATAAGTGGCCATAAAATTTCAAAGTATGTTTTCTGTTTGGAATATTTCAGTGACACTGAAGATCAAACACAGTGACACAACAAGTCTATCTGCAGTTCACTTGTGTCTCTTTGAAGATCTGTAACCTTAAGATCAGGGCACAAGTCCTAAAAAAAGAAGTGGGGGGACTAACCAGGTTAGGCAGTATGCAAGTGAAATTATGATGCGTGCCATCACAGAGCATGATGTCACGACGCGTGACATTGCATGTGACATCACAGGAAGTGACCTCACTGGAAGTGACATCACAAGAAATGACATCAAATATTAAGACCTCACCCATATGATTATCGGGTATATCATGAGTACATTAAAGCGCATTATGAGATTTAACAAATGAGATTTGGCGTCAGGGTTGTGCCAAAAAAGTGGCGCAATCCCAACGCAAAATCTGGGCCTCAACTAATACATTTATTTTTTCAAGCCCTGCCACAAAGACATTGGCTACATGGAGAAGCTTGGCAGTAGGTCTGTTATGTTTACTTGGTTGCAAAGTCTACATTTTAAAATATTTGATTGGATTAAGGCATCTGCAGTAAAGGTGCCCAGTAAATCTCAGGGAATAGTAATAATGGTGAGATAACTGCAGGATAACGCATTTGTTGGAGAGATCTGTGTTTTGTGTAGTCCCATATTTGAATCAAAGTCATATAGAAGGTTAAGGTGTCTCCCGCAAAGCACATCAAGAAACATGCAGATCCCAGATTTGTATTTTATGTAGATAGTAAAGTGGGTTACTGCTTTTAACATAGAGATCCTTTTGTTTCCTGCAGTTCATAAATTGTAATCCTTGTAATATAGCACAGTGAGCTATGAAGGACATGTGACTCCTACACCTTGTAACCCTGTCTCATGTAACTCATCTTGTACATTGATTTACACATGTACATGATTTATTGTCAATGTATAATGTGTATGTTATGTAAAGAGCTCTGACACCCTGCATTGGGTTGCGTAGCGCTATAAAAGAAATAAAATAGTGCTATTGAAATTGTTATCTGTGTTAATACTGGGACGGACCAACACATCTGACATTCTTACACTGCATTCATCTCTTCTATACAGGGACTGAACAAAGGCAAAAGCATGCCTCTCTTAAGTACCTGTGAAGAGATAACAAGCTGTGGGCCTTTGTTTCCCCTCTGTGACATTTACATTTAAGTGTGAGGTTCCAGGCCGCCTACAGTCAGGATATTCAAACAAATGGAGGCCTGATGGCCCCTTAACTTTGGCCCAGCTGGAGGCGAAAATAAAAGCTCCCTCACTGCCTACAGGTTGCTGCTGGGAATTGAAAGCAGACAACGTGCAGTGGCTGCTGAACGTGTCCCGTTGTCTTACACAGGACAAGTTCAGCATATTTCTGTGGGGCCCAACTTCTTGGAAGGGGGGCGGCGTCTACCCTGTAAAATAGTGGGTGTACCTGTGTGTACCCCCGGCTTGTGCGTGCTTAAGATGAAACTCTGTAGGGGCTCCAAGACCTCTTTTTTCACTAATGATTTAATTGAAGCCAGTGACTTTTAGCCTCTCCTATATCATTCTGTTTCAGGCAAGTCAAGCAGGAATATTAAGATAAACAAGCATTTGCAATGCAATAGGTCTCGCATTATTAAAGTTTGAGCTATTGGTGTTGCATTATTTAGCAATGCCAATAGCTCAAACTTTAATAATGCGAGACCTATTCGGTTTTGGTTTTATTAATTTTATAGTCCCCTATATTCATGAAAGTTTTAATCGACTGCAAGGTCCCATTAATATTAACAAGCATTGACAAAGTCAATAGGTTTTGTCAATGCGACATCTATTGAGTTACTAAATGTATTTTTAAACATGTTGCACAGCAGCGCAGGCTGCAGAGCAACATGGTTTAATGAAAAGAAGTGCTTTGACACAGTTAACACGGGCCACGTTTATAAAAAAACTTTAAGCCATGTTGCACAGCAGCCCGCGCTGCTGTGCAACATGCCTAAAAACATTGACACACTCAATAGATGTCATACAGGCAAAACCTATTGGCTTTGCCAAAGCTTGTTCTGTAGAGCAACTAAACCGATTTTGGCCACTTCATAGCCCTTGCCAATAGCATGCGCAGTGCATTTCAGACTTCAAGAGCTAAATGGACAAAAGGTTTCCTAGGCTCCTGCCATGTTTAAATTGGCTCACCCCACAGGTCTAACATTCCTGATTTATCAGGAACCTCTGGTCTTTCTCCGACGTATACAAGGTCTCTCCACAGCAGGTTTGCATGAGACGGCAGGCATCATTGCGAGCACAACTTTGTAACTATATAACAACCTCGCGAGAAAAGCTAAGTGTAGAGCGGCCAAACCTCGGGCATACGTGCAAGACGGGGCCAAAGAGTATTTTTGAAAGCCCATTCCAAAGACAGTGGCATAGCAAATGTGGTGTGTGTGGTCCCTAGTGCGAGCAAAGAAAATGGGTCCCCTGACCCAACACCAACAATGGATAGTAAATTCGGCTTCATTGATTCCCCTCAAGCCACCCCCCTCCCCCCCATGTAGCTACGCCCCACTCAAAAAAAAAAAAACCTGCACTGGTTCGAGGAGCCTTTATGTAAGTTGTTTGTGTGTGATGGAGGTCCGCGCCCTCGACACTGCCAGAAACCCTGGTGGGCTATCTGAAGACCGACCCAGAGCAAAGCATGCAGAGTTACCCAGGCACCCTTCAGACCTGCTGAGGACATACAGTTCTTACTAGTGTACCAAGCGCTCCCAAGAACAATATAAAACACCCTAAGTGCAAATAAAATTGCCCGACTCCTCTTCAGCCACGACAGGTTTCACGCGTTTTTACAATCGTACCCAGCCAGTTTGGGAAAATATCGAGACAGCGCCTTCCTCAGAACTCTGGCACGCACAAGAGCACACGATGCACATGTGCAGCAGTCAACCAAATCTTAAAAGACCCTTACTGAGCAACACTCGACCCACTGAGCGTCTAAATCTGTCACCAACGACACTGATCTATAATGTTGTATTATTCTTTACCCTCTGATACACTTATATAATGTTGTATTGTTTTATCCCCTCTGGTTATACCATGTCAACCCTTATGAATCCTCGTATTAGTTCTATGGAGACTTTTCACACGACCTGCAAAGTGCTCTGATACCTTCATGCCTCGCTAGCGCTATAAAAAAAACCTCTTAAATAAATACATACTGAAAAAAGCCTTAGAATTGTTGCACATATACACGTATTTTAAACTCGCTGCCATTTTGTTTTCTTGTGTTGTACAATGCTCATTTAGCTCAACTGTTCTAGTAAGCATAGCCTCGTTCTGAAGGTGCCACAACAAGGTGAGAACTGCAGTCAGTGAAGTCCGCTTTTTACTCTCGCTCCTCCTCCTACAAAATCTCGCATTCTTCCCACGAGAAGACGCCAGCACCTGCTCCTTAGTGTCTATCTGTATTTTCAGTTGTACTACATGTTCTTTCTTCATTTCGATTGCATTGAGAACAAGCACGGAATCGAAACCCAGCCGAACGCGGGAATCGAAACCAGTGGTGCGTGCGCACCACAGAGGAGCGGGGGAAAGGGAGCGCGGCAGCGAGGCGAACGCGCGCTGCTGCGCGTGCTAGCCACCGATGGAAATGGGCGGAGCAAAGGCGGGACATGCGCCCACCTTTGCCCAATTGCGTGCATTACTTTTTTTTTAAAAACAGGCTAAAGCCAATGGCAGCCGACGAAAGCAAAACCACACGCACGAGCGTGTGGTCAGCTTTCAAAAGCCCATACAAGAGGTCTCGGGCTGCGCGAGCAGTTCTGCGCACTGCAACGCTAGGCCAGAGACCTAAAAAGCATCTCCTGCCGTCCCTTGCTCTGCTGGCACGCCTAGCATGACAAACCAATTAATTTTAGAAGAGGCAAAATACCTCAGTGACCGGAATTAAATAATGAACAAAACAAAAAGGTCATATAGCCAGCACTGAGTTTGATGCTTGGGTTACAGTACTTAAAGTTGACTTTGGTGATGTGCTGTATGGCTTCAGATAGTCGTGTTCTGTCTGCCACTGTGTAATCTTCAATTCCTGCTTCAAAATATGGGGAGGGGGAAGGAGGTATTACAATCTGTGTTCCCGCACCAAAGAATCTGTGTGAACATATCTCCCCTTCCCCAGGTTTCCCACCAAGTGTCTAACACATGCCCCTGCAGCGCAGGAGAGCCCAGAAACCTCCAGGTGGTCCCCGACCCACCAAGAAGGGCCCTATTCAGCCCAAGGTCAATGAATATCTGTGAAATACGAGAGACTCGTGGGCCCCTCATCATATTCTGCAGAGGGCCTCCATCATTTTGCGTTACACCACTGGTTCCTACATCCAAAACCTCACCACTATATTGTGTCATCTCTTTTATCTCACCTCCCTGTCTCATGTTTGGCCTCTCTAACCCATCTATCCTATCTCACTTCTGCCCCACCTCACCTTTAGCTTTGCCTCACCTACGGCCCTCTCCTCCTTTTCACCGATTCTCCTCTGGTCCATGCCTTCCAGTTGTAATATCTCACCTATTGCCTGTGCTTTTTGTGTCTCCTCTTGCTGCCATCCTCCAGTTGTCCAGTGCCACCTCTAGCTCCCACCCCTTGTAGATCCCCACTATGTCCCCCTCTGTCCCGCCCCACCCATGGCCTACTGTCCTGTGTTACCCCTGGCCCTCTTCGCCTGTTGCCTGTTGCCTCAGCCCCCCTCTCACCTGATTAGCCTTCGTAATGCAGTCCCCACTCTCCCCATAGTGCCTTCTCACTTCTGGCCCTCCTCTAGTACTGCGTTTACTCTCCTCCCTCGACCCCCATAGACCTTCTCAACTCTTGCTCCCCTCCCCTGCTGAACTGTCTCACCTCTGGTTTCCCTTTCTCCTCTGTCCCACCTCACCTCCACCCTCGATGCCTTGTTTCACATCTGGCTCACTCTCTCATTGCCCCCTAACACCTCTTGCCCCTCCCTCGGCTGTCCCATCTCACTTCTTGCCCACTTCCAGATGCAGCACATCGCCTCCTTCCTGCTAGCATGTGTCTCCTCTCTCTCCTCCCACAATAGCCCATTGCACCAGCCTACTCGCCACTGCCCCTGCTCTCCTGTGGTGCTCCGCTGTCCCACCATGCTCCTGCTGGTGACCATCCCCCTCACCCATCCTTCGGCAGTCCTGTGTAAGAAACTGGCTCTATATATACTGCACCAAAGTGAGGTACAGTGTGTATAGGCTCCAAGGGTCTCCAGAGGTTTGGCAGAGATTAAAGTTAGATAGAACCGTACTCTCTAAAGTGGTAGCTTGGTCGAGCAGTAAGGCAGTATCAGAGGACAGTGTAAAGCATTTGATGTACACACTCAGTCAGCAAATGAATCCACACACTTAAGAACTGAACTCTAGGCCAATTGTTTTGTATAAAACAATATACTGTTGTTTTATTTTAGAACCACAGGTTTGCATAAAATACTTTCTCAAGATAAGATGCTGTTTGTTGAATACTTTCAATGAACAATAGACTTTAAATGCAATATAGTACAGGGGTTGCAATAGGCAACACAATACTTGGTATACTATAACATTGAGCTCAATGGGATTTTCAAGTAAACTGCAATAGAATTACTTTACGAACGTTTTTCTTACTCAGGGCTGGATCCTGGATTCAGCCCTGGTGCATTTCCTGTAAACAGTTGAAAGAAATCGTTTTTGTTACACAGGCGATTTTTAAGGAATATTTGTATGTTGCAAAAATCGACACTTAGAAGGATTTCTGGTAAAAACCAGGCAATGTTATCCTATGGAGGAAAATCAAGTTACCGGAAAATCACAGTTGTAATCGCTTTTTCTAGTCAGTGCTGGGTACCTAAATCCAGCACTGGGACCTCTCCTGAGAACAGGTGAGTAATTTCGACTTTGGTATTCAGACGATTTTTAGTGAATATTTCGAAGTTCCAAAACTCGACACTTTCAGGTTTGTACTGTTGTTACACCCTCAGCGGCACAGGGCGGGCAGATGCAGAGAGAGTAGGCCCAACGTTAGCCTATGGCGGGCGGGGGGCCTTTGGTTGGTGGCTGCTGGCAGGCAGGCCACTCGGCTGTGGGAGCAAAGCTCCTGGTCACTTACTCAGGGCAAGTGGGGAAGTCGAACAGGGTAGTTGGTGTACCCTCAGCGGCACTGGGGCGGCCGGGTGCAGTGGGCTTTTGGGCCTTCGGGCGCCCAATGGATTTCAATGGGAAAGCTGCAAGACGAACAAAGGCTGCAAACTCGGGGACAGTGATTCTTCAGGTGCGACCACCACTTCGAGAGGTAAGTTGGGATGCTGTAGGAGGGGTAGACACCCAGGAGTTGGGCACAGGGGGCCGTGGGGCGCCGGGTGCAGGGGTATCTTTAGGCATCGGGAAATCTTACCCTCTGCTGGTCGCGGTTGGAGGGGTCCCTGGTGTTGAGGCTGCAGGCGTCGTCAGGAGCGTCGAGGTGAGTCCTTGGGTGCTGGATTCTTGGTCACAGTCGCCGGGGGGACGTCCTCGTGGTCTTTGTCCACTTTGGCTCGGGCCGGGCTCGGCGGGTGCAGAGTGGGCACGATCCGCGGTCTCAGGCCGGGGCCTGGGGTTGCAGATGTTTGAGCAGAACCACTGCTCGTGGGAGTCCCAGTCTTTTAGTTGAGCAAGGCAGTCAGGTCCTCCGGGGTTTTCGAGGTTGCTGACCACTGAAGAGGCCGGGGTTTAGCAGGAGCAGGTTCGAGGTTCGACAGGCCGGTAGGGCTGGGGCCAAGTCAGTTGGTGTCGTCCTCTTGTTAGCAGCTGCACGGCTGGTCTTCTTTCTTCTTGTTCTTCTTGTTGTTTCGGAATCGGGATCTGAGGAAGGAAGGTTCAGGGTGCCCCTAAATACTGAATTTAGGGGCGTTACAGGTAGGTAAAGGGCAGGGACCAATGGGTCCCTTCCCTGGGGTGGGTACACCCCCTACTCTGCCACTCTCCAGTGGGAGGGGGGCAGGAGCCTGTCCTTGGTTGGCTGGGTCCCCCCATCCTCAAGATGGCGGGGACTCGAGGTTGTGCTTCACCTCGCCTCCCCCACCCTAGGGGTGGAGTTGGCAGAGGTACGCACACCTCTCTTCCTCACTCTGTTTTTCCCGCCGGGTCTCCCGCCCAAAGGGGGGGTGGAACCAGTGGGGACCAGTTGCTGAGTACAGCAAGTGGTCTGGAGAGGCTCACAAAGGCGGAATGCCTTTGAAGCTTCTCCTTCGTGAACCCTGCCCATCCTGGGGAGGAGGCTTGGCACCTCGTCCCAGGATGTGCATTGTTTCAGGACCCCGAGAGCAGCAAGCTCTCGACCCAGGGGTCCAGAAACATGTCTGGGGGTGGCAGCCTCGGCAGCCACTCAGTCAGGTCACTGGGAGTTGGTCGAGTTTCAGGGGGCATCTCTAAGATGCCCTCTGTTGTGCATTTTACATTAAATCCCACACTGGCATCAGTGTGGGTTTAATGTGCTGAGAAGTTTGATACCAAACTTCCCAGTCTTCAGTGTAGCCATTATGGTGCTGTGGAGTTCGTAATGACAAACTCCCAGCACCATATACTCTTAATGGCAGCACTGCACTTACAGTGCCCAGGAATGGACCTGGGTACTGTAGGGGTACAGGGCTCATGCACCTGTACCCTCACCACTGGCATAGGGCACCCAGCTAGAGGGGTGACTGATGTATGCCAGGGCAGTGGTTTGTGGGCATGGCACACAGGGATGTGTGCCATGTCGACTCTTCACTTTGTTCTGCACCAAGACACGCAGTCTGTAAAGGCAGAGTGTGAGTGTCAGGGTACAGGGCCTCTAAGGGTGGCACAATAAGTGCTGCAGCCCTTAGAGGTCTTCCCTGGTCACAGTGCCCTGGGTACCTGTGGTACCATTTACCAGGGGCTGACCTGTGGCCAGAGATGCCAATTGGGTACAGTTTTGGGGAAAGAACACAGGCCCTGGGAACCTGATTGGCAGGGACCCAGGGCACATCAAGTCAAAGTGCATCAGTGGTCTGGCAAAAAGTGGGGGGGTTACTGCAACAGAAACCCACTTCCTTACATCCTGTGTCAACTCTGGCCCCTCCTCCCTACTGACCCCCCCCCCACACTCCACCTTCACAGTCCTGTGTCAACTCTGGCCCCTCCTCACTACTGACCACATCCCCCCGACTCCACCTCCCCAATCCTGTGTCACCTCTGGCCCCTTCTCTCTGTCCTGTCTCACCTCTGGCCCCAGGCAGCCACATGTCTCTCACAGCCCACCTCCAGCTGCTGGGCAGTCTCATCTCTGGAGCCCTCTGACGCTGTACTTTATCATTTGTGCCCCCACCCCCACTGTAGCCCAGTGTCACAAAATACTCACTCTCTCTCGGGCTCCACCTGTCCTGATTCCACTATGGATGCACACCACCAACTCTCCCCATAACTTGCCTCATCTCTGACTACCCACCCCTGTAGCCCAGTGTCTCCTTGGCACTGGAGCCTTCGGGCCGTTTCACCTCTTAACCTACGCCCCCCACTGCCCTATCTGACCCCCGCTGCTCTCTCCTCTCTTTCCAATGTCACCTCTGGCCCCCTTGCCCTTATGTCTCATTTGACCCCTGACCCCCCCCCTCTCTGCTCCCACTCCACGTGCTCTCAAGGTTCACCTCTGGCCTCCCTCCCCTCAGTCATCTCTGGTCCTCCTACCTATGTCGAACGGTCTTACCTCTGGCCCCACTCCCTGTCTCCTTTTGCCTCCTTCCCCAGCTGACCTCTGTCCCTTCTCTGCTCTCCAACACTGTATACCCTCTGGATCCCTTTCCACTGTACACCAATCTCAACGTTTGTCCTCCTCCAAAGTGTCCTACCTTACCTCTGCCACTTCTTTTCTGTAGAGCAAACACAAGGAGATGATGGACGGAGCGCTGAAACTTTTCAGAAACTCACCCCCAGTCACAGATCTGGGTTGAATCCATCATCATCATTCTTTAGCTCACTTCGCCACTCCAGTTCAGACCCAGCCATATGCAAATCAGTCCTGACCCTGTTCCTTATGGGAACAGTCCAGCCCAAACTGCCAAGCCAGGTCTTCGCTGGACCGGAAACAAGCATCCTGGGACCGGTTTCGGGGTAACACCCCTCATCAGCCAGGCTAGCTCGAATCCAGTGGCAAAGTGAGCAAGGGACCCACGCCTGGGCGTACCCTGCCAACTTAGGGCAAATAAAGCAAACACAAGGAGATGATGGACGGAGCGCTGAAACTTTTCACCCCCAGATCTGTGACTGGGGGTGAGTACCTGAAAATTTTCAGTTCTCCGTCCATCATCTCCTTGTGTTGTTCGCCCTAAGTTGGCAGGGAAGACCTGGCTTGGCATTTCAGGCTGGACTGTTCCCATAAGGCACAGGGTCAAGACTGATTTGCAAATAGCTGGGTCTGAACTGGGGTGGCGAAGTGAACTAAAGAACGATTATGGATTCAACCCAGATCTGTGACTGGGGGTGAGTGTCTGAAAAGTTTCAGCGCTCCGTCCATCATCTGCTTGTGTTTGATTACTTCATTTCTGTAGCCCGCCTCTCTTCTGCCCCCTCCCTCCTCTAGCCTTGTGTCTCTTCTGTTCTCCCCCCGCACTAGTTAACATATGCTTGGTGAGGCTGAAAGCTCAAGAATACAATTAGAGGACATTATCTAAGGCTATCGATTCACTCAAGGATCATAAATCACAGAAATCGACCCATTGGCGTCACAATCTTTACAAGTAAAAAAGTACACAAAGTTAAGACACCTTTATTCAAACTCATCGGGCTCTTCTGAAACATGTAATAGCGCTTGGATGCCCATCAAGGGTTAATTTAGCACTGTATAAAGAACAAATGTGGATGATGGCGGACAATGAAGCAAGGCATTCTCTGTTTTTAAACTCAGCCCTCAAATAAGTTGACAAGGTTTAATGTGATAATAAGAGCTTGCTTTTGCCCTTCTAAGCACTGCAAATAACATTAGTTACTTTAAACCAAATTTAATATACTCGTTTTACTCTTCTCTAAAGAATGGAAATCTGGGTTCGCCATGTCCAGATTGGAACTTATGACCTGTGTTCACTCCCTGTCTCAGTCGTAACTGCAGGTCATTGGTTTATATACTCTTAGTATAGCTCAGTGAGTTAATAGGTTCATAGCATAAATTATTTCGTAATATGCAGTTCACAATGCCCTTTCCTGCTAAAATAGCTCACTGAGTTTGCCCCTGCTGCAAAACGCCGCATGTAATCTTGTAGGTTTTCACTTATTTTCAACTTCTCTAAGGCCGATAAAATGGGTACCTTTGAACTGTTCAGTATGTAACCCCAAATAATAAATGTCAAAACACAGTTCAATTGGTGCTGTTTCTTATAAAATTGTTAGTCATCATCATCAAAGAAACTTTATTCGATTATTTTTTAAAAAGCAACACAAGCATTATGCATACACCATTGGGGTACAAACATAGGAAGTAAATTACATAAAAGAATACAATTGATCAAATGGTTAAATCTTTCCGTTTAGCGACAGGTGATTTTAGAAAGCAGCCCACGTAAAAATCAAACCCGAGTATTGGGCACTACGGGTAAAAAATGCAAGCAGGCTTCCATTGACGAAATCTGCAAGCGTTTAAAATCGGTTTTAAAAGCTTTATAGTTAACAGTGCATGAACTTTACAAAAAAAAGGCAGAATGCTCAAGCACATGGGCAAACTAAAAGAGAGCCGTTATCCTATTGACCCAGGAGAATAACGACGCACACAATGTGGCATGAGAGCAGGGCCGGACTGGGAACCAAAACTGGCGCTGGCAAACTGCTCTGCCGGCCCCCCTGTGGGGCGGGGGGGGGTGCCGCAGAGCTGTTAGCTAGGGCCAGTTTCGGCCGATTTTGTTACAGGGGGCCGATATTGCCGGCCCCCGGTAACAAAAACGGCCCCCCAGGGGCCCAAAACCGGCCCCAATCCTTGCGGCCCACCGGGGAAACGCCCGGTGCCCGCTTCGGCCAGTCCGGCCCTGCATGAGAGAAGGGACCACAGGAAAACATCCGGTAGTTATAGGACACAGCAGTGCCGGGGGGAGGAGGGAGGGGGTAGGGGTGATGTTTATGTTTAAGTTTGCGTGTTGGGGGGGATAGGGGGGATACAAAGGCAGACCAGACCTGGAAATGTACTGCAGTACTAAAGGCAATCTGTAATGCGAGAAGCAAGAACATGTTCAAATGATATAAGGGTAGTTAGACATTATTGTACAACTGACTTACTTGCAACAGAGATATTGTATGATGTGAGAGCTGTGTAAAACGCAATAAAATCTGTTTAAAAAAAATATATTGACCCAGGAGAAAGCAGAGTAAAGACCTTATGGATCGTAAGCGGAATTTTGCTAAAAGAGATCAACTCATTTATTTTATTTTATTTATTTATAAAGTTTTATATAGCGCGAACATGATCCCGAGGGATATCAGAGCGCTTCACAATAACGGTTGGTCAAGGTCAGGCAGGCGTCAAATACATAACACAGGAAACAATTACAAAGGGGGCAAACACATCATCACAGTAAGTACAATGAATGAGGGAGTAAGTCCAGTAACTTCAAGCAAAAGATCGGAGCCCCATTAAGGTAAGAACTTGCACATAAGGAATCGTTTTACTTCAATTTTGAAGGCAACCGTGGAGGTGAGACTGCGAATTTCAGGGGGGAGAGAGTTACAGATCCGTGGAGCTGAGCCGGAGAAAGCCCTTTGACAAGTTCTCTTTTTTCGAAATATCTGTGGTTTCAGAAGGAAGGTGTTAGCGCTTCTTGAGGGTCTACCACCTCCAGATAGTTCCAGCTTTTGGCATAGGTACATGGGGGTTTTGAGATGGAGAGCTTTGTGAGTCAGGCAAGCGATCTTTAACTGTATTCTTGCTTCAAAAGGCAGCCAATTTAAAGATTTTAGGACTGGGGAGATGTGCGCAGATCTTTTAATACCTGTGGTCAGTCTGGCCGCCGCATTCAAAACCGCTTTAAGTGGGGCCAAGGTATATTTCGGGAGGCCACATAGTGTAGCACTGCCATAATCTAGCCTCGGCAGAACCAGCGCTTGAACAACCTGCATGAAGTCAGCTTGTGGGAGGAAAGGGTTGAGATTCCTGAGTAGTCTCATCTGGTGATTCACTCCCTTGCAAACCTTACTAATGTGGTTCTTCAAATTTAAGTGTTTGTCCAGGGTGTTTCCGAGCGATTTGGCTGAATCAATGATGACGGGGGGGAGTTGAAAGCAGTGAGATGGTTCAACCAGAGGTCTACCTTGGGGGTATGATTCGGAGGAGAAATGAGCAAGAATTCGGTTTTGGAAGTGTTGAGTAGGAGGTGGTTCTCCATTAGCCAGTTTTGAGTGTTCATGAGGGTAGTGTTGAGTGATGTGAGATTGTCAGGGGAGGAGATTTTTCATGTAAAGTTGCGTGTCATCTGCGTACATATGGAAGAGAATGTTCATTGAGTTTAGTGCATTTGCAAGTGGTTCCAAGAATAGGTTGAATAGTATGGGGGATAAGGCGGAACCTTGTGGGACACCCATGGATACAGGCGAGAGCTGGGATAGGGAGTGGTTCGCCTTTATTCTTTCGGATCTGTGGTGGAGGAAGGACGAGAACCATTGCAGCACTAGACCAGAGAAGCCCATCCTGTGTTCCAGAACTGATAGTAGATTGTCATGATTTACAGTGTCAAATGCAGAGGAGAGCTCAAGGAGGATCAGGAAGCAGGATTCGTTGTGGTCGAGCATTTTTAGAATGTCATCAAAAACATGAATAAGAGCTGATTCAGTGCTGTGTCCGCTCCGAAAGCCAGATTGGTGATGGTCTAGGAGTTGGAAATTTTCAATGTGAGCACAAAGTTGAGATTAGACACATTTTTCAAGGAGTTTGGCCAGAGTAGTGATGTTGGAGATAGGGCGGAAGTTGTTAAGGTCTGAACTATCAGCATTAGGTTTTTTTAAGATAGGGGAAACCTGAGCTGCTTTTAGGCAGTCAGGGATCATACCATGAGACAGCGAGGCATTAACAATCTTTGTCCAGAGGGGGGTGAGGACTTCCTTGATTTCTTTGAAGACGGAGGGTGGTAGCGGGTCATTGAAGTGATTGGATGGGTTGATATTCTGAAGAATTTTGTTGATGTCACTTTCGCTAAAAGGGGTGAAAGTGTCCCAAGAGGCATTGTTTTTGGTGCTCAGACTAACTGGATCGGGCTGTTCAGCGGGGGATGAGGGGGCACAAGGCAATAGGTTGGTAGAGAGGCCTTTTTAGATTCCAGTTCGATATTGATGAGTCTCGATTTCTCAGAGAAAAACGTAGCCAAAGCGTCACAAGAGGGTGGGCTGTGACCTGGGACAGACCGAGTGGGTGGGTCACACGATAGTTGTTTAACAATTTCAAAAAGTTTCCTGGGACGATTAGAGGCTTGGTTAAGTTGAGATCTGAGGTAGTCGGCCTTGGCGCTCTTGATTTGTTTGTTATAGGAGCTCCTTACTGTTCTGAGGACTTTTAGCAGTCCTGAGGAAGGGTTAGATTTCGTTCAGTTGCCCTTAGGTTATGTCGTTCGGAGTTTAAGTTGTCGTTAAACCATGGTTTCGAGATTTTTGTTGATGCATTTTTTTGTTGGATCGGTGCAACGGAGTCCATGATACTTGAAATAGTAGAGTTGTAAAAGTCCGTGAGTAAGTGAACCTCAGGCTTGACAACTTGGGCGGAAAGGGCAAGTTTACATTGGGTTGCTAGCCCAGCTGTATTGATATGTCTAAGGTCCCTTTTCCATACCTTTAGCTTCTTCGATTGAGGCTTCCTCGCGGACACCTCCCGGTTAATGTAAAAGAGGATGATGTGATGGTCAGACCAGTCGCAAGGGGAGATGTTATCCAGAGATATGGTGTTTCCTTTGGAGATGATGAGATCCAGGATTATCCTTTATCCAGGATTATCCAGGATTATCCTTTATTATGTGTTGGCCTGTCGCAGTATTGGGTCAGCTCGTGATCATCTAAGAAGGATTTAAGGCATGTAGCAGCTTGGTCATTGGGGTTAGACCAATGAAGGTTGACATCACTGAGGAAGATTTGGGGAACTGCAGAATCGACATTACTAGAGATGATTTCGAGTAATTGTTCGATGAAGGTGAGATTGTCCCCCGGGGGTGATAGAAAGTGTGTAATTTGCATATCGGGATGTGATTACTTAAAATGTTGAGACAGAGGTATTCACTGGAGGAGGGCGCAGAAGTCTCAGAGTGAGAGACCGAGAGAGTGCTCCGATGAATACAAGCTAGTCCACCGCCCTGCTTTTCCGCTCTGTCGAGACGAATTATGTCATGGGAAGGAGGAACTAGGAGGTCTATGATAGGAGAGGAGGCGGAATTCAATCAAGTTTCGGTAAGGATGATGATGTCTATCTCCTGGAATTGAATAAGGTTGAAGATATCCGAGGCGTGTTCACTGGCTGATCTGCAGTTGAGAAGTGTGCAACTCAGGTGTTGCTCAAGCTTATGAGTAGGTTGTAAGATTGCAGAATCACGCAAGCTGGGTTTCCTAAACTGCTCCAGCTCTCTAGAAGCCTGGGCAAATAGCAGAAACAGCTTTTTAATCTTTGGGATGTTAGCTTTGGTAAGAGAGGATGGGGATAAAAACAATTCCTCCCAACCAATAGCAATAGACCTGCATCTCACATAATTCAGCCAGGGGATGGCGGGGTCCTTTTCGCAAGCCAGGCAATCCATGATGATCTCTCTGTTCAAGGAGGTAAACGTATTGGCCCGGACTGAGGTCCAAAGGACAAGCGGAGCCATCTTAATCAAGTCTGATATGTAAATGATACCCATCTCCTCATGGAGGAAATAATGTGGGGCAGAAGGTGAAAGGCCGAGGAGTCGGTGACAGAAGCAATTGTCCTCTACCTGAATAGAAGTAACCTCTCTGTAACCCCACACCCCCGCACCATACATTAGAACTAGTAGGCATTTGCGCTGAAAGACCTCAAACAGGGGCTGGACTGGTTTATTGCCCAAAGTTAAATAGTGCGCCCACAGAGCGTTAAAAAGGAGGCACCTGTTTGCAATGCAAGGCAACCATGTGGATTTCTAGTCTAAAACAACTCCCAGGTATGGAAAATCCGAGACCCTTTCAATACTCCTACCTTTAATCAGGAATGAGCCTTTCTTCTTGGATCTAGCGCCGGAGACCATATATTTAGTTTAGCTGGGTTAATGTTGAGATCTAAACCTTCCACAAAGGTAACAAAGCTACTGATGAGGGTCCTTAGACCATTCAGAGTGCAAGACATTAGCACAGCGTCATCTGCATAAAGCAGAGCAGGAACAGGTATGGTCCTAATCATGGGCATGTCCTTCCCTGCAGTTGCTAAGCAAGCATTCAACCCATTAATGTACAATAAACACAAAATTGGGACCAGGACGCAACCCTGATGAACACCTTGTTGAAGCTTGAAAGACTCTGTACATCTCCCACCTGGCCCAAACCGGATGGAAGCGTTAACCCCACAATGCAGGGCATGAAGTAAAGTAATCAGTTCCATGTTGAGCCCATAATCAGAAAGAATGTCCCAGAGCTTCCTGCGGTTAACTCTATCGAAAGCACTACTGAGGTCCATGAAGGAGAGAAACAGCGAGCCTCCATTAGCAAGTGGGTATTTGTTAATAACTAAGTGGAGATTAAGACTTTGCTTGATTGTACCCAGGCCTTCCCTATACCCATAGAGTATGGGGGAAATTACCTGATTGGTACTAGACCGCTTCTCAGTCCTTCTAAGGGCTATGCACCGATAACCTTGACCACCGAGTCCACAAGTGAGATTGATCTATAGCACTGTGGATCATCTCTAAACTAGGATGATCACTGCACTAAGCCAAGACTGGGGGAAGCCACAATTCATAAGTGCAATTACATATTTAAACCTGCTTATTGTGCATATGCAGCTCAAGAAAGTAAAATGTGTCCTATTTGGGTTTGTCTAACATCTGAAGTGATACGCAGAGCGTATCATTGTTTACAGTAATGAAGGTGAGCCTGGACCTAAAGGGGCAGAATTATTAAGATTTGACGCAACGCAGAGGTGCACCTAACTTTGCTGTGTCACCTTGTGTCAAAGCTATAGAGCAGAGCGGTTCCATATTTACATAGATATGGCACAGCTTCTCTCTCTCTCCCTGCACTTGACCACTTTTGGCTTCCTTGCAGCATGCCGACACCCCTGCACCATAGTGCAACGGTGGGTGCTCGATGTCTACCATAGGTTTCGCACCGGATGGCTACCCTTTCAGTTTGAAAACATATACTAAGACATCGTTTAATGTTTCCCAAGCTTGTATATGTGCTGTACAGTACAACACCCATACAAATGTGGAAAAGTTTGGAGAAAAGAAAATGTTTCCCCAATGTTATGCACGCCCAATGGAAGCTTATTTTTTTATGCAAATGCCTGTCAACCAATATTAGTAGATAGGGATTTGCCTTAAAACTAGGGTGACCAGAATTTTAAAGCAAAAAACCGGGACATTTCCCAAAAATAGAAGAAGGACTACAATTTTACTTCAACCCAGCGCACAGAATGGCAGTGCTCCTTAGCAGAGAATTACAGAAGAGGCAGTAAGAACATACATAAAATGCCATTTTTAGAGCCTGTAGCATGCCTGTTAATTATTGCTTTCTTATAACAGCTGCAAACTAACCTTGCTTTGCAAAACATAAAAAGATACCTCCCACCGTTTTTAGCTAACCCTTTCTAAAAACCGGAACAGGAGCTTACTTTCCTTAAATCTGCCGGGACAGCTGGTGAAAAAACGGGACTGTCCGGGAAAATCCGGGACGCCTGGTCACCCTACTTAAAACCCATAGGTGGTTGCACTGGAACGCGACGTACCTCACATGGTACGCTCCTTGATGTAAAGTAGCCATGGTCCCTGCTGCATGCAAGAAAACTAGGCCCTTTAACTGCTGTTGGTGTAGTAAAATACAACAATTATCAGAGTTCCATGGGCCCCTCATTGTCACTGTACCTGCTGCACTAATGGCAGCTGCGCCCCTGAAAGCAGCTCTTCTTTCAGCTAGTTTTGGCTACTTTACAACACAAAAACAAGTATTGCGCTGGAATGTGAATCCCGATACAATACTTTCCCCCAGTCAGCATCAGTTTTGTGATGAAGGCCAGGTGTAATCTGTTAGTAAATCTGGGCCCAAGGGCCCATGACCAAATTCGGACAAATGGACTGCTTGAAATAAAACATTTGACTCAACACCCTGGATAGGGAATAAACTACAATGCAAAGGTCTCCAGTCTCCCAGCAATTGCTTGAAATATGCATGGTGGCCAGTGCATCTATCTCGGTATTAGCACATCACAATGAGCAAACTTGGGAGGACCGGAACCAGCCAGAACTGGTGCCTACCACAAAAGAAAAAAAAATGATGATACTGGAACCCAGCTTGTCCTTGCTCCATTCTAGCCAAGCACACAATATAAACCCAAGTCTGATTGGAGGATATGTCTGATGGAGAAGCTTCCATTGTGTGCTCGCTACTCACCCACTTCCATATATGAACAAATAAATCAGTTTATGAATTACGGCAGGAAATTGTAAGCGCAGGACACACTCCTGGTAAAGTACAGAAAAACTAATTGTGAGATCAAGAAAAGAGCAAGCTATTAAAATGAGAGTGAGTGAATGAATCAGTTGGGGGTGAGTGAACGTGGAAGTGAGCAGGCGAGAGAACATTAGTTGAATAAATCAGTTAGTAAACGTGTGCCTGGTTGAGCGAGATTTAAAGCAGGCGATGGAACATGCAAATGTTAAGCACTGTAGAGCAAAGGTTATTGGTTTCCTTCATTTACAACAGTGGACAGATTGTCACCCTTAGGGATTTAGCAAACACTTCATGCTGATCGGTGTGTGTCACTGGGACTATCTAGCCAGTAGATGTGTATCTATCTTATATTTTGCTGTGGATATATCCAGTGCTTGAAATGGAAAAATAGAAGTGCAGGTACTCTGTAGCCGAGTACCTGCTTGTTTCTGAGAAGTGCCGGTACTCTCCAATTAAAAGTATTACGTCGGTCTCGAAAAGTGCTGGTACTCTCCCTCTCAAAATAAAAAAAGTGCCGGTACTCCGTACCGGGCAGTACCGGCCCATTTAAAGTACTGGATATATCTCAGGTCGGTCAGAGAGACACTCTGCCCTCTCGAGGGAGGCCCGTAGTGTGTGTGGGGACGGTGAAAGCTTCACATAACATTGGATTGGACAAAAGGTGGTAACCGGAAGTGGAGCTGGTCTAGTGTGGTGCGCAAAGACACCTGAGCCTAGAGCAGCCTTTACTACGGTTTAGGCTAGTTTTCATAATGGTCAAACAAGACAAAACTGCTTTCATTGGAATCGAAAAATACAGTCAAATGAAAACAAATTATCAAACAACTTTCTCATAAGTACAAAAAATTTGACACACTTTAATCACTTTTTTCAAAATGTTGCATATTTTAAAAGCACAGGCCAACCAGAATGTGCTGCATATTATAATAGGAGACGATAAAACACTGTAAATTAAATCATTTTTTCCAGTTTCGCAGATAGGCTTTGAACAATGCACATCTAAATAATGTCTTATCAAGACTCCCCAGCCCCAGCACCCGTCCGCTTATTTTAAGCCCTCACTCACATGCTCTGGCTCGCCTGCTCCTCCTCCGCACTCTGCCGTGGGGCCCACATAAGGTGGCAAAGGAGCCCAAGTCTTCCCCTTCACCTCCTTCCTCCCCCTCTTTCTACTCTCACACTCTTGTCTTTCACTCTTTCTTTTGCGCTGTGTCCTTTGTCGCTTTTCAGAGATTTCGAGCTGGAAGAGATGGAATAAAGTGTGAAACTAAAATATGACACAGTTCATCTGTCAACTAAAGACTCGCGGTACAGAAAAGAGTGGAGTCCATAAAACGTACATAAACCAGAAGTAACCAGTCACAAGAGTCACCTCTGCTGACCACTCTCCCTCAAGAAAAGGCAAGAACTAACCACGGGCTCTGTGTGTTTTCAAACAGCGAGCGCAGTGATTGTTATGTCACCTATCTAATGAAGAATACACGTTGTAGTAGTAGTTTCAAGTTGAGTTTATTCTTCCAGTAGTAACCGCACATCGGGCGGGAGGCGGACACCGTAGTGACCACAGCGTGTCAATGCCTCACGACAATTCTCAACTGGCAGGCTGATCAGCTGGCGTTCTAGAACGCCAGCTGAGACGTCCTAATACAGTAGGCACGCGCTATGGTACGGGTGCCCGGAAGATGGGAGAGGGGAGGGGGGGGGAAGGAAGGGGAGGCCTACATTACAACACATCTCCTTCCTAAGGGCGGGGAAGAAGGGGAAAAACCTAAACAGCTGCAAAAGAATTAAGCATAATACAACAAGTTGTACAAAGTAACATTTCCTTTTAGATTTGATAACCCTGCAGGCAGTTGTAACCAGTGACCAATTGCTAATAACACTCGAAATCCTTAAACCAACATGGTTTGGCAATTGCACGTCCAGTCCTGGTCGTGCTGATTTCACTGTTGGTCTTGTTTACCACAGACGTGTCGTAAGCATCGGGTAGACTCACTGTGGCATGACTCTGAGCCTTCCTCATACCTGCATCACTGGTCACTACACTCTCATCTTGGGTTGCATCAGCAGGTGCTACATTCACACCTTGGGGCTGGTCATCCACACTGTGGGTGTCTACATCAGAATCAACACCGTGGGTGTCTACGTCAGAATCAAAACCATACACATTTCCCATACTCATTTTTCTCTGCACACCATCCTCCTCAAGTCTTGGGTACGCGTCTGCCTCGCTTTGGTCCAACCGCACACTCTTTCTCTTACTCCTAGAGAGTGCTGAAAAGTGCCAGACCTTACCGTCGCTCAGCAAGGCTGAATTGCACAAAATCTTCTTTATCTCTAAGGGGTGGGTGTAGCTACTCTGCCCTTTCTCTATGAACCCTGTGCGTCTTACTCTAACCATGTCACCTACCTCCAGTGATACTGGTTTGCATTTGTGTTTTGAATCGTTATGCTCCTTGCTACTTTCTTGTGAGCGTAACAAGTTCTCTTTCACTGTCTCCCGGGACCATTCAGCCCACTTGGCTGTTTCCAGCCATCCAACATTGTCTTTGCACATGGGTGTCCTACCTCTCATTAAGAAAAAGGGACTAGAGCCCGTACATTCATTTGGAGTCACTCTGTACGCCCACACCATTTTGAACAATTCATTTTTCCAGGCCAACCCATTATTGTTTGCCAGCTGCACTATGCCCTTGATGACACGGTTGAACCGTTCCACCGCACCATTGCCAGGGGGTGGTACACCTAGGTGGTTTTGTGCGTTATGCCATTCCTCTCCATATATCTTTTGAAGTTGTCAGCCATGAACTGGGGCCCATTGTCGCTTATGATGAACTTGGGTAAGCCCTCCCTTATGAAAATCTTGTCGAGGAATTTGGTGATGCTGCATGAGTCAGTTTTATGGAGTATGCCCACCTCGGGCCATTTTGAGAAATGATCTACAACCACCACAATGTGTACCTGATCATCCTGCTCCCTTATGGGTCCAACTAAATCAATGCCAATTCTCTCCCAGGGCATTTCCGGGCAAGACAGGGGGTGTAACATGGGTCTGAAAGGCACCTGTGACTTATCTGAGTTCTCACATTTCATGCAGTCCCTCACCTTTCTCTCAATGGCAATGTCACATCCAGGCCACCAGTACCACAGCTTAACCCTGCCCTTGGTTTTGCTTATTCCTAAGTGCCCTTCGTGGCAAATCTCTAAGATCCTTCGTCTTAAGATTTCAGGGGGTACTACCTTGCCTTGTCTCAACACCAGGCCCCCTTCCAATGACAATTCGTCTCTGAGTTCCCAGAACGGTCTGAGTTCCTTTCTTATTTTCCTCTTTTTTGGCAAACCACCCTGTATCATTTTGCCTAATTCTTGCAGCGTGTCATCATCATCTTGTGCTCTCATCCACTCATCCTTGGAAATCCCAGGAAATTCCTCTATGATATTGGCCACACAAAACTCATCAACCACGTCCTCAACACATTCATTCATGGGGAGGGGCAGGCGGCTCAAGAAGTCCGCAACCACGTTCTTGGTACCTGGGAAATACTGCACATCGTAATCAAAATCCAACAATCTCACCGACATGCGAGCCAGTCTGGGTGAGGCTACGTACAACCCTTTGGTGGTTAACACTTTGGTAAGCGGCTTGTGGTCGCTTCTCAACAACACTTTCTTGCCCCAGACAAATTGGCAGAAGTGCTCCAGACCCCACACACATGCAAGAGCCTCACGCTCAATAACTGAGTACTTCTCCTCCGTGGGAGTCAACGAGCATGAAGCAAATGCAATGGTGTCCTCATTGCCATCCCTGTTCTTCTGGCTGAGTACCGCCCCAATGCCCCTTCCGCTTGCGTCTGTGGTGACTATGCTTGGCAGATTGGGATCGAACCCCTGTAAGGCAGGGGCGTTGCAAACATCCTCTTTGAGAGAAACAAAGCTTCTTTGACACTCAAGGGTCCATTCAAATTTGTTCTTACTTTTGAACAATTGCCTGATTTTATACGTTTTAGTTGAAAAACTCTTAACAAACTTGGAATAAAATTCCCCCAACCCCAAGAAAGCACGTACTCTCTGTTTTTAGGCACAGGAGCCTCTCTTATGGCACACAACAATTCTGTTTTGGGTCTGATACCGTCTTGTGTGATCTCGTGGCCCAAGTATGTCACCTGTTTCTGTGCGAACTTACACTTGTTGTAGTCCGCTGTCAAACCTTTTTCCTGCAATTTGTGCAACACATTACATAAATTAAGGTCATGCACCTCTTTGCTCCTACCCATCACCAAAATGTCATCTTGAAAGATGAGCAGACTCTCAAAACCCTTGAATAGCACATGTATGAGCCTCTGAAACATAGCGGCTGCTGACGCTAACCTGAAGGGAACTCTTTAAAATCTGTAACACCCGAAAGGTGTTATGAAAGTTGTAAGTGCTCTGCTCTCAGGGTGTAAGGACACCTGGTGATAGGCTGCCGTGAGGTCGATGGTGAAGAGCCACCGCATGTGTTTCGTATGAGCCAACATCTCATTGATCTTGGGAAGGGTATGCCGATCCACTTGGATGCTCTGATTGAGATTGCGCAAATCAATGCAAAGTCTTAATTTGCCATTGGCCTTTCTTACTGCGACCAATGGCGGAACCCACTCAGAGGATTCAGTGGTTACTATAAACCCAGCTTTGAGCAACGCTTCTAGTTGTGTCCTTACTTCATCTCTCAATGTAAAGGGTGTGTTCCTTACTTTGTGTATGGATGGTTTAGCATCTGCCTTAAGTTGTATTCTATGCTTAAACCGTTTGAGTTTCCCGATGCGACCATTAAAAATCTCGGGAAATGTTTTAGACATGAGCATGCCAGGGTTATCTTCTGCCTGTGTGATTAGTACTGGTTCCGGGCTGTTGCGATCCAGGGTGATACCTAATTTCCCTTGATCCCTCCACCCCAAAACCGAGGGACCAGTGACAGACACATACAATTTGCCTAGGGTGTCTCTGTTTTTAAAAACAAATTTCAATTTCCTGTAGCCTAACATCTCAATGGGTTCCCCCGTGAATGTTTTTAAAGACACATCCGATTGGGTTAAGTCCTGGCCCAAAGTGTGTGCGAACTTTTCATTCCACACATCCTTATTAACTATGGTGTATGGGGATCCTGAATCCGCCACTATTTCTATGTCCACGCCCCCTATAGCCATGTTGCATATGGGTTTCTTCCTTTTCCCGTCACCTGTGTCTATGTTAAGCACCTGGGTTTCAACCACAATGAGAACATACATGTTAATGTCAGAGTCGTCGGAAGAGTCAGAATCATACTCCTCCTTCTGCACAACTAATTTGACTCTATTGTTAGCTTTCTTCCTTCTGCAAACCTTCGTGAAGTGACCTAT
The DNA here is from genome assembly GCA_963921515.1 of Calotriton arnoldi. Lineage (NCBI taxonomy): Eukaryota > Metazoa > Chordata > Amphibia > Caudata > Salamandridae > Calotriton > Calotriton arnoldi. The sequence continues at coordinate 771,255 of CAWUFW010004710.1, forward strand.
AATGCCACAATTGCTACATTTTTGTGAGCGAGCGGGACATATTTTGTCATCAGCCAAATGTTCAGTACTACCACATCTGTAACACTTTTTCTGTGCCGATGCCTTCGTGGAGTTCTGGAGCTTCGACGAATCTGTATTTCTCCACCTGTTGTTGGGTGAAGGCTGAGATCGATGCTTCACTCCACTAATTCTTGCCACTGTCGCAGGTCCCTCTTGCTTAGATTTGCTTTCGGCCATAACTGCTTTTGCGCACCTACCAGTTAATTCAGCTCTCTTAACTATATCAATAACTTCCTGTAGGGGCTTCTCACCTTTTGCCCACAATGAATCTTGGATGGCAGGATTGGACGAGCACATGACAATCTGATCTCTTATGAAATCATCATGTAGTTCTCCCCAACGACATGTTAGAGGCAAATTCTTGAGAACAGCAACGTAATCCTCTACTGATTCGCCCTTGCCTTGTTTCCTGTGGTAGAACCTGTACCTATCTACTGCAACGCATACCGTAGGCTTGTAGTAAGTGTCTAAATCTTCCAATGCGTTCAAATATTCATCCCCCTGACCACTTGGGCGTATTTGTTTATTTATGCGATTGTAAACTTTGAGCCCTCCAGCTCCTAAGCAGTGCAACAATATTTTCTTTTTCTTCTCCGGAGTTAGATCGTCCTCCTCATCATCAAATGTGGAAAAATAATTGGTGAAATATTCCCGCCACACCTCCCATTTCACTACAGGTTCCCCAGCAGCGGGCAGAAACGCTTGCGGTGGTGATAAATTGAACACATTTCCTGAAGCCATGGTGGGGGAAAATGCACCGAGTCAGCAAGTGCCTGAGGGGACAATATACCATAAGATATGAGCGTGGCTTAGGTGGAGCGGGGCGAAGAATGTCACAGATGCGCCAGTGGTGGCAGGGGGAGAGACAATGCCCAGGGTGAGGAATCTAGTGCAGCCAGGAGGCAAGGAACCTAGGGGAGCTGGTGGCAAGCTCAGCCCAAAATGCGCAGTCAAATGAGAAACAGAAACCCTAAATGGCCGAGCAGAGTGTGTCACTAATATGTAGAAGTGAAACCAGACACTAGAAGAAAACATTGAATAAGCGCGGCAATGATTCTCTAGGCCGCTAGATGGCATCTGGCATGTAACTCCCCCTCATGAAACTGAAGAGGGAGCTCTCCCAAGCTTGCAGGTGTGACGCAGCAGGCGCGGCGGTTGAACGCGCCTGAGTCAGCTGAGGAGAATTCCTGTCAGGCGCTCAGCTGCCAGAGGGGGTCCGCAGGTCAAACAGCGTTGTGCGCACCAGTCCGCACTGTGGCGAATTCCACTCAGGCGCGCCTCAGACGTGTGGCAGGCATATGAGGGGAGGCAGTCTCATGAAAGCCAGGCAAAGCGGAGGCAGCCCGTGAGGACAGACTTCACCGCGGGTGCTCCCAGCGAGGTGTGAAGCACCTAAACAGGCCTCAGAGAACGCGCCGGGGAACGCGCCGGCGACGCAGCTTTGGAAGGGTAGCGTCCTGAAGTCGTCCGAGTGAAATGATATCCACCGGGAAAAGCACTGGGACCTAAAGCTGCGGAGCGCTGGAGCTTTGGCAATGGCAGAAAGTACCTCAGTCAAGACGCCGACAGCTGGTCCAGCCAGGAGACGCTCCGTTCGCTGCTGCCCACGAAGTCACTTGAAGACAAGCCAAGTAAGTGCCCCTTTATACGTAGGTTCACCGATGTGCTGTGCTCGTCGCCATTCTAATGAAGAATACACGTAGTAGTAGTAGTTCCAAGTTGAGTTTATTCTTCCAGTAGTAACAGCACATCGGGCAGGAGGCGGACAACGTAGTGACCACAGCATGTCAACGCCTCACGACAATTCTCAACTGGCAGGCTTATCAGCTGGCATTCTAGAACGCCAGCTGATACGTCATAACACAGTAGGCACGCGCTATGGTACGGGTGCCCGGAAGATGGGAGAGGGGAGTGGGGGGGAAGGAATGTGAGGCCTACATTACAACAACCTATGACGCCACGCGCGAGCTGAAAGATGGTGCATCAGAACAGTTAAAGATGCGTTTCCAAGCTAACCTCATGGTTTCTTTGTGACGCAGCAGTGAGCGTTCCATCTAGGCGACACATTCCACTGACTGATATTAGCATCGTTGTGTCCTTGAAAAGAAAAGGGACATATATAGATTTCAATATTTTAAAATCTTCCACTAATGTTAAAAGTCCTGATTTATTTTCAGGTTCGTTTTTATCAAATTTGACAATATATAATAAGTTTCCTTTAAAAAAAAAATAATTTAAAAAAAACTTCTACATAAAAACTTGCTTAACAAACAAACACACTTTCTGAATTCTGTGGGAATTTATAACGCATATAGTTCATGTGTCTGAATTTTGAATGATGTACTTTTCCCCCCAGAAAGAATAATATTTTGGTGCACAGGATACCAACCATTTCCATTTCGTTTGACCATTGTATATTTTTGACAACCTCACCAATGATGCTCAACTGTTTTTAATTATTGTATGAACAAGTAATGCAATAGTTATCAAATCAAATCAAAAAATACTTTATTTAGACAATCAAGTCTATTAAAGTGCAGAAGTGGCAAGTAAAATTATGGAATGATCGAGACCTCATTTTTTACAGAAATTTAGATGATTAGTCAAATCGATCAAATTATCATCATACAGGTTCAATCAATGCAGGTAATGTGAATAATTTAAAATACAATTCAATAAGCAGCGTATGACTTAGTGATGTGGACATTGCATAGTGTTTTGCACTGTTCAGATTACGACCATGTGATTTAGGATAAAAAATTATAAAATCTTCAAAATTAGACCACATAAATGCTCATTGTTTCTGTTCATGCTACATTAATAAAAATCTGTTCTTTGGATAAAATCAGATATGTATCCCATATTTCTTAGCTGAATGCAATTTATCTTTAGTGCTAAGAAGTTAGCAGCTAAGCCGCTGCTTCTTTTAGGGTTCTGGATTTTTTCTTAAAAGTTTGTTTGTAATCTCCAGAAATTTTATAAGTTTGGTGACCACTTGCGGCTGCAGATTATTCAATAAGTGACTCACATAAAAATGACGGTGGGGCATATGCAGAGCAGGTGGTTTATTGGTTCCTGAGAAAGGCCACATAATCGACATGTTTTATACTCGGTTTTAATTGTCCATGGAGGTAGTAAAATTAGGGAGCCCATCCGGAGATACAGGTATTTTGTTTTGTAATATGGTGAAAATGGTTCCATGATATATTTTTGGGGCCCTTTTCTATCATAGCTAAAGAGAACCTGGAGGACGTGTTCTCTTTTAGCAAATGCCCTGTAATCGGATTCAAAAGATTTACTTTTACTTTTCTGTTGAGAGCTGTTTTAAAATGTAGGTGCCCATTAAGAATAATGGGGTGACCCAGTATCCCTCAGAACCTGGGAAATCTAATGGTATGCAACAACAATTGGTTCTGTCGGGGAGGTTATATTTCTTTCACAAAACATTATTTAGTCCCAAAAATTCTTTGAGGATTGGCAAATCAATTGCGCCTTAATACAAATAAAATAATACTATAAGACATCAAAGAGAGGATTTTTAAGACACAGTATATTTTCAACCATATATCGTGAAGTGATGCAAATAATAGCATGTCACAGGACCACAAAGGACTGTTACGAAACATATACAATAATGAAATGGATAATACAGAAATAAACAAAAATTAGGATTAAAACAGAATAAACACATACAATGTTACACAAGTTGGCATAAATGACTCATTAAGGTGTCCCAAGGAAACAGATATCTGTACAAGCAGATGTCCTTTTTAACTTAGAAATGAAAACGGATTGACAGGGGTTTTAATTCTTATTTTTGTTCATACCACAGTATGTGATACTAATTTTACTCTAGCCCACATGTTAGAGTAGAGCAGCAGAATACCTTATAACAATGGTTCTGGGATTTTCCAAGCTGTGAGTTGGACCACAGTAGGTGATGATTAACCTGATCAAAAGCTTTACTGTAGTCTATGAAACAGCTGTACAGCTGTTCCTTCTTCTGCATTTGTTTTGCTGCAAGCATCCTTATGGCCACCAGGTTGTCAATGGTGCCAGACCATGTGCTAAAGCCGGTTTTGTTGAATGCGAGCAGATTGTTTGTCGTTACCCAATCTTGTAAGTCCTCCAGCAGTAATGATGCAAAATATTTTGCATCGATATCCAGCAGTGCCATATGTCGATACCTGTCTGGAAGCGAGATGGGGCCTTTTTTGTAAATAGGATGTAGAATTGAGCCTCGCCAGGACGATGGAACAATTTTGCTGATTATGCATCCCTTAAATAGGTTTTCCAATACACCCGACCAGTAATTGATGTCATATTTGTAGACTGATGCTGGAATGCCATTGGGACTTGGGGAACTGTCTGTTCTACTTTTTTGAATTAAAGTTGCTATCCTGATAGCCTTGAACTTTGTTGCATATTGATAAAGTTTAGCATCAATTGGCATTGAGATATAAAAAAAAACCATCTAAATCCGTATTTGTAAAGCGCAAACTACTCACCCTTACGGGTCTCAAGGCGCTGGGGGCCGTCGTGGAAATTAAGTGAGCTTTTGCCCAGAGTCACATGGTGCTGAGCTGAGCTGCTGCCGGAGCCGGGGATCGAACCATGAATCCTGTGCTCAGAAGGCAGCTGCCCTGGCCGCTGCACCACACCTCTCCATCTGCTGTGCTGAAATTTGTTTACTGGAGGCTGAGAATTGATTGGGCATCTTGGGTGTGGCTTTGTGTAAAGTTTTTACTGCTTTGTCCAGTTTTCTGCAGTAAAGTAAGTTTCCATTTGACATAGTTGAACCAGAGCCACTATTCAGCCGGTTTATAATTAGCCAAAACCTTCTTGCATCTTTGATCCAACATGTCATGTACAGTTTGGTCTGGAGTGATTCCTTGTATTCTTGTTTAGCTTGCCAAATTTGTTTTCTGTAATAGCTATGCAGGGCTTTGACCTCGGAGTGTAAGGTGGGGTTTGATTGATTTTAAGTGATCATACCTTTTTGTTCAGTGTTCTTTTTAGCGTCCTCAGCATTTTTGTGTACCATGGTTTAGTGTCCTTGAGATTTGTGGGGTAGGTGCCTTTTTGACTGCTGGCCAGGGCGGATAGTAGTTTTAGTGCTAACATTTCCAAATCACTAATGGTGTTAATTGAAGACCTGCCCTGATCAGATAATAGTGTTTTCCAATTATCATACTTTGTGGCAACATCCATTCTCCATTTAACCCGTCTCCAGTTGTGTTTTGGTTCTTTTGAGCCAATGGTTCTTAATGTTGTGTTGGCGTTGATTGAGGTTCTTATCGACCAAACCTGTGGGATGTGGTCACTTTCACAACGCATCTGGATGGAGTAAGTGTAAATGGAGCTAAAGAGGGTGACTGAGTTGAATGTATAATCTAACACTGCTAACCTTTTTGGGCAGTAATGAGTAGGACGGTTAGGTTGGTCTTCAAGAAAGCACTCATTCAATGCTCTCAGCGAGAAGGCCTCTAAGGCTGCAAGCAGGGTACACCCCAAAGAGTCTGCTCTTTGCAGCCGTGAGATCTGTGAGGGAATCAGCCACTGGTTATCCACTTTTTTTTTTGTGATGCTTCGATGGGGATTATGTAGCAGATTTAAATTAAAATCTCTGGTTAGAAAGAAGTGGGCGTTTGTGTGATTGAGCTTAATATCCATCATCAGTTGTTCTAGCTTCTTCACACTCTGCTGTTTCTCCACGGCTGATGGATGTTTATAAACGTTTATTAAGAATAAGTTGCAGATTGTGCACTCATATCGCCAGTTTTTGATTTCCACGCATTGTAGATTTTTATGGCCGGTGACATGCTCCCTGGCTTTAAAATCCCACTGGGCTGAGTGAAAAGTTGAAAGGCCCCCCGTTGCATAGCCCTTTATATGTGATCTTGTTGCAGGGGAGTAAAACTCGCAGTATCCTTCTATTGATGTCTCCACCTCTCGCCAGGACTTCTGCATGCATATAATATCATGCGAGGTAAGAAAGGCCATTGTGTCGGGGTCAGCTAGAAGGTTTTCAAAGCCTGCGACATTCCAGGAGACTATGGAAATTCTTGAAGTCTTAATCTTGTTTCCTGATTTAAATTTATTGCGTGATCTAGGTGCGCGTCAGTAATGTTTTGAGCTGGCCAATGTTTGCGCGCACCAGCCCCAATTCTCGTGTGGTGTTTCAGCTGGTGATGCGGCTAAGGTGCACTGTCTTCCAAACGTATTGGTCATAGAGATGATTAATGATTGTTGGTTTATTAGTGCCATTGATCGCAGCGGACCAGTAGCATTTCTTAAAAACGACACTTGTTTGTGGTTGGAATCAATGTCTTGGCGTCGATGGACATTTTCATGATTGGTGGATGACAAGCAGGAGTCGGGTTTGCATTCCATTTTCAAAAATGCTACAGGATGGCGTGCCTTTTTTGGAAGCGTGATCAGGATTCCCCATTCTTTGAGTCGCTTTTGATTTTCACAGATAGTATGTACTGCAGCTCTGGAGGACCATGTTACTGCTGTTGCCTCTTTATTGACTAGGATGTCCGACGAGACGAATTGAATAGCTGTGATGTCTTTGGATTTCAGATGGCAAAGCTTTGAATGTGCTGCTGGAAGTTTTGTTACATTGCTTTGATTCAAAATATCGCCATTACCTTGTGAGATATAATCGGGATGCCATACTGTTGTTAGTGCCTGGTCTTCTTGTATGGTTATGTGATGTGATAAATTTAGGTTAACAGGTGGCAGAGTTGGCACAGTTCCGTAGCTTTGAGAGATGCCTGTTCCTGTGTTAAAGTCGGCTAAACAAGCTTGTGAATCTTGGGAGCTATTGGTCAATGGCTTGGCTTGGGTGACAGTTTGCACAAGTGATAAATTTGGTGGTTTTGTGGGGCTGAGCTGGCGTGCCCTGAAGGAATCGTTTGTCATGTGATGTTCAGTCGGTTGCATACATGCATTATGTTGGCGCCTCTCACTCAAATGTGTTGTGTATTTTCAGTGAGGGGGCTAGGCATTTTTCTTATCTGAAGGATATATATTGTCGTTATTGGTTGTTATGGTGATATTTGACATTGTCTCCTTTCGGACTTATTTGGAGTGAGCAAACTGAGGGTCTCTGTAGATGATTTCACTTTCCTGTGTTGAAATCATTTTTGGTCTTTCGCTGTTACTTTGCCGCCTCCATGCTGGTGAGGAGCCTGCGAATTGATGGGGCCTAACATCCCCATGATTTACTGGAGGGGGCTCGCAGTCTACAGTTGTGCTGGCGTGTGTTGTTTGTGTTGGTGGGGGAGTGGCAGATTTGAGTCGGCAGGGTATTTAAAGGGTGTATTGGTTGAGGGACTGATGAGATAGTCTGTTCTTTGAATGATATTACAAATCTGAGAGGTGATGCTGCTCTCTGGATTCGCCGTGTGCAATTTATCTTTGTTTTTTTGCCCTGTAGGTATTGCCTGATTGTTAGTGCTGAAGTAGGTATCCAGTGTTGTTGCCTGACTCATGCTTCGCTGTAATTTGGCCTGTTTTTTATTCAGTTTCCTATGATGCTTCTTATTTCGCTTTGATAGATGTTCTAATGGAGGGTGACACAAGATGTCCAAAGTAACAGAGGAATTTGGTGCGTTATTCGGTTGCCTTGTATTAGTTCTTCTTGTCTTATGAGTTCATTGTAATTGGCGTTTGTGTATTCACTTCCATGATATTCTTACAAGGAGTTGAATTACTGAGAGTGGTGAGGTTTTTTGACTGGTCTGATCATGTTAGAGTTGGTGTCTTTTGAAATACTGTGGTGTGCGAGGCAGTTGGTGGTGTTATATTCTGAAGATTATTATTCATGGAATGCGCCTTCCTTGTCATTTTGACTTCCTGTAGTAATTCACCCACTATTAAGGGTAGTGCAAGCAGTTTTTCCATAAGGATGGTGCACATACAGTCTTCGCAATAGTTATCAAGAGAGTCTTGTTTTCCTTTGCATTTAAAGCAGCCTAATTAAGGGACAGTTTCTTGTTTCATAAAAAATGATTCCTGCTGCAGGCCATAACATGGCTTCAGCTGAATAGGAAAGCTACTGCTTGCCTGCTATGTGGTCCAAATATATTAGACCCTGCGTCACCTGCCATTTGATCTCTTCCTTGGCTGCTGCCCCAAAGATGAATCCACTTTAAATCCCTCTGTATGGCTCCAGACCCTTATCAACTGGGCCTAAATTCACCTACAACTAGCCAAATCAATATTTTTGCTCCTTCTTCTTTGATCTGATGTTTATAAACGCATGCTCAACTGGTGCAGAATGGTGGGACAGATTTTCGTTAAAGATCCAAAGTTTTGAAACTCTTTACTGAGAACTCTCATGAGTGATATTTTGTACTTAAAATTCAGGAAAGACAACACTATTCAGAGTTAGTGACTGGCAGCTGAGCACATATCAGCATTTTTGTAATTCCCACAGCAGACTTAATCCCGAAATCACTATCAGGTACACCAATTTAGCTCACCAACAACAGACTGCGCTAGAGTAATTTTCTGTTTCCCTTTCCTTTTTAATTCTGAACTTCAATTTAGTCTCGAAGACTGGAAAGCTATCATGCTGCATAACAGTTGTAATACGATACACTTCTTATAGCGCTGCTTCCTACATGTAACTTGGGACACAGTCTGCTATATTGCAGCACAGGGGCCTACAGTGTACTAACCAGGGCACTAAAAAATTCAGGGAGTGAAATGAAATGTTTAACCACAATACAAGACAGGAAATGAATGGGGGTGGTACTTGTATGTCGAACCAGGTCATAGAATTATTACATTTATTGCTTGGACTTCACTCACCACCCAGAATATATGTATCAAAAAACAGTAGATATCAGCCCTGGCACACTCTTAATCTAGCTCCATTAAAAAGTAGTTGAATAGGAAAATAAGGTTCTAGGGAAGAGGGGATTTTACCCCACACAGATCAGGATGGTATTGGGAGAAAAAAGCAATATAAAAAAACGCACCATGAGCGTCCCAAATATGACGAAATGATGGATGAACCAGTCTCTGGCATCCACAGGTGTAGGGAGTACAAATGGTCTCAGCTTATATAAATAAAAATGGATCGTGCAAATCCACCCCATAGGGGAAAATGTTTGCTGCACAGTACGTAGAGGAAGAAGTATCATTACAAACGAACAATCAAGGGTGTAATTTTATAATGTTATTAGGGAACAATGGGGCATTTGGACCAAATAGTAAACTAATATCACTCCCTAATTTTATCCTGAGTGGTTGCCAGATTGGATGTATCTGATATTTCACAATGTACCGACCTCTCAAATAGCCCACAGTCTTACAAAGGCTCAATATTACAAGTGATTCTTGAAAAAGGGACCCACAGATGCCTTCCAATGATATACTTATTGCTCTTCTCAAAGTTGATGTTAAGACTTATGTTCGTATCCTATTGAAGAAGCTGGAATTATCGCCAGAACTATAATTCCATAACGTTAAACCAGCTCCATACAGTGTTCTAACACCTAATGATTCACCATTTGGTTGACATCTATAATTTAGATGTTTGCTTCCAGCACCACAAAATAGGAATTGATGAGATACACTATTGCCTTCCTTGGAAAAAATTGTCTAACTGGGGTATAGGTTATATATGGGACCAAAGCACTCTCAAGCGTATATTAAACAGAAAGTAAAATGTCACAAAGTGACGAAACAAGTGTTGGTTGTGCGTTTTTTGCTGAAGAATACAAGGCTGATAAATAATATGTAACACATTACATGCTTTTATGAATTAAACTCTTACAAATGTTTTGCAATAAATGAGGAATTGTGCTTGTCATACAAGTCTGTATTGTTTGGACATTTTACTTCCTGTTTAATATCGCGTGAGAGTGCTTTGGTTCCATATATAACTCATGTTTAACCCACTGATATCACTATCAGTGTGGGTCTGCACCTTTGGTAGTAGGGTGCCCTGACTATTACAGCACCTCAACATTACTTTGATTATCTCCTAACATAAATTTTCCCATTCTACTTTCTGTTCCTCTCAAACAAGGTCGCTAACGGTTACCACTACTACCCACCTGCTTATTGTCTACCTGAGGTATACCAGGTAGTCAGAACAATTCAAACCATTTACAGTCTCCATCCCAGCGTGCTTCACTCCATGCCTACAATCTCTAAAGTTCCCTCTGAAATTTTAGGAAAATATTACGACAGCACCTCATAAAAGCAAAAGTCGATGATAAATGACAGGCTGTCCTACACTGACAGGCTTCACCTTCTTACAACATAAGAGCTAGTGCAAGGTTATCTACAAAGTTAATATCTATCCCAAGATTTCATCTGAACTTCACATCTAGGTTTGTGGGTCCTTTTAAGGGAGGAGGAATGGTGCGAAAGGCAGCAATCTGGCTAAAAGAACCATCTAGATGGCATATAACCCTGCTGTACATGTTTCTCAAGTACAACCAGCTACGTCAAAGATAAGAACACCTCCACCAGCAACAATCATTAATGGTACACCGGAATATGAGGGAGAGGCTATCATGGACTTAAGAATCCATCATGGATAATTGCAGTATCTAATGGATTAAAGGGGCAGCTTATTTATGAGAGGTCATGGGAACAAGCTGCATTCGTAGATGCTCCCAACTAGTTAAACAGTTCCATTAACATTTTCTCGAGAAATCAAAACAACTTGTCAGATAATGTAGGAAGGATTCTGTGTGTGAAGCGAGGGGTGCTGTCAGGATTCCATCACAGAAAAAGCATGGAAGAGCTTATTTGGCAACTTGTATATGAAGATCATGTGCAAGAAGAGGCATACTATCATAATTCCTGGAGTGAATTGGAGTTACCTGATATACGCTGGGTGGGGGCTGGAGCCAATAGAAGATGGGACAGTAAGCACTTAAGCACAGCTAGACCGCTAACCACCACAAGGATGGGGCTTCCTCAAGTGAGAGTCACTTCTAAGTCATCAGTTGCATACTAGCCATTTCAAGCATTGCTTTGTGCCTGGCTACATCTCATGGCTGCATTGGCTCTCCGCTCCCACAGAGTTTGTCCACTCTGCATAATATCCCAGCACTTTTATTCTGTTCCTCCTTATTTGGCTTTCCCCTCCTCTGTTTGTCAATATCTGAGTTTTGTGTTGTTGCTGCTGTGCAATTTTATCTGCTCTTTGGCACGCTGGGAATCAGTGCTGGTATCCTGGTTGGTGTCTGGTCTCTACACCGGCCCCTCCATATTGGAGCAGGATAAGATTACTACCCATTTTCAAAGGCTTTATCTTATTACACTCTGATCTGGTTCTAACGGTCTTATACATATCCCCCTTACCCAGAGAATTCACCATTCACCAACTACAGCAACAGGCTTCCTGCCACACTGGAAGCCAACACCAATAAGGTCCGGGACCTACCAACGCCATCCATTATCAGCAATCACTCCTGTGTTTCTGTTCCTCTTCCTAGTTTTCCCCATATTTCTCAGTTGAGATGAGTGGATCCTCAGCACCTCTACAGAGATTCAAGCACAACTCAACTCAAAGATTGACAAGGACCCCTGACTCTTGCTTCCACCCTGGGACTGGAACTGGTCTCCAAGGGCCAAACAGTAGTCTCCTGTTTGCCTGCATCAAGGATGCACCCAAAAATCAAAATTACATCCAAGTTCAAGATGGCCAAGCTCAGCACAGAGAAATGGACCCTGCATGTGACCGGGCTGGATAGAGACCGAATGTCTAGAAACCTGCCCTCAGGAGCCAGTAACGGAAACACTTACCAGAAGGAACTTCCTAGCGGTTGTATAAAAGTGGGACTCTTAAGTCATTTTATCCACCTCCAGATGACCAGTTCAAGGTGCTGAGTCTCACCCATGAAGGTCACTCCAAAAGCGGCCAAGAAAAAAAGACTCATCCTACTCAGAGATTTTTGCCACACTGAAAAAAACGTTCAGCAGGACCTATGGGTAAAGGTATCCACCCTCATGGAACCCTGCCCAACTACAGTTTCTAGTCTTGCCTGTACGAAGATTTTGAGAACAAAGATGTGATTATATGCGAAGGTAAAACCATGGACCTGGGTGAGGCAGCAAATTTATCTGACGCTCAAATCAACTTCTGCCGCTTCAAAATCCAGCTTTGACCTGCTCTGAGCTTATGGTGCCAAAATGAATGGCTTCAAAGGGAGCTCACAGCTGATGTATCTGACTTCAATGGACACCTGCTGGCCTCAGTTATAGACCTCTTCTTGCTGAAAGACTTTGACTTCCATGTCATGGACTAAATTCTAAGGTAAAATCTTGAAAGGGACAACCCGCTTGATGTGTCCAACCTCTGCTTCATAACAGTCGGCATGAAAGTGTGCCTAGGTTTGGGTCAACCATGACCTTAAGTAAACACGTAGCACTTACTTGAATTGAACACATACTTCTCTCTGGATTTCCTGATGCTTGTTCCATAGCTATCAGGAACTGAGCAGTGTCCTCAGGGTTGGATTGATGCTAGTAGGGGTCCACCTCTCAATAGCTTCAAGTCTGAAGGCTATCACAGCACAAACTATTGAAGTGATTAAGCGGGGGAAGGTAAGGTAGGGATCAGCAGGGAGGGAGATCTGTAACAAATGAACACAATTACTACCTTCTCTCAATATCTCGGTATGCCCTCTCCCCACCACCTCTATATCCTCAATAATAATACCTGTAAATAAAAAGGACCAAAAGGAAAAGATCCGTGTTTGGGAGCTGTCTTCTCAAGGAGTGTGCGAAGCTGCATAGAGGTAAGGAGGCGATATGTATAGTTAGGAGAAGGTAAAAAGAAAAGGATCATGGATACAGTGCTTTTCAATGGTATACTACTATGCTCCTGTCCTTCATCCACATACCCTTTTATTTGTCCTGCGTCGAATCACAGGGGATGTGTGAACTTAGTCCTCCTGAGTTCCTACACGGTTCCCCTGTTGGAAGCAGAACACACAGCAAGAAAGACAAATCAGGATCAACATGCTATTTCCTTCATAGCGTTAATATAAATATGAGTTCCACTGTTTAATGCCACAGAACTCGGTAGGAATTCCAAAAGTAATCGAGAGCACACAATATAGGGGCCCTATATAGACTTGTAGTTAACAGCCAAAGTTTGAATCCCACCGACTGGAATGAAACACACTCCTTAGAATAGTTTGTTCCTGTTAATATGCAGCAAGATTCAGAACATACAGCAAACAATGAATAAACGTTTCTGTTCTCTCCGCATGAGTTACCATCACTCGCCAACGGAGAGAATGTCGGAAATACGCTGGTTAAATCACCAATAGTTTCCCCCTCTGCAAGAGCCTCAGACGCGACTCGCCAACAGAGAGGGACCCGCAATCTCAGGCTTAGGAGAAAACGCTCCTCGCGGTCTCCAAATCACCCGCTTCACGGGCACAAAGGAATAAACTCAGAATTGGTGCCGTTAGCACCCTTACCGGACCGGATTGCCAAGACTATGTCCTTCGGCGTCTTCAGGAATAAACGGCAGCGCCGAATGCTCCGGAAGAGATTAAGAGCAACCTTGAAACAACGTAATGACGCGTGTGCGTCTCCAAGCGCATGGCATCTTGGGAAATGGAGTCCATATGACTCCCGATGTCAGCGTTCAAGTACGATCGTGTGTGGCACCCTGGTGGGATCTGACAAGCAGAGATTTTCTCAGAACTGTGCTTTGACCAAACAGGATTCTATTTATCTGGTTAGTAAAAGTCACCCCCTACCAAGTTCATAACAGTATAAAATGACAGTGCTCAACATTTATCTCCTATTATATAGTCACACTCTGTTTTCACATATCATCATTGAATAATGTTGATAATGCTGAAATATTTTATCAGCTTGTTTTGTCGCCGTACAGTTTCTGAGCTATTCATAATTTATTGTTATCCTACAAATTCCCAGTTCACATAAGAACTATCTTGTAACGCACATAAAAGCGACCCTTAATTTTCACACATGTATTGCCCTAAGTTGCCCCCATTTTCCCTGTAAGGAAGTCCCCTGAATTGTCCTCGGAGTATCTTCTCTTCCTTTATATTGGGCATGATTATAAAAATTAACACACACAAGTATTTTGCTCTGGGTTTCTTACTTTACAGAGCTAGGTGGTCCTTTCAATCAATATACATTTCTACAACATGACATTTATGATGAACAGATTCCCCCAATAGGCCTCCATGCAAGGTTTTAGTGCAGGTACATAGTCAATTTCATTAGATTGCATAAGCCTACATTTTTACAACCTGGTCTCCTAGAACTGGCAGACGATGAGCCTTGTGCAAAATTGTTGGTGGTAAGAAACTTTTTTGAGGATAAATGCTGCAAGACAAGCTTGTAAGCCCTTAGATGTGGAAATTACTGAGTTTCACTCATCACTTGAAAGATGACTGATTTTTGGGTCAGGTGACACGTAGATGTTTGGCTCATCACAGTTCATAAGTCCAAACAAAACTCCAAAGAAATGTAATGTGATTTTGTAAGCTTCATAATAAAGCTTTGAAGAGGCTTTCAAACTGTAGGAGTTTTGACAATGGTTTCCTTTAAAAGATTCCTCTGAAGTTTGTTGTTGCTTGAGCAGAAAAATTATTTTTAAAAAAAAACATTTAAAAAAGATGCCTCTGGAATGCAAGAAGATTTTACTTATTGCCTCATTAGTGGGTGGGGCGGGTGGAGTGCTTCTGCAGATCAGGGGAGCAAATCTTAGTTAAGCCGGTGGTCAGGATGGTGCTGAATTTGGAATCAGTGCAGGAGGTTTGAGAGCAGCTCTTTTCCTGTCAGTGGTGCTGGAACAATTTACAGAGTGGGGGTGCTTCCATCAGTGTTACATCACTGAAGTCATGGGGATTGTGAACTATCTAAACTTTTCACAAAGAACAAGCACAGCAAATGAGCCACATCCATTTAGCAGGAGTTGTAAAGATGTGGTATGTAGCCACTGCTGCATTTTGAAGTACATTATTGTAAATATACTACTTAAGCATGGTGTGGTAGCACAGTGTCACTTACAGACAGTATATTTTATTTTCCATTGAAGTGGCCACAAAATTGGCACTGACATGCAGTTTTACTGATAAAACTACACAGCGCACAAACGGCAACGTGTGGAAATTGGGTTTCTGTAAATATTCACCATTCCCACTTCACCAAGTAAAGTGCCTTGATTTGTTTTGATCCTATTAAAATCTTTGTTTTCATCAGACTTCAGAAATACAATAAAATGTGCTTCTTTTGTTCTTACCTACCTGCTAGTTTATTTTGAAATATCTGTACAGTTCCTATACAGGTATTTGCTTTTTGTTGTGTGGTAGAAAACAACGGTCATCCTACAGCCTTTCCTTTCACACTGCCTGTACCACAGCAAGATTGTCAGATAGTTCACTTTACAAAATCTTCTAAATGTGGAGTCAGAGAAAGAGAGGTAAACACCAATCTCCATGTTAAGAAATAAATAGCAATTTGTCATAAGACATAGGCTGACCTTTGAACTCTGTCTTTGTATGCACAGCAAATTTGACAAGATAAAAACAAAATGTAAAGGCATTTTTATTGCTCTTTCTCCTTCTAAACAACAATGCATATTTTAGGGGTGCTGCTTCACCTCTGTTTCCAGTGCCTATGCTTCGTGACAGTTCTGAAGTGTATGTAAGTTGTAGTGTGTAGAGAAAAGGTCCAAACAAGACAAAGTTGAGGGCAAAAGGTGGAATAGCAAGTTGTGCACTCTCTGACACCACACATTGTTATGCATTTTTATTTATTTATCTTATTTAGAAGTGCAGACTAATGGTAATAGACTACTTTACAAGTAAAACACGAAAAAAGCAAACCAATGGCATTGTATTGACAGCAAACAACGAAGGATGATCAGGGAATGAGCCACACACAGCATTAGGTATGGAGATATTTGTGAAAAAGAAAAGTTTTCATAGACGAAAAGTTGGCAATGTATGAAGATTTAAAGTTAAGAAGTTTACTTGGAGAGGATGACGGAGTATAGAGTTTAGCAATAGTCACCATGTTCTTATTCTGATTACAACTGTAATCCATTAAAAATACTGACAATAAAAAAATCAAAATTATATATCAAATGAGTAAGATAAAAAAGCAAATTAAGATACAAAAGAAATGCTGAATGCATAACAGGGAAGATAAGTTGACATCCCATCAGAAAAAAATATAATTATTTAGTGCACCTTTTTCTAAACTACCAGCCTATCCATATGTGTTTTGCCTACTGAAACGCAAAATCATTAGTACCCTTACAAAGGAGAAGACCAGAATGTGTCTTTCATAACATAGATTATCTGTAGTTTGGTAGGTAGAGCTAAAGATTGGAAAATTGACTTAATTCTATTCCTGTCAATGCTAAACTGGGTCATCATTTTCTTCCTATGTCAATCCTTGGTTTAACCATGAAGGGGTAATATGCACAGCCTAAATCTAATACAATACATTGAAAAGAAGGAGGGCATGCCCAACACAAGAAACATTATTTGCCACAGTTGGACTCCCCCATGTGGTTGTTCATAAATTCAATGTTCCTCCAATGGTCAGACTTTACCACTGACATAGAATTACAGGTAAAATACTCTGCATCTTTTCCAATTAGTTAATTCCTAACCTCAGCAATAAAAGCTTATCATATTTGTCCAGAGTGAAGTGAAGGTCTCAACCAAATTCTTAGCATCATAGCAATATGTGTGCCCCGTTGTCGGCGAGTAGCAGTCTCACTCCCTGTGTTTTCTGGAGGGAAACGTGCTGGGAGACAAAAGATTGCTGTAGCCCAGTTGGGGCAGTGATCCGCATTAACGTAACCTGAGCCATTGCACCAGAAGAGAAGCTGTGGCATGACCTGAGCTGCTGCGCCAAAAAGGAAGATGCAGCGTGACCAGAGCCACTGTGCCCAAAGACAAAACTGCAGCATGAACTGAGCCACATTCACCTGGGGTGGGGGCTGTGTCAACCAACCCAGAAAAGCCTATGCATGATCGCATCATCCTGAGACCAACCTGTGAGTGGTCGCACCCTACAGGACCAGATCGACCCAAGCTGGGCTGCACAGAGCCTAGATCACCTGCTTACCCAGCCTGTTTGTGCTCCTGAGTCTCCCAGAACAGCCGTCCTTGCCTGTGAGGGTCAGCCCCAGTCACCGCAGGATTCAGAGCAGTGGCCTCAGAGGAGATACGACCACCTGAAGAGTCCCTAAAAAGAAATGCTTACTTGCACTCTCTCAGAAGCGGGAGAGGGGGAAAGAGAAGGAGATGCATGTTGGCTGCTTGAAAGTGCTGATCCAAACACAGATTGACAAACCTCTCTTTGTGAGATAAATGTAACTGTAAGAGAAATGTTGCACATTGAGAGAGTACTGGGGAAATCTGTACCTGAGCCTAATCATGCTTGACACTGACCCGGAGATGGAACCACCGGGACTATAAGGGGAAGACAGGGGCCAATAGCTAAAAATGGCGCAGACAACCTCAAGTGCCTTGGACACTAAAGTGCCTATTACAATGTCGGTCGGAAAGCCTCCGACCTCAGGTCGGAGGCTTTCCGACCGACATCGTCGGAGGCTTTCCGACCGACATCGTCGGTTTGAATTCTGACCGCATAATAACAATGTAGGCGGTCGGGACTTGAAACCGGCTAGTCATTCTGGCTGGATTCTGACAGGCTCAAGGAGCCCATCAGCCAGTCGGAGACTGACCTGTAATCCCAATGGATGGCGTTTTCGCCGTTGGGATTACGATGCTCGGATTCCCACAGGCTTTCCATGCCAGGCTTTCTGACATGGAAAGCCTGTCGGAAAGCGAGTTTCCTCTTTGCTGCCTCCAGCTGGGGGCCGAGGGTGACTGTGAGGTGCTTGCCACGCGGTGCAAGGATGAACACAATCTCCCATTTCTCTATGGGAGCTTGTGCTACGGCCGGTTTACGGCTGCAGCACAAGCTCCCATAGGGGAAATGGGAGTATGCGACCGCACCATGTGCGGTCACATCGTAATTCTGCGGTAGGGACCGCCGACTGGAGGTCTGTCAGTCCCGATTCCATAATGATGTCCAAGACCGACATCATAATAGTTGTATCTCTTTCATGTCATATGTGTAGTATGCATTTCTATTGTGCAGTAAAGTACTTTTCTTCTTGAAAGTAAAACACTGGGTTGGACAGTCATTTTTACACTGTGCCATCACTAC
This sequence comes from Calotriton arnoldi, assembly GCA_963921515.1. Classification (NCBI taxonomy): domain Eukaryota; kingdom Metazoa; phylum Chordata; class Amphibia; order Caudata; family Salamandridae; genus Calotriton; species Calotriton arnoldi. The sequence continues at coordinate 789,534 of CAWUFW010004710.1, forward strand.
CACTGAGAATCAAGTGCTGAAGGGGTTGTACTTGGCCCAATTTTCACAGCCATAGTAGGGAGAACCTTGGCACATCAGAGGCAAATTACCTTAAACACCACAGTGGAAGCCTAGTAACCCCTGCTTCCCTGTGGTCCCTAGAACAGGGTCTGGCAATGTAGTAAACAGAAGTAGCACTTTTTGATATCTGTTGGACTGGTTGGTTACCTGTAGTCAGAGATGTAGGCTTAGAGGACTTAAACTTGGCTGGAGAATCAAATACTCAAAGGTGAGATGACATGATGGTCTCACTATTGCCACTGAAACGTTACTACAACTCGTCATACTAAAATAGACCATAACTCGGTCTGACTAAAAGGAGTGGCTTTTTATGGCTCACTATTTGGTAGAAAATGGCTGGTTGAGAATCCACATACCATATGAATCTAAAATTGTAAAACAAGGGAACGAGAGTGGTCTCATTCTGTAGAAGGGGTGATGTTTCCTTAACTATTTTCATATTAAAGGTATCATTTTTAGTGGCCTCATTGAGAAATGGTGATGGATTGCCCTTGAATTTGTTTTTGGAAATTGAAAACAATACATTTTATACAAACAGAATTGGATTGATGGAAACACATTGAAGTTTATTTTAATATTTTATTCATTAATTGCCTGGGAAGGAATAGCTTGCATAGTTGAATGCAATAGATGAAAAGATGGCCTTCACTTTTTGAATTTGCAAAGAGAAGTATATGGATTGTTGTATTGTTACATGCATTTCTGAAATAATTAACTAAAGGCCCTTAGCCTTTTGGTCTGCATCTCTAGAATGACAGCTCAAAGTCATTATACAATTATTGCTTCTAAGGTTATTAAGAATGCAGTATTACCAAGTATGAGCTATAATATGCAAATTAGATAGCAGCTATTTTTTTGGAGTGCGACCAAATATCAGGTGGAGACCGTTCTGGCGATCGTCTGCCTGGTGCCTTACCCCACACTCCCTGCCCCCACAATCAACACGCCCTCAACCCGGGTGGGTTACTGATATGCAGGACACTGATAAATCCAAGAGGAATGTAATGTTCCCACTTACAGGATTTTGGTAGTAACAGGTCAGAATCAGTGTTTTCACACAGATTACTGTATGTTTTTTCTCTACCTTTCCTCCTGGCCTCTTTTCTTCTCCACTCCATACTGTCTGGCTAATGCACACCTGACCAGATATGTCTCCTCCCTGTCTGCCAGGTCGCAGAAGTCTTTGAGGTTTAAATTTATCTCTGTGAATTTACCAGTATACATGTTTTTCATACTGGAATTCTAGTTTCTCCCTATCTCTTTCCATTCACCCCAGATGAGAGCATATATCCTTTCAAATCCCTGAATGTTTAGACTCTGCACTGCCACCAGTATATGCATTGATAGAACCCTCAGTGTCGTATCTCTAAAAAACGTACCTAGGTTTATTCCAAAGAATTCGCTAATAGCTGCTTATAGATCATCATGGATCACTAGGGCCCAGATTTACAAAAAAGTCACTAAATGCAGCGCAGCAGCGCAGCAGCGCAGCAGCGCAGCAGCGCAGCCAAAAACGCTGTGCAGCATGACATGGAGGGAGAAGGATAGCACCATTTCTACAGTGATATGGCTCTCTCTCCCCTCTCCTTAGCGCCGGTACTGATTTCAGCTTCCGTGCGCCAGGCACACACCTTAGCGCCATAGTGCTATGGTGTGTGCCTGAGTCTACTATCGGTTTTGTGCTGAAAGGGTACCCTTTCAGTACTAAATACTATACGTAGACACACTTTAAAACATTTCCTACTTTGCATGTGTGCTGCACAGTGCAGCACGCATGCACAGTAAGAAAAGAAAGGAGAAATAAAAACATTTCTCCTCTTAATGCCTCCTTTAAAATGACATTAACTTTTGGCGCTAAATCCTGTCTACTATTGTTTGTATGTAGGGTTTTGCATCCACAGGCATGGGCGGTAGCATAGGAATGGCCATGTACCACTCATGTAACACCCTCTTGGTGCTAAGAAACGCAAAGCAGTGCTTTGCGTTACTTTCAGGGTACTTTCCAGAGCAAAACAAGTTTTGCACTGAAAAGTTGATTAAATTTAAAAAAACAATTGTACTGGTTAGCGTCACTTTTTTTACACTAACCCAGTGCAAAATGCTAGTAAATCTACCCCTAGGTCTATGAGATCATTGGTGGGAAATCTCCAGTTAGCAGGCTGTGGTCCTATTATTTTCTCATAATACTGGTGAGTTGTCAGACAGTGTGCGCGGGAGATAAATCATATTCAACTGCCATGATATGATCATCTCTGTTATAAACCAGTAGTCTATGCGGGATAGCTTGTTGCGAACAGAAGAGTAAAATGTGTTCGCTTGAACAGTCTTATGTCTAGTTTGCCATGCTTTCATGTATATTTACTGTGTCTAATACTTGTACTTTATTCGCTTCTGCTTGGCTCAGCTGGACCTAACAACTGGTGGATTTACAACAGATTCAAATCAATACCCCATATTCCTATAATATTTTCTCTTCTTATACCTTTCTGCACAGTTTCAGTATACTATTAAAGAATATAGGTGTGTACAAATATTGGCTAACTAGTACTATATTCTATATATATATAGTTGGAAATTGCCTTTTCTGCAGGTTCACCAACAAACGTTTTGCCTTCCTCCTCCCCTTTTTGCAGGATTCGTTTTTGTTGGCTTTAGGACTCTGTGCACTTTTTCACTGCTAACCAGTGCTAAAGTGCTTGTGCTCTCTCCTTAAAATGTGATAACATTGGCTTATCTACAATTGGCTTTTTTTTCTTCTTCATGCCTTCATTTCACTGCCAGTTAATTCGCTATCCTCTCAAAAGAGGTGAAAACTCAATACTGTTACCAGACGAAACTGACAAAGCTTTTGCTGAATGGCGGTCTAGCAATGTCTAAGCCCCTCAGCATAGCAATGGAGTAATCAATGGAACGTCATGGCTCTTATCTCTCTGTTATACCAGTCCATGAACGGTGACCACCTGCTCTTGGCCTCTCTCTTGTCACAGGTAAGGTAACTCTTACAGATATGACATGCTGTATTTACCCAGTCTTCTCATGCTGGCGGGTCTTGTGATATCCAGTTCTCACAAATTTCTCGCCTGGCTACCAATAACAGAAGAAACAACAGCCCTTTTTGCCATTTATTCCAAAGGTTTAGTGCAGTATCGATCCCAAATAATAATAGGAAGTGGCTTACCTTTACTTCAGTGCCTAAAATTTCACACAACACCCCACTGACATAGCTCCCATAGAGGGTTAAATCTTGACATTCTACAACCATATGCTTGTCGTCGGCATCTGCCGCACAGCACCTCTTAGACATTGATATACCTTGCCCCGTCTTGGCCATATTTAGGGGGTTCCAGAAGTCCCTATGAAGAGTAAAGAGATGATTTCGCTTTATTGAAGTCGGCTTCACTGTCTCGTACAGAAAAACAAAGGAAACTTGTGATGGAGCGTAAAAGTTTAAAGATGGTTGCCTCTATCAATTCTCCCCATAAAATGAGATTTGCAACAATAATTTTGATAAAAACGTGTAAAACGGTTGAAGACGAAAAACGTGAGATTTTCTACTGCATCGTAAAAGCATGCAGAAATGTTTTGAAACATGAAAATGTGAAAGACGTAAATAAAAAGAGAGAAAAAGTTATTTGCTTATGCAATGTAATCACGTGATTAAGAATCCAAAAATGGCTAACCTAGAAAATATGCTGCTGATGACTTCTAAAAGTGATAAATGAAACTAATGCTTATGTAATGAAACACTGGAAAACGATAAAATGCTGAGTTTAAAGAAGCTTGAGTATAGGAAGATTCATAGTTTTATTTAGTCTTGTGTGGTACAAACGTGCATATCAAAAGTAGCATGTATATTAATCTGTTTTGAAAATATAAACGTGCAAAATATTTTTTTTAGTAGTACTTAATATTGATATGTAACCTTTAAGAGAAGATTAATGAGTGAACTAACTAGGAAAATGAATCATTCATATTAATGTGTGTTTTATATTAACCATAATCTGATAGTGATTCAGCAAGGTTTTATGTAGGCCTCAAATACTTTCTTTTCCTCGTTCAAGAAGCAGAATCCAGCTAAAGTAATAATTTTGAACGCTGTGAGAACTTTTCATGAAGTTTCTTTCTTAGGCTTTCAAGCAATAGATTCTCTCTTGAATCATCAACACCTTTGACAGAAATGTATCAATACAATTGCAAACCCAGAGAGACCGTCTGGGAACGAACAGACAGTGAACAAAGTGAATTTTCTTACTTTCGATGAAAGGATGGAAATATAAAGTTATTAAATTTGATGATTTTGCAAACTGATTACTTAATGCTTCCGGATTTCTTAGTGAGCAGCTCACTGTGGACAACCAATGGAAACCATATCGTATAATGGAAAGAATACTTTGTGGGCGTAAACTGAGAACTTTTGGAAGTATAATTGCCCCCTTGGAGGAGGAGTCATGGGCTGCTGGTTGTCATTTTCAATTTTCCTGACTGTCATGCTGTCGGATTGAACTCTGATTTTCTTTCCTTATGCCAAACCCATTTGAACTTAACTTTCCGAACTGACTCAAACCTGTACTTTGCCGGCTGGTAAAGTGTTCAGGTATAACTCTTCGGCTGAAGAGTTTATGAACTCATTCCTATGACTCATTGCGCTTCGACTCTGCATAATTGGTTTGTATAACCTAAATGCTGAAACTTGATTTTTCCAAATGTTCTTTCTCTCATCTCTTTTCTAGGTAACCAGCAAATGCTTATCCTGTTGAATCTGTACGACATTGTGTGACTAATAGTACTAAATGGTTTCTATTAAATCTGATTATAATGTGATTTATGTTCCCGACCATTCAAATTGAGGCTTAGATAAATGGTTTACCTGAGCAAAATATATCGTATTTGAGTCATTCTTGCTGTGAACCTTTTTTTCAAAAGTTTATAAATAGAAATATCTGAAGTAAAGGTTATATGTTGTTAGCATGATTTATGGCATTTGCTTACTCCAGGTCTTCATAAGGATTTGCCTCACGTTCTCTAAATATCCGAGTCCCTGTTAGCTCACATAAAAGATCCATTGGAGGACCGATGGTTGTTTAGTGTTATGTTACGGGCCCAGAGAGGAAATAGATGTTAGGTGAATTATATATCAAGTGAAATTCTGCCCAGCTTTCCGCTGCATCAGTTTTCTGGTAGCTTGTCGGAGGTTAGATTTTGACTAATTAAGCTAGGATACGAAGAGACGTGATTAAAGTGTGTTGGGGTTTTTATAGTAATGTAAGAAAATAGTAGGGTTTTGACAAGTGATGGAATTTTGACATTGACGAAAAGATTAAAATGGACTTGTCATTTGTGAAAATTGTATGTCTATGTTGTATTGAATTAGGTCCGTCGAGGCCTAAGATCCCCGGATAAGCCTGCGGGCAGTCTTAGTGTGGCATACACTAAGTGTGTTTGTCTGCTGTTTTGTGAATACTGTGCATGAGTCGTCGTTGCCAGTACTGAGAAAGGGAACTTGATGCATGACAAGTTGGAGTTGTTGAGATCTCTCCAGGAAGTGCGTGTCATGCCTGCCGGACTCGCTCCCACCTGGCGAACTACTAAAATGACAGGTCCCGCAACCACGCATGCACGGGTACCGGCAAATGAGCCTAAAGCCTCGCTAATCCCGCGCGGAGACGCTTCGTGTTCCAGCTTCGGGATATATTTTCCTCTTCCGGGTCCTTAACTGAACTTGGGTCGTCTGTCCATCGGATCCTGCGTCGATCCTGCTCCCTTCTTCATCGTGTCTTTGTCTCGTGGCCTCCTGATCCCCATCCGTAGTTTCCTGGCAGCCTTCCTGCATTACTCCCATAAGCACCAGCAGTAGTCCCCAGCTCCTTGTGACTCCATAATAGTATCCCCTGCCACAAGAAAAGGAAAAGAAAACAAGAAAGCTGCATTAATTCTTACGGTAACAGCGCTTTAAGCGCTGAACTTACATTTTCTTTTAAAATTTGCTTTATTACTTATCTGATGCGGAACTCGCATCTTTGGAGATCTGGTTGTTTCCAGCTTTTGTTTAATCCAAGAGTATTCCTGAAAGCATAGGAATTTCTGTTAGGTGTAACTGATGTTAAGGTGGACATCATATAGATTTTATATCGTACCATGTTAGAAATGGGGGTCTCTAGTTGGCAATGGCTGGCCACTGTCCAAGTAGGGACCCTTCTTCCTAAATCAGAGTGAGAGGGCTACCCTCTTTAATACCCCTGCTCAACCCTGTGGTAACGTAGCACGAGCAGGTAGGCTTATCTCAGAGGCAGGGTGTGAAGTATTTATGATCATACACAGTAACACAGTGAGGAACACTACAAAGGGACACCACACAAGTAGTTATTATAAAAAATAAGTATCTTTATATAAAGGCAGATTTATCACAAGACCAATAACTGTAAAGGCCACAATACTGTCAAAAATAGGATAGCTGTTGAAAGGCTGTCAAAAATAGTTCAAAGGTTGCAAAAATAAGGTTCAAGTTCAAAGCAGTGGTCTCTGCGACCCTTTCTTTCACAAAGTACCTGGGTTTAGTAGCAAAACCAACAAAGTGTCGCAAATAAGCTGTAGCGATGATTCTCGGCACGCGAGGCCGGCGATGCGTTTAAATCCTTGCCGCAAGGGAGGATGATGCGCCGATCTGCGGGATGCGTGCGGAGACGATGCGACAAACTTTGGCACGCTGGACCGCCGATGCGATGACTTTCTTGCCGCGTGGGAGAAGTCGATGCGGTGATCCTGTTGCGCTGTGCGATCGTGTTGCGATGCGAAGACAAGACGCTCCGCGAGGAGCGACGAAATTCGGTGCGATGCGATCAAAGTGGCGAACGCACGGCGTCCGCACTGCGATGTCTCGAAGCAATGATTTCTTTAAGGGTTGCGAGTGCGCGGCGACAGCAGCGCGATGATCTTTCCAGCGCGTCTTGGCTGCAGCGGCTCGCAAAGGGGCGTCAGCGATGGTTTCGGGTTGCGGGCCCTCGGCGGCAGTAGCGCGATGATTTTCCCAGCGCTCTCGACTGCAGCGGCCCGCAAAGATGCGTTAGCGTCGATTTCTTACCCTCTTCTCTCTGATGCAAACTAGAGGCCCTGGAACTCACAGGAGCCTCCTCAGCAGATAGCAGTCCTCGCAGGGAGGAAGCAGGAGGTTGGTGGTGGAGTCTGTTGTGCCTGAGACTCCAGCAGGAGGCTAGCTCTTTTCCTAGCCCTTGGGTGATTGCTGTACAAAAATAAAAGTTCTCTCAAAAGTCCTTTTCTCTCTTCAAGGTCCAGTGGTCACTGCTGCAGGCCAGTGCAAGAAACAACACACAGCACAGGGACAGTCACTTCCTGCAGACTCCTCCAGTGGCACGGACAGAGTTTCCTCTCCAGATCCAAAAGCAATACAAAAGTAGGGGGTTTGAGCACAGATATTTATACCCCAAAACCTTTGATCCTTGAAGCTACCGGTCCCTGAACCTAGCCAGAACCAGTTCTGCTCAGGCCTGGAGCACTTTGTTTACCAGGCTGCATCCTTCCTTTCAGAAAGAGGGGGTCTGCTAGCAGACACACAGTGGGAGGTGGAGCCAGCATTCACCTTGCCAGGCACAGCCCTATTCAGATCAAAGAGCCACCCCTCCCCACACTCTAAATGCAGATCTCTCTATTCCACCCAGGTCTGACTCAGCCTGTCCTGCCCCTCTAAAACCAGACAGCCAATACACATAACGGCAGAGCACACTGGAAGGCTTAGGCAAGAAAATACCTACTTTCTAAAAGTGGTATTTTCAAACACAGAATATAAAAATAAACTTCACTAAAAGGTGTATTTTAATATTCTGAGCTCAGGCATACTAAATTCGTTTTTCTACCATGTTCCTGGGGTCAGTTAGGACTATAGCATGTAATAGTCAAACTGCCCATTCTAGCCTATGAGAAACAGGTAGCCTTACAGTAGTGAAAAACGAAATGGTGCATAATTCACTACCAGGACATGCTACACACACCAAGGCATGTCCTGCCTTACACATACAAGGCACCCTACCATAGGGGTGACTTACAGGATGCTAAGGGAAGGTTCAGGGGCTGGGAAGTGAGTGCACTTCACAGCCAAGATGGCAGTTCTGGACTGCACACAGACACTGCAGTGGCAGGTCTGAGACACACTTTACAAGCTGCTTCTGTGGGTGGCACACATCAGTGCTGCAGGCCCACCAGCAGCATTTGGTTTACCAGCCCTGGGCACACATAGGCCACACTACTAGGGACTAACAGGTAAACCAAATAAGCCAATCAGGGATATACCAATTCACATAGACATATTTAAACAGGGAGCATTCGCGCTGTGACACTGAATGGCAGTGGCACAGCGCCCAGAGCATCTAACACCAGTAAAACAGAGGAGACAACAGCGAAAAATGGAAGGGAGACCCACGCCAATGGTGCCAGGTCTAACACACGTCCCCTCCAGCTGAAATGTGGGGAGAACTACCCATCCCCTTGGAAGTTCTCATCGCTAAGGCGGAAAAATCTGGACAGACCATCAGCATTGGCGTGTTCTGTACCAGGGCGGTGTTCCACCGTGAAGTCCATACCCTGTAGGGAAATGGACCACCTCAACAACTTGGGATTCTCACCCCTCATCTGCATCAACCATCTGAGGGGCCTGTGGTCTGTCTGAACCCGGAAGTGAGTCCCAAATAGGTAGGGTCTTAGCTTCTTCAGTGCCCAGACCACAGCAAATGCCTCACGCTCAATTGCACTCCACCTCTGTTCCCGGGGAAGTAACCTCCTACTGATGAAGGCTACAGGTTGGTCTAGTCCCTCCTCATTTATCTGTGACAGAACGGCCCCCACCCCATGCTCTGAAGCGTCTGTCTGGACAACAAATTCCTTAGCAAAATTGGGCGCCTGGAGTACGGGTGCTGTACACATAGCAGTTTTGAGGGCATCAAAGGCTTTCTGACAGGTGTCAGTCCAGTTCACAATCTTTGGCCGCTTCTTGGAAGTCAGCTCAGTCAAGGGGGCAACAATGTTGCCATACCCCTTGACAAACCTCCTGTAATAACCCGTGAGTCCTAAGAAGGCCCTCACCTGGGTCTGGGTCCTTGGGGGCTCCCAAGCCAGGATGGTTTCAATCTTGGGCTGCAGGGGCGCCACCAGGCCGCTCCCCACCTGGTGTCCCAAGTACACCACCGAACCCTGCCCAATCTGGCACTTACTGGCCTTGATTGTGAGGCCTGCTCTGCGCAGCGCCATCAACACTTCCCAGAGGTGGCGCAAGTGGTCCTCCCAGGAGGAACTAAACACTGCAATGTCATCCAGGTAGGCGGCGCTGAAAGCCTCCAGCCCAACCAACACCTGGTTGACCAATCTCTGGAAGGTGGCAGGGGCATTCTTCATCCCAAAGGGCATCACACGGAACTGGTAGTGCCCATCTGGTGTGGAGAATGCTGACCTCTCCTTTGCCCCATCAGTTAAGGCGATCTGCCAGTACCCAGACGTCAGATCAAACGTGCTGAGGTACCGGGCAGCCCCTAACCGGTCTATGAGCTCATCAGCTCTGGGGATGGGGTGCGCGTCGGTCTTGGTGACCGAATTGAGACCTCGGTAGTCCACACAGAACCTAAGTTCAGGAGTGGCACCAGGCGTCGCAGCTTTTGGTACCAAGACCACGGGGCTGGACCAGGGGCTGCTAGAGGACTCAACCACCCCTAGGGCGAACATTTTGGAGACCTCCTCCTTAATGCAAGCCCTGACCCTGTCAGTTACCCTGTAAGCCTTGTGCTTGACAGGAGAACTGTCCCTGGTATCCACTTCATGGACGCACCAATCAGTGACACCAGGTACCAGGGAGAACAAATCAGAAAATTGCCCCAACAGGTGGTGACAATCTCTCTGTTGCTCAGGGGTCAGTGTGGTGGAGAGGATCACACCCTCCACTGACCCATCCTTCTCTTCTGCACACAGGAGGTCAGGGAGAGGCTCACTCTCCTCCTCAACCCCATCATCAGTGGCAAGAAGCATGCCCACTTCAGACCTCTCAAAGTGGGGCTTTAGGCGGTTCACATGCAGGACCCGCAAGGGGTTCCTGGGAGACTGAAAGTCCACCAAGTAGGTAACCGGACTTTTGCGCTCCACCACCTCAAATGGACCGGTCCACTTATCTTGGAGCGCACAAGGCTCCACTGGGGCCAGTACCCAAACCTTCTGACCAGGTTGAAATTCGACCAGAGTGGCATTCTGGTCGTGCCAACGTTTCATTTCTTCCTGGCTGGCTTCCAGATTTGCCTCAGCAATTTTTCTGAAACGCCGAGTCTGGTTCCTGAAGGCCAACATGTAGCTAAATACATCTTGGGGAGGTTTCCTGGGAGATTGCTCCCAGCCTTCCTTGACCAGACTCAGAGGTCCTCTAACCGGGTGGCCATAAAGGAGTTCAAAGGGACTGAACCCTAAGGACTTCTGGGGCACCTCACGGTAGGCAAACAACAGGCATGGCAAGAGGACGTCCCACTTACGCCTCAGGGGCTCTTCTAGGCCCATGATCATGCCCTTCAAGGTCCGGGTGAACCTTTCAACCAGACCATTACCTTGGGGGTGGTAAGGAGTGGTGAACTTATACGTTACCCCACACTCCTTCCACAGAGACTTCATGTACTGGGAGATGAAGTTGGTCCCCCTGTCAGACACCACCTCTCTGGGGAATCCCACACGGGAGAAAATCCCCATCAGTGCACGTCCCACCACGGGGGCCGTCACTGTCCTGAGCGGGATGGCTTCAGGGTACCGGGTGGCATGGTCCACCAAGACCAGGATGAACCTGTTGCCCATGGCTGTCTTGGGGTCCAGAGGCCCCACAATGTCAATGCCCACTCGCTCGAATGGGGTACTCACAACTGGAAAGGGCTGGAGTGGGGCCTTGATCTTCCCCCCACTCTTCCCACTTGCCTGGCAAGTCTCACAGGTCCTGCAATGAGTGTCTGAACTCTTGTGCATCTGGGGCCAATAAAAGTGGGCGGCCAGCCTCTCAAAGGTCTTGGTCTGCCCCAGATGTCCTGCCAATGGAATGTCATGAGCCAACCCCAGTAGGAAGGTTCTGAAGCACTCGGGTACCACCAGCACACGGGCTGACCCTGGCTCAGCAACCTTAGGCTCACTATACAGGAGACTGTTCTCCCAATAAATCAGATGTGAACCAGACATGTCACCTTCTGCCTGGGCTGCAGCCTGTCGCCGCATACCCTCAAGAGAGGGGCACACTCTCTGCTGCTCACAAAATTCCTCCCTGGTGGGTCCCCCTTCCTGCTGCCAATGGGTCAGCTCAGGCAGGTCCCCCAGTTCGGTGATCTGCTCCCCGGTAGGCTCCAGGGCATCCCCCTCAGGGTCTGCTCTTTCCTGGGCCGTGGGAACCAAGGGGGCCGGCTTCCCGCGCCCCCTGCCCCTTCTCTCTAAGGCAGGGATCTGGGCCCTACTCTCAGGCTCCAGATCCTTTTCAACACCCTCCTTGGCTGCCATGGACCGAGTGGTAGCACACGCCCACTCAGGCAGACCCAACATCTCTAAGTGAGCCTTCCTCTCCACCGTAGCCCACGGGGAGTCCTCTAAATCATTGCCCAGCAGACAGTCTACAGGCATGGCGGGCCTCACAGCTACCTGAAGAGTTCCTGAGACCCCCCCCCACTCAAAGGGAACCTGAGCCACCTCACATTGGCTCTCTGAGTTGTCGGCGGACACTACTGGGTAGAATGCATGAGGGACAACCTGCTCTCTGGACACCAACCGGGAGCTGACAGCAGTTACACTGGCCCCTGTGTCTCTTAGAGCCTCCACCCTATGGCCATTGATGGTCACCCACTGCCTGTATTTCTTAGTGTTAGCAGGCAGTGCAGGCTTGGGGACCATCTCAAAGTCCCCTAATGAGACAAGGGTCAACTCTACGGGATCCCACCCCTCTTGGGCACCCATCTCCTCCTCTCCCAGGGCTACACTAGCAATCTGGCGGGGTGGTGCACGGGGGGTGCACTGGCCCCCTTTGGGGGCACTGGGGATCAAAATATCTGTGGCCCACTTGACCACAGTTGTAACACGTGGGGGCCCCCTGGGAACAGGCCTACCTGTTGGGGGCCCGGTCCTCCTTTCTTGTGGGGGCTGGGACACCACTGCTTGGTTCCCTGGGGGATTACTTTGGGGCCCTCGGTGGAACTCCCTCTGTTGACCCTTGTCCCCCCACTCCTCTGCTGGGGACCCTGCCCACCTTTGGCGACGTCTCCCACTGGACCATTGCGGACCCGGGTGCTCACCCAGCGGTCCGCCTCCTCAGCAAGCTTCCTAGGGTTAGTCAGCTTGCAATCAATTAGGTGCTGGCGTAGCTCAGGAAAACAATTACTAGATAAATGCTCCCATGCAATCAAATCATACAACTGTGCAAAAGTTTCTACTTTGCTACCTTTTACCCAGCGTTCCATGGCTCTGCAAAAAAAGGACACATATTCAACCCACGTGGTACCCTCTAGCTTCTTACAGACCCTAAACCTCTGCCTATACATTTCAGGGGTCAAACCATAGCGGGTCATCAACGCTTCCTTCATGTGGGCATAAACCATCCTACTTTCTGGGGGCAGGTCCAACAAGGTATCCCTCCCCTCACTCACAAAGCGTCCCCACAACCCCGCTCCCCAATCCTTCTCAGGGACCCGGTGGGACACCATGGCTAATTCATAAGCGGCAAACCATTGCCCAATATCTTCACTTTTGTGGAAATCTTTAATAACCTCCTTGGGTATATACACCCTACTCTCAGGGTGCACTACAGGTACGCTGCCACCAGAGGGGAGATTTCCATGCTCTTAGCTTTAATCTCCAACTCCCTCAATACTCTCTCATGCTCCAGCTTCATCCTCATAATCTCAATTTCTAACTTCTTGTTCTCTAGGTCCCGGTGACCATCCATTTTAAGCTTAGCCATCTCCATATTATGCCGCCTATCTCTCTCCCTGTCCTCCAGCTCTTCTGGGGACAGACCCTTAGCGGACACACTAGAGCCCGGGTTGGAAAGGGCTGGATCTCCTACTAAGTCTACTACATTGCCCTGCTGCTCTCCTCCCTCCACAAGCTCTCCTAGATCCTTAGGGGCCTCCCTGGCTTCTAGCCAGGCCTTCAGCGCCTTGTAATACTCTTCCCTTCTAGTGAGACCTGTGATAGGGACTGTGAACTGCTTGCAAAAATATTTGAGCTGCTTGGCATTGTAGGTTTCTATTTTCTCTTCTTCCCAGGAGAGATCCTCTGAGGCATTGGATCTGGGCTTGCCCATTGTAGAAATAACTGGCAATATCAATAAAGGATAGAAGAAAACTTCTCAAGAAATGTAAGCGGGTGAAAAATCACCGGCAATATCAATCACAATATAGGATCCTAAAAACTCTCAGAAATGTGCGTGGGTGAAAAATCACCAGCAATATCAATCACAATAGGGGATCAAAAAACTTTCAATAAATGGGCGCGGGTGAAAAATCACCGGCAATATCAATCACAATATAGGATCCCAAGAACTCTCAGAAATGTGCGCGGGTGAAAAATCACCGGCAATATCAATTACAATAGGGGATCAAAAACTTTCAATAAATGGGCGCGGGTGAAGAATCACCGGCAATATCAATCACAATATAGGATCCCAAAAACTCTCAGAAAATGTGCGCGGGTGAAAAATCACCGGCAATATCAATCACAATATAGGAGCAAAAAAAAAAAAATTCTCAAAAAAATGTATGCGGTACGTTATGGTCTGCACTCACTAGTAGTGTACACTATAATTACTGTATGCGATCATAAATGCAAGTCCAGATCCTCACCGCTGACCACCAATGTTAGAAATGGGGGTCTCTAGTTGGCAATGGCTGGCCACTGTCCAAGTAGGGACCCTTCTTCCTAAGTCAGAGTGAGAGGGCTACCCTCTTTAATACCCCTGCTCAACCCTGTGGTAACGTAGCACGAGCAGGTAGGCTTATCTCAGAGGCAGGGTGTGAAGTATTTATGATCATACACAGTAACACAGTGAGGAACACTACAAAGGGACACCACACAAGTAGTTATTATAAAAAATAAGTATCTTTATATAAAGGCAGATTTATCACAAGACCAATAACTGTAAAGGCCACAATACTGTCAAAAATAGGATAGCTGTAGCACCAAATCTGGTTCATGCCGATCAGAAGGGTTTTATAGCGGGGAGGTACATCCAGGAACAGACACAATTGTTAATAGGTAACATCGACCTGGCCATTGGAAGATCTGATCCTCTGGCCATTGTGGCCCTGGACGCGGCCAAGGCTTTCGATAGGGTCTGTTGGGTGTATCTCTGGGAGGTATTAGAAGCAATGGGCTTTGGCCCTATCTTTATTCAAACCTTAAAGAATTGTTATCAAGGGGCCACTGCTAGGATTCTTCTGAACGGCATGTTAACCGCCAGTTTTAATATTCAGAGAGGAACAAGACAGGGCTGTCCCATCTCCCCTCTCTTGTTCGACCTCTATATAGAGCCTTTAGCCCAAGCTATCAGATTGGACGATTTAATTTACCCCTTCAAGTCTCAACAGTATAGCTGTAAGTTGGCTTTATATGCTGACGATTTGATTCTATATACTAACAACCCCGAGGCGACTATCCCTCGGGTTGAAGCCCTACTAATGGAGTTCGGTTCTTTCTCTGGTTACCTAGTTAATACCTTAAAGACCGAGGTGATGTGTTGGAACATTGACCAATGGAGGGTTTAATCAGTAGTGACTTTAGGTATTTAGGTATCCATATTGTCAAAGATTTGGATAAAATCCCCTTGATTAATTTAAATAAAATTACAAAGGAAATAGACCGACTCTTTAGTAGGTGGAGGAATCTTCCTTTGACTATTTACGGGAAGGTAAATTTGGTAAAGATGGTCATACTCCTAAATTGACTTACCTGTTTAATGCGATCCCATTGGGGTTTCCAAGTAAGAACTTAAGTAAGGTTCAGAGCAAGATTGGGAGTTTTATATGGGGCGAGAAAGGCGCGAGGCTCTCTTGGAAAAAGCTGAGGCGTAAGCTAATTAAAGGGGGCCTGGCTCTTCCGGATATTAGGTGGTATATGGTTGCGTTCCAATTTAAAGGTACTCGGATGTTGCTCTTAAAACCGGAGGAGTCAGCGTGGGGAAGATTGTTGGGGAAATGGTTACAATGGAGGGTGGTGGAGGTGGAGAGGGTTTTTGTATAAATTTGGGGCCCCAAAGTACTTTAAGCGAGTACGTCTCAAAGTTCTTAAGGCAGCCTTGGAAACATGGCATAAAGTGAAGTGTAGATGGGGGATTGGATATTATTCAGACTTCGCTCCAATATGGGACTCCCCGGTACCCCCAATGCTTGCGGGATAGTTTGGCAGTACCTATTAAGAGGGCGGGCATTAATACTTGGTCGGAACTGTTAGACACAGAGGGGATCCATCCCTGGGAACTGCTCAAGGCCAAGATCGGTATGGGGTTCTCCAGGTTTAAGTATTTACAACTTGTTTCCTGGTTTGAAGCAGAAAAGGAGGAGGTTAGAGGTAACTGGGAAACGGAGTTTTCTCTTCAAACACCGCATCCAATAAAGAAGGAGATCTCTTTGTGGTATAACAAGTTTTTGGATGCGGAAGACCAGGAGATCCCATCACAGTCCTCAGTGTGGAATCACTCTCCCTTTGAATCAATCATCGATGACCTGTATGAGCCCTCCCTGAAAATATTATACAAATTTGTTAAACCAGCATGCCTAAAAAGAATCACTTTTTTGTTATTAATAGGCTTTACTATACGCCAGCCAAAATAGCCAAGTTTGCCCTGCAATCTGTTCCTAAATGCCCCAGATGTATGACTTCCAAAGCTGATGATATCCATTTCTTTTTTGAGTGTCTTGAATTGAGAAAGTTTTGGAAAGAGGTGGGAGACGCTATATGTGGCATTTTTAAAGCGCCTGTTGAAGTCAACCTATCTCTAGTGTTTTTTGGCGACGATGGATCGTTCAGTTTGAATGCATCACAGCTACAGCGTGGACTGTTATTATACTTGATACTTCTCGCCCGGAGAGAGGTTTGTAAGAAATGGAAAGACCCCCTACCCCCGAAGAGTGATGACTGGCTGAAGGCTGCTTTTGCTATGCTGCGCATCGACTTGGTTGGTGCAGGGAAAGCACGACTAATATCTGGCAGCCGCTTTTGAGTTGGGGTCATAACCTGAGACTAATATAATCAGTCCTATGATTACACCAAGTTCCAACTAAATTTGGGCCGGTCTGGGCGACCTAAGCAAGTGCGGTAAGTCAAAGGGCGTCTAGACAGAAATATTGGCTTTGTAAAGATCCGCAGAAGCTTATTGGTGAGATGAGGACAAAAAAAAAAAAAAAAAAAATAGGATAGCTGTTGAAAGGCTGTCAAAAATAGTTCAAAGGTTGCAAAAATAAGGTTCAAGTTCAAAACAGTGGTCTCTGCGACCCTTTCTTTCACAAAGTACCTGGGTTTAGTAGCAAAACCAACAAAGTGTCGCAAATAAGCTGTAGCGATGATTCTCGGCACGCGAGGCCGGCGATGCGTTTAAATCCTTGCCGCAAGGGAGGATGATGCGCCGATCTGCGGGATGCGTGCGGAGACGATGCGACAAACTTTGGCACGCTGGACCGCCGATGCGATGACTTTCTTGCCGCATGGGAGAAGTCGATGCGGTGATCCTGTTGCGCTGTGCGATCGTGTTGCGATCGCGAAGACAAGACGCTCCGCGAGGGAGCGACAAAATTCGGTGCGATGCGATCAAAGTGGCGAACGCCACGGCGTCCGCACTGCGATGTCTCGAAGCAATGATTTCTTTAAGGGTTGCGAGTGCGCGGCGACAGCAGCGCGATGATCTTTCCAGCGCGTCTCGGCTGCAGCGGCTCGCAAAGGGGCGTCAGCGATGGTTTCGGGTTGCGGGCCCTCGGCGGCAGTAGCGCGATGATTTTCCCAGCGCTCTCGACTGCAGCGGCCCGCAAAGATGCGTTAGCGTCGATTTCTTACCCTCTTCTCTCTGATGCAAACTAGAGGCCCTGGAACTCACAGGAGCCTCCTCAGCAGATAGCAGTCCTCGCAGGGAGGAAGCAGGAGGTTGGTGGTGGAGTCTGTTGTGCCTGAGACTCCAGCAGGAGGCTAGCTCTTTTCCTAGCCCTTGGGTGATTGCTGTACAAAAATAAAAGTTCTCTCAAAAGTCCTTTTCTCTCTTCAAGGTCCAGTGGTCACTGCTGCAGGCCAGTGCAAGAAACAACACACAGCACAGGGACAGTCACTTCCTGCAGACTCCTCCAGTGGCACGGACAGAGTTTCCTCTCCAGATCCAAAAGCAATACAAAAGTAGGGGTTTGAGCACAGATATTTATACCCCAAAAACCTTTGATCCTTGAAGCTACCGGTCCCTGAACCTAGCCAGAACCAGTTCTGCTCAGGCCTGGAGCACTTTGTTTACCAGGCTGCATCCTTCCTTTCAGAAAGAGGGGTCTGCTAGCAGACACACAGTGGGAGGTGGAGCCAGCATTCACCTTGCCAGGCACAGCCCTATTCAGATCATAGAGCCACCCTCCCCACACTCTAAATGCAGATCTCTCTATTCCACCCAGGTCTGACTCAGCCTGTCCTGCCCCTCTAAAACCAGACAGCCAATACACATAACGGCAGAGCACACTGGAAGGCTTAGGCAAGAAAATACCTACTTTCTAAAAGTGGTATTTTCAAACACAGAATATAAAAATAAACTTCACTAAAAGGTGTATTTTAATATTCTGAGCTCAGGCATACTAAATTCGTTTTTCTACCATGTTCCTGGGGTCAGTTAGGACTATAGCATGTAATAGTCAAACTGCCCATTCTAACCTATGAGGAACAGGTAGCCTTACAGTAGTGAAAAACGAAATGGTGCATAATTCACTACCAGGACATGCTACACACACCAAGGCATGTCCTGCCTTACACATACAAGGCACCCTACCATAGGGGTGACTTACAGGATGCTAAGGGAAGGTTCAGGGGCTGGGAAGTGAGTGCACTTCACAGCCAAGATGGCAGTTCTGGACTGCACACAGACACTGCAGTGGCAGGTCTGAGACACACTTTACAAGCTGCTTCTGTGGGTGGCACACATCAGTGCTGCAGGCCCACCAGCAGCATTTGGTTTACCAGCCCTGGGCACACATAGGCCACACTACTAGGGACTAACAGGTAAACCAAATAAGCCAATCAGGGATATACCAATTCACATAGACATATTTAAACAGGGAGCATTCGCGCTGTGACACTGAATGGCAGTGGCACAGCGCCCAAGCATCTAACACCAGTAAAACAGAGGGGACAACAGCGAAAAATGGAAGGGAGACCCACGCCAATGGTGCCAGGTCTAACATACCACATATACTTTATGATGGCTTTACTTTAGGAGTTAGAAATCCAGTCATCGTACGCCCATAGGTGGGTTTCAGTGTGCTCTTCTTTATATTTTTCTTCTAGTATCTAAACCCTGAACTCTTTATTCATACTCTTCCTTTTACCTTTCTAGACAAGAACACCCTTTCACTCACACCATTTACCAGTATTAACGGAAGAAGGGAACTATCCAGGTAGTCTAGACTTACATATAATTTTGTATAGACTTTAAGGATTAGCATTTCCCTGTATACTTACCTCTTCTGTCTTTTGGTTGACAGAGATTTCTCCTGGCTGACCGGTCCTGTCCTAGAGTGGGGTGCGTCATGGGACGTTTGTTTCCCCTCCTTGTTATCCCTTCCTACCCTGGTTACTGTTGGTACTTTGACTCCATTGGGTGCAATAGGTGACCAGGAGAGGTTGAGGGACCTCTCATCTTTGCATGGCATTTCTGCGGAAACGTGAGTAGGATTTGACAGAACGCGAAGCCCAAGTTCGAATTTCCGCCCGAACGTTATGGAAATGAGTCAGGTGACACTCACAGATTTAGCCCACATGCTGGGTAACCTTTAGAAAGAAACCCAAGCTTTAGCTGCACGAGTAGATTCCATCCAGCGGGATATGAGGCCTGAGTCTAGCTTGGGAAACATGGCAGGAGGTACAGGGGTTCAGTTTCCACCTCCATCCCAATCTCCCAGCACAAGTGTCCCTGTCATTGAAGTGACTACACCTCCGTCTATTCCTTTGGCCCCTCCAGAAAGGTTCATGGGGGACCCTACCAAGTTTTCTGCCTTTATTAGCCAGTGCCAGCTCCATTTTATGTGCAAGGCCTCCAGCTTTCCAAATGACCAAGCTAAGGTGGCATTTGTCCTTTCCTATTTGGGAGGGTCAGCAGCCAATTGGTCTATACCCCTCATAGAAAGAAACGACCCGGTACTTCATAATTACATGGCCTTTAAGGGAGAGCTAAGGAAGCTGTTCGATAGGCATGCCTTCATGCAGTCAGTGGATACAGAACTTTTAAACCTGAAACAGGGATCAAAGGACTTAACAACTTACATTTCTACGTTGAACAGATTGGTAGCTGAGGCTGGATGGCCGGAGGAAAAACGTAGTGCCTTGTTCTACAGAGGGTTGAGAGATGAATTATAGGATCTTCTAGCACAAGTAGTTGACCCCCCCGAGTCATGTAACGCCCTTATAGACCTAGTGGTAAAATTAGATCACAGAATCAATGAAAGGAAAAGAGAAAAGGGGCGTTCAGAAGGCCGCGTCATAACATTTAAAGAAAAAAAAACAGACTTAGAAAAGCCAGTAGAAGAACAAGAAACAATGCAGATAGGAAGCATACGGGGTCCCCTTAGTGAAGAGGAAAGACAGAAAAGGCGTGACAAATAATTATGTTTATACTGTGGAAAACAGGGTTATTTTCTTTTTTTACTTTTTTTTAAACATTTCTTTATTAAGATTTATAGTATGCAAGGATACATGAAATAATCATTGATGAGCATATCTTCAAATCCTCCAAACGTATACATCAATATTCTTAACTTTCAGCTCAAACCATAACAACAGGCACAGAGTATTAGTCCATCATCTACAATAACTGGCAGTGCAACCGAGGTTGGTCAGTCCGTTTGTTTCACAATTCTTTATGTATGATAATGCACTCTCTATTATAAGCAGTGTTGTTTATCATGTGACAGTATATACAGCTGATAATCACAAGTACGGCCTTGATGTAATACTATGCTCATGCAGCATATTACCTCCATCTCCCGAAACCTTACAGCAGTGAGGGGGACTGCCCTTCGCATGTCGTTCTCTCTTAACAATGTCACTTGACATGTATGACTCAGTGTCGATAGTGAGGACTTCAGTTTTCTTCTGGGGGTGTGCCTGCAAATAGGTTTTGAGTGGTTGCCAGATATCTCGTGGACGTGAGGTGGGGGGCTGCAGCGTGGCATATATTGAAATGAAATGAAATGAAAAAAACATTTATATAGCGCGATAGCTACCCTGAGGCATCCCAGCGCTGTGAACGGAACGTAGACAGAAGAAGGACTCAGTGGTTGTTAAAAAGAAAAGTTTTTAGGAGTTTGCGGAAGGACAAGAGATTAGGTTCCGTCCGCAAACGGAGAGGGAGTGTATTCCAGATTTTGGCAGAGTTATAGGAAAAGGATCGTCCACCGCATCTGGTTCTCTTTATAATAGGCAGTAGGGCAAGGGAGGAGAAGGTTGATCGGAGAAGCCTATTTGGTTGGTAGAGTGTAATCAGGGACTGACTAATTAGCGAGCCGGTCTTCCTAAAAGACTTGTGCGCAATGCACATGGCTTTAAATTGAATTCTCTCCCTGACTGGCAGCCAGTGGAGACTCCTCAGAGCAGGGGCTGCGGACTGTCGGGGAGGGGTCTGGAGGAGAGTGCGGGCTGCACAATTTTGAATAACTTGTAGTTTGCCAATAGTGGATTGCGGGGCCCCCAGGTACAAGGCGTTCCCATAATCCAGGCGCGATAGGAGTAGACCTTGTACCATAATTTTCCGTGCTTGAAATGGAAGGAGGGAAGTATCTTGCGTAGCATCCTCAGAAGACCAAAGCAGGTGGCCGAGAGTTTCGCAGCCTGGTGGTTAAAGCTGAGAGAGCGATCCAGCCAGATGCCGAGGCTTTTAATTTGGTTGGAGGGTACTGGAGCGGGGCCAAGACATTTTGGCCAGAACTGCTCCGTCTTAAGATAGGGGAGTTCCGAGAAACATAATCTCAGTTTTATCCCCGTTAAGCTTCAGGCACGAGTTTTCCATCCACTTAGCCACCTCGATAAGACAACTCTCAAGATTATTTGCAGATTTTTTGGATCGTTTAGTGCCACCACCAGCTGGGTATCGTCAGCGTAGGTGATGATCTTGATGTTAAATGGGAAACGATCTCTGCTAGGGAACTCATGTAAACGTTGAATAACGTGGGGCTCAAGGAGGAGCCCTGAGGCACCCCACAGTTTAAAGGCATTTGTTTGGAGACCACATCGCCTTCAAAAACCTGAAAGGACCGGTCACTTAAGAAGGAATGTAGCCAGGCAATGGCGTTGCCTGATACACCCATGTTTTTTAATCTCGAAATCAGCGTGCTGTGGTTTACAGTGTCAAATGCGGCACTAAGATCTAGGAGGATGATGGCCGCAGAGCCTCCCTGATCCAGGATCATCCTTGCCTCCTCTGTTACGGCAAGGAGAGCTGTTTCGGTCCCATGTTGGGGACGGAAGCCAGTCTGAGAGGGATGCAGTAGGTCGTTAGATTCTAAAAACTCTCCCAGCACTGAGTTGATGTGCTTTTCCAATATCTTGCTCATCCACGGGAGAAGGGAGATTGGGCGGTAATTGCTCAAGTTATTCTCATCTAGGTTTGGTTTTTTTAAAAGGGCCTTTACCATTGCACATTTCCAAGCCGGGGGAACCACTCCGGCGGAAATGGAGGCGTTCAGTAGGTCGAGGACCATGGGTAAGATGTTTGCTGTGACTTGTAACAAAGCACGGGGAGGGGCTGGATCTAGGGGGAACCAGATTTTACCCGATGCATGATGGAGTCTAAGGATGTGGAATCTAAGGGGAAATGATTTCAAAATGGCTTGAGTTCCACAGACTGACCAGTTAGTGGAGCCGGGCTGGATAGGGGTAAAAGTAGAGTAAATGTTTTGTACTTTCTGGTGGAAAAATTCCACCAGATTGGTGCACCGGGATAGGGCATCATCAGAGGTGGGTTGCTTCTGGGGCAGTTTTAGAAGAGTTTTAGCAATCCGATAAATCTCCTTAGGGAGTTAGAGGCTGCCTTAATTTTCTCTTCATAAAAGGCAGCTTGAGCAAGTTTGATTTCTAATTTATAGATTTTTATAGCTTCTCTATATTTAATTTTGCTCGGGTCAGCATAGGTCTTTCTCCATTTCCTCTCAAGCTTTTTGCAGTTTTGCTTGAGCTCCCGTAATTTCGGGGAGTACCAAGGGGACATCTTTGCTCTACCTTTAAGCTGGATATGCCTTATCGGAAGAATAGCATCGAGGGAGCTTTGGATCCAATAATTAAAGTTCTCATTAGCTAGAATAGGGTTAGGGTCTTTGTTGGGTCTGGAGTTTTCCAGGGCTGAGATCCAACATTGCCTGGAAAGCTTGGACCAATTACGTTCCCGTCGGGAAGATGAAATAGGGGAGAAGAATATTTCGGGATTTCCCAAGTTATGGGGATCAAAAAATGATCAGACCAAGGAAGCGGCAAAGGCATACCGGCTGTAAGTTCAGGGCAGTTGCTAAAGACGGGGTCAAGTATATGGCCTTTGATATGGGTGGGAGTGGATACTAATTGCTTTAGCTGAAGTGCAGAGAGGCTCAAATTAAGTTCAATTGTGGTGTGTTCAGAGGTATTGTCCAGATGAATATTAAGATCTCCCAATATTGTAAAGTTGGATGATGAACAAGCTAGGTTAGCAGTAATAGTCGGAAGAGTATTAAGGAACTGTCCTAAGGGGCCAGGGGGCGATAAATTAAAAGCCCAGAGAAAGTGACAGTAGGGGAGAAGTCTATAGAAAAAAGTAGACTCTCACAGTCTGAGACCTGACCTGGGGAGATGCGACACTTAAGGTGGTCTTTGACAATAATTGCTAAGCCCCCCTCTGCCTTCTTTACGATCTTTTCGTTGTATAAGGTATCCGCCAGGAAGTTTTGTGCGAGGGCTGGTTCAGATTCATTGTTAAGCCACGTTTCCGTGAGGAAAAGAACATCCGGTTTGAATTCTTCCAGTAGTAATGCAATTTCACTTGTAGTGTCGCAATATACTAGGTCTCTTATCCAGGCCTTCACCGTTGGGACTTGTGCTCTACCCCAGTGCAAGGATACCTGTCGTTTTGCTATCAATAGAGCTATTGCAGTAAATCACCGTATATTTTTCTTCAGGAGCTTTACCTACCCCAGCAATGCCATTAGTGGTGTCGGGTGTAGTGTATGTTCTATTATTAAGGACAAATGTCCAAAGACCTCCCCCGATATGTCAGTACCGGTCCACAATTCCAAGCCAAGTGTGCAAAATCAGCACATTCTGCAGTGCATCTAGCGCATACGCGTGGAGTGCTGGGGTCAATTTTAGCCAATAAGTTTGGTGTAATGATTGCACAGTGCAGGTACTTAAAATGTAACAGTTTGTGGCGGTGGTTACCTGACACACAGCGCGTTTGTTCACAGCAATATGCAAATATATTGTCTGTTAATAGCATTTCCAGATCTTGTTCCCAAGCTAAGCGTGCCTTTGCACCAACTGCGGGTCTAAGCTTCACGGACAAGTGATATAGTCTCGACACCAGATGTGTCCCATCTGGCGAACTAATCAATAAAGTGAGTGGGGGGAAATCTGAGGACTCAGTCATCGTCTCCGGGAGTGTCCTGCCAACGAGCTCTATACTTGGTGTAGAAGAAATCTGTCCATGTAGGATACATCGCCGTAAAGGGGTAGCTCTCCAGTGGTTCGTAGTTGCGAGTCTCCCAAAAAAACTCCCACCGTGTGCAGTCCGAGCCTGCTAAGGGTCTGTTTAGTGAGGGTCTCCTTTGTAGGGGGAATCCAGGGATTGTTGGCTAGGGGTATATGTGCAGAATATAAAGAGTAAGCGTGTAAATACCGTCGCAACTTGGACCATGCCCAACAGGCTGTTGATACTGTTTGAATTTCAGCAGGGTTACGAGGCATGCCCTGCGGTAATATAGTCGGAAGAGGATTAGGAAACACCTGAGACCATTCCAGTTTTAAAAATTGGAGCCGGGCATCTGGGTGGTACCAATAGTACGTAAAGTGTACCTGCGCGACAAGATAATATAGGTAAAAATCGGGAACCCCAAAGTCTCCTCGCTCGTATGGCATGACAAGGGTATCCCCTCCGATGCGTGGCTGTTTTCCAGCCCATACGAGCCGGAGCAGTAGGGATCGCAAAGTGTCAAAAAACTTCATGGTGAGTGCGATGGGGATGTTTAAAAAAAGGTAGAGAAAACGCGGGAGTACCACCATTTTTATAATGGCAATTCTGCCCGCCATGGAAAGAGGAAGTTTAACCCATCGTTCGATTTGAGTTGTAAGCTTATCGATGGCCGATCCATATTTGAGGCGGATCACTTTCGGAGCATTGCAATGTAGGTATATATCCAGATATTTCGGAGGGTCTGTGCACCATCGAAGTGGGTATTCGATATCAACGTGAATAGTGGCCGGTGTTAGTGCAAAGATCTCTGAGTTAGTCCAGTGTATTATAAGTCCCAAGTATGTCCCAAATTGGACCACCTCTCTTAACAATGGAGACAAGTTAGTGCCCGGTTCGCGCACAAAGAGCATAACATCATCCGCGTAGAATGACACCACGGGAGGGCCGGCATGAAATTGTAATCCGCGATGGAGATGCCTCTCCTGTATGTGCCTAGCCAGAGGGCCCATGGCTATAATAAATAACAGGCGCGAGACGGGACATCCCTGCCTGGTGCCCCGCGTCAGGTTAAATTGAGGAAGACCTCGCCATTTAATTTCAAGCGTGCAACTGGGTTGGCATGGAGGAGTCGAATTAAATTAAGGAAACCGATCGGGATCCCCAGCTTCTGTAGCACGGCATACAGAAAGGGCCACTCTGAAGAATCAAACACTTTTTCAGCATCGAGTAGAACTGCCTCGGCCGGCAAAGTGGGTTCCAGCTGGTTGATAACTGCAAATATAGTACGTAGGTTCACTGCCATGGAACGGCCGGGGACTAACCCCGCTTGAAAGGGACATATAATTTTATCTATTAATAGTGAAAGGCGGGTAGCTAGGACTTTAGCTAAGATCTTGTAGTCCGGGTTAAGAAGTGATAGCGGTCTGTAAGATGTACAGTTCCGAGGATTTTTACTGTGTTTGAGCAGAAGCGTGACAATAGCTTCTCGCATAGTCGGGGGGGGAGGGTACCCTTCTGTAGGGCTTCGTCATATACTTCCAGAAGTCGGGGGGCTAAGATGTGCTGATAGGCTTTGTAGAATTCACCAGTCAGGCCATCTGAGCCGGGGGCCCGGCAGTTGGCAAGTTCCCCAATTGCTTGCTTAATTTCTTCTTCATCTATTGGGGAGGCTAGAAAATCGCAGTGCTCTTTTTCTATCCACACAATGGCTATTTCATTCAGATAATCCAGAAGGGCCTGCCCTTCTAGTAGCTTACACGTATAATTAATAATAATAACATAAAAAAGTAGCTGTGATATCGCTGCCCCATGTCAGCACAGCATCGTCGTCCGCCTCTAAGTGCGTGATATACGTTGATTGGTATTGCGGGCGGAGTAGTCTAGCGAGTGTTCTGCCTGGTCTTTCGCCTTCGCCGTACGATCGGGCTCTGGCGTATTTGCCCAGATATTTGACCTCGCGGTCCGCTAATTCAGCAAATTCTGTTATCAATGTCATTCGTTCTCGTAATGTCAATGGGGGGTGGTCTTTTGCGCAGTCCCGTCGAGGTCTTTAAGTTTTTTCTCCAATGCCTCTAAGTCTCCTCGTATGGTGCGCAACACTCCTGCGTGATTGGATATGCACACCCCTCTAATATATGGCTTAAAGGCGTCCCGTAATGTGGATTGCGAATCCACTGTGCCCTCATTTAACCTAAAGTATTCTTGAATAGCTTCTTCCACTTTGGTATGAAAGACTGAGAAGGGCCTTGGTTGGGAATCTCCACTGATTGTGTGGTCTCTGTATCATAGACAGATCTAATTTGAGGAGAACCGGGAGTGGTCTGATAATGTACGGGGTAAATAATCGATCTCCTGGACTGTAAGTAGAAGACGGGGTGTAAGATACCAGTGGTCTATTCGCGACCATGTGCTGTGTGGAGCTGAATAAAAGGAGTACGCCTAATCAGAGGGATGTCTAGTCCTCCAGGGATCTGACAATAGTGTGGACTCTAGCATCGAAATGAGGCCCTGCGTTTCATGCGGTTTAGTGACGCATCCTGGCCCTATAGAATCTATAGAAGGGTTTAGAGTAAGGTTGAAGTCTCCTCCCAATAAGATATTGTCTACATTTAGCCGTGTAATTTGTGTGGGACCTTAGGGAAGAAATCTGTAGTGTTTACATTTGGTGCATATATATTAATCAGTAGAAGCGGTTCCCCACCCAGTGTGCCCGATACTATAACGTATCTGCCCTCCTCGTCCGCCACCACTTCCCCAACCAAAAAGGGGAGTGCTCGATGGATCAGGATACACACCCCACGCAAATATGTGCTGTAACTGGCAAAAAATCCGTTAGTACCTCATGTTGATGCAAAACGATGTTTGGGGGATGGAGCATAGTGTGTTTCTTGTAGGAATGCCAGCTGAACGGAATGTCTGGACATGTAGGCTAAAACTTGGCGTCACTTTTTAGGGTTCGATAGCTCTCTGACATTCCAGGACATACATCGAAGCCGTAAACCCGTGCCGCGTGCACTAGGAGAAGTCATGTATGTGATGTAGTGTGAATCACAACAGTACGTATGTGCATTTTTCTCACTGCTCCATCTAAATTGTGAGGCATGACTCTGTACCAAAAACATATAGAACAAACAATAACTCCCAACAGTTTCCGTCCCACCCCCCACCCACATCGGATACATATAAACAAGCACCCAGTGAATCCCATTGAGAATCCCTGTAAGGAAAGCGAGAAATAATAAAAAAGGAAACCCGAAGCCCAGGGGGGGGGGGGGAAGCAGAAGGAAGGTTCTTCCAATAGGGGTAGGCAACACTCCTTAAGGGCCGTCTATGTATAGTTAAACATGATATCTATCTTCACTCCCATCTTAGTTAAGACAGTGGCAAGGGTGCTAATGATTGTGTGTGGCGTAAATGTTCATAGTTTATTTATGGCTCACAGTTTGGCGTCTGCGCGTCCCATATGCTGCACCAGTGGAGGCAAAAAAGTGTTCAAAGTTGTGGGCGGCAGGTTGCTGAGTCGGCCTTGTACTTCAGGGAGTCTGAGGGCAACTAGGATCTGGTTTCTCCGTCTTCTCCGCGCTTCTGATAGGCGTTTGTGCTTTGATGATGTTTCCAGAATTTTCCCGCCTCGTCAGGATTTTCGAAAATGTGAGTCTTGCCGCCCACTTGGATCCGTAGCCTAGCTGGATACAGCATTGCGTATTTGATATTTGCCTTCTGTAACATGCGTTTAATGTCTATATATTTGCGCCTCGCCTCTTGCACCGTTGGCGTATAATCAGGAAACAGTGCTATTTCTGATCCCTGGTAGGAGAGCGAACCTCGCTCCCGGGCCATACGCAGCGCTGCATCTCGTTCTTGATAGTTAAGGACTCTGGCTATGATCAGTCTTGGGGATGCTCCCAGCACTGGGCGTGGCCCCAGTGTCCGGTGCACTCTTTCGACCGCAAAGGTGTCTGAGAAGGCCTCCTTTCCAAAGAGGTCTATCAGCACAATCTCCACAAATTTAGCCATGGGGCCAGTGTTCGTAGACTCGGCAATTCCTGTGATGCGGAGATTATTCCGGCACGAGCGCGCCTCCAAATCTCCAGCCTTGGAGGCCACTGCTTTCAGGAGGGCTTCAGTTCTATCCATTCGTTTATGGATACTCGACTGCGCATCCTCCAAGGCTGATAAGCGATTTTCTGCTTCCCCAATTCGGGCGTCTTGTGTCTCCAGTCGCCCATGAATGTCGTCTAGTCGAGACGTAGGTACATCCAGGCGAGTGTCGATGGCCTGAAATCCAGCCTTCAATTCAGCCATTATGGCCGCGGTGCCTTCCAGCAGTGGGGCCCCAGCCTCGGACGGGCCATCGTTGTCTTCCCGCCTGGGAGTCTTTGGAGCGTCAAAGCTCAGCTGGAGCTGTTTAGGGTCCGTTCGCCCCATCGTGTGTGGCTATTTTTAACAGGGCGCGTAGAATAAACAGGGCAGAGCTTCTGCAAGTGAGTTGCTCCCACGTCAGGCCTCAATGCAGTAGCAAGGGTAGTTGGGCACTATCGCTATCTGTTTGCTGTGTGCGCCCCATCGGAGGAGACCAGCGGCCGAAGGTTGTTGCTCTGGGGGGGGCCCAGTCCAGGGGTGCAATTCAGTGCAGTCAGGTGGTTGAAAGTAGGCTGTTCATGATATACCAGTGTCTGTCCCTTATCATCATTAATAGAAGCTCCCACTCACTGTTGCAAAACATTGGGTATTGGCAGCCTCGTGTGGTGGCCTCACAGCGGTTAAATCGTCATGTGTATTGCCCCCGGCTGTGGCCCGACTTCAGTCATTAAAGGCGTTCATCGCCGCTCATCAAACACTTACTTGGGAGCCTTCTTGAGTGTATAATGGAGGTCAGTTTTGCACATTTTGCCTCCCAGGCGGTCCTGTATATCCCCGCCGAGGTATGCCACTGGATTTATTCATCAGCCCAAGGCGTGCCGTCCGAGCCCCGCCCTCAGGCTCACCCGAGTCCCCTGTCGACTTGGGGCCTACAAGGGCCGCGTCAGGCCCGGGCTCGCATCCCCCGCACCAGTTCTTCCCGGCCGCTATTCAAGACCGCTAGCGGCTCAGATGCATGCCGCTCGCTCACTGCACCTCAGCGCGCAGATCCCGGGGCACCAGTCGGCATTTGAAGCGGATCGGGAGGATATAAAAGCGCGACGGTCCCAGAGCTTCAGAGTCAGGCGGCCATCTTGGTCGCCGGCTCGGCCTTGCCCCAAACAGGGTCATTTTCTTAGAGAACGCCCTGTGAAACCAAAGAAAAGAAACAATCCAGAAAACTAGCAAGCCCGAAGTCTGGTGAAACAAAGACATCGGGTAGATCAGCGTTAATTGTCTCGCAACAGTTTGATCAGACAGATGCAGTCTTGTCCTCTCCTCACCATTTTTTCCTTTCATCCTGACTGGAATGGGGACAACAGGTTATGGATGTTCAAATAATGGTAGATTCGGGAGCCTCAGGTAATTTTATGGATTTATGTTGGCTTCATAGCAAGAACATTCCCCTGGTTACCAAGACCTCTTGGGAGAAAGTTAAAACCATAGATGGCAGTAACCTTAAGTCTGGTAATATTACACGCTACCATTGAATTAACGCTTGTAAATGAAGAAGAACATCATGAGATTATCGTGTTCGATCTCATTCAGTCTCCTCAGTTTCCTGCCATACTAGGTCTTCCGTGGCTATGCCAACACAACCCACTCATCAATTGGAAAGAGATGTCATTAACATTTAGTTCTGAAAACTGCAAAAACCATACTACCCACAAAAGGAACAACCAAAGGCAGGTAGCAGTGATCACAAACCCCGAAGTCTCTGACTTACCCACTTCCTATCACGACTTGAAGGAGGTTTTTGATAAGGAAAAGGCCACAAGTCTTCCGCCTCACAGATCTTATGACTGTAGGATTGATTTAGTACCTGGAGCTCGCATACCCTGCAGCCGAATCTACGCATTAACAGAAAAAGAGAATTTATACCTACATAACTACTTGGATGAGATGCTTAGAATCGGTTTTATTCGACCTTCCCAATCACCTGCTTCCTCATCTCTCTTCTTTATACCTAAACGAGAGGGGGATCTTAGGTGCTGTATCGATTATCGAGCTCTCAATGATGTTACAATCAAGAACTAGTACCCTTTGCCACTGATACCCTCCCTCCTCGACCAAATAAAGAATGCCAGAATCTTCACTAAATTAGATTTATGTGGAGCTTACCATCTTGTAAAATCAAGGAGGGGGATGAGTGGAAAACAGCCTTTTGTACCAAGTTTGGCCTCTACGAATATTTAGTAATGCCATTTGGGTTGTGCAATGCCCCATCTGTTTTTCCGTTTTTTTATTAACGAAGTA
Source organism: Calotriton arnoldi (assembly GCA_963921515.1). NCBI lineage: Eukaryota > Metazoa > Chordata > Amphibia > Caudata > Salamandridae > Calotriton > Calotriton arnoldi. The sequence goes on from CAWUFW010004710.1 coordinate 819,853, forward strand.
CTTAAAGACATGTTGGACGTTTTTGTTATTGCTTATATTGATGATATCCTGATTTATTCTACTTCACTATAGGAGCATGAGGTCTATGTTAGGAGTGTCCTCGAGCGATTGTGAGACAACCATCTATACTGCAAGCTAGATAAATGCCAAATCCATACCTCTCATGTATGTTTCCTTGGGTTCATCGTATCCCCCCAAGGAATCAGTATGAATCCCCAGAAAGTGGAGGCCATAACACGTTGGCAATCTCCAAAGAATGTAAGGGAAATACAGAGTTTTCTTGGCTTTGCCAACTTTTATAAGCGCTTTATTGACAACTTTTCTAACTTAGCCTCCCCCATTACCAGACTATTAAAAAAGGGGGTTAAGTTTCTATGGACCTCTGCAGCTGAAGAGGCTTTTTGTAAACTGAAGGAAGCATTTACTCAAGCACCGATATTGAGCCATCCAGATCCTTCTTGTCCCTTTGTGGTTGAAGCTGATGCCTCACAAATGGCAGTAGGTGGCGTTCTTTCTCAAGCAGACCCAAGAACGGGATGTCTTCATCCGGTGGCATACTACTCGCATAAACTAACACCTGCTGAGCTGAATTATGCCATAGGGGACAAGGAACTGTTAGCCATTAAAAAGGTCTTTGAGGAGTGGCGACAATATCTATTAGGCACCAATCACAGAATAACAGTCCTTATTGACCACCAAAATTTACAGTTTCTTAAATCAGCTGGAGCCTTGTCCATGAGACAACTGCGTTGGACGCAGTTCTTCAGTGACTACGATTTTATAATTCAATTTCAGGCAGGGAAGAAAAATGGGAAAGCAGATGCCTTGTCCCGTCTAGGTTATGAACTGGAATAGCCTCAGTGTAAGCTCCCCCCATAATAGCCAGGGAACGTATATTAGGGACTATTTGCTCTGAAGAAGAGTTCCTAAAGGCAGTTGAGGAGGCACAAGGGTCTGCAGCAATGGAGAAGGTAGTCCAAACCCATGATACCACTAAGAATCAAGACCTGTTTTACATTGAAGGGGGATTGGGGCTTCCTACCAATAGCCTCCAGCAACAAGCGTTAGAGTGGTGTCACACCCATCCTCTCTCTGGACATCCTGGGTATAAAAAAACAATGAAACTTCTGAAACGACACTTCTGGTGGCCCAATATGGGGAGTGACATCAAAAGATACATTCAAACATGTCATGTGTGTGCACAAGGGAAAGACTCTCATCAAGCACCTGTGGGATTATTGAATCCAATACCCACTCCACCTAGCTCATGGCATACAGTGCCTATGGATTTTATGGTGGACTTGCCAAAAACCACTCAAGGGAACACTACTCTCCTTGTTGTGGTCGATTTACTAACTAAAATGGCCCATTTTGTCCCGTTAAAGGCAATCCCTACGTCCAAAGTATTGGTGTTTCTGTTTGTTCAACACATTGTGCGTATACATGGTCTTCCCTCTGTTATGGTGTCTGATCGGGGTGCTCAATTCATTCTAACTTCTGGAAAGGGATGGGTGACTTATTGCAGATAGACGTAAGGTTTTCCTCTAGCCATCACCCTCAGATGGATGGTTAAACCGAAAGAGTAAATCAATGTTTTGAACAGTATATAAGATGTCAACTTCTACATTCCACAGCACACTGGGACACATTCATATTGCTAGCTGAGTTTTCATACAACAACAGTTGCCACTCTTCTACTACTTACTCTCCTTTCTATGGCAATTACGGTTTTCACCCTCCAACCATGCTATCTCCGCTCCCTCTTTCTTACCCTGCTCCTGCTGCTCTTGACTTTGTGAAGAAACTGCATGAAATACAGAAGGCAGCAACAGATAACCTAGAAAAAGCCAAAACAGTTTATAATGAAAAGGCAGATTTCCATCGACGTGCGGAACCTGCATATGCCATAGGGGACGAAGTATGGTTATCTACTAAGAACCTTGCCTTGAGGGGGTTCTGTAAATTTAAACCCCGGTTTATTGGTCCTTACAGGATATGTAAGATTATAAACCATGTTGCCATGAAGCTAGACTTCCCTGCTACACTGAAAATACACCCGGTTTTCCATGTCTCCTTACTGAAGCCTGTAGAGCCTGGCACGCGCATTCCTCAACGTCAAGCTCCTGTGATCACCAACAATGAACCCGAATAAGAGGTCAAGGCTATCATTGACTCGAGAAGGGTGAGACGCAGACTACAACATCTCATACACTGAAAAGGCTATGGTGTTGAAGATCGCACTTGGGAACCAGCAAGTCATGTGTACGCCCCTCGCCTACTACGTCTGTTTCACAGATGTTACCATGAGAGACCTAAGCCGGTAGGGGGGGGGCTGTAGGAGGGGTGTACTGTCATGCCTGCCGGACTCGCTCTCGCCCGGCGAACTACTAAAATGGACAGTCCCGCTACCACGCATGCGCGGGTACCGGCAAACGAGCCTAAAGCCTCGCTAATCCCGAGCCGAGACGCTTTGCGTTCCAGCTTTGGGTTAGAGTTTCCTCTTCTGGGTCCTTACCTGAACTTCTGGGTCGTCTGTCCATCGGATCCTGCGTTGGTCTACCGGCGTCCTGCTCTCTTCTTCGTCGTGTCTTCGTCTCGTGGCCTCCTGGTCCCCATCCGTAGTTTCCTGGCAGCCTTCCTGCATTACTCTCCTAAGCACCAGCAGTAGTCCCCAGCTCCTTGTGACGGCATAATAGTATCCCCTGCAACAAGAAAAGGAAATGAAAACAAGAAAGCTGCATTAATTTTTACGGTAACAGCGCTTTCAGCGCTGAACTTACAATTTCTTTTAAAATTTGCTTTATTACTTATCTGATGCAGAACCCGCTTCTTTGGAGATCTGGTTGTTTCCAGCTTTTGTTTAATCCAAGAGTATTCCTGAAAGCATAGGAATTCCTGTTAGGTCTACCTGATGTTAAGGTGGACTTCATATAGTTTTTAAATTGTACCACATATACTTTATGATGGCTTTACTTTAGGAGTTACAAATCCAGTCATCGTACGCCCATAGGTGGGTTTCAGTGTGCTCTTCTTTATTTTATTTATTTATTTGAAAGTTTTATATAGCGCGAACCAGACCCTTGCGGGTATCAGAGCGCTTAACAAGATAAGTGACTTAGTTACATAGGTGCACTGTAAATAACATAAAGTTCGATGCTAGACGACGAAAGTGTAGCTATCTTTCCGTAAAGAAGAATGTACATGGTAAATCACAAAATCTTTCCTGTGGATCAAACAAAATATAGATACAGTAACTAGGATACCTGGCTGTCGAGTGGACAATAAATAGATCCGTGTAGCACCTACGTTGGGTCGCCTGGTGCAAGTAGTCCTGCTCAAGTGAGTTTAGCCATAAGAAGCGCTTTCACTTCTTTTTGAAGGATGCAGTAGAGGGATTAAGTCTAGTTTCTGGGGGTAGTGCATTCCAAATTCTAGGCGCCAACCCTGAGAAAGTTCGGTTGTATGTCTTCTTCTTGTTGAATCTTTGTGGTTTCAGTAGGAGGGTTTTAGCACTTCTTGAGGATCTGAATCCACATGAGGGCGCCAGTTTCTGTGCAAGATAGCTTGGTGTGTTGTGATGTATGGCTTTATGTGTCATACATGCTATTTTCAGATGAATTCTGTCTTCAAAAGGTAGCCAATTAAGGGATTTTAAGTCAGGGGATATGTGGGAGCTTTTTTTGGAGCCAGTGATAAGTCTCGCTGCGGCGTTGATTGAGGCTCTTAGAGGGGCCGTTGCAGCTCTGGGCAGGCCACATAGGGAGACACTCCCATATTCCACCCTCGGGATGACTAGAGCTTGTACTGCCAGCTTGAAGTCATTTTCAGGAAGGAAAGGTTTCAATTTTCTCAGTGTGTTTATCTGAAAGTTTGCTCCTTTTGTTGCGTTGCTGATGTGTTTTTGCATATTGAGGTTTCTGTCCAGTGTTATTCCCAGCGATTTCGCTGAGTCAACCATGATAGGTTGGCAGTTGAGTGCCGTAAGGTGTTTGATCCAGTCTTGCATTATGGGTACTTGTGCAGGAGGAGCGATTAGGAGGAATTCAGTTTTTAGGGCATTCAGTTTTAAGTGGTTTTCTGCCAGCCAGGTCTGAGTTTTTCCGAGAGTTGTGTTGAGCGACTTGATGTCTTCTAGGGTGTGTATCTTAAGGTATAGTTGTGTGTCGTCAGCATACATGTGAAATTGAATGTTAGACGAGTGGAGAATTTCAGTGAGTGGTTCCATGAATAGATTGAATAGTGTTGGAGATAGAGAGGATCCTTGTGGAACTCCTAGAGTGACTGGGACAGATTTGGACACGGAATGGTTGACCTTGAATCGTTGCGATCTGTTTTGGAGGAACGAACTAAACCAGTTTAGAACTGATCCCGAGAGTCCCATTCTGTGTTGCAAAAGGTCTATCAGGTTATTGTGTTTGACGGTATCAAAGGCCGAAGAAAGGTCAAGCAGGATGAGTAAGCAGACTCCGTTCTGATCTAGGATTTGTAGCGCATCGTCAATTATATGGGTCATGGCAGATTCAGTGCTGTGTCCTGCATGGAAGCCTGATTGGTATTCGTTGAGTAAGTTAAAACGGTCTATGTGCCTTACCAGCTGGAGCTGTACGCATTTTTCTAAGAGTTTGGCCAGGGTGGGGATGTTGGATATAGGGCGGTAATTGTTTAAGTCCGTAGGATCAGCATTAGGTTTCTTTAGAATGGGGGATACCTGCCCGGCTTTGAGGGTGTCAGGGATGCATCGAGCGGTAACAGCAGTGGGGTGAAGTCTTTTACTAGGTTTGCTGGGAGAGGATCAGTGAAGTGATTAGCCGGATTAAGGGCCGTAAGCATTTTGCGAATAGATTCTTCGTTGTAGGTATTGAAGGATGACCAAGATGCGTTATTTTTTAGGTCGAACTTTGATGAGTTGCGGTGTGGGACGTTTAGAAGGGATGGTGAGGGGTTTGTATGTGCGACCGTGTGTGTGATTTGATCATTGAGAAGGTCCTTCTTTATGCTCTCGGTCTTCTGAGTGAAGAAGGAAGCAAATTCTTCACAGTTGGGTCGCGGGCCTAAGCTATCTTGGGGTCGGTGAGGTGCATCCTTAGATTGCGTTTTTATTAGCTCGAAAGGTTTTTGGGGACGATTTTTTGCCTGGTTTAATTGGTGGCTAAAGAAGTCTGCTTTTGTGCGCTTGATCTTTCTGTAGTATTCGTTTCTCTTCTTTCTTAGCGTCTTGAGGTGATTGGCGGATGGAGCTGATCTACATCTGCGTTCAGATATTCTTAGGGATCGTCTGTCCTCGTTGAGTCTTCCATCGAACCAGGGCTTAGACTCTTTAGTGGAGACTCTCTTTAGTTGAGGAGTGGCTACCTCGTTTAGTATTATGTTGATGGAATTGAAGTAGTGGTTGGTGAGATCCTGGACATCAGCTATCCCTTCAGGGGGAAGAAGTAGGTTGGAGCTGCAAGTTGGGATTATGTTAAGGTCAATGTTTTTCAGATCCCTCTTCCATACTTTAGGTCTTGTGGGTTGAGCCGCGTTAAGTTTCACTGATTCATTGATGAAAAAGGCGATAATATGATGATCAGACCAATCACAAGGAAGGATCTTTTCTAGCTGAATGGAGTCAGCCTTAGAGATTACTAAATCCAAGATTGATCCTTTGTCGTGGGTAGCACTGTTGCAAATTTGGGTGAGGTCAAGGTCTACGAGGAAGTTTTTGAGACTATTGACCACTGCATCGTTGGGGTCATTCCAGTGTAGATTGAGGTCTCCGAGAAATATTTGGGTAATCTGATGACCGGCATTAGTAGAGACTATGTCCATGAAATGCTCCGTAAAGGTGAGATTATCACCTGGTGTGTAGAGTGTGTAAGAAGCATACCGGTTTGCCATTGCTGGTGATGTTGAGGCATATGTATTCACAAGAAGGGAAAACAGGGGATGGGGATCTGTGTACTGAGATATTATTCCGGTGTATGCAGGCGATATCACCCCCAGTCTTCACAATTCTATCCAGTCTAATGATGTCATAGTTAGGGGGTACAAGTATATCAATGATGGGTGTAGAGGATTCCTTTAACCAAGTTTCGGTTAGAATTAGCAAATCCAGTTCTTGTGTGAGAATGAGGTCAGCTATATCGGCTGCGTGTCTTGAGGCCGATCTACAATTTAGTAGTATGCACTTAAGACGGGGCGTGGTGTGGGATGTATTGGGTTCCTGGGTGAGTGGAACCTGTCTAAGGTTATTATCATTGATGCCTCTAGGGTTGTGTTTAGTGGACCTGTGGGTGTTGGAAAGTATAGTTGGTATTGGAACCATTTTGGGTGGGTTATCTAAGGGCATGGTGTTGTGATTCCAGTGTGGTGGCTCATATGAATGGAGTAGAGAAAGTAGATCTTTCTCCGATAGCGGATTAGTCCTGCGGTTTGGGCGGGTTAAATTGTTGTGGAGAGGAACTGAATTCCACCTGGGGGTCGAATATTTTGCAGTAACTACTGAGCGGGTTAAATGAAAGTTTGATTTGGTCTGTCGTGACGATCTAGTGTTCCAAGGTTGACTTAAGAGAATCTCCGATACCACTTGAAGTTCTTCTTTGATTTGCCTTAACGTGAGTATGATTTCGTCAAGTCTTGGGTCTGGTGATGGTGATGGTGGGAGCGAAATTGGTGTATGACTTAAGGGTGTAAATGGCCTGCTGTTGTGGGCCGTACTATCAGGTTCCGACTCCAGGTCGGGGAGGGGTGGACTGGATTGGAGAGTGAGTGTAGGAGGTGTTGGGGTGTGCGGTGGGAATGTGGTCCTGGATGTGATGGAATTGCAAGGGGTAAGACCCGTTGGATGTGATAAGGTTATTGTTGTTGTGCTCCCTTCCCCTTGGTGTAAAGAGGGAGGCGGCGTAGGGGTGTGCGGAGGGGATGTGGTCGTGGATGTGATGGGATTGTAGGGGGTAGAACCAGTTGGATGAGATAAGGTTGTCGTTGTAGTGCTCCCTTCCCGATGGTGGGGAGAGGGAGGCAAGTATTCTGGGTTGTTGTATAACGTCCTACCTGGTTCCCTCTCCGGATCGGTGAGTGGTGGGCTGGAGTAGAGAGTCGATGTCGGAGGCGTAGAGGTGTGTGGGACTGTGATCATGGGGGTGATGGTTTCACAGGGGGTGGTGCCGAGACTGGGGGAGGATATGCCCGTTCCAGGGTAGGGTGCTGAGTCTGTGCTGGGTGTAAATGCTGGTGCAATGGTCAGGGGGCAGTGTCTTATGGAGGAATCTAGAAGGGAGGGGAGCTTAATTGTAGCTAATGATCGGGATATCCGTGTACTGGTGTGAGAGTCTGTGATGGGTGTAAATACTGGAGTGGTGAGAAGGGGGGAGTGGATTATGGATGAGTCTGACAGGGAAGGGGAGGTGGTATTGAGCACGGGTGTAGATATTGGTCGGGATAATGGTGAATCGTGGCGAGAGGTAGAGATCGGTGATGAAATAGGAAGTGTGCTGGTGGCGGGAGTCGACTGGAGGGGGTTAGGGGTTTATTCACTTGTTCTCTGATCATGGGGAAGATGTTGTCCAGCAGATTTAAGCTGCGGTCTGTTGATTGCATGAGAATGGTTCCGTTATTGTAAATGGTGATGGTTGCTGCCGCATTGAAGATTTGGGAGGGGAGATAGCAATTATGTGTCCATATGCAGTTTTCCTAGTGGAGGAGATCGAAAAGATAGCTAGGAATGCTTTCCTCCATTGTGCTCTTCTTTTAGTGTAGAAGATGATATCAGTGGTTATGTGCCCCTTATTAATTGAGAAGTAGGGATCAGAGATGGGTGTTTCAGGGTGTAGTTTTAACATATTGTGTTTAAAGCGTTTGGCTGCTTTTTTAGAGAGGTTGGGGGGGTAGTTGATGGTGTGGGTATATGCGCCTTTGAGCTCCATAATGGGGCAGGCACTGTTAGTGTGGGATAGGGCGTTAAGTAGCGATAAGTGTGTGTATGTGCAGTGAGGGTGTGAGGGGCTTGGGAGGGAAGGGGGGCGTGCGAAGTAGGGTGATTCCTCGGCTGCGGTGGTGGCTTGTGTTTAGGCAGAGGGAAAGAGGACGGAGGGAGGGGTAAAGGTTGGTTCAAGTGACGAAGAAGGCGGATAAAAGATTGGGGGTGAGGTAGGAATAGAGAAGACTGAGATTGTGGGTGAGGTTGTGGGTGAGGCAGGAGCAGTAAAGAATGGGACAGAGATAAGTAGGTATAAATTAATTAAAGTTGAAATTGAGATTCTGACCTGTATAAGATTGGGGGTGAGGTAGGAGTAGTAAGGACTGAAATTGGGGGTGAGAAACGTAGGGATAGATTAATTAAAGTTGACAATGGGGTTCTGACCTGTATAAGTGGATAGGGCTATCCGTGGGCGTAGGCGAGCAGCGTATATGAGCTGGTCCACTGTGGGGGAGTCAGTCCAAGATGGCCACATCATATGTCCAGCGAGAAAGTCCTGTGTCTATTTCCATTACCTAGGCTGGGTTGGCAGTAGTCTTATTTCGATATCTATCGCTTTGTTGGTGATTTTAGTCCTTTTTCAATTCCCCTCATTAGCTTTCTTAGAGGGTCGGAGTCTTTCTCAGCCTAAAACCACAACAGGCTGGAGGCAGATCCCCAAGTGATGATATATATGTGGGCCGCCATTTTGCCCAGAAAGATCATGAGGCAGATGTTGCCCGAGCCTAGTAAAGGTGGTGCCAAATGTAATGCACTTGATTTCCATGCGCGGGAAGATAACATCGGTTTTTGAACCGTGTAGCAATAATCATCTGTATGATGCCTCAACTTTGTCGAGCATGCCTGAGGGGGCGGGGTTGGGCTGCGGTCATCGTTTGCATTTCGTTCCGATGCAGGGGAACAACAAACACATAACTGCGGAAGCAAAGCTAAAGGAGCTTTTTTGTACCTCGCCACAGAAACAATGTATCCCGCAGAGGCTGCACTCGTTGCCTCAGCGTCGCTGCGGGTCGCGTCCGATGCTTCCAATCTGAGCAGAGCTGCGCTGTCAAATCTTAACTGTTCTGGACTACAGCTCCGAACAACCTCGAGCCGGGGGCTTGGTCCAAGATGCTCCTCGGTACACCACGACGGCACAGCCCAGCCGGAGGTGGAGCGGGCAGAGCTGAGCCCTTCCTCCACTATCACCGGGGGCAGCGATGATCAGGCAGCGATGCCCAGGCGGCTGTCCCCTTCAAACTCTGCTTCGTTTACGGCGATCCACGTTGGACGGCACAGCCCAACCGGAGGTGGAGCGGGCAAAGCTGACTCCTTCTTCCAATATCGCAGGGGGCATCGATGTTCAGGCGGTGGTCCCGTTCCGACTCCACATAGTTGATGACTGTCCACGTCGGCCCAGCCCAATCGGAGGTGGAGCAGGCAAAGCTGACCCCTACCTCCAATATCGCAGGGAACAGCGGTGTTCGGGCGGCGGTCTCTATCCAAATCCACTTCGTTGTCGGCACAGCCCAACCGGATTAGGAGCGGGCTATGGTGGGTTACGCTACGATTCCCTGATGCTTATCCGGTGTCGGTCAGCCCTGCAAGAGGACAGAGGTGCGATCCAGGGTAGGTACAGATCGCGCTTCCACGAGCTTAATCGTTGTTTGAAATATTACTTGTTAGGTTCTAATGTTCCAAAGTTCTGTTCCACAGTTCTGTTCCACTGGTCAGCCGCCGCTAGTAGGGATATTCCGGACAAACAGATCCCAAGCACTCGGAGCTCCTTTGGTGAGCTCCTAGCAGTCGGCCATTTTGTATTTTTTTAATATATTTTTCTTCTTGTTTCTAAACCCTGAACTCTTTATTCATACTCTTCCTTTTACCTTTTTAGACAAGAACACCCCTTCACTCACACCGTTTACCAGTATTAAACGGAAGAAGGGAACTATCCAGGTAGTCTAGACTTACACATATTTTTGTATAGACTTTAAGGATTAGCATTTCCCTGTATACTTACCTTTTCTGTCTTTTGATTGACAGAGATTTCTCCTGGCTGACTGGTCCTGTCCTAGAGTGGGGTGCTTCGTGGGGCGTTTGTTTTCCCTCCTTGTTTTCCCTTCTACCCCTGGTACTGTTGGTACTTTGACTCCGTTGGGTGCAATAGGTGACCAGGAGAGGTTGGGGACCTCTCATCTTTGCATGGCGTTCCTGCAGAAACGTGAGTAGGATTTAACAGTGCGCCGGGAGAGGTTTTCAGAATTTCTACTTAATGAGAGTGAGATCGCGCTGGTCGAGGTTTTTAGAGAAATCATCATGCGGAACCTGGGTATTAATTTCCATAATAACAGCTTTGCTACATTTAAACTGTTTTTTCTTCTAGTTGGGTAAGCTTCCACCCACCTTGAGAAGATACACACAATCACCAGGATATACCTCATCCCGTTATTTATAGGCATCTTGGGAAAATCCATCTTAATCCTGTTGAAGGGACCACCTGATCTCCCTATTTGTGTTAGTGTGACGTCTGTTCCCTTTCCTGCATTCAATTGCAGACATGTTATACACCTATGGCAAATCTCCTCTGCCAACATTAGAAATCTGGGGTACCAACTCTGCTTGAAAAGTCTCACCATTGTATCCCTTCCCTAGTGTGTATATCCATGGGAATGTAGTATCATTGGCAATAACAAGCTGTCTGGCAATACAGGTCTCCCATCAGCTGACACCCAAATGTCATTTGCATTTTTCTCGCATCCTTCTTTTACCCATCTGTTTTGTTCTGCTTATGACACATTTTCTTGCAAATGTTTCAGTTCATCCCATGTGTTACTTTCATCAACATTGTGAAAGAAATTTCTTCCTCGGATTTACATGTGAAACTCCTATTAAATGAACAGGCTAACAAAGCACAATATCTAGCAACTTAGTCAGCACATCGGTTGCCCATGGCAACATATCCACTTCCACTTTGATGAGCCTAGAATTTTACCACAACAATTTCTTTGGGTAGCTGAAGAGCTTCCTACAGGTCCTTGACATAAGTTTGTTCTTGTTTGGGGTACCTGAGGAGGTAAGAAACATTCTCTGGGACCACAATTGCCCAAAATCATGGACAACACCATATCCGTATTAGCTATCAGAGAATATGGTGACTCTCATTTGTGCAGTTAAACTGCAAGCTCTTGTAAGAGCAATCAATTTGGCAACTTGGGCAGAAAAAACATTCTGAAGCCATGAAGCCTCAACAACATCGTTTATAATGCACACGGCATATGCTGCTCTTAGTGTGCCATCATTTCCTCTCAAACATGAGCCATCCACTAACAATAGTTGATCGGGCTCAATCAGGGGTTCATCCTTAATATCAGTTTGGCGTTTGGTGCATAATTCTGTGACAGCCAGGCAATCATGTTCCATTTCATCACAATTATCATCATAATTTACAGGTAACAGTGTTGAAGGGCTCAGTAAGTACACCTTTTCATGGCGATATTATCTGAAGAAAGTATGGTTTGCTCGTATTTGGCCAATCTGTTGTGGGTCAAATACTGGGTCTTTGTTCTTGTTAGTAATGACTCCACAGAGTATGGGACTATGACTGTTAAAGGGTATCCCTTCACTATGTTCTCACTCTTCCCAAACTAGTACTTACCGGGACTACCGCTTTATGGCAACCGGGAAGAGCTGTGGGTACAGAGTCAATGGTGGTAGAAAAATAAGCAATGGGCTTTCGAGCCTCTCCATGCATCTATGTCAGAACTGAGAGAGCGAACCCATCTCTCTCACTGCAATACAATATGAATTATTTTGTATAATCAGGCATCCCTAACACCGGGGCATGGCAAAATTTCTCTTTCAACTCTAGGAACACCTTTGTACATTTGTTGTCCCATGGAATCGGATCAGACACATCTTTGTGTGTCAACTTCAGTAGAGATTTGACTGTCAAGGAAAAGTTTGGTATCCACTGCCTGCAGTAGCCAACCATTCCCAAAAACATTCTGACTTCCTTTTGAGTTTGTGGTGGATTCATCTGTAAGATCACTTCCACTCTTTCTGGAGACATCTTCCTAGCTCCATTCACAATGATTTGTCCCAGATATTGAACCTCTTTTTGACAGTACAGTAGTTTCCCTGGAGACACTTTGTGTCCATTCTCAGACAGGTGATTCAAGAGTGCAATGGTATCTTGGTTACACTCATCTTGTCTTTCGGATGCCACAAGTAAGTCATCTATGTACTGAACAAGGACAGAATTGCATGGCATTTGCAGGGTTTCGATATTTCTTTTCAGAATCTGATTGAAAATAGATGGACTCTCTATATACCCTTGTGGGACACAAAACTATGTTAATACTTTCTGCTGGAACACAAAGGAAAATAGAAACTGGCTTTCCTCATGCAATGGCACTGAGAAAAAAGCCTGGAACAAATCAATGACTGTAAACCACTCTACAGTAAATGGGATTTGAAATAATATGGCGGCTGGATTCGGTACCACAAGACAACAGGGCACTACTATTTCATTCACTTTTCTTAAATCCTGCACTATTCTAAATTTCTGATTGGGCTTTTGTAACCCCTTAATTGGAGAGTTACATGGACTTCCAATTAGATCTCTCAAGATCCCTTTCTGTAGCATATCATCTATTACTGGTTTTAGTCCTGCAATTGTTTCTGCGCTCAAACGATATGGTGGTGTTCTGGGATAAACTTCATTTGCTTTCTTGGTGATTTTGACTGGTTCTACACCTTTAATAAGCCTGATGTCTTTCCCTGTAAAATGCCAAACTTCTGTGTTCACTGTTTCCCTCAAATCCTCAGGTAATTTGCTAATGGTTAGCAAAGGGAACATTCCTGTCTCAGCATGTTGTTTGATCATTTTAAAATCAACATCCTCATCATGGGTCTGAAAGGCTACACCATCCAGTGGACAATATATGGTGCAATTTAACTTACACAACAAATCTGGTCCCAATAGGTTTACAGGACTTGATTCACAAATGACAAATTGGTGTTTTTCTTTGAATAAGCCTATTTGTACTGGGACTTTCTCTGAAACTAGATTTAGGATATGTTTATTTGTAACTCCTTCAACTTGGATAGATTTCCCCGAGAGAGGTAGGTCTGGGACTTCCACTGTTCTAACAGTGGACCGGGTAGCACCTGTATCGATGAGAAATTATACGGGATGGCCATAGACTGAACCAAAACCGTCATTCTCAAATAAAGGGAATTACTGCAACGCATTTTGGTTTGGATTTTGGAATTGTGACTAGCATTTTGAAATGGATTGGTATTCATTTTTGGCGTTTGATTTAGACTGAATTTCTGTCCTGTCTAATGATTCTTTAACATGAATGCAAGACCCAATCGTGATTCAGAATTAAGGTCAAGGCAACTGTATAGACAAGTGTGGTAATAATGTCGATGTTTCGACTCTGGAAACAGCGCAGAATGATGTGCGTCACACCGGGTCTTCCTCTTGCATTCATGTTAAAGAATCATTAGACTGGACAGAAATTCTTGTTTTGAATCTATGTCACTTGTGTTTGTCTTGTATATAGTGCACCTTTGACGTTCACTAGTCACCATATGTCACTCTTTCACATCAGTCACTTATATTGTTGCAATTGTTTTGCGTATGTGACAGCCATATATGTTTATACTCAATCTTTCTTTGAAAAAACAAAAAGAGTAAATTAACTCTGTTGCGGAATATTCTCTTCTCTTTTTTCTTGGTGTGTTCTTATCTGAAATTGCTCTTCATTTATTGAGATCATATTGAGAAACATCATTTCTTCTGTATTAAATATATGATCCACAGCAATTGCATCACCCAACAGAACCATTTGTTTCTATATTACTAATACCCAGGTTCTGAGGGACACAGGGTTGCCCCATTAACTCTAATGTCTCCTCAAACCAGGCTGGTATATATCCTTCCTCAGTGACACTTATGTCACCAGCAGTCATCGGGCTGTAAAGACTAAGGTCCCTTCATCTATTAGTGCTTGTAGCATTTGTGGGGGTTTCCACAAAACTATCTGCAAATTTTGGGAAGTTGAGACAAATCCAGATGCAGATGCTATTTAAGTGTTTGATCTCATCTCTGAGGGTGGAGGAGCACTCGCAACAACTCTGGAAGCAATCTTGGCATTGACAGTAAGTACCGGGGCTGTGCTAGGCTCTGCAACTGTATTTGTCACAGTGGGAACTATAGCTTGTGGTTGAGCCACAACTGGTGGTGCAAATTGCAAAATCTGTAAGGGTCGTTCAACTGGTTTAACACCTGGATCCATAGGGGCAGTACCACCGTCAGACTTGTTCTAGCACCTAATTCTCTCTGATCAGCTAGGCTGGTATGTGGAGAGGTCTGGAAGTTAACATGTTTTCAAACATTTCATCACCTGAATCAGTTTTTGACTAATTCCCTTCTTTCTTATTGGAATCCTTATTTTTTCCTTTCTTAGCAGCTTCTGGTGTAATCACTAGATATATAATCTGATTCCTTCTATAATCGCCTTTCTCCATCTACACTGTTCTTCATCCCACCAAGCATTCACATAATTCTTTACTGCTCGATTGGTCTTCCTCTGATATTTTTACTTCTCCATTTCCCTCACTACTTTTTCCCAAACATTTAATGCTTCATATTGAATGGGTCTAGGTAGTGGCTTCTGTTCACACAGTGCTATTTTCAAATGGTCAAGAATTCTGGTGCTAAATGTTCCATATCTAGGAAAGCTCAATACACCATCTTTCTTAGTAATTCTACTCCATTAGCGAAGCCAAAGTCATGTGCTTAAGCAATGCTCAGTAGTCATAATGTATGCAGACGTACCCTCAGGAAGCGCCTCCTCACCTCTGCTTACTGGAATAGTAACATCCCCTCTCACCAAATTCTTAAAATCCTTAAAAGATTTCATAATGACAAATCTATTGGAACCAACACAAATTTATTTAGAATGTTTGATTTTGTTCTGTATACGTCAGATCTCAAAGAACCAATCAAACTTCAACTGTTATTTTGACAAGTCTCAGTATTCAATCCAAATGCAGTATTCACTTTTTGGAGACCCAAACCCGGCGTGGAACCATGACATAAACAACCAATCCCAGCGCAAAAGCACACTAACACTATGACGTGTAACCTCACTCCTCGCAGCAGTTCACCCTCCTTAACAATTTTCTTCGTATTCACACAACTTCAACAAATAACTTCAAAACATCCTTTTGTTTGCTCTACTAAATAGAAACAACAGCATTAGAAACATTCAAGAATTTTCCACACCACAAGTGAAATCTCCACCAGCGCAATATCACCCAGACAAATGTAGTTTTCTGTGTTTGCGCAATTAGGTTCCACTAACACTGATCAATGTTAATCAATCACAACAGACTCCATATCTCTATGTCAATAGTGTAGGTGATGGTACCTCACACACTACACCCAAAATCCTGCAAACACGTTTTCAAAATTTTTATATGTTATCCCGGGATCTTTCGACTACAACAAGCTTGAAATCTTTAATCACCTTCTTCATCAACTTAGCAATACTTCTTTTCACTCACTCACTGACTCACTGAACCCAACACATTAATCCAAAGAGAGACACATATCAGGATTCACAGGAGGTTTCCTCCTCGCGAACCCTTGACTGCCTGTACCTTATCTACAAGACGCTATGGGTTTAACCATGTGTCTTGTCATACATTCAGCTGGAGTGCGAGTTGGCGGCGCTGGAACTTCAAGAGGGCCGCCAACCCACACACTGATTAGCGTTCCAGTCTTTCTCCCTTAGAATTCTCCCGTTAGGTGAAGCGCACGCCAACGTTCTACTGTGCACTTCACCGGAGAATTTCCAGAGTAAGGAGCCTACCTGTCTTCTTCCGTCGTGACTAGAATAGCGAGGGTAGAAGCGACGGGCGTCGTTTTAGTTTCGGCGGTTCCAGTCCCTCATTGCCTATGTCTTAGAAGGTTAGTGAAGTTGCACATGTCGGGTAAATTCATAGTATACTCCTGCGCATGTCAAAGAGTAAATTCTTGTTTTCCTGAGTGCATGCTCGACGGGGAAACAGTGTTCCCAACTCGGAGCAATTGCCGTTTAGCTGAAGAACTCGCGCACAAGCAGCTTTATCTCGTCGCGAATCCTTAAACAACAGTTGTCGATACAGTTTAGCCACCATTACAAAATTTATTTCCAAATTCCACAGAACTAGGTTTATTGCCTTCAACTAGAGAAGAGGAAATAAGGTTTTAGAGTTTCATTACTAACTAGGTTACAATAGAGATAACTTCCATGAAAAATACATCCAGTTAAAATCCCTTCTCATTAGAGTTTACCAGCATATCTTACCACACTTGCATTGGGTATTTCCTGGCACTTACCTGAGTTCTCCTGAGTGAAGAGTTTCTTTAAGAGGGGGCTCAGCATCTCCTCCTCCTGTAAGACAAGAAGACATTTTCGTTGGCGCTTTCTCTCTCTATACAAGGCGTCACGATTTCTTTGAATATACATCAGAGAAGACTAGAAGAGAGGCAATTGCCACAGGAGATTCTGGTAAGACAAGTGAATATTAACTAATGTATATACAGTGAGATAAATTAACTGTAGAAGGTATTGAGTGAATTGTATTTGTTGCAGCTACCTGAAAAAGAAGAGAAAGAATAAAGAACAAAGGCAGAACTCCATCTTTGGCAGTCTCTTCTCATCCCCATCCCCTTTCCCCCCTTGGTACTTACCTGCGAAGGAATTAGAAGCCTAACAGGAACGTTCCGAGAGGGGCATTGGGAACTAGGCATCTTCTGCTCCCGTGCTGTTTAAAAAAACTAAAGTGATAACGTTCCTGACAACACAATTACAACCACAACACATTTGCCCTATTTATAATCACACCTTCAAAGCTGCAACCACCTTCGAATACCACTTTGTTGGATCTTGAAGTTCCAGACATTGGATTTAGGAATCAGGATTTTTAAGTAAAGTTTGGGTAATATTTTATAGCTTCATTCAGGGTGTGAACCAATTCCTCTGCTACCAGATCTGATAGCGCAGAAATTATGAAAAATGTATAAACAGTTTAACCCTTAATTTACGACAGAGATCTCCAACTCTGCGCCTATTCCGTCTCTTGGTCGACAGATCTTTGCCACTGTGTTAGAATGGAGCACAAATCAAATTCCTCAGCTTACAGCAATTAGAGTTCAGACTACGATGAGAGCTTTGGTAAAGTTTTAAAAGCTTTATTTCTCATTAAGAGATTAATATTTGTTTTTGTTTCCTTTTCCCATTAAGAGATTAATAATTGTTTTTGTTTCTTTTTATTCAGGTTAGTCAGATAAGTCTGTTTACAGAAATATCTTAGTCTTAGTTAGAGTCAACATGTAAAAATAACAGTGTGTTCCATAAAGAAAATAGTCCCTATCTTAATCTAAAGGACCTAACCTATGCTAAGAAGAGCCCATGAAGAGTTCAATTTGGAAAAGAGCAAGATTTCTTGGAGCAACAAGTTAAAAGTTACAAAGGATCGAACTCCCCATAAACAGCAGTTCTGGAAACTCAGCTGAGTCCCCCAATAGTCGCAGTAGAAACCGTTAAATCAGGTAAAAGGAAATAATCACAGCAGTAGCTATGATCAGCATAGAGAAAGAGGGAGAGTCTCCTAAAAAAAGCTGGGAAACAGAAAATCACTGTTAGCAGTAGCTTACAGCAATTCAGGCAAAAGTAGCACAGTCAAGTGTTAAGGGTTATAGCAGGGAAAGGTGCACAAAATGCCCTAACTTTCTAGCTATGAACAAGTACTATAAAGAAACAAGAAAACATATGTTTCAAACTCCGGGGTTTAGGTCATCTTCAGCCATTGGTGAAGAATCTTCCGATGGTCGTTCATCTCTCCTCTCGATTTCCACAGTAAATGCTCGAGTCGACATGGTTTTATCTGTAGTATGCTAACATTTCATACAATTGTTATATTAGAGAAGGTTCTCACAAGAACCTTTGCAAACCCTATTCTGTGAGTTGTTCAGTGTTCCATTGTGTGTTCAATGAACTAGTCTATTAGATGAAACATTTCTATCTGCAATATCCTGGTTAAGTCATGAGAACTATAAACACATAGCAAATTAATTTGTTTAAAACGAAATCATATTATGTGAGGAAGAAATAATACATTTTCTTTAATACAGCACATTTCAGAGCAATGAGGAGTTCTGCAGTTAAATACTAGCATTATATCAGCATTAAGAAAAAGTATTAATTTTATTTCAAGGGGAAAGGTAAGAAAATATGAACGAAAATTAGGCCTTGTCGTGAAAGGTCGGTAGAAATGAGAGTTTTCCCCAAAATATATATGCTGCACAGTAACTATTTTCCCATCTAAAAAAGGCACATTTTTCACATTTTCCACAGTTCACTTTGTTATGCATTTTCTACGTTAATGTCAAGTCACATTTTTACATTAATGTAAGGTTATTTTCATCTAAAATTTTCAGTTTTCTCATACTTGACTGGTGCAGTAGAGAGTTATTTAATTCACAGTGTTATGTTTTTTAGGTCCGAACTATAGACAGCTTCAGCTGCTTTGTTCACTTCATGTTTAAAACAAAAATAATACTAAAAACATATGGCAATTCGGAGGGGCTTTCTGTCAGTCCACAACATGCATTGGTCAGATAATGTGTCATTCACATTTTGCTTACTCCCACTACAGCTTGCAGGTCAGCTATTGGCTTTCTGTGGTATGAATGACAGCAATTTTGTTTTTGCACATTTCAACATTCCCTTAGAAGGTAATCCATTGCAGTACCAGGACTGGTAGACCAATCTCTGCTTTCATGACTGATTTCATATAATTTATTTGCATGGGACGTTCAGATGCCAGCGTTTTAACATTATATTACCTTTACACCTGTTTATGTATATTGCATAGGTGTGCTAAAAAAAAGAAAAACTAATAACAAAAACATGTAGGTTTGGCCAAGGCCAGATCTGTTGGCTTTGGCAATGTTTGTTTGGCTTACGGGATGTAAAATCTATCTCATCCCCCATTCATAACTAAAATTAAAACCATTAATGAATCCTTTTTAAGCTTATGGGGGTAACCCACCATCTCCCTACTCCTAATTCAACTTAAAGCTAATAATTAATTGAATTTGTGTTGCTTATGGCGGGTGGAAGCTAAAACTCCCAGTCTAATCACTATGTCTCTTTAAAATTAAATGCAAAAGAAACAATTGATGGACGGAATGCTGGACAATGCAAACATTCACCCCCAGTCACAAGGATCTGGGTTAAATCCATCATTCTTTTGCTCACCACACCACCCCAGTTTGGACCCAGCTGTGAGAAGTTGGCCGGGCATATGCTGTCCACTAGTTATAGAGGGCACCTTGCACCAGTACAAGTGACCCTTATTGATGATAGGTTTAAAGACAACCTTTATTGAAAGCTATCCTAGTGGTAGCTATGGAGAGCAGCCTTCAGGCTAAGTCTTGAAGGAGTGTAAAGCAGCTTGGTTTACCAGATTATAACCTCTTGAATGACCAAATGAAAGGAGAACTACACAAGGTATATGTATAAAATATATGTATTTATTTCTAAACACTAACTACTAATCTCTTTATGAGATTAGAGTCCAAGATACACAATATCACAGTATTAAAACGACAGTAAATAGCACAATATACACTGTGCCCCAGGGGGGGACCAAACCATATATTAAGAAAGTGGTATAAGAACCACGACTTGACTAGACACAGTGCCTAGAGCACGTAGAATCGCTGGGACCCCAAGGTAGTGACACAGGAGACCCACGGGGAACGTGTGCAGTGTGGGAACACAGCCGCGAGCGCCGTAGGATTCTATGAGGAAAGTCGCTGTTGGAATTTTAAAGCAAAAGGACACTTAGAAGAGGATTTTGAGCAAACCCCTTTAGACTTAAGGGGTTCTAGGGCCAACACCCACGGGAGCACCGTAGTACTCGAGTTACCTCACCCAGGGAAGCCGGGTGCATAGGTGTCAAAGGGTGTCGGGAATCGTCGTTGATTTCAATGGCGATCTGCTGCAAAGTGCTGCTGCCGTGAAGGAGAAAAGTGTCCGGTGTGATCCAAGTTTGGATCGAAGATGTGAAGAACCTGAAAGCAGAGGGGACAGAGTCTGGGTCACTAGCCAGTGACCAGGAGCGGAGCAATCGAATGCCCACCGATGTCAGGTGCTTCAGGTGCAAAGAGGTGAAGCTTGACTCTGCAGCCACGGGGTCCCAGAGACGTCAAGGACAACCAGGAGCCAGATTCTAGCTGTCCCACAAAGGATGTCGAGTGCTGGGGTGTCGGTGCTCGGATTGAACACAACAAACCTTGGCAACAGCAACCCACGCAGGAAGAGAAAAGATGCTTCTGTGCGGACCAGCAGAGTCCTGGGGACTCCCCAAGCAATGGAGAGTCAGGGCACGTCTGGAGCAACCAGAGAAGCCCAATCAAAGTTAGAGTTGCCTTCTTGGGGACCCACAGGTCAACGGACCAGGGATCGTGAAGGGACCTCAAGAGGAATCACAAAATGGCGGCCCACGGAACACTCGTTGAGTGTAGGCTGGCAATCTTCGGTGTAATTACTGCTCGGGATTAGGGCTACAAGTAACCCAAAGCTCAGCCTCAGGGGTTGCCGGAAAGCTGATGCTTCTGCAAATGGACGCGGTGCCCAGGGGATCGGGTTGCACGGTCACCACGAGGGATACGGGCCTCAGACTTGCTGTGAGCACAGATCGACCTCTAAGACCTTGGAAAACCCACCTCCTGTGTGGCAATATTCTTCGGAGTCCGTCGGAGCTTCGGAGATGCCAACCCGTCAGTTGCGTTAAAGGTGCCTGCCTTGCAGGGGAGTAACTCCTTTACTCCAAGGGAGATTCTTCAGTCATCCAGCGTAGTGCAGATCATCGAAGTACTTGGTTTCTGTGTCAGAGTTTAGTCCAGGTGTAATCTAAAGTCCTGTAGTCAGGGGTTCCTACTTTATACCCAAGGAAGGGGTGAACAAACTCTGGGGACCCACCTATGGGAGGGTCAGGAAAAAGGGTTGGCTACACCCATTTCCTTTGTCCAGTTTTGTGCCAGAGCAGGGGCTGGTAGCCCCTGCAACCGGTTTGAGCTGGACTATGCACAGGGACACCAAATGTGCCCCCAGTGCAGACTTCAAAGCACTCTGGGAGTGCACCCACCCAGCCCCAATACACTAAAGCCTGTCTGTGAGGTGGTCACACCTCCCTGTGACAGGAAACCTATTGTCCAGGCCTCCCCTGCCGGAGTTTCGTCCAGCAGCAGGAGGGCAGACTTGTGTCTGTGGCTGCAGCATCCATTTTGTGATGCCAGGGTTCTGTTATGCTGGTACCAGGTGTACCGGCGGTGCCATGTTTCTCCCTCTAGTAGGGTGGAATCATACCTCCCACCCCAGTTACTGGGGTGGAGGTATGATTCCAAGGTGTTTGACACCAAACACAACATATTTCCATGCAGCCATTCTCAAGTTAGCATTTACCGCGAGGTTATAATGCACTTAAGAGTATATGGTTGGCTGCATCATAAACAACCCCGGAATGAAGATTCCGAAAGCTGTAGAGGGGCTCTGATCATGCATGGGCACCCTCTCACATGAAGCCCAGCACCCTGCCTTCAGGATTGTTAAGGCCTGCCATAGGGGTGACTGATAGGTTTACATGTGCAGTGATATGGAGAGATATAGGGAACCTATATCTCAGTAAGGGGTGGATACACCACCTTACACAGGCTGCTGTAGCAGACCTGTTGTGTCATTTTAAAAGGCTTCCCAGGGGTGGCACAATACATGCTGCAGCCCCTGGTAGGCCTCTGGGGTACCTATGCCCTGGGTACATAGTATACCATATACTAGGGACTCACAAGGGTACCCCAGAATCCAATCTGGAGTGTACCTAAAGTACATACAGTCAATTTAGAGTAGAAAGCAGATAGACTGGGGTCCTGATTAGCAGGGCCTCAGTCTGGCTAAGTCGAACAACAGTGAAACATCAGCAAAAAGTGGGGGTAACTATAAGAAGGAGATCCTACTCTCCTACACAACCCCCCCCAAACGTCAGGACATTAAACTAACCTTGACCAGTTGAGTCTTCATGTTCTAAGTGGAAATATCTGGAGAGTCCATCTGCATTGGCATGGTTACTCCCAGGTCTATGTTCCACTGTATAGTCCATCCCCTGTAGGGAAATAGACCACCTCAAAAGTTTGGGGTTTTCACCCTTCATCTGTTTTAGCCATAAGAGGGGCTTGTGGTCTGTCTGAACAATTAAGTGAGTGCCAAACAAGTATCGCCTCAGCTTCTTCAAGGCCCAAACCACAGCAAAGGCCTCCCTCTCAATGGCTGACCAACGTTTCTCTCTGGGGGTCAACCATCTGCTAATAAAAGCTACTGGCTGATCCTGACCTTCATCATTCAACTGTGATAACACAGCCCCTACCCCCAACTCAGATGCATCTGTTTGGACAATGAATTGCTTGGAGTAATCAGGACTTTGCAGAATGGGAGCAGTGCACATGGCCTGCTTCAGGTCATCAAATGCCTTTTGACAGCTAACTGTCCACTGAACTTTCTTTGGCATTCTTTTAGAAGTCAAGTCATTCAAAGGGGTCACTATGGATCCATACCCTTTGACAAATCTTCTATAGTACCCAGTCAGGCCCAAGAAAGCTCTGACCTGAGTCTGGGTGGTTGGAGCAACCCATTCCATGATGGTCTAGATTTTGCTCTGCAATGGTTGAACCTGGCCTCCACCCACAAGGTGGCCTAGGTACACAACCTGACTCTGCCCTATCTGGCACTTGGTGGTCTTGACAGTTAGGCCTGCTTTCTGCAGGGCCTCCAAAACATTTTGCAGGTGGACCAGGTGATCCTCTCAGGTGGAGCTAAAGACAGCAATATTATCTAGATATGCTGCACTATAGGCTTCCAGGCCTGTAAGGACTTTGTTCACCAACCTTTGAAAAGTGGCAGGTGCATTTTTCAAACCAAAGGGCATCACCACAAATTGGTAGTGCCCACTAGGGGTAGAAAATGCTGTTTTGGCTTTTGCATCCTCAGCTAGTCTGATTTGCCAGTAGCCAGCTGTCAAGTCAAATGTGCTGAGAAACTTGGCTGAGGCCAAAGTGTCTATGAGCTCATCTGCCCTAGGGATTGGATGGGCATCAGTCCTAGTGACTGCATTGAGACCTCTGTAGTCTACACAAAACCTCATCTCTCTCTTACCACCCTGGGTGTGAGGTTTAGGCACTAAGACTACTGGACTAGCCCAAGGGCTATCTGAGGGTTCAATCACACCCAAATCCAACATCTTCTGGACTTCAGTCCTGATGCAGTCCCTGACATGGTCAGGTTGCCTGTAAATCTTATTTTTAACAGGCAGACTGTCCCCAGTGTCCACTTCATGAGTGCACCAGGTAGTCTGACTTGGAGTCAGAGAGAACATATGTCTGAACTGATTGAGAACCTTTCTGCAATCAGTTTGCTGCTGGTCAGTGAGGCTGCCTGCCAAGGCTACACCATCTACTGATTCATCATCAGGGTTCTGAGAGAGCAGGTCAGGGAGGGGATCACTCTCTTCCTCCTGTCCCTCATCAGTAGCCATGAGCAAGCCCATGTCTGCCCTGTCAACATATGGTTTCAGTCTGTTGACATGGAGCACCCTGTGGGGGCTCCTGGGAGTTCCAAGGTTCACCAGATAGGTAACCTCTCCCTTCTGTTCAACAATTGTATGGGGGGCACTCCACTTGTCTTGGAGGGCTGCTGGGGCCACAGGCTCTAACACCCATACTTTCTGTCCTGGCTGATAAACAGTCAAAACAGCCTTTTGGTCATGCCAGGCCTTTTGTAATTCCTGGCTAGCCTCAAGGTTTTTAGTTGCCTTCTTCATGTACTCAGCCATCCGGGAGCGGAGACCAAGTACATAGTCCACAATATCCTGTTTAGGGGGTTTGAGAGGTAACTCCCATCCCTCCTTCACTAGACACAATGGACCCCTAACTGGATGTCCAAACAGAAGCTCAAATGGGCTGTAACCAACCCCCTTCTGTGAAACCTCTCTGTAGGCAAAGAGAAGGCAGGGCAAAAGTATGTCCCATCTGCGCCTAAGCTTTTCTGGGAGACCTTTAATCATGCCCTTCAAGGTTTCGTTGAACCTTTCAACTAAACCATTGCATTGTGGGTGATAGGGGGTGGTAAATTTATAATTTACTCCACACTCCTTCCACATAGCAGTCAAGTAACTAGACATGAAGTTTGCACCTCTGTATGATACTACCTCCTTAGGAAAACCCACCCTGGAAAAGATTCCCAGGAGGGCCCTTGCCACCACAGGAGCTGTGGTGGTCCTGAGGGGAATTGCTTCTGGGTACCTAGTGGCATGGTCCACCACCACCAGGATAAATCTGTGCCCAGATGCTGTTTGAGGATCTAGGGGTCCAACAATGTCAATCCCTACCCTCTCAAAGGGAACCCCCACCACAGGTAATGGTATCAGGGGGGCCTTTGTAGTGCTACCTGCCTTACCACTGGCTTGACAGGTGACACAGGAGTGACAAAACTCCTTGGTGTCTTCAGACATATGAGGCCAATGAAAGTGAGGGACAATTCTGTCCCACGTCTTGTTTTGGCCTAGGTGACCTGCTAAGGGAATATCATGTGCTAGGGTCAAGAGGAAGCTCCTAAACTTCAGAGGTATAACCAACCTCCTGGTGGCTCCAGGCTTGGGGTCTCTACACTCTGAGTAAAGGAGTCCATCATCCCAATAGATCCTATGGGACCCACTAGCACTCCCAGCAGCCTCAGCAGCAGCTTGCTGTCTGAGGGGTTCAAGGGAGGGACAGCTCAATTGCTCCTGGCTCAGATCTGCCCTGGAAGGGCCCCTGTACCCAAGAACTCAACCTGATCAGGTTCAAGCTCCTCTGGGACAGTTCCTTCTTCAGGACTGAGATCATCTCCCTCAAGAGACTGATCTTCATTCTGAGGCAGGGGGAAGACACTGCCTTAACCCTACTGCTCCTCCTCTTGGGAGGCACCTGGTCCATTCTTCCAGAATCCAGGGCCTGTTCAGTTTTAGACATTTTTGCCTGTGACCTGGTCATAGCAAACACATCTGCAGGGATGCCCAACATTTCTTCATGGGTCCTGAGCTCAACTTCAGCCCAAGCTGAGCTTTCCAAATCATTTCCAAGCAAGCATTCAACAGGGAGGTCTGCACTTACCACAACCTTCTTAGGGCCAGTTACCCCTCCCCAGGAGAAATTAACAACTGCCAGGGAATGGTCTGCCCTGACATTGCTAGCGTTGGTCACTTGGTACATTTCACCAAGTATGATCTGCTCAGGGGTTACAAGATCTTCTGACACTTGCTCCTGTGTCCCTGAATGCCAAAGCCTCTCTTC
Source organism: Calotriton arnoldi (assembly GCA_963921515.1). Lineage (NCBI taxonomy): Eukaryota > Metazoa > Chordata > Amphibia > Caudata > Salamandridae > Calotriton > Calotriton arnoldi. The sequence continues at coordinate 845,235 of CAWUFW010004710.1, forward strand.
CATTAATTAAGGGCTGCTGTCTGTATTTGCCCAGATTACTGGGACTCACTTAGGAGGACATATCCATGCCTCCATCACAGATCAGTACAGCCTGAGTTGGAACTCTGACTAGGCCAGAGTCCATCTCAGATCCCAGGGTCAACCCTACTACACCCTTATTTGGAACACCACCACTTGGAGCTGAACTAGGGGGAACAGTTGCCTTAGGGGCAATGGTGGCTGGAGTTGAGTCTTTGGTCTTGGTACAATCACTAGTCCAATGGGTTTTCTGCTTACAGATTTTACACCATGGTTTCTTTTGGCCTTTTCCTTTGTTAGATTGGGACTCCCCACCAGATGCAGATTTTTGGGGCCCTTGAGAAGACTTCTGGTCTTTACCCTTCTCCCCACCCTTCTCAGAGTTCTTAGAATCTTGCTTCTTGGAGTCACCACCTTGGTTCTGAACCTTCTGCCTCACCCTGGTTCTGACCCACTTGTCTGCCTTCTGACCCAATTCTTGGGGAGAGGTCAGATCAAAGTCCACCAGGTACTGATGTAACAGTTGATTTTGACAGTTGTTAAGGATCTGCTCTCTCATGATTAAATTATACAATCCTTTGAAATCACACACCTTACTGCCAAGTAACCAGCCTTCCAGAGCCTTAGTAGCACAATCAACAAAGTCAACCCAGTCCTGAGTCTGTGCCTTTTGGGTATCTCTGAACTTTAACCTGTATTGTTCAGTGGTTAGGCCAAACCCTTCAATCAGAGCACTCTTTAGGACTTTGTAATTGTCAGCATCCTCTTCTCTTACAGTGAGGAGCTTGTCTCTACCTTTGTCTGCAAAGGAGAGCCACAAGATTGCTGCCCACTGCTCCTGAGGGACCCTCTGTACCTTACAGGCCCTCTCAAGTGCAATTATCCATTTGTGGATGTCATCCCCACTCTGGTAGGGAGGGACAATCTTGTTCAGGTTCCTATCATGAGGATGATCTCTACCTCTAGGGACACTCCTGCTGCCACATGGGACCCTAGTCCCAATTTCTGAGAAGTTCTCTGGAGCTCCAGGGATTCCCTGTCTAAGGCCAATTGCTCTCTCTTGATTCTGAGCTTAGCTCTCTCAAACTCAAGCAGTTGGCATTTCTTCTCATAAGAGGATGCCCTTTTATGAGAAGCAGAGGACCCTATAGACGTACCAGAATGATTAGATTCCTGAGAATGAGATCTTGATCTTCTTGGTAGACTATTAACCCTTCCAGGTGGGGTAAAGAGAACCCCACTGGGGTCTCCTTCCTCACCTTCAGGAAGATTTGGATTTTCCAGGTTGGAATCATTTTGATCCCCCTGGCCAGCATCAGAATCTGGGTCATAGTAGTTTTCACTACCTGGCCTTTCCTCTCCAGCTGCCCCACTCCCTTTGCCAACCTCATCAGACCCTGGGGTCTTTCTGAGGTCATCTTCAAGCAACATCTTTATGAGATGTTGGGTGGTTGGGCTTTTCCCTGTCTTCAATTTCCTTGAGGCACACATAGTCCTCAATTCTTGGTATGAGGCATGGTCATACTTAGTTGGGAGAGACCCACTGGTTTCTGCCCTTGAAGACATGACTAGTGTGGTGTGGTGTATGCACCTACCTACTCTAGTGGGGCCTACTAAACTCTCTTGAGTTGTAGAAAGGGTGTGCTAAGCCCTTGACACACAACTCTAAGTTCAGTAGAACTTACTGTATTCTAAACTTGATTTATATGTACCTATGTACCTATAGTGGTTTTCAGTTAGTCGCTCAAAGAGATTATCTGGTAAAGCAATAGCAAGCTTGAATCCAACCGCTGCACACCAATGTGAGAAGTTGGCCTGGCATATGCTGTCCACTAGTTATAGTGGGCACCTTCCACCAGTCCAAACGACCCTTATTGATGATAGGTTTAAAGACAACCTTTATTGAAAGCTATTTTAGTGGTAGCTATGGAGAGCAGCCTTAGCAGAAAGCAGATAGACTGGGGCCCTGATTAGCAGGGCCTCAGTCTGGCTAAGTCGAACAACAGTGAAACATCAGCAAAAAGTGGGGGTAACTATAAGAAGCAAATCCTACTCTCCTACACCAGCCATATGCAAATCAGTCTTGACCCTGTTCCTTGTGGGAACAGTCCAGCCCGAACTGCCAAGCCATGTCCTCCCTGGACCGGAAACAAGCATCCTGGGACCGGTTTCAGGGCATCACCCTTCATCAGCCAGGCTAGCTTGAATCCAGTGGTGTAGTGAGCACGTGACCCACGTCTGGGCATACCCTTCCCACTTAGGGCGACAAATGCAAAAGAAACAATTGATGGACGGAATGCTGGACAATGCAAACATTCACCCCCAGTCACAAGGATCTGGGTTAAATCCATCATTCTTTTGCTCACCACACCATCCCAGTTTGGACCCAGCCATATGCAAATCAGTCTTGACCCTGTTCCTTGTGGGAACAGTCCAGCCCGAACATTGCATATATCTTTGAAATTAAAAGCATTAATTCTTCCCTTTTTAGCTCATTAGGGGGAAGATAACCCCCTCCTGAAACCTCCATCCCTAATGAAAACTAAAAGCATTTATTTACCCCTTTTTCAACCTTACTGAGGGTTATGTCCCCAAGCCCCAACCCTAATTAAAATGAAAACCATTTTAACAATTGTATTTGTTATGTTTTTATATTTTAATGATAATAATAATAATGCTTATAATAATTATTACAATAATAAAAAAATTACATAAACAATAAACGTATTACAAATTATAATAAGTACTTAACAAACAATGGTATCTTGTACTCAAATAACTTAGGCAACTTACCTAACTCTTTGACTGTTGATGGACAGGAGTTGAAGACTGGGTCTAGTGTGTCATCAGTTACACTGGATGAAACCTATGAAACTGTGCTTAATACCGTAAGTGATATGGCTCCTGGCCCAGGAAGAATCCCAGGAGACTTATATGTTGCTGATTTGGAAACATGGGGACCCTATATTAACATATTAAATAATAGCATTTTGTAGGGGGAGAGGTCCCAATGTCTTGGTGTGGGGTGGAGATCATTCCCATCTTTAAAAAAAGGGGCATGAGATGACCCTCAGAATTATAGACCATTAATTCGTATAGACAGCTTACAAAAGATTTTTTGCTGGCAGTTACTAAACAAATTATTGATATGGATAAATGAAAACAAGGTTTTATTCGATCTGCAAGCAGATTTCCAGACTAAGATCAGCACCATTGACCAGCTCTTTAACTTTGTACAATCTACTGGAAAACCATCATACTGTTCAAAGGGCACTTATATGTCGCCGTTGTAGATCTACGATTGTCCTTTGACATGATTCCGCCTCATAAGTTGTGGAAGGCGCTGAAGGACCCAGGACTTCCGAAACTTTTTGTCTGTTATAATTGGACTACATAATGATAACAAATGCCCACGTTAGATGGGGACCTATGGGTGAGCTTTCTGAAAAGATAAAAGTTCGAAAAGGGGTCAGGCATGGATGTGTCCTTGCCCCGACCCTTTTTTCACTTTTTACCAGTGATGTGTTAACATTCCTTGATATCCCTGCTAGTTATTCTTTAAAAATGATCTCCTTGAAAATTCCAGGGTTGTTATTTGCCAACGACACGCTTTTGATATCTAAGACGCCAACTTGACTGCAGGTCCTGTTTGAGCGTTTCACAGAATGTTGTAATATACTTGGAATGGAGCTAAATGCCTGAAAGACAAAATACATGACCTTTAATCCCTACAGGTTTCACAGGACTACTCTGATCAAATCGAGCGAGTTACTGACTTTGATTACTTGGAAATAAGGATAACAAGCAATTTAGCCTGAAACTCAGAGATCACCAAGAGTGCATTGAAACTCCAACATGAATCAGCAGGTATTTTACAAAATGTTAAGAAAACAAGAAATCGTACTGTTAGCCCAGTTATGGAAATTTACAGGCTGAATGCCTTAGGTTCCACACTTTATAGTGCAGAGCAATAGGAGAATGCGAAAGTAACTAGGTTGACAATAAAAGAAAATAGCCTGTTACAATCTCTTGTTAACCTCCCACAGAGTGCAGCCCTAATCCCGCTGTTCATTGACTTGGGCCTGCCGGAGCTAGTTTCATACAGATTAGCTTTCAACAAACTTCAATATCGTAACAACTATCAGGATATTCCCTGGCTTGCTAATATAAGGTAATTTTTATTCCATCTGTTGAGAGTTGATGGTTGGGAGACCTCTGGATTTCGCCCATGGTGGTAACCTCGATCACAAAGTCGGCCTTGAAAGAAAGATTTTATCGTGAACAATGGGGAAGAAGATATGCAAAAATGTAAACCCGGATCACCATCAGATACATTTTTAGATTATGAATGTACACCATCTTTTGAGCATTTTTTAGATAATATAACGTCTGCGCTGTGGAAAACTATTTATGCCAAATTCAGATATGGAATTTTACCACTAATGGTGTTCTGTATGAATTGGGGTAGGCTAAAAGCTGAAAGTGGCCTTTGTCATTATGTGGGAAAACGTCTGAAATGGTTCTGTGCTTCCATTGTTTTGTGATGCTTATAATACCCCAAGGAAAAAGTGGATTTTACCAATCTGCCATCACGTAGGGGTCAGGCAACATCTAGATGCCCTAAGAATTCTTAGCTCATGTACTGACGAAGTCATAGTTTATGGTGTAGCAAAATTCTTGGCATGTGTGTGGATTATGCATGAAAAATCCTATGCAAAATGAGTTGATCTATGATAAAGCACCATGTTTTTTTTTTCTTTCGATGTATTCTATGAACTTTGATGAAATTGATTTTATTCTTTTTTCTGCAAAGTTTGAAACATTGCTTTTATCTTATTTGTTCTGTTCTGTTTTTTGGATTGTATTACCAAATTAAACAACAAATTAAATACACAGCTGAATGTTAAGTGAGTCACCATATTTAAGGGCCCTGCTTTGCCTACACCCTCATCGTTGGAGTTTTGTTCCACAGAACAAAAATAAAATGTTGGTAATGAGAAAGGAGTTTTGTACTTTTTTCCCTCAGACATTATCATCAAGCTTGAATGACTTTTTTAATTTCGCAAGTGAAATATATAAAATTTGTAAATTCCACGTTATACAAAATTTATAAAATTTCTCCAAATTATGCCCTATGAATTTTCACCAATTTTTGCATGTGCAATACTGATTCATACAGAAAATGTCTTGCTGAGAGGTATTTTCTACTCAAATCAGGCTACTGCTAGCATTTCACAAAACTTTTTTTATGCTCACTTGAAAAGCGGCACTTGAAAATTGTCATGCAAGCTACCAGCAAACCAGATTTTGAATGTTTATTTTTTTGTAAATTTTCAAAATGTTCATTGAAGTTTGCAAAATTTAATGAAACAAATGTTGTACACTTTTAATTTTCTAATTTTCCTGTCTCACAATGTGATCCAAGGTAGAAAAAATCAGTCATTGGAACCCTGCCCAAATAGGATGCGGCTGACTAGACTGTGACCCAGTGTTTCTGTGCTGGATGAGCAATTTAAAAGGAGCCCCGAAGTTTAAAACAAGCGATGGATGTGAGAAGTTGGCCTGGTATATGATGTCCACTAATTAAAGTGGGCACCTTGCACCAGTCCAAACAACCCTTATGGTGATTTAAGAGGTCAAAGATAACCTTATGAAAGCTATCCAAGTGGTAGCTGTGGAGAGCAGCCTTCAGGCTTAGTCATGAAGGAATGTTAAGCAGCTTGTTTTACCAGAATGCAACCTTATTGTATTGATTAAATGAAAGGATAACCACACAGTAGTTATAAGAATATATATTTATTATTATAACACCTTAAATACCTCACAGTATCTGCTACACGCAGATAAACACAAAGCACACAATACATTAGCACAGAAACAATCGTAAGTAGCACTAATACACAGTGGGCCCCACGGGGAGACCAAACCATATACTAAAATAGTGGTATAAGAACCACGCCTCGAGTCAAGACAGTGTCTAGAGGATGTATAAACACTGGGACCCCAAGGAACCACCCAAGGTGAGTGAGTAGGGACCCCCATGGAGGACGGGTGCAGTGTGAGAACACAACCGCGTGCTGCGTACAATTCAATGGGAGAGTCGTGGTTGCAGTTCTAAAGTTAAAGGACCCTTTCCAGTGGATTACGAGGAAACCCTTTGGAACATAGAAGGTTGTAGAGCCACCCCACCCATGGATACTGAAGTACCAGAGTTACCTATCCCAGGGAAGCCGGGTGCATAGGTCTGAAGTGGCGTCGGAAACCGCTGTCGTTCTCAAGGGGAGTCTTCAAAGAAATGCCATTGTTGGAAAGAAGAAAAGTGTCCGGTGGAATCCGCAGGTGGATTCTTGATGGAAGGAACCTGAAAGCAGAGGGGACAGAGTCTGGGTCACTCAGGAGTGACCAGGGGCTCGGTAGACGAATGCCCACCGATGTCAGGTGCTTCAGGTGCGAAGAAGGAGACCTTGACTCTACAGCTGCAGGGACCAGGAAACGTCAAGGACAACCAGGAGCCGGATACGAGCTGTCCCACGAAGGATGTCGAGTGCTGAGGGGTCGGTGTCCGGCAGGAGCACCAACAAGCCTTGGCAGCGGCAACCCACAGGAGTCGCGAGGGGACCTCTAGCAGTTTCACAAAGTAACAGCTTACAGGGCACAGAGTGCGAGGAGGCTGAAGTCCTTTGTAGGAAATGTGCGCAGAGATGTGGGCTATTGACAGCCTAATGCACAAAGTTGGGGAACACCAACAAGCATATGCACTTGCAAATGAATGCAGTGCACAGGGGTTCAGGTTATGTGGTCCCCACGAGGGATACTGGCCTCAAACTTGGCGAGAGGGCAGCTCAACCTCAAGAAACATAGGAACCCACCTCCTGTGTTGCTGGAGCCTTCGGAGTCTGCAGGAGCTTAGGATCAGCAGACCAGTCAGTTGTGTTACGGTGCCTGAGAATGCAGGGGAGTGACTCCTTCACCCCAAGGGAGATACTTCAGTTGTCCTTGATGCTCTACAGGTCCAGCACAGAGCCTGTATGGTGCACGGGCACAGACGATGCTTTGGACGGAGAGGGAGATGAAGTCGGGCCCAGTTGAAGTCCAGCGAAGTCGAGAGTGTCCAGACGGTCAAAGGTCAGTGGTTTCTTGTTCAGAATCTTGTCCACATCGAGTCTAGGGTCCTACAGCCAGGTTAGCCCTTTTGTACCCACGGGAGAGGGTTGGACAGATTCAGGGGACCCTCCCAGGGGAGGGTCAGGACAGGGTGGTGGTTACACCCCTGTTCTTTGTCCAGTTTCGCACCAGAGCAGGAGCCAACGGCTCCCAGAACTGGTTTGAACTGGACTATGCACAGGGACACCAAATGTGCCCCTCGTGCAGACTTTCAGGCACTTTGGAAGTGCACCCATCCAGCTCCAATACACTAAATCCTATCTGGGAGGTGGTCACACCTCCCTGTGACAGGACGCCTATTGTGCTGCCTTCCTCTGCTCGAGCTTGGCTCAGCAGCAGGAGGGCTGAAATATGTCTCTGGTCGGCAGCATCCATTTTGTACTGTCCGGGTCGAGAAGACTGGTACCGGGAAGACCAGGGACCCACGAAGCTTGCTTCAGGAGGGTGGAATCATACCTCCCACACCGGTTACCGGTGTGGAGGTATGATTCCAAGGTGTTTGATACCAAACACGACATGTTTTGTTTCAGCCGTTTTCGAGATAGCATTTAACGCGAGCTTATAATGCACTTCTACCTATATGTCTGGCTGTGTCACAGACAACCCAGGAGAATGGTCTCTGAAGGCTGCAGAGGGGCTCTGCTCATGCAGGGGCAACCTCTCACATGAAACCCAGCACCATGCCTTCAGGATTGTTAAGGCCTGCAATAGGGGTGACTTATAGGTTTTAAATGTAGTGACCTATAGATATAGAAAACCTATATCTATCGTAAGTGGTGCATGCACCATCTTACACAGGCTGCAATGGCAGACCTGTAGTTCCATTTTGCATGGCCTCTCATGGGTGGCATAATACATGCTTCAGCCCATGGGAGGCCTCTGGGGTACCTATGCCCTGGGTACATGGGTACCATATACTAGGGACTTATAAGGGTACCCCAGTATCCAATCGGTAGTGTACCTAAGTACATGTCAATACATTTTAGGGAGAAAGCAGATAGACTGGGGTCCTGATTAGCAGGATCCCAGTCAGATTAGTCAAAAACTGCGTAACATCAAGCAAAAAGTGGGGGTAACCATAAGAAGCAGATCCTACTTTCCTACAAAGGAGCATGGAGTTTGGTGTGGCAGGAGATCTACCAATTTATGGTGGAACTATCACTCCACTGAACTCTCAATAAACCCTTAAGTCTTTATATTTTAAAACTCATAAATGTAGTCACTACACCACACTTCGTTCCTAAAGCAAACCAATCACAATACAAACATTAATTAAGCAACACCCACATTTTATGTCTTGCTACAGACAGTTTTAGCTTTTGTCAGGGCTCATATCATTAGTACACACAAATACAGAGGCTGCGGGATTTTGATAATCCTCCTTCAATTAAACAATTTGAAGTGGTGTTTGGGGGCCCCCAAAGACTCTTTCTGGCAGCCTTTCCATGGCGGTCGGACCGCCATGGAAAGACTGTCAGAAAGGGACATCGTAATCCCTACGGCAGTGCCTGCGCAGTCACCACCTTCATTGTAAGGATTATGATCCGACCAACGCCCGACGGGCTTCTTGAGCCTGTCAGAAGCATCGGTCGGTCCTCTGATCTCTGTGGTCCGACTGACCACATCATAATGTGGCAGTCGGACTGCTATGCTGGATGTCGGTGGTACCGTCACTGACAGTGGCGGTCCCACCGTCATCATAATCAGGCCCTTGGTGCTAAGTCACCAGAAGAAAAAAATATTTTTTGTTATTCACACTTTGTTTTCACTTTGTTGTGAGTTTCTGCATCATATTTATGATGCTGGAAGTATTACTTTTCCAAACACCACTTCAAATTGTTTAATTGTACAAATGTGGGATACACTTAAAAAGCCCCTTGCTCTACTTTCCTTCGTCTTGTATCTCTAAGGAACAGCATACCTTTTTTTAATACACATGCACAGGGAGTAACACAAGGCCCAGAGTTAAGGAAGCAGCATAAAATACAGCTGGAAGGGTGTAGTACAAGGAGATGTGCAGGTCCTAAAGCTGAAAGCAGCAAAAGGTTTGAGAGGGAGAAGCAACCTGGGGTGTAGCTATCAATGGTGCATGAGATGCAGTGACACCTAGGAACAAGGATCTAAGGGGCCACTTTACCCCAATAAGTGACTGTTTTGTACTACCAAACCAGGTCATGGAACTGAAAGTAACATATTGTACAAGGGAGAGAGAAGCACCTGGTCCAGGAATAGAGATTCTGCTTTTATAAAATGTCTACATACTAGGGAGACACAATACAACATTCTATCACTTAAGAGTCACACCAGCGCATCAGCAAGGTAACCTTCTCACCCTCACAGAAAAGGAGCACCTCTGCCAACAGTTGTAGATGATTCTCTTTGTCAGTGAACAGCAATATATCTGTTTGTAGCGATAGCATAACACATGCATTTGTAAAGCGCACATTCATCTCGAAGGGCATCTTGGCGCTGAATAACAGATGTTTATTGTTACCCAACTCAATGGTACTCATTTTAGCGACCTTAGAAAGAAGAAAGGCTGAGTGGGCCTACCAGGATTTGAACCTGTGATAATGAGGTTAAACACAGACCCCTAGAGTGGGCGGGCGCATTAGTCCACTAAGCCACCAGACCTGGCTTTAGCATGAGATCCCTTCCTTTGCAGTATCATGTGCAATAGGTCTGCATCGGCAGCCCGCCAGCGCGGACAAGCAGCGTCCGCACCAACATAAAATTTGTTGATTTTCGCTGGTGTAAGGTATGCCCTCTGGGTGATAAAATACTGTATGAGATGGAATCGCATGTGGCGCGGGACGGTAGTCGGTCCTTCCAGCACCCTGCTCCATTCAACGTCCGTAAAAGGGCGCTGTAGGTCCTCCTCCCAGCACGCCCATAGAGGGAGTAGATGTGTCGCTGTGTGAGACCTAAGGGAGGCGGTGAACCACTTAATAAGATGCCTACCCTGGCCCATTACGTGCAAGTATTGGATGGTTAAGTTTGTTGGGGGTTCTATTGTCATGTCCCCCCAGTGTTTGTGTAGCGTGGCTATGATTGCTTGGTGCATGAGGAATTGCCCTGGTGCTACCCTGGAGCTGTCTGCAAGTGATGCAAAGGACATTAAGTTTCCTTCATGATACAGGTCTCCCACATCTTGTATTCCACTTTCAATTAGGCTACGTATCTCTCGGGCCGTGATGGGGCCGTGGCTCCTCGGTGTGCCGGTTAGCGGGAGCGTGGGGGCATATGGCTTAACGCTACGCGTCAGGAGCAGACTTCTGCGATATCATCTATATGCCACGCTTAGTAATAGCTGTGGCAGTGGCTTCTGTTTGCTACACAGGTGAAATAGGGAAAGAAGAGCTTGGTGGGTCAGGGCCAGGAGGCCCGTCGCCGTATCTGCCAGACGCCGCTCCGAGAGCCATCCAGCCACCCATTGTAGTTGGGCTGCTAGGTAGTAGTGCTCTAGGTTGGGTAGTGCAAGCCCCCCTTGGTCTCTCGGTAGGTAGAGCTTCCGGAGAGCTGATCTGTTGCGTGAAGCCCCCCAGATGTGCCCTCTCACCATCTCCTCCAAGTTTTTGAAGACGGCTGGTGGGAGATATATTGAAAGATTAGCGAAGTAACATAGTAGTCGTGGCAGGACTACCATTTTCGTCAAAGCCACATGGCCCATAGTTGTTAGGGGGAGCGTCCCCCAGAATGCAATTTGTCCTTTGCATTGCCCTGCCTAGGTTTCCCTCAAGCATATCCTCTGGGCGATGGTATACTCGGATCCCCAGATACCGGAAGGTTTGCGTTTGCCACTCAATGTTCGTGCCATGGAGTACATAATGCGGGTTGGGAGATGCCTCATCAAATGGGTAAAGGCAAGACCTAGATGCATTGACGACAAGCCCAGACACAGCAGCAAATTCCCCTAGAATGTGTTCTACCTCCACTGGGATTGAATGCACATCTCATAGATATAGGAGGAGTTCGTCTGCATATAGTGAGATAATGTGTGTGCTGTCTCCTAGAGGGATCCCCCAGCCCATGCCCTTTACCCAAAACATCTCCGCTAGCGGTTCCACAGCGATTGAGAACAGCAGTGAGGATAATGGGCATCCCTGCCTGGTGCCTCTTCGTACTTTGATCGGGGCAGACATGTACGGGCCTGTTTGCACCCTTATTACTGGATCACTGTATAAAAGCCGGACCATTCTAATGAACGCCTCCCCGAGCCCATAGAGCGGCAGCACCACAAAAAGGAAGTCCCAGTCTAGGGTGTGGAATGCCTTTTCTAGGTCTAAAATCAGGCATCCCGCGCGGTGCCATTGCTCCGGCGCATATTTGGCAACCCTAAAGAACCGACGAAGATTCAAAGAGGTGCTTGGAGGAACCGGCTTTGGTCGTCGTGTACAAGTATTGGACCAATGGTGCCAGGCGATCCGCTAACAGCTTCGCCAACATTTTATCAGTGTTTAATAGGGCCAGAGGTCTATACGAGCCCAGCTCCTTAGGGTCTCTATCCGGTTTGGGTAGTGAGACCAGTTTCGCTTCGTTCAGTGTTTGTAGGAGGGTGGAATCGTCTATTGCCTTGGCATAGACCTCCTGGAGATGCGGCGCCAATACTGTTGCGCACGCCTTATAGAATTCAGATGGGAGACCGTCGGGCCAGGGGTTTTCCCTGTTGCTAATGCTGCTATCGCCTCCCTGATTTCTTCCTGTTCAATCGGGGCCCACAGTGTCTCACTTTGTTCAGGCGTGATAGTAGGCAAGTGCACTGCGGACAGAAATGTTCTGCCCCGATCCAATGTGGTGGAGGCCTTATAGAGGGTTGTGTAATGTTTGGTCATCTCCACGTGTAGTTCGTGTTGGATATATGCTGTGGGGCCGTCTGCAGGGCGTATGGCATGTATGAGGTGTCTGGGTTGTTCCTGGCGCAACAGCCAGGCCAATAGCCTACCAGGCCTGTCTGACAATGCATGCATGCGCGCAGAGTGTGTTTTGTAGTTGAGGCATCGCAGCCATTTTAACAGACTGATATGCTCGCTTAGTTTCTTGTGTAGTTGCCGTGGGTCTCTCGCGCCTGATGCCATTTGGGTTTCGTGGGGTAAGAGATCCTGCTCTATTATCCCTATTTCCCGGGTAAGTTGCTTGCGCATATTTCAGACCAACCCCATGCTCTGTCCCCTAATGGCCACCTTGAATGCTTCCCACTCAGTGGATGTACTGTGTGTGGAGCCAGCGCTGTCTTCAAAGTATTGCGTTGTAACTGCTTCTAGTGAGGCGCGAAACGTGGGGCCTTCGAGCGCCGCCGGTTGGAGTCGCCAAGTAGGTACCACTAGCAGGCCAGCCTCCCAGCTTAACTGCAGTATTTGGGGGCTGTGGTCAGATTGTGTGCAACCTAGGTAGTTGATAGTCTTAATAAGCGGCAGTAGTGAGGGGAACCCACAATTCGATCCAGTCGCACATGCAGGCCGTGTACGTGGGAGTAGAACGAGTATATGCTGTTATATTCCATATAGGTACCATAAAATAGGCCCAGGTAATCTCATTACCCTTCACCTATATTCTCTCCCTACATTACACTTGTCACGGTTTACAGGGACTGACCTTTTACCTAGATAGTCCACTGCATTCAGAATGCAGGTTTTCCCTAGTTCGAAATCTCATACATTATGCATGAGGATTCTTGGAAGCACAGCAGGACTACCATCTCCTGTATAAAATCTATGTACAAAGTTCATGCCCAACATCATCCTTAGGCCGACACAGTAATACAGCAAGGTAGGACCCCTGGGGAGACCTATGGGTATATATACATCACATCTTGCTAAGATAAGACAGAGGAGACCGAGACTTCCCGGCCGACACACTGACCAGAGACGCTGAGGTTCCTGCATGCAGGCGCTCCAGCTCGCAGTGGTCTAAAAACATCCCTCGCAGGGTGTCTAACTCGAGACCAGGATGGGGTCCCACAGTCTCTCACTTCAGGCAATGGGGTTGACTAAATCCTAGAGTGATTCTTGACTTAACACCCACCACCATGCTAGGTACACATAGGTACATCTAGTTAGGGAAGCATTGTAGGAGTACGCATCTTTTAACATGTGTTTTATATATTCGTATGTATTCATGATTATAGTAAGATGGTAGAGCTATACCATCCATTTACCTTTATCGTACTGCTAATCATTTATATCTTATACTGCCTAGCGGTTATTGCAGCTCATCTATTTTGCACCAGAATAACAACTGTTCAATAAATTCTTATTGAAAACGCCCAGCCTGTTTTATTCTGTGTATTTGTCTGAGACAGACTAAGTAAGCACGAGTGACTGAGCGAAAGGTAGTATATTATTTCCACGGTCCTGAGAGATCAGGGTTGTCATGTTCGATGGTTGCCAGGAACTATTCTCTCCTTGGTAAGAGGAGATTCTAGTGGCACTGTGAGCTAGTTGGTACAAAAGGCCAACATACCCGGTGGGGGTGATCAGAGTTTGTCTGACACCAATCCTACAGTGTATGTTGTCTAAACGCGCAGATCCTGTATACTTTTTATAGGAACTACATGACAATGCAGGCGTTTGGGTTTCGGGCACGCCAAATATCTGTCAGGAACCAATGTGTAAGCCAGTCGCGCAGGGCCAATGCGTTTGAGGAGGCGGAAGTGCGTGTCAATGGGGGGAAGGAACGGTCTAAAAAAGTGTCAAGCACTGAGTTGAAGTCCCCTCCCAACAACCAAGGAATATCGGCCCACGGTGTAAGCGTACACGTGAGGTGTCATTGGAAGGCTGGCTGTTCTACATTTGCGGCGTATATAAACCCTATAAGAATAGACTGCCCATTTAGGCAGCCTCGTACAAGGACATATCTGCCACCCGGATCTGTCTCTACCTCTTCTGCTACGAAAGGGGTTCCGGCTCTGATCCATATTAGCGATCCTCTTGCTTGAGTGGAAAAATTGGTACTGGACACCTGCCCTCGCCAGCACCTACGGAGTCTAGAGGCCTCAAGTTGTGTGATGTGCGTCTTTTGTAGTAGTGCTATGTTAGCGGCCCTACGCTGCAAATACGAATATATGGAGTAGCGTCTTGCTGGGGTGTGAATGCCTCTCACATTCCATGTAAGGACATTAGTTTGCGCCATTTGCAGTTGTTGTTTGCCCGGGCGTTGTGCCCTGCTTGCCATTGGCTTGTTGACCCATTAGTGACAGAGTTGTGTATATGTGCTTCGGTGTGGGGTGAGTGAGAAGATGTGAAAGGGAGTAAACAGTAAAACTTGAAGAATATTATCGGAGTGGAACCCCAATGAGGGTCCTCCCAAACCTTGTCGCAGATGCATTCTGCTTCAAACAATTTTAGTTCAAGATGGGGTTGATACGTGCAGCTGTGGCAGTTTTGTTGCGCCCTTGTGATTTGTCTCTGGTACAGACCCCTGCAGAGGACAGCAGGCTTCGGCAAGCTCTTTATGCATCTGTGATGCTGCAGAATAGCGGCGCAGATTTGTGGTCACAGGGCAATGTGCGGCTCTGCCTGGTTGTTTTGCTGCATCTGGGGAGACAGTACTGTAAAAGGGGGTGTGCCCTGGAACTGCGTGTATTAGATGATGTCATCTGAGGTCTGCGGGGTCACCTCAGGGAGGCGGGTGAGTCTAGCCCCTCGGGCCACGAATGGGTCTGCTCTTCTTCATTCATGGATTGTATAGACTTAGTATCTGGGTCTGAACTGTGAGGCTGGTCGCCTATCGCTGCTGCGATCTGTAAGGCCCTCCGGCGCTCTGTGAGGATTTGTTCCAGGATGGAAAGTGTGATCTGTGTGGTTGACTGTGTGATAGCTTTATGTTTGTTTAGTTTCCAGTGGTTTCTGTCTCGTCGCGCCCTCGCTTTGGCTCCGGGTTCCGGATGTCCTGAGGATAGCCCCAGCTACTCCAGCCATTTCCAAGCTTCTGTGGGAGAGCCAAAAAAGTGCATGGATCCCTCTGCCACCACACGAAGCCGGGCTGGAAACAGGAGGGAGTAACGCATACTCAGTTCCTGGAGACGCCTCTTCACCGACTGTAAGGAGCTTCTGCGTCTTTGGACTTGCGCGGTGTAGTCTGGGAAGAACATGACGTGGGCGTTACATACTGTTATGCCTGGGGATTTCTGAGTCTCCTTCAGTATAGCGACCCTGTCTCTAAAGTTTAATAGCCGGATCAGGAAGGGTCTGGGTCTTGTTCCAGGGGGAGGCCTATAGGTCGGCACTCTGTGTGCCCGCTCCATGACAAATTGGGGGGAGAACGCATCTTCAGGTAAAAGGCCCCGTATCCACTGTTCTGCATATGACACTGGGTCTTGGCCCTCCACATCTTCCGGCAGTACCACCACCCGCACATTATTGCACCATGACCTGCCTTCCGCGTTTTCCAACCTCTCCTCCAGAGTCTGCACCTTGGTTGCAAGATTGAGCATTGTAGTTGTGTTCGAGCTGGTGGCAGGGCGAAGTTCTGTGATCGCCGTTTTGTGGGCCTGTACCCTGTCTGCTAGTTTCCTGTGATCTGTGTGAAGTCTGTGGCCACTTTGTCGATTTTTGCTTCTAAGGAGGAGCGAGTTTGTACCATCGCTGCACCCAGCTTCTCCACTGCGTTCAAGACCGTATCCATTTACGCCGACAGCGACTGATGTTGGAGCTTTGTATCTTGTGTTACCCGTGCTTGTTGCGGCCCCTCCGAGTCTGAGCGGGTGGATGTCCGAGAGGTGGTGGACCGCAGTCGACCCATGGCTAGCTGGTGGGCAGAAGGCATAAGCCTGTCCTGTCTGGATTCACTGTTTTAGGGGGGCGCACCACAGGCGTGCTAGCGGCGTAGGGCTCCAACTTGCGCCCGACTCACCAGTCCCAGGAGGGCCAAGCAGGTCCTGTGCATGCGGGCACCACGGGCACCAGCAGAAGGAGGGGGCCTCTGGTAGAGTTTGTGTCTAGGCCTCCTGGTACCAGCCCCCGCGCAGGTGGGATGGGTCAGTGCACTTCATGCGCTCCGGCACAGGACCACTGTGATTTGGCAGCTGCCCGTGGAGAGGAGAGGGGGAGAGCGGGCCCGATGCAGAGCCTCGCCCAGGCGATGACCTTCAGTATTGCCAATGGATCGGTACCACCAGTCGCTTCCTTGGTCACGCGTTCCCCACCTCTGCCAGCCGTCCTCCCCACAAACCCTCCTGGCCCAATGGGTGATGGCACGGCACACAAAGCGCCTTTTCGCCTGTGTACTCGGAGGGTGTTGTTGCTGTGATGGTGCGGGCCACTGACCGCAACCTATGAGAGAGCCCAGTCGCTGCAGGGGGAAGGTGTGCGCATCTCGTGTGTTCCAGGCGGTGTTTGCAGGGCCCCGCCACGTGGGTGCTGTCGTACAGGCCCCTAGGCTCCCACGTCGCCTGTATTGACCAGCCGGGGGGGAAAGGGGGTGGAACGGGCCTCTTCCTGGTGCTTGTGCTCCCTCGGACCTGGGCCCAACATGGCCTCCGGGTCCTATCCGGCATGTCTCCCTACTCTCTGCTCCTCACCCCGTGTGCTTGTTATGTTTAGGGTCTTCGCACAGAGTCTTAGGTGGCCGTCTGCATCGTGGTCCCCCCGGGTCAACCCCTAGGAGCCACTCAGCCTGGCAGGTCTGCGGGATCTCACAGCCCTTGTGCTCACCAATCAGGAGGGGAAGAGGGGCGGAACGAGCCTCTCGCAGGCACCCGTGTTTTTTTGGACCTGGGCCCAACACGACCCCCGGGTCCCGCCCAACGCTTCTCCCCACCCTCCGCTCCTCACATCCGTGTAGTCGTTGTGCTTTGGACTCACACGCGGCACCGCTGGAGGCTGCCTGTCCCGCCATCTCAGACCAGCCTCCGGTAGCCACGCATTCAGGTAGGCACCAGTTACTGCAGCCTCCAGTAAGGGGCCTATTGCTTTCCCGAGGTATCGCCTCACCAGGCAACGCGTTGGCTCATTGCGGCGCCCCGGATCTTCACCGTGTTTCTCTGTGTGTACTCCTGCCACAGTAGGTGTTGCCTCTACGCCACTCCTTGCACCAGCCCTCGCTTTTCTCAGCGTTGGCGGCTGGATTCTAGGGCTTGAGCAGGCCAGAGAGTTCTGTGTTGGCCGCGCGATTGTAGCACCTTGGAGGTACCTGCCTCCATGCGGCTCGGGTCTTCTCCACCTCGCACCGCCTTGCCACGACCACCTCACTCCTCGGTGGTGATACCGGCTGAGCCTCTGGCTGGTGCGGGTGGATTCTCTTGTTTGCCGTGCTTGGATGCTGCCTCTGCTTGGTGGAATTGGCAGGATAATCAGGGCAGGCAGCGGAGCGATGTTAAAGTGCGTCCTCCATCTTAGCCACTTGACCATGCAACCGTCCACACTTTCTTTACCTATTGCTCTAAAATCCAAACATGAAATGTTGCATCGGAAGTCAGGCACTATGCTGCTCATTTCCCTCAAACACTATTTGACTGAATACATTTATCACCGTCCACACTCTCTTATCCTATTGCCCTAATGTATTGCGTGCTCTGGCACGAGCTTCATTAGATAATTTTTCTCAAAGGCAGTCTTAATAGAAACTACTAAGACACATTGTAATTTTATCATCTTTCAATGCAATTGCTTTTCTTCAATGCTCTATCACTAAACAAAGCAATACTTTAAAACCTTGGAGGCTTGTAAAGGATTACGGATGACGGGTAGCAAAGAACCACTCATCCCCTTTTCAGGACAGTTGGGATTAGAGAAAAGCTGTCAATGATAGTGATAGATAATAGAAGAGAGAGACATAAATTAAGGGCCTCTTTGTTGAGATGCGTTGAATCCACAGAGACTGAAGATCTTACAAATAAATACTTTTATTTGCAAAGTATAATTAAGGCCCACAAGCCAACGCCACAGAGACGATGGGTCTCCACCCACATCCCAATCGTTAACCGCCTAAGAATTCTAAACATAACCCCTCTCAATTGAAGCTAAGACCTCCAAGCTATTATGACGCAATTAGCAATGTCATCCTAAGCACCGCATATACTTACCCCATGCAATACCTCCTTACCATTGCAAAAAAAAAAAAGAAAGAATTTGTAAAAGAAAAATTACAGTTTTGTTACAAAGCAACATTTTTTCAATACAAAATGTAATCATTCAACTTAGCAGGTAAACATATTTTCCTTCTGTTATTAAATATTATGCTATCTTGCTGTGCATGTGAATTCTCATTCTGTATGTGAACTTCCTCACAAGATTCATCGCACCTTTACCCACATCAAAATTTCCACCTACTGTAGTACCGTTTTCTTGTTGATCCAACATATTTTTGACAGATTGACACTGTTCTGTTTCAGATACATTTACAAAATTGTGCACATTAAATTCATCATCATCATCTTTTTTGCTTTCAAACAGAAGTTCCTGACCAGGTTTAAGTAACACAACTACACTCTTGTTCCACCAACCTTTTTCTTTAAGTAAGACTGCACTATCAGAAACTCTAATGATCTGTTTAGGTGGATAGTATGCTGAGCTCCCTTTCTGTACTTTCATTGGTTTCCTGACTGGTACCCAATCTGCAACAGAGAATTTTTTTGTTTTTTTTCTGTGTAAATTATCATGATAAATCTTATCCTTTAATTGTTTCTGTGTCAATTTGTCCTTTACTTTTAAATCTACATCTTTAATTTCTCTGAAACAATCAGATTTTTTCCTTCTCTTAGGAGTCAATAAATTAAAACCATTCCTACCTCTCATCAAGAAGAAAGGAGTAAGTTTCGTAACCGAATGTGGAGTATTATTGTAGCTTGAAACCTTTTCTCTCAAAAAACTTGACACACACAAATTTGATGCTAAAGCCATTTGAATGCCTTCTTTTAGAAACCTGTTGACTCTTTCAACAAGACCATTAAACGAAGGACTATTCAATGGTGTTTTTTCATGTTTTATACCCTTCTTGGTAAGATAATTCATCGTTTTCTTTGAAATGAGCTGCTTTCTGTTGTCTGAAACAATGATGTTTGGAAATCCCTCAACTGCAAAAATTCTCCTTAAGAAATCAATAACTGCTTCAGTTATAATACAAGCACTAAACTCATAATGTATCCACTTTGAGTAATAGTCTGTGAGTACCATTAAATAACACATTTCTTCCCCAAGAGCATTAAATGGTCCCGCAAAATCGAAACCTAATTTTAACTAAGGACTGTCTCGTATATTGACCAAATGCATTTCTTCTTTAATGATTTTCCAGTGTTTATCTGATCTCTCACACTCTACACAGCTGTCAATACATTCATCTACATCCGTGTCTATTCCTCGCCACAGTAGCGTTTTCGTAGCACTCGCTTGGTAGCGGTTGCTCCAGGATGTCCACAATGAGCTAACTTCACTAACTTCCTTCTTAAGATAAATGGTGGTATAAACATTTCGTGCCTCACTAGTACTTCTCCCTCCATACTCAACTCATCTGCTACTTGTATATAACTTTTCATAGTTTGATCTAAATTACGAACAGGTGGCCAACCATTCATCACATACTCAGAAACTCGCTGTAAAACTGTGTCTTTTTGCACTGCCTCATTCCACTCTTTTCCTGTTATTACTCCCTCACAGTAATCAATAGCATCTACAACTGCAACACATTCATCTTCAACTGCAATCATTTCCTCTTGGACATCCAAAACTGGCGTTCTTGATAGCCAATCTGCCCGCCTATTCAATCCTCCTGCTGTTATGTTTCGTATATAGGCCCTAATGTAGACCCGTTCATATATGCCATAATGTAGAAATACTCGTATATGCCCTATTATGGTCATACTCGTATATGCCCTTTTATGGTCATACTCGTATATGCCCTATTATGGTCATACTCGTGCATGCCCTATTATAGTCATGGCTCCTAGTACAAAGTTCACCCCTGACGTCTTCCTCATGTCTAACAAAGACCAATACAAACCATACTGAGGGACGAGACACTTTAGGGTATAAATACACCACATCTTTCCACGGTAAGATAGAGGGAACCGAGACTTCCATGCTGATATCGATGCCGGAATGGGGATCGTGAAGTGTATCTGAGTGGTACAAACTGCAAGAACGCTTTAAGCGGTTCTCTCATGTGTCAGGATATTTCTCTACATGGAGCATGTAGTGGTTCGGTAGCAAACTTATCTTGTCACATGTCAGGGTCCCCAGCGGCCATGATCACGCCGGTTTTCCAGCTGCTCTCGAATGGGAGTTACTTAATGCTAAATGATCAAGGTTGCTGTGGGATGCTTCCGGGCGTCGCCTATCTGGTCACTGTTAACTCCAGGGTTACTTGCTGTATGCAAGTATTGTTTCCACCACTGAACACAGTCAGGCAGGTGCCGTTATGGCCTTCGTTGAATGTTTCCTTTATACAATTTGATACTTTGAGCAGACTGAAAGCCATGCTTTTACAGCAACCCGTGCCCTTAACCTCCACTCGAGAAATCTTTGAACTTCAAGTTGCAAGGACCTCGACTGAGATACAAGCGCTTATACGTACAAACTGCCCCTTTCATTTCGCAGAAATGGTGGGTCGTATCTTTAACATGTCTGATACGACCGGTATTGTACACCTATTTAAGACCATAGGGTCAGGACTATTAAGCACCTTTCAGACAGTCCTCGGAGTAATCCCAAATTTTATACACTCAGTATTGGGAAGCGTCTTTGGAGGTCTCCCGCTTATCCTGTTCCTAATTGCAGGAGTCCTGATTGTAATGTTACTGCTACGGAATGGACGGCCCCATTTCCGAGGAAATGGCGAACACGCTCATGGAACGGAAATATCGTGAACGCATGGTGCAGCTTCTGGGCATACCTTGCCTAAGAGAACTGAACGCCTCTTGGTTTCTATCATTTAGACCAGTCTGGGTGGACTGCATCTTACCTGTTCTTCGATGCCTGTTCTGCGGAGAAGAATGCACGTTGGATCTCTGTCTAACGTTTCCATCGGATATGCCACTGGACCTAGATGCTATGCTGGACCCCCTAAAGGCCCATGCTCTGCGTTGTCCCCAGCGTCTTCCAATTCTGATGAATGCATTCCTTGATAATCCACAGGTGCCGTTTGCTCCTGCTGGGTTAGGTGGCTCCTCCACAGGCACCGAGGTAACAACTGCCGCACAAGCTGCCGCAGCAACGACTGTTGGCAGTGCCGAATTCCATCTATGTGCGATTGACGTTCTCTGTGAAGCTTTGGATTTGTCGTCTGCAGTAGCTAACACCGATAATGCTGTATCTCCCAGCCAGGACACTTAATCTTGAATTGGCTCATCGCGTCCTGGGAAAGAATTCGGCTTCTCCACTTCGTTTCATAAATAAACAAACAAAATTTGGAACATTTCCTAAATTGACACTTTCGCTTGGAAAAGCATGGCCTTCTTCAGCTTATAGTGATGCAACTTTTATAAATGGGACAGAATTGACTTTTTCAAGTGGTAACTAAGAAATAGCTAATTTTTAACATTTTTAACATTTTTTTAACGTCTTTTTAAAACCCATGTTTTAGCTGTTTTTAAGTGAATATTTTTAAATTGTACAGATTTTAAGTATGGTCATTGTCATCCAATTCGGAAGTGGAGTGGGTGTTATGTTTCGTATATAGGCCCTAATGTATACCCGTTCATATATGCCATAATGTAGAAATACTCGTATATGCCCTATTATGGTCATACTCGTATATGCCCTCATACTCGTATATGCCCTATTATGGTCATACTCGTATATGCCCTATTATGGTCATATTCGTACCTTTCCTATTATAGTCATGGCTCCTAATATAGGCATGATCTTTCACCTACATTAGTTCCCTACAGTACACAACAAGCTCTGAGGGTTGAACGTTATCTAGTCTGTGGTTAGAACACTGCAAGGTCTTTCCAGAACACAGGCCTACAATGTACTCATAAATTATGCATGAGCATTCACCAGCTACAATGTACTCATAAATTATGCATGAGCATTCACCAGCTACATCTCCCGCATAATATGTATGTACAAAGTTCACCCCTGACGTCTTCTTCATGTCTAACAAAGACCAATACAAACCATACTGAGGGACGAGACACTTTAGGGTATAAATACACCACATCTTGCCACGGTAAGATAGAGGGAACCGAGACTTCCATGCTGACACACTGACCAGAGACGCTGAGGCTCCTGAATGCAGTCGCTCCAGCTGACAGCGGTCTGACACAGCCCTTGCGGGGTGTCCAACTCGAGACCAGGACGGTGTCTCACACTCTCTCTATTCAGGAATGGGGGTTCGACTAAATCCTAGAGGGATTCTTGGCTCTTAGGCTTTAGACCTACACATATGCTAGGTACACTCAGGTACATCTAGTTAGGCATCGTAGGAGTTCGCACACTTTCATAGTGCCTTTTATATTCATGTATGTATTCATGATTATTGCAATATGGTAGAACTGTTCTATCCTTTCACTTTGATCGTACTGCTGATAATATATCTCTGCTATTGTCTGCTGATTGCTGCAGCACATATATTTTACACTAGAATAACAACTGTTCAATAAATACTTATTGAAATGCCCAGACTGTTTTATTCTGTGTGACTCTCTGAGACAAACCGAATAAGGAAGCACGAGTGACTGAGCGAAAGGTAGTACATTGTTTCCACGATTCTGAGGAATTTGGGTTGTCATGATCTAAGGTTGCCAGAAACTAATCTCTCCCCGATAAGAGGAGATTCTAGTGGCACTGTGAGCTAGCTAATGCAAATCCGGCTAACATATGCGGTGGGGGTGCACAGAATCAGTCTAACACCAAGCCCACGGTTTATGTTATCCAAACGCGCAGGTCCTGCAGGGGTACTATAGGAACTACACAACACTGCGATGTGTGTTACCTCAAAATTGTACTCTTACAACCTAGAAATTAGCCGGATCAACCTGGATGAAGCTGTAGCGGTGCCCCTGCTAAAGCCATCAAACATATAGATTAAAGGTTTGTGATCATTTACTATTTCAAAACTTTTGCCCCATAAGTAGCTCCTCAATTTCTCAACAGCCCAAACACTTGCCAAAACCTCCCTTTCTATTGTGCTATATCTCTTCTCAACTTCTTTCAAAGCTCTTGATATGAATGCCATTGTATATTCTTTACTGTCTACCACTTGACTAAAGATAGCTCCTAAACCGATACCACTGGCATCAACCGTAATTATGTTCCTACCACAAGGATCGTACTATCTCTATCTGAGTGCTGGTGCCCTCAAAATTGCTTGCTTGGCCACCACAAAAGCTTGGTCTTGGTCTTTCTCCCATTTATAATCTGTTTTTTTTAGTAACCTTCTTAGTTGCTCCACAAGGAATGCATAACCATGCATGAAACGAGCATAATACTCACTCATTCCCAAATAGGATATGAAAGCTTCTTTGGTTTCGGGGACATGTGCCTCCCTGATTGTCTTAAGTAAATCATCCTTAGGTTTAATACCATCTGCTGACACACGATGCCCTAAATATTCAACCTCTGTTTTCAAAAATGTACCTTTGGATTTGCTTACGGTCATACCTCTGCTTTCAATTATATTTAACACTCTATCCAACAATTCATTATGCTCCTTCACAGTTTTAGCATGGATCATAATGTCGTCTTGAAAACTATGAACCTCCTGCATACCATCAAATAAAAGATCCATTAACTTTTGGAAGACACTGGCAGCAGATGCCAATCCAAACGGTAATCTCAAATACCAGAAAGCTCCAAAAGGCGTTACGAATGTCGTTAAATCCCTTGAGTTTTCCGTCAATTTTACCTGGTGGTATGCAGACTTCAAATCAATAATTGAAAAATATGACGAGCCACTGATGGAATTGAGCATTTCTTGTATCTTTGGTAAAGGGTGACAATCCACAACTATGTTCTTATTCAAAGTTCTTAAATCTGCACATAATCTAATTTCTTAATTTTTTTTTAGCAATAACTACAGCTAACACCTATTGAGACGATTCGTTAGTTTCAATTATCCCTTCTTTACATAACTTAGACAACAACTTCTTTAGTTCTTGCCTAACTGATAATGGAACCTGTCTTACTTTATGGACAAATGGAATGGCATTGTCCTTTAATTTAATATCATGCTCAAACCCTTTTTACACATCCAATATGCTACGAAAATACTTTTGAGTGTTTCTCTAATATGTCTTCAACACTCATTTTATCAACATCTTCCTCTATACTGAGCACAGGTAAATCACCCAATAGAATTGGTTCCTGTGCACCTGGTTTGAGCAAAATACCAAGTTTGCCAAGGTCTTGCCATCCTACTATGTCCCTGCCTCTCACAGCTACATATATTCTGGTTTCGATGCTGCGTCCTTTAAATTCTAAAATATAGTTGAGGTACCCTAGCATATCAATGTCAAACTCTCCAAAAGCCTTTGGATTAACATCAGACTCTATTAGTTTCACATTATTCCACAGTCTATAAAAGGTTAGGTCTGCTAGTATTGAAATGGGTGACCCCAAACCAGCCATGATATTTAATTCCTGTTCTCTAATGTGCACCATGCCTAGTGGTTCTCTAAACCTACCCTGCTTGCTGTCAATTGTAAGCACTATGTTAGAGCACATTTCTTCATCAACATTTTCTATCGCATTTAGTTTAACTTTGCTATACATCTTAATATTTCTGCACACTGACCCAAAATGTTCATATTTGTGACACTTTATACATTTTTTCTCTTGCGCTGGACATCCTGCATAATTTCCAACATGTGTTTTTGACCCACACCTGTAACATATCATATTTTTCTTATATACTGGTTTGACATATTAGTTTCCTGAAACAAATGTACTCTCGTTTCTCATTTCATTCTTTTTCTCTTGTATTGCACATACACTTGCTTTATTTGGTGTACCTTCTGTTGCCAAAAGTTTCGTTGAAATGAGTGAACTTTTTATTACCTTCGCTATGTCTATGACCTTGTTCAAAGTCGGCTTTCTGCAAGCAAGAATTATTTCCTGCACCTTTTTTGAATAGCAATGGAATACAAATTGATCCCTTAGATAAATGTCCATCATGTCTCCGAATTCACATAACTCTGCCAATATGCGAAACTTGCAATGTACTCCTCTACCGTTTCATGTTCCTATTATTTTCTCATATAAAAGGCATGTTGCTCAACCATCACACTTGGTGCTTCCGTAAAATGTTTTTCCTACCTTTTACTGCTTCTTTGTACTCATTTAACAGCACAAATTGACCAGGTGCGGCCTCATACTCTAGCAAATGGTCAAAAACGTCTTGTCCCGCAACTTCAAGTAACCCACACATCAATGCTGTTTTCCTTTCTGGATCATATTTTTTTCCATCAATTGCAACTAAATATTTCTCAAATGATCTATGCCAGTTTTGCCACTTCATCGTTGGTTTTCCTGGAACTTGTAAAAACGAATTTGGTTGTTGAAAAGCATTTGAAGTTGCAATGTTGCCCTTTATTTAGTAAATACTGCAAAAAAACACACTTTGTTTTTTTAATTGTTTTTTTCTTGCAGTACTATTTTAGCACAAAAAAAATAATTTCTCTTATTATCATCTTTGTGTGAAGTTTAAGAAAAGCTTCCTAAATAACAAAAACTAAAGCAAAATAGTTTTTTTTCTAGTTTCATGCTCACATTTTTCTTTTCAAATCCATGTTTCAACAAACTGTTGTCTTTTTAAGTTATTTGTCCTTATAAATGCTCCTAATACGTCTCCTGGTGCTTAATAAACCATGCACATGCGCTGTGCAGGTGCAGCTGCCACGCAACACAATGATGCGGTCTAGTCTTGTGTTCTCGGGAGCGTGAACAATTAATTACGCGTTACGGTTGCTCAATGCGTTGCCAAGATGACACTTGTCACAGTGCTTCGCACGTCACAGAGAATTTCAGAGGCAGTGCTGACAGGAAAAGCGCGCTCAGTCTCGAGGACACATTCAATCCGTCACAACACTAAACCGGTAATTTTTTAATACGAGAGATTCTCAACGTAATCCTTAAAACTGTTTTGACGTACCGGTTGCCTCTTAAACAAACAAACCAGCTTTCCGCTTATGCACTTGCCTTTAAAGATCATGAAAACTTCCTGCTTGCCTTATTACTTGGTGGGCCTGACACGTAGATATCCTCCCTCAGATTGTCGCCATAATTGTTGAGACGCGATGAATGCACAGAGACTGAAGATCTTTCAAATAAATACTTTTATTTGCAAAGTATAATTAAGGCCCACAAGCCAACGACACAGAGATGATGTATTTCCGCCCACATCCAAATCGTGAACCGCCTAAGGATTCTAAACATAACCCCTCTCAATTGAAGCTTAGAACTCCAAGCTAATATGACGTAATTAGCAATGTCATTGTAAGCACTGCACGTTCTTACCCCCTGCAACACTCTTTTATGGGGAATTGGCATAAGGCAGCACGCCAATGTGAAAGGGCAGGAATGCACCGTATTTATTTATTTATGAAATACGGTGCATTCCTGTCCTTTCCCCCTGCGCTGGCGCACAATTTGCTGCCTAGAGCCAACAGAGGCGCCCTTGCAAGGGTGTCTGCGTTGCATGGAGGATTGTTTTTGTGCATGAAGGGGCACCTTCCAGCACAAAAACAGTACTGAGAGGTGTTTTCCTCATTCTATGTTCTGCAGAATGTTGCATCACTTTTTTGATGCACCGGTGGCCCAAACCCCTCAACCATATCTATGAGGCCACGCAAAGCCACTTTGCGTGGCCTCATAGATATGGAGTGAGACAAAGCAGCGCAAGTCGCTGTTGCCGTACTCTGCGGCAGGGAGGCGTTCCATGGGCATTGAAGTGGGTTTTCCCTCACAACATCCAGGAGTTTTAATGCTTTCCCAGATTTACTTATTGGGTGGGAGAATCAGCAGGAAAACCAAGTTAGGAGGAGAGGTGTGCCCACCTTTGCCAACCCCACCCCTCAGGTGGGGAAGGCGAGGTGAAGCACAACTCTCAGTCCCCGCCATCTTGCAGATGGGGGGATCCAACCAATCAGAGTGAGGCTTATGCCCTCTCCCACTGGAGGGTGGCATAATAGGGGGTGTACTCACCCGAAAGGAAGGGACCCATTGGTCCTGGCCTGTACCTACCTGTAAACTCCCCTAAAGGTAGTAATTAGGGGCAACCCTGAACCTTGCCTCCTCAGACCAGAGGCAAAAAGAAGAAGCAAGAAGAAGGACAGAACAGCCGCGCGGAGAGAAGAAGAGGAGGACACCATCTGGCTTGGCCCCAGTCCTATCGACCTGTCCCGACCTCAGACTCCTCCAACAGAACCTCGGTGTGTCCTGCAGCCAGAAGTCCTCGAGAACCCGGAGAACCTGCCCTGCCTTTGCGACTAAAAAGGATTTTGTCTCCCGTGAGCACCAGACTTGCTTAAAAGTAACTGACTCTGAGTCCCGCCGACTCCGTGAGTCTCCATCACTCCGCTCAAGGCGCCCAGAGCTCGAGTGAACCAACACCCTAAGGTAGCTTGGATCCCAGTGACCCCTGAACCTCAACAAGCTCCCAAACCAAACCTGCGGCCAACAACTGGAAGGTCCCCTCAACCGCGACCGAAGGCGACACCCTAACCGACTCTGTAACCGAAGCAGTCCAGAAAGAGCAACCGTGACCGTCCGACCGACTCCGACACCAAAAACTTGCAGTCACAGGACGATGACTCCCAAAGACCCCATTCGCCTCATCAGCAGCTGACCGACTCCGAGGGAACCGTGACTGAATCACCGAATCAGCCAAGACCGCATCCTACACCCGGCCGCCCCTGTGTCGCTGGTGGTGTGGTTCTTGTGTTGGCCATTAGGCCCTACAGTGCTGACCTCGACCCCAGGAGCTTTTGTTCCCAAGCTGGTGGCCTGCTCGCCGCAGTCCCCAAGCTCACAACCGTGCTTAGCTCGTTGGCTAATGTGTGGTCCCTGCACTCTGCACCCGGCCGCCTCTGTGCCGCTGGCCCATTTGACCGAATTTTACACACGGACCCACAAACTCAGTTCTGCCTTCTCAGGACTAAATGTGGCTCGTGAGTAGTACTGTAAACCTGTATAAAGTTTGCAAAATGCATTGTCTCATTTTTCTGTCCCTCAGGAAATGCACCAGCCTTATATCTAGAGATACCTGGCTATGTAAGAAAAGTAAGTGCAAAGTAATTCTGACTATCTGCAAATACAAAGTAATTCTACTGTAACTAATTCACTGCATTCAAACTGTCTTTAAACTGCATACGCTTACAAAGTATTCTTATACTTACCTGTACCAGGCCTGGCTTGGCTCTAGAAAATAAATATAACTAAATAATATGTTTATACAAACCAATTAGTCAGAGTTTAGTCCTTGAGTGTGTCAAATCATTTCTTGCCTAAGCTGTACAATAAATGCTTTGCACTACCCTCTGATAAGGCCTATCTGCTCGCCCACACTGCCACAAATTGAGAGTAAGGTACTGTCTACTTTAACCTCTGCCTACCTTTTGGGATCCACTGGACTCTGTGCACACTAAACCTTACTTTGGTATAGTATATACAGAGCCAGCTTCCTACAGAGGCTCACGAGTGCCTGTGCGACTCATACAGATCAAGAACACTCCGGCATATGTGTAGTTTGTTAGATCCATACAAGGTGTATAAACTGTTAAGGGTGGTGAATGGGTTGTCCGAGGAAAATAAATATGTCCACCGTGATATAATTAAGAACTTGTCATCGGCACTCAAAGAGATCAGATACTCCAGTGAAACATGCTCAAAACTCCGTGGTATGCCGGGGTTGTATACATATTTTGACAGGAAGATGATAGAAAGGCTCGTAGAAAGACGTATGTGTAATATTTATTTAAAAAATAGAAGAATCAGGTCTTTAGCCCCAAGAAGACCGTTTTAAAATAATTAAATTATTATTTAATGTTACATACTTGCGCATATTTAGAACAAACACCAGAATGTCACTGTGCAAGATGTCTATGCGTTACGCCTTGGATACGTATGTATCACCAGAGTTGGAAGGTCCTTCTAGAGCCAATGAGTATATATCTGTAAAATTTGCAATGCCAATAAGACCTGTACTATGAAAATGTAAAGTATGTTCTGTCTATGTTTTGCTAATACTCTTTATTTTTAATAAAATGTCCTTAACAAAAGATGCGTCTTTCATTTCCTGGGTTGTAGTGGATGATAACATGTCGGGGGCCGGGTTAAGAAAACTTTATTACAATACAAGAGGGGTTGGAAGCTTTGGAAGCACTGAAGCTCTATTTAGAAGGACTTTAGTTGAAAATGAACCGGTAAACCGAGCCCTGGTGAATTCCTTGGTCATCAGGGGAGGAGGCGTATTCGCTCCACAAACCAGTGCAGGCGGCAATTTTTAGAGGAGATCTACCATTATTAATGCGCAAATAGATTATCAATAGCAGGAAGACATAATCAGTATTCAAGATTTAGCAAAACATAATAACAGAGCTTGATATATATTAACGGTCATAGATGTATTGTCTAAGTATGCCTTTGCAGAAGCGGTAAGCAATAAAAGTGGGGCTAGCATAACAGAGGCTTTTAAAACCATCTTTGGGAAAGGTAGAACCCCTCAAGAACGTCAAACAGACGTGGTAAAATAATTCTTTAACAAATCGTTTCCGAAATTATTAAAGCAGCACTCTATTCAACATTTTGTAACGCACACAGAGGTAAAAGTATCTGTCGTAGAAAGTTTTAACAGAACTTTAAAGTCAAAGATGTGGAGATATTTCATGGCCTACAACACCTACAGATACGTTGATGTTCTACAGGCTTTTATAGATGTTTATAACGCTGGTTGTCACAGAACCATCAAAACAGCGCCCATAGAGGTAACTCCTGGTAATTCGTTAATGATCTGGTGAGCAGTGTACAGGATCCGCGTTGCTACAAGGGTGAAGAAATGTCTTTTTTAGAAAGGTGATCATGTTAGGATTTCAAAGCTGAAAGTGATCTTTACAAAGGGGTACCAGCAGACTTTTAGTGACAAGATATTTATAGTGGAAAGTGTGGAGCTTAAAGAGGGTGTGAATATTTACAGGTTAAAGGACTATGATGGGGAAACGGTGTCGGGCATCTTTTACAAGGAGGATTTACAAAAGGTACCTGACGATCTGCATAGGGTGTATAAGGTTGAAAAGTTTCTGAAAAGGAAAGGTAGCGGAGCTAACAGAGAGGCATATGTCAAATGGAGGGGATGGCCTGAGAAATTACCCAGTTGGGTGTTTGCCAGCTCCTTGCAGGGTGTGTGAGTTTGGGATGGTCTCACCGCAGGTGTCAAGATGGAGACATCTCCCTTTTATATTACCCTACCGTTCAACTCCTTTAAGGACATGTTCCCAAACAACCAGATGTCTAATTACATTGTGAAAATGGCTAAACCTGTGGACCTGAAAGGGGATTGGGAGGTAGCCCTAACAGAAATACAATACCTGAGAACATGTAATACATTTACAACGAAAGAGTTCAAATTAGCCAAAATACAGCTACATTTTGTTTTTTTGGGAAAAATGGGAAAAAAGTGCTGCAAATGAAAGCGTCTGGTTTTTTCCCTGCAAATGGTATCAACAAAGGGTTTGTGGGGCTGAAATCACCATTTTCCCAGCTTTTAGAGACTGACAAACTTTTGTCAGAAAATAAACATTTTTTACACAGTTTTGGCATTTTACTGGGATATAGCCTATTTTTGCTAATTTTTGTGCTTTCAACCTTCTTCCAGTTAATGGTAGAAATGGGTATGAAAGCAATAATGGATCCTGGAAAGCTATACATTTTAGAAAAGTAGACAAAATTCTGAATTCAGCAAGGGGTCATTTGTGTAGATCCTTCAAGGTTTCTTTATAGAAACTAAAAGATGAATATAGGAAAAATTGAAAATTACTTGAAAAAAACAGCCATTTGTGCCAACGTACTTACCTGTAACTTCTTCTAATTGTGACAGCTGTTTGAAAGCAATATACCGTTACATCCGCTGGACCTTTCTGGTTGTGGGGATATATAGGACTTGTTGGTTCACCAAGAACCCAACGAACCCAGAGCCAATAACTGAGCAGCATCTTGCAATGGTTTTTTATTATGTACCAGGTATATAGCAATTAATTTGGGAAAATATATACATGGAAAAATCGGTATGAAAGACACCTATGTATTTCTGAAATTGGAACAAAATATAGAGTTTAGAAACAGTAGATATTTGCACATTTCCGAAATTGTGAGTACCCATACTAGCATGAGAATTATAGGTCATTTTTCAAAGTGACTTCTTTTTTACACATTGTCTTTCATTTGGAAGGCAGAAATGCATCAAAAGTCAATAGGTAATAACAGTTGCTCTACAATTCTGTGTTACCCTAAGTTTCCCGATAAAAATGGTACCTCACTTGTGTGGGTAGGCCTAGTGCCCGCGAAAGGAAACGGCTCAAAACGCAACGTGGACACACTTTATTTTTACAGTGAAAACTGACCCTTTTTTTGCAAAGTGCCTAGCTGTAGATTTTGAACCCTAACTCTGCGGGCACCTAGGGAAACCTAGCAAACCTATACATTTTTTAAAACTAGACACGCAGGGGGATCCAGGATAGGGTGACTTGTCTGGCTCTCACCAGGTTCTGTTACCCAGAATCCCTTGCAAACCTCAAACTTTGTAAAAAAACATATTTTCCTCACATTTCTGTGGTGGAAAGTTCTGGAATATGCGTGGATCCACAACATTCCACCCACCCCGCATTTCCCAAAGTCTTTTGAGAAAAATGGTACCTCACTTGTGTGGGTAGGCCTAGTGCCCGCGACAGGAAACGGCCCAAAACGCAACATGGACACACCACATTTTCACAGTGAAAATGGGCCCTTTTTGCAAAGTGCCTAGCTGTAGATTTTGAACCCTAGCGCTGCTGGCACCTAGGAAACCTAGCAAACCTATACATTTTTGAAAACTAGACACCCAGGGGAATCCATAATGGGGTGACTTGACTGGCTCTCACCAGGTTCTGTTACCCAGAATCCCTTGCAAACCTCAACATTTGTAAAAAAAAACACATTTTCCTCAAATTTCTGTGGTGGAAAGTTCTGGAATCTGCGTGGATCCACAACATTCCACCCACCCCGCATTTCCCAAAGTCTTTCGAGAAAAATGGTACCTCACTTGTGTGGGTAGGCCTAGTGCCCGCGACAGGAAACGGCCCAAAACGCAACATGGACACACCACATTTTCACAGTGAAAATGGGCCCTTTTTTTGCAAAGTGCCTAGCTGTAGATTTTGAACCCTAGCGCTGCTGGCACCTAGGGAAACCTAGCAAACCTATACATTTTTGAAAACTAGACACCCAGGGGAATCCATAATGGGGTGACTTGACTGGCTCTCATCAGGTTCTGTTACCCAGAATCCCTTGCAAACCTCAACATTTGTAAAAAAAAAACACATTTTCCTCAAATTTCTGTGGTGGAAAGTTCTGGAATCTGCGTGCATCCACAAAATTCCACCCACCACGCATTCCCCAAAGTCTTCCGAGAAAAATGGTACATCACTTGCGGGGGTAGGCCTAGTGCCCGCAACAGGAAACGGCCCAAAACGCAACTTGGACACACCACATTTTCACAGTGAAAACGGACCCTTTTTATGCAAAGTGCCTAGCTGTAGATTTTGAACCCTACCTCTGCCGGCACCTAAGGAAACCTAGCAAACCTAGACATTTTTTAAAACTAGACACCCAGGGGAATCAAGGATGGGGTTACTTGACTGGCTCTCACCAGGTTCTGTTACCCAGAATCCCTTGCAAACCTCAAAATTTGTAAAAAAACAAAAAACAATTTCCTCGCATTTCTGTGGTGGAATGTTATGGAATCTGTGTGGATCCACAAAATTCCACCCACCCCGCATTCCCCAAAGTCTTCCAAGAACAATGGTGCCTCACTTGTGTGGGTAGGCCTAGTGCCTGCGACAGGAAACGGCCCAAACCGCAACGTGGACGCCCCACATTTTCACAGTGAAAATGGACCCTTTTTTTGCAAAGTGCCTAGCTGTAGATTTTGAACCCTAGCTCTGCCGGCACCTAGGGAAACCTAGCAAACCTATACATTTTTGAAAACTAGACACGCAGGGGAATCCAGGATAGGGTGACTTGTCTGGCTCTCACCAGGTTCTGTTACCCAGAATCCCTTGCAAACCTCAAACTTTGTAAAAAAAAACATATTTTCCTCACATTTCTGTGGTGGAAAGTTCTGGAATCTGCGTGGATCCACAACATTCCACCCACCCCGCATTTCCCAAAGTCTTTTGAGAAAAATGGTACCTCACTTGTGTGGGTAGGCCTAGTGCCCGCGACAGGAAACGGCCCAAAACGCAACATGGACACACCACATTTTCACAGTGAAAATGGGCCCTTTTTTGCAAAGTGCCTAGCTGTAGATTTTGAACCCTAGCGCTGCTGGCACCTAGGAAACCTAGCAAACCTATACATTTTTGAAAACTAGACACCCAGGGGAATCCATAATGGGGTGACTTGACTGGCTCTCACCAGGTTCTGTTACCCAGAATCCCTTGCAAACCTCAAAATTTGTCAAAAAAAACACATTTTCCTCAAATTTCTGTGGTGGAAAGTTCTGGAATCTGCGTGGATCCACAACATTCCACCCACCCCGCATTTCCCAAAGTCTTTCGAGAAAAATGGTACCTCACTTGTGTGGGTAGGCCTAGTGCCCGCGACAGGAAACGGCCCAAAACGCAACATGGACACACCACATTTTCACAGTGAAAATGGGCCCTTTTTTTGCAAAGTGCCTAGCTGTAGATTTTGAACCCTAGCGCTGCTGGCACCTAGGGAAACCTAGCAAACCTATACATTTTTGAAAACTAGACACCCAGGGGAATCCATAATGGGGTGACTTGACTGGCTCTCATCAGGTTCTGTTACCCAGAATCCCTTGCAAACCTCAACATTTGTCAAAAAAAACCACATTTTCCTCAAATTTCTGTGGTGGAAAGTTCTGGAATCTGCGTGCATCCACAAAATTCCACCCACCACGCATTCCCCAAAGTCTTCCGAGAAAAATGGTACATCACTTGCGGGGGTAGGCCTAGTGCCCGCAACAGGAAACGGCCCAAAACGCAACTTGGACACACCACATTTTCACAGTGAAAACGGACCCTTTTTATGCAAAGTGCCTAGCTGTAGATTTTGAACCCTACCTCTGCCGGCACCTAAGGAAACCTAGCAAACCTAGACATTTTTTAAAACTAGACACCCAGGGGAATCAAGGATGGGGTTACTTGACTGGCTCTCACCAGGTTCTGTTACCCAGAATCCCTTGCAAACCTCAAAATTTGTAGAAAAATAAAAAACAATTTCCTCGCATTTCTGTGGTGGAATGTTATGGAATCTGTGTGGATCCACAAAATTCCACCCACCCCGCATTCCCCAAAGTCTTCCAAGAACAATGGTGCCTCACTTGTGTGGGTAGGCCTAGTGCCTGCAACAGGAAACGGCCCAAACCGCAACGTGGACGCCCCACATTTTCACAGTGAAAATGGACCCTTTTTTTGCAAAGTGCCTAGCTGTAGATTTTGAACCCTAGCTCTGCCGGCACCTAGGGAAACCTAGCAAACCTATACATTTTTGAAAACTAGACACCCAGGGGAATCCAGGACGGGGTGACTTGACTGGCTCTCACCAGGTTATGTTACCCAGAATCCCTTGCAAACCTCAATATTTGTCCAAAAAACCAAATTTTCCTCACATTTCTGTGGTGGAAAGTTCTGGAATCTGCGTGGATCCACAAAATTCCACCCACCCCGCATTCCCCAAAGTCTTCCGAGAAAAATGGTACCTCACTTGTGTGAGTAGGCCTAGTGCCCGCGATAGGAAACGGCCCAAAACGCAACGTGGACACACTACATTTTCACAGGGAAAACGGACCCTTTTTTTGCGAAGTGCCTAGCTGTAGATTTTGAAGCCTAGCTCTGCCGGCACCTAGGGAAAACTAGCAAACCTATACATTTTTTAAAACTAGGCACCCAGGGGAATCAAGGATGGGGTGACTTGACTGGTTCTCACCAGGTTCTGTTACCCAGAATCCCTTGCAAATCTCAAAATTTGTCCAAAAAAACACATTTTCCTCACATTTCTGTGGTGGAAAGTTCTGGAATTTGCGTGGATCCACAAAATTCCACCCACCCCACATTCCCCAAAGTCTTCCGAGAAAAATGGTACCTCACTTGTGTGGGTAGGCCTAGTGCCCGCAACAGGAAACGGACCAAAATACAACGTATACACACCACATTTTCACAGTGAAACTGGACCCTTTTTTTGCAAAGTGCCTAGCTGTAGATTTTGAACACTAGCTCTGCCGGCACCTAGGGAAACCTAGCAAACCTATACATTTATGAAAACTAGACACCCAGGGGAATCCAGGATGGGGTGACTTGTCTGGCTCTCACCAGGTTCTGTTACCAAGAATCCCTTGCAAACCTCAAAATGTGTAAAAAAAACCACATTTTCCTCACATTTCTGTGGTGGAAAGTTCTGGAATCTTCGTGGATCCACAAAATTCCACCCACCCCGCATTCCCCAAAGTCTTCAGAGAAAAATGGTACCTCACTTGTGTGGGTGGGTCAAGTACCCGCGACAGGCAAGGGCCCAAAACCTATTGAGGAGACATCAAAATTACATGTCACAAAACAACCTGGTTTTGCACTGGGGTCCCATGAGTTTTTGGCCCCGGGCTCAGCGGCCATCTCGGGAAACCTACCAAACCCACACATTTCTGAAAACTAGACACCCGGGGGAGTCCAGCGAGGTATGGCTTGCATGGGTCCCCCAACATTTTCCTAGCCAGAATCCCCTGCAAACCTCAAATTAAGCTGAAAAAATCACTTTTTTCTCAAATGTCTGTGTGGGAAAGTTCTGGAACCTGCGTGGATCCACAAATTTCCTACCACCCAGCGTTCCCCCAGGTCTCCTGATAGAAATGGTACCTCACTTGCATGGGTGGGTGAAGTACCCGCGACAGGCAAGGGCCCAAAACCTATTGAGGCGACATCAAAGTTACCTATCACAAAACAACCTGGTTTTGCAAGGGGGGTCCCATGAGTTTTTGGCCCCGGGCTCTGCGGCCATCTAGGGAAATCTACCAAACCCACACATTTCTGAAAACTAGACACCCGGGGGAGTCCAGCGAGGTATGGCTTGCGTGGGTCCCCCAACATTTCCCTACCCAGAATACCCTGCAAACCTCAAATTTTGCTGAAAAAATCTAATTTTTCACACACGCGAGTGAGGTACCATTTTTATCGGGAGACCTGGGGGAACGCTGGGTGGGAGGAAATTTGTGTCAGCCCGGTGATCCTACAACTTTCCCACACAGAAATTTGGAGTTACTCCATTAACCCAATCTTTTAATGGATTCCAAATCTTCAATCCTTTAGCTCTACCCTTTCTGCCTTTTTGTTCGTAGAGTGCTTTTTCCAGATTAAATATATGTAGAAGCCGGGCTTTGCATTGCAAAAAGGTTGGGGGGGAAGAGTCTAGCCATGCTGATGCAACACATAGACTGAGCACTGACATAGCTATAAATAAAAACTCACTGTTAGGGCCATCTTGTGCCGTTACCCCAAGTAACATAAGCTGAGGAGAAAGCAGAACTTCTTTTTTTAAAACAATTTGCAAAAAGCCTGACATTTCTCTTCTTAATAAGTCCAGACTGGGACATGTCGAAAAAATATGGGTCGCATCCGCCTCGTATGCCTTACACCTGAAACAATGGGTTCCCTCTATGCCCCCCCACTTAACTATTTTTGCAGGCGCAATATATAAATCAAAAAGAGTCTTAAAATGCTGTGCCCGCAAGTTTGCAGTGCATAATACCAGTTTACCCGTTTCTACTGACTTCAAAAAACATGAATCGGCAGCATCCACCCTAACCTGCCATTTCAATGCATGCTTTTCGAGATCATTCGTTACGCCCTCCAACAATATACTATACAAGGAAGAGATTGAAAAACCGGATGTGCGGATTAGAACTACCATCAATGGTAAGACTAAAAACCCCGCTGCCCTACCAGCTTTTTTAAGAAGAAAGTCCCTTATTTGTAAGAACTTAAAAAATCCCGACGATCAATATTAAATTTGGCCCTAACTTCTTCAAAAGAGGCAATATGATCCCCTGTCAAAAAATCACCTATCCTATAGACCCCTGCTTTCTCAGACCTTTGCAAGTGCACATCTGACAGTGCCTCGGGTATCTGATCATTTTCAATTAATGGTGTATATCTACTATATCTACCAAGCCCTAGTTTTTTCCTGATTCCCGACCAGTTTCGAAATGCTGCTATTAAAGTCTTAAAACGAGCCTTTTTGTAATAATTAGGTTCGTATATTTTCAGTAAACAGCCATTGGCCCGTGAGCCAATTAGATACTCAAAAATTGATGGAACATAATTAGAGTCAATTACATCCTTTTTCTTTATACCAAAAAGAGGCCAATAATATTGTAAAGAAGCTGCTAAATAATAGAGTTTAAAATTAGGTAACCCAAGACCCCCCCTTTCCCTAGGAAGGGATAAGAATGCGTTCGATCTACGTGTCCGCTTGTACGACCATATAAACCTGGCTACCTCCCTCTCGATCTGCCTAAACCAATCGTTATGTATTTCAAGTGGAATTGTGCGAAAAATGTATAATAGTTTAGGCAGAATCGTCATTTTAATCAGGTTGCATCTGCCAATTATAGATAGTTTTAAATTATCCCAACGACACATATCATTCTTAATTTTACCGATTATGGGGGTAAGATTTATATCTATAATATCTTCAACCTTAGCTCTCACACGTATACCTAAATATATGGCCTCATCCACAACCCTACTGTCATCCACAGTGGTATATCTATTTGCTACTATCTGGGTTTTAGCTCTATTCAGCCGATAGCCTGAGAGTAAGCCAAATTGTTTAGCCAATATTTTGACTTTCGGCCATCGCTCTATCCGGCACAGAGGTAATAATCGCCACATCGTCGGCATAAGCCAGCATTTTTGTCTCCCACCCATGCAGCCTAATTGGAAAAATATTCGGGGAGGCCTCAAGGCGTCGTAGAAAGGGGTCTATATATAATGCGAACAGCAGGGGAGAAGATGGACACCCCTGCCTAGTTCCTCTTCCTATAAAAAACGCCTCTTATTCCCCTCCCATAATTTGTAAACGAACTGTAGGTTTAGCATATAAAACCTGAATGGCTCTGATGAACCCTGATCCTAATCCGTTAGCTTCCAAACACTTCCATAAATAATTCCATGATACACGGTTGAAGGCCTTCTCGGAGTCTAAAAAGGCTGAAGCTATAGGTTTCTTTAAGACATCTGCCGCATCAAATAGCGAAATGAGCCGCCTAATATGATCGTATGACCCCCTCCCCTGAATGAAGCCATGTTGCCTAACTGTCACTAATTGCTGCATAACCTTATTGAGTCGAGATGCAAATATCTTCGAGTATAATTTTGTATCGCTATTTAGCAGTGTAATAGGTCTGTAGGAGCCCATATTCATAGAATCCTTCCCCTTTTTACAAAAATAATAATATTAGCAGTCTCCCATGATGCCGGTGATACGGCCCCATTTCTAACCTTCTTAAATAGCCCCAAAATTTCAGGGCCAACCTCATTAATAAAAATCTTATAAAATTCTAGTGGTATGCCATCCGTACCAGTGGCCTTACCAGATGGAAGAGCTTGCAAAGCCAGATAGAGCTCTTCCTGAGAGATTTCAATACCCAAGAGAAAAGCCTCCTCCTGTGATAATCTCACTTTGGGTAAATATTCATGCTCGTGCGTTATCTCATTTTCTTCAGGTATGGCTGCAGCTGTATATAGTACCTCGTAATACTCTTTAAAAGCTTCCCTAATCTCTGTGGCATCCGAAACTATATCTCCCTGAAGATTCCTAATTTGCTTTATATGTCCTAGCGCTGTCTGTTGTCTCGCCCTAACAGCTAATAGTCGGCTAACTGTCTCACTGTATTCATAACATTGTTGTTTTTTAGCAAGATACTTGCCAGCCATTTTTTCCATATAAAAATCATTCAGAGCAGCTTTAATCACCATAATTAAATTTGTAGCAGTAGAGAGATCACCTCCATTATTTACCGCCTCAATTAGTTTAGTCTCCAGAAGAGCTAATTTCTGATAGTAACCTTTAATCTGTTCTGTACTTTTTCTTTGTTTAATCAGACTATATCGTAGTGTCTCCCCTCTCACTGACGCTTTAAATGCATCCCAAATCATTTTTGGGGGTGCACTATCCTTATTATGACTAAAAAACTCACTGATCCATCCTTTCATATAACTCACATAATCCTGGTCAGAGAGTAATGCTCTCTCAAAAGTCCATTTATTCTGTACACTCCTTACTCCTGACAGTGGAAATTCGTACACCAAAGGATTGTGATCCGACATTACCCTAGGGAATATCTCTATCCTAGCTTCCTTCAAAAGTGATGGTGAAACCAAAAAATAATATAACCTAGCAAACTTAAGATCAGGAGCAGAATAATAGGTGTATCCAGGCTCAGTGCTCCTCAGACTAGGCCAAACATCGGTTAGACCTATATCTTTGAGCACATTTTTAAACGCCCTAGACGATTGAGGTTTGTGATTGTTGGGATCCACAAGAGAGACATCACCATGTACTCCCATGGGTGTTTAGTTTACGACAACATCTATTCCTCAAGCACACACACATACTGGTTGGATTTGGCACGAGGGCGAGTGATGGTTCAGTATATAAAATTTTATTAACAAGAGATTTCACAAAAATGAAATGCACTGTCAATAATTGAAAGGACAAAAAACTGAACCAGTGACTCACAGCTCGTGAGCTGTAAAGCCGCGTCAAGGCCCCAACTGCTTTACAGGCCATTCACACACCTTTCGTACGTGATACACACAAGACCATTCACACCACCAGGCACGAAACCAACACATTACAACATTCACAAAAAGGGACAAGGTACACCCTGCTTGAGAAAGACAGAAAAGACAAATATTTCTGCACAACCATCTATTCCTCAAGCACACATACATACCCGTTTAATTTGGCACCAGAGTGAGTGATGGTTCAGTATATACAATTGTATTAACAAGAGATTTCACAAAAATGAAATGCACTGTTAATAATTGAAAGGACGAGAAACTGAACCATTGACTCACAGCTCGTGAGCTGTAAAGCCACGACAAGGCACCAACCTCTTTACAGGCCATTCATACACCTTTCATACGTGTGACACATACACAACCATTCACACCGCCAGCCGCGGGCCCATCACATTACAGCACTCACACCAGCAGACAGCGCCATTCAAGGGCCCATCACTTTTCACACGCCCACATTCCTGACACAGCAACCACACCAGCTGATGGATTGCGTGGAGTGGCGTTTGGCTAGCAGTGTGTGTAGTGACCAGCAGCAAGTCACTACTCACACACCGCCAGCCAAGCGCCAGTCCACGCACACCGCCAGCCAAGTGCCAGTCCACGCACACCACCAGCCAAGCACCAGTCCACCCACACCGCCATCCAAGTGCCAGTCCAACCACACTGCCAGCCAAGCGCCAGTCCACACACACTACCAGCCAAGCGCCAGTCCACGCACACCGCCAGCCAAGCGCCAGTCCACGCACACCGCCAGCCAAGCGCCAGTCCACGCACACCACTAGCCAAGCGCCAGCCTACACACACTGCCATCACATTTAGTTTTTTTTATACAAAAAAGAAAACACAAACAAATTGCAAATCGATACAAATCTACTAACACAAAATCTGAAACTAAATACATTGCACAAATGCCAACCTTGAAACTGAACAAAAAATATAAAACAATAGAGACCAGGCAGTTCACTTTACCACTCAAGGATGCTCCCAAAAATTCTTTTGCATGTGGTACATTCTAAAACAAGCAGACACACACAGCGCAGGGTTAGAAGGACACTCGGGCAGTACATACGAGTCTCCTTCCGCGTACCTCTTCGCCAACAGACTCTACATCTCCTACTGGGAAAGTCTTTTGAGGGTGTGGGAGGAATGTGATCAGGAAAGTGGCGATCTTTCAATCTAGCCACATCCTCCACCACTCCAACTCTAGGAACACTTGCCTGTTCCACTACAACAAGGCTGCCTATTACAGACTCCTGAAACCTAGCAAAAGTCATCTTTGACTCGGGACAACAATCCTTGAATACAACAAAAGCATTAAAGGTTGCCAAGTGGAAAAGATGGATAGCCAACTTCTTATACCAAATGTAAGCCTTACGAAGAGCAGTGTAAGGTTCCAACCTCTGATCTACTCTATCAACACCACCCATGTGCCTATTATAATCTAAAATGCACACAGGTTTGCGCGCTTCAGCAACCTGACCCCAAACAGTCACAGGTGAAGTGCTTTCATCATGGATGGTAGTCAGCAAGTAGACATCTCTCCTGTCTGAAAACTTCACAGCTAGAAGTACCTCGCTACGCAACGCACTGCACTGTCCCCGCACAAGCTTTTGACAAACAAGTTATTTTGGGAAACCTTTACGGTTAGAGCGGATTGTGCCACAATCAACAGTGTCCACTTTGGCCAATTCCCTGAACAACTGCACACCAGTGTAGAAGTTATCTACATATAAATGGTGACCTTTGTTAAAAAGTCCTCTACCAAGTTCCCACACACTTTTCTCAGTCACTCCAAAAGTGGACGGACAACCAGGTGGGTTAATCCTGGAATCCTTACCGGTGTACACCCTGAAATTAGAGACATATCCAGTCCTACTGTCACACAGCATATACATCTTAATTCCATAGC
The DNA here is from genome assembly GCA_963921515.1 of Calotriton arnoldi. NCBI lineage: Eukaryota > Metazoa > Chordata > Amphibia > Caudata > Salamandridae > Calotriton > Calotriton arnoldi. The sequence continues at coordinate 887,270 of CAWUFW010004710.1, forward strand.
GTGCCCTCTTACTAGGAATGTATTGCCTAAAAACCAAGCAGCTCTTGAACAAGACCAAAGACTCAGAAAATCGATCTACAAAGTGATCAATGACAGGCTGAATCTTAAAAAGACGGTCATAATCAGGGTGATCTCGTGGCAACGCTAAACCATTATCGACAAAATGCAGCATCCGAAGCAGAAGCAAATACCTATCACGACTCATGACTGCCGAAAATATAGCCGTTGCCATCAAGGGACTTGTAGACCAATATGAAGACATTGATGGCTTCCTTAGCAAGCCCATCAAAAAAGTTAAACCCAAGAACTTCTTCATCTTTTCGAGATTTGTGGGAGTCCACCGGGTAGCTCTAGAGTGGGGCCTAAGGCTGGCACTGTTGTCCCTCAAAAACTGTTCGGCATTTAAATTAGTCTGCTCAACAATCTCTGCCAAAAATACATCGTCCATAAACAACTGAAAATAATTTATCGGCAAAAAGTTTTCAGTATTCATTTTATACCCTGGAACACCAGTAAAGTCTGGCAATGCCGGCTGCACCATGCCTGGGTCAACCCAGAGGTCAGCACTTCCAACGGGAAGCCTTGCAGCCCCAGGCTACAGCCCAGATGCCTCTTGCTGCACTATCGGCACATCAATGTCCTCCTCTAAAACAGGCACTTCATCTGTACTAAGAGTAGCTTCATCCGCACTGAGAGTAGCTTCATCATACGATAATTCCTCGTGGACAGAAAACTCACTGCCTGAATCTTCCACTCCCTCCTCTGCCTCAGATGCAGAGTCAGTCTCTGAGCCATGGTCAGAGGAAGACTCAAAAAGCATACCAACAACCTGCTGAGCAGTAACCCTGCGGCTAGCCATTATCCTTACTAAGAAAGGAGACCGCACAAACAAGTCAACAACAGCCAACACTGTGCAAAATAACTAAGTAAAAAAAATGTGTGCCTTTATCACAAAGATCTATATACTCAAAAACTATACGATTCACTTGCAAGAGACAGCTACACTCACCAGCACCTACTCTGCAGAGACACAGCAAAAACCAACGATATCCCACTAGAAAGAAAAAAACAAAACCAATTACTCACAAGACAACAAAATACACATCGAGCACAAATGCAAAAAGATTTTGACACTCAAAAAACATGCCAAACATACTGCTATTATTACACCATTTGCAAAAAACACATTCATGCAGGGAAATGAAACTCATTTAGAGTAAATAGCACAAAAAAGTCTCTTACCAAACACATGCAACTACACAAACTGCAGCACCACCAGTAACGAAACCGCAACCTGGAACATCAGTCTAAAGAGCAAAAGCCTTGAACTAGAATAAAAAGGAAAAAAAAACGTTACAATTGCAATTCAGAAGAAATAAAACAATTAACATTATAACACGCTATGTCACTGCTTAAATGGTCAATCTGCCAGATGGGCCTTCAAATAGGGCCGAGAAAAATGGGGGGTGATCTTGCCCAAGGGATCTGGTGGGGTTTTCAGCCAGGCCGATCTGTCCCCAGGTGGGGCAGAAAACAGCAGGCAGAAATGTACCCCCTTGCAAAAGAAATAGATCCCTGGTGCCTAGTAGGGTTTTCAGCCCCCCTCCCGCCTGGGGGCAGAAAGGCCAAAAAAACAGGCAGATCTGTCCCCATGGTGGGGCAGAAAATACATAAACTTAAGCCCCTTGGAAGCAACCCTTGGCCAAGGGGTCGCTTCCATCTGCAATAAAAAAAAATCCCTGGTGCCTAATGGGGTTTTCTGCCTCCCCTGGGGGCAGAAAGGCCTTCCAGTAAATTTGACGCCCTTGGAAGCGACCAGGGATTTTGTTTTTTGTTGTATGAAAGCCTTGGGTCACTTTCATACAACAAAAAACAAAATCCCTGGTGCCTAGAGGGGTTTTCTGCCCCCCCCGGGGGCAGAAAGGCCAAAGAAACGGTCCAATCTGCCCCCAGGGGGGACAGAAAAACATCAAAAATTAAAATGCCCCCTTGGAAGCGACCCTTGCCCAAGGGGTCGCTTCCATGCATTTAAAACTTAATCCCTGGTGCCTAGTGGGAATTTCTGCCCCCCCCTGGGGACAGAAAGGCCAAACGAACGGGCCAATCTGCCCCCAAGGGGGGGGCAGAAAAACATCCAAAATATTCATGCCCCCTTGGAAGCGACCCTTGCCCAAGGGGTCGCTTCCATGTATTGCTAACAATATCCCTGGTGCCTAGTGGGGAGGCCGACCTGCCCCCAGGGGGGCAGAAAAAGATCCAAAATTATTATGCCCCCTAGGAAGCGACCCTTGCCCAAGGGGTCGCTTCCATGCACTGGAAAAACATCCCTGGTGCCTAGTGGGGGCATTTATGCTGCACGATCGCGACGCTGTGCGCGATCGTGCAACACAAATGCCCTTCAAAGAGACATCAGGGTAGAGGAAAAACTCTTTCCTCTCCCCTGATGCCTCGACGGGAACAGAAACCCCCCTCCCGGAGCAGGAACATCTACCTGACTCCGTGGACGCCTGGAAGCAAATGGCTTCCAGCGCGTCCAGGGCTTCCTGATGACGTCCGCGCGCGCTGTCATCAGTTGTGAAGCATGCTATGAAGATGCTTATTTTGTTACACATTATGAGGTACTCTTTTGTGTATTTCCAAAATAAAGCTGAGGTCTCATCATCGATAAACTCGCAGCTGAACACCTCGTAACACGGCGCAAAAAGGTACTTAAACAGTTCAGCAGGATATGGAATTATGGTCGTGTTTCATAGGTTTGTACGCTGTGCGAATTTTCCCCTTAAGGAGTTGAGACAGAGTTTGGATAACTGTCATCTGGCGGGGTTGACCTCTATGTACTGGGGCCGTAAGCATATACCCTTGTGAGCGTAGTAGTCATCAATGTATTTTAGCTTGCATCATGGCTAGTGCACCAATCTGGATACCCGAGGCATCCTGTTTGTCTCTGCGAAACAAGTTAATATACTCAGAAAAGAGCTGGGTTGTGGTCCTCTTGAAATGGCAAACTTCGTTTACTCTACCTAGTCAGTATCCTTTCTCTAAGGCCGCCTGTACCTCAATGCTACACCAGGTCCCTGTGAGCAGCCTTTTTCTTCAGTGTGTCTACACTCGCTAGGCTCTTTACTCTCAGCAAATGTTCAACATAGGGGGAACATTAACTTCCCATTGACTCGGTATGGTAGTACTGGAAAGTGAAGCTGCAGTGGAGGCTAGATTTGGTATTTAACTAACCCAAAGTATTCTGATTTGGGTTTAAAGTCTCTATATATGATGATGGGGTGGCCTAAGGGGTATAACTTCATCTTGTTCACAACTGTATAGCGTTTGTACAGCTCTCAAATAAGGCATCACTGGGCTCCAGAGCCGCTGGTAACTCATGACTCTAACTGAAAGAACAGAGTTCCATTTCAGATATTAGTGCATCTAACCACTCATGCTCCCAAAGAGTCCTCATAACAAAGCCACAGTTTTAGACATATTGGGCCTTCACCAGAGTACGTCTGTGTAGGTGTTCAAACTTGGTACCCAACAGTCTGGGTTTGTAACAACAAGGACAACCGTGGTAAAAACACCCGTTGCATTCAAAGGCAGTTGGCACACCCTTAATTACAGCGTACCCATCTAGGTAAAAAGGACACACGCGGTATTCACCGCTCTGTAAGGCGTGTTGAATATGTATGTCTTCCTTTGCAGAGACGTACATGAGCCATTGGATACATGGGGTTGAATAACATTTCTGTTTACCGTTATAGAGGTCTGGCGGTACTAAAGCGATGCTTTCAGGTCTTAAAAACATGTGTTTTTAGATAGGCATGCACATGGAATTAAGCGTGATGTTTTGAAAAGGGTCTTTGTATTCTATGGATTTTGTCATCTTGGGGGGGTTGGGTTTCAAAACCTTTTTGTACTTAGTCATGTCACCCACAACATCTATGAAGAGATTGCAGGCATTTTGCAGCGTCATAACATCAGCCTGACAATAAGCTTTCAACTCTGTTTGAAAATAAAACTCATTTTCACGGTTTTCACCATACCATTGTAGAAAGATCTCTTTCTTAGCAGGCATCATATACTCCACACTAAAGCTGTCGGGAGGCAGCATGGGCCCCACATAACTCTGATTCGCCCAGGTGTTAAAAAAGTGTGGGAAAAAACCTTTACACCTGGGAAAACCAAAGGCTTTTGGCAGCTTGCTCAATTTCATAGGCAGATTCAGGGTATCTATGAACCATATTTGTAATGGTCGAGCTGTTAACATCAGTTTGGAGCCCTGGGTGATAAGTTCTACGGCCATCTTTTTGTGAACCATATTTTCCAAAATAAAGAAAGAGTCGTACGCTTTTGAGTTATGTGCCATCATGGTATACTCTTTGAATTTTGTCTGAATTAATGTGTTGAGGAAATTGCTCACACATGAGCGACCTTTAAACTCCCAGTTGTCATCAGAAGTTAGATGGTGGGCGTAAATATACTTAGGCTGGTCTACACCCGTCTCTTGTGTACACTCTATTCTGAACACTATGTAGTCTTCAGTTATGGTCTGTGGTCTCTCTTTAACCATGTAACACCTGTGTTCTGTTCCAGTCTGAAAAGACGCCTGACACCTGGGACATTTCATGCCTTTAATTTTGTGATCTTCTGCCATGAAGTGCCCCGCACCCCACACAATCTCTTTTAAGGATGCACATAACATCCCTGTTGTGTATGCTCAAGCAGTTGAGCGAGCGACAAAACAGATTTTAGGTGCGACACCTCACCTTCTGGGCAGCATCTATGCCGCCGCCCTCCCTTTGACACATCTTACTGTGCATTTCACACTGGTGATTTGCCTGAATGTTGTAGATGTGTTCGCAATGGGCGCACACGTACTTGGCTCCTAGAAATCCCTTAAGGTTCAAGATACCGTAAAAGTGATTTTCATGGTGGAGGACATATATGGTCTTGGTTTTCAAATGCTCCCCGGTTGTAAAGTACTTCCAAGACCCGTTGTGATAAAGAACTTTCAACGTAAAGGCGAAATAGTTCTTAAAAAGATCTAGGTTCCCAAAACCGACCATGCGGTCTGCCAGTATCAGAAGCACTGCATGGGCTTCAGCCGCTCTAGACATAATGACAGCATCTGGGGTGCTGCAATAAGCATTAACCCTACGATCCTGGCTGCCAGACAAGTGTTGGTCGCTCCGTTGTTAAAGTTTAGCAACCAACGCTGTTTCTTTGCAATGATTTTACTGTACAGTACACTCTTTAGAGACCTGGAAACATCCCCCTCACGACCTCATACAATGAGGTCAATGACTCTGAAGGTACCATAGGTGACTATTTCAGCCTTACTCTGTAAAAGACTAGAGAGGTTTTCTGGAAATTCCACAACGTCAAACACATCATGGAGTGTTCGTCTGGTGAACAAAGGGCTGTCAATGCCCTGCCCCTGGAAGCGTATTTGGAAAAAAACATTAGGGCCCACATCGTGTAACAACCTTTGTATGAGTATTTGCACTGCCTGATGTATGGCTAAAACCCCGTGATCAGAGGACCTTATGCTCTCTAGGTTAACAAACCTTAATTCCTCGTAACGCTCTGTAGTATTAAATCTCTCTACACTGCGGCTGTAACTTCTAACGCTCTCTAAAAACACAGGCTCTGAATCCTCAGCTTGAGGAATCGTGATTGTTGGTGAGCTCTCTGATGAATCATTTTTGGGGGTAGGACTTAGGCTGGGCGTGGGTGTATTTTTAAACCGCCGTGCAGCGCATATTTTGTTTTTCTTTAATTTGCTTATTAAAAGCCTGTGCTGCTTAGCGCTATTTTCCCACTTTTGTTTCTTATGGGCCCGTCCCTTTATAGGCAGCCTCCCACAGCCTATTTGAATGGTCTGGGTTGTGTTTGTGAGCACTGTACTCGCAGATGCCCCTACTACAGTCCCTACATCTGACCCTTGTATGTGTTCAGGGTATTGGAGTCTCTCAGCTTTACCCCTTGAGTGCATTAAACATCCGGAACACAGGAGGTTCTCTTCTACAATTATGTTTTGTGGTCTATTAGGGTCTGATTTATATGTTTCTGTGAAGGGGCTGGAACATCAAGACTTTGTTTGAGGGGCTCTAGGTGCTTTTTGTTCTTGAGGCCACGTAAGAATCGAAGGGCATTATTCAGTATATCGTGGACCTTCTTTTTATATTTTGACCTGTGTCCAGTTTTATTAATAAATGAGGAACCATTGTTCTTTAGGGGACGCCGTAGGTCTTGTCACACTGATATAACCCCTATGTCTGTCGCGGCTGATTGACAAGCTTGTAGTACCTCTCTTTTACACCTTTCCAACCTCTGAATTATCGCCCTCTGGGCATCCGTCATGGGCCTGTTCTCGCTTCCCCCCTTCCCCAGTTTTAGGGGCGTAGAGTTCAGCTGCCATTTTAGCTTTCTGACAGCCTGCTGTATATCTTTGATATGTGTCCCTAGTATAGTTTTCTGGTCTAGAAAATCTTATTGTGGGGCAATAGGGGTGAACGTTGGGGAGGGTTGTATATTACCCTGAAGCACCCAGGGACCACTCTGTGGTTACCCTCATCAGACCCTTTCTGAGAGGTGGGACTTGGGGGATCAAAGAAATAGGGTCCCAATGCGAACACCCTGGGGCTCCTGAGGCCTGTTCCCTGCTAGATGTGATTTCCAAACTCTGATTTTTACACCAGCTCCATCCTGTATTACTATTGGTGTATTTTGAGGTGGATAATGGGGGGTTTACACTTGATGGGGGCTGGTGGGGTCGTACGCGCCCGGTGGCCTAATAGGGGACAGAAGGTATGGGGAATTTAAATGTTGATTGTAATAACTCAGGGCTGCAGCGGTGTAGGAATCATCAGGACTGTGAACAGGTGATTGCCTAACAGATGCTTGCTGCCCTTTGTCGTCTACACTACAAGGACCATTGTGTGCGGCTTCGAAAGAAGTTTCAATACTCTCCACCACCCCGGCCAGGACCTTGAGATGGATTTAACCCAGATTTCTTGACTGGGGGTGAATGTTTGATTTGCTCTGCATTCTGTCCATCATCTGTGTCTCTTTTGCTTTCTCGCCCTAAGTGCGCCGGGTATGCCCAGACGTGGGTCCCGTGCTTTCCATGCCACTGGAGTCAAGCTAGCCTGGCTGATGAGGGGTGATGCCCCGAACCCAGTCCCAGGATGCTTGTTTCCGGTCCAGGGAGGACCTGGCCTGGCAGTTCGGGCTGGTTGTTCCCATGGGGAACAGGGTCAAGACTGATTTGCATATGGCTGGGTCTGAACTGGAATGGCATCGGGAGCAAAAAAACAATGGATTTAGGCCCATATCTCTGTACTGGGGTAATTGTCTGACATTGCGCAGCATTCAGTCCATCAATTGTTCTTTTTGCATGTGTCACCTCGAGTGGGACGAGCATGCCCAGATGTGGGTCCTGTGCTCTCCATGCCACTGGAGTCAAGCTAGCCTGGCTGATGAAGGGTGATGCCCCGAAATTGGTCCCAGGATGCGTGTTTCTAGTCCAGGGAGGACCTGTCTTGGCAGTTCGGGCTGGACTGTTCCCATATGGAACAGGGTCAAGACTGATTTGCATATGGCTGGATCTGAACTGGAATTGCATGGGGAGCAAAAAGACGATGGATTTAGGCCCGGATCTCTGTACTGGGGTTAATGTTTGACATTGTGCAGCATTCTGTCCATCAATTTTTCTTTTTGCATTTGTCACCCCCAGTGGGATAGGTATGCCCAGACGTGGGTCCTGTGCTCTCCATGCCACTGGAGTCAAGCTAGCCTGGCTGATGAGGGGTGATGCCTCAAAACCAGTCCCAGGATGCTTGTTTCCAGTCCAGGGAGGACCTGGCCTGGCAATTCGGGCTGGACAGTTTCCATGGGGAACAGGGTCAAGACTGATTTGCATATGGCTGGGTCTGAACTGGAATTGCATGGGGAGCAAAAAAACAATGGATTTAGGCCCAGATCTCTGTACTGGGTGAATGTTTGACATTGTGCTGCATTCTGTCCTTCAATTGTTCTTTTTGCAGCATAACTTCTACAGCACACTTTATACACCCCTTACTATATGTTAGAGAACTGTTCTGTTTGAGAGAAAAAGACATTTGGGTACTTTTGACAGAATTTGTAAAAGCACATCTATTATTTTCCTTTGCGCTGCTCCTTTCTTTGTAACAAGTCCATCTTTCGACGCTGAAAAAGTGCTTTTTAGGATCCCTTTTTTTGCCTTCGGTTCTGCCTCTTGTACCAGACAACCGTCCTTGTACGCCGAAGTGGCCACTGTAAAGAAAAAGAAAAAAACAAAAAGTCACATTTACAGTATAATACAAGCCCTTAGCCACGACTCTGAGTACGCATCCTACTAGTCGTCTATGGGGTTTTTGGACTATCACAGCCTAATGCTTACGCAACATTTAGAATAGTGCCATTTTTATTTACCTGTATGAGCAGGCTTATGTTGCACGTTGAGCGCTGAGTCTTGACACTCTAGGATTTGCTGTAAAGCGTCAACAGCCAGTTGTACTTTGGCATCATAACCTGTAAAAACACACGTACATAAGACCACAAATCGAAAAACTGCGTTTCTGAGACACCACAGTTAACAAAATGCTATAGAACTCTAAATACCTATACTTTGCTGAAAGGTGATCATTTCATCATCATTCATAGTTATTTTTGGGTAATCCTGCGGGGTAGAGCAGACAGGGCTGCTTTAAAAATAGCTTTAATAAACAAAGCACTACCACTTGTTACATTTACCTCAGAAAATGCTAATACATGTTTAGCATAGAGCACTGTCTACAAGCACATTCACAATTCGTAAATAATTGGATTTTGGTAATACACAAGAAAACATTGCTACATTCAACACATGTATCATGATATTACACTGGCTACAACTACCCCAAATAAAACAGCGCAAAATAAACAGAAAATAAATAAATAAAGCTTTATACACATTGTATTGGAAATGCTTAGGTCGACAAACACATTACCTACTGGCGGTCGCCCGTTTAAAATCGTACAATCTCCTTGTCTGCATTTACAATTTTAAATTCCAGCCTCGTCACCGTGTAATGGATATTTGCTTAAGGGTATCCTTGTATCTCATCAAAGTGACTAAAAGTAATTAATATTTTATACAGTTTAGTAAGGATTTTGTCACTGAAATCCTCAGTGTGTGTGAATGATAATGATTTGAAGCTCGCGCAGTGACGAGATCCTAAATGAAAATGTCACCCTTTAATCAAGAACACTTGAAGCCTAAACTATTGAAATGCCCTACAGAGAACCTACAAAAGTCACCTGTCACATTTTGACAGCCCAATTTTTCAGAGTTTGAATCCAATATATTCACTCATTCAAAAACAGTAGGAGTGCAAGATATTTAAATTCGGCCCCTGACTGCCAAAACGTTCAATTTTTAAATATGCTTTCTAAGATGTTTATTAAATATGTTGGCATCTTTCACATTTTGAGTATTGTGTTGTGACTGGAAGCATATAGTCATTCGGCTAACAAGCGTGCCCGAGGTGGTCTTGCTTATAGTCTCGCGAGATTTAGCAGCCTTGCTTAGTACACATATCATTTCATGACTTAATGCACCCCCCAGAATGTTGTACTTAACGTGCCCTAGAGATGGCTGGACCAAGTTTTTAGAGCCACTTCAAGACTGCTATAGCTATAGTGACCATTGCTTAATTTGTAAACGAATGAGTGCCGGGGCTCAAAGTTTTGTCCAGAAGCCGGTGGCCAGGGATACTGAAGGTCGGGTTGTCCAATACAAAGATTGCATAGTCATGACTCTGGTCTGAGATCTGCTCTCTCCCCAGCAGCTCTGCTGTGCCTTGGCTCGCCGCTGACCCCTTTCGCCTCCACCTGTCTGGTGTTCGAGGCCACTGCAGGTCCGCTCCTCGCTGTGACAGTTCCAGCCAGCCAGCTCGCTCCAGCCTCTTCAGTGCCCCTCGCTGTGTCCTGCGCCATTGTCTGCCTCTGGCATCACTGTAAGTGTACTGCTCGTTTTTTGTTTTGTCCATTGTGCATTTTCTGTTTTTAGGTGCCCTGTGCCTTGTTTTCTATGCTGACCCTGCGTTGCCCCGCTCTCTCCCTGCTCGTCCCTCCCCCCTCCCCTAATTAATGGTGGCCCCTGTGCGGTCACGTGTAATGGGTGCGCCGCTGGCGTGCCAAAGGCGCGCCAAAGGCAAGCCCGTCTTTGCCTGTCCATGACCCGACCGCGGCCAGCGCCAGGAACCCTGGATCCCTGACCATCCACTGCTACGACTTAGCAGCCCTCCTCGCACTCAACACCGGAAGGAACAACCTCTGCCAGTGGGCCACGCTGAACTCAACCCATGGCCAGTTCTCCTGCCGCCACTGCCGCCAGACCTTCACCTCCACCCCCGCCACCAACACCGCAGACGCCCTGACATGCATCCTCCTCAACGTGCGCTCTATGCACAGACACGCCGTTGATGCAGCGCGTACAATAAAAACTATTCTCCTCCCAGGTTACTTATAGGTCATCCAGGGGCAAACTATATTTCTCATATCCACATGACGATGGGGCCCATAAACATCGCCTAACACACACGCACACTCCTGGATTTCCTTTACACCTTTATGAAATTCTGTACTCCTAGGAGAAGCATGAGAACTAAATGGAGAACACCATTTTATGTACCGCTGTAAGAGCCAGGATATCTTATTACCTTAATTTGTCACTTTCTTTTATTTACTTCTTAAGATATTCCTGCTCATTGTTTTGTCGATGAATCATTCATTTAAGAAATTAGTTCATAGTGATTAAGACCAGCTGAATCACAATAACCAATTACTGATGTCACAATCATTTAGGAAAATAACCACTGAGTCATTTTGGGTTTAAAGAATCTTAAATTTTATATAATTTTTAAAAGCATGAAAGGAATTTTAATACTTTATTCAATTATTCATTCTTAAATTCAAATATTTATTAAGCATAATCATTTTATTGCAGAAAGGAAATTTTGTCATGAAGCCAAAACCCTAATTACCTGCCTAGCTTCCTAATTTAGCCTAATGATTTCTAACCTACGTTAGGAATTAGAAATAGCCTGATTCTCATACTCAACTGGAAAATTAAGACAGCAAACAGCAACTTCAGCTCATCAGCATCAGCTACCTGCAATCCGTCTCATCTAACAGTCTTTCAGCATCTCCCGCTCAGTAAGGGATCGATCAGGACCACCCAGCACTGGAAGCCACCAACGCGACTCTTCAACTCCTCTCCTGACTGTGACTGCAACCACGACTGACATCAATTGACCCCTCCCACTAAGAGTAGGCCCTATTATACCCTAATTCTAACTTTGCTAACTAACTGTTGCAACATTAATAACACGCTTTTCTTTCATTGGTCCATGCATGTCAGCTTATTCATTCTTTTAATCAAGTTCTCTTGGATTCAAGGGTCCTTGGATCATTTCCTTTCCCATACGCTTAAACATTTCCATCCGATTCGATCAGTTCATTTGTAACTTCTTTCGACACATTTGAGAACTCCGCAGTCATTGTCCTTTCTCTTGAACTTGTTTCCCACGGGACTCTTGCTGATCATCACGGCACGCTATCAGTTCAATTAGGTCACATCAGCCTTGACCATTACTTGCATCTTAGCCTCTCTGTTAAACCACGAGCTCGCTTTCTCCCATTTCATCACGTGTCATGTGTTCCCTTGCGCCTGCGCACATCTTCCCACTGGCGGCCATTTTATCTCGCCACTCGGTTATACTTTAGAAGCACTAATTTGAGGCAAACAAAACATAATTAAAATAGAGAAAAATAGCCCTTTCGTTTCCCTCCCGTCGTCTACGTACCCCAATTAGTTGTTACCTAGCAGAAAGCAACATCTAAGCTGTTCCTTACTTACCATCACTATTTGTTTTTGCAACGACACATTTTATTTCTATGAAGCACAATAACATGCATTTATTTTTATTAGTACGCATTTATTTTTACGTTATAATTAGACACACGGACATTCATTAATAGATTATTTAGCACACACATTGGCATATTACCATTCCCACACATACAGTGTTGATTAATACATTTAAACGAACATTTTATTTAATTAATTATAAAATTTGTTAGGGGTTAAAATTTTTATTTTCCCTGCTCCATCAATCCCCCTTTGGTGATTTTTAAATCACCACATAAAACCCAAGTCATACTTCTTTTCAGGCAGCATGTCTTTCATCCTTTGCTTTCTGTTATTTATACATCTGTTTCTTCTTCATCTTGCCTTTTAGTCTCTTTATACATGCTTTCTTTCATTTTCTCCAACTCAATTTCACCCATTTCTCTCTCTCTTTCTCTCATTATTCTGTTATTTCTTTTTATCTTATTTTGTCTTACTTTTCTCTTTATACATGTTATTACTATTTTTAATATCATGGCTAACAATATTACTATAGTTGCTACTATTATAACTTTCCCTATCACTAGTCTACTCATCCTAGTTAACCAATTCGCTATTGAAGAAAACCCTCTACCAAGTTTTCCCAAAACACTTTCAACCTCCAGTGGAACTAGTTCTTTGTGCAAACTTGTAATATTTGTAATATACTTCTGTATATTTTCACTGTTATCAGGAATGTAAGTACAACAATGTTGGACTTTCAACATTCCACAGACTCCACCCTCTTTTGCCAAAAGAATATCAAGGGCAAGCCGATTTTGCATCACCATAGCTCTCATGGCAACCATTTCGGTATTTACCATTAAGAACCCTCCCGCAGTATCTGTAGACAAACGATCTACTACTGTGGATAACTTCCGAATCTTAAATGCATTCAAAGATATTCCCACTGCTGGTATCAATGCTCCAAAAATATCACCTACAATTTCTGAAAAACTTTCCCTCTTTCTACGTGTAAATCTATTAATCATCTTGTATGTTCCCTTTTCTTCTCTGTCCATGTGAAAATTTTTTGGAAAGACCAGGCCTACATAGCAAGTTCCATACCAATGGTCCGGTAACCTGTAATAAGCTCTATTTCCACAAATATAATAGATACCTGGAAATATTGGATCTTTTCCACCTTTGAATCCCCAACCTCCCAGAATTTGATAATTGTCATGGCAGATACTGGAACCTACAAAGTAATTGTCATAGACTGTCTTATTTCTCCTAATACACAACTTTCCTGTTTGCGGCCAGTCTAATGTCATTGCGGCATTTATCTTTTTCCCTTCATGATTTCCTTCCTCAAACGTCCATAAGCGTTTTCCTTCCTCTTTATTGCTTCTTTTGAAATTTCATTCTTCTTTCTTCAACCATTTCTAAAAATACTTTTTCTTCTTTCTTTAACTCACAGGTAAGGTTGTTACTAACTATTTCTTCTAACGTTAATTTTCTATGTTCTAAAAAGAATTCTCCTAAAACTTTTGCTGGTTTTACTTTGTTAAGTTCGGGTACTACTGGAATGTTTGCAAAAATCTTATCTATATCAGTATAATAAGATTCTAATCTACCTGTTTTATAAAATAAACTTGCAATTATACTACATGTTATTCCATAAGTCAGAGGTAGGTGATGATAAGTCACACCTTCTGATACTGATGCAGGCAACTGCATACAAACATAACAATCTCTCACGTCCATTGTCTCTACGTACTCATACAACAATTTTGTAAAAACATTCTTTGAAAAATCTGTTACTGACTTATCCTTATGCAACTCTGCACTACTTCTTAAAATAACTGGCTCTTTAATATTAGTTTCTTTTTCTGGTTTAGTATCATTTTTTGCTTCTATCACAGCTACACTAATAGGAATTGTGATTGCTAAAACTATCCATATGGTCATTAATAACCCTGTACAAAAGCAGCACATTTTGCACCATCTCTTTATAAATTCACATTTATCTCTTCTATCCCTATTATTTTCCATTTTTCTTTTTCTATTTGTTAAGTTTCAGAAAATTGTGTCACTACACCTCAGAAATGACTTAGATGCCACTCTGCTTTCAAAAAGTCTTTGCTTAATACTTTCTTTAATTCTTTCCAGAATTCTTTCGTTGTCACATCCGGTGATTTGTCACATCCAGTAAATTGTCATGTCCGGCAGAAGCACTATAAATCTTCACTTCAGTTTTGTTGCATCTCACCTTTTCCCATCCGACTTCTCAGTCTCTGGTTTCCGTGAGTGTTTTCTTCTTCTTCTTTGTAATCGGTTAGTGCAATATACAGCCACTCGGGTGAATTATATTTTGCATTCACTTTCTTTGTCCTTTTGGACTTTTGTAATCTTTTTCCATTGGGTTTTTCTTGTCCCTTTTGACTTGTTACCTCATTTACTTGTTCAGCACCTTCGTCTTCCGCTCTTATTATTCTATATCTCAATTTTCTTACATAGCTGTTGGGCCAATTATCTCCTCTTCTTGGCCTTTTGGCTTCACCTTCTCTTTCTTCTCTCTCTGATTTCAAATTTCTTTTCCTTGATTCAGTCTTTGCTTTTTCCTCTCCTCCACTTTCTTCTGTTTCTGTTTCAACTGTTTCACTATTGTCTCTTATTTTGAAACTTATAATCTCGTCATCTCCTACTGGTGGATCTGTCTTCTCCTTTTTGTTTTCCCTTATTACTGTCCCTCCTCGGTGTTCTTCCGATTTGGTGTTTTTCTCCTTTTCTGTTTCTAAATTTCCCTGTTCTTCTGTTTCTCTATCTGTCCCTATTGCTCCTCGGGGTTCTTCTCGATTCTCTAACTTTTTGTGTACTTCTTTCCCTACTTCATCTATTAATATTGTTTCTGAAGGATTTCCACCATAACTTGTACTTGGTTGTTCATCTAACTCAATTTCTTGCTCAGTTTCTTCTCTAATTGGTTTATAACCCCAAGTTCTCTTTCGGAATTCTTCCCAGTTTGCAGCTGAATCATCAGATCCTGAAGTTGTGTCAGATATTTCCAGATGTCGACTTACAGGTCGATCTTCAAGTTCTGGAATTTCTGAATTTCTTTCTTCTTCTTCTTCTTGTTCCTCTTCTTCTCTAGAGGTGTTTGCCGTTGGGGTTTCCAGATGTCGACTTTCAGGTCGATCTTCAAGTTCTGGCACCCTTTCACTTATCCTTGTTGTCCCAGCTGTTAAGCTTTTATCCCACACTTCCAGACGCCGACTCACATGTCGATCTATTGGTTCTGGAACTCTGATTGTGTGGCTGGCATGAACCCAGTTTTTCACTCCTGCACACTTGACGGCAGTCGTTGTCACTAGGATTACCTGTCGTGGCTCGTCCCAACGAGGAACTAGACAGTTTCTTCTCCTGTGGACTTTTATGCGGACCCAGTCTCCTGGATTCAAGTCGTGGGCTGGTTTTCTTTCAAGAGTGGTCGCATCCGGTCCAACCTGATGAAACACAGAATGCACCACATCAGCCAGTCCCTTGCAAAAATCCAGTACTAGATCATCAGTTATAGTTAATAACTTGTTAACGGGTACGTGTGCTTGTCTCATTGCTCGTCCCATAATCATCTCGTGGGGACTGAGTCCAGTTTTCTTTTCAGGGATGCTTCTGATTGTCATCAGAACAAGAGGCAGTGCATCTGGCCATTTGAGTCCTGTAGCTTGACACATTTTTCCTAACCTGTTTTTAATTGTTCCATTAATCTGCTCTACTACCCCAGAAGCCTCTGGTCTGTAAGCACAATGTAGTTTTTGTTTAATACTCAATGCTTCACAAATCAATTGGATCAACTCATTTTGAAAATGTGTTCCTCTATCCGTCTCAACCGTGACTGGAAAACCATACCTTGGAATGAACTCTCGCAGCATAAGTTTTGCCACTGTTGTTCCATCATTCCTTCTAGTGGGGTATGCCTCCACCCAACGAGAGAACAAACAGACGACCACCAGAACATATCTTAGTCTGTTACTAGGGGGCATCTCAATAAAGTCCAACTGCATTCTTGTGAATGGACCTCCTTCTCGTCCTATTGTTCCTAGACTCACTACTGTTTTTCTTCCTGGGTTAAACTGTTGACAAATAAGACATCTTTGACAAAGACTTTCAGCAATGGCTCTGAATTTTGGGTTATACCAGGTTTGTCTAAAAAGTCTGATCATTGCATCTCTCCCAATATGAGCTTGTCCATGGTACATCCGTGCCATGTCTGCAATCATGCTATCAGGCATAACTGGTCTTTCATCTCTGTATACCCACACACCATTATTTTCCTGTCTTCTACATCCTGCTTTTATCCAGTAATCTTTTTCCTCATCTCTTGCTGTTTCTTGTAACTGCCTTACTTCATCCCACGTTTCGACAGTATTAGTGAAAAGCAAAGGACAAGATACATGCTCCCTTTCTCTATTTTTGTTCAGGGACGCCATGTTTTCCGCACAATATCTAGCGATCTCATCAGCATAATTATTGCCGACTGCTATGTAGTCTTCGTTTTTCTTATGCGCCTTGCACTTCACTACAGCTATTTGTTTAGGCAACTGTATCGCCTCAAGCAGTTTCTTAACATAATCTCCATTTCTGATAGGTGTTCCTGCAGATGTCAAAAATCCTCTTTGTGACCAAATCTGTCCGAAATCGTGTACGATGCCGAAACCATATTGGCTATCGGTCACAATCGTGATTTGTACATTTTTCCCCAATTTACATGCTTGAATCAAAGCAATTAGTTCCGCAACTTGGGCAGACCTAACTCCTTTCAGACAAGACGCTTCCATCACAGTTGCCACTGTGCATACTGCGTAAGCTGCGCTTAACACTCCTTCTTTTGTGCGTAAACATGAACCATCTACAAACATGACATAATCTGATTCCTTTAACGGTTCATCTTTTATGTCAGCTCTTGGTTTTGTGCAATATTCCAGCACATTCAGACAATCATGATCTACTTCGTCTTGTTCAATTATATTCTCTTCATCTGGCAATGATGTAGAAGGATTTACATTCATGCATCTATCTATGGTCACATTTTCAGCGCTCAAGATGACTTTTTCGTACTTAGTCAGCCGACTATGTGTCATGTACTGTGTTTTTGTTCTTGTCAAAAGAATTTCTACTGAATGGGGAACATATACTCTCAGTGGATACCCCATCACTATACCTTCACTTTGTTCCAAACTTACACAAGTAGCAGCAACTGCTTTCAGACATCCAGGCAATGCTTTTGCTATAGGATCTAAAACAGCTGAAAAATAAGCGATTGGTCTTTTCATGGTCCCGTGTTTTTGTACCAGTACTGAAAATGCACATCCATCTCTTTCACTGCAGTACAACTCAAAATCCTTCTCATAATCAGGCATGCCTAAAGCAGGGGCCTCACACAGTTTCTTTTTCAATTCTTTGAAAGATTTCATTTCTTCTTTGTTTAACTCAAAAGGGTCTTTTACATCTTTCTTTGTCAATTTTTGTAAGGGTTTTGCAATCAAAGAGAATCCACTTATCCACTGTCGACAATATCCAACCATTCCCAAAAACATTCTTACCTCTCTCTGAGTCATTGGTGCTCTCATTCCTTGAATCATTCTTACTCTCTCTGTAGCTATTTTCCGCACTCCTTTCTCAATTTTATGCCCTAGATACTGGACTTCTTTCTGACAAAACTGTAATTTTGAAGGGGACACTTTATGCCCTCTTTTCTCCAAATGGTTCAGTAAAGCAATTGTATCACTTACACATGCTTCTTTGGTTTTCGATGCCACCAATAGGTCATCGATATACTGCACCATCACTGATTTTTCTGGCATTTTTAAATCTTCCAGAGATTTCTTTAGAATCTGATTAAAAATTGAGGGGCTTTCTGTATACCCCTGTGGAATTCGGCACCATGCCAAAATACGCTCTCCGAACCGGAATGCAAATAATGGCTGGCTATCTGGATGCAAAGGAATAGAGAAAAATGCGTGACACAAATCTATCACAGTGTACCACTCAGCTTCATGTGGGATTTGATATAGAATTACTGCAGGGTTTGGCACTATTGGACAACATGGTACAACTATTTTGTTGATCTTTCTCAAATCCTGTACTATTCTGTATGTTCCATTTGGCTTTTTCAGTCCCATAATAGGTGAATTACATGGACTGCTCATGATTTCTTTCAGAATTCCCTGTTCAATCATCTTATTTATTACAGGAGTTATTCCTTCAATTATTTCTGGAGTTAATTTGTACTGTGGCGTGTTTGGATAAATTATCCCTTCTTTCACTGTCACTTTTACGGGATCAACTTCTCTCATTAATCCAATGTCTTCTCCTGTAAAATCCCACACACTTTCTTTTACTGCACTTTTTAGTTCTTCTGGAAGTTTTTCTGCATCAAATGCAGGAAACAAACCATTCGTTTCAGGTTCTTGATTCATCAAAGTTACTTTATACAAAACATCTTCATCTGAAGTTTGAAATCCTATTCCATCTGGTGTACAATAAATTGTGCAATTCATCTTACATAAAAGGTCACAACGTAAAAGATTTACAGGACTACAATCGCACACTACAAATTTATGCATTTTGCTAAAAGAACCAATTTTTACTTCCACCAATTCAGTAAGTGGGGTTTTAATCTGCTGATTGGCTACTCCTATCACTTGGATGTATTCACCTGAGAGAGGAAGGTTTGGAATTTCCACTGATCTAACAGTAGAACGGGTAGCTCCAGTATCGACAAGGAATGTTACGTTTGCACCATTCACTTCTCCATCCACAAAGGGACCAGACTGATCTACCTCTAGAGTTGCGCCAAGCACGCACTCTTTCCCCTCTCTTGCGCACCGTCAGAAACTTTCATCCTGGTCATCCTCACTCTGACGCAACCAATACTGAGAAATGTTAGCTGCTCGCGGCAACTGTGTTACCTGCTCTCCTCCGTAGAATCCTGTTTCTGTACTGTATCTTTGCTGGTTAACAGTGTTGGGAAGTGGTGGTTGTGGCACCTGACTTTGTTGAACAACTACCTCATTCTGCACCTGTGGAGTTAATGATTGATGTTCCGGATTAGGTTTAGGTGGGAACTTACACTCATTTCTCCAATGCCCTAATTTTCCGCAATTATGACATGGCCATTTCTTCTTTGCCTCTTCTAGACTCACTTGACCTTTTCCTTTACCTATATTTGGTCGCATTTTATTCTGTCCTGATTCGTTTCCATTATTATTGTCCAATTGGGCTTCTTGTTTTTCTGCCACTTTCACTTGTGCCCACATTGCCTTTTCTTTCAACTTACGCTGTTTACTCTCTATTTCATCACTACAATACTTAGCATATCTCAGTACCTTATCTACACTTCCATTCTGCCAGTTTATCATGTGTTGCTTAATCATATCACTTATTTCTGGTTTCAAACCAAACACAAATCGGTATACAAAATGACTCATGTCCTTTTCACTCAACTCCTCATAACCACTATACTGCTTGAAAACCAATAACAGTCGCTCATAATATGCATGTACAGACTCCTTGCTTTCCTGTGTAGTTTTATCAATCTTAACCCAATCTGTCTCTTTGGGAGGAATCTTATTTTTCAAAAAGGTAATCACCTTGTCGTATTTCTTCATCACATCAGGACCTGGAGCTCCTGTTTTAGGATCTCTTGGATATTCTGTAGTTGGCCAGTCAACTGTAATCTTACATTCTGACCACAAATCTGTTGGTACCACTATGTCAAACAATCCATCTAAATCTATCCACAACACCTTTGAGACCTTTACAAACCTCTCTACTTGTCGGTACCACTCAACTGGCTTCTCTCTTAACTTTGGAAAGTCATTGGTAAATGACAGTATGTCCTGCCTAGTCCAAGGAACATGCACGTAACTCCCACCTGGAGTTTCTCTCATGGGGTATTCTTTGACAACAGATTCTTTTTCAGTTATCATAAAGGCCAATGAACCTTTGTCTGTACTTTTCTCATTCTTCTTTGTCCATCTAACCTTCCATCTGTCCACATCACCCCATTTTCTCAACAACACAATCAACTCCTTTATCTGTGTCAGCCTTCCTGCCGTGTTCAAATTTTCAATATCTTTTTCACAAAAGTCTACTCTGTATGGTTTCTGCAACGTTTTTACTTTTGCAAAATCTATTCCAATCTCACTAGCCACTTCTTCTAGTTTATCATGTAAATTCTTTGCTCTCCATGTTATACTTTTGCACAGAAACATTATTTCATCATCCTGATAATTTTTTATCTTTTCGGTACCAATCGTTCCTAGAATTAATTCTTCCATATCTATTTTTAATCTGATTACATCTAATGGTTTTTCTTCTGTTTCTTTTATTTTAAATGCCTTCATCCACTCATTTAACTCATCAGGAGTCGGACCTATGGGTGTATTATTTAGTTCTATCCAGTTACCACTCTTTTCAGGCGTTTCTGTTGCAGATTCTGTTACCATATGCATTTTCTTACCATTGCATTCATTCACCGTTAAATTTGTAGGTGGACTTGGTCTGTAAGTACTAGCCAAATTACTTGTACTTGCACTTTGTTCCATCCTTTCTCTTTCTCTCTGAAATTGTGAACTCAAGGGAATCACCAAAGATCGTTCATCAATTTTCTGATTCTCAAAAACTGGTATTACTGGACCTATTGTTACAGGCACAGTAACTCCTTCCATATTTTTCGTTAATTCTCTAATTTTCTCAGTTAGTTCTTTTGTTGTCCTTGCCAATTCGCTTGCATTGTCGCTTTCTATTCCTTCATTTTGAGAAGTTCTCATTTGTTCTTGTGACCTATTTATTTCAATTCCCTTTTCCGGACTTTTATTTCGCATTGTCTCTATTAGTGGCGCATTTGGTGTCACCACTGTAGAACTCTGCTGATACGGTGGTGGATTTCTATTTAATATATCTTCCAGCAATTCGTCATCCGTTTCGCTCTCATGCATATACTTTTCTCTCTCTATATGTTTCTTTTTCTCAGTCCGTTTTTTCTTAGTCCCTTCCTCAACTGTAAAAGCTGGAAACAAACCTCCTGTCATGTTAGCACATCTCCATCGCTTTATTCTGTCCTCATGATTTACTCCCCACAATCTTCCAGGCATAAACTCATGATCTCTCATTCCTCTGAATCTCTCTCGTTCATACATCTCATCTTCCCATTCCGTTAAAGCCTCAAACTGTGTTGGTCTAGGTTCCAACTTACACATTTTCTCTCGCAAGTTTCGCAAAACCGCTACACTAAATGAACCATTCTCAGGGAAAGCCAAAGCACCATCATTCTTTGTATATTTTGCCCAATTTTCCAACCATATGCACGTATGATATCCATATTTCAGCATCATATGTGAAGCTGCTGATTTCGAGCGGAGGAATTACTTGTCCCTCTCTAGTCACAACCTTTTTGTCTTTCTTAAAGAAATTCTTCAATTTCGTCGTCCATGACGTTCTCTCTCTTTCATACTCGTAATACGGCATGTTTTCTATTTGTTTTCTCTTTACTCTAACGCTGTTTCTATGTACGGAACTTCGTCCAATTACAGCGCGACTCACACTAACGTACCAATCAGAACAATTCCCACCGTCCGTGAACTATCCAATCCTAGCGCGGCACTTTTCTACGTCACTCCTGCTCTGTGTTCATGTGACTAGCGCACTATCCAATCCTAGCGCAGCACTTTTCCACGTCACTTCTACTCTTTACCCCTCCTTTACAAAATTTATCGGCAATTTTCTTTTCACTGTTTTCTTTGTTAGTTACAACAATAAAACAATTCCATAGTCTGATTCGCTAAACAAAAGTGACAGCTTTGTCCTTTTACACAAGAATCCTGTTTTTCCAGTAGGCAGCGCTTACCTCTACCCTACCACAGAATAATTTACTCTCGCCGATAAAGTAGCACTTCCCTCTACCTTACCCTTCTTTCAAACAAACAATTTACTCGTTTCTCTGGGGATAAGACACATGTGGAGACTAGGCTCCTGAGAATTAAGGCCAAAGTTTCACAAGTAAACGTGATTTGCTATTTCAATTACACACTTTTCGCACAGAAATCCCTAACATAACACAACCTGCGTTATTACCAAAAATGAATTCAGACCATGTACCAAATTCCATGTGACTTCTCTTGCCACACGTGTTCCACTTCCTACATCCCAGAAGCGTGAAAACTTACATATAACATAACGTGACTCAACATATAGTGTTAGTCATCAAAATAATCAATAAACAATAATCACTAAACTAATCTATAGAAAACCATAACTCTGCTACCAAGAAATCTGATGCAGCGCGTACAATAAAAACTATTCTCCTCCCAGGTTACTTATAGGTCATCCAGGGGCAAACTATATTTCTCATATCCACATGACGATGGGGCCCATAAACATCGCCTAACACACACTCACACTCCTGGATTTCCTTTACACCTTTATGAAATTCTGTACTCCTAGGAGAAGCATGAGAACTAAATGGAGAACACCATTTTATGTACCGCTGTAAGAGCCAGGATATCTTATTACCTTAATTTGTCACTTTCTTTTATTTACTTCTTAAGATATTCCTGCTCATTGTTTTGTCGATGAATCATTCATTTAAGAAATTAGTTCATAGTGATTAAGACCAGCTGAATCACAATAACCAATTACTGATGTCACAATCATTTAGGAAAATAACCACTGAGTCATTTTGGGTTTAAAGAATCTTAAATTTTATATAATTTTTAAAAGCATGAAAGGAATTTTAATACTTTATTCAATTATTCATTCTTAAATTCAAATATTTATTAAGCATAATCATTTTATTGCAGAAAGGAAATTTTGTCATGAAGCCAAAACCCTAAATACCTGCCTAGCTTCCTAATTTAGCCTAATGATTTCTAACCTACGTTAGGAATTAGAAATAGCCTGATTCTCATACTCAACTGGAAAATTAAGACAGCAAACAGCAACTTCAGCTCGTCAGCATCAGCTACCTGCAACCCGTCTCATCTAACAGTCTTTCAGCATCTCCCGCTCAGTAAGGGATCGATCAGGACCACCCAGCACTGGAAGCCACCAACGCGACTCTTCAACTCCTCTCCTGACTGTGACTGCAACCACGACTGACATCAATTGACCCCTCCCACTAAGAGTAGGCCCTATTATACCCTAATTCTAACTTTGCTAACTAACTGTTGCAACATTAATAACACGCTTTTCTTTCATTGGTCCATGCATGTCAGCTTATTCATTCTTTTAATCAAGTTCTCTTGGATTCAAGGGTCCTTGGATCATTTCCTTTCCCATACGCTTAAACATTTCCATCCGATTCGATCAGTTCATTTGTAACTTCTTTCGACACATTTGAGAACTCCGCAGTCATTGTCCTTTCTCTTGAACTTGTTTCCCACGGGACTCTTGCTGATCATCACGGCACGCTATCATTTCAATTAGGTCACATCAGCCTTGACCATTACTTGCATCTTAGCCTCTCTGTTAAACCACGAGCTCGCTTTCTCCCATTTCATCACGTGTCATGTGTTCCCTTGCGCCTGCGCACATCTTCCCACTGGCGGCCATTTTATCTCGCCACTCGGTTATACTTTAGAAGCACTAATTTGAGGCAAACAAAACATAATTAAAATAGAGAAAAATAGCCATTTCGTTTCCCTCCCGTCGTCTACGTACCCCAATTAGTTGTTACCTAGCAGAAAGCAACATCTAAGCTGTTCCTTACTTACCATCACTATTTGTTTTTGCAACGACACATTTTATTTCTATGAAGCACAATAACATGCATTTATTTTTATTAGTACGCATTTATTTTTACGTTATAATTAGACACACGGACATTCATTAATAGATTATTTAGCACACACATTGGCATATTACCATTCCCACACATACAGTGTTGATTAATACATTTAAACAAACATTTTATTTAATTAATTATAAAATTTGTTAGGGGTTAAAATTTTTATTTTCCCTGCTTCATGACCGTAGAGATCTGGAACCTCCTTGACACCCTCTCACCAGACGTCGCCTTCTTTACAGAAACCTGGACCAACGCCTCCTCAGCCCCCAACATCGCCATCCCAAACAGATACAACCAACACATCAGAACCACCAAAAGAGCCTTCATCCACACCAAAATCCTCGCCAACGCCAGCAACTCCAAGGAGCTCTTCAGCGTCATCCCGGAATTCACCAAGCCCCACAGCGAAGCCACGGACATCACCCCCTCCCAGGACCTCTGCAACAAACTTGGATCGTACTCCCATATGAAAATCAAGAAACTCTACGACAATTTCAACGACCAAACCACTGCCCCCTCCGGCAGCACCAGCCAGCCCACCATCACCTCCTGGACACCGGTCACGACCGAAGAGATTGCCTCGACCATGAAAGGCATCCACTCGGGGGCCCCCACGGACCACTGCCCACTGCACATATACCACTGAGCTGCCACCGGCATCGCACCAGAATTACGACGCACCATCAACGCCACCTTCATGACCAGCACCTTCCCTGATGACTGGAAACGCGCAGAAGTCAGACCGCTCATCAAGAAACCCTGTAGTTATAGATGTGGGTAAACCCAAATTAGCCACTGGGACCTGGGTAAAGGACAGTACAGTAAACAGTAGGTCCCAATAGAAACAATTATTTAAGAACACACAAAGTTAAATGTCATCAGGCATTAATACAATCATACTCAATGTATTTGAGATCAATAATATTTAATCTTATCGATCAGCATGAAATAATCACGATCCAGTAATTAATCCGGTAAACAGTGTATCACAGATGTGCCCCACTCAGAGGGGGAGGGGAAGAAGTTGTGTGCTCATAGTGAGGGCTGAGAAAGTGAAAGGAAAGGTAGTGACAATATATCCATCACAACATGGTTTGGAAAATGAAAATGGCTTCATTCAGCCTTTTAGTTAAATAATAACATAATACATGGCCATAGTTTGAAACAATGCCACAGGGAAAAAGCACTGTTGGCAAAACTGGCACAGGACGGTATCACAGTCGACGTTTCGACCCCAATTAGTAGTAGGTTGCTTATGTCCTTACAGCGGGGTCTTCCTCAGGACTGGGTGTGGGGCACCATGCGCCACCCTGATCTGGATGGTGAAGATGTAGTATATGGGCCTGTAGGCTCCAAACGCAGAGATCGGGTTATAGGCACTTTTAATAAATAAAATAGGGATGTTTCCCTTTCAATGCCACCTCTTATGTCAAGAATTAAAATGGTCATGCCCAAGTGAATTCAAAGGTTCCAAAATAACTCAAAGGCAGGACCAAAGTCGCGACCTTTCTGAAGCCCCTCGGGTGCTTCTAATCTAAAGAAACTCTCAGCAGATCCCACGGACCTCACGAACTACTGGCCCATCTCTCTCCTCCCTTTCACGACAAAAGTCGCGGAGAAGACTGCCAACGCACAACTAACAAAGTTCATCGAAGACAACTCCATCCTCGACCTCTCCCAATCCGGATTCCGCAGCAACCACAGCACCGAGACTGCCCTACTCGCCGCCACAGACGACATCCGCACCCTCCTCAACCAAGGCCACTCACCGCCAGGCTACACGATGCCGGCATACAAGGAACCGCCCTCGACTGGATCCGATCGTTCCTCACCGGCAGAAGCCAAAGAATCAGACTGCCACTCTTCCACTCCGAACCCACGGAAATCAACTGCGGAGTTCCCCAGGGATCATCGCTCAGCCCAACCCTCTTCAACATCTACATGGCCCCCCTCGCCGCCATCGTCAGACAGCACGGCCTCAGCATAGTGTCCTACGCCGACGAAACACAGCTCATCCTCTCCCTCACCAAGGACCCCACCACCACCAGACTCGTCTTCCAAGAAGGAATGCAGAACGTTGCATGCTGGATGAGCAACAGCTGCCTGAAACTCAACTCGGAGAAAACAGAAGTCCTCATCCTCGGAACCACCCCATCAGCATGGGACAACACCTGGTGGCCCACCGCCCTTGGCAGCCCTCCTACCCCCACAGACCACGCCAGAAACCTCGGCATCGTACTCGACTCCTCCCTCTCCATGAACCGACAGGTCAACGCTGTCACCTCCAGCTGTTTCAACACCCTACGCATTCTCCGTAAGGCCTTCAAATGAATCCCCCCAAGTCAAGGAAGACAGTCACACACGCACTAATATTTACAGGTATTTACAGATATCGATATTTGAGAATTGTGAGATCTGATTGGCTGAACCCTCCCGATCTCGAGCTTGTTTCTGATTGGCTGCCAACACTTCAAACCAGGAAGTGTTGGCAGCCATCTTGTGACTCGGTTGAACCGAGTCACAAGCAAAAAGGTAAGAAAACGATAAAAATCAAGAAAAGGGGGCAGGATAGAAACACTCTGATCCCCTAGGCCTAGTCAGGGGGTCCCACAGGGACCCCTAGGGCCCCAAAAAGCATTAAAAAAAATATATTTTCGGCGGGAATCGCGTAGGGTGCGAGAATCCCGCTGAATTTCTTTTTAAAAAATGAAGCGCGGTCTCCCGTGCTTCGTTTTTTTTTTAGCCCCCGGGTGGGCCAGGTCCCGGGTGGGATTATTTCATTATTATGCGGAGGCCCCCGGGGGCACCCGCAGCCCCGGGGACCGCCACCTCCCTGGGCCTTTATCAATAATGTGCGGTGGGCATGCAGCCCCGGGGACCGCCACCTCCCCAAGGCTTTAATTTAAATAAAGAAGTGTGGGGGGGCCACTGCACCGGGGACCACCACCACCCCTTGGGCATTGAGTAAATTAAATAAGGGGTTCCGTAGCGGACCCCCGGTCCCGGGGACCACCACCTCCCCTGGGCTTTAAAGCTGTTGGAGGGGGGTCGTGCGGCCCCCCTCGTGGAGCCCTCCTTGGCCCTGGGGACCGCAACCCCCCAGGGCCGGCTCCAGCAATGTCCCAGGGTGCCCACCCCTGGGACATTGCAGTTTGCTATGACAGAGCGGGAGCGCGGCTCCCGCCCTGTCATAGCAAACACTGCTTTGCTTCATGGAAGCGAGAGCAGGAAACCTGGTCTCGCTTCCATGAAGCAAAGCATGTTGCTTTTGGGCAAAGGGAGCTGCATGTTAGCAGCTCCCTTTGCCCAAAAGCAATCCCGGCTCCCGCAGGAGGCAGGGAGCCGGCTTGGACCACAAGGGCATTGGGGCTCCCCCTGCGGTCCCCAACATGGAGCCAGGCCACGAGGGATGGGGTCCCCAGGGCCAAAAGTGGCCCAGGGAAGGGGGGCCACGCGGCCCCCCTCCCGTAAAAAGAATTTTTTAAAAAAAGAGGCACAGCCCCGGGGATGGGGTCCTGGGGCCGAAAAAGGCCTCATGAGGGGGGCCACGCAGCCCCCCTCAATTAAATGTATTTTTTTTTTTTTTTAAAGAAGTGGTCATGCCCCGGGGGATGGGGTCCCCGGGGCCGAAATCGGCCTCGGGAGGGGGTCACACCAAGTCTGCGTGGCAGTCGAAACGCGTAACTGGATTAAAAACAACTACCTTTGGAAACATCCCCTGAGTGATCGTTTTATTGGGCTGTGATAAGTATTACTAAAGGTTTGGCGTGCTCCGCCGGCGTGAGCGATCCAACTAGCCAGGGCGGAGAGAACAGAAGGAGCAACATTGTAACTGATATATATATATATACGTTAAGGCAACAAGAGCACAGTGCTAATCTAACAGTAATAAATCTCACAGAAGTCGTCCTAAATAAAGCGGAACAACAACTCCTGTCCTTAGGTCTCTCCTATTGCCCGGAAAGTTCTTTTAATTACGCCAAAACGAGATTTGATATTTATAAAAGTGTAAGAAAATTAAAATTAAAGAAACACTTTTTTCAGCAAAATCTAGATCGTGGCAGTCACAGATTGGAAGCAGAAATAGCTCAGGTCTCACAAAACGAACCAAATGCCCTGGAAGAACTTCCATTCAACCTGACCCTGTCGGACTTACCTGTACTTAAAGACATGCAAGAGTTAGCAAATGAGAACACTATGTCTAACATGATGCCAGCAACAGACGTGAGGCTGGGCAACATGGACCAACAAAGAAGATTGAAAACACCTTTTAAACCACGTTCTACGTTTAATCCTGTGATGATTAAAGATTCGATTGATATCTTTCACGATAATGTGATAAACGGTATCAAAAAATTGAATTATAAAGTACAGAATTCTACTGAACAAAAAAGTAATAAAAGAGAAATACAATTTCACTCACTTATGAACAAATTAAACAAGAATTCAGATATTGTCATCCGCAACGCTGATAAAGGAGGTAATGTAGTTTTATGGAAGAAGATCGATTACATCAATGAGGCCATGAAACAACTTAAAGATACTGATTGTTACCGCCGCAGTGACTATCAAACTCTTCGAAAAACAACCCAGGATTTCAACACAAAGTTAATTGGATGGAAGAATGCAGGATTGCTAACTCAGGATGAATTCCAATACATGAAAAATGACAAGCCAGTAGTGCCAATCCTGTATTTTATACCCAAAATCCATAAGAATGCCCAAGTTCCACCAGGGAGGCCTATAATTTCTGCCCGTAGAAGCCTTTTGGAAAATACCTCGAAATATATAGACTATTACCTACAGGATCATGTTCATAAGTTGACCTCCTACATAAAAGATACTAGTGATTTTCTAGAGAAATTGATGAACTTCACCTGGCGAACAGAATACCTGTTAATAACTTTGGACGTAACATCCCTTTATACCTCTATTAATCATAAAGATGGCCTAAGAGCGCTCGAATATTATCTTGCTAAAAGAGGTCCTGAACATGCACTGCACAGTACAATGCTTTTAAAAATGGTTGAACTCTGTTTATGTAATAATCTATTTTTATTTCAGAACAATGTGTACCAACAATTGCGAGGGGTAGCTATGGGGGCCAGCTTCTCCCCCAGCTACGCGTGTTTACACATGGGTTGGTGGGAGGAGCTGGTCCTCCTACGAGACCATATACCCCAGGTAACTAACAATGTCAAAGTCTGGTGGAGGTACATTGATGACCTCTTTGTAATTTGGGATGGGTCAGCTATCGAAGCAGAGCATTTTATTGAGGGGCTCAATAGCAACCAACTAAATCTACATTTTACAGCTTCCATAAGCAATATAAGTGTCAATTTCTTAGATGTAGAGGTTTTCATAAAGGATGGCAAACTAGAGACCAAATTGCATAGAAAACCTACAGCCGGAAACGCAGTTCTGCATGCTGGCAGTGCGCACCCTAAGCATCTCATCCACAGCATTCCCTATGGGGAGATGCTTAGACTCAGACGGATTTGCAGCTGCCAGGAAGATCTAAATATTGCTCAAAATAGCAGCAAATTAAGATTCCTAGAAAGGGGATATACAATCAAATGCATTGATGCAGCAATACACAAAAGCAGGTTGAAATCCAGGGAAACACTACTCAAAAAAGGAAAAGAAAAAGACAAAGAACCAGATAAAGAGGGAGGACCGGACCTAACTGTAAATACTGGTAGATCCGAGGAAGTTGACACTTTCAGATTTATCCTCCAATATAATAAACAGGAAAAACAGGTTAGAAAGATCATAACCAAAAATTGGCCCCTGGTTCTCAGCGACCCCACAATTGGTCATCTGTTTTCTAACAAGCCAGCAATCACTTATAGTAGGGCTACATCTATGAGAGACATTGTGGTTCACAATGACCCGGGTGCCCCAAACAAAAGTACATGGTTGACGCAAAGAAAGGGGTTCTTCAAATGTAAAACATGTAAGGCCTGCCAATATGGCAGTAACAAAACGACATACAGAACCCCTTTTAACGATAAGGATATACCTATCAACAAATTTCTCAGCTGCAAGTCTGACTATGTCATCTATGTGCTGGAGTGCCCTTGTAGGCTACGCTATATTGGTAGCACTATATTACAAGGTCATAAAAGGGTACTACAGCACATTAGAGCCATAAAAAACAGAGACCAGGCCTATCCTGTTGCCAGACACTTCGGTGAGATACACAATGCAGACCCAAAAGGCTTGAGCTATTATTTAATAGATTCTATCCCTCTCAACAAGAGAGGGGGGACAGAGAAAAATGCTCAGACACCTTGAGTCCAACTATATAATCAATCTTGATACTAAACAACCTAATGGGCTGAACGCCACTGAAGAATTATATACTTGTCTGTAATCTCAGGATCAATTAAAGAGTCACAGTTACGACATACTGTCCTAAATAACATCGGTATTGTATTTCATCGCACAACTGTCATTATGACAATACAGTTGTTTTATTAAAAATGTTTTATTGCCACCGCATATCACAATGTTTTTACACATAAGGTTAGGTAGTTTTTTCTTTTTTTTTTTTTTTTTTTCCCGTTCTTTTTTTACTAATAGTTATAAGGTTTTAATCATCAAATTATGGTATTGCACTGGTATTAAGCACTTTAATAGTAATATGTTTACATGAATTGTTTACATTATATGTACTGTATTTGCGTATTTTGCACTTTCCTGATTAGTCATTAATAATGTATAATAACAGCAAAAAATTTATACAATGATGCTTCAAATGTTATGAAAGAGGCCACATTAGTACATTATTTTTATGTATTTTAGTATCAGTTTTAAGTGCTTTTACAAATTTTCAGTACTATTTCAAGACGGATATTTTAGCATATTGTAAATGGCTATTTTGATGACGCAACCCTTTGAGGTATTATACCTGGATGTTAATTATCTATTCAGACAAATTGAGAGATTGCGTCTCAAAACCTACAATCTAAATTTAAAATCATATCCAAAGTCTGTTGTTCATTTCTATGTATTTTAACTTATAGGCACTTGTCACTTTAAGAGAACACATGGTTAAGCATTAAGAAAAAAACGTTATAAAAGTACTACCCACCTGACAGAGCGTGTCATGTGATCAAGGCCCTTGACGGGCTGAAACGCGTCATGGCTGTAGAGGTCGGAGAGCACCAATAAACTGTTCTGCACCAATTTGTGGTCCGTGCTCCGTTTGTGGTGAGGATTCCCAGGTGGTTGACGGAGTTGTTGTGGATATATATATATATATATATATATATATATATATATATATATATATTTTCCCAGTTTGCCCTGTAATTGAAGACGCACTCCACAGCAGGTGATTGGCAAAATCATTTGTTTCAACAAGAACTTGTGTTTTATTCCAAATCGATGTCTCCTTTCGCCGACGCGTTTCGGAGCCTCGCGCTCCTTCTTCATAGGCATTCAGAAATCACAGGTAAATGCTGTGGAGTGCGTCTTCAATTACAGGGCAAACTTGGAAAATATATATATAATGTTGTCGAACATCTTCCAGCGCCCCCCTCCATTTTTAAAAGTGTCATAGTTTTTGCAAATCAGAAAGCAGAACTGTAGCATCTCAACTTCCAGGTCCATAGGTCTCTTTTGACGTGCAGCGCATTGATCCTAAAGCCCTCTCCTTCCTCTGAGCACATTTTCGTTTGGATGAAAATGAATTTCGACTGTCTTTAAAATATGAATAATTGGGGCGTGGCCAAGATGGCGACCGGGCAAGACGTGCTTTAATCGTCTCCCCGGCCCCGTCCGCCCGCCGCTGCGCCGGCCGCCGACTTAGCGGCACCAGAATCCACACAGCGAGAGAGGGGCCCTGTGAGACCGACTGGTGGTCCTGCTGCGGGGGTTCGACCAGGAGGGGCCGCTTTATTCCGTTCGAACACTGCGGAGGTGAAGAGGCAAGATGGCGGTGATGGCCTGTGGAGGAGCAGAGACGCCAGGCCAACGGCTGAGAGTGCCGGGAGTCTAGGCGCGGATACAGTGAAGGAGCAGGCAAAGGGAACGGATTGACTGCTGCGGAGTTCCTGGCGCCCTGATAGCTGCAAGTAAGGAGTGGTGCAGGAGAGTGAGCGCAGTGGTCCGACGGGAGTTCCGTAGAGGAGGTCCGGCACTGAAGGAGGTTCCCCGACGGCCCTCCGGGCGTAGAAGTGAAGGTACAAAGGAGCGGAGACCTCGCTGGCCGGAGCTGGGACATCGGGGCTGCCGATCAACACAGGTGGTGAAGGGCGGACTGAGAAGAGGGACCGCTTTGGGGGCCTGACAATCCGGAGTGGCGGCGAGGGGAAGGGGCCCAGCGGCGGGCGCGCAGAAGACCACCGGAGCGCAGTTCAGGGGCCGGTGAGCCTCAGCGTGTGGAGAGGGTGCATCAAGGCCGCAGCGCAGCTGAAGACCGAGGGCGGACACGGCGGGGGACTGCTCAGGGGTCAGATCCACTGGAGAAGAGGCAAAGGGCAGTGACCCAGCCGCTAACCCTCTGAACAGGGCTGGGGAGCGGTGCAGGGTCGGTGAGCCCTCTGGAGCTGAGCTGACATCGCCAGGAGGCAAAGGGGATGCAAGCGGAGGCCAAGGTGTGGAGACATGCGCTGAGGGGCCCACAATCTGGGCGCCTCTCTGGGAGCAGTGTGACCCGGGCCCAAGGTGGGTCCTAGGGGTGGAAGCGAGTGGTGTGGATCTCCTGCGACGGGTCCTGGGGCCGGACGGGGACCGAACAGAGGTGGTGGCCTAGTCTTGGCACAGCTGAAAGAAAACACAATTAGGACACCCGGTATCGCACCTGGTCTGGGCCCTCCTCCACACCTAATAAACTTCAAAGCAGTAGAGGAACCAGAAGCGAACACACGATAGATGACGGATCAGACCAGGGTCTGCCCCTGGGAGCGGAGAATATCTAGAGCAGAAGAATCCGACCACCTGCTAGCCCCAATCAGTAAGCAGGCCTATCTGGGGCCAACAGCGGGAAGCTATCTGGCATTAAAAGGTCCAGGCGCTGGGCGGAGGGGGTCATGGCCTCAGCACATGTAAAGAAGGACAGGAATCTCAAATACATGCTGAGTAAACTCCCGTCATCGAGCGTGAGTGAAGAGCGGGCGTCACCCCCCACATTGATGGGCCCTGATTCAGACAATGCTGAAGAGCCGATCACTCGCTCTTTTATGGAAACCCTGTTTAATACACTGCGCGACGACCTCCAGGCCCTCAAGGGGGAATTCGCGAAAGAATTGAAAGAGGTTCGAAGAGATGTGGCTGCAATAGGGGAACGAGTAGCAAGCATCGAGGAGCATGAGACGTCCCGGGATGAAGAGGTGGAGCAGCTACAACAAGAGGTAGTACGGCTGCGGGCCCAGCAAATCGATCTTCAGGCACATACCGAAGACTTAGAGAATCGTTCCCGTAGAAATAACATCAGAGCGAAAGGGATTCCATCCAAGGAAGAAGGCTCAGATATTATGCTCTATCTACAAAACTTATTCAGGGATATACTGGAGGTGCCACCAGACTTTGCAATTAAAATAGAGCGAGCACATAGGGTGGGCCTGCAACGCCGGGCTCCGGCCCCTCCACCAGACGTACTGGCCTACCTGCCAGATTTTCAATTGAAGGAGCTCATTCTAAGGAAAGCCAGAGACAAACAGCCACTTAAGTACCAGGGCCATTCTGTTGCGCTGTACCAGGACTTGGCAATGATAACGTTACAAAAGAGATGAGAATTCCGGCCTGCGACGACACACTTGCGCAACTTGGGAATTGCATATTATTGGGGCCATCCCTTGAGATTGATTTTTCGGTGGGAGGGCAAACTGCATCAACTCAGGTCACTACAGGAAACATGCAAGGCTGGGCATAGATCATTCACAACAGGAGGAGTCAGAGAGAGGAGGTGCTGGGCCCCCCCGGGACAGGTGGTGGCGGGTCCGCAGAGGCCAACTCAGGGACCTGGTGGGGAAACCGGATCTGGCACGATAGCACAAGAGCGACAAGCATTCTTGAAATCCTTGACCTCCGAGAAAACCTCCGCAGAGGACAAATGAGTTTGCAGGGGTCAGATAAGTCCTTCGCATTGAGCTCGGCGGTCAGCGGACGGGGAGACGGGGGGTTGGGGGGGCAGGGACCACAACATGCACCAACTCTATGGTATTTCTGGGACACCCGGACTAGACCCGTTGGTCTTGGACAACTGTGGTGGTTTATCTGCTCTTTTGTTGGGGTTAGGGAGGGATGGGAGGGGAGGGGACGCAGTATACACAAAGAAAGTCTTACGGAAGACACACAGGTTCAAATAATGGAGAAGCAAATGTACAGGGGAAAGGGAGCTTCAAGGTGTTGGGAGGGCGGACATGACCCGGTCTAGCACAGTTCATTTCCCTCGACGATGTCAGTTAGTCAGTTGAAGATCCTTACACTCAATGTGAAGGGCCTAAATAACCCATTAAAAGGAGAGCCATAGTTTCCTACTTAGCAAATTCTGAAGCAGACATCTGCCTTCTACAAGAGACTCATCTCCTGCCCAAAGACTGGCACCGCCTGAGATCACGAGCGTTCCCCTAACAATTTTTCTCCTCCTCCACGGAGAAGAAAGCGGGCGTGGCCATTCTAATTGCAAAACGCTTCAGAGGGGAGGTTAGAGATAAGGTAGCCGAGATTAAAGGGAGATTACTAGCTTACACGTTTGCTGTTGGGGGACACTCCATAGTGATAGGTTCAATCAATACACCTAACTCGGGCCAGGAGAGGTTTTTGAAAGCAGCGATTTCGGAGGTTATGAATGCTCAGGCAAGGATGGCTTTGGTGGGGGGAGACTTGAATATAGTCATGGATGCAACCAAGGATCGATCAGGGAATCGCTTTAATCAAGCGGGAGAGATGTCGAGGGAGGGGAAGGAGTGGTTACAGTCCATGGGGCTGGTGGATATGTGGAGGGAGGCTCACCCTCAGTCTTCTCAATACTCATTTTATTCACATGCGCATGGGACATATGCACGTCTGGATTACCTATTAGGAATGACAGAATTTAACAGAGCTGTTAGGGAGGTGGAAATCGAACCAGCGGCGCTCTCCGACCATGAAGCAGTGAGGGTCACCCTACAGCTCCCACCACAAAGGAGGCACATGGGGCATTGGCGCTTCAGGGAAAACATGCTACGCAAAGCAAATGTGAAAACACAACTCACTAAGTGCATATCTGAGTATCTAGAGATAAATGATGCCCCGGACATAACCATATCAACACTTTGGGAGGCCCTGAAAGTGGTTGTCCGAGGGGAGCTTATAGCCATGTCAGTGGCAGAGAATAAGGAGCGACGGGAGAAAAGGGAACAGCTAGCAGCACAGGTTAAGGAGCTGGAGAGGGTGCATAGTCGCACAGGGGCACCATGGGCAGCTGAAGATAACGAGAGCACAATTAGCAGGACTGGACCTAGATAGTGCGGATTATGCGGTGCTGCGTTTAAAACACTCTTACTACATAGGCAGGGATAGGTCGGGGCGCTTGTTGGCCAGTAAGTTGAGAGCTAGGGGTCAGCAGACAAAGGTCCAATCAATTACAGGAAGCAGCGGGGAGGAAATTACAGAGGATGAGGATATAGCACGAACCTTCCGAGACTTCTATGCAGAATTATATAAAGGGGAAAACCTAGCGGAACACCATATGTCCTCATACCTAGAGGGCGCCCGCACGTCCAAATTGAGCACAGACCAAGCTGACTCCCTGGACGCCCTCATACGGATCGAAGAAGTGATTGGGGAGAATTCTCGCCTTAAGCCCCTAATATCTCTGGGTCCTGACGGCTTCTCTGCAGCTTTTTACAGGACATTTTGCCACCTCCTAGCTCCTGTTTTGACGAGACTATTTAACTCCTTTGGGGGTCCGGGATCAGTTCCTGCTAACATGCTACCAGCGGCCATCGTGGTTCTACCCAAGCCGGGAAAGGACAAAACGATATGTGGTTTGTACCGCCCCATCTCGTTGCTTAATGTGGATCTAAAATTGTTTACAAGCATATTGGCCAGGAGATTGGGTCCGATGATGCCGTTTATAATCGAACCGGACCAAGCGGGATTCATTCACAATCGACAAAGCGGAGACAACACCAAACGAATTTTACATCTGATTGATAAGGCCCACCAGACAAATCGAGATGCGATATTATTAACAGTCGATGCTGAGAAAGCGTTTGACCGAGTTACTGGAGGTACCTGGCAAAAACACTAGCTCACTTCGGCGCGGGGGAGCGTTTCAGATCCTGGGTGGAGAGCTGTTATAGCTCTCCTACTGCTTCGATTAGGGTAAATGGCGTCTCCTCTCAGGCCTTCCCAATCCAACGAGGCACCAGGCAGGGGTGTCCTTTGCCGCCCCTCCTATTTGCCTTATACATTGAGCCGCTGGCCCAGAGGGTTAGAGACAATCCTAACATCAAGGACATCCCTTTCGGGGGGGAGGAATATTCAATAAGCTTATATGCTGATGTAAAGGCTCAATGCGTACTCACTTCAATTTCCGGTACTCTCTGGAGCAGAATGTCGAGAATGCCCAATTCACCCTACAGGCCTTCCCACGAACCCCAATTACACTGGGGGTCGCGTGAACCCTGCCGGGGGAAAGGGGTAGGGGACAAGAAGAGACTGCCTGGCTTTTCTTCGGTTCTCCACTCTCTCTCTCTTCTCCTTCTTAGCTTCTCTTTTCTGCTATTCGCTTCTCTCTCTACTCTCTCTCTTGGTGGGTGAACTGGAAGACAAATAAAAACATTAAAACCTCCTAGAAGCTCCCTCCTAGACTCTCTCGGTGCTGTCTGCTAACTCTGACTTCCTTACCCTCTAAGCCTTAGGCGTTAGCTCCTCTTCGTGAGTTTAATAGACAAACAATTATCTAAATTGATCTTTTTCTTTTAATTCTTCTTTTTTTTCTTTTTAGTCTACAGAATCCTTAACTCCACTGGGCAGGAAACCTTGGATTGCGGTAAGTATATCACTTATTACTTTGACTCTCTCTCTAAATATTGCATTATCATAAACAATTCTCCTAAACACTCATAATTGCTCTTTTCTCCAACAGGAGGATACTTGCGGTTCGAAGACTCAGTCGGAAAAACTGTCTCCCGGAATTCAGCCGAACCCGCTAAGAGAAACAGCCTCCTCAGAACCACTCTGGACTCTGGTAAGTTTGCGAGTTAATAAGTACATTTTCTTATTCTCCGGTGACTGCCTAACTAACTGTCCGACGAGAAAACGTTTTCGGAACTCTAACCTACGCCTAAGACTGGCAAAGACTCTAAGAACTAATCCTGTCTAACTACTGAATGCGCATGAGGTGTTGCCTATCCGAAAAGCGTTGGTGAAGTGCGCGGCTTAGAACACTGCTGCCGCACTTCACAGCTGGTCCTGTCCTCGCAACCAGACACAAGAAACTAGACCAGCGATTGCTCTGGCACGCCTCCATCTTAGGCGTGCCCGTCCAATTGCTCGGCCTTTGGTCACAATCACCCGTGGGCTCCGGTAGATTGACACGGAGCTCGGGTTTTGTTTTACTGGAGTCTCGCTGGTGCAGGAAAGCACATGAGTTCTTGCAACCCGAGCGCTGACAGCTGATGATATATTGGCCTCCCATGAATCGCCCGAGAGATCGTTGCCAGTTTTCTTGGAGGAACTGGAGGTTTTCAGTAAAGCCTCGAGATTCTGGGTAAACGTGGGCAAATCGCAGGCCCTCAGCATGTAAGGAGCACCCAGATGCTCGGCAACAGGGAGCCAACGGTTCCCGGTGGCCCAAACCACTGACTCAATCCCGTATCTGGGGATAGAGTTAGCCCCCAATATTAAGCAAACAGTTGTGTTGAATTATGCCAAGCTGACCCGACTGAATAGAAAGGAATTGGCCGGTTGGAGGCACCATCCTCTTTCACTCCTAGGACGTATAGCAGCAATCAAGATGTCCATCCTGCCCAAGGCTCTATATTTTTTCCAGACACTCCCGATCTCTCCTCCTAAAGAAACTATTGCCTCCATACAAAAAGACATTTTCCACTATGTCTGGGCGGGCGCGCGGCCACATATGCGTAGAGAGCTGAGCTACCTGACCCCGGAGGATGGGGGGCTGGGGATCCCAAACCTCATGGACTACTTCAGGGCAGCTCAGATGAGATATCTAGTGGAGTGGAGTAGAGAGGAATCAGAAAAAAGATGGCTATTCCAAGATAGGGTGTTAGCGGGACTCCCGCTGTGGAAGGTACCCTTCCTATGGAAAACCAACAGACCGCAGAGTCTACAGCGGTCACCCATTACAAAATCAGTGATGGAGGTGTGGGACGGGGTTGCCGTTAAACGAGAACTGACGACGTTTCCCTCCCCATTGACACCACTGTTTGAAAATAAGGAATTCACCCCGGGTATTGAGAGCAAGGCATATGTTGCATGGCAGGCCACACCCTGCAAAGCGGCGGGCCACTTATTCGACTTCGAGGGGATCATATCATTATCACAGCTGTGTCAGGATTATTCACTGCCGGAGTCGGAACGGTTCCGCTACCTGCAATTATGACACTGGTTGCTTCAGCCCAACATACACCCGCAAGTCAGTAGGAAACTGACGAGATATGAAAAATGGTTAGTCGTAAAGAGTAACGATAAGAAATTAATTTCTGAACTCTATGCCATGATCCACCAGCCCGCCCCCAAGCAACCTACCCCTAGTCAGAAACGCTGGGCCAAGGAGATAGGTAGGAACTTATCAAGTAAGGAATGGGGGGAAATATATTATAGGGCCAGGCATATGGCCCGAAATTCTTCCAGCACCGAGACCGCTACCAAAATAGCGACGTATTGGTATTTGACACCAATGCGGCTTAACAAAGGGAACCCAGACAGAAGTCCTAAATGCTGGCGGGGCTGCGGGGAGGACGGTACCCTGTTGCACATACTGTGGGAGGGTAGCGTACTGGCATCGTACTGGTCTAGGATATTAGATGAGAATGACCAGCAGTTCGATACGCAGATTCCACGATTCCCGGGTTATATTATATTGGGGTTACCAAACCCATTGACATTCCCCTTAAAATCTTGTAGGGGGAGACAGATGGGCATAGCTTTGGGGGCTGCTCTCCAGAACACATTGGGGGATGCCAACAACGCCAAAGTATCTGGGGTGGCTCCACAGATTATGGTATGTATTGGGGATGGAGCGAATCAATGCTACTTTGGCAAATTCTGAAGACACATTTAGTGAAGTATGGAACCCATTTATCACCCTTCTAGCGACAGAATTTAACGAAATTACGTGCCCGAAGTATCTCCGCCTCCTTAGACTAACGAGTACAGACTAGGGCCCGCAATGTATATTTGAATTCATCCCAGATACATCTCCGTTTACCTGTTGACAGCGTTAGGTGGAAATGAGAATACCCGGGTAGGGGGTGGGAGGGATTGGGGAGGGGGGGTTTGTTTCTTGTTTGGGGTTATAATAGAAACAGTATTTACAATTGAAATACCACCACATGCTATTCGATGTATGTTTAATACGCATCTACAGCTAAAAGTTGAAACAAAGGATGTAATGTATAGCTGCTGGAGACTACGAAATGTGATGTAATCAAAGCACATGTGAACAAAGCAATAATTACAATAAAAAAAGATTTAAACCTAAAATATGAATAATCACAGCAACTCCGACAGTCGTGACGTTAAATTAAATCAGTGCAACACCTTTCGTCGTCTGGGAAGTGACCACGCAACGCCAGGCCTGCTTCCTAAAGGATCCATGCTGGCTCTTCAAGGTTGTGAGGCAAGGCCCGGAAGGGCACGGGCTGCAATTAAAATCGTACAATCTCCTTGTCTGCATTTACAATTTTAAATTCCAGCCTCGTCACTGTGTAATGGAGATTTGCTTAAGGGTATCCTTGTATCTCATCAAAGTGACTAAAAGTACTTAATATTTTATTCAGTTAAGTAAGGATTTTGTCACTGAAATCCTCAGTGTGGGTGAATGATAATGATTTGAAGCTCACGCAGTGACGAGACCCTAAATGAAAATGTCGCCCTTTAATCAAGAACACTTGAAGCCTAAACTATTGAAATGCCCTACAGAGAACCTACAAAAGTCACCTGTCACATTTGACAGTCCAATTTTTCAGAGTTTGAATCCAATATATTTACTCATTCAAAAACATCAGAACTGCAAGATATTTAAATTCGGCCCCTGACTGCCAAAATGTTCAATTTTAAAATATGCTTTCTAAGATGTTTATTGGATATGTTGGCATCTTTCACATTTTGAGTATTGTGTTGTAACTGGAAACATATAGTCATTCGGTTAACAAAACGTGCCCGAGGTGGTCTTGCTTATAGTCTTGCGAGATTTAGCAGCCTTGCTTAGTACACATATCATTTCATGACTTAATGCACCCCCAGAATGTTGTACTTAACGTGCCCTAGAGATGGCTGGACCTAGTTTTTAGAGCCACTTCAAGACTGCTATACCTATAGTGACTGGGGAGTGCTGGGGCTCAAAATTTTGTCCAGAAGCCTGTGTCAAGGGATACTGAAGGTCAGGTTGTCCAATACAAAGATTTCATAGTCATGACTCTGGTCTGAGATCTGCTCTCTCCTCAGCAGCTCCGCTGTGCCTTCCCTCGCTGCTACCCCTGTTCTCCTCCACCTGCCTGGTATTCGAGGCCGCTGCAGGTCCGCTCCTCGCTGTGCCCGTTCCAGCCGGCCAGATCGCTCCAGCCTCTTCAGTGCCCCTCACTGTGTTCTGCTCCATTGTCTGCCTCTGGCATCACTGTAAGTGTATTGCTCATTTTTTGTTTTGTCCATTGTGCATTTTCTGTTTTTAGGTGCCCTGTGCCTAGTTTTCTGTGCTGACCCTGCTTTGCCCGGCTCTCTCCCCGCCGCTCCTGCGGCCTCTCCCCCTGCTGACACCCGTTCCCACCTCCCAGCTGCTCGTCCCTCCCCTACTTAATGGCAGCCGCTGCGTGGTCGCGCAGCGGACACGCGCAGCAGGCACGAAGGCAAGCCCGCCTGCGCCCGTCCGCGACCCAACCGCGGCCAATGCCAGGAACCCTGGATCCCCGACCATCCACCGCTACAACTCGGCAGCCCTCCTCGCACTCAACACCGGAAGGAACAACCTCTGCCAGTGGGCCACGCCGAACACAATCCACTGCCGCCAGACCTTCACCTCCACCCCCGCCGCCAACACCGCAGATGACCTGAAATGCATCCTCCTCAACGTGCGCTCCATGCACAGACACGCCGTAGAGATCTGGAACCTCCTCGACACCCTCTCACCAGACATTGTCCTCTTTACAGAAACCTGGACCAACGCCCCCTCAGCCCCCGACACCACCATCACCATCCCGGACGGATACAAGATCCAGAGGAAGGACTGCCCCAACCACCCTGGAGGAATGTGAGAAGTTGGCCTGGCATATGCTGTCCACTAGTTATAGTGGGCACCTTGCACCAGTCCAAACGACCCTTTTTGATGATAGGTTTAAAGACAAACTTTATTGAAAGCTATCCTAGTGGTAGCTATGGAGAGCTAAGTCTTGAAGGAGTGTAAAGCAGCTTGGTTTACCAGATTATAACCTCTTGAATGACCAAATGAAAGGAGAACCACACAAGGTATATATATAAAATATATGTATTTATTTCTAAACACTAACTACTAATCTCTTTATGAGATTAGAGTCCAAGATACACAATATCACAGTATTAAAACGACAGTAAATAGCACAATATACACTGGGCCCCAGGGGTGGACCAAACCATATATTAAGAAAGTGGTATAAGAACCACGACTTGACTAGACACAGTGCCTAGAGCACGTAGAATCGCTGGGACCCCAAGGAGCCACCCAAGGTAGTGACACAGGAGACCCACGGGGGACGTGTGCAGTGTGAGAACACAGCTGCGAGCGCTGTAGGATTCTATGAGGAAAGTCGCGGTTGGAATTTTAAAGCAAAAGGACACTTAGAAGAGGACTTTGAGCAAACCCCTTTAGACTTAAGGGGTTCTAGGGCCAACACCCACGGGAGCACCGTAGTACTCGAGTTACCTCACCCAGGGAAGCCGGGTGCTTAGGTGTCAATGGGTGTCGGGAATCGTCGTTGATTTCAATGGCAATCTGCTGCAAAGTGCTGCTGCCGTGAAGGAGAAAAGTGTCCGGTGTGATCCAAGCCTGGATCGAAGATGTGAAGAACCTGAAAGCAGAGGGGACAGAGTCTGGGTCACTAGCCAGTGACCAGGAGCGGAGCAATCGAAATGCCCACCGATGTCGGGTGCTTCAGGTGCAAAGAGGTGAAGCTTGACTCTGCAGCCACGGGGTCCCGGAGACGTCAAGGACAACCAGGAGCCGGATTCTAGCTGACCCACAAAGGATGTCGAGTGCTGGGGTGTTGGTGCTCGGATTGAACACAACAAGCCTTGGCAACAGCAACCCATGCAGGAAGAGAAAAGATGCTTCTGTGCGGACCAGCAAGGTTCTGGGAACTCCCCAAGTGATGGAGAGTCAGGGCACATCTGGAGCAACCAGGGAAGCCCAATCAAAGTTAGAGTTGCCTTCTTGGGGACCCACAGGTCAACGGACCAGGGATCGCGAAGGGACCTCAAGCGGAATCATAAAAAGGTGGCCCACGGAACACTCATTGAGTGTAGGCCTGCAATCTTCAGTGTGATCACTTCTCGGGGTCAGGGCTACAAGTATCCCAAAGCTCAGCCTCAGGGGTTGCCGGAAAGCTGATGCTTATGCAAATGGACAGGGTGCCCAGGGGTTCGGGTTGCACGGTCACCACGAGGGATACGGGCCTCAGACTTGCTGTGAGCACAGATCGACCTCTAAGACCTCGGAAAACCCACCTCCTGTATGGCAATATTCTGCGGAGTCCGTCGGAGCTTCGGAGATGCCAACGGTCAGTTGCGTTAAAGGTGCCTGCCTTGCAGGGGAGTAACTCCTTTACTCCAAGGGAGATTCTTCAGTCATCCAGCGTAGTGTAGATCATTGAAGTACTTGGTTTCTGTGTCAGAGTTTAGTCCAGGTGTAATCTAAAGTCCTGTAATCAGGGGTTCCTACTTTATACCCAAGGAAGGGGTGGGACAAACTCTGGGGACCCACCTATGGGAGGGTCAGTCCAGTTTCACGCCAGAGCAGGGGCTGGTAGCCCCTGCAACTGGTTTGAGCTGGACTATGCACAGGGACACCAAATGTGCCCCCAGTGCAGACTTCAAAGCACTCTCAGAGTGCACCCACCCAGCCCCAATACACTAAAGTCTGTCTGGGAGGTGGTCACACCTCCCTGTGACAGGAAACCTATTGTGCAGGCCTCCCCTCCCGGAGTTTCGTCCAGCAGCAGGAGGGCAGACTCGTGTCTGTGGCTGCAGCATCCATTTTGTGATGCCAGGGTTCTGTTAAGCTGGTACCGGGTGTACCATGTTTCTCCCTCTAGTAGGGTGGAATCATACCTCCCACCCCAGTTACTGCGGTGGAGGTATGATTCCAAGGTGTTTGACACCAAACACGACATGTTTCCATGCAGCCATTCTCAAGTTAGCATTTACC
This sequence comes from Calotriton arnoldi, assembly GCA_963921515.1. Lineage (NCBI taxonomy): Eukaryota > Metazoa > Chordata > Amphibia > Caudata > Salamandridae > Calotriton > Calotriton arnoldi. Next base: position 930,581 of record CAWUFW010004710.1, read on the forward strand.
GCGAGGTTATAATGCACTTAAGAGTATATGGTTGGCTGCATCACAAACAACAACGGAATTAAGATTCCGAAAGCTGCAGAGGGGCTCTGCTCATGCATGAGCACCCTCTCACATGAAACCCAGCACCCTGCCTTCAGGATTGTTAAGGCCTGCCATAGGGGTGACTGATAGCTTTACATGTGCAGTGATATAGAGAGATATAGAGAACCTATATCTCAGTAAGGGGTGGATACACCACCTTACACAGACTGCTGTAGCAGACCTGTTGTGTCATTTTAAAAGGCTTCCCAGGGGTGGCACAATACATGCTGCAGCCCCTGGTAGGCCTCTGGGGTACCTATGCCCTGGGTACATAGTATACCATATACTAGGGACTCACAAGGGTACCCCAGAATCCAATCTGGAGTGTACCTAAAGTACATACAGTCAATTTAGAGTAGAAAGCAGATAGACTGGGGTCCTGATTAGCAGGGCCTCAGTCTGGCTAAGTCGAAAAACAGTGAAACATCAGCAAAAAGTGGGGGTAACTATAAGAAGCAGATCCTACTCTCCTACACAACCCCCCCCCAAACGTTAGGACATTAAACTAACTTTGACCAGTTGAGTCTTCATGTTCTAAGTGGAAATATCTGGAGAGTCCATCTGCATTGGCATGGTTACTCCCAGGTCTATGTTCCACTGTATAGTCCATCCCCTTTAGGGAAATGGACAACCTCAAACGTTTGGGGTTTTCACCCTTCATCTGTTTTAGCCATAAGAGGGGCTTGTGGTCTGTCTGAACAATGAAGTGAGTGCCAAACAAGTATGGCCTCAGCTTCTTCAAGGCCCAAACCACAGCAAAGGCCTCCCTCTCAATGGCTGACCAACGTTTCTCTCTGGGGGTCAACCTTCTGCTAATAAAAGCTACTGGCTGATCCTGACCTTCATCATTCAATTGTGATAACACAACCCCTACCCCCAACTCAGATGCATCTGTTTGGACAATGAATTGCTTGGAGTAATCAGGACTTTGCAGAATGGGAGCAGTGCACATGGCCTGCTTCAGGTCATCAAATGCCTTTTGACAGCTAACTGTCCACTGAACTTTCTTTGGCATTCTTTTAGAAGTTAAGTCATTCAAAGGGGTCACTATGGATCCATACCCTTTGACAAATCTTCTATAGTGCCCAGTCAGGCCCAAGAAATCTCTGACCTGAGTCTGGGTGGTTGGAGCAACCCAGTCCATGATGGTCTGGATTTTGCTCTGCAATGGTTGAACCTGGCCTCCACCCACAAGGTGGCCCAGGTACACAACCTGACTCTGCCCTATCTGGCACTTGGTGGCATTGATAGTTAGGCCTGCTTTCTGCAGGGCCTCCAAAACATTTCGCAGGTGGACCAGGTGATCCTCCCAGGTGGAGCTAAAGACAGCAATATCATCTAGATATGCTGCACTATAGGCTTCCAGGCCTGTAAGGACTTTGTTCACCAACCTTTGAAAAGTGGCAGGTGCATTTTTCAAACCAAAGGGCATCACCACAAATTGGTAGTGCCCACTAGGGGTAGAAAATGCTGTTTTGGCTTTTGCATCCTCAGCTAGTCTGATTTGCCAGTAGCCAGCTGTCCGGTCAAATGTGCTGAGAAACTTGGCTGAGGCCAAAGTGTCTATGAGCTCATCTGCCCTTGGTATGGGATGGGCATCAGTCCTAGTTACTGCATTGAGACCTCTGTAGTCTACACAAAACCTCATCTCTCTCTTACCACCCTGGGTGTGAGGTTTAGGCACTAAGACTACTGGACTAGCCCAAGGGCTATCTGAGGGTTCAATCACACCCAAACCCAACATCTTCTGGACTTCAGTCCTGATGCAGTCCCTGACATGGTCAGGTTGCCTGTAAATCTTATTTTTAACAGGCAGACTGTCCCCAGTGTCCACTTCATGAGTGCACTCAGGTAGTCTGACTTGGAGTCAGAGAGAGCATATGTCTGAACTGATTGAGAACTTTTCTGCAATCAGTTTGCTGCTGGTCAGTGAGGCTGCCTGCCAAGGCTACACCATCTACTGATCCATCATCAGGGTTCTGAGAGAGCAGGTCAGGGAGTGGATCACTCTCTTCCTCCTGTCCCTCATCAGTAGCCATGAGCAAGCCAATGTCTGCCCTGTCAACATATGGTTTCAGTCTGTTGACATGGAGCACCCTGTGGGGGCTCCTGGGAGTTCCAAGGTCCACCAGATAGGTAACCTCTCCCTTCTGTTCAACAATTGTATGGGGGCCACTCCACTTGTCTTGGAGGGCTGCTGGGGCCACAGGCTCCAACACCCATACTTTCTGTCCTGGCTGATAAACAGTCAACACAGCCTTTTGGTCATGCCAGGCTTTTTGTAATTCCTGGCTAGCCTCAAGGTTTTTAGTTGCCTTCTTCATGTACTCAGCCATCCGGGAGCGGAGACCAAGTACATAGTCCACAATATCCTGTTTAGGGGTTTGAGAGGTAACTCCCATCCCTCCTTCACTAGACACAATGGACCCCTAACTGGATGTCCAAACAGAAGCTCAAATGGGCTGTAACCAACCCCCTTCTGTGAAACCTCTCTGTAGGCAAAGAGAAGGCAGGGCAAAAGTATGTCCCATCTGCGCCTAAGCTTTTCTGGGAGACCTTTAATCATGCTCCTTCAAGGTTTCGTTGAACCTTTCAACTAAACCATTGCATTGTGGGTGATAGGGGGTGGTAAATTTATAATTTACTCCACACTCCTTCCACATAGCAGTCAAGTAACTAGACATGAAGTTTGCACCTCTGTATGATACTACCTCCTTAGGAAAACCCACCCTGGAAAAGATTCCCAGGAGGGCCCTTGCCACCACAGGAGCTGTGGTGGTCCTGAGGGGAATTGCCTCTGGGTACCTAGTGGCATGGTCCACCACCACCAGGATAAATCTGTGCCCAGATGCTGTTTGAGGATCTAGGGGACCAACAATGTCAATCCCTACCCTCTCAAAGGGAACCCCCACCACAGGTAGTGGTATCAGGGGGCCTTTGTAGTGCTACCTGCCTTACCACTGGCTTGACAGGTAACACAGGAGCGACAAAACTCCTTGGTGTCTTCAGACATATGAGGCCAATGAAAGTGAGGGACAATTCTGTCCCAAGTCTTGTTTTGGCCTAGGTGTCCTGCCAATGGGATATCATGTGCTAGGGTCAATAGGAAGCTCCTAAACTTCAGAGGTATAACCAACCTCCTGGTAGCTCCAGGCTTGGGGTCTCTACACTCTGAGTAAAGGAGTCCATCATCCCAATAGATCCTATGGGTACCACTAGCACTCCCAGCAGCCTCAGCAGCAGCTTGCTGTCTGAGGGGTTCAAGAGAGGGGCAGCTCAGCTGCTCCTGGCTCAGATCTGCCCTCGAAGGGCCCCCTGTCCCCAGAACTCAACCTGATCAGGCTCAAGCTCCTCTGGGACAGTTCCTTCTTCAGGACTGAGATCATCTCCCTCAAGAGACTGATCTGCATTCTGAGGCAGGGGGAAGACACTACCTTAACCCTACTGCTCCTCCTCTTGTGAGGCACCTGGTCCATTCTTCCAGAATCCAGGGCCTGTTCAGTTTTAGACATTTTTGCCTGTGACCTGGTCATAGCAAACACATCTGCAGGGATGCCCAACATTTCTGCATGGGTGCTGAGCTCAACTTCAGCCCAAGCTGAGCTTTCCAAATCATTTCCAAGCAAGCATTCAACAGGGAGGTCTGCACTTACCACAACCTTCTTAGGGCCAGTTACCCCTCCCCAGGAGAAATTAACAACTGCCAGGGAATGGTCTGTCCTGACATTGCTAGCTTTGGTCACTTGGTACATTTCACCAAGTATGATCTGCTCAGGGGCTACAAGATCTTTTGTCACCATTGTGACACTTGCTCCTGTGTCCCTGAATGCCAAAGCCTCTCTTCCATTAATTAAGGGCTGCTGTCTGTATTTGCCCAGATTACTGGGACTCACATAGGAGGACATATCCATGCCTCCATCACAGATCAGTACAGCCTGAGTTGGAACTCTGACTAGGCCAGAGTCCATCTCAGATCCCAGGGTCAACCCTACTACCCCCTTATTTGGAACACCACCACTTGGAGCTGAACTAGGGGGAACAGTTGCCTTAGGGGCAATGGTGGCTGGAGTTGAGTCTTTGGTCTTGGTACAATCACTAGTCCAATGGGTTTTCTGCTTACAGATTTTACACCATGGTTTCTTTTGGCCTTTTCCTTTGTTAGATTGGGACTCTCCACCAGATGCAGATTTTTGGGGCCCTTGAGAAGACTTCTAGTCCTTACCCTTATCCCCACCCTTATCAGAGTTCTTAGAATCTTGCTTCTTGGAGTCACCACCTTGGTTCTGAACCTTCTGCCTCACCCTGGTTCTGACCCACTTGTCTGCCTTCTGACCCAATTCTTGGGGAGAGGTCAGATCAGAGTCCACCAGGTACTGATGTAACAGTTGATTTTGACAGTTGTTAAGGATCTGCTCTCTCATGATCAAATTATACAATCCTTTGAAATCACACACCTTACTGCCAAGTAACCAGCCTTCCAGAGCCTTAGTAGCACAATCAACAAAGTCAACCCAGTCCTGAGTCTGTGCCTTTTGGGTATCTCTGAACTTTAACCTGTATTGTTCAGTGGTTAGGCCAAACCCTTCAATCAGAGCACTCTTTAGGACTTTGTAGTTGTCAGCATCCTCTTCTCTTACAGTGAGGAGCTTGTCTCTACCTTTGTCTGCAAAGGAGAGCCACAAGATTGCTGCCCACTGCTCCTGGGGGACCCTCTGTACTTTACAGGCCCTCTCCAGTGCAGTTATCCATTTGTGGATGTCATCCCCACTCTGGTAGGGAGGGACACTCTTGTTCAGGTTCCTATGGTCATGAGGATGATCTCTACCTCTAGGGACACTGCTGCTGCCACCATGGGACCCTAGTCCCAATTTCTGTGAAGCTCTCTGAAGCTCCAGGGTTTCCCTGTCTAAGGCCAATTGCTCTCTCTTGATTCTGAGCTTAATCTCTCAAACTCAAGCAGTTGGCATTTCTTCTCATATGAGGATGCCCTTTTATGAGAAGCAGAGAACCCTATAGACATACTAGAATGATTAGATTCCTGAGAAGGAGATCTGGATCTTCTTGGTAGACTATTAACCCTTCCAGGTGGGGTAAAGAGAACCCCACTGGGGTCTCCTTCCTCACCTTCAGGAAGAATTGGATTTTCCAGGTTGGAATCATTTTGATCCCCCTGGCCAGCATCAGAGTCTGGGTCATAATAGTTTTCACTACCTGGCCTTTCCTCTTCAGCTGCCCCACCCCTTTGCCAACCTCATCAGACCCTGGGGTCTTTCTGAGGTCATCTTCAAGCAACATCTTTATGAGATGTTGGGTGGTTGGGCTTTTCCCTGTCTTCAATTTCCTTGAGGCACAAATAGTCCTCAATTCTTGGTATGAGGCATGGTCATACTTAGTTGGGAGAGACCCACTGGTGTCTGCCCTTGAAGACATGACTAGTGTGGTGTGGTGTGGTGTGGTGTATGCACCTACCTACTCTAGTGGGGCCTACTAAACTCTCTTGAGTTGTAGAAAGGGTGTGCTAAGCCCTTGACACACAACTCTAAGTTCAGTAGAACTTACTGAATTCTAAACTTGATTTATATGTACCTATGTACCTATAGTGGTTTTCAGTTAGTCACTCAAAGAGATTATCTGGTAAAGCAATAGCAAGCTTGAATCCAACCGCTGCACACCAATGTGAGAAGTTGGCCTGGCATATGCTGTCCTTGCACCAGTCCAAACGACCCTTATTGATGATAGGTTTAAAGACAACCTTTATTGAAAGCTATCCTAGTGGTAGCTATGGAGAGCAGCCTTCAGGCTAAGTCTTGAAGGAGTGTAAAGCAGCTTGGTTTACGAGATTATAACCTCTTGAATGACCAAATGAAAGGAGAACCACACAAGGTATATATATAAAATATATGTATTTATTTCTAAACACTAACTACTAATCTCTTTATGAGATTAGAGTCCAAGATACACAATATCACAGTATTAAAACGACAGTAAATAGCACAATATACACTGTGCCCCAGGGGGGACCAAACCATATATTAAGAAAGTGGTATAAGAACCACGTCTTGACTAGACACAGTGCCTAGAGCACGTAGAATCACTGGGACCCCAAGGAACCACCCAAGGTAGTGACACAGGAGACCCACGGGGGACGTGTGCAGTGTGAGAACATAGCCGCGAGCGCCGTAGGATTCTATGAGGAAAGTCGCGGTTGGAATTTTAAAGCAAAAGGACACTTAGAAGAGGACTTTGAGCAAACCCCTTTAGACTTAAGGGGTTCTAGGGCCAACACCCACGGAAGCACCATAGTACTCGAGTTACCTCACCCAGGGAAGCCGGGTGCATAGGTGTCAAAGGGTGTCGGGAATCGTCGTTGATCTCAATGGCGATCTGCTGCAAAGTGCTGCTGCCGTGAAGGAGAAAAGTGTCCGGTGTGATCCAAGCCTGGATCAAAGATGTGAAGAACCTGCAAGTAGAGGGGACAGAGTCTGGGTCACTAGCCAGTGACCAGGAGCGGAGCAATCGAATGCCCACCGATGTCGGGTGCTTCAGGTGCGAAGAGGTGAAGCTTGACTCTGCAGCCACGGGGTCCCGGAGACGTCAAGGATGACCAAGAGCCGGATTCGAGCTGTTCCACAAAGGATGTCGAGTGCTGGGGTGTCGGTGCTCGTATTGAACCAACAAGCCTTGGCAACAGCAACCCATGCAGGAAGAGAAAAGATGCTTCTGTGCGAACCAGCAAGGTCCTGGGGACTCCCCAAGTAATGGAGAGTCAGGACACGTCTGGAGCAACCAGGGAAGCCCAATCAAAGTTAGAGTTGCCTTCTTGGGGACCCACAGGTCAACGGACCAGGGATCACGAAGGGACCTTGAGAGGAATCACAAAATGGCGGCCCACGGAACACTCGTTGAGTGTAGGCCTGCAATCTTCGGTGCGATCACTGCTCGGGGTCAGGGCTACAAGTAACCCAAAGCTCAACCTTAGGGGTCGCTGGAAAGCTGATGCTTCTGCAAATGGACAGGGTCCCAGGGGTTCAGGTTGCACGGTCACCACAAGGGATATGGGCATCAGACTTGCTGTGGGCACAGATCAACCTCTAAGACCTCGGAAAACCCACCTCCTGTATGGCAATATTCTGCGGAGTCCGTCAGAGCTTCGGAGATGCCAACCGGTCAGTTGCGTTAAAGGTGCCTGCTTTGCAGGGGAGTAACTCCTTTACTCCAAGGGAGATTCTTCAGTCATCCAGCGTAGTGTAGATCGTCGAAGTACTTGGTTTCTGTGTCAGAGTTTAGTCCAGGTGTAATCTAAAGTCCTGTAGTCAGGGGTTCCTACTTTATACCCAAGGAAGGGGTGGGACAAACTCTGGTGACCCACCTATGGGAGGGTCAGGAAAGAGGGGTGGCTACACCCATTTCCTTTGTCCAGTTTTGCGCCAGAGCAGGGGCTGGTAGCCCCTGCAACCGGTTTGAGCTGGACTATGCACAGGGACACCAAATGTGCTCTCAGTGCAGACTTCAAAGCACTCTCAGAGTGCACCCACCCAGCCCCAATACACTAAAGCCTGTCTGGGAGGTGGTCACACCTCCCTGTGACAGGAAACCTATTGTCCAGGCCTCCCCTGTCGGAGTTTCATCCAGCAGCAGGAGGGCAGACTCGTGTCTGTGGCTGCAGCATCCATTTTGTGATGCCAGGGTTCTGTTAAGCTGGTACCGGGTGTACCAGTGGTGCCATGTTTCTCCCTCTAGTAGGGTGGAATCATTCCTCCCACCCCAGTTACTGCGGTGGAGGTATGATTCCAAGGTGTTTGACACCAAACACGACATGTTTCCATGCAGCCATTCTTAAGTTAGCATTTACCGCGAGGTTATAATGCAATTAAGAGTATATGGTTGGCTGCATCACAAACAACCCTGGAATGAAATTCAGAAAGCTGCAGAGGGGCTCTGCTCATGCATGAGCACCCTCTCACATGAAACCCAGCACCCTGCCTTCAGGATTGTTAAGGCCTGCCATAGGGGTGACTGATAGGTTTACATGTGCAGTGATATGGAGAGATATAGGGAACCTATATCTCAGTAAGGGGTGGATACACCACCTTACACAGGCTGCTGTAGCAGACTTGTTGTGTCATTTTAAAAGGCTTCCCAGGGGTGGCACAATACATGCTGCAGCCCCTGGTAGGCCTCTGGGGTACCTATGCCCTGGGTACATAGTATACCATATACTAGGGACTCACAAGGGTACCCCAGAATCCAATCTGGAGTGTACCTAAAGTACATACAGTCAATTTAGAGTAGAAAGCAGATAGACTGGAGTCCTGATTAGCAGAGCCTCAGTCTGGCTAAGTCGAAAAACAGTGAAACATCAGCAAAAAGTGGGGATAACTATAAGAAGCAGATCCTACTCTCCTTCAAGGAGGACTCACCATCGCCCGCAAACACATCCTCTGCCTCTCCACCTCGAGCGACGCCTTCTCCACTGCCGAACACCTGCCCTTTCAGGTCCAGACCAGCCCCAACTACACACTCCGTGGCACCCTCGCCTACAGACCCTCGGACCCCGCTCCCCTTTTGCCTCCACCATCACCGACCTCATCGCACCCCACGCCATCGCCTCCATGGACTACATACTCATCGGAGACCTGAACTTCCACCTCGACAACCCCAGCGACCACAACTCCACCACCCTCCTTGACAACCTCGCCAACATCGGACTGAAACAACTCATCACCACGCCCATCCACAAGGCAGGACACACCCTCAACCCCATCTTCGCTGGGGGAAACAGAACCCATTTCAGCCACACCACGCAACCCCCATGGACCGACCACCACTGTGTACACTTCCTGGTCGACAAACCCAAGCCGCCCGAACCTGCTCCGTGCCCTCCGTGAAGAAAATCGAGCAGAATCACAGAGGAGCAGCTCCACTCTACCCTCAACCACTACACCCCCACTGCCACAACCAACGCCAACCTCGCAGCCAGGGAATTTCACACTTGGATCTTCAGCTGCGCAGACAAGCTCACCCTGCTGCGCAACTCCGACAGACAGCGCCACAGGAAAGCCACCTGGTTCACCACCGACCTCCAAGAAGCCAGACGCACCTGCAGACGCCTGGAGAAGAACTGGAGAAACAACAAGACGCCCGAGAACCACACCACCCACAAAAACACCATGACGGAATACCATCAACACATCAGAACCACCAAAAGAACCTTCATCCACACCAAAATCCTCGCCAACGCCAGCAACTCCAAGGAGCTCTTCAGTGTCATCCAGGAATTCACCAAGCCCCACAGCGAAGTCACGGACATCACCCCTCCCAGGACCTCTGCGACAAACTCGGATCATACTTCCATATGAAAATCAAGAACCTCTACGACAATTTCAACAACAAAACGCCTGACTCCGTAACCACCGTGCTCTCCGGCAGCACCAGCCAGCCCACCATCACCTCTTGGACACCGGTCACGACCAAAGAGACCGCCTCAACCATGAAAGGCATCCACTCGGGGGCCCCCACGGACCCCTGCCCACCGCACATCTACCACAGAGCCGCCACCGCCATCGCACCAGAATTACGACTCACCATCAATGCCACCTTCATGACCGGCACCTTCCCCGACAACTGGAAACGCGCAGAAGTCAGACCCCTGCTCAATAAACCCTCAGCATATCCCACAGACCTCAAGAACTACCGGCTCATCTCTCTCCTCCCTTTCATTGCAAAAGTCACGGAGAAGACTGCCAACGCACAACTAACAAAGTTCAACGAAGACAACTCCATCCTCGACCCCTCCCAATCCGGATTCCGCAGCAACCACAGCACCGAGACTGCCCTACTCGCCGCCACAGACGACATCCGCACCCTCCTCAACCAAGGCCACACCGCAGCCCTGATCCTACTCGACCTGTCAGCAGCATTTGACACCGTCTCCCACCGCACACTCACCGCCAGACTACACGATGCTGGCATACAAGGAACCGCCCTCGACTGGATCCGATCGTTCCTCACCGGCAGAAGCCAAAGAATCAGACTGCCACCCTTCCACTCCGAACCCACGGAAATCAACTGCGGAGTTCCCCAGGGATCATCACTCAGCCCAAACCTCTTCAACATCTACATGGCCCCCCTCGCCGCCATTGTCAGACAGCACGGCCTCAGCATAGTGTCCTACGCCGACGACACACAGCTCATCCTCTCCCTCACCAAGGACCCCACCACCACCAGACTCAACTTACAAGAAGGAATGCAGAACGTTGCATGCTGGATGAGCAACAACTGCCTGAAACTCAGCTCGGAGAAAACAGAAGTCCTCGTCCTCGTCCATGCACTAATAACCAGCAGACTGGACTACGGAACCGCCCTCTACGCCGGTATCAACAAGGCTCTACTCCGCAAGCTCCAGACGATACAAAACACCGCAGCCAGACTTGTCCTCGGCATCCCTCGACACGAGCACATCATCCAACACCTATGGAACTTCCACTGGCTCCCTGTCGAGAAGAGGGTCACTTTCAAGATACTCACCCATGCCTACAAATGCCTCCACAACACCGGATCCAAATACCTGAACGAGAGAATCACCTTTCACGTACCCAAAAGGAACCTCCGATCCCCCAACCTCGCCCTCGCCGAAACCCCTCGCATCTGCAGATCCAGAAAAGGGGAAGAGCCTTCTCCTACATCGTGGCCAAGACCTGGAACGAGCTCCCGATCAACATCAGACGAGCCCCTCGCTGCACACTTTCAGAAAGGCCCTCAAGACCTGGCTTTTCGACTAAACGCAACTGCTGCCCCCCGCCCCCTAGTGCCTTGAGACCCTCACGGGTGAGTAGTGCGCTTACAATTCCCTGATTGATTGATGACTCCATTTCATGCCTCTTTCATTCACAACCAGGCACTCCCTGTCCCTTAATCACATTCCTTCAGGTTCTTTTATTCCTGCTTTCTTTCCTTGTCACTCTTTTTTCGTTTTTCTATTCCTTCTTCTTTCCCCTTTTTATGTCTTTCTTTCATTCCGGATCAAAGTCTGATGAGGACAATTTACTGCCAGTCCCCAAAAATTGAGTGCCAGTGGGCCCCACCTGCAACCACCAGCTCCAATTAAGCACTGGAATGATGCTCCAATGTCAAAAAATGCAGACGGTTTACTAGAATTAAGACATTGAGCCTTTGCCAGCTGATTTCTTCAGTGGTAACCCATACATATATTTGCAAGTGTTCCTCGAAAGGTTATCTTAAAAAACAATTATTCACATACTCCTATATTCATAAATATGATTCTCTTCAGAGAATTTCTCAACCACAATTGTTGATGTCCCTGCAAAAGACACAAAAACATTTGTAAATCCCTTGACACTATCAAGTGCTACTGAGCAATTTCTACAGAAAAACAGCAAAAGGAATCTACAGCTTCCATACCTGAAGGAAAGCCACAATTAACAATGTTTCCGGTCCTGGACTTTTACTTTACAATGTAATATGTGTTCTGCTGGTTTTTACCAACCGCAGCAGGAATGAGTTGCACAACAGCAAAGGAGACAATGTACAGTAGAGAGCCAGTGGTGTCTCATGGGAATTTTATGGGCATGCACAATAGATGTGAGGAAGGAGACTAACTCCTAGATAAAGTAATAACAACCGCATGTAGTATCTAGAAATGGTTCATAAAGCCAGAAGTGTCTAAGTGGGTGTTGGAACCGGAGTTACCGAATCCGTTACGGTAGCATGGCGTAAAGCGGGGAAAGGCACGCGAAGGCAATGTGTAAGGCAGTTGTGCAGCACACTCTTACTCTGACTCAGATATGCGGAGCAATAACCGGACACCACACCAGGCTTGTGTAATTAAAAATCAAGTTCCTTTATCAGTCAAGATTACGTTAGATTATGCAAATTAAACATTACAGTTCCTTAACTGGTGCACATTCTTTTAAACAGACCCTCAACAGTTCTGGCCACTAAAAGGCCGCAGAAATCATCCTTTAAAAACACAGCACCAATAATGATTCAGGTGCACTAACAAATTAGGGCCTAGAACATGCACAACACTTTTTGGGCATTAACATCCCTGGCCCCTGGGCACATACATCAGGCCTCGGTATTCAATACAACCTGGGGTACACTAGGCGGGAGGGAATCCTATAGGGAACCCCTCAACATGTCCAGCAGCTGGGGCTTCCCTATGAGGGGGGACTCCTATATCTCCCAGGGGAGGTGAGGGTTAAATTAGGCTAGGGCCCTTTCCCACCAGGTGCCTCGCCTGGGGCAAAACGTCATTTAAGGCCCCTCCTCCTTATTCCCTTGTGAATCGTGGCCCCCGGCCCCCAGGGGCTTAACCTAGAGCCCTAGGGGCCTCCTGGGCTCACCTGCGGTGCTGTTGCTGGTTGCGGTGCCTCTCGGCGGACTCTCCTCCGGGCCAGCCCTCTGTTGGACGGGGCGGGGCCCGGAGCGAGTCTCACGGCCCTCCGGCCGGCGCTGCCAACTCCCTCGAGGCTTTGGAGCCTCTCGTGGCGTTATCCTCCCGTTGGGGGCCGGTATGCCACTCCTCCGGCCCCCGTGGAGTCAGGAGAGAGAGTAGGGACCCGGAGCGGGAGCCGGCAGTCCTCTCAGACGGCTCCGGCTTCCCACGAGTACACAAGGAGTTCTTCCTCACCTCCGGAGAGACTGGAGGGGGCGGGCTCTCGACGGCGCCCAATCCTAGCGCGGCGGCGATTCTTCCTGGGGCTCCCGTTGGCAGTGGAGCCCCTCGGACGTCTTCTCGATTGGCTCCGGCTGGGCCAATCGCGTCGCGGCCTTCTCCTCTTCCGGGGGCTCCTGTTGGCAGTGGAGCCCCTCTGACGTCGTCCCGATTGGCTCCGGCTGGGCCAATCGCGTCGCGGCCTTCGTCGGTTGCTGGGCGACGCCTCCCGCCTCCTTCTTCTTTGGCTGCGGGCTCCGGCGGGGCCAATCCCGTCGCGGCCTTTTCGGGGCGCGACCTATGACGCGGTCAGCGTCCCCGGCCCCACGGCAACGGCGTCCACGGGCCCGGAGGCCGCAGTAGGCCTCAGCTTGGTTCTGCTCTCTCATGATCAAATTATACAATCCTTTGAAATCACACACCTTACTGCCAAGTAACCAGCCTTCCAGAGCCTTAGTAGCACAATCAACAAAGTCAACCCAGTCCTGAGTCTGTGCCTTTTGGGTATCTCTGAACTTTAACCTGTATTGTTCAGTGGTTAGGCCAAACCCTTCAATCAGAGCACTCTTTAGGACTTTGTAGTTGTCAGCATCCTCTTCTCTTACAGTGAGGAGCTTGTCTCTACCTTTGTCTGCAAAGGAGAGCCACAAGATTGCTGCCCACTGCTCCTGGGGGACCCTCTGTACTTTACAGGCCCTCTCCAGTGCAGTTATCCATTTGTGGATGTCATCCCCACTCTGGTAGGGAGGGACACTCTTGTTCAGGTTCCTATGGTCATGAGGATGATCTCTACCTCTAGGGACACTGCTGCTGCCACCATGGGACCCTAGTCCCAATTTCTGTGAAGCTCTCTGAAGCTCCAGGGTTTCCCTGTCTAAGGCCAATTGCTCTCTCTTGATTCTGAGCTTAATCTCTCAAACTCAAGCAGTTGGCATTTCTTCTCATATGAGGATGCCCTTTTATGAGAAGCAGAGAACCCTATAGACATACTAGAATGATTAGATTCCTGAGAAGGAGATCTGGATCTTCTTGGTAGACTATTAACCCTTCCAGGTGGGGTAAAGAGAACCCCACTGGGGTCTCCTTCCTCACCTTCAGGAAGAATTGGATTTTCCAGGTTGGAATCATTTTGATCCCCCTGGCCAGCATCAGAGTCTGGGTCATAATAGTTTTCACTACCTGGCCTTTCCTCTTCAGCTGCCCCACCCCTTTGCCAACCTCATCAGACCCTGGGGTCTTTCTGAGGTCATCTTCAAGCAACATCTTTATGAGATGTTGGGTGGTTGGGCTTTTCCCTGTCTTCAATTTCCTTGAGGCACAAATAGTCCTCAATTCTTGGTATGAGGCATGGTCATACTTAGTTGGGAGAGACCCACTGGTGTCTGCCCTTGAAGACATGACTAGTGTGGTGTGGTGTGGTGTGGTGTATGCACCTACCTACTCTAGTGGGGCCTACTAAACTCTCTTGAGTTGTAGAAAGGGTGTGCTAAGCCCTTGACACACAACTCTAAGTTCAGTAGAACTTACTGAATTCTAAACTTGATTTATATGTACCTATGTACCTATAGTGGTTTTCAGTTAGTCACTCAAAGAGATTATCTGGTAAAGCAATAGCAAGCTTGAATCCAACCGCTGCACACCAATGTGAGAAGTTGGCCTGGCATATGCTGTCCTTGCACCAGTCCAAACGACCCTTATTGATGATAGGTTTAAAGACAACCTTTATTGAAAGCTATCCTAGTGGTAGCTATGGAGAGCAGCCTTCAGGCTAAGTCTTGAAGGAGTGTAAAGCAGCTTGGTTTACGAGATTATAACCTCTTGAATGACCAAATGAAAGGAGAACCACACAAGGTATATATATAAAATATATGTATTTATTTCTAAACACTAACTACTAATCTCTTTATGAGATTAGAGTCCAAGATACACAATATCACAGTATTAAAACGACAGTAAATAGCACAATATACACTGTGCCCCAGGGGGGACCAAACCATATATTAAGAAAGTGGTATAAGAACCACGTCTTGACTAGACACAGTGCCTAGAGCACGTAGAATCACTGGGACCCCAAGGAACCACCCAAGGTAGTGACACAGGAGACCCACGGGGGACGTGTGCAGTGTGAGAACATAGCCGCGAGCGCCGTAGGATTCTATGAGGAAAGTCGCGGTTGGAATTTTAAAGCAAAAGGACACTTAGAAGAGGACTTTGAGCAAACCCCTTTAGACTTAAGGGGTTCTAGGGCCAACACCCACGGAAGCACCATAGTACTCGGAGTTACCTCACCCAGGGAAGCCGGGTGCATAGGTGTCAAAGGGTGTCGGGAATCGTCGTTGATCTCAATGGCGATCTGCTGCAAAGTGCTGCTGCTGTGAAGGAGAAAAGTGTCCGGTGTGATCCAAGCCTGGATCAAAGATGTGAAGAACCTGCAAGTAGAGGGGACAGAGTCTGGGTCACTAGCCAGTGACCAGGAGCGGAGCAATCGAATGCCCACCGATGTCGGGTGCTTCAGGTGCGAAGAGGTGAAGCTTGACTCTGCAGCCACGGGGTCCCGGAGACGTCAAGGATGACCAAGAGCCGGATTCGAGCTGTTCCACAAAGGATGTCGAGTGCTGGGGTGTCGGTGCTCGTATTGAACCAACAAGCCTTGGCAACAGCAACCCATGCAGGAAGAGAAAAGATGCTTCTGTGCGAACCAGCAAGGTCCTGGGGACTCCCCAAGTAATGGAGAGTCAGGACACATCTGGAGCAACCAGGGAAGCCCAATCAAAGTTAGAGTTGCCTTCTTGGGGACCCACAGGTCAACGGACCAGGGATCACGAAGGGACCTTGAGAGGAATCACAAAATGGCGGCCCACGGAACACTCGTTGAGTGTAGGCCTGCAATCTTCGGTGCGATCACTGCTCGGGGTCAGGGCTACAAGTAACCCAAAGCTCAACCTTAGGGGTCGCTGGAAAGCTGATGCTTCTGCAAATGGACAGGGTCCCAGGGGTTCAGGTTGCACGGTCACCACAAGGGATATGGGCATCAGACTTGCTGTGGGCACAGATCAACCTCTAAGACCTCGGAAAACCCACCTCCTGTATGGCAATATTCTGCGGAGTCCGTCAGAGCTTCGGAGATGCCAACCGGTCAGTTGCGTTAAAGGTGCCTGCTTTGCAGGGGAGTAACTCCTTTACTCCAAGGGAGATTCTTCAGTCATCCAGCGTAGTGTAGATCGTCGAAGTACTTGGTTTCTGTGTCAGAGTTTAGTCCAGGTGTAATCTAAAGTCCTGTAGTCAGGGGTTCCTACTTTATACCCAAGGAAGGGGTGGGACAAACTCTGGTGACCCACCTATGGGAGGGTCAGGAAAGAGGGGTGGCTACACCCATTTCCTTTGTCCAGTTTTGCGCCAGAGCAGGGGCTGGTAGCCCCTGCAACCGGTTTGAGCTGGACTATGCACAGGGACACCAAATGTGCTCTCAGTGCAGACTTCAAAGCACTCTCAGAGTGCACCCACCCAGCCCCAATACACTAAAGCCTGTCTGGGAGGTGGTCACACCTCCCTGTGACAGGAAACCTATTGTCCAGGCCTCCCCTGTCGGAGTTTCATCCAGCAGCAGGAGGGCAGACTCGTGTCTGTGGCTGCAGCATCCATTTTGTGATGCCAGGGTTCTGTTAAGCTGGTACCGGGTGTACCAGTGGTGCCATGTTTCTCCCTCTAGTAGGGTGGAATCATTCCTCCCACCCCAGTTACTGCGGTGGAGGTATGATTCCAAGGTGTTTGACACCAAACACGACATGTTTCCATGCAGCCATTCTTAAGTTAGCATTTACCGCGAGGTTATAATGCAATTAAGAGTATATGGTTGGCTGCATCACAAACAACCCTGGAATGAAATTCAGAAAGCTGCAGAGGGGCTCTGCTCATGCATGAGCACCCTCTCACATGAAACCCAGCACCCTGCCTTCAGGATTGTTAAGGCCTGCCATAGGGGTGACTGATAGGTTTACATGTGCAGTGATATGGAGAGATATAGGGAACCTATATCTCAGTAAGGGGTGGATACACCACCTTACACAGGCTGCTGTAGCAGACCTGTTGTGTCATTTTAAAAGGCTTCCCAGGGGTGGCACAATACATGCTGCAGCCCCTGGTAGGCCTCTGGGGTACCTATGCCCTGGGTACATAGTATACCATATACTAGGGACTCACAAGGGTACCCCAGAATCCAATCTGGAGTGTACCTAAAGTACATACAGTCAATTTAGAGTAGAAAGCAGATAGACTGGAGTCCTGATTAGCAGAGCCTCAGTCTGGCTAAGTCGAAAAACAGTGAAACATCAGCAAAAAGTGGGGATAACTATAAGAAGCAGATCCTACTCTCCTTCAAGGAGGACTCACCATCGCCCGCAAACACATCCTCTGCCTCTCCACCTCGAGCGACGCCTTCTCCACTGCCGAACACCTGCCCTTTCAGGTCCAGACCAGCCCCAACTACACACTCCGTGGCACCTCGCCTACAGACCCTCGGACCCCGCTCCCCTTTTGCCTCCACCATCACCGACCTCATCGCACCCCACGCCATCGCCTCCATGGACTACATACTCATCGGAGACCTGAACTTCCACCTCGACAACCCCAGCGACCACAACTCCACCACCCTCCTTGACAACCTCGCCAACATCGGACTGAAACAACTCATCACCACGCCCATCCACAAGGCAGGACACACCCTCAACCCCATCTTCGCTGGGGAAACAGAACCCATTTCAGCCACACCACGCAACCCCCATGGACCGACCACCACTGTGTACACTTCCTGGTCGACAAACCCAAGCCGCCCGAACCTGCTCCGTGCCCTCCGTGAAGAAAATCGAGCAGAATCACAGAGGAGCAGCTCCACTCTACCCTCAACCACTACACCCCCACTGCCACAACCAACGCCAACCTCGCAGCCAGGGAATTTCACACTTGGATCTTCAGCTGCGCAGACAAGCTCACCCTGCTGCGCAACTCCGACAGACAGCGCCACAGGAAAGCCACCTGGTTCACCACCGACCTCCAAGAAGCCAGACGCACCTGCAGACGCCTGGAGAAGAACTGGAGAAACAACAAGACGCCCAAGAACCACACCACCCACAAAAACACCATGACGGAATACCATCAACACATCAGAACCACCAAAAGAACCTTCATCCACACCAAAATCCTCGCCAACGCCAGCAACTCCAAGGAGCTCTTCAGTGTCATCCAGGAATTCACCAAGCCCCACAGCGAAGTCACGGACATCACCCCTCCCAGGACCTCTGCGACAAACTCGGATCATACTTCCATATGAAAATCAAGAACCTCTACGACAATTTCAACAACAAAACGCCTGACTCCGTAACCACCGTGCTCTCCGGCAGCACCAGCCAGCCCACCATCACCTCTTGGACACCGGTCACGACCAAAGAGACCGCCTCAACCATGAAAGGCATCCACTCGGGGCCCCCACGGACCCCTGCCCACCGCACATCTACCACAGAGCCGCCACCGCCATCGCACCAGAATTACGACTCACCATCAATGCCACCTTCATGACCGGCACCTTCCCCGACAACTGGAAACGCGCAGAAGTCAGACCCCTGCTCAATAAACCCTCAGCATATCCCACAGACCTCAAGAACTACCGGCTCATCTCTCTCCTCCCTTTCATTGCAAAAGTCACGGAGAAGACTGCCAACGCACAACTAACAAAGTTCAACGAAGACAACTCCATCCTCGACCCCTCCCAATCCGGATTCCGCAGCAACCACAGCACCGAGACTGCCCTACTCGCCGCCACAGACGACATCCGCACCCTCCTCAACCAAGGCCACACCGCAGCCCTGATCCTACTCGACCTGTCAGCAGCATTTGACACCGTCTCCCACCGCACACTCACCGCCAGACTACACGATGCTGGCATACAAGGAACCGCCCTCGACTGGATCCGATCGTTCCTCACCGGCAGAAGCCAAAGAATCAGACTGCCACCCTTCCACTCCGAACCCATGGAAATCAACTGCGGAGTTCCCCAGGGATCATCACTCAGCCCAAACCTCTTCAACATCTACATGGCCCCCCTCGCCGCCATTGTCAGACAGCACGGCCTCAGCATAGTGTCCTACGCCGACGACACACAGCTCATCCTCTCCCTCACCAAGGACCCCACCACCACCAGACTCAACTTACAAGAAGGAATGCAGAACGTTGCATGCTGGATGAGCAACAACTGCCTGAAACTCAGCTCGGAGAAAACAGAAGTCCTCGTCCTCGTCCATGCACTAATAACCAGCAGACTGGACTACGGAACCGCCCTCTACGCCGGTATCAACAAGGCTCTACTCCGCAAGCTCCAGACGATACAAAACACCGCAGCCAGACTTGTCCTCGGCATCCCTCGACACGAGCACATCATCCAACACCTATGGAACTTCCACTGGCTCCCTGTCGAGAAGAGGGTCACTTTCAAGATACTCACCCATGCCTACAAATGCCTCCACAACACCGGATCCAAATACCTGAACGAGAGAATCACCTTTCACGTACCCAAAAGGAACCTCCGATCCCCCAACCTCGCCCTCGCCGAAACCCCTCGCATCTGCAGATCCAGAAAAGGGGGAAGAGCCTTCTCCTACATCGTGGCCAAGACCTGGAACGAGCTCCCGATCAACATCAGACGAGCCCCCTCGCTGCACACTTTCAGAAAGGCCCTCAAGACCTGGCTTTTCGACTAAACGCAACTGCTGCCCCCCCGCCCCCTAGTGCCTTGAGACCCTCACGGGTGAGTAGTGCGCTTACAATTCCCTGATTGATTGATGACTCCATTTCATGCCTCTTTCATTCACAACCAGGCACTCCCTGTCCCTTAATCACATTCCTTCAGGTTCTTTTTATTCCTGCTTTCTTTCCTTGTCACTCTTTTTTCGTTTTTCTATTCCTTCTTCTTTCCCCTTTTTATGTCTTTCTTTCATTCCGGATCAAAGTCTGATGAGGACAATTTACTGCCAGTCCCCAAAAATTGAGTGCCAGTGGGCCCCACCTGCAACCACCAGCTCCAATTAAGCACTGGAATGATGCTCCAATGTCAAAAAATGCAGACGGTTTACTAGAATTAAGACATTGAGCCTTTGCCAGCTGATTTCTTCAGTGGTAACCCATACATATATTTGCAAGTGTTCCTCGAAAGGTTATCTTAAAAAACAATTATTCACATACTCCTATATTCATAAATATGATTCTCTTCAGAGAATTTCTCAACCACAATTGTTGATGTCCCTGCAAAAGACACAAAAACATTTGTAAATCCCTTGACACTATCAAGTGCTACTGAGCAATTTCTACAGAAAAACAGCAAAAGGAATCTACAGCTTCCATACCTGAAGGAAAGCCACAATTAACAATGTTTCCGGTCCTGGACTTTTACTTTACAATGTAATATGTGTTCTGCTGGTTTTTACCAACCGCAGCAGGAATGAGTTGCACAACAGCAAAGGAGACAATGTACAGTAGAGAGCCAGTGGTGTCTCATGGGAATTTTATGGGCATGCACAATAGATGTGAGGAAGGAGACTAACTCCTAGATAAAGTAATAACAACCGCATGTAGTATCTAGAAATGGTTCATAAAGCCAGAAGTGTCTAAGTGGGTGTTGGAACCGGAGTTACCGAATCCGTTACGGTAGCATGGCGCAAAGCGGGGAAAGGCACGCGAAGGCAATGTGTAAGGCAGTTGTGCAGCACACTCTTACTCTGACTCAGATATGCGGAGCAATAACCGGACACCACACCAGGCTTGTGTAATTAAAAATCAAGTTCCTTTATCAGTCAAGATTACGTTAGATTATGCAAATTAAACATTACAGTTCCTTAACTGGTGCACATTCTTTTAAACAGACCCTCAACAGTTCTGGCCACTAAAAGGCCGCAGAAATCATCCTTTAAAAACACAGCACCAATAATGATTCAGGTGCACTAACAAATTAGGGCCTAGAACATGCACAACACTTTTTGGGCATTAACATCCCTGGCCCCTGGGCACATACATCAGGCCTCGGTATTCAATACAACCTGGGGTACACTAGGCGGGAGGGAATCCTATAGGGAACCCCTCAACATGTCCAGCAGCTGGGGCTTCCCTATGAGGGGGACTCCTATATCTCCCAGGGGAGGTGAGGGTTAAATTAGGCTAGGGCCCTTTCCCACCAGGTGCCTCGCCTGGTGCAAAACGTCATTTAAGGCCCCTCCTCCTTATTCCCTTGTGAATCGTGGCCCCCGGCCCCCAGGGGCTTAACCTAGAGCCCTAGGGGCCTCCTGGGCTCACCTGCGGTGCTGTTGCTGGTTGCGGTGCCTCTCGGCGGACTCTCCTCCGGGCCAGCCCTCTGTTGGACGGGGCGGGGCCCGGAGCGAGTCTCACGGCCCTCCGGCCGGCGCTGCCAACTCCCCTCGAGGCTTTGGAGCCTCTCGTGGCGTTATCCTCCCGTTGGGGGGCCGGTATGCCACTCCTCCGGCCCCCGTGGAGTCAGGAGAGAGAGTAGGGACCCGGAGCGGGAGCCGGCAGTCCTCTCAGACGGCTCCGGCTTCCCACGAGTACACAAGGAGTTCTTCCTCACCTCCGGAGAGACTGGAGGGGGCGGGCTCTCGACGGCGCCCAATCCTAGCGCGGCGGCGATTCTTCCTGGGGCTCCCGTTGGCAGTGGAGCCCCTCGGACGTCTTCTCGATTGGCTCCGGCTGGGCCAATCGCGTCGCGGCCTTCTCCTCTTCCGGGGGCTCCTGTTGGCAGTGGAGCCCCTCTGACGTCGTCCCGATTGGCTCCGGCTGGGCCAATCGCGTCGCGGCCTTCGTCGGTTGCTGGGCGACGCCTCCCGCCTCCTTCTTCTTTGGCTGCGGGCTCCGGCGGGGCCAATCCCGTCGCGGCCTTTTCGGGGCGCGACCTATGACGCGGTCAGCGTCCCCGGCCCCACGGCAACGGCGTCCACGGGCCTGGAGGCCGCAGTAGGCCTCAGCTTGGTTCACGCGGCCCTCGGGGGCTGCGGCGGTGTTATTCTTGGCCGCGCTTGCAGCGGCAGGGGTCTCGGGCCCGGCGGTGATTTCTGTGGGCTTCGGTGAGGGCGCGGACGGCGCACCTCACCACAGTTATGCACGGGGAGAGGTCCTCCTCACCTCAGCTCCCCTCTTCACGCGGCGACGGCCGCGGCGGTCTTCCGGTCACAAGGTCAGTGACTGGGGGGGGGGTCAAGTTCTCCCACGTGAAGTTGCAGCGCGGGGCGCGCTGACAGCCTTAGTCACCGGGCTGTGTGGGCAGGCTTCTTGGGGGACAGTCCAGCTGTCGGTGTAGATAGAGAGGGGGGTGAAGGCCTAGCGCTTAGGACACAGCGCTTCGCCTCGTGATCCCCATTCGACGATTTACTTAAGTTCCTGTTACTCTTTGTTTAAAAGTTCTTCTTCTTATGAACAGGGGGGGTTGTGAGTTGGTGATTCTGGGAGTGCGTGATGTTCCTCCCAGCACGCTGGAGATGGTTCCCTGGGTCCCCTCACACTGGGCAAGATCAGTGGGTGGTGGGCGTTCCTCAGCTATCTTACGGCAGCAGGGCCTTGACCCTGTCAGCAGCAGTAGTGTAGGTCTCCCCCTAGGCCCTAAAGTCTTTACTCCGGCGCAGGTTCTCCCAGGTTCAGCGGTGCCTCAACCTAACTAACTAAAAGGTTTTCCCTCCAAGCCTCTTATACCCCTAGGTCAGGTGACCCTCCTAAAGGCGGCAAAACGTAACTCCTCCCACAACCCGGAAGGTTCTGGAACCTTCCACCTACCTAGCTATGGGGCCCAGAGGCGGGGACGGGATGGCTACTGTAGCCCTTGTCCCAGCCTGACTCTGGCGACTAGCGTGTATGTGTGGAAGGCCCTCTGCTGTAGCAGGGGCCTGTGGCAGCCATCTTTAGTGAGAGAGCACCTGCACCTCAGCACTGACCAGCAGTGGCAAGGCGCCCGGAGACCTAGGTCCAGTAAAAATATGGTGGCAAAAATGAGGCGCAAAAGGGAAAAAAACAGGGCAAGACCACCCTAGGGCTGACAGGTCTAACACGCGTCCCCCCAGCCGAAAGAGGGGAGAGCTTCCCAACCTCTAGGGAGTTCTCTTCACTAAGGCGGAAAAACCGGGAGAGACCGTCAACGTTGGCGTGGTCTACACCGGGTCGATGTTCCACCCGAAAGTCCATCCCCTGGAGGGAAATGGACCATCTCAACAATTTGGGATTTTCGCCTCTCATCTGCATGAGCCAGCGAAGGGGTCTGTGGTCGGTCTGGATCAAGAAGTGACAACCAAAAAGGTATGGCCTCAACTTCTTCACAGCCCAAACCACAGCAAAGGCTTCCCGCTCGATGGTACTCCACCGCTGTTCCCGGGGAGTAGTCTTCGGGAGATAAAGGCCACTGCTGGTCTTGGCCATCGTCATTCAGCTGCGAGAGCACAGCTCCTATGCCATGCTCAGAAGCGTCTGTCTGCACGATAAACTCCCGTCCGAAGTCTGGAGTCCTGAGCACCGGGGCGGTGCACATGGCACGTTTAAGAGTCTCAAAGGCATCCTGGCAGGCAGCCGTCCAGATTACTCTGCGTGGCTGCTTCTTGGAAGTCAATTCCGTCAATGGGCCCACGATGGTTCCATACCCCTTGACGAACCGGCGGTAGTATCCCGTGAGGCCGAGAAAAGCTCGGACCTCTGTTTGGGTCTTGGGGGCTCCCAGGCCATGATGGTCTCAATCTTGGCTTGGAGGGGTTGCACCTTACCTCCGCCCACCAGGTGTCCCAGGTACACGACAGATCCCTGTCCAATCTGGCACTTGCTGGCCTTGATGGTTAGACCAGCCCGTTGCAAAGCCTGTAGCACCTCCTGGAGATGCTGCAGATGGTCCTCCCAGCTGCTACTGAAGACAGCTATGTCATCCAGGTAGGCAGCAGAGAAGGCCTCTAGGCCAGACAGCACCTGGTTCACCAACCGCTGGAAAGTGGCTGGAGCATTTTTCAACCCGAAGGGCATCACCTGGAATTGAAAGTGGCCCTCGGGGGTGGAGAACGCAGTCTTCTCCTTTGCTCCTTCCGCCATGGCGATCTGCCAATAGCCTGATGTTAAATCAATGGTACTCAGATACCGGGCTGCTCCCAGCCGGTCAATGAGCTCATCCGCCCGAGGGATCGGGTGAGCGTCGGTCTTGGTGACTGAGTTGAGTCCACGATAATCCACACAGAACCGAAGTTCTGGTGTGGTGCCCGGGGGGGCCGCTTTCGGCACCAACACTACCGGACTAGCCCAAGGGCTACTGGAAGGCTCAATCACCCCCAGTTCTAGCATCTTGACATCCTCACCCTGGATACTAGCCTTGACCTTATCGGACAGCCGGTAAGACTTGTTCTTCACTGGCGGACTGTCCCCTGTGTCCACATCATGGGTACACAGGTGCGTGATTCCAGGCGTGAGGGAAAACAACGAGGCGTACTGCCCCAAGACCTGGCGGCAGTCCCTCTGTTGCTCTGGGGTCAAGGATGGGGCGAGGACTACTCCCTCTACCGAACCATCCTTCTCGTGGACCGCCAGAAGGTCTGGCAGAGGCTCACTCTCCTCCTCCTCACTTCCATCCGTTATCATCAAGAGAGTGAGCTCGGAACGCTCCTGGTGTGGCTTCAGGCGGTTGACGTGGAGCACCCTGTGGGGTTGACGGGGGTCTTCATGTCGACGACATACGTGGTCTGGCCTTTCCTTTCCAAGATCTCAAACGGCCCAGTCCACCGGTCCTGGAGGGCGCTAAGCTCTCCTGGCTCCATGACCCACACCTTCTGTCCAGCGTCCAACTCTACCGTCCGCGCGTTCCGGTCATACCATTGCTTCATGACGGCCTGACTCGCCTCTAAGTTGTCCGAGGACTCCTTCCACAGCTTGGCCACTTGGCTGCGGAATGCCAGCATATAGCTGACCACATCACGGGGAAGCTTCGAGGAAGACTTCTCCCACCCCTCTTTGACAAGACTGAGGGGCCCCCGAACGGGGTGGCCATAGAGCAGCTCAAAGGGGCTGAAACCGACCCCTTCTGCGGCACCTCTCGGTAGGAGAAGAGCAGACAGGGTAAGAGGACGTCCCACTTTCTTCTCAAGTCCTCGGGTAGGCTCCTGATCATCCCCTTCAAGGTTTTGTTGAAACGCTCCACGAGCCCGTTCGTCTGGGGGTGGTAAGGAGTGGAGAACCGGTAGGTCACCCCACACTCCTTCCACATGGCCTGCATGTAGGCCGACATGAAATTCGTGCCCCTATCTGACACCACGACCTTGGGGAATCCCACTCGGGTAAAAATCCC
Organism: Calotriton arnoldi; assembly: GCA_963921515.1. Classification (NCBI taxonomy): domain Eukaryota; kingdom Metazoa; phylum Chordata; class Amphibia; order Caudata; family Salamandridae; genus Calotriton; species Calotriton arnoldi. Next base: position 955,690 of record CAWUFW010004710.1, read on the forward strand.
CATGAGGGCCCGCGCCACCACCGGTGCTGTGATGGTCCTCAGAGGGATTGCCTCTGGGTACCGGGTGGCGTGGTCTACTAGCACCAAAATGAACCTATGCCCAGCTGAAGTCGGCGGATCCAACGGCCCGACAATGTCAATCCCCACTCGCTCAAAAGGGGTATCGACCACTGGGAGAGGTTCTAGAGGGACCTTCACCTTAGTCCCTGTCTTGCCGCTTGCTTGGCAAGTGGTGCAGGTCTTGCAATAAGTGTCAGAAGTGACGCGCATCCTGGGCCAGTAAAAATGTGGGACCAAGCGCGCAAACGTCTTGTCCTGGCCCAGGTGTCCTGCTAGTGGTATCTCATGCGCCAACTCTAGCAGAAAGGCTCGGTGGCATTGGGGGACCACCACGGCCCTTGAGGACCCATGCACCGGAGCCTTAGGCTCACTGTAGAGGAGACCATCCTCCCAGTAGACATGGTAATTACCAGTCTCTGTTCCAGCTGCTTGGGCGTCGGCCTGTTGCCGTATGCCATCAAGCGTAGGGCACTCCCTCTGTGCCCGGCAAAATTCTTCCCGGGTAGGCCCTCCTTCCACCTGCCACTCTGCAGGGGTCGGCAGGTCCCCCACGGGAAAACCAACCACCTCAGCGGACTCCGGGGTCACCTCCGCGGGCTCCCCATCCATCTCACCGGGTGTCTCCTCCCGGACATCTCCTCGTCCAGCAGTGGGCTGGGCCCTTCTTTCAGGCTCCACCCCGGGCTGAGTTCCTTGTCGGGCAGCCATGGACCGCGTGATAACGCAAGTCCACCCTGGTAACCCCAACATCTCAGCATGGGCATTGAACTCTACCTCTCTCCAGGCAGTATGTTCTAAATCGTTGCCCAGCAGACAGTCAACTGGCATGGCAGGGCTCACCGCAACCTTCATCAGACCTGACACTCCTCCCCACTCAAAGGGAACTTGGGCCACGGGGTAATGACCCAGGCTATTATCAGCCATCACAACCGGGTGGAACTCCTCAGGAATCACCTGCTCTGGGGACACCAGCTGACGTTTCACCATTGTCATACTGGCACCTGTGTCCCTCAGAGCCTCCACCTCCTCCCCGTTCACCAGGACCCTCTGCCGATACTTGGCAGTGTTCTCGGGTACCTGCACCCTTGGGATGATCTCCCTATCCCCCAGGGAAACTAAGGTCAAGCCTGTCCACTCACCTCCCCTACCTAGGGACAACTCCTCCCCAAGCGCTACACTGGCCACCCCGGGGGTCTTACCTCCTGTGGGGGCTGGGGTTCTCTTGCGACACTGGGCATCCCCCTTGTAGTGTCCAACCTCCCCGCACTCGTAGCACCGGACAGTTCTGGGCTGCTGACTCCTGTCAGGGTAAGTGGGTTTCTGGTATCCAGATTGGGATGGGAAACCTACCCCTCTCCCAGGCGGTCTATTTTGGGGACCTTTAAAGAACTCCCTCTTTTTATCTCCCCCTCTTTCTTCTGGGGGAACCCCTGTCCACCTTTCGGAGGATCCGCCCCGGCTCCCTTGTGGGACACCCGAGTGCTGACCCACGTGTCTGCCTCCTCTGTAAGCTCCCTTGGGTTGGTCAGCTTGCGGTCCACCAAGTACTGGCGCAGCTCCGGAAAACATTTCTCGAGGAGGTGCTCTCTCAAAAACAGGTCGTACAGCCCAGTGTAATTGTCAACCTCGCTGCCACGCACCCAACCCTCCAATGCCTTCCGGGCATAATCATAAAAATCTACCCAGTTTTGTGTGGTGAGCTTGTGGCTGTTGCGAAACTTTTGGCGGTACTTCTCTGGGGTGAGGCCAAACTTCCTGAGCAGGGCCTCCCTCATGATAGGGTAGTTGGTTCGATCCCCTTTTTCTAAGGTTAAAAGTGTGTCCCTGACTAGTGGAGGTATGTACCTATAAAGTCCTCCTCCCCAGTAGCTCTCAGGAACTCTATGGGCCACCAAAGCTACCTCGTACGCCGTCAACCACTTGTCGATGTCATCACCCACACTAAAGCTAGCCATCACTTCCCTGGGTAGATAGAATTTGGGCTCCTGTGGAACCCCAGCAGGTACGCTGCCACCATTTCCTTTGCCTTCCATTTCCATTTGCAAGGCTCGGAGCTCCAGTTCTTTCAGGCTAAGCTCATGTACAAGCCTTCTTTCCTCCATGGCTAGCCTTCCCTGTTCTCGCTCCCTTTCCATCCTAGCCAACTCTAATGTCAATTGCCTCTGCTCCCTCCTGTCCTCGAATTCCTCTGCTGACAAACTCCCCCTGACGCACTACTGCCTGCCCTGGAACGTCTTCCTGGCAACACATTCTCGCTGACGTCAATGTTCAGTAGGCTCAGTTCTCCTGGGTCGTCTGTCTCCCTCTGCTCCTCCTCCCCTCTTCCCTCCGGGTGGGCCATTACCCATGCCCTCAAAGCTTTCTGAAGCACCTCCTTCTTGGCACCTCGCTTGACGGCCACCCCCTCTCTAGGCAGAACTCCTTGAGCTGTGCCACCGTGTACCTCTCTAGGTCGGCTAACTCAAACTCCATCCTCCTAGGTGGGGTCCCGGACAATTTAAGGAAGGGGTTCTAAATGGTAGGTAGCAGGTCTTAACGCAGGACTAATACAATCGGCAATCACAAAAGAGTTCCTTCTTACATTTCACTAGGTGTCTAATTGCGGCGCACTCTGAGTCACTGTAGGGTGCTGCACAAATACCAGTCCTTATCCCACTGCTGAACACCAATGTTGGAACCGGAGTTACCGAATCCGTTACGGTAGCATGGCGCAAAGCGGGGAAAGGCACGCGAAGGCAATGTGTAAGGCAGTTGTGCAGCACACTCTTACTCTGACTCAGATATGCGGAGCAATAACCGGACACCACACCAGGCTTGTGTAATTAAAAATCAAGTTCCTTTAGCAGTCAAGATTACGTTAGATTATGCAAATTAAACATTACAGTTCCTTAACTGGTGCACATTCTTTTAAACAGACCCTCAACAGTTCTGGCCACTAAAAGGCCGCAGAAATCATCCTTTAAAAACACAGCACCAATAATGATTCAGGTGCACTAACAAATTAGGGCCTAGAACATGCACAACACTTTTTGGGCATTAACATCCCTGGCCCCTGGGCACATACATCAGGCCTCGGTATTCAATACAACCTGGGGTACACTAGGCGGGAGGGAATCCTATAGGGAACCCCTCAACATGTCCAGCAGCTGGGGCTTCCCTATGAGGGGGACTCCTATATCTCCCAGGGGAGGTGAGGGTTAAATTAGGCTAGGGCCCTTTCCCACCAGGTGCCTCGCCTGGTGCAAAACGTCATTTAAGGCCCCTCCTCCTTATTCCCTTGTGAATCGTGGCCCCCGGCCCCCAGGGGCTTAACCTAGAGCCCTAGGGGCCTCCTGGGCTCACCTGCGGTGCTGTTGCTGGTTGCGGTGCCTCTCGGCGGACTCTCCTCCGGGCCAGCCCTCTGTTGGACGGGGCGGGGCCCGGCGCGAGTCTCACGGCCCTCCGGCCGGCGCTGCCAACTCCCCTCGAGGCTTTGGAGCCTCTCGCGGCGTTATCCTCCCGTTGGGGGGCCGGTATGCCACTCCTCCGGCCCCCGTGGAGTCAGGAGAGAGAGTAGGGACCCGGAGCGGGAGCCGGCAGTCCTCTCAGACGGCTCCGGCTTCCCGCGAGTACACAAGGAGTTCTTCCTCACCTCCGGAGAGACTGGAGGGGGCGGGCTCTCGACGGCGCCCAATCCTAGCGCGGCGGCGATTCTTCCTGGGGCTCCCGTTGGCAGTGGAGCCCCTCGGACGTCTTCTCGATTGGCTCCGGCTGGGCCAATCGCGTCGCGGCCTTCTCCTCTTCCGGGGGCTCCCGTTGGCAGTGGAGCCCCTCTGACGTCGTCCCGATTGGCTCCGGCTGGGCCAATCGCGTCGCGGCCTTCGTCGGTTGCTGGGCGACGCCTCCCGCCTCCTTCTTCTTTGGCTGCGGGCTCCGGCGGGGCCAATCCCGTTGCGGCCTTTTCGGGGGCGCGACCTATGACGCGGTCAGCGCCCCGGCCCCACGGCAACGGCGTCCATGGGCCTGGAGGCCGCAGTAGGCCTCAGCTTGGTTCACGCGGCCCTCGGGGGCTGCGGCGGTGTTATTCTTGGCCGCGCTTGCAGCGGCAGGGGTCTCGGGCCCGGCGGTGATTTCTGTGGGCTTCGGTGAGGGCGCGGACGGCGCACCTCACCACAGTTATGCACGGGGGAGAGGTCCTCCTCACCTCAGCTCCCCTCTTAACGCGGCGACGGCCGCGGCGGTCTTCCGGTCACAAGGTCAGTGACTGGGGGGTCAAGTTCTCCCACGTGAAGTTGCAGCGCGGGGCGCGCTGACAGCCTTAGTCACCGGGCTGTGTGGGCAGGCTTCTTGGGGGACAGTCCAGCTGTCGGTGTAGATAGAGAGGGGGTGAAGGCCTAGCGCTTAGGACACAGCGCTTTGCCTCGTGATCCCCATTCGACGATTTACTTAAGTTCCTGTTACTCTTTGTTTAAAAGTTCTTCTTCTTATGAACAGGGGGGTTGTGAGTTGGTGATTCTGGGAGTGCGTGATGTTCCTCCCAGCACGCTGGAGATGGTTCCCTGGGTCTCCTCACACTGGGCAAGATCAGTGGGTGGTGGGCGTTCCTCAGCTATCTTACGGCAGCAGGGCCTTGACCCTGTCAGCAGCAGTAGTGTAGGTCTCCCCCTAGGCCCTAAAGTCTTTACTCCGGCGCAGGTTCTCCCAGGTTCAGCGGTGCCTCAACCTAACTAACTAAAAGGTTTTCCCTCCAAGCCTCTTATACCCCTAGGTCAGGTGACCCTCCTAAAGGCGGCAAACGTAACTCCTCCCACAACCCGGAAGGTTCTGGAACCTTCCACCTACCTAGCTATGGGGCCCAGAGGCGGGGACGGGATGGCTACTGTATCCCTTGTCCCAGCCTGACTCTGGCGACTAGCGTGTATGTGTGGAAGGCCCTCTGCTGTAGCAGGGGCCTGTGGCAGCCATCTTTAGTGAGAGAGCACCTGCACCTCAGCACTGACCAGCAGTGGCAAGGCGCCCGGAGACCTAGGTCCAGTAAAAATATGGTGGCAAAAATGAGGCGCAAAAGGGAAAAAAACAGGGCAAGACCACCCTAGGGCTGACAGGTCTAACAGTGGGGTATCCAGAGGTTGCCTCTTTTTATGCAGAAGTTATGCAAACGTTGTGTAGTTTTTTCATCTGTATGTTTCCTAAGGAGTAAGTAGACGTGAGCATTACTTCCACCGTATACTGTGCAAACAGAACATTGTAAAAATACCAACAGTAGACATAGAATGGCAGACACTGCTTTGGAGAAGGACTTAGGGCCTCATTGGTTGGAGCCATTCCAGCCTGCGCCCTTCTGTCCAGGTCCGCCACCTTAACTTAACAATATTTTACCAGACAGAAAAGTCCCTTGTACTCTGAAAGGAAGCTCCCAGCATGTAAGGACAATGTTTTATGCAATTTATGAAGTCAGACCCCGCTTTGGGGGAGGTCTTCTGAAACTTTCTAACTGATGGCATATTCACCATGCCGGCATGCCATGGTGGACCTGCCATCACGCTCCAAAGCTGCTCCTGCGATTGACGCGTAAGACACTTTGGAGTGCGGGGTGTGCAGAAAGGCCCCCTGAAAAGGCAGTGTGCTTTTAAACTTGGGGGGGGGGGGTGGCCCTTCTTAGGGTGGTGTTGCCAGTGTCTCTGCTGCCCTAGCCATCCAGCAGTTGACCTGCTGGATTGTAAATGAGGCCGTTCATGCTAAGTCCCATATAGGCCACTCCCAGACAAATTGTAGGGGGTCTAGGTGTGAGTTTTGATCAGTGCAGGCACAGAGCCATGCCTTCTCTTCATTTGCACTGCTAAATCAAATTGATTTATGTATGTATGTAAGAATGTCATTAAAACAATTTCATTTTCATTAAAATCTTATGAACAATTTATAACTGATAAGCTTGTTGATGTATATTAATCGAAATCTTCTAAATAATCCCTTTACCATTAAAACGAGCAAAGTATAATATTTAAATAATTTAAAAGTTAAAAAGGAGAGTCTAGAAAATGTGATCCTGTTTTTGCCAAGTAAAAAAATGCCTGTCATAAAGATGCTCAACCGTGACAAATGTTTTACCTTTTGAAGAGTTATATAAAACTGGGATAAAACCATTCATTTTGTTATGTTCTAGAATCTTATTCACATACAATTTTCGAATCCAAAACCCTTTGTAATTATTCTGTTACTGCCCTTAATGTGATGTCTCCTTAACCTAAAATGAACATAAATTTGTAAGACTTACAGTGTCTCAGGCATGGTAAATAAGATCAACTCGGCTTGTGAATGTGCAAAAAGTCAGAACCTTTGACGTCATATGCTGGCCTGCATTCTGCACCGGAATCTATATACTTGAATCTTTGTGCCATTTTCTAACAGTTCCTATTGACAGCTGTGTGTTTTTTTTTTTTTAGTATGGCCGCATTTGGGTTGGGATAGGAGAAATGCGCACGGTTCTGGGCCTCTCCTTTCCCTGCTGAATTTGTCAACACGTACACACACGTTGTGGTGTTGTGGACCATAAAAGGTGGAGTTGTAGTAAAAAACAAAACAAAGTTGGATGTAAAACAGGTTTCAACTACCTTTGAATATTGAAAGTTATTCTGAAAGCTCATCACGAAACTGTAACATTATGCAGTTTAGTCATGAGAGTTACAATGTACAAATTGCAAAATCGCAGGCTTTGCAACCACAAAAGCGCGTTTTGCTGCGTATAAAATTCCTTTTATGAGTCTTTAAAGTGTTTCTCACTCTCAAAAGAGGTTTTGTGACTCATTATAATTCTCAAATAGGATGGAACATTGACGGGTCAGCCCCCACCATCTATTTGGGAGTTGTACTGTTACGTATCTATACTTTTGAACCACAATTACGGCCAAAAACTATTGATCAGATATTGACATCCAACTTGGGATGACGTCTGATTTGCAAAGAGCAAGTCGTCCCAGTTGGATACATTTCCCTTGAGAATCCTCACTGCCTTCCTTCAGGAAGCAGAAAGTGGTCCAGGCCCAGCGACCACTAAATGACCCCTCCCACCACACCGGTGTAATTTCTGACAGAATTATTTTAAAAGAAGACCTTGTCTCTGAAAACTAAACAAAGTTTTAATCAGGAATGCTAATGCAGCAACAGATACCTGCTCTCTCTTGCAGTCTTCCATCCCTGAGTTCACAGCAGTTCTTTATGTGTTGCAAATTGTGTCCTTCCTAATTAATAATCATTAGGTAGGAGATTTTGTGACCTCTATTGAACCTAAATTTTGCAACACAACCCATGAGTGCATCAATCGCATCGCAAAATAAAGGACAGGTCACAAAAACACCCACTATTAGTGACATGCTCTACGACACATCAGGCCATTAGATGAGTATTGATGATCACTTCTTATGAAGAGGGGAGAGGGGTATGGGGGTCATGAAACCTAATGACATTACCACAGTTGCTGCCTTCAGGAAGCAGGCAGCCTCCCTCCCCTCCCCTAAGCCAATCACAACGCTGCAATGGCAACGTTGTGATTGGTGGGGACAGCGCCTAGCCGGGCGCCTATGGGGAGGCCATTTTCTCTATGTAGGCTGCATGCAGCCTACATAGAGAAAATGCAGAGTGCATGACTGGTTTGGTCGGCCTCAGAGGGCCGACCAAACAGTCAGGGCCCACAGCATTGGGCAAGCCACTCCTCCCCAACCCGCCCACCTGCCCGCCCCCAACCAGGCATACCCTTCTGCTTTCTCGCATCGCGAGAAGCAGAAACATAAAATGGTATTTAAAATACCATTTAATGTTTCTGCTTCTCGCACTGCGAGAAAGCAGTGGGGCAATGCTCCTCTGCCCTAATGGAGGAGCCTCCCCTGCATTACCACCTTTTGTAGTAATGTAAGAAAGGCCACTGTAAATATTGTTGCGGACCATTTAAGCCCAGCTACTAAATCCATGTAGGTGTTACTATGTAAAGCAACACCCCAGTCGTAAAAAGGTTCTGCTGCCAACCTTAATTCTTCTTATGGTGGTTGTTGGGTTTTTATTCTGTCATGTCATATGAAAAGGAAGAGTGCAGTCTGCTCAGATGCTGCCTTACTGAGGCTGCCTTTTGCTATCCTGGGCATGGCCAGCCAACAAACAGAGGTACAACCCTCATTTACTTTGCTCCAGGTGAACCCTCTCCTTTCACCAGTACAAAAGCTTCTTGGGAATTGTGATAGGATAAGGCCTGTCGACATCTTAGTGGTAGGGGAGGGGTGAAAACTTTGTGGGCCCCATTCTGGTTTGTAATCCAAGGACCACCTCGTAATTTGAAAAAATGTGTACTAGGAAAGAGAATGCACTGCATTTGGAAACACCTACTGGTATGCCTACTTAATAAAAGAACAGGCATGGCTGTTGTTTTTATCATTTAAGAAGATGAACTCATCTGTTAATCCTATAGTGGGTTCTCAACACATGGGTCTTCCCAAACAAGGACATTTCTAAAATGCACTCCCTCCCATTTGACTATTATGAACATTTAGTTTTTTTAGAGATTACATGCATCCATTAGTTTTCCTAGGGAATTCTGTCAAATATGCCCACGGAGACCATCCGGCATTACTTCTTTAACTAATCAAACCTATTAACACAGTAAGTTCTAACATCTAGATGCAGTAATGTTTGTGTTCCCCCTTATGTATCATTGGCACCCTTCATTTAGAATCTCAATGGCAATGTTCCTCCCTTCCCTCGCTTCACCTCTCAATACATGCGATTGCCTTATTTTCCGTCAGCCTTTATTGGTCAGGTCACCATTATCTGAGTCAGTCAGGAGTGCTACTCTTCACTTAGATATGTGACACTATCCATCGACCACTCAGGAGATCCTGTATCTTGTGGATGTTGCTGGTCCCTATTTTGTCCAAAGGGATTGGGGAGGAAGATTCAGTGCCTTTGGAATCGTTCCAGTGGGAAAAACTGATAACCCATTTGGTATCAGATCTTTTTGGATTGAGTTTACTATGAATAATTGCATGGTCTGTCCTGCTTTCGCCACAATCTCCAGAAAACAAACACTCATCTATTATCTTTCCTAGGGAATTTAAGCATCTACACATCCTTAGAAATGTATGGACTATTTCTAATGCTTCAACGCTATTTTCATAAACTTTCTGAAGATCTGTTCTTATTAAATTTACTTCCGTGTCTGTATCAATCTTGTCATCATATGACACCCTGGTGCCCTTCACTGCAGTCGGATATCTCCGAAGGATGATTCAGTGCTAGATGTGCAGTGCCACATCACGTTTTCGGAGTGAGGAATTTCCTAGTGCTTCATCCTTATTGAGGCCCACTGTCAAGTATTCGTCTATTTTCTCTCTTTCTGGGTCTCCCTCTTTTGTCCTTCCCTATTTTTCCAAGCTGTTTTTCCATAACAGGACACATGGTAGTACCAGCAGTTATCTCAAGAGGAGAGATGGAACCGAGTGAAATGCCCACTTTTCACTGCAACAATACACCATGATTGATGAAAAGTGGCATTAGCAGTGTCAGTGTTCCCCATGTTTCAGCTACAGGCATCACAATTCCTGGCATAGCACCAAGTCTGGAGATTGAGTTTTAATTCACCACAACTATTTAAATGGACTAAGCTGTTTGATCAATGTCTGACTACACTATAAGCATCTTAGTTCAGTGCTAGTACCATCCAAAGAACCATGTATGCCTGTGCATCCGCAGAAGAATCTCAGTGATGCATGTAGGCTTTTTATGTCTATGTTGCAGTGCTTGGATCTTTGATGTGCTTCATCCACAGTGGTCAAACCAGAGGGATGTCACCTGCCTAGAAGTCCCAAATGTTCATCTCTCCATCTCTGACACACCTCTGATTAACGCAGGAATGGGAGCCACCCAGGAAGACCTAGTCTCATACCCCTCCAGTGGCATGTCATTCCCCACTCCACCCATCATCCAACTCACTTACTGGAGTCTCCACAGGGCCAACCATCTTTGCTGGGGTGCACTCTTCAGGGGCCCATCAGATGGAGGGAACTCCCTGTTCTGCTCACATCCTCCAATTTCAGGCTGACGTCTGAGCGTTCCTGCCTTCCCCTCCATAAGAAAAGAGCTACTTCACTCGCCCTGAAGGGCTCTCCACCACCATTTTTCCACATCCTTCCCACAGGTTCTCCAAGTGCCTGTTTTTATCTACACTCTCCTTTCTGCAGCTGCCTAAGTCTGAGACCCATCCGTCCTGCCACCTTTCATCATTTGGGTGATTCCACATGAGTGGGGCCTCACTTTATTTGACTTCAAGTTTGAGGCCCAGCCAGACTCTGCACCAGTAAGCACCTCAGATGGCCCTAAAACCCAGAGTCACCTTCGCTGACACTCGTTCCAGGAATACCAGTGTTCTCGCTATGTTTGACCCTGCCTTTCTGTTAGTGTCCTGAGAATGATCCCAGTGTAATCTTGGGCACTTTCCCAAAACACTTAGCATAGAGTACATCAAATCATTGCTACAAATGCAAGTACTAGGTCAGTCAGGCCAAAAGAATTACATACTGTAGCGTCCTCCTGCCAACGACTACGTACACACACGGAGGTTAATATTATACATCTGTATTTGTCTTTGTGTAACTGCAAACTCAACGGTCTAAAACAAGCTTTTGTTGCATTTTGCTCAGATACCTACGTTACAGCTCTACAGAGTCTGTTAGGAGCAAAAAGTGTTTCATCATAAAGCGTGCAAGAGACTACATCTCATCTCTGTTGAATTAAAAAAATTTTTTTTTTACAAAAGCAATATAAGTTCTAGTAAATAAGTAAGTTTTAGTTAGCTCAGCTTACTATAGCTGCCGAATTTCACTGGTTTTGTACGAGTGAAATCTGACCGAACTATAGCAGTCCTGTAACTTTTGGTTTTTCAGCGAATATATATATATATAACAAGGCACATTATTTTTGGGACGCGGTTCATAGATGACATCTTTATGATCTGGGGTGGTTCCAAAATTGATTTAGACAATTTTCTCACCGAGCTAGGGAGGAATGCGGTGAATCTCCGTTTCACACATAGGCATGATCAGGGTGAGATGGATTTTTTGGATGTCTATGTGAAAATCAGGGATGGCATTATCTCGACCGACCTACATAGAAAGGCAACTGCGGGCAATAGTATACTGCATGCCAGCAGCCACCATCCCTCTAATTTGAAGTGGAGCATCCCATTTGGTAAGTTGGTGAGGGCTAAACGTAATTGCAACACACAAGTGGCGTTTGAGAAAGAGCAGAGCATTATGCTGGACAGGTTCAGGAAAAGAGGCTATCCCGAGAAAGTTTTGAGGGTGGCCATAGAAAATGCTGCTGCCCAAGAGAGAATGGCCTTACTGGTAAAGAGACCTGACACTAGGAAAGAAAATAATGACATTAGGATGATAACAACCTTTAACATTGAAGCAGTGTCCGTATGAGACACTCTTAAGAAACACTGGCACATTGTTAAGAATGATCCGATAATAGGATCTCTGGTCGGCAACCACCCCCTGGTCACATACAGAAAGGCAAGGTCTTTGAATGACATGCTTGTCAATAGTTACATGGGGAAAACGAAACAACAAAGTTGGATACAACAGCAGAACTGCTTTTTTAAATGTGGGAAATGCAAGGCCTGGAGCACCAGCAAAAACAGGAGAACATATCCACTACCAACTGGGAAGGCAGGGGATATAGAAAAGTTTATAAATTGTAATACTGATTTCTGTGTATATGCAACAATGTGTCCCTGTGAGACAATGTACATAGGGAGTACTATCTTCCCTGTGAAGAAAAGAATTTTGGAGCATTGTAGAGCTATCAGAAATGGTGATCTAAGCTACTCAACTGCACGACATTGGTTGAAATACAACAATAAGAATGTTAACAGTTTATCTTTCTTTGGCATTGACAGGATGGCAGCAAACCCCAGAGGGGGTAACCATGAAAAGCAACTAAGGATCCTGGAGTCGAAATATATCATACTCCTCGAGACCAAGAACCCTTTTGGGCTGAATGAAGACGAGGAACTATTTGTCCACATTGGATGAGTACCACCTTTTGTTTCATTGACTTCTCCTGCTTTCATGGTGATCCAAGGTTTCTCTGTATATACTGTGTGTTGGGGAGGGCTCTCCACCTTGACGCAGTATCAGCAGGTTGGAAAACTTCACAGGAAGCATAGCCTGCTATCTCCCCCATTTTAGTGTGGCTACACACTCTCAACTAGTTTCATATTTTGTGATCTTCCTCCACTCCTGTTATCTGTAAATATCTACATTTATTTATGTCTAAATAGGGACCTATTGGGGTACCCTATTAATCCTGAGATCATGAGAATGCTGAGGCCCAGTTAATCTGCTCCCTTTTGTTTTCTTTTTTGTCTTTTTAATTTCAGTTTTTCACCCTGACCGCCCTCGTCACTGCACCTATGTTTTCCCTCCCGAGAAGACCCCCCTTCACCCCCTTTTCTAAATAGTAAAAATAGTCTTTTTGGTATCATTGTGTAGATTAGGGTATCTTTTGAGGGTTGCACAGTGGTCACATTAGTTTTACTAAGATAGACCTCTTTTCTCACGTGTTTTAGGACCTTATTGGTATTATTTGAATTTTCAATTTGTGTGTGTAGAAAGGTAAGAGGAATACCTCTACGGAACTCGGCCACTTGGCCTGTACGTTAAAAGCCACTGGGCTCAGCATTTAAATGAGCAAGGGTTCTTGAAAATGCTCAATATTGAAATAGCGTGGACCATGAAATACTGGTATTTAATGAAGGACAGTGCTCCTGTGTGGGTAATCTGATATATATTGTAATGTGTCTGTGACTTCACTTAGGAATTTATTTTACAAAATTTATTTTAAATGATTTTCTATCATATAATCATTGAATGCCAAATCAAATGTGATTTATAGTATAACATGAATTGATTTTGGTAAACGCTAATTATAATGCAGCATTGTATCAAACCACGGTAGAAAGTCTTTCCTCTATTTGCAATTGTATGTAAACTACAAATAACGCTGTAGACGTCTGTCTTCTATGTTTATATGCCTAACCAATGGTGTATGGTCCTTCTTTTATGTTTTGTTAAAACACTTTAAATGGTGGTAACAACTGGTGAAACATTGGCTAGTGATAAAGACCGCTCCGGTCGAAACGCGTCGCCAATAACAAACTTTATTTACACTTACCCTGGTGTGCGAGTTTTATTAATCGTGGAAGAATTGTTCACGTGGATTTCAATCATACCACGTATTACTATTCTTCATTAACTGTTTGTAACTACGTGTAACTACGTGTCCCAGAAAGCACAAGAAAGGACTTATGGATAATGCCCACCAGGGGGCTATAAATTGTTAATGAAGAATAGTAACACGTGGTACTTGCAGCGGTTCTGCTCAGACTGAAGTAAAACCTGTGAACAAGAGGCTTGTGGCCTCGAAACGCGTAAGGGAAAATAAATGTAATCTGAAGACCATCTGCCGGTTTGGTTTAATTATGCCCGCAGTCGAGTGCGCCTTCAAGCTAAAAGGAAATTTTGTGAAGACATGTAAATTCCAGCTTCCTTTGTCGGAAAAGGTTGCACCACTCTAATAAACATGGTATGAGTCCGAAGGTTTGGAAATGTTCCTTCAACCTAATGCGGGACTGCAGAAGAAAATGAAAAGGTACCGGGCAGTGGTTTATTTGGAGGCCCACCGGAGGGCTGCAAAGAGAAATGTAATTAACTAAGTCTGCGCAGATCCCACTAGAGGGGAAGAATAGTTAACTGTTTGTAACTACGTGTCCCAGAAAGCACAAGAATGGACTTATGGATAATGCCCACCAGGGGGATATAAATTGTTCATGAAGAATAGTAACACGTGGTACTTGCAGCGTGTCTGCTCAGACTGAAGGAAAACCTGTGAACAAGAGGCTTGTGGCCTCGAAACGCGTAAGGGAAAATAAATGTAATCTGAAGACCATCTGCCGGTTTGGTTTAATTATGCCTGCAGTCGAGTGCGCCTTCAAGCTAAAAGGAAATTTTGTGAAGACATGTAAATTCCGGCTTCCTTTGTCGGAGAAGGTTGCACCACTCTAATAAACATGGAATGAGGCCGAAGGTTTGGAAATGTTCCTTCAACCTAATGCGGGACTGCAGAAGAAAATTAAAAGGTACCGGGCAGTGGTTTATTTGGAGGCCCACCGGAGGGCTGCAAAGAGAAATGTAATTAACTAAGTCTGCGCAGACCCCACTAGAGGGGAAGAATAGTTAACTGTTTGTAACTACATGTCCCAGAAAGCACAAGAATGGACTTATGGATAATGCCCATCAGGGGGCTATAAATTGTTAATGAAGAATAGTAACACGTGGTACTTGCAGCGTTTCTGCTCATACTGAAGGAAAACCTGTGAACAAGAGGCTTGTGGCCTCGAAACGCGTAAGGGAAAATAAATGTAATCTGAAGACCATCTGCCGGTTTGGTTTAATTATGCCTGCAGTCGAGTGCGCCTTCAAGCTAAAAGGAAATTTTGTAAAGACATATATATATATATATGTATATATATATGTATTCACTGAAAAAACCTTAGAAATTCACAGAAAAAACGATAGGTTTTAGGGAAAGTTATAGTTAGTTGGACATTTCTCTCGTACAAAACCAGAGAAATTCCCCCGTTATAGTTAGTTCAGCTAACAATAACTCGCGCCCCCGCAATGCACTGCTGATGACGTCACATATTACATCACTCATGACATGGTCAGTGACATCACTGATGACATCTCAAATGACATCACTGATGGCATCATCCAGTGACTGTGTGTTTCTGTAAAGTTTAAATATGTTTAATATATATAGGCCAAGGCGTATTGAAGAATGAGTGGGTGTATAAGTGTCTGAAGGGATGATTTAGTAGGTGCGTGACTGACTCTATAAGTGAGTGATTAAACGTATCTTACTGAATGCATGGGTTAGTGACTAAACTGTGTGAATGTCTGTATCCGTCTGTCTGTTGGTGTGTAAGCAACTGCATGGGTTTGTGAATAGCTACATGAGTGTCTATATGGGTTATTGATTGGTTGTCTGAGTATCTGTATGGGTGCCTCAGTGTTTGTGTGGGTGGGGTGTGTGTGACTCTGTGCATAGATGTGTGAGTGGGTGATTCACTGGGTGCATGGTTTCAAGAGTGCATCTGTGATGGACTGTATGGGTGGGTGAGTGTGTGTATGGGTGTGTTAGTGAGTGAATGTATATCTCAGTGGTACATGTGTGAGTAACTACATATGTGAAAGGCAGTATATATGTGTGTTGGAGTATATAAATGGCTATAAGTGAGACTGTGTGATTGTGAGAGTGGCTGTATGGATGAGTGTGTGCTTGTATTAGTGATTGTATAAGAGCATAAGAATGTGCTAGTATTTTTATGAGTAAGTGAGCTGGTGTGTATAACTGTATAGGTGAGTAAATGGCAGTGTGATTAATTATTTGCATGACTGACTAGGTGTGTGAGTACCTCTATGGATGAGTGGCGGTGTGTGAGTGTCTATATAGGTGTATGAGTGCATATGATAGTCTTGTACTGAGTGACTGTAAGTATGAGTGACTGTATGGGTGAGTGAGTAGATGTGTGTGTGTAGACCTAAGAATCAGTGAGTGGGTATGTACTTATTGGTATTGGAGTGTGTATGGTTTTGAGAATGGCAGTCTGTAATTTAGAGTGGGTGTTTCAAACCTTATATTAGGGTGTGAGAAGATGCATTAAATTCTCACATGGATGATGTCATCAGTGATGTCATCAGTGATGTCATTTGAGATGTCATCAGTGATGTCATCAGTGATGTCACTGACCATGTCATGAGTGATGTAATATGTGACGTCATCAGCAGTGCATTGCGGGGCGCGAGTTATAGTTACCTGAACTAACTATAACGGGGAATTTCACGGGTTTTGTACGAGTGCAATGTCCAACTAACTATAACTGTCCCTAAAACCTTATGGTTTTTTCAGTGAATTTCTAAGGTTTTTTAAATGCAAATTTCTAACTATAACGTGCCTGAAACCTATGGTTTTTTCAGTGAATTTCAAAGGTTTTTTAAATGCTAATTTCTAACTATAACGTGTCTGAAACCTATGGTTTTTTCAGTGAATTTCAAAGGTTTTTTAAATGCTAATTCCTAACTATAACATGTCTGAAACCTACGGTTTTTTCAGTGAATTTCAAAGGTTTTGTAAATGACAATTTTTAAATGTATTAATTGTTATATTTATTTTTTTCATACTGATTTACTACATTTTTAGAAACATTTTTTTTACATATTTTATTTTTTAAATTACATTGTAATTACATTATACATTACAAAAATACTTTCTCAGAATTAATTACTTTAGTTTAAATACTTTGCACATAGGCAATAGACTTTTAAGTACAGTAGTTACAGTTGTTGCAATGGGCAACACATTTTCAAACACAATGCAACATTCAGCTCAATGTGAATTTCTAGTTAAATGCAATTAGTTACTTTATGGATTACTTTTCTAACCACAGGACTGGATCCTAGATTCAGTCCTGGGACATCTGCTGTAAACAGTTGAGTAAAAGCGTTTTGGTTACAGTAGTGATTTTTAAGGAATATTATTGTATTTTAAAAGTTGACACTTAGAAACTTTTTCTCATAGAATCACCAATGTTATCCTATGGAAGGAAATTCACTTAGCAGGTAAAAACTGTTATCGTTACTTTTTCTTACTCAGTGTTGGATCCTGGATCCAGCACTGGTGCATCTCCTGTAAACAGTTGAAAGAATGCGTTTAAGTCATACAGGCGACTTTTAAGGAATATTTGTAGTTTGTGAAAATCGACACTTTGAAACTTTTCAGCTGAAAACCAGACAATGGATTCATATGGAAGAAAATATAAGTTACTGGTAAGTACGGTTAAAATTACTTTTCAGGGTCAGTGCTGGGCTAAAAGATGCAGCACCTAGGTCTCTCCTGATAACAGGTGAGTAAATCGGAATTCGTATTTCGGCTGATTTTAGAGGAATATTTTAAAGTTCCAAAACTCCACACTTAGAAGAATTTCCAAGTGAAACCAGTCAATGTTAGCCTATGGAAGGAAATTCAAGTTACTGGTAAGTACGGTTAAAATTACTTTTCAGGACCAGTACTGGGCTGAAAGATACAGCACTGAGGTCTCTCCTGATAACAGGTGAGTAAATCAGAATTTGTATTTCGGCTGATTTTAGAGGAATATTTGTATGTTTCAAAAATCAACACTTAGAAACTTTTTCAGCAAAAAGCAGACAATGATATCCTATGGAAGGAAATTCAAGTTACTGGTAAGTACGGTTAAAATTACTTTTGAGGATCAGTACTGGGCTGAAAGATGCAGCACTGAGGTCTCTCCTGATAACAGGTGAGTAAATCGGAATTCGTATTTCGGCTGATTTTAGAGGAATATTTTAAAGTTCCAAAACTCCACACTTAGAAGAATTTCCAAGTGAAACCAGTCAATGTTAGCCTATGGAAGGAAATTCAAGTTACTGGTAAGTACGGTTAAAATTACTTTTCAGGACCAGTACTGGGCTGAAAGATACAGCACTGAGGTCTCTCCTGATAACAGGTGAGTAAATCGGAATTCGTATTTCGGCTGATTTTAGAGGAATATTTGTATGTTTCAAAAATCAACACTTAGAAACTTTTTCAGCAAATAGCAGGCAATGATATCCTATGGAACGAAATTCAAGTTACTGGTAAGTACGGTTAAAATTACTTTTCAGGATTAGTACTGGGCTGAAAGATGCAGCACTGAGGTCTCTCCTGATAACAGGTGAGTAAATCCGAATTCGTAGTTCGGCAGATTTTAGAGGAATATTTGCACAATGGTGAAGGTAGGGGCGGGGCCTGAGGTGACATCTGTGCAAACGTGCCCCGTGGCGCGTTTTAAGTTGGGGGATTAAGTCCCCTTGAATCATGAGGGTCCCTAGGGGCCAACTAGCCCACCAGGAACCTCCAGTATGCGCCAGGGCTGCGTTGCAGAGACGTGTAGAGAGGCCACACCCCTTTTACACCTCTCTGCAACGCAGCTCTGTGGCGCTTTCTGGATGTACCTGTTGGGCTAGTTGGCCCTCAGGGACCCTCAGGATTGAAGGGGATTGAATTCCCCATCTTAAAACGCGCCACGGGGCCTGTTTGCACACATGTTACCTGAAGCCCCGCCCCCTCCCTTCACCACTGTGCAAACGCGCCCCGTGGTGCGTTTTAAGATAGGGGATTAAGTCCCCTTGAATCCTGAGGGATCCTGGGGGCCAACTAGCCCACCATGTACCTCCAAAAGCACCACAGAGCTGCGTTGCAGAGAGGTGTATAAAGGGCGTGGCCTCTGTACACCTCTCTGCAACGCAGCCCCTGGCGCATACTGGAGGTTCCTGGTGGGCTAGTTGGCCCCCAGGGACCCCAGTATTCAAGGGGAATTACTTCCATCTGCAAACGTGCCAGGGGCGTGTTTGCAGAGTGGTGAAGGAAGGGGCGGGCCTGCGGCCCGATCGTTTTTTTGTTTTTTCCCTGAAGGGGGCTGTGTGGCCCCCTTCCTTTTCTTATTTTTGGGCCCTGGGGACCCCATCCCCCAGGGCCTTACCCCTTTTTTTAAAATTAAAATTAAACTGGAAAGGGGCCGCGTGGCTCCCATCCCTGGCCAAAAACTGCCCCGGGGACCCCATCCCCGGGGCATGGCCACACTTTAACATTCCTTTTAAGGAGGGGGCTGCGTGGCCCCCTCCTCAGGCCTCCTTTTGCCCCGGGGACCCCATCCCCCGGGGCAGGCCTTTTTAAAAATAATTTCTGGGGAGGGGGCCGCGTGGCCCCCTCCCGGGCCACTTATGGCCCGGGGACCCCATCCCCGGGGCCTGGCCTCTGGTTGGGGACTGTGGGGGTCCCCAAACCCCCACAGTCCCGCCGGCTCCCCGTGTCCTAAGGGAGCCGGCATTGCTTCCACACGGGGAGCAGCTAACATGCTGCTCCCCGTGTGGAAAGCAATTGTCTTTGGATATTGGAGCGAGAGCAGGTTTCCTGCTCTCTCTTCCAATATCCAAGCAGTTTGTAATGACAGGACGGAGCCGCGAGGCTCCCGTCCTGTCATTGCAAACAGCAGTGTCCCGGGGTAGGCACCCAGGGACACTGCAGGAGCCGGCCCTGGGGGTGGCGGTCCCCAGGGCCACCACAGGCTCCAGGAGGGGGCCGCGCGGCCCCTCCCCACATCAGCAAAGCCCCGGGAGGTGGTGGTCCCCGGGGCTTCGAGGTCCAAAATGGACCCCCATTTTAATTTGTTTTTGCCCCGGGAGGTGGCGGTCCTCGGGGCATGTGGGAGGCTCGAGCCCCCCACACAGGAAAAAGTAAAAAAAAAAGAAGCCCCGGGGAGGTGGTGGTCCCAGGCTGCGGGAGGGCTCAGAGCCCTCCCGCACCATTTTAAAAGAAAGCCCCGGGGGTGGCAGTCCCGGGGCTTGGGGCCCTTGAGGCCCCCATATATAAATTTAACCTCCCACCATGCCCCCGGGACTTGGGCCACCCGGGGCAAATACAATCGAAGCGCGGAGACCGCCCTTCGATTTTTTCGGCAGGATTCGCGCTCCCTGAGCGCATCCTGCCGATTTTTTTTTTTTAAATGCTTTTTTCTGCCCAGGGGTCCTTGTGGGACCCCTGAGCAGACCTAGGGGTCAGGGTGTTTCTACCCTGCCCCCTTTGTACGTTTTGCGCACTTTTTTACTGCTTTCTTGTTCCTCGGTTCTACCGAGGAACAAGATGGCTGCCAACACTTCCTGGTTTGGAGTGTTGACAGTCAATTAGCAGACAGCTCGTGATCGGGAGGGTGCGCGAATCCGACGCGGCCATAGATATATATGTACTTTTACTTTTGATTTTCTCAGCAACTACTGAACGGATTTACACCATTTAACAAAAGGGTTCTTTCTGAACCAAGAACTACCTCTTTGCCAAATTTGGTGTAATTCCGTTCAGCAGTTCGGGCTGTAGCCGTGTCTAAAGTTTCCTATGGGAAATTGATTTTTTGACTCTTATTTTTTAATTTCTCCGCAACTACTGAACGGATTTACACCATTTAACAAAAAGGGTTCTTTCTGAACCAAGAACTACCTCTTTGCCAAATTTGGTGTAATTCCGTTCAGCAGTTCGGGCTGTAGCCGTGTCTAAAGTTTCCTATGGGAAAATGAATGGGGAAAACACGTTTTGGGACCCCCTTTTTCTCGGCCCCGCTGACGAATCACCCTGAGACTTTCAGGGTAGGAGCGGACCGGAGCGGGCCATAAAGTTTGAAAATTTCGCGAAGATTCGTCAACCGACGCAAGAGTTATTTCAAATAGAATGTCGCGGATTTCCTATGGAAAATAGGTCCTAATTATAACTATCTACTGGCGACCGCCAGTAGATAATATATAGAGCGAGATATAGAGATATATTAATAGATATTTTCATTGGAAAATAAAACAAAAGTTATAGGGATGTTATAGTTAGGCTTAGGTTCCACTCGTACAAAACCAGTGAAATTCAGCAGTTATAGTTACCTGATCTAGCTTTAACTCGCACCCCCACAATGCACTGCTTATGACCTCACATATTACATCACTCATGACATGGTCAGTGACATCACTGATGACATCTCAAATGACATCACTGTTGACACCACTGATGACATCATCCAGTGACTGTGAGTGTTTTTAAAACGTTTATGAGTGTTAAATATATATACCAAGGTATACTGGTGAATCAGTGGGTGTAAGAGTGCTTTACGGATGATTCCATGGGTGCGTGACTGACTGTATAAGTGAGTGATTAGGTGTCTCAGGGAATGTATGGGTGAGTGACTGTTTGTGTGAATGTTAGTTGGTGTCTAAGTGGCTGTATGGGTGTGTGACTGGTCATCTGAGTGGTTGTACGGGTGATTGATTGGTTGTCTGAGTACCTGTATGGGTGTCTGTGAGTCTGTGTGGGTGGGTGAGGGTGTGACTGCCTGTATGGATGAGTGAGTGGTTGAGTCAGTGGCTGTATGGGTTAGTGAGTATGTGTGTGTGTGTGTGTGTGTGTGTGTGATGGGCTGTATGAGTGAGTGAGTGTGTGTATGGCTGTGTAGGTGAGTGGATGTGTCAGTGGTGTATGGGTAAGTAACTAGGTATGTGAAAGGCAGTATAGGTAAGTAATGGGGTATATGAGTGACTGTATGGGTGAGTGAGTGAATGCAAGAGTGGCTGTATGGGTGAGTGTGTGCTTGTGTCAGTGACTGTATAGGTGAGTGAGTACATGTTAGTATCTGTATGAGTAAGTAAGTAGGTGTGTGTGTAACTGTATGTGTGAGTAAGTGGCTCTGTGATTGACTGTATGGGTGAGTGAGTAGGTGTGTGACTAGCTCCATGTGTGACTGACTCAGTGTGTGAGTGGCTGTATGGGTGTATGAGTGAATATGTTAGTGGCTGTATGGGTGACTGAGTAGATGTGTGCGTAGATCTATGAATCAGTGAGTAAGTACTGGTATGGGTCTGTGAATGGGTTTCTGAATGGTTGTGTGGGACCGGTGTATGAAAGGTTCTATGGGGGTGTGAGTGGATGCGTTAGTGATTTTGTAGATGATGTCATCAGTGATGTCACTGACCATGTCATGAGTGATGTAATATGTGAAGTCTTAAGCAGTGCATTGCAGGGGCGCAAGTTATAGTTAGCTCATAACTGCTGAATTTCACTGGTTTTCTATGAGTGGAACCTGAGCCTAACTATAATGGCCCTATAACCTTTGTTTTTTTCAGTGAATTTCTAAGGATTTTTTATTCCATTTCCTAACCATAACATCACTGTAACCTTTGTTTTTTCAGGTAATTTCTAAGGTATTTAAATGGTAATTCCTAACTTTAACGTCCCTGTAACCTTTGGTTTTTTTCAGTGAATTTCCATGTTTTTTTAAGTAGTAATGGCATTTGCAGAGTGGTGGAGAAAGGGGGTGGGCCTCTGACCAGCTATCAGGAATCCCACTGTGTAGGACTTACAGAAAGTAACAGGAGGGCTTCTTGGCCCCCAAGGTCCCTCAGCATACAAGAGGACTTCATTCCCCAACCAGTAGTGCACCAGGAGATGCGTTTGCAAAGTGGTGGAGAAAGAGGGTATGGCCTCCGAATACCTCTCAGCAATCCTGGTGTGTGGTACTTACTGGAGGTAACTGGAGGGGTTATTCGCTCCTAAGGACCCTCAGTAGCCAAGGGGACTTCATGCCCCAACTAGTAGTGTACCAGGAGGTATGTTTGCAGAGTGGTAGAGAAAGGAGGCGGGCCACAAAGACCTCTTAGCAATCCTGCAGTGTGGGACTTACTGAAGGTAACAGGAGGAGTAGTTGGCCCACAAGGATATCCTTGGGAGGCAACAACTCTTCCTGTTACCTCCAGTAAGTCCCAGACAGTGTGATTGCTGAGAGGTCTTTGGAGGTCATGCCCCCCATTGTGGGATTTAGTCCCGGGGAGGTGGTGGTCCCCAGGTCTGCCCCCCATTGTTTTTGGTTAAAGCCCCAGGGAGGTGGTGGCCCTGGGGCTGTGGGGAGACTTCGCTGCCCCCCTGCATTATGTTAATTGAATGCCCCTGAGAGGTAGTGACCCCGGGGCTGCGGGGGGTCTGCGTGGCCCCTGCTTTTTTTTATAGATGAAGCCCCAGGGAGGTGGTGGTCCCCAAGGTTTGGGGGGTCCGCACGGCCCCCCACATTATGTCTTTTTGTAGCCCTGGGGAAGTGGCGGCCCCCGGGGCTGATGGGGGAGTCCATGCATCCCCTGTTTTGTTTATAAATGAATCCCTGGGGAGGTGGCAGTCTCCAGGGCTTAGGGGGGTCTAAGAGCTACCCATTTATAAGACTATAAGCCCCGGGGAGATGGTGGTCTCCAGGGCAATATTGAGCCACAGGAGGAGGACTTGTGTGCCCCCCTTCCATTATAGAAAAAATGCCCCCGGGGTGGATAATGAACAAAATACAGGAGCCAGTGCTTTGTTTAAAAAAAAAGTTTGGCCGGATCCATGGATCCCGCAGAAAAGTCTTTTTAAAAATTCTTTTTGGGCTCGGGTGGGGGGTCCCAGTTGGACCACTCTAAGAGGTCCAGGGGGCCAGGGTGTTTCTACCCTGCCCTCTATTCTTTTTGTACATATTTTGTACTCGGTTCAACCGAGTCCCAAGATAGCTTGCCAACACTTCCTGGTTGAAGTGTTAGCAGCCAATCAAATTTCAGTAGCATTTCAGTAGGTTTTTGGGCTATCAGATATCTATATTTTTTAAACTTAAATATCTCTGCAACTACTGAACGGATTTACTCCAAATCACAAAAAGTCCACTTTCTGGACCAACATCTAGTTTTCTGCCAAATTTGATATTAATTCTGTTCATCGGTTCGGCCTGTAATTGTCTTCAAAAAATGAAAATTCTCCATAGAATTAACATGGGGAAAATGCGTTTTGGGACCCCTTTTTTTCTTGGCCTCCGCTTGACCGATCACCCTGTGACTTTCAACACAGCAACTGAACCAAAAAGGAGAAGTTTTTTGAAAATTTCGTGAAGACTCGTCAAGCGGTGCCAAAGTTATTGGCAAAACAAAAAACACTTCTCCTATGGAAACTTTGCTCCTAACTATAACTACCTGCTGGCGACTGGCAGTCACCGGTAGGTAGTTATAGTTAGGAGCCTGTTTCCATAGGAAAAGCGGTTTTTGATTTGCCAATATCTTTGGCGTTGTTTGATGAATCTTCGTGAAATTTTTTGAACTAATGGGGCGGTCAGGTCAGCTGCTGTGTTGAAAGTTTCGGGGTCATTCATTAAGTGGGGGCCGGGAAAAAAGGGGGTCCCTAAATGCTTTTTCCCCATGTTAATTTCCTTAGGAAACTGTTGGCACAGCTACAGCCCGAACTGCTGAAAGGAATTACACCAAATTTGGCAAAAAGGTAGCTCTTGGTCCAGAGTGCACTCTTTTTGTTCAATGATGTAAATCCATTCTGAAGTTTCCCAAAAATTTAAACATTTCTCAGATATACAAATATGGCCAAGGAGGATCTGCGAACCCTCCCGATCTCGTGCCTTAGATCTGATTGGCTGCCAACACTTCAAAGCAGGATGTGTTGGCAGCCATCTTGTGACTCGGTTGAACCGAGTCACAAGAAAAATGGTCAAAAAAGGTTAAAAATCAATCAAGAAAAGGGAGTAGGGTAGAAACACACTGACTCCCTAGGCCTGCTCAGAGGGTCCCACAGGGACCCCAGGGCCAAATAAAGCATTTTTTTTCCCAGCGGGATTCACGTTGAATATGCGAATCTGGACGAACTTTTTAAAAAAAGAAGCACGGGCTCCTGCGCTTTATTTAATTAGGCCCCCGGGTGGCCATGTCCCGGGGACAATGACCAAAATACATGCGGGGGACTGCATGGGCCCCCGCAGCCCCAGGGACTGCCACCTCCCCAGGGCTATGTTTATTAATGCGGGGGGACACGTGGGCCCTCAACAGCCCTAGGGCCCGCCACCTCCCCAGGGCTTTATTTTATAAATAAATGCATGGGGGGCTCCTGCCCCCCCACGCAGCCCCGGGGACCGCCACCTCCCCTGGGCTAATTTTGTTTAATGCGGGGGGGCTCCAGCCTCCCCATGGAGCCCCAGTGACACCACCTCCCTGGTGCTATACTAAAAAATAAAGTTTGGGGGGCTCAAGCCCCCCACACAATCCCAGAGACCACCATCTCCCCGGGGTTTTATTATTGTTGGAGGGGGCCACGTGGCCCCCCTCATGGAGCTCTAAATGGCCCTGGGTACCGCCACCCCCCAGGGCCGGCTCCAGCAATGTCCCGGGGTGCCCACCCCCGGATATTGCAGTTTGCTATGGGATGGCGGGAGCACTGCAACCGCCATCCCATAACAAACAAGTGCTCCACTTTGAAAAAGTGAGAGCATTTTGCTCTGACTTGTTCAAAGTGGAGCACTTTGTTTTTTACCTCCAGGGCATGTCAGCAGCTCTCTAGGGGTAAAAAGCCATGCCATCTCTTGCAGGAGGTGGGAGCCGGCCGGGACCGCATGGGCCTTCAGGTTCCCCCATGGTCCCCGGACTTCTGGCCATGCCCTGGGGATGGGGTCCCGGGCCGAAATTGGCCTGAGGAGGGGGGGCCGCACTCCCCCTTAAAATAATATAAATAAAAAAGAAATGGCCTGGCCCTAGGAGATGGGGTCCCTGGGGCCAAAAATCGCTTGGGAGCAAGGCCGCACGGCCCCCTCCCCTTTAAAAAAAACCATAAACAAAGGCCTAGCCCTGGGGGATGGGATCCCTGGGGCAAAATCGGCCTCGGGAGGGGGGCTGTGCGCCCCCTCCCTTTTTATTTTCATTAAATAATGGCTCAGGCCCCAGGGGATGGGGTCCCCGGGGCCTAAAAGGGTCAAGGAAAGGGGGACCACACAGCCCACCTTCCTAAAATATAAAAAAAGGAATCTGGCAACTCACCAGAGGCCCGTCCTTTTCTCCACTACTCTGCAAACACGCCTTGTGGCATGCTCTTGATTAGGGGATGAAGTCACCTTCGCTGCTGGGGGTCCTTAGGGGCCAACTGGCCTACCTGTTACCTCCAGTAAGCCCCACACAGTGGGATTGCTGAGAGGTGGTCGGAGGCCACGCCGCTTATTACACCACTCTGCAAACGCACCTCTTGGTGCACTGCTGGTGGGGTGATGAGGTCCTCTTGTGTCCTGAGGACTTCAGGACTAAAATGGACTGCATCCCCCAAGCAGCAATGCGCCAGGAGGCACGTTTGCAGAGTGGTGGAGAAAAGGGGCGCGGCCTCTGACCACCTCTCCGCAATCCAGCTGTGTGGGGCTTACTTGAGGTAACAAATAGGCTACTTGGCCCCTAAGGACCCCCAGCAGCGAAGAGGACTTTATCCTCCAGCCAAGAGCGTGCCAGGAACCGCGTTTGCAGAATGGTGGACAAAGGGGGCGTGGCCTGCTATCAGAAATCAGTAATCCTGCTGTGTGGGACTTACTGGAGGTAACAGGAGGGGTACTTGGCCCACAAGGATGTTCTTGGGGCAAACTACCCCTCCTGTTACCTCCAGTAAGCCCCACACAGTGGGATTGCTAAAAGGTCTTCGGAGGCCACGCCCCCCTTTCTCCACTACTCTGCAAACAGACATCCTGGCACACTACTGGTTGGGGGATGAACTCCTCTTTACTCCAGAGGGACCTTGGGGGCCAAGAAGCCCTCCTGGTAGCTCCTGTAAGTCCTATGCAGCAGAATTCCTGAGAGCTGGTTGGAGGCCCAGCCCCTTTTCTCCACCACTCTACAAACGTGACTGCTAGTTAAAAAACCTTGGAAATTCACTGAAAAAAACAAAGGTTTCAGGGACGTTATAGTTCGAAATTAGCATTTAAAAAACCTTAAAACTTCACAGACAAAACCAAAGGTTACAGGGACGTTATAGTTAGGCTGACATTTCCCTCATACAAAACCAGAGAAATTCAGCCGTTATAGTTAGCTGGCTAACTATAACTCGCGCCCCCGCAATGCACTGCTTATGACCACACATATTACATCACTCATGAATGGTCAGTGACATCAATGATGACATCACTGATGACATTTCAAATGACATCACTGATGACATCAGTGATTACATCAGGCACAGCATCTCTGACGCACCCACTCACACCCCTATAGAATCTTTTATACACCCACTGCCACTGCCACTCCCACACAACCATTCACAAACCCATTCACAGAGCCATACCAGTACTTACAGATCCACTCAATGATTCATTGATCTATACACACATCCACTCGCTCACCCATACTGCCACTCAGAGACCCACTCTCTCACTAACACAGCCATTGACATATCCACTCATACAGCCATACAGGTGCTCATACACTGAATGAGTCACCCATAGAACTACTCATACACCTAGACACTCAACCATACAGTCAATCATACAGCCACTTACTCACCCAAACAGTTACACACCCACCCACTTACTTATTCATACAAATAGTAACACATACTCACTCAGCTATACAGTCACTGACAGAAGCATGTACTCATGCAAGGAAGAGGTGTGACGCAGCGGCCAGGGCGACTGACTCCGGAACCTGGGGCTCACGGTTCGATCCCCGGCGGCAGATCAGCCCAGCACCATGTGACTCTGGGCAATAGCTTGCTTAATCTTCCCGACGGACCCCAGCGCCGGGACACCTCTCCGGAGGTATCTGTGCACTTTACAAATACTGGACATTACAAATACTGGACATCTATATAGCCTCTCTCACATTCACTCACTCATGCATGTAGTCACTCATATACCCCTTCACTCATCTATACTGGCTCTCACATACTCAGTTGCTCACCCATACTGACACATGCACTCAATCACCGACACAGCCATACACTCACTCACCCATACAACTTTTCACACACGCAACAGTATCCCATACAGCCACTGACTCACCCACTCACTGATCCATACAGGCAGTCACGCACCTCCTCACCCACAAACACAGATACCCAGACAACCATAGACATAGTCAGACAACCAATCAATCACCCATATAGCCATTCACGTACCCCTTTTACACACTCATATACCCACTTAGACATCAACTGAGAGAGAAATGCACACATTCACACAACCAGTCACTCACCCATACATTCACTGAGACACCTAATCACTCACTAATACAGCCAGTCACGCACCAACTGAGTTATCCATACAGTCACTCATACACCCACTGATTCACCAATACACCTTGGTATATATATTTAACATTCACAAACTTTTAAAAAACACTCACAGTCACTGGATGATATCATCACTGATGGTATCAGTAATGTCATTTGAAATGTCATCAGTGATGTCATGAGTGATTTCACTGACCATGTCATAAGTGATGTAATATGGGAGGTCATAAGCAGTGCATTGCGGGGACGCGAGCTATAGTTAGCTCAGCTAACTATAACGACTGAATTTCTCTGGTTTTGTACGAGGAAATGTCAGCTAACTATAACATCCCTGTAACCTTTTTTTCCCATGAATTTCTAAGGTTTTTTAAATACTAATTTCTAATTATAACGTCCCTGAAACCTGTGTTTTTTCAGTGAATATATATTTAGATAGATAGATAGATAAGTAGATAGATAGATAGATAGATAGATGGATAGATAGATAGATAGGGTGGACATGGGTTATTGAGTGGTAATTAATTTTTCAGGGTTTAGGGTGGGTATGGATTTTTGGTTGGCAAAGGATTTTTTAGGGATTAGGGTGGGTATGGGTCTTTGGGAGGCAAGGGATTTTTTTAGGGTTTAGGGTGGGTATGGGATTTTGGGTAGTAGAGAATTTTTGGGGTTTTAGGGTAGGTATGGGTTTTGGGTGGCAAGGGAACCCTTAGGGTTTAGGGTGTGTATGTATTTTTGGCTGGAAAGGTATTTCTTAGGGTTTAGGGTGGGTATGGGTTTTTGGTTGATAATTAATGTTTTAGGGTTTAGCGTTTGTATGGGTTTTTGGGTAGCAAGGGATTTTTTTAGGGTGGGTAGGGTTTTTGGGTAGCAAGGGATTTTTTAGGGTGGATAGGGTTTTTGGGTGGCAAGGAAATATTTAGGGTTTCAGAGGGTTATGGGCTTTTGGGTGGTAAGGGATTTTTTAGGGTTTAGGGTGGTTATGGGTTTTTGGGTGGCAAGGAAATTTCTAGGGTTTGGGGTGGGTATAGGTTTTTGGGGGTAAGGTTGTTTTTAGGGTTTAGGGTGGGTGTGGGTTTTTGGGAGGCAAGGGAATTTTTAGGGTTTAGGGTGGGTATGGGTATTTGGGTGGTAAGAGATTTTTGGGGGGTTAGGGTGGGCATGGGTTTTGGGTGTCAAGGAAACCCTTAAGCTTTAGGGTGTGTATGTATTTTTGGCTGGAAAGGTATTTCTTAGGGTTTAGGGTGGGTATGGGTTTTTGGGTGGCAAGGGAATTTTTAGGGTTTAGGGTGGGTATGGGTTTTTGGGTGGTAAGGTATTTTTTAGGGCTTAGGGTGGGTATGGGTTTTTGGGTGATAAGGGCTTATATAGGGTTTAGGGTGGGCATTGTTTTTGAGTGGCAAGGGAATTTTAAGGGTTTAGGGTGGGTGTGGGTTTTTTGGTGGCAAGGGAATTTTTAGGGTTTAAGGCTGGTATGGGTTTTTGGGTGATAAGGCATTTTTTAGGGTGGGTATGAGTTTTTAGATTGTAAGGGATTTTTAGGGTTTAGGGTGGGTATGGGTTTTGGGTGGCAAGGGAACCTTTAGGGTTTAGGGTGGGTATGGCTATTGGGTGGCAAGGGAACGTTTAGGGTTTAGGATGAGTATGGGTTTTGGGGTGGTAGTACATTTTTTAGGGTTTAGCATTTGTATGGGTTTTTGGGTGGCAATGGATTTTTTAGTGTTTAGGGTGGGTATGTCTTTTTGGCTGGCTATGGATTTTTTAGGGTTTTGGGTGGGTATGGTGTTTTTGGGTGGCAAAGGAATATTTAAAGTTTAGGAAGGGTGTGGGTATTTGGGTCATTATGGTTTTTTTAGGGTTTAGGGTGTGTATGGGTTTTTGGCATGGCAAGGGAATTTTCATCATTTAGGGTGGGTGTGGGTTTCTTCAGTGCAAGGGATTTTTTAGGATTTATGGTGGGTGTGGGCTCCTGGGTGGCAAGGGAATTTTTAGTGTTTAGGGTGGGTGTGGATCTTTAGGGGGCAAGGGAAATTGTATGGTTTCGGGTAGGTTTTTGGTTGATAAGGGAATTTTTGGGTTTAGGTTGGGCATGGGTTTTTAGGTGGGAAAGAATTTTTGGGTGGTAAGGTATTTTGGGGGGTTTATGGTGGGTATGGGTTTTTGGGTTGCAAGTGAAATTTTCTGGGTTTAGGGTGGGTATGGGGTTTGGGTGGTAAGGGATTTTTTTAAGGTTAGAGTGGGCATAGGTTTTTGCGTGGTAAGGGATTTGTTTGGGGTTAGGGTAGCAAAGGAATTTTTAGGGTTTAGCGTGGGTATGGGCTCCTGGGTGGCAAGGGAATTTTTAATGTTTAGGGTGGGTGTGGATTTTTAGGGGGAAGGGAAATTTTATGGTTTTGGTTGGGTTTTTGGGAGGCAAGGGATTTTTTTAGGGTTTAGGGTGGGTATGGGATTTTGGGTAGTAGAGAATTTTTGGGGTTTTAGGGTAGGTATGGGTTTTGGGTGGCAAGGGAACCCTTAGGGTTTAGGGTGTGTATGTATTTTTGGCTGGAAAGGTATTTCTTAGGGTTTAGGGTGGGTATGGGTTTTTGGGTGATAATTAATTTTTTAGGGTTTAGCGTTTGTATGAGTTTTTGGGTAGCAAGGGATTTTTTTAGGGTGGGTAGGGTTTTTGGGTAGCAAGGGATTTTTTAGGGTGGATAGGGTTTTTGGGTGGCAAGGAAATATTTAGGGTTTCAGAGGGTTATGGGCTTTTGGGTGGTAAGGGATTTTTTAAGGTTTAGGGTGGTTATGGGTTTTTGGGTGGCAAGGAAATTTCTAGGGTTTGGGGTGGGAATAGGTTTTTGGCTGGTAAGGTTGTTTTTAGGGTTTAGGGTGGGTGTGGGTTTTTGGGTGGCAAGGGAATTTTTAGGGTTTAGGGTGGGTATGGGTATTTGGGTGGTAAGAGATTTTTTGGGGGTTAGGGTGGGCATGGGTTTTGGGTGTCAAGGAAACCTTTAAGCTTTTGGGTGTGTATGTATTTTTGGCTGGAAAGGTATTTCTTAGGGTTTAGGGTGGGCATGGGTTTTTGGGTGGCAAGGGAATTTTTAGGGTTTAGGGTGGGTATGGGTTTTTGGGTGGTAAGGTATTTTTTAGGGCTTAGGGTGGGTATGGGTTTTTGGGTGATAAGGGCTTATATAGGGTTTAGGGTGGGCACTGTTTTTGAGTGGCAAGGGAATTTTAAGGGTTTAGGGTGGGTGTGGGTTTTTTGGTGGCAAGGGAATTTTTAGGGTTTAAGGCTGGTATGGGTTTTTGGGTGATAAGGCATTTTTTAGGGTGGGTATGAGTTTTTAGATTGTAAGGGATTTTTAGGGTTTAGGGTGGGTATGGGTTTTGGGTGGCAAGGGAACCTTTAGGGTTTAGGGTGGGTATGGCTATTGGGTGGCAAGGGAACTTTTAGGGTTTAGGATTAGTATGGGTTTTGGGGTGGTAGTACATTTTTAGGGTTTAGCATTTGTATGGGTTTTTGGGTGGCAATGGATTTTTTAGTGTTTAGGGTGGGTATGTCTTTTTGGCTGGCTATGGATTTTTTAGAGTTTTGGGTGGGTATGGTGTTTTTGGGTGGCAAAGGAATATTTAAAGTTTAGGGAGGGTGTGGGTATTTGGGTCATTATGGTTTTTTTAGGGTTTAGGGTGCGTATGGGTTTTTGGATGGCAAGGGAATTTTCATCATTTAGGGTGGGTGTGGGTTTCTTCAGTGCAAGGGATTTTTTAGGATTTATGGTGGGTGTGGGCTCCTGGGTGGCAAGGGAATTTTTAGTGTTTAGGGTGGGTGTGGATCTTTAGGGGGCAAGGGAAATTGTATGGTTTCGGGTAGGTTTTTGGTTGATAAGGGAATTTTTGGGTTTAGGTTGGGCATGGGTTTTTAGGTGGGAAAGAATTTTTGGGTGGTAAGGTATTTTGGGGGGTTTATGGTGGGTATGGGTTTTTGGGTTGCAAGTGAAATTTTCTGGGTTTAGGGTGGGTATGGGGTTTGGGTGGTAAGGGATTTTTTTAAGGTTAGGGTGGGCATAGGTTTTTGCGTGGTAAGGGATTTGTTTGGGGTTAAGGTGGCAAAGGAATTTTTAGGGTTTAGCGTGGGCATGGGTTTTTAGGTGGCAAGGAAATTTTGGGTGGTAACGTATTTTTGGGGGTTTATGGTGGGTATAGGTTTTGGGTTTCAAGTGAATTTTTCTGGGTTTAGGGTGGGTATGGGGTTTTGGGTGGTAAGGGATTTTTAAAGTTAGGGTGGTGTTACAGCCCACCGTAAGGGCACCCGAAGAACACTGACTCAGCGCGCTACGAACAGCGACGCCTGAGTGAACTACATTTCCCATGAGCCTCGGCGCGAGGCATTCCCGTTTTTAAACCCATCCAGGACAGTCAGACGCTGCTGCTTACTTTCTCAGAAGGAGCCGCGCTGAGTGCTGGGAGGCTGGTAAGGGTGTGAATAACACCGACTCCCTTTGTTTCTCTTCGTGCAGCTACAGCGCCATGCTCTGGATCAAATAGTGGCAGTGTGGGGGCTCAGAACTACTTGTGTGTTTGCTCCGTTGGTGGGATCAATTGCCGATTCCTTGCAGAGCAAACCCTTTCCGTGGAGCCCTATTTCCAGTACTCTCTCACAGGGAGAGAGTTGTACAGTACTTCCTGGTCTCCCTAGTACGCTTGCCTCAGTAGCCTATCTTAGCTTGGTAGAGACAAGCTACCCAAACTCGTTTTCCTGTTGGCGAGCTACCTTAGCTCTTGCAGGGAAAACGCCTATTGTTTCATTATCAGTTAACCCTATTCTTCTAAATAACCGCCAAGATCTATTGGTGTCTTTGCGATATTCAGTTTGTTTATTCATGCAATTGATGTTGCCAAGTTGAACCAAGCCTCATCCAAGACGCATTGGAACTGCAGGCTGGATTTGTTTCTTCTGTGATTTTGCTGAGTGTTACATTATTATTGGGAGTCATGTTGGTTTCTTTATATATCCAGTAACAGGGGTATAGAGAGTGAGCAAGCGGTCGGCTCTTCCACACCCCTGTTTCAGTCTACAGGATATCAGTACTGGTATGTAGGCCTCACCTGTGTTCAGCTCTCTTTATATTGTTACACATAACCTGCAAAATACTCATCATGGTATTATGTCTCCAGAACTAACAGCATACTCCAACGTGTGTGAAAACTCCCAGAATTAGCAGAGAAGATATTTTCTTCCTTTACAGGTACTAACCTAGTTATGTAGACTCTCCTTTCAGTGGGGTTAGGGTAGACTAGGAACAACTGCATATATTACTATTGGTTATAGTTGTTTTGGTTGTCATTTCAGGTCTCCCTCCCTGCTGTCCCCTTCCTACCCTTCCCCCGCTTGACCACTCCATTAAGTCTGTGTATACCACTTCAGACCGTGGTGGTGTCGAGAGGTGGACCATTTTGTGCAACGTACGATCCTGAGGATTCCAGGCCACGACAGGTGGGCATAGGTTTTGGGGTGGTAAGGGATTTGTTTGGGATTAGGGTGGCAAAGGAATTTTTAGGATTTAGCGTGGGTATGGGTTTTGGGTGGCAAGAACATTTTTAGGGTTTACGGTGGGTATGGATCTTTGGGTGGCAAGAGATTTGTTTGGGTTTAGGGTGGCAAGGGAATTTTTAGGATTTAGGGTGGGTATGTCTTTTTGGCTGGCTATGGATTTTTTAGAGTTTTGGGTGGGTATGGTGTTTTTGGGTGGCAAAGGAATATTTAAAGTTTAGGGAGGGTGTGGGTATTTGGGTCATTATGGTTTTTTTAGGGTTTAGGGTGCGTATGGGTTTTTGGATGGCAAGGGAATTTTCATCATTTAGGGTGGGTGTGGGTTTCTTCAGTGCAAGGGATTTTTTAGGATTTATGGTGGGTGTGGGCTCCTGGGTGGCAAGGGAATTTTTAGTGTTTAGGGTGGGTGTGGATCTTTAGGGGGCAAGGGAAATTGTATGGTTTTGGGTAGGTTTTTGGTTGATAAGGGAATTTTTGGGTTTAGGTTGGGCATGGGTTTTTAGGTGGGAAAGAATTTTTGGGTGGTAAGGTATTTTGGGGGGTTTATGGTGGGTATGGGTTTTTGGGTTGCAAGTGAAATTTTCTGGGTTTAGGGTGGGTATGGGGTTTGGGTGGTAAGGGATTTTTTTAAGGTTAGGGTGGGCATAGGTTTTTGCGTGGTAAGGGATTTGTTTGGGGTTAGGGTGGCAAAGGAATTTTTAGGGTTTAGCGTGGGCATGGGTTTTTAGGTGGCAAGGAAATTTTGGGTGGTAACGTATTTTTGGGGGTTTATGGTGGGTATAGGTTTTTGGGTTTCAAGTGAATTTTTCTGGGTTTAGGGTGGGTATGGGGTTTTGGGTGGTAAGGGATTTTTTAAAGTTAGGGTGGTGTTACAGCCCACCGTAAGGGCACCCGAAGAACACTGACTCAGCGCGCTACGAACAGCGACGCCTGAGTGAACTACATTTCCCATGAGCCTCGGCGCGAGGCATTCCCGTTTTTAAACCCATCCAGGACAGTCAGACGCTGCTGCTTACTTTCTCAGAAGGAGCCGCGCTGAGTGCTGGGAGGCTGGTAAGGGTGTGAATAACACCGACTCCCTTTGTTTCTCTTCGTGCAGCTACAGCGCCATGCTCTGGATCAAATAGTGGCAGTGTGGGGGCTCAGAACTACTTGTGTGTTTGCTCCGTTGGTGGGATCAATTGCCGATTCCTTGCAGAGCAAACCCTTTCCGTGGAGCCCTATTTCCAGTACTCTCTCACAGGGAGAGAGTTGTACAGTACTTCCTGGTCTCCCTAGTACGCTTGCCTCAGTAGCCTATCTTAGCTTGGTAGAGACAAGCTACCCAAACTCGTTTTTCCTGTTGGCGAGCTACCTTAGCTCTTGCAGGGAAAACGCCTATTGTTTCATTATCAGTTAACCCTATTCTTCTAAATAACCGCCAAGATCTATTGGTGTCTTTGCGATATTCAGTTTGTTTATTCATGCAATTGATGTTGCCAAGTTGAACCAAGCCTCATCCAAGACGCATTGGAACTGCAGGCTGGATTTGTTTCTTCTGTGATTTTGCTGAGTGTTACATTATTATTGGGAGTCATGTTGGTTTCTTTATATATCCAGTAACAGGGGTATAGAGAGTGAGCAAGCGGTCGGCTCTTCCACACCCCTGTTTCAGTCTACAGGATATCAGTACTGGTATGTAGGCCTCACCTGTGTTCAGCTCTCTTTATATTGTTACACATAACCTGCAAAGTACTCATCATGGTATTATGTCTCCAGAACTAACAGCATACTCCAACGTGTGTGAAAACTCCCAGAATTAGCAGAGAAGATATTTTCTTTCTTTACAGGTACTAACCTAGTTATGTAGACTCTCCTTTCAGTGGGGCTAGGGTAGACTAGGAACAACTGCATATATTACTATTGGTTATAGTTGTTTTGGTTGTTATTTCAGGTCTCCCTCCCTGCTGTCCCCTTCCTACCCTTCCCCCGCTTGACCACTCCATTAAGTCTGTGTATACCACTTCAGACCGTGGTGGTGTCGAGAGCTGGACCATTTTGTGCAACGTACGATCCTGAGGATTCCAGGCCACGACAGAGTAAGCGGCCCAAGAATTCAAATCCTCCCGGTCGTACGTTGATGACATGGCCACCTTGGAGGATCTGGTGGCTGCATTGCAGGTAATACAGGCGGAATTGGCTGCATCTAGGGCAGAAACCGCTACCTTACAAGCCACAGTAGAGAGGATGCAGAGAAACCCCTTTAAAGTAGGAATACCTCTAACCTCACCCTCTCCTCCTCTGGTGGTGGAAATAACCACGCCAGTTCCATTGGCCACCCCAGAGCGCTTTCATGGCGATAGCAGCAAGGTGCAGGTCTTTCTCACTCAAATCAAGTTACATTTCTCTTGCAGGCCCAAAGCATTCACTACCAATCATGCTAGGGTCGCCTTCCTGATTTCTTACCTAGCAGGAGATGCTGCACAGTGGGCCGTTCCTTTAGTTAAGAGAGACGACCCCTTGATATATGATTGGGACTCTTTTATAAAGGATTTTGAAAGGACCTTCAATCGTAGGGCCGGCACGCTTTCAGCAGACAAAGATCTACTAGAACTAAGACAGGGGAATCGGGACCTCATAGCCTATCTGAATGACTTCCGCCGGCTGGTTACCGAGACCGAATGGCCGGAGGCTAAACAGGCTGCCATTTTTCATCGAGGTCTCCGCGAAGAGATGAAAGATGTGCTGGCTCAGATTGAACCGCAACCCGCTACTTGTGAAGATCTGATCAACCTGGTCTTACGTTTGGATCATCGCCTTAGTGAGAGACGCGGAGAAAACAAGCGTAGGGACCGTGCTTCGTGGCGATTGGACCAACCAAAAACCTCTGACAGCTCAGCCAGTACCACTTCCGAACCTATGGAAATAGGCGCAGTTCATTCAACCCTTACTCACGAAGAAAGGGAGTATCGGCGCAAGAAAGGACTTTGTATATACTGTGGAAAGAAAGGCCATTTTATCAAAGAATGTACACTGCGTACGAAGTACCCTCGCCGAGACTCTCGCAAGCAATTGGCTGCTACTTCTGAGGGATCGGCGGGAAACGCCTGAGCTTGAGGAAAGAAGAAGGGTGTTTCTCAAGCCCCACATACATCCCTTCACTGAGCGGTGAAGAACCGTGTACCAGACAACATTTTCTTATAGACCTCTCCCTGTGTGTGAAAGGGGAGTGGTGTCAGGTATCGGCCATGTTGGACTCTGGTGCTACTGGATGTTTTATAGACCACCAACAAGCATTGGTACTGGGGTTGGTGCTACACGCCAAAGATACACCAGAAACCGTATATGCCGTGGATGGGAGATGTTTGGAAGCAG
The DNA here is from genome assembly GCA_963921515.1 of Calotriton arnoldi. Lineage (NCBI taxonomy): Eukaryota > Metazoa > Chordata > Amphibia > Caudata > Salamandridae > Calotriton > Calotriton arnoldi. Next base: position 992,354 of record CAWUFW010004710.1, read on the forward strand.
GTCCTATCAGATATCAAACAGAGACCGTGGAAGTACGCCAGGGCCTTGACCATCGGGAGCTGCTCGTCTTCAACGTGATACAAGCCCCTCAATACGGAATCATTTTGGGGTTACCATGGTTGAGGTTGCACAATCCCCAAGTGGATTGGATAGAGAAAACAGTATTATACACTTCTGTTTACTGTTCTAACCATTGTATTCCCTCTATGGTGAGACCATCACAAGTGATGGCTACGTTACATCATATAGCTACCGCTGCAGAACACCCGGTCACCCTGCCCTGCGAGTATCAGGATTTCGCCGATGTATTCAACGATACTAAGGCAGAAATACTTCCGCCCCACCGGCAATACGATTGCCAGATAGATCTGACACCAGGTGCCGTTATTCCCATTGGACGGGTATACGCCTTAACGGAACCGGAAAACACACATTTAAGGGCATACTTGGACAAGTATCTGGCGTTGGGATTTATTCGTAATTCCAAGTCTCCCGCGGCTTCCCCGCTGTTTTTCATTCCGAAAGCCAACGGCGAGCTGAGGGCTTGCATCGATTACAGGGCCTTAAACGCCATTACGGTAAAAAATTTATATCCCTTACCCCTGATCCCGGTCTTACTGGAGCAAGTAAAAGGTGCAGTCATATATACTCGACTGGATTTAAAGGGGGCCTACCATCTTGTAAGGATGCGCAAGGGAGACGAGTGGAAGACGGCATTCAAGACACGTTTCGGTTTATATGAGTATCTCGTTATGCCCTTTGGGCTGTGTAACGCGCCCGCCGCGTTTCAGTTTTTTCTGAATGACGTGCTGCGTGAGTATTTGGATCAATTCGTCGTTGTGTATATCGACGATATGCTGATCTATTCACCAACCGTTGAGAGTCACACCCGTCACGTACGTGCCATCCTTCAAACTCTGCAAAAACACCATCTTTATTGCAAGATCAGCAAGTGCGAGTTTGGAGTTACCACAGTGGAGTTTTTGGGGGTGATGCTGACCCCTAGGGGACAAGAAATGGCGGAAAGGAAGATAGCAGCAGTAAGGGATTGGCCCATCCCTACTAATGTCAGAGACATCCAATGCTTTTTAGGCTTCGCCAATTTTTACCGGCGTTTCATCAGCCATTTCTCATCCTTAGCGGCTCCCCTCACGCGTTTATTACAGAAGAAGATACCCTTCCAATGGACCGAGGAAACACAAAAAGGGTTCAAGGCCTTGAAAGATGCCTTTATATCAGCTCCGGTTCTGGTACACGCGGACCCCAGCCAACCATACGTTGTGGAAGCAGATGCGTCTGACCTTGCGGTAGAAGCCGTACTATCTCAACGGCATGTTGACACAGGCCAACTCCACCCGGTGGCATATCGATCAAGGAAGCTCAATCCAGCAGAACGAAACTATACGATAGCCGAAAAGGAGCTCCTGGCTATCAAAGATGACTTCCAGGAATGGAGACATTTTCTCAAAGGAGCCAGACATGTTGTTACGGTATATACGGACCACCGTAATCTTCAGTTTATGACAGCCGCCCGTCACCTATCTCCTAGACAACTGCGATGGACTCTGTTCTTCGCCGAGTATGACTTTCGGGTCACATACCGGCCAGGGAAGGACAACAAAAAGGCCGACGCCTTAACTCGTCAAACTTGCAGTCCCCCACAGGAAGAACAGGAAGAGAAATCCATCATCAATCCACAATATGTCATATGCACCACCATCACGGAACCTTTCATCAAAAGCGTGACTAGGGGTATGCGCACTGGAGAGTGGAGAAATTGGCTGGCCAAGCATCCAGAATGGACATTAAAGGAAGGTCTTCCGGTACGTGGGTCACAGTTATTAATCCCCCTCAACTCGCTACGGAAGCGAGTGTTCTCCTGGTGTCATTCCCTCCCCATCGCAGGCCACAACGGTGTAGAGAAAACCATCGAGAGGGTACTGCGTCAGTTCCGGTGGCCCACTGTAAGGACTGACATCCGTACGTGGATCCTGGAGTGTGAAAAGTGTAACCAGATGAAAACCTCACATGCCAGACCAGCAGGACTCTTACTACCCTTGCCAACACCTGAACATCCGTGGGAGAACATTTCTTTAGACTTTATCGTTGGGATGCCGCCAGATAAAGGGAACACGGCAATCTTGGTTGTAGTAGACTACTTAACAAAGATGGCTCATTTTATCGCCTGTAAAACTGTGCCCACAGCTAGCCAGCTGGCTCAACTACTGTTGATACATGTTGTGAGACTACACGGATTACCGCAAGTGGTGGTTTCGGACCGAGGGTCCCAATTCACAGCCAGGTTCTGGAAGGCATGGTGTGCTGCTCTCAGGATAACACCTAACTTGTCTACGAGCTTTCACCCTCAAATGGACGGTCAAACCGAGAGGGTGAACCAAACCTTAAAACAATATCTGAGGTGCTATGTGGACAACACTACAGAAACCTGGGTGGACAGTTTATGGTTGGCAGAGATCGCTTACAATAGTGCTACACATAGCTCCACGAAATACTCCCCGTTTTTCTGCTCTTATGGTTTCCACCCTAGGTTCATTCCTTTCTTGCATCCGGTTAGGACAGAGGTCGTACCAGAGGTGAGACAAAGGGTTCTCCATATTCAAAAAACACTAAGGGAAACGCAGAGCAGGTTGAGAGAGGCTAAGACACGATACAAGGCATACGCTGATAGACATCGGCGTCCAGGGCCTGTTTATAAGGTGGGGGATTATGTATGGGTATCCACCCGAAACATCAGGTTTAAGAAGTACAGCATTTTTAGTCCCAAATTCATAGGCCCATACAAAGTAGTAAAGCTTATCAACCCTGTAGCGGTCAGAGTGGCCTTACCCTCCTCGCTTAGGATCCATCCCTCCTTCCACACCTCATTACTTAAACCCGCTCGTACAAGTGCCAGAAAAGGTTTGCCTCTGGTGCTGGTGAAGGAAGAGTTGGAACACGAGGTAAGGGGTATCCTTGATTCCAAGATATATCGGACCAAGTTATGGTACTTAATAGCTTAGAAAGGATACGGCGATGAAGAGAATACCTGGGAGCCGGCAGTGGGAGTACATGCCCCTAGGTATGTCCAGCAGTTCCACAAGCGCTTCCCGAGGAAACCATGTCTTTGTCAGTGTTCTTCGGGAGAGGGATGTACTGTTACAGCCCACCGTAAGGGCACCCGAAGAACACTGACTCAGCGCGCTACGAACAGCGACGCATGAGTGAACTACATTTCCCAGGAGCCTCGGCGCGAGGACGTCGGTGATGTCACGACGCGCGCGAGCCGATTCCTTGCGGAGCAAACCCTTTCCGTGGAGCCCTATTTCCAGTACTCTCTCACAGGGAGAGAGTTGTACAGTACTTCCTGGTCTCCTAGTACGCTTGCCTCAGTAGCCTATCTTAGCTTGGTAGAGACAAGCTACCCAAACTCGTTTTTCCTGTTGGCGAGCTACCTTAGCTCTTGCAGGGAAAACGCCTATTGTTTCATTATCAGTTAACCCTATTCTTCTAAATAACCGCCAAGATCTATTGGTGTCTTTGCGATATTCAGTTTGTTTATTCATGCAATTGATGTTGCCAAGTTGAACCAAGCCTCATCCAAGACGCATTGGAACTGCAGGCTGGATTTGTTTCTTCTGTGATTTTGCTGAGTGTTACATTATTATTGGGAGTCATGTTGGTTTCTTTATATATCCAGTAACAGGGGTATAGAGAGTGAGCAAGCGGTCGGCTCTTCCACACCCCTGTTTCAGTCTACAGGATATCAGTACTGGTATGTAGGCCTCACCTGTGTTCAGCTCTCTTTATATTGTTACACATAACCTGCAAAATACTCATCATGGTATTATGTCTCCAGAACTAACAGCATACTCCAACGTGTGTGAAAACTCCCAGAATTAGCAGAGAAGATATTTTCTTCCTTTACAGGTACTAACCTAGTTATGTAGACTCTCCTTTCAGTGGGGTTAGGGTAGACTAGGAACAACTGCATATATTACTATTGGTTATAGTTGTTTTGGTTGTCATTTCAGGTCTCCCTCCCTGCTGTCCCCTTCCTACCCTTCCCCCGCTTGACCACTCCATTAAGTCTGTGTATACCACTTCAGACCGTGGTGGTGTCGAGAGGTGGACCATTTTGTGCAACGTACGATCCTGAGGATTCCAGGCCACGACAGGTGGGCATAGGTTTTGGGGTGGTAAGGGATTTGTTTGGGATTAGGGTGGCAAAGGAATTTTTAGGATTTAGCGTGGGTATGGGTTTTTGGGTGGCAAGAACATTTTTAGGGTTTACGGTGGGTATGGATCTTTGGGTGGCAAGAGATTTGTTTGGGTTTAGGGTGGCAAGGGAATTTTTAGGATTTAGGGTAGGTATGGGTTTTTGATTGGCAAAGGAATTTTTAGAGGTTAGGGTGGGTATGGGTTATTGGATGGCAAGGGAATTTTCAGTGTTTTTTGACTTGCCTATATCTTTTGCGCCAGTTGACAAATCTTCATAAAAGTATCCCAAAAAAGTGTGCCTGTGATTCTAGCTGTGCATTGAAAGTGTCGGGGGCGTAGAAAAAGGCGGACGTTAAAGAAAGTGTGTTTCCCAAGCTAATTGCCTGGAGTCTTTAGACACTCCTGCAGCCCGAACCGCTGGACAGAATTACACAAAATTTAGGAGAAAGGTAAATTCTGTTCCAGAGATTATGTTTTTTCTTATTTGGTATAAATCCATTCAGTAGTTTTTTGATATTATAGGAAACCAAATTTGTATATCAGGGCATATGTTGTACTTTTGTAGTACCTTTGTATATATGTTCAAAACTCTAACTTTTAGAAAACACTAACAATCACTGGATGATGTTACCAGTTATGTCATTTGAGATGTCATAAGTGATGTCATGAGTAATGTCACTGACCATGTCATGAGTGATCTAATATGTGAGGTCATAAGCAGTGCATTGTGGGGGCATAAATTATAGTTAGCTCAGGTAACTGCTGAATTTCTACGAGTGAAGTTCAAGCCTCACTATAACGCTCCTGTAACCTATCAGCACTACAGGGACCAGCAGGCAGTGGTACTGTCTACGCCCACTGGGGCGGGTCTTATGGCTATTTAGTGCTGTAATGGTGAAGCGAGTATTTTACATATCAGCCCATGATTAAGTGCATGGTTGCACGAAACGCGTCGGGCTGGGTACGAGACTGTTGTGCAGATTTCTGTCCTCTTAGCTGCTGCTTTCTGAAATAAAAGCGCTGATATCTACCTTCAAGCGTATGGCTTCCTCGAGGGGACAATCTTTGTTGTTGGAATATATATATATATATATTCACTGAAAAAAACATAGGTTTCAGGCACGTTATAGTTAGAAATTTGCATTTAAAAAACCTTAGAAATTCACTGAAAAAACCATAAGGTTTTAGGGACAGTTATAGTTAGTTGGACATTGCACTCGTACAAAACCCGTGAAATTCCCCGTTATAGTTAGTTCAGGTAACTATAACTCGCGCCCCGCAATGCACTGCTGATGACGTCACATATTACATCACTCATGACATGGTCAGTGACATCACTGATGACATCACTGATGACATCTCAAATGACATCACTGATGACATCACTGATGACATCATCCAGTGACTGTGTGTTTCTGTAAAGTTTAAATATGTTTAATATATTTAGGGAAAGGCGTATTGAAGAATGAGTGGGTGTAGAAGCGCCTGAATGGATGATTTAGTAGGTGCGTGACTGAGTCTATAAGTGAGTGATTAAACGTATCTTACTGGATGCATGGGTGAGTGACTAAACTGTGTGAATGTCTGTATCCGTCTGTCTGTTGTTGTGTAAGCAACTGCATGGGTTTCTGACTAGCTAAATGAGTGTCTATATGGGTTATGGATTGGTTCTCTGAGTATCTGTATGGCTGCCTGAGTGTTTGTGTGGGTGGGGTGTGTGTGACTCTGTACATAGATGTGTGAGTGGGTGATTCACTGGGTGCATGATTTCAAGAGTGCATCTGTGATGGACTGCTTGGGTGGGTGAGTGTGTGTATGGGTGTGTTAGTGAGTGAATGTATATCTCAGTGGTACATGTGCGAGTAACTACATATGTAAAAGGCAGTATATATGTGTGTTAGAGTATTTAAATGGCTATAAGTGAGAGTGTGTGATTGTGAGAGTGGCTGTATGGATGTGTGTGTGCTTGTATCAGTTATTGTATAAGAGCGTAAGAATGTGCTAGTATTTGTATGAGTAAGTGAGCTGGTGTGTGTACAACTGTATAGGTGAGTAAATGGGTGTGTGATAAATTTTTTGCATGACTGACTAGGTGTGTGAGTACCTCTATGGATGAGTGGCAGTGTGTGAGTGTTTATATAGGTGTATTAGTGCATATGATAGTCCTGTACTGAGTGACTGTAAGTATGAGTGACTGTACGGGTGAGTGAGTAGATGTGTGTGTGTAGACCTAAGAATCAGTGAGTGGGTATGTAGTTATTGGTGTTGGAGTGTCTATGGTTTTGAGAATGGCAGTCTGTAATTTAGAGTGGGTGTATCAAAGGTTATATTAGGGTGTGAGAAGATGCATCAAATTATCACATGGATGATGTCATCAGTGATGTCATTTGAGATGTCATCAGTGATGTCATCAGTGATGTCACTGACCATGTCATGAGTGATGTAATATGTGACGTCATCAGCAGTGCATTGCGGGGCGCGAGTTATAGTTAGCTGAACTAACTATAACGGGGGAATTTCAATGGTTTTGTACGAGTGAAATGTCCAACTAACTATAACTGTCCCTAAAACCTATGGTTTTTTCAGTGAATTTCAAAGGTTTTTTAAATGCTAATTTCTAACTATAACGTGTCTGAAACCTATGGTTTTTTCAGTGAATTTCAAAGGTTTTTTAAATGCTAATTTCTAACTATAACGTGCCTGAAACCTATGATGTTTTAAGTGAATTTCAAAGGTTTTTTAAATGCTAGTTTCTAACTATGCCTACAGAGGTAGGACATGTGAAGAAAGAAGAAAAACGCACAGAAAGAAACAAAAGAAATGCAGAAAGAAGCAACAGAAGTCCACAAAGACGAAGAAAAGTGCAGGAAGAAGCAAAAGATGTGCAGAAAGAACCAACAGAGGAGCAGAAAGAGGCCTTGTTGCAAAATCATCCTGTGCCCACAACATTTTCAGACGGGTACTGGTGGTAACTGACTCTGACTAACCAGAGCCAGTGCTATGCTAAAAGACACTTAGAATACAGTGAAAACACCTACATACACTAGGGAACACTATGCGTTGGGGTACCCCTGTGATTAGCATGACCTCCTCTGTAAGTCCCTAGTACATAATAGGGCAGGGGGATTAAAACTACCTCTTAAAACGCGCTACAGGGCGCGTTTGCACAGTGGTGAAGGGAGGGGGCCTGAGGTGACATGTGTGCAAACGCACCTCGTGGTGCGTTTTAAGTTGCGGGATTAAGTCCCTTGAATCCTGAGGGTCCCTGGGGCCCAACTAGCCCCCAGGTACCTACAGTTAGGACCACAGAGCTGAGTTGCAGAGAGGCGTTCCGAGGCCACGCACCTTTTTCACCTCTCTGCAACGCAACTCTGTTCTGCTTACTGAAGGTACCTGGTGGGCTAGTTGGCCCCCAGGGTCCCTCAGGATTCAAGGGGAATTAATTACCAACTTAAAACGCACCACAGGGCGTGTTTGCGCACATGTCACCAGAGGCCCCGCCCCCTCCCTTCACCACTGTGCAAACGCGCCCCGTGGCGCGTTTTAAGTTGGGGGATTAGGTCACCTTGAATCCTGAGGGTCCCTGGGGCCCAACTAGCCCACCAGGTACTTCCAGTAAGCACCACGCCTGTAACAAATTGTGCAGTTGTGTTTGGGTAGTGTAGGGAGTCGTGCTGGGGGAGTGTTTTAGGGTTTAGGGTAGTGCAGTGGTGTTTGGGTAGTGTAGGGGGTCGTGCTGGGGGTAGTGTTTTAGGGTTTAGGGTAGTGCACTGGTGTTTGGGTAGTGTAGGGGGTCGTGCTGGGGGTAGTGGTTTAGGTTTTAGGGTAGTGCAGTGGTGTTTGGGTAGTGTAGGGGGTACTGCTGGGGGTAGTGTTTTAGGGTTTAGGGTAGTGCAATGGTGTTTGGGTAGTGTAGGGGTACTGCTGGGGGTAGTGTTTTAGGGTTTAGGGTAGTGCAGTGGTGTTTGGGTAGTGTAGGGGTACTGCTGGGGTAGTGTTTTAGGGTTTAGGGTAGTGCAGTGGTGTTTGGGTAGTGTAGGGGTTCGTGCTGGGGGTAGTTTTTAGGGTTTAGGGTAGTGCAGTGGTGTTTGTGTAGTGTAGGGGGTAGTGTTTTAGGGTTTAGGGTAGTGCAGTGGTGTTTGTGTAGTGTAGGGGTCATGCTGGGGTAGTGTTTTACGGTTTAGGGTAGTGCAGTGGTGTTTGTGTAGTGTAGGAGGTCGTGTTTTAGGGTTTAGGGTAGTGCAGTGGTCTTTGGGTAGTGTAGGGAGTCGTGCAGGGGTAGTGTTTTAGGGTTTAGGGTAGTGCAGTGGTCTTTGGGTAGTGTAGGGGGTCGTGCGGGGGTAGTGTTTTAGGGTTTAGGATAGTGCATTGGTGTTTGGGTAGTGTAGGGGGTCATGCGGGGGTTAGTGTTTTAGGGTTTAGTGCAGTGGTGTTTGGGTAGTGTAGGGGTCATGCTGGGGGGAGTGGTTTAGGGTTTAGGGCAGTGCAGTGGTGTTCGGGTAGTGTAGGGGGTCGTGCTGGGGAGTGTTTTAGGGTTTAGGGCAGTGCAGTGGTGTTCGGGTAGTGTAGGGGCGTGCTGGGGGAGTGTTTGAGGGTTTAGGGCAGTGCAGTCGTGTTCGGGTGGTGTAGGGGTCGTGCAGGGGGTAGTGTTTCAGGGTTTAGGGCAGTGCAGTGGTGTTCGGGCAGTGTAGGGGGTCGTGCAGGGGTGGTGTTTCAGGGTTTAGGGCAGTGGTGTTCGGGCAGTGTAGGGGGTGGTGCTGGGGGTGGTGTTTCAGGGTTTGGGGCAGTGCAGTGGTATTCGGGCAGTAAAGGGGGTCATGCTGGGGGTGGTGTTTCAGGGTTTTGGGCAGTGCAGTGGTGTTCGGGCAGTTTAGGGGGTCGTGCGGGGGTGGTGTTTCAGGGTTTAGGGCAGTGCAGTGGTGTTCGGGCAGTGTAGGGGGTCGTGCAGGGTTGTGGTGTTTCAGGGTTTAGGGCAGTGGTGTTCGGGCAGTGTAGGGGGTCGTGCTGGGGGTGGTGTTTCAGGATTTAGGGCAGTGCAGTGGTGTTCGGGCAGAGTAGGGGGTGGTGCAGGGGATGGTGTTTCAGGGTTTAGGGCAGTGCAGTGGTGTTCGGGCAGTGTAGGGGGTCGTGCTGGGGCTGGTGATTCAGGGTTTAGGGCAGTGCAGTGGTGTTCGGGCAGTGTAGGTGGTTGTGCTGGGGCTGGTGTTTCAGGGTTTAGGGCAGTGCAGTGGTGTTCGGGCAGTGTAGGGGGTCTTGCTGGGGCTGGTGTTTCAGAGTCTATGGCAGTGCAGTGGTGTTCGGGCAGTGTAGGGGGTCTTGCTGGGGCTGGTGTTTCAGGGTTTAGGGCAGTGCAGTGGTGTTCGGGCAGTGTAGGGGTCGTGCTGGGGGTGGTGTTTCAGGGTTTAGGGCAGTGCAGTGGTGTTCGGGCAGTGTAGGGGGTCGTGCTGGGGCTGGTGTTTCAGGGTTTAGGGCAGAGCAATGGTGTTCAGGCAGTGTAGGGGGTTGTGCTGGGGCTGGTGTTTCAGGGTTTAGGGCAGAGCAATGGTGTTCAGGCAGTGTAGGGGGTTGTGCTGGAGGTGGTGTTTCAGGGTTTAGGGCAGTGCAGTGGTGTTCGGGCAGTGTAGGGGGTCTTGCTGGGGGTGGTGTTTCAGGGTTTAGGGCAGTGGTGTTCAGGCAGTGTAGGGGGTCTTGCTGGGGGTGATGTTTCAGGCTTTAGGGCAGTGCAGTGGTGTTTGGGCAGTGTAGGGGGTCTTGTTGGGGTAGTGTTTCAGGGTTTAGGGCAGTGCAGTGGTGTTCGGGCAGTGTAGGGGGTCGTGCTGGGGGTGGTGTTTCAGGGTTTAGGGCAGTGCAGTGGTGTTCGGGCAGTGTAGGGGTCGTGCTGGGGGTGGTGTTTCAGGGTTTAGGGCAGTGCAGTGGTGTTCGGGCAGTGTAGGGGTCCTGCAGGGGGTGGTGTTTCAGGGTTTAGGGCAGTGCAGTGGTGTTCGGGCAGTGTAGGGGTCGTGCTGGGGGTGATGTTTCAGGGTTTAGGGCAGTGCAGTGGTGTTTGGGCAGTGTAGGGGGTCGTGCAGGGGTGGTGTTTCAGGGTTTAGGGTAGTGCAGTGGTGTTCGGCCAGTGTAGGTGGTCTTGCTGGGGGTGGTGTTTCAGGGTTTAGTGCAGTGGTGTTCGGGCAGTGTAGTGGGTCTTGCTGGGGTTGGTGTTTCAGGGTTTAGGGCAGTGCAGTGGTGTTCGGGCAGTGTAGGGGTTCTTGCTGGGGCTGGTGTTTCAGGGTTTAGGGTAGTGCAGTGGTTGTCGGGCAGTGTTGGGGGTCTTGCTGGGGCTGGTGTTTCAGGGTTTAGGGTAGTGCAGTGGTGTTCGGGCAGTGTAGGGGGTCGTGCTGGGGCTGGTGTTTCAGGGTTTAGGGCAGTGCAGTGGTGTTCGAGCAGTGTAGGGGGTCGTGCTGGGGCTGGTGTTTCAGGGTTTAGGGCAGTGCAGTTGTTTTCGGGCACTGTAGGCGGTCGTGCTGGGGCTGGTGTTTCAGGGTTTAGGGCAGTGCAGTGGTGTTCGAGCAGTGTACGGGGTTGTGCTGGGGCTGGTGTTTCAGGGTTTAGGGCAGTGCAGTGGTGTTCGGGCAGTGTGGGGGGTCGTGCTGGGGCTGGTGTTTCAGGGTTTAGGGCAGTGCAGTGGTGTTCGGGCAGTGTAGGGGGTCGTACTGGGGCTGGTGTTTCAGGGTTTTGGGCAGAGCAGTGGTGTTCGGGCAGTGTATGGGGTCTTGCTGGGGCTGGTGTTTCAGGGTTTAGGGCAGTGCAGTGGTGTTCGAGCAGTGTACGGGGTTGTGCTGGGGCTGGTGTTTCAGGGTTTAGGGCAGTGCAGTGGTGATCGGGCAGTGTAGGGGGTCGTGCTGGGGCTGGTGTTTCAGGGTTTAGGGCAGTGCAGTAGTGTTCGGGCAGTGTAGGGGGTCGTGCTGGGGGTGGTGTTTCAGGGTTTAGGGCAGTGCAGTGGTGTTCGGGCAGTGTAGTGGGTCGTGCAGGGGTGGTGTTTCAGGGTTTAGGGCAGTGCAGTGGTGTTCGGGCAGTGTAGGGGGTCGTGCTGGGGCTGGTGTTTCAGGGGTTAGGGCAGTGCAGTGGTGTTCGGGCAGTGTAGGGGGTCGTGCTGGGGCTGGTGTTTCACGGTTTAGGGCAGTGCAGTGGTGTTCGGGCAGTGTAGGGGGTCTTGCTGGGGGTGGTGTTTCAGGGTTTAGGGCAGTGGTGTTCGGGCAGTGTAGGGGTTCTTGCTGGGGCTGGTGTTTCAGGGTTTAGGGCAGTGCAGTGGTGTTCGGGCAGTGTAGGGGGTCTTGCTGGGGTAGTGTTTCAGGGTTTAAGGCAGTGCAGTGGTGTTCGGGCAGTGTAGGGGGTCGTGCTGGGGGTGGTGTTTCAGGGTTTAGGGCAGTGCAGTGGTGTTCGGGCAGTGTAGGGGGTCGTGAAGGGGGTGGTGTTTCAGGGTTTAGGGCAGTGCAGTTGTTTTCGGGCAGTGTAGGCGGTCGTGCTGGGGCTGGTGTTTCAGGGTTTAGGGCAGTGCAGTGGTGTTTGAGCAGTGTACGGGGTTGTGCTGGGGCTGGTGTTTCAGGGTTTAGGGCAGTGCAGTGGTGTTCGGGCAGTGTGGGGGGTCGTGCTGTGGCTGGTGTTTCAGGGTTTAGGGCAGTGCAGTGGTGTTCGGGCAGTGTAGGGGGTCATACTGTGGCTGGTGTTTCAGGGTTTTGGGCAGAGCAGTGGTGTTCGGGCAGTGTAGGGGGTCGTGCTGGGGCTGGTGTTTCAGGGTTTAGGGCAGTGCAGTGGTGTTCGAGCAGTGTACGGGGTTGTGCTGGGGCTGGTGTTTCAGGGTTTAGGGCAGTGCAGTGGTGATCGGGCAGTGTAGGGGGTCGTGCTGGGGCTGGTGTTTCAGGGTTTAGGGCAGTGCAGTAGTGTTCGGGCAGTGTAGGGGTCGTGCAGGGGTGGTGTTTCAGGGTTTAGGGCAGTGCAGTGGTGTTCGGGCAGTGTAGGGGGTCGTGCTGGGGGTGGTGTTTCAGGGTTTAGGGCAGTGCAGTGGTGTTCGGGCAGTGTAGTGGGTCGTGCAGGGGTGGTGTTTCAGGGTTTAGGGCAGTGCAGTGGTGTTCGGGCAGTGTAGGGGGTCGTGCTGGGGCTGGTGTTTCAGGGTTTAGGGCAGTGCAGTGGTGTTCGGGCAGTGTAGGGGGTCGTGCTGGGGCTGGTGTTTCACGGTTTAGGGCAGTGTACTGGTGTTCGGGCAGTGTAGGGGGTCTTGCTGGGGGTGGTGTTTCAGGGTTTAGGACAGTGGTGTTCGGGCAGTGTAGGGGGTCTTGCTGGGGGTTATGTTTCAGGGTTTAGGGCAGTGCAGTGGTGTTCGGGCAGTGTAGGGGGTCTTGCTGGGGGTAGTGTTTCAGGGTTTAAGGCAGTGCAGTGGTGTTTGGGCAGTGTAGGGGGTCGTGCTGGGGGTGGTGTTTCAGGGTTTAGGGCAGTGCAGTGGTGTTCGGGCAGTGTAGGGGGTCGTGAAGGGGGTGGTGTTTCAGGGTTTAGGGCAGTGCAGTGGTGTTTGGGCAGTGTAGGGGGTCGTGCTGGGGGTGGTGTTTCAGGGTTTAGGGCAGTGCAGTGGTGTTCGGGCAGTGTGTGGGGTCATGCAGGGGCTGGTGTTTCAGGGTTTAGGGCAGTGCAGTGGTGTTCGGGTAGTGTAGGGGGTTGTGCTGTGGGTAGTGTTTTAGGGTTTAGGGTAGTGCAGTGGTGCTTGTGTAGTGTAGGGGGTCGTGCTGGGGGTAGTGTTTTAGGGTTTAGGGTAGTGCAGTGGTGTTTGTGTAGTGTAGGGGGTCATGTTTTAGGGTAGTGCAGTGGTGTGTGGGTAGTGTAGGGGGTCGTGCTGGGGGTAGTGTTTTATGGTTTAGGGTAGTGCAGTGGTGTTTGTGTAGTGTAGGGGGTCATGCTGGGGGTAGTGTTTTAGGGTTTAGGGTAGTGCAGTGGTGCTTGTGTAGTGTAGGGGGTCGTGCTGGGGGTAGTGTTTTAGGGTTTAGGGTAGTGCAGTGGTGTTTGTGTAGTGTAGGGGGTACTGCTGGGGGTAGTGTTTTAGAGTTTAGGGTAGTGCAGTGGTGTTTGGGTAGTGTAGGGGGTACTGCTGGGGGTAGTGTTTTAGGGTTTAGGGTAGTGCAGTGGTGTTTGTGTAGTGTAGGGGGTCGTGCTGGGGCAGTGTTTTACAGTTTAGGGTAGTGCAGTGGTGTTTGTGTAGTGTAGGTGGTCGTGTTTTAGGGTTTAGGGTAGTGCAGTGGTCTTTGGATAGTGTAGGGAGTCGTGCGGGGGTAGTGTTTTAGGGTTTAGGGTAGTGCAGTGGTCTTTGGGTAGTGTAGGGGGTCGTGCGGGGGGTAGTGTTTTAGGGTTTAGGGTAGTGCATTGGTGTTTGGGTAGTGTAGGGGGTCATGCGGGGGGTAGTGTTTTAGGGTTTAGTGCAGTGGTATTTGGGTAGTGTGGGGGTCATGCTGGGGGGAGTGTTTGAGGGTTTAGGGCAGTGCAGTTGTGTTCGGGTAGTGTAGGGTGGTGCAGGGGGTGGTGTTTCAGGGTTTAGGGCAGTGCAGTGGTGTTCGGGCAGTGTAGGGGGTCGTGCAGGGGGTGGTGTTTCAGGGTTTAGGGCAGTGGTGTTCGGGCAGTGTAGAGGGTCGTGCTGGGGGTGGTGTTTCAGGGTTTGGGGCAGTGCAGTGGTGTTCGGGCAGTAAAGGGGGTCATGCTGGGGGTGGTGTTTCAGGGTTTTGGGCAGTGCAGTGGTGTTCGGGCAGTGTAGGGGGTCGTGCGGGGGTGGTGTTTCAGGGTTTAGGGCAGTGCAGTGGTGTTTGGGCAGTGTAGGGGGTCGTGCAGGGTTGTGGTGTTTCAGGGTTTAGGGCAGTGGTGTTCGGGCAGTGTAGGGGGTCGTGCTGGGGGTGGTGTTTCAGGGTTTAGGGCAGTGCAGTCGTGTTTGGGCAGAGTAGGGGGTGGTGCATGGGGTGGTGTTTCAGGGTTTAGGGCAGTGCAGTGGTGTTCGGGCAGTGTAGGGGTGGTGCAGGGGTGGTGTTTCAGGGTTTAGGGCAGTGCAGTGGTGTTCGGGCAGTGTAGGAGGTCGTGCAGGGGTGGTGTTTCAGGGTTTAGGGCAGTGCAGTGGTGTTCGGGCAGTGTAGTGGGTCGTGCTGGGGCTGGTGTTTCAGGGTTTAGGGCAGTGCAGTGGTGTTCGGGCAGTGTAGTGGGTCGTGCTGGGGCTGGTGTTTCAGGCTTTAGGGCAGTGCAGTGGTGTTCAGGCAGTGTAGGGGGTCGTGCTGGGGCTGGTGTTTCAGGGTTTAGGGCAGTGCAGTGGTGTTCGGGCAGTGTAGGGGTCGTGCTGGGGCTGGTGTTTCAGGGTTTAGGGCCGTGCAGTGGTGTTCGGGCAGTGTAGGTGGTCGTGCTGGGGCTGGTGTTTCAGGGTTTAGGGCAGTGCAGTGGTGTTCGGGCAGTGTAGGTGGTCGTGCTGGGGCTGGTGTTTCAGGGTTTAGGGCAGTGCAGTGGTGTTCGGGCAGTGTAGGGGTCCTGCTGGGGCTGGTGTTTCAGGGTTTAGGGCAGTGCAGTGGTGTTCGGGCAGTGTAGGGGGTCTTGCTGGGGCTGGTGTTTCAGAGTCTAGGGCAGTGCAGTGGTGTTCGGGCAGTGTAGGGGGTCTTGCTGGGGCTGGTGTTTCAGGGTTTAGGGCAGTGCAGTGGTGTTCGGGCAGTGTAGGTGGTCGTGCTGGGGCTGGTGTTTCAGGGTTTAGGGCAGTGCAGTGGTGTTCGGGCAGTGTAGGGGGTCCTGCTGGGGCTGGTGTTTCAGGGTTTAGGGCAGTGCAGTGGTGTTCGGGCAGTGTAGGGGGTCTTGCTGGGGCTGGTGTTTCAGAGTCTAGGGCAGTGCAGTGGTGTTCGGGCAGTGTAGGGGTCTTGCTGGGGCTGGTGTTTCAGGGTTTAGGGCAGTGCAGTGGTGTTTGGGCAGTGTAGGGGGTCGTGCTGGGGGTGGTGTTTCAGGGTTTAGGGCAGTGCAGTGGTGTTCGGGCAGTGTAGGGGGTCGTGCTGGGGCTGGTGTTTCAGGGTTTAGGGCAGTGCAGTGGTGTTCGGGCAGTGTAGGGGGTCTTGCTGGGGCTGGTGTTTCAGAGTCTATGGCAGTGCAGTGGTGTTCGGGCAGTGTAGGGGTCTTGCTGGGGCTGGTGTTTCAGGGTTTAGGGCAGTGCAGTGGTGTTCGGGCAGTGTAGGGGGTCGTGCTGGGGGTGGTGTTTCAGGGTTTAGGGCAGTGCAGTGGTGTTTGGGCAGTGTAGGGGGTCGTGCTGGGGCTGGTGTTTCAGGGTTTAGGGCAGAGCAGTGGTGTTCAGGCAGTGTAGGGGGTTGTGCTGGGGCTGGTGTTTCAGGGTTTAGGGCAGTACAGTGGTGTTCAGGCAGTGTAGGGTGTTGTGCTGGGGCTGGTGTTTCAGGGTTTAGGGCAGAGCAATGGTGTTCAGGCAGTGTAGGGGGTTGTGCTGGAGGTGGTGTTTCAGGGTTTAGGGCAGTGCAGTGGTGTTCGGGCAGTGTAGGGGGTCTTGCTGGGTGTGGTGTTTCAGGGTTTAGGAGCAGTGGTGTTCAGGCAGTGTAGGGGGTCTTGCTGGGGGTGATGTTTCAGGCTTTAGGGCAGTGCAGTGGTGTTTGGGCAGTGTAGGGGGTCTTGTTGGGGTAGTGTTTCAGGGTTTAGGGCAGTGCAGTGGTGTTCGGGCAGTGTAGGGGGTCATGCTGCGGTGGTGTTTCAGGGTTTAGGGCAGTGCAGTGGTGTTCGAGCAGTGTAGGGGGTCGTGCTGGGGGTGGTGTTTCAGGGTTTAGGGCAGTGCAGTGGTGTTCGGGCAGTGTAGGGGTCCTGCAGGGGGTGGTGTTTCAGGGTTTAGGGCAGTGCAGTGGTGTTCGGGCAGTGTAGGGGGTCGTGCTGGGGGTGATGTTTCAGGGTTTAGGGCAGTGCAGTGGTGTTTGGGCAGTGTAGGGGTCGTGCAGGGGTGGTGTTTCAGGGTTTAGGGTAGTGCAGTGGTGTTCGGCCAGTGTAGGTGGTCTTGCTGGGGGTGGTGTTTCAGGGTTTAGGGAGTGCAGTGGTGTTCGGGCAGTGTAGGGGGTCTTGCTGGGGGTGGTGTTTCAGGGTTTAGGGCAGTGCAGTGGTGTTCGGGCAGTGTAGGGGTTCTTGCTGGGGCTGGTGTTTCAGGGTTTAGGGTAGTGCAGTGGTGTTCGGGCAGTGTTGGGGGTCTTGCTGGGGCTGGTGTTTCAGGGTTTAGGGTAGTGCAGTGGTGTTCGGGCAGTGTAGGGGGTCGTGCTGGGGCTGGTGTTTCAGGGTTTAGGGCAGTGCAGTTGTTTTCGGGCAGTGTAGGCGGTCGTGCTGGGGCTGGTGTTTCAGGGTTTAGGGCACTGCAGTGGTGTTCGAGCAGTGTACGGGGTCGTGCTGGGGCTGGTGTTTCAGGGTTTAGGGCAGTGCAGTGGTGTTCGGGCAGTGTGGGGGGTCGTGCTGTGGCTGGTGTTTCAGGGTTTAGGGCAGTGCAGTGGTGTTCGGGCAGTGTAGGGGGTCGTACTGGGGCTGGTGTTTCAGGGTTTTGGGCAGTGCAGTGGTGTTCGGGCAGTGTATGGGGTCGTGAAGGGGGTGGTGTTTCAGGGTTTAGGGCAGTGCAGTGGTGTTTGGGCAGTGTAGGGGGTCGTGCTGGGGGTGGTGTTTCAGGGTTTAGGGCAGTGCAGTGGTGTTCGGGCAGTGTGTGGGGTCATGCAGGGGCTGGTGTTTCAGGGTTTAGGGCAGTGCAGTGGTGTTCGGGCAGTGTAGGGGTTGTGCTGTGGGTAGTGTTTTAGGGTTTAGGGTAGTGCAGTGGTGCTTGTGTAGTGTAGGGGGTCGTGCTGGGGGTAGTGTTTTAGGGTTTAGGGTAGTGCAGTGGTGTTTGTGTAGTGTAGGGGGTCATGTTTTAGGGTAGTGCAGTGGTGTGTGGGCAGTGTAGGGGGTCGTGCTGGGGGTAGTATTTCATGGTTTAGGGTAGTGCAGTGGTGTTTGTGTAGTGTAGGGGTCGTGCTGGGGGTAGTGTTTTAGGGTTTAGGGTAGTGCAGTGGTGTTTGTGTAGTGTAGGGGTCGTGCTGGGGGTAGTGTTTTAGGGTTTAGGGTAGTGCAGTGGTGTTTGGGTAGTGTAGGGGTCACTGCTGGGGGTAGTGTTTTAGAGTTTAGGGTAGTGCAGTGGTGTTTGGGCAGTGTAGGGGTACGTGCTGGGGGTAGTGTTTTAGGGTTTAGGGTAGTGCAGTGGTGTTTGTGTAGTGTAGGGGGTCGTGCTGGGGCAGTGTTTTACAGTTTAGGGTAGTGCAGTGGTGTTTGTGTAGTGTAGGTGGTCGTGTTTTAGGGTTTAGGGTAGTGCAGTGGTCTTTGGATAGTGTAGGGAGTCGTGCGGGGGTAGTGTTTTAGGGTTTAGGGTAGTGCAGTGGTCTTTGGGCAGTGTAGGGGTCGTGCGGGGGTAGTGTTTTAGGGTTTAGGGCAGTGCATTGGTGTTTGGGCAGTGTAGGGGGTCATGCTGGGGGTAGTGTTTTAGGGTTTAGTGCAGTGGTATTTGGGTAGTGTGGGGGTCATGCTGGGGGAGTGTTTGAGGGTTTAGGGCAGTGCAGTTGTGTTCGGGTAGTGTAGGGGTGGTGCAGGGGTGGTGTTTCAGGGTTTAGGGCAGTGCAGTGGTGTTCGGGCAGTGTAGGGGTCGTGCAGGGGTGGTGTTTCAGGGTTTAGGGCAGTGGTGTTCGGGCAGTGTAGAGGGTCGTGCTGGGGGTGGTGTTTCAGGGTTTGGGGCAGTGCAGTGGTGTTCGGGCAGTAAAGGGGGTCATGCTGGGGGTGGTGTTTCAGGGTTTTGGGCAGTGCAGTGGTGTTCGGGCAGTGTAGGGGTCGTGCGGGGGTGGTGTTTCAGGGTTTAGGGCAGTGCAGCGGTGTTTGGGCAGTGTAGGGGTCGTGCAGGGTTGTGGTGTTTCAGGGTTTAGGCAGCAGTGGTGTTCGGGCAGTGTAGGGGGTCGTGCTGGGGGTGGTGTTTCAGGGTTTAGGGCAGTGCAGTGGTGTTTGGGCAGAGTAGGGGGTGGTGCATGGGGTGGTGTTTCAGGGTTTAGGGCAGTGCAGTGGTGTTCGGGCAGTGTAGGGGGTGGTGCAGGGGGTGGTGTTTCAGGGTTTAGGGCAGTGCAGTGGTGTTCGGGCAGTGTAGGAGGTCGTGCAGGGGTGGTGTTTCAGGGTTTAGGGCAGTGCAGTGGTGTTCGGGCAGTGTAGTGGGTCGTGCTGGGGCTGGTGTTTCAGGGTTTAGGGCAGTGCAGTGGTGTTCGGGCAGTGTAGTGGGTCGTGCTGGGGCTGGTGTTTCAGGGCTTTAGGGCAGTGCAGTGGTGTTCAGGCAGTGTAGGGGGTCGTGCTGGGGCTGGTGTTTCAGGGTTTAGGGCAGTGCAGTGGTGTTCGGGCAGTGTAGGGGGTCGTGCTGGGGCTGGTGTTTCAGGGTTTAGGGCCGTGCAGTGGTGTTCGGGCAGTGTAGGTGGTCGTGCTGGGGCTGGTGTTTCAGGGTTTAGGGCAGTGCAGTGGTGTTCGGGCAGTGTAGGTGGTCG
This sequence comes from Calotriton arnoldi, assembly GCA_963921515.1. Taxonomy (NCBI): domain Eukaryota; kingdom Metazoa; phylum Chordata; class Amphibia; order Caudata; family Salamandridae; genus Calotriton; species Calotriton arnoldi. Next base: position 1,011,118 of record CAWUFW010004710.1, read on the forward strand.
TGCTGGGGCTGGTGTTTCAGGGTTTAGGGCAGTGCAGTGGTGTTCGGGCAGTGTAGGGGTCCTGCTGGGGCTGGTGTTTCAGGGTTTAGGGCAGTGCAGTGGTGTTCGGGCAGTGTAGGGGTCTTGCTGGGGCTGGTGTTTCAGAGTCTAGGGCAGTGCAGTGGTGTTCGGGCAGTGTAGGGGGTCTTGCTGGGGCTGGTGTTTCAGGGTTTAGGGCAGTGCAGTGGTGTTCGGGCAGTGTAGGTGGTCGTGCTGGGGCTGGTGTTTCAGGGTTTAGGGCAGTGCAGTGGTGTTCGGGCAGTGTAGGGGGTCCTGCTGGGGCTGGTGTTTCAGGGTTTAGGGCAGTGCAGTGGTGTTCGGGCAGTGTAGGGGGTCTTGCTGGGGCTGGTGTTTCAGAGTCTAGGGCAGTGCAGTGGTGTTCGGGCAGTGTAGGGGTCTTGCTGGGGCTGGTGTTTCAGGGTTTAGGGCAGTGCAGTGGTGTTTGGGCAGTGTAGGGGGTCGTGCTGGGGGTGGTGTTTCAGGGTTTAGGGCAGTGCAGTGGTGTTCGGGCAGTGTAGGGGGTCGTGCTGGGGCTGGTGTTTCAGGGTTTAGGGCAGTGCAGTGGTGTTCGGGCAGTGTAGGGGGTCTTGCTGGGGCTGGTGTTTCAGAGTCTATGGCAGTGCAGTGGTGTTCGGGCAGTGTAGGGGGTCTTGCTGGGGCTGGTGTTTCAGGGTTTAGGGCAGTGCAGTGGTGTTCGGGCAGTGTAGGGGGTCGTGCTGGGGGTGGTGTTTCAGGGTTTAGGGCAGTGCAGTGGTGTTTGGGCAGTGTAGGGGGTCGTGCTGGGGCTGGTGTTTCAGGGTTTAGGGCAGAGCAATGGTGTTCAGGCAGTGTAGGGGGTTGTGCTGGGGCTGGTGTTTCAGGGTTTAGGGCAGAGCAATGGTGTTCAGGCAGTGTAGGGGGTTGTGCTGGGGCTGGTGTTTCAGGGTTTAGGGCAGAGCAATGGTGTTCAGGCAGTGTAGGGGGTTGTGCTGGAGGTGGTGTTTCAGGGTTTAGGGCAGTGCAGTGGTGTTCGGGCAGTGTAGGGGGTCTTGCTGGGTGTGGTGTTTCAGGGTTTAGGGCAGTGGTGTTCAGGCAGTGTAGGGGGTCTTGCTGGGGGTGATGTTTCAGGCTTTAGGGCAGTGCAGTGGTGTTTGGGCAGTGTAGGGGTCTTGTTGGGGTAGTGTTTCAGGGTTTAGGGCAGTGCAGTGGTGTTCGGGCAGTGTAGGGGGTCGTGCTGGGGGTGGTGTTTCAGGGTTTAGGGCAGTGCAGTGGTGTTCGGGCAGTGTAGGGGGTCGTGCTGGGGGTGGTGTTTCAGGGTTTAGGGCAGTGCAGTGGTGTTCGGGCAGTGTAGGGGGTCCTGCAGGGGTGGTGTTTCAGGGTTTAGGGCAGTGCAGTGGTGTTCGGGCAGTGTAGGGGTCGTGCTGGGGTGATGTTTCAGGGTTTAGGGCAGTGCAGTGGTGTTTGGGCAGTGTAGGGGGTCGTGCAGGGGTGGTGTTTCAGGGTTTAGGGTAGTGCAGTGGTGTTCGGCCAGTGTAGGTGGTCTTGCTGGGGGTGGTGTTTCAGGGTTTAGTGCAGTGGTGTTCGGGCAGTGTAGGGGGTCTTGCTGGGGGTGGTGTTTCAGGGTTTAGGGCAGTGCAGTGGTGTTCGGGCAGTGTAGGGGTTCTTGCTGGGGCTGGTGTTTCAGGGTTTAGGGTAGTGCAGTGGTTTTTGGGCAGTGTTGGGGGTCTTGCTGGGGCTGGTGTTTCAGGGTTTAGGGTAGTGCAGTGGTGTTCGGGCAGTGTAGGGGGTCGTGCTGGGGCTGGTGTTTCAGGGTTTAGGGCAGTGCAGTGGTGTTTGAGCAGTGTAGGGGGTCGTGCTGGGGCTGGTGTTTCAGGGTTTAGGGCAGTGCAGTTGTTTTCGGGCACTGTAGGCTGTCGTGCTGGGGCTGGTGTTTCAGGGTTTAGGGCAGTGCAGTGGTGTTCGAGCAGTGTACGGGGGTTGTGCTGGGGCTGGTGTTTCAGGGTTTAGGGCAGTGCAGTGGTGTTCGGGCAGTGTGGGGGTCGTGCTGGGGCTGGTGTTTCAGGGTTTAGGGCAGTGCAGTGGTGTTCGGGCAGTGTAGGGGGTCGTACTGGGGCTGGTGTTTCAGGGTTTGGGCAGAGCAGTGGTGTTCGGGCAGTGTAGGGGGTCGTGCTGGGGCTGGTGTTTCAGGGTTTAGGGCAGTGCAGTGGTGATCGGGCAGTGTAGGGGGTCGTGCTGGGGCTGGTGTTTCAGGGTTTAGGGCAGTGCAGTAGTGTTCGGGCAGTGTAGGGGGTCGTGCTGGGGGTGGTGTTTCAGGGTTTAGGGCAGTGCAGTGGTGTTCGGGCAGTGTAGTGGGTCGTGCAGGGGTGGTGTTTCAGGGTTTAGGGCAGTGCAGTGGTGTTCGGGCAGTGTAGGGGGTCGTGCTGGGGCTGGTGTTTCAGGGTTTAGGGCAGTGCAGTGGTGTTCGGGCAGTGTAGGGGGTCGTGCTGGGGCTGGTGTTTCACGGTTTAGGGCAGTGCAGTGGTGTTCGGGCAGTGTAGGGGGTCTTGCTGGGGGTGGTGTTTCAGGGTTCAGGGCAGTGGTGGTGTTCGGGCAGTGTAGGGGTTCTTGCTGGGGCTGGTGTTTCAGGGTTTAGGGCAGTGCAGTGGTGTTCGGGCAGTGTAGGGGTCTTGCTGGGGGTAGTGTTTCAGGGTTTAAGGCAGTGCAGTGGTGTTCGGGCAGTGTAGGGGTCGTGCTGGGGGTGGTGTTTCAGGGTTTAGGGCAGTGCAGTGGTGTTCGGGCAGTGTAGGGGGTCGTGCAGGGGGTGGTGTTTCAGGGTTTAGGGCAGTGCAGTTGTTTTCGGGCAGTGTAGGCGGTCGTGCTGGGGCTGGTGTTTCAGGGTTTAGGGCACTGCAGTGGTGTTCGAGCAGTGTACGGGGTCGTGCTGGGGCTGGTGTTTCAGGGTTTAGGGCAGTGCAGTGGTGTTCGGGCAGTGTGGGGGGTCGTGCTGTGGCTGGTGTTTCAGGGTTTAGGGCAGTGCAGTGGTGTTCGGGCAGGGTAGGGGGTCTTTCTGTGGCTGGTGTTTCAGGGTTTAGGGCAGAGCAGTGGTGTTCGGGCAGTGTAGGGGTCGTGCTGGGGCTGGTGTTTCAGGGTTTAGGGCAGTGCAGTGGTGTTCGAGCAGTGTACGGGGTTGTGCTGGGGCTGGTGTTTCAGGGTTTAGGGCAGTGCAGTGGTGATCGGGCAGTGTAGGGGGTCGTGCTGGGGCTGGTGTTTCAGGGTTTAGGGCAGTGCAGTAGTGTTCGGGCAGTGTAGGGGTCGTGCAGGGGGTGGTGTTTCAGGGTTTAGGGCAGTGCAGTGGTGTTCGGGCAGTGTAGGGGGTCGTGCTGGGGGTGGTGTTTCAGGGTTTAGGGCAGTGCAGTGGTGTTCGGGCAGTGTAGTGGGTCATGCTAGGGGTGGTGTTTCAGGGTTTAGGGCAGTGCAGTGGTGTTCGGGCAGTGTAGGGGGTCGTGCTGGGGCTGGTGTTTCAGGGTTTAGGGCAGTGCAGTGGTGTTCGGGCAGTGTAGGGGGTCGTGCTGGGGCTGGTGTTTCACGGTTTAGGGCAGTGTACTGGTGTTCGGGCAGTGTAGGGGGTCTTGCTGGGGGTGGTGTTTCAGGGTTTAGGGAGCAGTGGTGTTCGGGCAGTGTAGGGGGTCTTGCTGGGGGTGATGTTTCAGGGTTTAGGGCAGTGCAGTGGTGTTCGGGCAGTGTAGGGGTCTTGCTGGGGGTAGTGTTTCAGGGTTTAGGGCAGTGCAGTGGTGTTTGGGCAGTGTAGGGGGTCGTGCTGGGGGTGGTGTTTCAGGGTTTAGGGCAGTGCAGTGGTGTTCGGGCAGTGTAGGGGGTCGTGCAGGGGGTGGTGTTTCAGGGTTTAGGGCAGTGCAGTGGTGTTTGGGCAGTGTAGGGGGTCGTGCTGGGGGTGGTGTTTCAGGGTTTAGGGCAGTGCAGTGGTGTTCGGGCAGTGTGGGGGTCATGCAGGGGCTGGTGTTTCAGGGTTTAGGGCAGTGCAGTGGTGTTCGGGTAGTGTAGGGGGTTGTGCTGTGGGTAGTGTTTTAGGGTTTAGGGTAGTGCAGTGGTGTTCGTGTAGTGTAGGGGGTCGTGCTGGGGTAGTGTTTTAGGGTTTAGGGTAGTGCAGTGGTGTTTGTGTAGTGTAGGGGGTCATGTTTTAGGGTAGTGCAGTGGTGTGTGGGTAGTGTAGGGGGTCGTGCTGGGGGTAGTATTTTATGGTTTAGGGTAGTGCAGTGGTGTTTGTGTAGTGTAGGGGTCGTGCTGGGGGTAGTGTTTTAGGGTTTAGGGCAGTGCAGTGGTGCTTGTGTAGTGTAGGGGGTCGTGCTGGGGGTAGTGTTTTAGGGTTTAGGGTAGTGCAGTGGTGTTTGTGTAGTGTAGGGGTCACTGCTGGGGGTAGTGTTTTAGAGTTTAGGGTAGTGCAGTGGTGTTTGGGTAGTGTAGGGGTACTGCTGGGGGTAGTGTTTTAGGGTTTAGGGCAGTGCAGTGGTGTTCGGGCAGTGTAGGGGTCGTGCTGGGGTAGTGTTTTACAGTTTAGGGTAGTGCAGTGGTGTTTGTGTAGTGTAGGTGGTCGTGTTTTAGGGTTTAGGGTAGTGCAGTGGTCTTTGGACAGTGTAGGGAGTCGTGCTGGGGGTAGTGTTTTAGGGTTTAGGGTAGTGCAGTGGTCTTTGGGTAGTGTAGGGGGTCGTGCTGGGGGTAGTGTTTCAGGGTTTAGGGTAGTGCAGTGGTGTTCGGGCAGTGTAGGGGGTCATGCGGGGGTAGTGTTTCAGGGTTTAGGGCAGTGCAGTGGTATTTGGGCAGTGTGGGGGTCATGCTGGGGGTAGTGTTTCAGGGTTTAGGGCAGTGCAGTTGTGTTCGGGCAGTGTAGGGGGTGGTGCAGGGGTGGTGTTTCAGGGTTTAGGGCAGTGCAGTGGTGTTCGGGCAGTGTAGGGGGTCGTGCAGGGGTGGTGTTTCAGGGTTTAGGGCAGTGCAGTGGTGTTCGGGCAGTGTAGAGGGTCGTGCTGGGGGTGGTGTTTCAGGGTTTAGGGCAGTGCAGTGGTGTTCGGGCAGTAAAGGGGGTCATGCTGGGGGTGGTGTTTCAGGGTTTTGGGCAGTGCAGTGGTGTTCGGGCAGTGTAGGGGGTCGTGCTGGGGTGGTGTTTCAGGGTTTAGGGCAGTGCAGTGGTGTTCGGGCAGTGTAGGGGGTCGTGCAGGGTTGTGGTGTTTCAGGGTTTAGGGCATGCAGTGGTGTTCGGGCAGTGTAGGGGGTCGTGCTGGGGGTGGTGTTTCAGGGTTTAGGGCAGTGCAGTGGTGTTTGGGCAGAGTAGGGGGTGGTGCATGGGGTGGTGTTTCAGGGTTTAGGGCAGTGCAGTGGTGTTCGGGCAGTGTAGGGGGTGGTGCAGGGGGTGGTGTTTCAGGGTTTAGGGCAGTGCAGTGGTGTTCGGGCAGTGTAGGAGGTCGTGCAGGGGGTGGTGTTTCAGGGTTTAGGGCAGTGCAGTGGTGTTCGGGCAGTGTAGTGGGTCGTGCTGGGGCTGGTGTTTCAGGGTTTAGGGCAGTGCAGTGGTGTTCGGGCAGTGCAGTGGTGTTCGGGCAGTGTAGTGGGTCGTGCTGGGGCTGGTGTTTCAGGCTTTAGGGCAGTGCAGTGGTGTTCAGGCAGTGTAGGGGGTCGTGCTGGGGCTGGTGTTTCAGGGTTTAGGGCAGTGCAGTGGTGTTCGGGCAGTGTAGGGGGTCGTGCTGGGGCTGGTGTTTCAGGGTTTAGGGCAGTGCAGTGGTGTTCGGGCAGTGTAGGTGGTCGTGCTGGGGCTGGTGTTTCAGGGTTTAGGGCAGTGCAGTGGTGTTCGGGCAGTGTAGGTGGTCGTGCTGGGGCTGGTGTTTCAGGGTTTAGGGCAGTGCAGTGGTGTTCGGGCAGTGTAGGGGGTCCTGCTGGGGCTGGTGTTTCAGGGTTTAGGGCAGTGCAGTGGTGTTCGGGCAGTGTAGGGGGTCTTGCTGGGGCTGGTGTTTCAGGGTTTAGGGCAGTGCAGTGGTGTTCGGGCAGTGTAGGGGGTCTTGCTGGGGCTGGTGTTTCAGGGTTTAGGGCAGTGCAGTGGTGTTCGGGCAGTGTAGGTGGTCGTGCTGGGGCTGGTGTTTCAGGGTTTAGGGCAGTGCAGTGGTGTTCGGGCAGTGTAGGGGGTCCTGCTGGGGCTGGTGTTTCAGGGTTTAGGGCAGTGCAGTGGTGTTCGGGCAGTGTAGGGGTCTTGCTGGGGCTGGTGTTTCAGGGTTTAGGGCAGTGCACTGGTGTTCGGGCAGTGTAGGGGTCTTGCTGGGGCTGGTGTTTCAGGGTTTAGGGCAGTGCAGTGGTGTTCGGGCAGTGTAGGGGGTCGTGCTGGGGTGGTGTTTCAGGGTTTAGGGCAGTGCAGTGGTGTTCGGGCAGTGTAGGGGGTCATGCTGGGGCTGGTGTTTCAGGGTTTAGGGCAGTGCAGTGGTGTTCGGGCAGTGTAGGGGTCGTGCTGGGGCTTGTGTTTCAGGGTTTAGGGCAGAGCAATGGTGTTCAGGCAGTGTAGGGGTTGTGCTGGAGGTGGTGTTTCAGGGTTTAGGGCAGTGCAGTGGTGTTCGGGCAGTGTAGGGGTCTTGCTGGGGGTGGTGTTTCAGGGTTTAGGGCAGTGGTGTTCAGGCAGTGTAGGGGTCTTGCTGGGGGTGATGTTTCAGGGTTTAGGGCAGTGCAGTGGTGTTCGGGCAGTGTAGGGGGTCTTGCTGGGGTAGTGTTTCAGGGTTTAGGGCAGTGAAGTGGTGTTCGGGCAGTGTAGGGGGTCGTGCTGGGGGTGGTGTTTCAGGGTTTAGGGCAGTGCAGTGGTGTTCGGGCAGTGTAGGGGGTCATGCAGGGGGTGGTGTTTCAGGGTTTAGGGCAGTGCAGTGGTGTTCGGGCAGTGTAGGGTGTCGTGCTGGGGGTGGTGTTTCAGGGTTTAGGGCAGTGCAGTGGTGTTCGGGCAGTGTAGGGGGTCGTGCTGGGGGTAGTGTTTCAGGGTTTAGGGCAGTGCAGTGGTGTTCGGGCAGAGTGTGGGGTCGTGCAGGGGCTGGTGTTTCAGGGTTTAGGGCAGTGCAGTGGTGTTTGGGCAGTGTAGGGGGTCGTGCTGGGGGTGGTGTTTCAGGGTTTAGGGCAGTGCAGTGGTGCTTGTGTAGTGTAGGGGTCGTGCTGGGGGTAGTGTTTTAGGGTTTAGGGTAGTGCAGTGGTGTTTGTGTAGTGTAGGGGGTCATGTTTTAGGGCAGTGCAGTGGTGTTTGGGTAGTGTAGGGGGTCGTGCTGGGGGTAGTGTTTTAGGATTTAGTTTAGTGCAGTGGTGTTTGGGTAGTGTAGGGGGTCGTGCTGGGGGTAGTGTTTTAGGGTTTAGGGTAGTGCAGTGGTGTTTGGGTAGTGTAGGGGGTCGTCCTGGGGGTAGTGTTTTAGGGTTTAGGGTAGTGCAGTGGTGTTTGGGCAGTGTAGGGGTACTGCTGGGGGTAGTGTTTTAGGGTTTAGGGTAGTGCAGTGGTGTTTGGGTAGTGTAGGGGGTACTGCTGGGGGTAGTGTTTTAGGGTTTAGGGTAGTGCAGTGGTGTTTGGGTAGTGTAGGGGTTCGTGCTGGGGGTAGTGTTTTAGGGTTTAAGGTAGTGCAGTGGTGTTTGTGTAGTGTAGGGGTAGTGTTTTAGGGTTTAGGGTAGTGCAGTGGTGTTTGTGTAGTGTAGGGGTCGTGCTGGGGGTAGTGTTTACAGTTTAGGGTAGTGCAGTGGTGTTTGTGTAGTGTAGGTGGTCGTGTTTTAGGGTTTAGGGTAGTGCAGTGGTCTTTGGGTAGTGTAGGGAGTCATGCTGGGGGTAGTGTTTTAGGGTTTAGGGTAGTGCAGTGGTCTTTGGGTAGTGTAGTGGGTCGTGCTGGGGTAGTGTTTTAGGGTTTAGGGTAGTGCAGTGGTGTTTGGGTAGTGTAGGGGGTCATGCGGGGGTAGTGTTTTAGGGTTTAGGGAGTGCAGTGGTGTTTGGGTAGTGTAGGGGGTCATGCTGGGGGTAGTGTTTAGGGTTTAGGGCAGTGCAGTGGTGTTCGGGTAGTGTAGGGGTTCGTGCAGGGGTAGTGTTTCAGGGTTTAGGGCAGTGCAGTGGTGTTCGGGTAGTGTAGGGGGTCGTGCTGGGGGAGTGTTTGAGGGTTTAGGGCAGTGCAGTTGTGTTTGGGTAGTGTAGGGGGTCGTGCTGGGGGTGTTGTTTCAGGGTTTAGGGCAGTGCAGTGGTGTTCGGGCAGTGTAGGGGGTCGTGCAGGGGGTGGTGTTTCATGGTTTAGGGCAGTGGTGTTTGGGCAGTGTAGGGGTCGTGCTGGAGTGGTGTTTCAGGGTTTAGGGCAGTGCAGTGGTGTTTGGGCAGTGTAGGGGTCGTGCGGGGTGGTGTTTCAGGGTTTAGGGCAGTGCAGTGGTGTTCGGGCAGTGTAGGGGGTCGTGCAGGGTTGTGGTGATTCAGGGTTTAGGGCAGTGCAGTGGTGTTCGGGCAGTGTAGGGGGTCGTGCTGGGGTGGTGTTTCAGGGTTTAGGGCAGTGCAGTGGTGTTCGGGCAGTGTAGGGGGTGGTGCAGGGGTGGTGTTTCAGGGTTTAGGGCAGTGCAGTGGTGTTCGGGCAGTGTAGGGGTGTGCTGGGGGGTGTTTCAGGGTTTAGGGCAGTGCAGTGGTGTTCGGGCAGTGTAGGAGGTCGTGCAGGGGTGGTGTTTCAGGGTTTAGGGCAGTGCAGTGGTGTTCGGGCAGTGTAGGGGTCGTGCTGGGGCTGGTGTTTCAGGGTTTAGGGCAGTGCAGTGGTGTTTGGGCAGTGTAGGGGGTCGTGCTGGGGCTGGTGTTTCAGGGTTTAGGGCAGTGCAGTGGTGTTCGGGCAGTGTAGGGGGTCGTGCTGGGGCTGGTGTTTCAGGGTTTAGGGCATTGCAGTGGTGTCGGGCAGTGTAGGGGGTCTTGCTGGGGTGGTGTTTCAGGGTTTAGGGCAGTGCAGTGGTGTTCGGGCAGTGTAGGGGTCTTGCTGGGGGTGGTGTTTCAGGGTTTAGGAGTGCAGTGGTGTTCGGGCAGTGTAGGGGGTCTTGCTGGGGGTGATGTTTCAGGGTTTAGGGCAGTGCAGTGGTGTTCGGGCAGTGTAGGGGTCTTGCTGGGGTAGTGTTTCAGGGTTTAGGGCAGTGCAGTGGTGTTCGGGCAGTGTAGGGGGTCGTGCAGGGGGTGGTGTTTCAGGGTTTAGGGCAGTGCAGTGGTGTTCGGGCAGTGTAGGGGGTGGTGCTGGGGGTGGTGTTTCAGGGTTTAGGGCAGTGCAGTGGTGTTCGGGCAGTGTGGGGGTCGTGCAGGGGCTGGTGTTTCAGGGTTTAGGGTAGTGCAGTGGTGTTCGGGCAGTGTAGGGGTCGTGCTGGGGGTAGTGTTTTAGGGTTTAGGGTAGTGCAGTGGTGTTTGGTGTAGTGTAGGGGGTCAGTGTTGTTTAGGGTAGTGCAGTGGTGTTTGGGTAGTGTAGGGGGTCGTGCTGGGGGTAGTGTTTTAGGGTTTAGGTTAGTGCAGTGGTGTTTGGGTAGTGTAGGGGTCGTGCTGGGGTAGTGTTTTAGGGTTTAGGATAGTGCAGTGGTGCTTGTGTAGTGTAGGGGGTCATGCTGGGGTTAGTGTTTTAGGGTTTAGGGTAGTGCAGTGGTGTTTTTGTAGTGTAGGGGTCATGTTTTAAGATGCAACGCTCCAATACCTGACCAGTCTGCACTACATAAAACTGCAAAAAAACTAAAAATAAAAAGTGTTTTGCACACTTTTGTCATTGGGCTATATGTGGGCTACATCTGGGTAATATTTGTGCTACATTTGGGCTCTTTTTTCTCTGGTGGCCATCTTGGAAGACTTCTTTGTTATGAAGTTTCCTAATTTCCTCATTTACTGCAGTCTCCTCAGTAGGAAATGCTTTCAGTTTTTACTTTGATTCCATGAAGAAGGCATTCAGATGTGTCTCACATTTGCCATAAATTCAGAATGTTAGCACTCTAGTTGCTCATTAGATCACTGTAGTAAAGCTACTGCTCACCAGGAGTTAACTGGAAGTCTGCTGCTGGTATTGAAAGTGATTGTTTCAGTCTGCATGTCAGAATTTTCTAATGAAATAGAAGAGGATTTGAGATCTCACTTAAAACATGCCCTAATTTTTCTTTCTGCAGCACTAACCATAATTTCTATTTCAAAAAGAACCCCTCATTTTGTTCCTTTTTAAATTAAATGTTTTAAGTGTTACCGGTTTATTCCAATCAAGATGGCTACAGGTGTGCCATACTTTTGTCATAAGTAAGGCTGTTAGCGCTCTAGTTGTTCTTTAGAACACTCTGGGAAGCTGCAGTAGAACACAAAGGCAACAACTGGCAGGCTGCTCCTGTTGAAATATAACAGGAAGATATTTGAGATCACACTTGAAACATGTCCTAATTTTTCTTTCTACAACACTAACCATAATTTCTATGACAAAATAAACCCCATCATTTTGTTCCTTTTTAAATTAAATGTTTTAAGTGTTACCAGTTTATTCCAATCAAGATGGCTGCAGGTGTGCCATACTTTTGTCATAAGTAAGGCTGTTAGCACTCTAGTTGTTCTTTAGAACACTCTGGGAAGCTGCAGTAGAACACAAAGGAATCAACTGACAGTCTCTGCCCTTGTTGGATGTACATGTACATTTAATTAGGCCCCCGGGTGGCCATGTCCCGGGGGTAATGACCAAAATACATGCGGGGGACTGCATGGGCCCCCGCAGCCCCAGAGACTGCCACCTCCCCAGGGCTATGTTTTTTAAATGCGGGGGGACGCATGGGCCCTCAACAGCCCTAGGGCCCGCCACCTCCCCAGGTCTTTATTTTATAAATAAATGCATGGGGGGCTCCTGCCCCCCCATGCAGCCCCGGGGACCGCCACCTCCCCTGGGCTAATTTTGTTTAATGCGGGGGGGCTCCAGCCTCCCCATGGAGCCCCAGTGACACCACCTCCCTGGTGCTATACTATAAAATAAAGTTTGGGGGGCTCAAGCCCCCCACACAATCCCAGGGACCACCATCTCCCCGGGGTTTTATTATTGTTGGAGGGGGCCACGCGGCCCCCCTCATGGAGCTCTAAATGGCCCTGGGGACCACCACCCCCCAGGGCCGGCTCCAGCAATGTCCCGGGGTGCCCACCCCTGGATATTGCAGTTTGCTATGGGATGGCGGGAGCACTGGTCCCGCCATCCCATAGCAAACAAGTGCTCCACTTTGAAAAAGTGAGAGCATTTTGCTCTGACTTGTTCAAAGTGGAGCACTTTGTTTTTTACCTCCAGGGCATGTCAGCAGCTCTCTAGGGGTAAAAAGCCATGCCATCTCTTGCAGGAGGTGGGAGCCGGCCGGGACCGCATGGGCCTTCAGGTTCCCCCATGGTCCCCGGACTTCTGGCCATGCCCTGGGGATGGGGTCCCGGGCCAAAATTGGCCTGGGGAGGGGGGCCGCACTCCCCCTTAAAATAATATAAATAAAAAAGAAATGGCCTGGCCCTAGGAGATGGGGTCCCTGGGGCCAAAAATGGCTTGGGAGCGGGGCCGCACGGCCCCTCCCTTTAAAAAAACCATAAACAAAGGCCTAGCCCTGGGGGATGGGATCCCTGGGGCAAAATCGGCCTCGGGAGGGGGGCTGTGCGCCCCCTCCCTTTTAATTTTCATTAAATAATGGCTCAGGCCCCAGGGGATGGGGTCCCCGGGGCCTAAAAGGGTCAAAGAAAGGGGGACCACACAGCCCACCTTCCTAAAATATAAAAAAAGAAATCTGGCAACTCACCAGAGGCCCGTCCTTTTCTCCACTACTCGGCTAACACGCCTTGTGGCTTGCTCTTGATTAGGGGATGAAGTCACCTTCGCTGCTGGGGGTCCTTAGGGCCAGCTGGCCTACCTGTTACCTCCAGTAAGCCCCACACAGTGGGATTGCTGAGAGGTGGTCGGAGGCCACGCCGCTTATTACACCACTCTGCAAACGCACCTCTTGGTGCACTGCTGGTGGGGTGATGAGGTCCTCTTGTGTCCTGAGGACTTCAGGACTAAAATGGACTGCATCCCCCAAGCAGCAATGCGCCAGGAGGCACGTTTGCAGAGTGGTGGAGAAAAGTGGCGTGGCCTCTGACCACCTCTCCGCAATCCAGCTGTGTGGGGCTTACTTGAGGTAACAAATAGGCTAGTTGGCCCGTAAGGACCCCCAGCAGCGAAGAGGACTTCATCCTCCAGCCAAGAGCGTGCCAGGAACCGCGTTTGCAGAATGGTGGACAAAGGGGGTGTGGCCTGCTATCAGAAATCAGCAATCCTGCTGTGTGGGACTTACTGGAGGTAACAGAAGGGGTACTTGGCCCACAAGGATGTTCTTGGGGCAAACTACCCCTCCTGTTACCTCCAGTAAGCCCCACACAGTGGGATTGCTAAAAGGTCTTCGGAGGCCACGCCCCCCTTTCTCCACTACTCTGCAAACAGACATCCTGGCACACTACTGGTTGGGGGATGAACTCCTCTTTACTCCAGAGGGACCTTGGGGGCCAAGAAGCCCTCCTGGTAGCTCCTGTAAGTCCTATGCAGCAGAATTCCTGAGAGCTGGTTGGAGGCCCAGCCCCTTTTCTCCACCACTCTACAAACGTGACTGCTAGTTAAAAACCTTGGAAATTCACTGAAAAAAACAAAGGTTTCAGGGACGTTATAGTTCGAAATTAGCATTTAAAAAACCTTAAAACTTCACAGACAAAACCAAAGGTTACAGGGACGTTATAGTTAGGCTGACATTTCCCTCATACAAAACCAGAGAAATTCAGCTGTTATAGTTAGCTGGCTAACTATAACTCGCGCCCCCGCAATGCACTGCTTATGACCACACATATTACATCACTCATGAATGGTCAGTGACATCACTGATGACATCACTGATGACATTTCAAATGACATCACTGATGACTTCAGTGATGACATCAGGCACAGCATCTCTGACGCACCCACTCACACCCCTATAGAATCTTTTATACACCCACTGCCACTGCCACTCCCACACAACCATTCACAAACCCATTCACAGAGCCATACCAGTACTTACAGATCCACTCAATGATTCATTGATCTATACACACATCCACTCGCTCACCCATACTGCCACTCAGAGACCCACTCTCTCACTAACACAGCCATTGACATATCCACTCATACAGCCATACAGGTGCTCATACACTGAATGAGTCACCCATAGAACTACTCATACACCTAGACACTCAACCATACAGTCAATCATACAGCCACTTACTCACCCAAACAGTTACACACCCACCCACTTACTTATTCATACAAATAGTAACACATACTCACTCAGCTATACAGTCACTGACAGAAGCATGCACTCATGCAAGGAAGAGGTGTGACGCAGCGGCCAGGGCGACTGACTCCGGAACCTGGGGCTCACGGTTCGATCCCGGCGGCAGATCAGCCCAGCACCATGTGACTCTGGGCAATAGCTTGCTTAATCTTCCCGACGGACCCCAGCGCCGGGACACTCTCCCGGAGGTATCTGTGCACTTTACAAATACTGGACATTACAAATACTGGACATCTATATAGCCTCTCTCACATTCACTCACTCATGCATGTAGTCACTCATATACCCCTTCACTCATCTATACTGGCTCTCACATACTCAGTTGCTCACCCATACTGACACATGCACTCAATCACTGACACAGCCATACACTCACCCATACAACTTTTCACACACGCAACAGTATCCCATACAGCCACTGACTCACCCACTCACTGATCCATACAGGTAGTCACACACCTCCTCACCCACAAACACAGATACCCAGACAACCATAGACATAGTCAGACAACCAATCAATCACCCATATAGCCATTCACGTACCCCTTTAACACACTCATATACCCACTTAGACATCAACTGAGAGAGAAATGCACACATTCACACAACCAGTCACTCACCCATACATTCACTGAGACACCTAATCACTCACTAATACAGCCAGTCACGCACCAACTGAGTTATCCATACAGTCACTCATACACCCACTAATTCACCAATACACCTTGGTATATATATTTAACATTCACAAACTTTTAAAAAACACTCACAGTCACTGGATGATATCATCACCGATGTCATCAGTAATGTCATTTGAAATGTCATCAGTGATGTCATGAGTGATGTCACTGACCATGTCATAAGTGATGTAATATGGGAGGTCATAAGTAGTGCATTGCGGGGACGCGAGCTATAGTTAGCTCAGCTAACTATAACGACTGGATTTCTCTGGTTTTGTACGAGGGAAATGTCAGCTAACTATAACATCCCTGTAACCTTTTTTTTCCATGAATTTCTAAGGTTTTTTTAAATACTAATTTCTAATTATAACGTCCCTGAAACCTGTGTTTTTTCAGTGAATATATATTTAGATAGATAGATAGATAAGTAGATAGATAGATAGATAGATAGATAGATAGATAGATAGATAGATAGATAGATAGATAGATAGATAGGGTGGACATGGGTTATTGAGTGGTAATGAATTTTTCAGGGTTTAGGGTGGGTATGGATTTTTGGTTGGCAAAGGATTTTTTAGGGATTAGGGTGGGTATGGGTCTTTGGGAGGCAAGGGATTTTTTAGGGTTTGGGGTGGGTATGGGATTTTGGGTAGTAGAGAATTTTTGGGGTTTTAGGGTAGGTATGGGTTTAGGGTGGCAAGGGAACCCTTAGGGTTTAGGGTGTGTATGTATTTTTGGCTGGAAAGGTATTTCTTAGGGTTTAGGGTGGGTATGGGTTTTTGGCTGATAATTAATTTTTTAGGGTTTAGCGTTTGTATGGGTTTTTGGGTAGCAAGCGATTTTTTTAGGTTGGGTAGGGTTTTTGGGTAGCAAGGGATTTTTTAGGGTGGATAGGGTTTTTGGGTGGCAAGGGAATATTTAGGGTTTCAGAGGGTTATGGGCTTTTGGGTGGTAAGGGATCTTTTAGGGTTTAGGGTGGTTATGGGTTTTTGGGTGGCAAGGGAATTTCTAGGGTTTGGGGTGGGTATAGGTTTTTGGGTGGTAAGGTTGTTTTTAGGGTTTAGGGTGGGTGTGGGTTTTTGGGTGGCAAGGGAATTTTTAGGGTTTAGGGTGGGTGTGGGTATTTGGATGGTAAGAGATTTTTTGGGGGTTAGGGTGGGCATGGTTTTTGGGTGTCAAGGAAACCTTTAAGCTTTAGGGTGTGTATGTATTTTTGGCTGGAAAGGTATTTCTTAGGGTTTAGGGTGGGTATGGGTTTTTGGGTGGCAAGGGAATTTTTAGGGTTTAGGGTGGGTGTGGGTTTTTGGGTGGCAATTGAATTTTTAGGGTTTAGGGTGGGTATGGGTTTTTGGGTGGTAAGGTATTTTTTAGGGCTTAGGGTGGGTATGGGTATTTGGGTGATAAGGGCTTATATAGGGTTTAGGGTGGGCATTGTTTTTGAGTGGCAAGGGAATTTTAAGGGTTTAGGGTGGGTGTGGGTTTTTTGGTGGCAAGGGAATTTTTAGGGTTTAAGGCTGGTATGGGTTTTTGGGTGATAAGGCATTTTTTAGGGTGGGTATGAGTTTTTAGATTGTAAGGGATTTTTAGGGTTTAGGGTGGGTATGGGTTTTGGGTGGCAAGGGAACCTTTAGGGTGGGTATGGCTATTGGGTGGCAAGGGAACTTTTAGGGTTTAGGATGAGTATGGGTTTTGGGGTGGTAGTACATTTTTTAGGGTTTAGCATTTGTATGGGTTTTTGGGTGGCAATGGATTTTTTAGTGTTTAGGGTGGGTATGTCTTTTTGGCTGGCTATGGATTTTTTAGGGTTTTGGGTGGGTATGGTGTTTTTGGGTGGCAAAGGAATATTTAAAGTTTAAGGAGGGTGTGGGTATTTGGGTCATTATGGTTTTTTTAGGGTTTAGGGTGCGTATGGGTTTTTGGATGGCAAGGGAATTTTCATCATTTAGGGTGGGTGTGGGTTTCTTCAGTGCAAGGGATTTTTTAGGATTTATGGTGGGTGTGGGCTCCTGGGTGGCAAGGGAATTTTTAGTGTTTAGGGTGGGTGTGGATCTTTAGGGGGCAAGGGAAATTGTATGGTTTCTGGTAGGTTTTTGGTTGATAAGGGAATTTTTGGGTTTAGGTTGGGCATGGGTTTTTAGGTGGGAAAGAATTTTTGGGTGGTAAGGTATTTTGGGGGGTTTATGGTGGGTATGGGTTTTTGGGTTGCAAGTGAAATTTTCTGGGTTTAGGGTGGGTATGGGGTTTTGGGTGGTAAGGGATTTTTTTAAGGTTAGGGTGGGCATAGGTTTTTGCGTGGTAAGGGATTTGTTTGGGGTTAGGGTGGCAAAGGAATTTTTAGGGTTTAGCGTGGGTATGGGCGCCTGGGTGGCAAGGGAATTTTTAATGTTTAGGGTGGGTGTGGATTTTTAGGGGGCAAGGGAAATTTTATGGTTTCGGTTGGGTTTTTGGTAGATAAGGGAATTTTTGGGTTTAGGTTGGGTATGGGTTTTTAGGTGGCAAGGAAATTTTGGGTGGTAACGTATTTTTGGGGGTTTATGGTGGGTATAGGTTTTTGGGTTTCAAGTGAATTTTTCTGGGTTTAGGGTGGGTATGGGGTTTTGGGTGGTAAGGGATTTTTTAAGGTTAGGGTGGGCATAGGTTTAGGGGTGGTAAGGGATTTGTTTGGGATTAGGGTGGCAAAGGAATTTTTAGGATTTAGCGTGGGTATGGGTTTTTGGGTGGCAAGAACATTTTTAGGGTTTACGGTGGGTATGGATCTTTGGGTGGCAAGAGATTTGTTTGGGTTTAGGGTGGCAAGGGAATTTTTAGGATTTAGGGTAGGTATGGGTTTTTGATTGGCAAAGGAATTTTTAGAGGTTAGGGTGGGTATGGGTTATTGGATGGCAAGGGAATTTTCAGTGTTTTTTGACTTGCCTATATCTTTTGCGCCAGGTTGACAAATCTTCATAAAAGTATCCCAAAAAAGCGTGCCTGTGATTCTAGCTGTGCATTGAAAGTGTCGGGGGCGTAGAAAAAGGCGGAGGTTAAAGAAAGTGTGTTTCCCATGCTAATTGCCTGGAGTCTTTAGACACTCCTGCAGCCCGAACCGCTGGACAGAATTACACAAAATTTAGGAGAAATATAATTTCTGTTCCAGGCGAATATGTTTTTTCTTATTTGGTATAAATCCATTCAGTAGTTTTTTGATATTATAGGAAACCAAATTTGTATATCAGGGCATATGTTGTACTTTTGTAGTACCTTTGTATATATGTTCAAAACTCTAACTTTTAGAAAACACTAACAATCACTGGATGATGTTACCAGTTATGTCATTTGAGATGTCATAAGTGATGTCATGAGTAATGTCACTGACCATGTCATGAGTGATCTAATATGTGAGGTCATAAGCAGTGCATTGTGGGGGCATAAATTATAGTTAGCTCAAGTAACTGCTGAATTTCTACGAGTGAAGTTCAAGCCTCACTATAACGCTCCTGTAACCTATCAGCACTACAGGGACCAGCAGGCAGTGGTACTGTCTACGCCCACTGGGGCGGGTCTTATGGCTATTTAGTGCTGTAATGGTGAAGCGAGTGTTTTACATATCAACCCATGATTAAGTGCATGGTTGCACGAAACGCGTCGGGCTCGGTACGAGACTATTGTGCAGATTTCTGTCCTCTTAGCTGCTGCTTTCTGAAATAAAAGCGCTGATACCTACCTTCTAGCATGTGGCTTCCTCGAGGGGACAATCTTTGTTGTTGGAATATATATATATATATATATATATATATATATATATATATATATATATATATATATATATATATATTCTCAATTCAAAGAGCACTCGAGAGTCCATATTTAAGTAATCACAGGTGAGTAACACTGGTGTTGCATGCTGGGATGAATAGTTCCCTTGTTGCCTTAGTAGGCTTTGCTGTGCCCCTTCTAATTGTTACCCTCAGTGGGTTCTGCGCTTCAACATTCTTTTTCTTAATTGATTTCGCCCTCCAGTGGGCCTCCGTAGTTCCAGGTCCTCCTAATTACTGCCATCCTTCGCACCTCAGGAGACTTTGACTCCGTTCTATGTCTCCGTGGCCCCTCAATTAAGGACGGTTCTCTCTTCACGGTGGCCTGCCGTCATAATGTTTTCAATTCAAAGAGCACTTGAGAGTGCTCAGTTTCGAAGAGGAACACTGCTCGGGATTCGTAAAAGCAACAAGATTCGCTTTCCTTTGGAAAAATTAAAAAGCCTTACGCGTTTCAGAGCTTCTCGGCTCCTTGTTCACAGGCAACAATGTCAGCGCTCAGAAACAGAAGATGCACTTAGAACAGCATGTCTTTTTTCCATATTTAAGTAATCACAGGTGAGTAACACTGGTGTTGCATGCTGGGATGAATAGTTCCCTTGTTGCCTTAGTAGGCTTTGCTGTGCCCCTTCTAATTGTTACCCTCAGTGGGTTCTGCGCTTCAACATTCTTTTTCTTAATTGATTTCGCCCTCCAGTGGGCCTCCGTAGTTCCAGGTCCTCCTAATTACTGCCATCCTTCGCACCTCAGGAGACTTTGACTCCGTTCTATGTCTCCGTGGCCCCCTCAATTAAGGACGGTTCTCTCTTCACGGTGGCCTGCCGTCATAATGTTTTCAATTCAAAGAGCACTCGAGAGTGCTCAGTTTCGAAGAGGAACACTGCTCGGGATTCGTAAAGGCAACAGGATTCGCTTTCCTTTGGAAAAATTAAAAAGCCTTACGCGTTTCAGAGCTTCTCGGCTCCTTGTTCACAGGCAACAATGTCAGCGCGCAGAAACAGAAGATGCACTTCGAACAGCATGTCTTTATTCCATATTTAAGTAATCACAGGTGAGTAACACTGGTGTTGCTTGCTGGGATGAATAGTTCCCTTGTTGCCTTAGTAGGCTTTGCTGTGCCCCTTCTAATTGTTACCCTCAGTGGGTTCTGCGCTTCAACATTCTTTATCTTAATTGATTTCGCCCTCCAGTGGGCCTCCGTAGTTCCAGGTCCTCCTAATTACTGCCATCCTTCGCACCTCAGGAGACTTTGACTCCGTTCTATGTCTCCGTGGCCCCTCAATTAAGGACGGTTCTCTCTTCACGGTGGCCTGCCGTCATAATGTTTTCAATTCAAAGAGCACTTGAGAGTGCTCAGTTTCGAAGAGGAACACTGCTCGGGATTCGTAAAAGCAACAAGATTCGCTTTCCTTTGGAAAAATTAAAAAGCCTTACGCGTTTCAGAGCTTCTCGGCTCCTTGTTCACAGGCAACAATGTCAGCGCGCAGAAACAGAAGATGCACTTAGAACAGCATGTCTTTTTTCCATATTTAAGTAATCACAGGTGAGTAACACTGGTGTTGCATGCTGGGATGAATAGTTCCCTTGTTGCCTTAGTAGGCTTTGCTGTGCCCCTTCTAATTGTTACCCTCAGTGGGTTCTGCGCTTCAACATTCTTTTTCTTAATTGATTTCGCCCTCCAGTGGGCCTCCGTAGTTCCAGGTCCTCCTAATTACTGCCATCCTTCGCACCTCAGGAGACTTTGACTCCGTTCTATGTCTCCGTGGCCCCTCAATTAAGGACGGTTCTCTCTTCACGGTGGCCTGCCGTCATAATGTTTTCAATTCAAAGAGCACTCGAGAGTGCTCAGTTTCGAAGAGGAACACTGCTCGGGATTCGTAAAGGCAACAGGATTCGCTTTCCTTTGGAAAAATTAAAAAGCCTTACGCGTTTCAGAGCTTCTCGGCTCCTTGTTCACAGGCAACAATGTCAGCGCGCAGAAACAGAAGATGCACTTCGAACAGCATGTCTTTATTCCATATTTAAGTAATCACAGGTGAGTAACACTGGTGTTGCTTGCTGGGATGAATAGTTCCCTTGTTGCCTTAGTAGGCTTTGCTGTGCCCCTTCTAATTGTTACCCTCAGTGGGTTCTGCGCTTCAACATTCTTTTTCTTAATTGATTTCGCCCTCCAGTGGGCCTCCGTAGTTCCAGGTCCTCCTAATTACTGCCATCCTTCGCACCTCAGGAGACTTTGACTCCGTTCTATGACTCCGTGGCCCCTCAATTAAGGACGGTTCTCTCTTCATGGTGGCCTGCCGTCATAATGTTTTCAATTCAAAGAGCACTCGAGAGTGCTCAGTTTCGAAGAGGAACACTGCTCGGGATTCGTAAAGGCAACAGGATTCGCTTTCCTTTGGAAAAATTAAAAAGCCTTACGCGTTTCAGAGCTTCTCGGCTCCTTGTTCACAGGCAACAATGTCAGCGCGCAGAAACAGAAGATGCACTTCGAACAGCATGTCTTTATTCCATATTTATGTAATCACAGGTGAGTAACACTGGTGTTGCATGCTGGGATGAATAGTTCCCTTGTTGCCTTAGTAGGCTTTGCTGTGCCCCTTCTAATTGTTACCCTCAGTGAGTTCTGCGCTTCAACATTCTTTTTCTTAATTGATTTCGCCCTCCAGTGGGCCTCCGTAGTTCCAGGTCCTCCTAATTACTGCCATCCTTCGCACCTCAGGAGACTTTGACTCCGTTCTATGTCTCCGTGGCCCCTCAATTAAGGACGGTTCTCTCTTCACGGTGGCCTGCCGTCATAATGTTTTCAATTCAAAGAGCACTCGAGAGTGCTCAGTTTCGAAGAGGAACACTGCTCGGGATTCGTAAAGGCAACAGGATTCGCTTTCCTTTGGAAAAATTAAAAAGCCTTACTCGTTTCAGAGCTTCTCGGCTCCTTGTTCACAGGCAACAATGTCAGCGCGCAGAAACAGAAGATGCACTTCGAACAGCATGTCTTTATTCCATATTTAAGTAATCACAGGTGAGTAACACTGGTGTTGCATGCTGGGATGAATAGTTCCCTTGTTGCCTTAGTAGGCTTTGCTGTGCCCCTTCTAATTGTTACCCTCAGTGGGTTCTGCGCTTCAACATTCTTTTTCTTAATTGATTTCGCCCTCCAGTGGGCCTCCGTAGTTCCAGGTCCTCCTAATTACTGCCATCCTTCGCACCTCAGGAGACTTTGACTCCGTTCTATGTCTCCGTGGCCCCTCAATTAAGGACGGTTCTCTCTTCACGGTGGCCTGCCGTCATAATGTTTTCAATTCAAAGAGCACTCGAGAGTGCTCAGTTTCGAAGAGGAACACTGCTCGGGATTCGTAAAGGCAACAGGATTCGCTTTCCTTTGGAAAAATTAAAAAGCCTTACGCGTTTCAGAGCTTCTCGGCTCCTTGTTCACAGGCAACAATGTCAGCGCGCAGAAACAGAAGATGCACTTCGAACAGCATGTCTTTATTCCATATTTAAGTAATCACAGGTGAGTAACACTGGTGTTGCATGCTGGGATGAATAGTTCCCTTGTTGCCTTAGTAGGCTTTGCTGTGCCCCTTCTAATTGTTACCCTCAGTGGGTTCTGCGCTTCAACATTCTTTTTCTTAATTGATTTCGCCCTCCAGTGGGCCTCCGTAGTTCCAGGTCCTCCTAATTACTGCCATCCTTCGCACCTCAGGAGACTTTGACTCCGTTCTATGTCTCCGTGGCCCCTCAATTAAGGACGGTTCTCTCTTCACGGTGGCCTGCCGTCATAATGTTTTCAATTCAAAGAGCACTCGAGAGTGCTCAGTTTCGAAGAGGAACACTGCTCGGGATTCGTAAAGGCAACAGGATTCGCTTTCCTTTGGAAAAATTAAAAAGCCTTACACGTTTCAGAGCTTCTCGGCTCCTTGTTCACAGGCAACAATGTCAGCGCGCAGAAACAGAAGATGCACTTCGAACAGCATGTCTTTATTCCATATTTAAGTAATCACAGGTGAGTAACACTCGTGTTGCATGCTGGGATGAATAGTTCCCTTCTTGCCTTAGTAGGCTTTGCTGTGCCCCTTCTAATTGTTACCCTCAGTGGGTTCTGCGCTTCAACATTCTTTTTCTTAATTGATTTCGCCCTCCAGTGGGCCTCCGTAGTTCCAGGTCCTCCTAATTACTGCCATCCTTCGCATCTCAGGAGACTTTGGCTCCGTTCTATGTCTCGGTGGCCCCTCAATTAAGGACGGTTCTCTCTTCACGGTGGCCTGCCGTCATAATGTTTTCAATTCAAAGAGCACTCGAGAGTGCTCAGTTTCGAAGAGGAACACTGCTCGGGATTCGTAAAGGCAACAGGATTCGCTTTCCTTTGGAAAAATTAAAAAGCCTTACGCGTTTCAGAGCTTCTCGGCTCCTTGTTCACAGGCAACAATGTCAGCGCGCAGAAACAGAAGATGCACTTCGAACAGCATGTCTTTATTCCATATTTATAGTAATCACAGGTGAGTAACACTGGTGTTGCATGCTGGGATGAATAGTTCCCTTGTTGCCTTAGTAGGCTTTGCTGTGCCCCTTCTAATTGTTACCCTCAGTGGGTTCTGCGCTTCAACATTCTTTTTCTTAATTGATTTCGCCCTCCAGTGGGCCTCCGTAGTTCCAGGTCCTCCTAATTACTGCCATCCTTCGCACCTCAGGAGACTTTGACTCCATTCTATTTCTCCGTGGCCCCTCAATTAAGGACGGTTCTCTCTTCACGGTGGCCTGCCGTCATAATGTTTTCAATTTAAAGAGCACTCGAGAGTGCTCAGTTTCGAAGATGAACACTGCTCGGGATTCGTAAAGGCAACAGGATTCGCTTTCCTTTGGAAAAATTAAAAAGCCTTACACGTTTCAGAGCTTCTCGGCTCCTTGTTCACAGGCAACAATGTCAGCGCGCAGAAACAGAAGATGCACTTCGAACAGCATGTCTTTATTCCATATTTAAGTAATCACAGGTGAGTAACACTGGTGTTGCTTGCTGGGATGAATAGTTCCCTTGTTGCCTTAGTAGGCTTTGCTGTGCCCCTTCTAATTGTTACCCTCAGTGGGTTCTGCGCTTCAACATTCTTTTTCTTAATTGATTTCGCCCTCCAGTGGGCCTCCGTAGTTCCAGGTCCTCCTAATTACTGCCATCCTTCGCACCTCAGGAGACTTTGACTCCGTTCTATGACTCCGTGGCCCCTCAATTGAGGACGGTTCTCTCTTCATGGTGGCCTGCCGTCATAATGTTTTCAATTCAAAGAGCACTCGAGAGTGCTCAGTTTCGAAGAGGAACACTGCTCGGGATTCGTAAAGGCAACAGGATTCGCTTTCCTTTGGAAAAATTAAAAAGCCTTACGCGTTTCAGAGCTTCTCGGCTCCTTGTTCACAGGCAACAATGTCAGCGCGCAGAAACAGAAGATGCACTTCGAACAGCATGTCTTTATTCCATATTTATGTAATCACAGGTGAGTAACACTGGTGTTGCATGCTGGGATGAATAGTTCCCTTGTTGCCTTAGTAGGCTTTGCTGTGCCCCTTCTAATTGTTACCCTCAGTGGGTTCTGCGCTTCAACATTCTTTTTCTTAATTGATTTCGCCCTCCAGTGGGCCTCCGTAGTTCCAGGTCCTCCTAATTACTGCCATCCTTCGCACCTCAGGAGACTTTGACTCCGTTCTATGTCTCCGTGGCCCCTCAATTAAGGACGGTTCTCTCTTCACGGTGGCCTGCCGTCATAATGTTTTCAATTCAAAGAGCACTCGAGAGTGCTCAGTTTCGAAGAGGAACACTGCTCGGGATTCGTAAAGGCAACAGGATTCGCTTTCCTTTGGAAAAATTAAAAAGCCTTACGCGTTTCAGAGCTTCTCGGCTCCTTGTTCACAGGCAACAATGTCAGCGCGCAGAAACAGAAGATGCACTTCGAACAGCATGTCTTTATTCCATATTTAAGTAATCACAGGTGAGTAACACTGGTGTTGCATGCTGGGATGAATAGTTCCCTTGTTGCCTTAGTAGGCTTTGCTGTGCCCCTTCTAATTGTTACCCTCAGTGGGTTCTGCGCTTCAACATTCTTTTTCTTAATTGATTTCGCCCTCCAGTGGGCCTCCGTAGTTCCAGGTCCTCCTAATTACTGCCATCCTTCGCACCTCAGGAGACTTTGACTCCGTTCTATGTCTCCGTGGCCCCTCAATTAAGGACGGTTCTCTCTTCACGGTGGCCTGCCGTCATAATGTTTTCAATTCAAAGAGCACTCGAGAGTGCTCAGTTTCGAAGAGGAACACTGCTCGGGATTCGTAAAGGCAACAGGATTCGCTTTCCTTTGGAAAAATTAAAAAGCCTTACGCGTTTCAGAGCTTCTCGGCTCCTTGTTCACAGGCAACAATGTCAGCGCGCAGAAACAGAAGATGCACTTCGAACAGCATGTCTTTATTCCATATTTAAGTAATCACAGGTGAGTAACACTGGTGTTGCATGCTGGGATGAATAGTTCCCTTGTTGCCTTAGTAGGCTTTGCTGTGCCCCTTCTAATTGTTACCCTCAGTGGGTTCTGCGCTTCAACATTCTTTTTCTTAATTGATTTCGCCCTCCAGTGGGCCTCCGTAGTTCCAGGTCCTCCTAATTACTGCCATCCTTCGCACCTCAGGAGACTTTGACTCCGTTCTATGTCTCCGTGGCCCCTCAATTAAGGACGGTTCTCTCTTCACGGTGGCCTGCCGTCATAATGTTTTCAATTCAAAGAGCACTCGAGAGTGCTCAGTTTCGAAGAGGAACACTGCTCGGGATTCGTAAAGGCAACAGGATTCGCTTTCCTTTGGAAAAATTAAAAAGCCTTACACGTTTCAGAGCTTCTCGGCTCCTTGTTCACAGGCAACAATGTCAGCGCGCAGAAACAGAAGATGCACTTCGAACAGCATGTCTTTATTCCATATTTAAGTAATCACAGGTGAGTAACACTGGTGTTGCATGCTGGGATGAATAGTTCCCTTGTTGCCTTAGTAGGCTTTGCTGTGCCCCTTCTAATTGTTACCCTCAGTGGGTTCTGCGCTTCAACATTCTTTTTCTTAATTGATTTCGCCCTCCAGTGGGCCTCCGTAGTTCCAGGTCCTCCTAATTACTGCCATCCTTCGCACCTCAGGAGACTTTGACTCCGTTCTATGTCTCCGTGGCCCCTCAATTAAGGACGGTTCTCTCTTCACGGTGGCCTGCCGTCATAATGTTTTCAATTCAAAGAGCACTCGAGAGTGCTCAGTTTCGAAGAGGAACACTGCTCGGGATTCGTAAAGGCAACAGGATTCGCTTTCCTTTGGAAAAATTAAAAAGCCTTACGCGTTTCAGAGCTTCTCGGCTCCTTGTTCACAGGCAACAATGTCAGCGCGCAGAAACAGAAGATGCACTTCGAACAGCATGTCTTTATTCCATATTTAAGTAATCACAGGTGAGTAACACTGGTGTTGCATGCTGGGATGAATAGTTCCCTTGTTGCCTTAGTAGGCTTTGCTGTGCCCCTTCTAATTGTTACCCTCAGTGGGTTCTGCGCTTCAACATTCTTTTTCTTAATTGATTTCGCCCTCCAGTGGGCCTCCGTAGTTCCAGGTCCTCCTAATTACTGCCATCCTTCGCACCTCAGGAGACTTTGACTCCGTTCTATGTCTCCGTGGCCCCTCAATTAAGGACGGTTCTCTCTTCACGGTGGCCTGCCGTCATAATGTTTTCAATTCAAAGAGCACTCGAGAGTGCTCAGTTTCGAAGAGGAACACTGCTCGGGATTCGTAAAGGCAACAGGATTCGCTTTCCTTTGGAAAAATTAAAAAGCCTTACGCGTTTCAGAGCTTCTCGGCTCCTTGTTCACAGGCAACAATGTCAGCGCGCAGAAACAGAAGATGCACTTCGAACAGCATGTCTTTATTCCATATTTAAGTAATCACAGGTGAGTAACACTGGTGTTGCATGCTGGGATGAATAGTTCCCTTGTTGCCTTAGTAGGCTTTGCTGTGCCCCTTCTAATTGTTACCCTCAGTGGGTTCTGCGCTTCAACATTCTTTTTCTTAATTGATTTCGCCCTCCAGTGGGCCTCCGTAGTTCCAGGTCCTCCTAATTACTGCCATCCTTCGCACCTCAGGAGACTTTGACTCCGTTCTATGTCTCCGTGGCCCCTCAATTAAGGACGGTTCTCTCTTCACGGTGGCCTGCCGTCATAATGTTTTCAATTCAAAGAGCACTCGAGAGTGCTCAGTTTCGAAGAGGAACACTGCTCGGGATTCGTAAAGGCAACAGGATTCGCTTTCCTTTGGAAAAATTAAAAAGCCTTACGCGTTTCAGAGCTTCTCGGCTCCTTGTTCACAGGCAACAATGTCAGCGCGCAGAAACAGAAGATGCACTTCGAACAGCATGTCTTTATTCCATATTTAAGTAATCACAGGTGAGTAACACTGGTGTTGCATGCTGGGATGAATAGTTCCCTTGTTGCCTTAGTAGGCTTTGCTGTGCCCCTTCTAATTGTTACCCTCAGTGGGTTCTGCGCTTCAACATTCTTTTTCTTAATTGATTTCGCCCTCCAGTGGGCCTCCGTAGTTCCAGGTCCTCCTAATTACTGCCATCCTTCGCACCTCAGGAGACTTTGACTCCGTTCTATGTCTCCGTGGCCCCTCAATTAAGGACGGTTCTCTCTTCACGGTGGCCTGCCGTCATAATGTTTTCAATTCAAGAGCACTCGAGAGTGCTCAGTTTCGAAGAGGAACACTGCTCGGGATTCGTAAAGGCAACAGGATTCGCTTTCCTTTGGAAAAATTAAAAAGCCTTACGCGTTTCAGAGCTTCTCGGCTCCTTGTTCACAGGCAACAATGTCAGCGCGCAGAAACAGAAGATGCACTTCGAACAGCATGTCTTTATTCCATATTTAAGTAATCACAGGTGAGTAACACTGGTGTTGCATGCTGGGATGAATAGTTCCCTTGTTGCCTTAGTAGGCTTTGCTGTGCCCCTTCTAATTGTTACCCTCAGTGGGTTCTGCGCTTCAACATTCTTTTTCTTAATTGATTTCGCCCTCCAGTGGGCCTCCGTAGTTCCAGGTCCTCCTAATTACTGCCATCCTTCGCACCTCAGGAGACTTTGACTCCGTTCTATGTCTCCGTGGCCCCTCAATTAAGGACGGTTCTCTCTTCACGGTGGCCTGCCGTCATAATGTTTTCAATTCAAAGAGCACTCGAGAGTGCTCAGTTTCGAAGAGGAACACTGCTCGGGATTCGTAAAGGCAACAGGATTCGCTTTCCTTTGGAAAAATTAAAAAGCCTTACGCGTTTCAGAGCTTCTCGGCTCCTTGTTCACAGGCAACAATGTCAGCGCGCAGAAACAGAAGATGCACTTCGAACAGCATGTCTTTATTCCATATTTAAGTAATCACAGGTGAGTAACACTGGTGTTGCATGCTGGGATGAATAGTTCCCTTGTTGCCTTAGTAGGCTTTGCTGTGCCCCTTCTAATTGTTACCCTCAGTGGGTTCTGCGCTTCAACATTCTTTTTCTTAATTGATTTCGCCCTCCAGTGGGCCTCCGTAGTTCCAGGTCCTCCTAATTACTGCCATCCTTCGCACCTCAGGAGACTTTGACTCCGTTCTATGTCTCCGTGGCCCCTCAATTAAGGACGGTTCTCTCTTCACGGTGGCCTGCCGTCATAATGTTTTCAATTCAAAGAGCACTCGAGAGTGCTCAGTTTCGAAGAGGAACACTGCTCGGGATTCGTAAAGGCAACAGGATTCGCTTTCCTTTGGAAAAATTAAAAAGCCTTACGCGTTTCAGAGCTTCTCGGCTCCTTGTTCACAGGCAACAATGTCAGCGCGCAGAAACAGAAGATGCACTTCGAACAGCATGTCTTTATTCCATATTTAAGTAATCACAGGTGAGTAACACTGGTGTTGCATGCTGGGATGAATAGTTCCCTTGTTGCCTTAGTAGGCTTTGCTGTGCCCCTTCTAATTGTTACCCTCAGTGGGTTCTGCGCTTCAACATTCTTTTTCTTAATTGATTTCGCCCTCCAGTGGGCCTCCGTAGTTCCAGGTCCTCCTAATTACTGCCATCCTTCGCACCTCAGGAGACTTTGACTCCGTTCTATGTCTCCGTGGCCCCTCAATTAAGGACGGTTCTCTCTTCACGGTGGCCTGCCGTCATAATGTTTTCAATTCAAAGAGCACTCGAGAGTGCTCAGTTTCGAAGAGGAACACTGCTCGGGATTCGTAAAGGCAACAGGATTCGCTTTCCTTTGGAAAAATTAAAAAGCCTTACGCGTTTCAGAGCTTCTCGGCTCCTTGTTCACAGGCAACAATGTCAGCGCGCAGAAACAGAAGATGCACTTCGAACAGCATGTCTTTATTCCATATTTAAGTAATCACAGGTGAGTAACACTGGTGTTGCATGCTGGGATGAATAGTTCCCTTGTTGCCTTAGTAGGCTTTGCTGTGCCCCTTCTAATTGTTACCCTCAGTGGGTTCTGCGCTTCAACATTCTTTTTCTTAATTGATTTCGCCCTCCAGTGGGCCTCCGTAGTTCCAGGTCCTCCTAATTACTGCCATCCTTCGCACCTCAGGAGACTTTGACTCCGTTCTATGTCTCCGTGGCCCCTCAATTAAGGACGGTTCTCTCTTCACGGTGGCCTGCCGTCATAATGTTTTCAATTCAAAGAGCACTCGAGAGTGCTCAGTTTCGAAGAGGAACACTGCTCGGGATTCGTAAAGGCAACAGGATTCGCTTTCCTTTGGAAAAATTAAAAAGCCTTACGCGTTTCAGAGCTTCTCGGCTCCTTGTTCACAGGCAACAATGTCAGCGCGCAGAAACAGAAGATGCACTTCGAACAGCATGTCTTTATTCCATATTTAAGTAATCACAGGTGAGTAACACTGGTGTTGCATGCTGGGATGAATAGTTCCCTTGTTGCCTTAGTAGGCTTTGCTGTGCCCCTTCTAATTGTTACCCTCAGTGGGTTCTGCGCTTCAACATTCTTTTTCTTAATTGATTTCGCCCTCCAGTGGGCCTCCGTAGTTCCAGGTCCTCCTAATTACTGCCATCCTTCGCACCTCAGGAGACTTTGACTCCGTTCTATGACTCCGTGGCCCCTCAATTAAGGACGGTTCTCTCTTCATGGTGGCCTGCCGTCATAATGTTTTCAATTCAAAGAGCACTCGAGAGTGCTCAGTTTCGAAGAGGAACACTGCTCGGGATTCGTAAAGGCAACAGGATTCGCTTTCCTTTGGAAAAATTAAAAAGCCTTACGCGTTTCAGAGCTTCTCGGCTCCTTGTTCACAGGCAACAATGTCAGCGCGCAGAAACAGAAGATGCACTTCGAACAGCATGTCTTTATTCCATATTTATGTAATCACAGGTGAGTAACACTGGTGTTGCATGCTGGGATGAATAGTTCCCTTGTTGCCTTAGTAGGCTTTGCTGTGCCCCTTCTAATTGTTACCCTCAGTGGGTTCTGCGCTTCAACATTCTTTTTCTTAATTGATTTCGCCCTCCAGTGGGCCTCCGTAGTTCCAGGTCCTCCTAATTACTGCCATCCTTCGCACCTCAGGAGACTTTGACTCCGTTCTATGTCTCCGTGGCCCCTCAATTAAGGACGGTTCTCTCTTCACGGTGGCCTGCCGTCATAATGTTTTCAATTCAAAGAGCACTCGAGAGTGCTCAGTTTCGAAGAGGAACACTGCTCGGGATTCGTAAAGGCAACAGGATTCGCTTTCCTTTGGAAAAATTAAAAAGCCTTTCGCGTTTCAGAGCTTCTCGGCTCCTTGTTCACAGGCAACAATGTCAGCGCGCAGAAACAGAAGATGCACTTCGAACAGCATGTCTTTATTCCATATTTAAGTAATCACAGGTGAGTAACACTGGTGTTGCATGCTGGGATGAATAGTTCCCTTGTTGCCTTAGTAGGCTTTGCTGTGCCCCTTCTAATTGTTACCCTCAGTGGGTTCTGCGCTTCAACATTCTTTTTCTTAATTGATTTCGCCCTCCAGTGGGCCTCCGTAGTTCCAGGTCCTCCTAATTACTGCCATCCTTCGCACCTCAGGAGACTTTGACTCCATTCTATGTCTCCGTGGCCCCTCAATTAAGGACGGTTCTCTCTTCACGGTGGCCTGCCGTCATAATGTTTTCAATTCAAAGAGCACTCGAGAGTGCTCAGTTTCGAAGAGGAACACTGCTCGGGATTCGTAAAGGCAACAGGATTCGCTTTCCTTTGGAAAAATTAAAAAGCCTTACGCGTTTCAGAGCTTCTCGGCTCCTTGTTCACAGGCAACAATGTCAGCGCGCAGAAACAGAAGATGCACTTCGAACAGCATGTCTTTATTCCATATTTAAGTAATCACAGGTGAGTAACACTGGTGTTGCATGCTGGGATGAATAGTTCCCTTGTTGCCTTAGTAGGCTTTGCTGTGCCCCTTCTAATTGTTACCCTCAGTGGGTTCTGCGCTTCAACATTCTTTTTCTTAATTGATTTCGCCCTCCAGTGGGCCTCCGTAGTTCCAGGTCCTCCTAATTACTGCCATCCTTCGCACCTCAGGAGACTTTGACTCCGTTCTATGTCTCCGTGGCCCCTCAATTAAGGACGGTTCTCTCTTCACGGTGGCCTGCCGTCATAATGTTTTCAATTCAAAGAGCACTCGAGAGTGCTCAGTTTCGAAGAGGAACACTGCTCGGGATTCGTAAAGGCAACAGGATTCGCTTTCCTTTGGAAAAATTAAAAAGCCTTACACGTTTCAGAGCTTCTCGGCTCCTTGTTCACAGGCAACAATGTCAGCGCGCAGAAACAGAAGATGCACTTCGAACAGCATGTCTTTATTCCATATTTAAGTAATCACAGGTGAGTAACACTGGTGTTGCATGCTGGGATGAATAGTTCCCTTGTTGCCTTAGTAGGCTTTGCTGTGCCCCTTCTAATTGTTACCCTCAGTGGGTTCTGCGCTTCAACATTCTTTTTCTTAATTGATTTCGCCCTCCAGTGGGCCTCCGTAGTTCCAGGTCCTCCTAATTACTGCCATCCTTCGCACCTCAGGAGACTTTGACTCCGTTCTATGTCTCCGTGGCCCCTCAATTAAGGACGGTTCTCTCTTCACGGTGGCCTGCCGTCATAATGTTTTCAATTCAAAGAGCACTCGAGAGTGCTCAGTTTCGAAGAGGAACACTGCTCGGGATTCGTAAAGGCAACAGGATTCGCTTTCCTTTGGAAAAATTAAAAAGCCTTACGCGTTTCAGAGCTTCTCGGCTCCTTGTTCACAGGCAACAATGTCAGCGCGCAGAAACAGAAGATGCACTTCGAACAGCATGTCTTTATTCCATATTTAAGTAATCACAGGTGAGTAACACTGGTGTTGCATACTGGGATGAATAGTTCCCTTGTTGCCTTAGTAGGCTTTGCTGTGCCCCTTCTAATTGTTACCCTCAGTGGGTTCTGCGCTTCAACATTCTTTTTCTTAATTGATTTCGCCCTCCAGTGGGCCTCCGTAGTTCCAGGTCCTCCTAATTACTGCCATCCTTCGCACCTCAGGAGACTTTGACTCCGTTCTATGTCTCCGTGGCCCCTCAATTAAGGACGGTTCTCTCTTCACGGTGGCCTGCCGTCATAATGTTTTCAATTCAAAGAGCACTCGAGAGTGCTCAGTTTCGAAGAGGAACACTGCTCGGGATTCGTAAAGGCAACAGGATTCGCTTTCCTTTGGAAAAATGTAAAAGCCTTATGCGTTTCAGAGCTTCTCGGCTCCTTGTTTACAGGCAACAATGTCAGCGCGCAGAAACAGAAGATGCACTTCGAACAGCATGTCTTTATTCCATATTTAAGTAATCACAGGTGAGTAACACTGGTGTTGCATGCTGGGATGAATAGTTCCCTTGTTGCCTTAGTAGCCTTTGCTGTGCCCCTTCTAATTATTACCCTCAGTGGGTTCTGCGCTTCAACATTCTTTTTCTTAATTGATTTCGCCCTCCAGTGGGCCTCCGTAGTTCCAGGTCCTCCTAATTACTGCCATCCTTCGCACCTCAGGAGACTTTGACTCCGTTCTATGTCTCCGTGGCCCCTCAATTAAGGACGGTTCTCTCTTCACGGTGGCCTGCCGTCATAATGTTTTCAATTCAAAGAGCACTCGAGAGTGCTCAGTTTCGAAGAGGAACACTGCTCGGGATTCGTAAAGGCAACAGGATTCGCTTTCCTTTGGAAAAATTAAAAGCCTTACGCGTTTCAGAGCTTCTCGGCTCCTTGTTCACAGGCAACAATGTCAGCGCGCAGAAACAGAAGATGCACTTCGAACAGCATGTCTTTATTCCATATTTAAGTAATCACAGGTGAGTAACACTGGTGTTGCATGCTGGGATGAATAGTTCCCTTGTTGCCTTAGTAGGCTTTGCTGTGCCCCTTCTAATTGTTACCCTCAGTGGGTTCTGCGCTTCAACATTCTTTTTCTTAATTGATTTCGCCCTCCAGTGGGCCTCCGTAGTTCCAGGTCCTCCTAATTACTGCCATCCTTCGCACCTCAGGAGACTTTGACTCCGTTCTATGTCTCCGTGGCCCCTCAATTGAGGACGGTTCTCTCTTCACGGTGGCCTGCCGTCATAATGTTTTCAATTCAAAGAGCACTCGAGAGTGCTCAGTTTCGAAGAGGAACACTGCTCGGGATTCGTAAAGGCAACAGGATTCGCTTTCCTTTGGAAAAATTAAAAAGCCTTACGCGTTTCAGAGCTTCTCGGCTCCTTGTTCACAGGCAACAATGTCAGCGCGCAGAAACAGAAGATGCACTTCGAACAGCATGTCTTTATTCCATATTTAAGTAATCACAGGTGAGTAACACTGGTGTTGCATGCTGGGATGAATAGTTCCCTTGTTGCCTTAGTAGGCTTTGCTGTGCCCCTTCTAATTGTTACCCTCAGTGGGTTCTGCGCTTCAACATTCTTTTTCTTAATTGATTTCGCCCTCCAGTGGGCCTCCGTAGTTCCAGGTCCTCCTAATTACTGCCATCCTTCGCACCTCAGGAGACTTTGACTCCGTTCTATGTCTCCGTGGCCCCTCAATTAAGGACGGTTCTCTCTTCACGGTGGCCTGCCATCATAATGTTTTCAATTCAAAGAGCACTCGAGAGTGCTCAGTTTCGAAGAGGAACACTGCTCGGGATTCGTAAAGGCAACAGGATTCGCTTTCCTTTGGAAAAATTAAAAAGCCTTACGCGTTTCAGAGCTTCTTGGCTCCTTGTTCACAGGCAACAATGTCAGCGCGCAGAAACAGAAGATGCACTTCGAACAGCATGTCTTTATTCCATATTTAAGTAATCACAGGTGAGTAACACTGGTGTTGCATGCTGGGATGAATAGTTCCCTTGTTGCCTTAGTAGGCTTTGCTGTGCCCCTTCTAATTGTTACCCTCAGTGGGTTCTGCGCTTCAACATTCTTTTTCTTAATTGATTTCGCCCTCCAGTGGGCCTCCGGAGTTCCAGGTCCTCCTAATTACTGCCATCCTTCGCACCTCAGGAGACTTTGACTCCGTTCTATGTCTCCGTGGCCCCTCAATTAAGGACGGTTCTCTCTTCACGGTGGCCTGCCGTCATAATGTTTTCAATTCAAAGAGCACTCGAGAGTGCTCAGTTTCGAAGAGGAACACTGCTCGGGATTCGTAAAGGCAACAAGATTCGCTTTCCTTTGGAAAAATTAAAAAGCCTTACGCGTTTCAGAGCTTCTCGGCTCCTTGTTCACAGGCAACAATGTCAGCGCGCAGAAACAGAAGATGCACTTCGAACAGCATGTCTTTATTCCATATTTAAGTAATCACAGGTGAGTAACACTGGTGTTGCATGCTGGGATGAATAGTTCCCTTGTTGCCTTAGAAAGGCTTTGCTGTGCCCCTTCTAATTGTTACCCTCAGTGGGTTCTGCGCTTCAACATTCTTTTTCTTAATTGATTTCGCCCTCCAGTGGGCCTCCGTAGTTCCAGGTCCTCCTAATTACTGCCATCCTTCGCACCTCAGGAGACTTTGACTCCGTTCTATGTCTCCGTGGCCCCTCAATTAAGGACGGTTCTCTCTTCACGGTGGCCTGCCGTCATAATGTTTTCAATTCAAAGAGCACTCGAGAGTGCTCAGTTTCGAAGAGGAACACTGCTCGGGATTCGTAAAGGCAACAGGATTCGCTTTCCTTTGGAAAAATTAAAAAGCCTTACGCGTTTCAGAGCTTCTCGGCTCCTTGTTCACAGGCAACAATGTCAGCGCGCAGAAACAGAAGATGCACTTCGAACAGCATGTCTTTATTCCATATTTAAGTAATCACAGGTGAGTAACACTGGTGTTGCATGCTGGGATGAATAGTTCCCTTGTTGCCTTAGTAGGCTTTGCTGTGCCCCTTCTAATTGTTACCCTCAGTGGGTTCTGCGCTTCAACATTCTTTTTCTTAATTGATTTCGCCCTCCAGTGGGCCTCCGTAGTTCCAGGTCCTCCTAATTACTGCCATCCTTCGCACCTCAGGAGACTTTGACTCCGTTCTATGTCTCCGTGGCCCCTCAATTAAGGACGGTTCTCTCTTCACGGTGGCCTGCCGTCATAATGTTTTCAATTCAAAGAGCACTCGAGAGTGCTCAGTTTCGAAGAGGAACACTGCTCGGGATTCGTAAAGGCAACAGGATTCGCTTTCCTTTGGAAAAATTAAAAAGCCTTACGCGTTTCAGAGCTTCTCGGCTCCTTGTTCACAGGCAACAATGTCAGCGCGCAGAAACAGAAGATGCACTTCGAACAGCATGTCTTTATTCCATATTTAAGTAATCACAGGTGAGTAACACTGGTGTTGCATGCTGGGATGAATAGTTCCCTTGTTGCCTTAGTAGGCTTTGCTGTGCCCCTTCTAATTGTTACCCTCAGTGGGTTCTGCGCTTCAACATTCTTTTTCTTAATTGATTTCGCCCTCCAGTGGGCCTCCGTAGTTCCAGGTCCTCCTAATTACTGCCATCCTTCGCACCTCAGGAGACTTTGACTCCGTTCTATGTCTCCGTGGCCCCTCAATTAAGGACGGTTCTCTCTTCACGGTGGCCTGCCGTCATAATGTTTTCAATTCAAAGAGCACTCGAGAGTGCTCAGTTTCGAAGAGGAACACTGCTCGGGATTCGTAAAGGCAACAGGATTCGCTTTCCTTTGGAAAAATTAAAAAGCCTTACGCGTTTCAGAGCTTCTCGGCTCCTTGTTCACAGGCAACAATGTCAGCGCGCAGAAACAGAAGATGCACTTCGAACAGCATGTCTTTATTCCATATTTAAGTAATCACAGGTGAGTAACACTGGTGTTGCATGCTGGGATGAATAGTTCCCTTGTTGCCTTAGTAGGCTTTGCTGTGCCCCTTCTAATTGTTACCCTCAGTGGGTTCTGCGCTTCAACATTCTTTTTCTTAATTGATTTCGCCCTCCAGTGGGCCTCCGGAGTTCCAGGTCCTCCTAATTACTGCCATCCTTCGCACCTCAGGAGACTTTGACTCCGTTCTATGTCTCCGTGGCCCCTCAATTAAAGACGGTTCTCTCTTCACGGTGGCCTGCCGTCATAATGTTTTCAATTCAAAGAGCACTCGAGAGTGCTCAGTTTCGAAGAGGAACACTGCTCGGGATTCGTAAAGGCAACAGGATTCGCTTTCCTTTGGAAAAATTAAAAAGCCTTACGCGTTTCAGAGCTTCTTGGCTCCTTGTTCACAGGCAACAATGTCAGCGCGCAGAAACAGAAGATGCACTTCGAACAGCATGTCTTTATTCCATATTTAAGTAATCACAGGTGAGTAACACTGGTGTTGCATGCTGGGATGAATAGTTCCCTTGTTGCCTTAGTAGGCTTTGCTGTGCCCCTTCTAATTGTTACCCTCAGTGGGTTCTGCGCTTCAACATTCTTTTTCTTAATTGATTTCGCCCTCCAGTGGGCCTCCGGAGTTCCAGGTCCTCCTAATTACTGCCATCCTTCGCACCTCAGGAGACTTTGACTCCGTTCTATGTCTCCGTGGCCCCTCAATTAAAGACGGTTCTCTCTTCACGGTGGCCTGCCGTCATAATGTTTTCAATTCAAAGAGCACTCGAGAGTGCTCAGTTTCGAAGAGGAACACTGCTCGGGATTCGTAAAGGCAACAAGATTCGCTTTCCTTTGGAAAAATTAAAAAGCCTTACGCGTTTCAGAGCTTCTCGGCTCCTTGTTCACAGGCAACAATGTCAGCGCGCAGAAACAGAAGATGCACTTCGAACAGCATGTCTTTATTCCATATTTAAGTAATCACAGGTGAGTAACACTGGTGTTGCATGCTGGGATGAATAGTTCCCTTGTTGCCTTAGAAAGGTTTTGCTGTGCCCCTTCTAATTGTTACCCTCAGTGGGTTCTGCGCTTCAACATTCTTTTTCTTAATTGATTTCGCCCTCCAGTGGGCCTCCGTAGTTCCAGGTCCTCCTAATTACTGCCATCCTTCGCACCTCAGGAGACTTTGACTCCGTTCTATGTCTCCGTGGCCCCTCAATTAAGGACGGTTCTCTCTTCACGGTGGCCTGCCGTCATAATGTTTTCAATTCAAAGAGCACTCGAGAGTGCTCAGTTTCGAAGAGGAACACTGCTCGGGATTCGTAAAGGCAACAGGATTCGCTTTCCTTTGGAAAAATTAAAAGCCTTACGCGTTTCAGAGCTTCTCGGCTCCTTGTTCACAGGCAACAATGTCAGCGCGCAGAAACAGAAGATGCACTTCGAACAGCATGTCTTTATTCCATATTTAAGTAATCACAGGTGAGTAACACTGGTGTTGCATGCTGGGATGAATAGTTCCCTTGTTGCCTTAGTAGGCTTTGCTGTGCCCCTTCTAATTGTTACCCTCAGTGGGTTCTGCGCTTCAACATTCTTTTTCTTAATTGATTTCGCCCTCCAGTGGGCCTCCGGAGTTCCAGGTCCTCCTAATTACTGCCATCCTTCGCACCTCAGGAGACTTTGACTCCGTTCTATGTCTCCGTGGCCCCTCAATTAAAGACGGTTCTCTCTTCACGGTGGCCTGCCGTCATAATGTTTTCAATTCAAAGAGCACTCGAGAGTGCTCAGTTTCGAAGAGGAACACTGCTCGGGATTCGTAAAGGCAACAAGATTCGCTTTCCTTTGGAAAAATTAAAAAGCCTTACGCGTTTCAGAGCTTCTCGGCTCCTTGTTCACAGGCAACAATGTCAGCGCGCAGAAACAGAAGATGCACTTCGAACAGCATGTCTTTATTCCATATTTAAGTAATCACAGGTGAGTAACACTGTTGTTGCATGCTGGGATGAATAGTTCCCTTGTTGCCTTAGAAAGGCTTTGCTGTGCCCCTTCTAATTGTTACCCTCAGTGGGTTCTGCGCTTCAACATTCTTTTTCTTAATTGATTTCGCCCTCCAGTGGGCCTCCGTAGTTCCAGGTCCTTCTAATCCCGAGCAGTGTTCCTCTTGAAACTGAGCACTCTCGAGTGCTCTTTGAATTGAAAACATTATGACGGCAGGCCACCGTGAGGAGAGAACCGTCCTTAATTGAGGGCCACGGAGACATAGAACGGAGTCAAAGTCTCCTGAGGTGCTAAGGATGGCAGTAATTAGGAGGACCTGGAACTACGGAGGCCCACTGGAGGGCGAAATCAATTAAGAAAAAGAATGTTGAAGCGCAGAACCCACTGAGGGTAACAATTAGAAGGGGCACAGCAAAGCCTACTAAGGCAACAAGGGAACTATTCATCCCAGCATGCAACACCAGTGTTACTCACCAGTGATTACTTAAATATGGAATGAAGACATGCCGTTCGAAGTGCATCTTCTGTTTCTGCTGCTGACATTGTTGCCTGTGAACAAGGAGCCGAAGCTCTGAAACGCGTAAGGCTTTTAATTTTTCCAAAGGAAAGCGAATCCTGTTGCCTTTAGCGAGTCCCGAGCAGTGTTCCTCTTCGAAACTGAGCACTCTCGAGTGCTCTTGAATTGAAAACATTATGACGGCAGGCCACCGTGAAGAGAGAACCGTCCTTAATTGAGGGGCCACGGAGACATAGAACTGAGTCAAAGTCTCCTGAGGTGCGAAGGATGGCAGTAATTAGGAGGACCTGGAACTATGGAGGCCCACTGGAGGGCGAAATCAATTAAGAAAAAGAATGTTGAAGCGCAGAACCCACTGAGGGTAACAGTTAGAGGGGCACAGCAAAGCCTACTAAGGCAACAAGGGAACTATTCATCCCAGCATGCAACACCAGTGTTACTCACCTGTGATTACTTAAATATGGAATAAAGACATGCTGTTGAGTGCATCTTCTGTTTCTGCGCGCTGACATTGTTGCCTGTGAACAAGGAGCCGAGAAGCTCTGAAACGCGTAAGGCTTTAATTTTTCCAAGGAAAGCGAATCCTGTTGCCTTACGAATCCCGAGCAGTGTTCCTCTTCGAAGCTGAGCACTCTCGAGTGCTCTTTGAATTGAAAACATTATGACGGCAGGCCACCGTGAAGAGAGCCGTCCTAATTGAGGGCCACGGAGACATAGAACGAGTCAAAGTCTCTGAGGTGCGAGGATGGCAGTAATTAGGAGGACCTGGAACTACGGAGGCCCACTGAGGGCGAAATCAATTAAGAAAAGAATGATGAAGCGCAGAACGCACTGAGGTAACAATTAGAAGGGGCACAGCAAAGCCTACTAAGGCAACGAGGAACTATTCATCCCAGCATGCAACACCAGTGTTACTCACCTGTGATTACTTAAATATGGAATAAAGACATGCTGTTCGAAGTGCATCTTCTGTTTCTGTGCGCTGACATTGTTGCCTGTGAACAAGGAGCTGAGAAGCTCTGAAACGCGTAAGGCTTTTAATTTTCCAAAGGAAAGCGAATTCTGTTGCCTTTACGAATCCCGAGCAGTGTTCCTCTTCGAAACTGAGCACTCTCGAGTGCTCTTTGAATTGAAAACATTATGACGGCAGGCCACCGTGAAGAGAGAACCGTCCTTAATGAGGGGCCACGGAGACATAGAACGGAGTCAAAGTCTCCTGAGGTGCGATGGATGGCAGTAATTAGGAGGACCTGGAACTACGGAGGCCCACTGGTGTTGCATGCTGGGATGAATAGTTCCCTTGTTGCCTTAGTAGGCTTTGCTGTGCCCCTTCTAATTGTTACCCTCAGTGGGTTCTGCGCTTCAACATTCTTTTTCTTAATTGATTTCGCCCTCCAGTGGGCCTCCGTAGTTCCAGGTCCTCCTAATTACTGCCATCCTTCGCACCTCAGGAGACTTTGACTCCATTCTATGTCTCCGTGGCCCCTCAATTAAGGACGGTTCTCTCTTCACGGTGGCCTGCCGTCATAATGTTTTCAATTCAAAGAGCACTCGAGAGTGCTCAGTTTGAAGAGGAACACTGCTCGGGATTCGTAAAGGCAACAGGATTCGCTTTCCTTTGGAAAAATTAAAAAGCCTTACGCGTTTCAGAGCTTCTCGGCTCCTTGTTCACAGGCAACAATGTCAGCGCGCAGAAACAGAAGATGCACTTCGAACAGCATGTCTTTATTCCATATTTAAGTAATCACAGGTGAGTAACACTGGTGTTGCATGCTGGGATGAATAGTTCCCTTGTTGCCTTAGTAGGCTTTGCTGTGCCCCTTCTAATTGTTACCCTCAGTGGGTTCTGCGCTTCAACATTCTTTTTCTTAATTGATTTCGCCCTCCAGTGGGCCTCCGTAGTTCCAGGTCCTCCTAATTACTGCCATCCTTCGCACCTCAGGAGACTTTGACTCCGTTCTATGTCTCCGTGGCCCCTCAATTAAGGACGGTTCTCTCTTCACGGTGGCCTGCCGTCATAATGTTTTCAATTCAAAGAGCACTCGAGAGTGCTCAGTTTCGAAGAGGAACACTGCTCGGGATTCGTAAAGGCAACAGGATTCGCTTTCCTTTGGAAAAATTAAAAAGCCTTACGCGTTTCAGAGCTTCTCGGCTCCTTGTTCACAGGCAACAATGTCAGCGCGCAGAAACAGAAGATGCACTTCGAACAGCATGTCTTTATTCCATATTTAAGTAATCACAGGTGAGTAACACTGGTGTTGCATGCTGGGATGAATAGTTCCCTTGTTGCCTTAGTAGGCTTTGCTGTGCCCCTTCTAATTGTTACCCTCAGTGGGTTCTGCGCTTCAACATTCTTTTTCTTAATTGATTTCGCCCTCCAGTGGGCCTCCGTAGTTCCAGGTCCTCCTAATTATTGCCATCCTTCGCACCTCAGGAGACTTTGACTCCGTTCTATGTCTCTGTGGCCCCTCAATTAAGGACGGTTCTCTCTTCACGGTGGCCTGCCATCATAATGTTTTCAATTCAAAGAGCACTCGAGAGTGCTCAGTTTCGAAGAGGAACACTGCTCGGGATTCGTAAAGGCAACAGGATTCGCTTTCCTTTGGAAAAATTAAAAAGCCTTACGCGTTTCAGAGCTTCTTGGCTCCTTGTTCACAGGCAACAATGTCAGCGCGCAGAAACAGAAGATGCACTTCGAACAGCATGTCTTTATTCCATATTTAAGTAATCACAGGTGAGTAACACTGGTGTTGCATGCTGGGATGAATAGTTCCCTTGTTGCCTTAGTAGGCTTTGCTGTGCCCCTTCTAATTGTTACCCTCAGGGGTTCTGCGCTTCAACATTCTTTTTCTTAATTGATTTCGCCCTCCAGTGGGCCTCCGGAGTTCCAGGTCCTCCTAATTACTGCCATCCTTCGCACCTCAGGAGACTTTGACTCCGTTCTATGTCTCCGTGGCCCCTCAATTAAAGACG
The DNA here is from genome assembly GCA_963921515.1 of Calotriton arnoldi. Taxonomy (NCBI): domain Eukaryota; kingdom Metazoa; phylum Chordata; class Amphibia; order Caudata; family Salamandridae; genus Calotriton; species Calotriton arnoldi. Next base: position 1,051,702 of record CAWUFW010004710.1, read on the forward strand.
GTTCTCTCTTCACGGTGGCCTGCCGTCATAATGTTTTCAATTCAAAGAGCACTCGAGAGTGCTCAGTTTCGAAGAGGAACACTGCTCGGGATTCGTAAAGGCAACAAGATTCGCTTTCCTTTGGAAAAATTAAAAAGCCTTACGCGTTTCAGAGCTTCTCGGCTCCTTGTTCACAGGCAACAATGTCAGCGCGCAGAAACAGAAGATGCACTTCGAACAGCATGTCTTTATTCCATATTTAAGTAATCACAGGTGAGTAACACTGGTGTTGCATGCTGGGATGAATAGTTCCCTTGTTGCCTTAGAAAGGCTTTGCTGTGCCCCTTCTAATTGTTACCCTCAGTGGGTTCTGCGCTTCAACATTCTTTTTCTTAATTGATTTCGCCCTCCAGTGGGCCTCCGTAGTTCCAGGTCCTCCTAATTACTGCCATCCTTCGCACCTCAGGAGACTTTGACTCCGTTCTATGTCTCCGTGGCCCCTCAATTAAGGACGGTTCTCTCTTCACGGTGGCCTGCCGTCATAATGTTTTCAATTCAAAGAGCACTCGAGAGTGCTCAGTTTCGAAGAGGAACACTGCTCGGGATTCGTAAAGGCAACAGGATTCGCTTTCCTTTGGAAAAATTAAAAAGCCTTACGCGTTTCAGAGCTTCTCGGCTCCTTGTTCACAGGCAACAATGTCAGCGCGCAGAAACAGAAGATGCACTTCGAACAGCATGTCTTTATTCCATATTTAAGTAATCACAGGTGAGTAACACTGGTGTTGCATGCTGGGATGAATAGTTCCCTTGTTGCCTTAGTAGGCTTTGCTGTGCCCCTTCTAATTGTTACCCTCAGTGGGTTCTGCGCTTCAACATTCTTTTTCTTAATTGATTTCGCCCTCCAGTGGGCCTCCGGAGTTCCAGGTCCTCCTAATTACTGCCATCCTTCGCACCTCAGGAGACTTTGACTCCGTTCTATGTCTCCGTGGCCCCTCAATTAAAGACGGTTCTCTCTTCACGGTGGCCTGCCGTCATAATGTTTTCAATTCAAAGAGCACTCGAGAGTGCTCAGTTTCGAAGAGGAACACTGCTCGGGATTCGTAAAGGCAACAGGATTCGCTTTCCTTTGGAAAAATTAAAAAGCCTTACGCGTTTCAGAGCTTCTTGGCTCCTTGTTCACAGGCAACAATGTCAGCGCGCAGAAACAGAAGATGCACTTCGAACAGCATGTCTTTATTCCATATTTAAGTAATCACAGGTGAGTAACACTGGTGTTGCATGCTGGGATGAATAGTTCCCTTGTTGCCTTAGTAGGCTTTGCTGTGCCCCTTCTAATTGTTACCCTCAGTGGGTTCTGCGCTTCAACATTCTTTTTCTTAATTGATTTCGCCCTCCAGTGGGCCTCCGGAGTTCCAGGTCCTCCTAATTACTGCCATCCTTCGCACCTCAGGAGACTTTGACTCCGTTCTATGTCTCCGTGGCCCCTCAATTAAAGACGGTTCTCTCTTCACGGTGGCCTGCCGTCATAATGTTTTCAATTCAAAGAGCACTCGAGAGTGCTCAGTTTCGAAGAGGAATACTGCTCGGGATTCGTAAAGGCAACAAGATTCGCTTTCCTTTGGAAAAATTAAAAAGCCTTACGCGTTTCAGAGCTTCTCGGCTCCTTGTTCACAGGCAACAATGTCAGCGCGCAGAAACAGAAGATGCACTTCGAACAGCATGTCTTTATTCCATATTTAAGTAATCACAGGTGAGTAACACTGGTGTTGCATGCTGGGATGAATAGTTCCCTTGTTGCCTTAGAAAGGTTTTGCTGTGCCCCTTCTAATTGTTACCCTCAGTGGGTTCTGCGCTTCAACATTCTTTTTCTTAATTGATTTCGCCCTCCAGTGGGCCTCCGTAGTTCCAGGTCCTCCTAATTACTGCCATCCTTCGCACCTCAGGAGACTTTGACTCCGTTCTATGTCTCCGTGGCCCCTCAATTAAGGACGGTTCTCTCTTCACGGTGGCCTGCCGTCATAATGTTTTCAATTCAAAGAGCACTCGAGAGTGCTCAGTTTCGAAGAGGAACACTGCTCGGGATTCGTAAAGGCAACAGGATTCGCTTTCCTTTGGAAAAATTAAAAAGCCTTACGCGTTTCAGAGCTTCTCGGCTCCTTGTTCACAGGCAACAATGTCAGCGCGCAGAAACAGAAGATGCACTTCGAACAGCATGTCTTTATTCCATATTTAAGTAATCACAGGTGAGTAACACTGGTGTTGCATGCTGGGATGAATAGTTCCCTTGTTGCCTTAGTAGGCTTTGCTGTGCCCCTTCTAATTGTTACCCTCAGTGGGTTCTGCGCTTCAACATTCTTTTTCTTAATTGATTTCGCCCTCCAGTGGGCCTCCGGAGTTCAGGTCCTCCTAATTACTGCCATCCTTCGCACCTCAGGAGACTTTGACTCCGTTCTATGTCTCCGTGGCCCCTCAATTAAAGACGGTTCTCTCTTCACGGTGGCCTGCCGTCATAATGTTTTCAATTCAAAGAGCACTCGAGAGTGCTCAGTTTCGAAGAGGAACACTGCTCGGGATTCGTAAAGGCAACAAGATTCGCTTTCCTTTGGAAAAATTAAAAAGCCTTACGCGTTTCAGAGCTTCTCGGCTCCTTGTTCACAGGCAACAATGTCAGCGCGCAGAAACAGAAGATGCACTTCGAACAGCATGTCTTTATTCCATATTTAAGTAATCACAGGTGAGTAACACTGTTGTTGCATGCTGGGATGAATAGTTCCCTTGTTGCCTTAGAAAGGCTTTGCTGTGCCCCTTCTAATTGTTACCCTCAGTGGGTTCTGCGCTTCAACATTCTTTTTCTTAATTGATTTCGCCCTCCAGTGGGCCTCCGTAGTTCCAGGTCCTTCTAATCCCGAGCAGTGTTCCTCTTCGAAACTGAGCACTCTCGAGTGCTCTTTGAATTGAAAACATTATGACGGCAGGCCACCGTGAGGAGAGAACCGTCCTTAATTGAGGGGCCACGGAGACATAGAACGGAGTCAAAGTCTCCTGAGGTGCGAAGGATGGCAGTAATTAGGAGGACCTGGAACTACGGAGGCCCACTGGAGGGCGAAATCAATTAAGAAAAAGAATGTTGAAGCGCAGAACCCACTGAGGGTAACAATTAGAAGGGGCACAGCAAAGCCTACTAAGGCAACAAGGGAACTATTCATCCCAGCATGCAACACCAGTGTTACTCACCAGTGATTACTTAAATATGGAATGAAGACATGCCGTTCGAAGTGCATCTTCTGTTTCTGCGCGCTGACATTGTTGCCTGTGAACAAGGAGCCGAGAAGCTCTGAAACGCGTAAGGCTTTTTAATTTTTCCAAAGGAAAGCGAATCCTGTTGCCTTTACGAATCCCGAGCAGTGTTCCTCTTCGAAACTGAGCACTCTCGAGTGCTCTTTGAATTGAAAACATTATGACGGCAGGCCACCGTGAAGAGAGAACCGTCCTTAATTGAGGGGCCACGGAGACATAGAACGGAGTCAAAGTCTCCTGAGGTGCGAAGGATGGCAGTAATTAGGAGGACCTGGAACTATGGAGGCCCACTGGAGGGCGAAATCAATTAAGAAAAAGAATGTTGAAGCGCAGAACCCACTGAGGGTAACAATTAGAAGGGGCACAGCAAAGCCTACTAAGGCAACAAGGGAACTATTCATCCCAGCATGCAACACCAGTGTTACTCACCTGTGATTACTTAAATATGGAATAAAGACATGCTGTTCGAAGTGCATCTTCTGTTTCTGCGCGCTGACATTGTTGCCTGTGAACAAGGAGCCGAGAAGCTCTGAAACGCGTAAGGCTTTTAATTTTTCCAAAGGAAAGCGAATCCTGTTGCCTTTACGAATCCCGAGCAGTGTTCCTCTTCGAAACTGAGCACTCTCGAGTGCTCTTTGAATTGAAAACATTATGACGGCAGGCCACCGTGAAGAGAGAACCGTCCTTAATTGAGGGGCCACGGAGACATAGAACGGAGTCAAAGTCTCCTGAGGTGCGAAGGATGGCAGTAATTAGGAGGACCTGGAACTACGGAGGCCCACTGGAGGGCGAAATCAATTAAGAAAAAGAATGATGAAGCGCAGAACACACTGAGGGTAACAATTAGAAGGGGCACAGCAAAGCCTACTAAGGCAACAAGGGAACTATTCATCCCAGCATGCAACACCAGTGTTACTCACCTGTGATTACTTAAATATGGAATAAAGACATGCTGTTCGAAGTGCATCTTCTGTTTCTGTGCGCTGACATTGTTGCCTGTGAACAAGGAGCTGAGAAGCTCTGAAACGCGTAAGGCTTTTTAATTTTTCCAAAGGAAAGCGAATTCTGTTGCCTTTACGAATCCCGAGCAGTGTTCCTCTTCGAAACTGAGCACTCTCGAGTGCTCTTTGAATTGAAAACATTATGACGGCAGGCCACCGTGAAGAGAGAACCGTCCTTAATTGAGGGGCCACGGAGACATAGAACGGAGTCAAAGTCTCCTGAGGTGCGAAGGATGGCAGTAATTAGGAGGACCTGGAACTACGGAGGCCCACTGGTGTTGCATGCTGGGATGAATAGTTCCCTTGTTGCCTTAGTAGGCTTTGCTGTGCCCCTTCTAATTGTTACCCTCAGTGGGTTCTGCGCTTCAACATTCTTTTTCTTAATTGATTTCGCCCTCCAGTGGGCCTCCGTAGTTCCAGGTCCTCCTAATTACTGCCATCCTTCGCACCTCAGGAGACTTTGACTCCATTCTATGTCTCCGTGGCCCCTCAATTAAGGACGGTTCTCTCTTCACGGTGGCCTGCCGTCATAATGTTTTCAATTCAAAGAGCACTCGAGAGTGCTCAGTTTCGAAGAGGAACACTGCTCGGGATTCGTAAAGGCAACAGGATTCGCTTTCCTTTGGAAAAATTAAAAAGCCTTACGCGTTTCAGAGCTTCTCGGCTCCTTGTTCACAGGCAACAATGTCAGCGCGCAGAAACAGAAGATGCACTTCGAACAGCATGTCTTTATTCCATATTTAAGTAATCACAGGTGAGTAACACTGGTGTTGCATGCTGGGATGAATAGTTCCCTTGTTGCCTTAGTAGGCTTTGCTGTGCCCCTTCTAATTGTTACCCTCAGTGGGTTCTGCGCTTCAACATTCTTTTTCTTAATTGATTTCGCCCTCCAGTGGGCCTCCGTAGTTCCAGGTCCTCCTAATTACTGCCATCCTTCGCACCTCAGGAGACTTTGACTCCGTTCTATGTCTCCGTGGCCCCTCAATTAAGGACGGTTCTCTCTTCACGGTGGCCTGCCGTCATAATGTTTTCAATTCAAAGAGCACTCGAGAGTGCTCAGTTTCGAAGAGGAACACTGCTCGGGATTCGTAAAGGCAACAGGATTCGCTTTCCTTTGGAAAAATTAAAAAGCCTTACGCGTTTCAGAGCTTCTCGGCTCCTTGTTCACAGGCAACAATGTCAGCGCGCAGAAACAGAAGATGCACTTCGAACAGCATGTCTTTATTCCATATTTAAGTAATCACAGGTGAGTAACACTGGTGTTGCATGCTGGGATGAATAGTTCCCTTGTTGCCTTAGTAGGCTTTGCTGTGCCCCTTCTAATTGTTACCCTCAGTGGGTTCTGCGCTTCAACATTCTTTTTCTTAATTGATTTCGCCCTCCAGTGGGCCTCCGTAGTTCCAGGTCCTCCTAATTATTGCCATCCTTCGCACCTCAGGAGACTTTGACTCCGTTCTATGTCTCTGTGGCCCCTCAATTAAGGACGGTTCTCTCTTCACGGTGGCCTGCCATCATAATGTTTTCAATTCAAAGAGCACTCGAGAGTGCTCAGTTTCGAAGAGGAACACTGCTCGGGATTCGTAAAGGCAACAGGATTCGCTTTCCTTTGGAAAAATTAAAAGCCTTACGCGTTTCAGAGCTTCTCGGCTCCTTGTTCACAGGCAACAATGTCAGCGCGCAGAAACAGAAGATGCACTTCGAACAGCATGTCTTTATTCCATATTTAAGTAATCACAGGTGAGTAACACTGGTGTTGCATGCTGGGATGAATAGTTCCCTTGTTGCCTTAGTAGGCTTTGCTGTGCCCCTTCTAATTGTTACCCTCAGTGGGTTCTGCGCTTCAACATTCTTTTTCTTAATTGATTTCGCCCTCCAGTGGGCCTCCGGAGTTCCAGGTCCTCCTAATTACTGCCATCCTTCGCACCTCAGGAGACTTTGACTCCGTTCTATGTCTCCGTGGCCCCTCAATTAAGGACGGTTCTCTCTTCACGGTGGCCTGCCGTCATAATGTTTTCAATTCAAAGAGCACTCGAGAGTGCTCAGTTTCGAAGAGGAACACTGCTCGGGATTCGTAAAGGCAACAGGATTCGCTTTCCTTTGGAAAAATTAAAAAGCCTTACGCGTTTCAGAGCTTCTCGGCTCCTTGTTCACAGGCAACAATGTCAGCGCGCAGAAACAGAAGATGCACTTCGAACAGCATGTCTTTATTCCATATTTAAGTAATCACAGGTGAGTAACACTGGTGTTGCATGCTGGGATGAATAGTTCCCTTGTTGCCTTAGATAGGCTTTGCTGTGCCCCTTCTAATTGTTACCCTCAGTGGGTTCTGCGCTTCAACATTCTTTTTCTTAATTGATTTCGCCCTCCAGTGGGCCTCCGTAGTTCCAGGTCCTCCTAATTACTGCCATCCTTCGCACCTCAGGAGACTTTGACTCCGTTCTATGTCTCCGTGGCCCCTCAATTAAGGACGGTTCTCTCTTCACGGTGGCCTGCCGTCATAATGTTTTCAATTCAAAGAGCACTCGAGAGTGCTCAGTTTCGAAGAGGAACACTGCTCGGGATTCGTAAAGGCAACAGGATTCGCTTTCCTTTGGAAAAATTAAAAAGCCTTACGCGTTTCAGAGCTTCTCGGCTCCTTGTTCACAGGCAACAATGTCAGCGCGCAGAAACAGAAGATGCACTTCGAACAGCATGTCTTTATTCCATATTTAAGTAATCACAGGTGAGTAACACTGGTGTTGCATGCTGGGATGAATAGTTCCCTTGTTGCCTTAGTAGGCTTTGCTGTGCCCCTTCTAATTGTTACCCTCAGTGGGTTCTGCGCTTCAACATTCTTTTTCTTAATTGATTTCGCCCTCCAGTGGGCCTCCGTAGTTCCAGGTCCTCCTAATTACTGCCATCCTTCGCACCTCAGGAGACTTTGACTCCGTTCTATGTCTCTGTGGCCCCTCAATTAAGGACGGTTCTCTCTTCACGGTGGCCTGCCATCATAATGTTTTCAATTCAAAGAGCACTCGAGAGTGCTCAGTTTCGAAGAGGAACACTGCTCGGGATTCGTAAAGGCAACAGGATTCGCTTTCCTTTGGAAAAATTAAAAAGCCTTACGCGTTTCAGAGCTTCTTGGCTCCTTGTTCACAGGCAACAATGTCAGCGCGCAGAAACAGAAGATGCACTTCGAACAGCATGTCTTTATTCCATATTTAAGTAATCACAGGTGAGTAACACTGGTGTTGCATGCTGGGATGAATAGTTCCCTTGTTGCCTTAGTAGGCTTTGCTGTGCCCCTTCTAATTGTTACCCTCAGTGGGTTCTGCGCTTCAACATTCTTTTTCTTAATTGATTTCGCCCTCCAGTGGGCCTCCGGAGTTCCAGGTCCTCCTAATTACTGCCATCCTTCGCACCTCAGGAGACTTTGACTCCGTTCTATGTCTCCGTGGCCCCTCAATTAAAGACGGTTCTCTCTTCACGGTGGCCTGCCGTCATAATGTTTTCAATTCAAAGAGCACTCGAGAGTGCTCAGTTTCGAAGAGGAACACTGCTCGGGATTCGTAAAGGCAACAAGATTCGCTTTCCTTTGGAAAAATTAAAAAGCCTTACGCGTTTCAGAGCTTCTCGGCTCCTTGTTCACAGGCAACAATGTCAGCGCGCAGAAACAGAAGATGCACTTCGAACAGCATGTCTTTATTCCATATTTAAGTAATCACAGGTGAGTAACACTGGTGTTGCATGCTGGGATGAATAGTTCCCTTGTTGCCTTAGAAAGGCTTTGCTGTGCCCCTTCTAATTGTTACCCTCAGTGGGTTCTGCGCTTCAACATTCTTTTTCTTAATTGATTTCGCCCTCCAGTGGGCCTCCGTAGTTCCAGGTCCTCCTAATTACTGCCATCCTTCGCACCTCAGGAGACTTTGACTCCGTTCTATGTCTCCGTGGCCCCTCAATTAAGGACGGTTCTCTCTTCACGGTGGCCTGCCGTCATAATGTTTTCAATTCAAAGAGCACTCGAGAGTGCTCAGTTTCGAAGAGGAACACTGCTCGGGATTCGTAAAGGCAACAGGATTCGCTTTCCTTTGGAAAAATTAAAAAGCCTTACGCGTTTCAGAGCTTCTCGGCTCCTTGTTCACAGGCAACAATGTCAGCGCGCAGAAACAGAAGATGCACTCCTTCGAAACTGAGCACTCTCGAGTGCTCTTTGAATTGAAAACATTATGACGGCAGGCCACCGTGAGGAGAGACCGTCCTTGATTGAGGGGCCACGGAGACATAGAACGGAGTCAAAGTCTCCTGAGGTGCGAAGGATGGCAGTAATTAGGAGGACCTGGAACTACGAGGCCCACTGGAGCGAAATCAATTAAGAAAGAATGTTGAAGCGCAGAACCCACTGAGGTAACAATTAGAAGGGGCACAGCAAAGCCTACTAAGGCAACAAGGGAACTATTCATCCCAGCATGCAACACCAGTGTTACTCACCTGTGATTACTCAAATATGGAATAAAGACATGCTGTTCGAGTGCATCTTCTGTTTCTGCGTGCTGACATTGTTGCCTGTGAACAAGGAGCCGAGAAGCTCTGAAGCGCGTAAGGCTTTTAATTTTTCCAAGAAAGCGAATCCTGTTGCCTTTACGAATCCCGAGCAGTGTTCCTCTTCGAAACTGAGCACTCTCGAGTGCTCTTTGAATTGAAAACATTATGACGGCAGGCCACCGTGAAGAGAGAACCGTCCTTAATTGAGGGGCCACGGAGACATAGAACGAGTCAAAGTCTCCTGAGGTGCGAAGGATGGCAGTAATTAGGAGGACCTGGAACTATGGAGGCCCACTGGAGGGCGAAATCAATTAAGAAAAAGAATGTTGAAGCGCAGAACCCACTGAGGGTAACAATTAGAAGAGGCACAGCAAAGCCTACTAAGGCAACAAGGGAACTATTCATCCCAGCATGCAACACCAGTGTTACTCACCTGTGATTACTTAAATATGGAATAAAGACATGCTGTTCGAAGTGCATCTTCTGTTTCTGCGCGCTGACATTGTTGCCTGTGAACAAGGAGCCGAGAAGCTCTGAAACGCGTAAGGCTTTTGTAATTTTTCCAAAGGAAGCGAATCCTGTTGCCTTTACGAATCCCGAGCAGTGTTCCTCTTCGAAACTGAGCACTCTCGAGTGCTCTTGAATTGAAAACATTATGACGGCAGGCCACCGTGAAGAGAGAACCGTCCTTAATTGAGGGGCCACGGAGACATAGAACGGAGTCAAAGTCTCCTGAGGTGCGAAGGATGGCAGTAATTAGGAGGACCTGGAACTACGGAGGCCCACTGGAGGGCGAAATCAATTAAGAAAAGAATGATGAAGCGCAGAACACACTGAGGGTAACAATTAGAAGGGGCACAGCAAAGCCTACTAAGGCAGCAAGGGAACTATTCATCCCAGCATGCAACACCAGTGTTACTCACCTGTGATTACTTAAATATGGAATAAAGACATGCTGTTCGAAGTGCATCTTCTGTTTCTGTGCGCTGACATTGTTGCCTGTGAACAAGGAGCCGAGAAGCTCTGAAACGCGTAAGGCTTTTAATTTTTCCAAAGGAAGCGAATTCTGTTGCCTTTACGAATCCCGAGCAGTGTTCCTCTTCGAAACTGAGCACTCTCGAGTGCTCTTTGAATTGAAAACATTATGACGGCAGGCCACCGTGAAGAGAGAACCGTCCTTAATTGAGGGGCCACGGAGACATAGAACGGAGTCAAAGTCTCCTGAGGTGCGAAGGATGGCAGTAATTAGGAGGACCTGGAACTACGGAGGCCCACTGGAGGGCGAAATCAATTAAGAAAAAGAATGTTGAAGCGCAGAACCCACTGAGGGTAACAATTAGAAGGGGCACAGCAAAGCCTACTAAGGCAACAAGGGAACTATTCATCCCAGCATGCAACACCAGTGTTACTCACCTGTGATTACTTAAATATGGAATAAAGACATGCTGTTCGAAGTGCATCTTCTGTTTCTGCGCGCTGACATTGTTGCCTGTGAACAAGGAGCCGAGAAGCTCTGAAACGCGTAAGGCTTTTAATTTTTCCAAAGGAAAGCGAATCCTGTTGCCTTTACGAATCCTGAGCAGTGTTCCTCTTCGAAACTGAGCACTCTCGAGTGCTCTTTGAATTGAAAACATTATGACGGCAGGCCACCGTGAAGAGAGAACCGTCCTTAATTGAGGGGCCACGGAGACATAGAACGGAGTCAAAGTCTCCTGAGGTGCGAAGGATGGCAGTAATTAGGAGGACCTGGAACTACGGAGGCCCACTGGAGGGCGAAATCAATTAAGAAAAAGAATGTTGAAGCGCAGAACCCACTGAGGGTAACAATTAGAAGGGGCACAGCAAAGCCTACTAAGGCAACAAGGGAACTATTCATCCCAGCATGCAACACCAGTGTTACTCACCTGTGATTACTTAAATATGGAATAAAGACATGCTGTTCGAAGTGCATCTTCTGTTTCTGCGCGCTGACATTGTTGCCTGTGAACAAGGAGCCGAGAAGCTCTGAAACGCGTAAGGCTTTTTAATTTTTCCAAAGGAAAGCGAATCCTGTTGCCTTTACGAATCCCGAGCAGTGTTCCTCTTCGAAACTGAGCACTCTCGAGTGCTCTTTGAATTGAAAACATTATGACGGCAGGCCACCGTGAAGAGAGAACCGTCCTTAATTGAGGGGCCACAGAGACATAGAACGGAGTCAAAGTCTCCTGAGGTGCGAAGGATGGCAATAATTAGGAGGACCTGGAACTACGGAGGCCCACTGGAGGCGAAATCAATTAAGAAAAAGAATGTTGAAGCGCAGAACCCACTGAGGGTAACAATTAGAAGGGGCACAGCAAAGCCTACTAAGGCAACAAGGGAACTATTCATCCCAGCATGCAACACCAGTGTTACTCACCTGTGATTACTTAAATATGGAATAAAGACATGCTGTTCGAAGTGCATCTTCTGTTTCTGCGCGCTGACATTGTTGCCTGTGAACAAGGAGCCAGAAGCTCTGAAACGCGTAAGGCTTTTTAATTTTTCCAAAGGAAAGCGAATCCTGTTGCCTTTACGAATCCCGAGCAGTGTTCCTCTTCGAAACTGAGCACTCTCGAGTGCTCTTTGAATTGAAAACATTATGACGGCAGGCCACCGTGAAGAGAGAACCGTCCTTAATTGAGGGGCCACGGAGACATAGAACGGAGTCAAAGTCTCCTGAGGTGCGAAGGATGGCAGTAATTAGGAGGACCTGGAACTACGGAGGCCCACTGGAGGGCGAAATCAATTAAGAAAAAGAATGTTGAAGCGCAGAACCCACTGAGGGTAACAATTAGAAGGGGCACAGCAAAGCCTACTAAGGCAACAAGGGAACTATTCATCCCAGCATGCAACACCAGTGTTACTCACCTGTGATTACTTAAATATGGAATAAAGACATGCTGTTCGAAGTGCATCTTCTGTTTCTGCGCGCTGACATTGTTGCCTGTGAACAAGGAGCCGAAAGCTCAGAAACGCGTAAGGCTTTTTAATTTTTCCAAAGGAAAGCGAATCCTGTTGCCTTTACGAATCCCGAGCAGTGTTCCTCTTCGAAACTGAGCACTCTCGAGTGCTCTTTGAATTGAAAACATTATGACGGCAGGCCACCGTGAAGAGAGAACCGTCCTTAATTGAGGGGCCACGGAGACATAGAACGGAGTCAAAGTCTCCTGAGGTGCGAAGGATGGCAGTAATTAGGAGGACCTGGAACTACGGAGGCCCACTGGAGGGCGAAATCAATTAAGAAAAAGAATGATGAAGCGCAGAACACACTGAGGGTAACAATTAGAAGGGGCACAGCAAAGCCTACTAAGGCAACAAGGGAACTATTCATCCCAGCATGCAACAACAGTGTTACTCACCTGTGATTACTTAAATATGGAATAAAGACATGCTGTTCGAAGTGCATCTTCTGTTTCTGTGCGCTGACATTGTTGCCTGTGAACAAGGAGCCGAGAAGCTCTGAAACGCGTAAGGCTTTTAATTTTTCCAAAGGAAAGCGAATCCTGTTGCCTTTACGAATCCCGAGCAGTGTTCCTCTTCGAAACTGAGCACTCTCGAGTGCTCTTTGAATTGAAAACATTATGACGGCAGGCCACCGTGAAGAGAGAACCGTCCTTAATTGAGGGGCCACGGAGACATAGAACGGAGTCAAAGTCTCCTGAGGTGCGAAGGATGGCAGTAATTAGGAGGACCTGGAACTACGGAGGCCCACTGGAGGGCGAAATCAATTAAGAAAAAGAATGTTGAAGCGCAGAACCCACTGAGGGTAACAATTAGAAGGGGCACAGCAAAGCCTACTAAGGCAACAAGGGAACTATTCATCCCAGCATGCAACACCAGTGTTACTCACCTGTGATTACTTAAATATGGAATAAAGACATGCTGTTCGAAGTGCATCTTCTGTTTCTGCGCGCTGACATTGTTGCCTGTGAACAAGGAGCCGAGAAGCTCTGAAACGCGTAAGGCTTTTTAATTTTTCCAAAGGAAAGCGAATCCTGTTGCCTTTACGAATCCTGAGCAGTGTTCCTCTTCGAAACTGAGCACTCTCGAGTGCTCTTTGAATTGAAAATATATATATATATATATATATGTATATATATATATATATATATACCCATACCCACTGGGGACTTTTAATTTTAAGATATGTGGACGCAGCAACACCCACTTGGGGATTTCACTGTTGCGTAAAGACTGTTAATACCAGAATGCATTGGTGCATACGCCCATTGGGGCGGGATCACACGCCCACTGGGGCTGGACTCATTTAATAATTTGCAGGTGTTCTACACAATGGTTGCTGTTTTTTCTTGGTGTTTGGCCTGTGAACAAGGACGAGAAATCCGAAACGCGTAAAGCCTTCAGCAAATGGATGTAAGGAGGAATGCGGACTTTGCTGCAGTCCTTACCTTATGAGGTTGTTTCCGGGTGGGCGTCCTCATTTAGGATTGTTGGACATATATATATATATATATATATATATATATATATATATATATATATATATATATATATATATATATATATATGTGTGTTTGTGTGTTTATATAAGTATATTTGGCATCAAATATTAGTGGAATTTATTTAATTTACATTATATTACATTTGTATAATAAAATATTTAATACTGACTACTTTAAACTCAATGTTATATTAAACAAATCAATATTTTGAATATTTCTGAATGATATTAGCATCAACTATTTTTTCCCCCAGTATTTTGTTACTCACCATTATAATCATCTCAATGGATCACTGTCACAATATCGGGGTAAAATATATCGTTGACAATAATATCATGTCAGAAACATCATTTACCACAATATCGTACTCCTATGTATTGGAGTACGATGATGGGGTAAATGATATTTTTGACATTATATTTTTGTCAACAATATTTTTTCCCATGATATTGTGTCAGTGATCCGTTAGATGCAAGATCCTGTTTCAGGCTGTGCAGCGCTGTGCCGAGTCCAGTGAAGCTCCAGTCCAGTCAGGAGCTGCAAGATCCTGCGATGTGAAGGCCTGTGTTGGGTTGCATTGTGCGGCATCGATTCCAGTGATGCTGCCGATCAGGAGCTGCGAGATGCTACGATGCAAGGTCCTGTGCTGGGTCACGTTGCACTACGTCGGTTCCAGTGAAAACTTCAATTTGGCCTGGAGGAATACACTCTGACTCCAACTTAGGGTGCAGGGCCTGGGGGGCACTTCCTAGGAACCAGGACTCACTCCAGTAGAGTCCATCAGGAAGGCTCAGGCAGGTCCACTTGGTGCTGGTCAGCTGGGCAGTTGCAGGGAGGCCTCTGGAAGATTGCTGTGTCCCTTTTGCTCAAACAGAAGATCGGCCGACTGACCCTGGTGTTCATTTCTGGGGAGCCAAGGCAAGCAGGCCTAATCAGCAGGGCAGCCCTTTTAAAAGCAAATCTTCACAGGTCCAAGAGTGTTCTGATGAGTGGTTCTGAAGGTCCCTTGTTTATACCTTATGCCAGCCTTTGTGTGGGGGAATCCCCTGACCTACCCCAAAACTAGTTATTGACCCTCTTCCCCTGGCTCTAAATTATCTATGGTGACAAAAGGCAGTACAGGTCTGGTGTCAGGTTCCTTTGTTTGTGTGCTGTAGGCGAGGTCCTTTGAAATGTAATAAGGGTAGGGCACAGCTCCTCCCCAGCCATTCTCTCAGGAAGATCCTCTCCCAGCTACACACAGGTCCCATTGTTCACTGTCTGGGCCCAATACACATTCTTGATGGGGAAACCATTTACAGACCCAGAAAGCTGGAAACTTCTAGAAAGGTACCAGAAACTTTAGGCAGGAAAATATAAACTTTCTAAAAGTGCCATTTTTAAACTTGTAATCTAAAATCCAACTTTACCATTAAAGATGATTTTAAATTGCAATTCATTTGAGTATAAACAGCATTTCTCTATCTGCTCCCAAGTTGGAGTTAGCACTTATTAATTGAAATAAGATAACCCAGTGTTATTATATGGGAGAGATAGGCATTACAACAGTGAAAAATTAGTTCAGGTGTTTTTCACTGTCAATACACATAAAATTTAAATCCACATGTCCCACTTTTTAAATACCATGTACTCTGCCCTATGAGACTCTAGCTCCTACCTTATTAGTGACTTATAGGTATTAAAAATGAAGGTTTAGGGCTGGAAAAAGATCTGTTTTTCAAGGTGGAAATGGCAGTTTAAAACTGCACTACAGGCTGCAATGGCAGGTTTGAGACATGTTTTAAAAGGCAACTTTAGAGGGTGTCACAATCAGTGCTGCAGCCCACTAGTACCATTTAACTTACAGGCCCTGGGCACATGTAGTACTATTTACTAGGGGCCTGTAAGTAAAATAATTGTCCCAATGAATGTTTCGGCCATTTTCACTATGTTTAGGAAGCGAGCACAAGCACTTTACCACTGGTTAGCAGGGTAAAAGAGTGCAGAGTCCCCAAAGTCAACAAAAACAGGTGCGGCAAAGTAAGGCAAAGATCTGGGGCGACCCTGCAGAAAGGGCTAGGTGCTACACTTCCCCTTTCAAGTATTCTCTGACATGACATTTAAGACTTGCAAAAGAAAAACATAGCTCTCCTAGTGTTGGAGTGTGGAGGCAAATTTACCCAGCAAGCTAAATTAAAAGTCTTACATAATCAGAAACTGGGCGTTTTCTCGCAGGTGGCAAAGGAAAAATTCCTTCTACAACAGATAATGCTTATGCCTCTTGTGTATTGGTAATAATCCATAAAACTGGAGGTCAGATAGGTTTCTAAAGTATGGGAGGGTAGCTTTTTAAGGATGAAACTAATTGTGCATGCTGACACGGAGTCATTCTAATAGGTGTACAACATGCTGCTAATTAAAGAGCTATGAGCTAGGGGACACTCAGAGGTGATGGATTCCAAGCATCTTGGGGAGGTATACAGGGATGGATTGTCAGGGGAGGTTGGGGAGGAGGAGGAGGGAAATAATATATTGCAGTAGCAAAGTTAACGTTTTCCCTTCAATACAAACGGACTAAACAACCTTTGTAAACTGATGGTTATATAATTTTGAACTAATACCCTCAAACCTGATGTGATTCTATCAGAAGACACACAAATCCCTTTAACATGTTTAAAAGACTTTTTTTAGCTCCACAGATGCAGCACATAAAGGGGTTGCAATATGCTTTCATAAAAATATAGATATAAAAATTCATAACCATGATGCAGTCCTAGAAGGAAATGGGGTTGGTTGAATTGCACAGTCAACAACAGATGTCTGATAATTGTGAGTATTTATGCACCCTTAGAGGATGATCCCATGGTATACAATAACCTGCTTTTATCTCTTGCTCTGTTGAAAGGTGAAATCATGTTTGAGGGGGATTTCAATTTCATTTAGAACCCTTCAATATATTCCTCCAATCAGAAACTCCAGTGAAAAAAAGAGTTTATGTGTCTAGCTCTTAGCTATAAATTCCCTGCTTGGCTAGATTTTTTATCCTTTCTGAAACCTTGCAGAATAATGACCAATCATTTTTTCCTAATGGTTTTCCCAATTGTGCTGCTATTGAATTAATTATTACAATACCACCTAAAACCAAATCAAAGTACTAGGTGAATTTTTAATAAATAACTGTTGAAAATGGAAATATGGATTAGTGCTATTACAATTTTTATAAGAGATATTCTTGATAGGAATATAGGGTTGGCAGATTTTTTAGTAGTATTGGATGCTTTCAAAATATCACTGTGAGGTCAGGTTGTCACTTATGAAGTCTTTGAATCAAAGTTATGGCCCCCCAGCAGAGGATAGTATTTATTAGTCCTTCGGATAATTTAGAAAAAAGCTTTAGATCAAGGGAGAACCTGAAAGACTTAAGTTATAAAGTAGTTCAATTAAATAATTACACTTATATTTAGTGGAGCTATGAGGAGAGCGAGAGTTTCCAATCTGGGTAACCGTGGGAAAAACAAAGTAAAATGAAATTCCAGTTCCTCAACTGCCGAAAGCAAAATGTAATATAAATAGTCAATGTGAGCTTCAAGAAAAAATGGTAGACTATTATATAAATATCTATTCTAATCAACAAGAGATAGACTTAAACCAGTTACAACGTTTTTGGAAAAGTTTAAAATACCAAAGCTAGATTCAGAAAATGTCGCTTGAATAGTAAAATCTTTTTTCATAGAGAAGGTTGCAGGGGTGATTATTAATCTCCCAAATGGTAAGGCAACAGAGAGCAAGGGTTTGCCAACCCAGTGCTATAAAAGAAGTTGTGGACTATATATCTGCCTATGTAATGTGTGAAGTATTTTTGCAACACTTCAAACAGTAAAACAGTGAAAACACCACACAAAAGGTTCCACACCAGGTCAGAAAAATAAATCTTAAATATATAAATAGAAGAAGACCAATGACAGAAGTCCAATAAGTAGAACCGGAATTATGAGTTTTTAAAGAATAAACTATAAAATAGTGCTTAGAAGCATAAAGTGGACCGGGTCAAATCCAAAAATTCAAGCTGACGCGATGGAACGTGTGTCAGATACAGTCCCAGATTAGTCCCACTGATGTTTTGTGCCAAGATTCCCATTCGCAGGGGAGTTCACCGAGAGTAAGGAGAACGTCGCTGACGATGATCAGCAGGGTACGAAGAGCAGGCAGAGTGTCACAGATGGATGGGATGGGGCCTCGTGGTGACAATCGATGCCGGCAGATGATGCTAGCTGTGCGAAGAGACGAACTTGTGGCGGCTCGCACTGATTCTCTGTGTGAGTGGCGCAGTCCCGGAGAGAACAGGCCCGTTTGCGAAGAGCCCAAAAGCTTGACTTTAAGAGCTTGAGAGCCATACCATGGGCAGAGGGATCTGAAAGTCTTCCCTTGGGGGTCAGAAACTCATTGAAGATGAGTCCAGGCTCTGGAGAGCCTATTATGTCCCTGAGGGTCAGATCAGGAGGCCAGAAGACTAGCCCTTTGAGTCTCTCTGGGACCCTGGGTTCAAGATGGGTTCCAGGTCCAGTTTCTCCTCTCCAGGCAAGAGGGCAGCAGGCAGCAGATCTGCACATCAAGGTAGCAGCTCCCTCAGAATGGCAGTCCAGCGGAGTGGCCGTACTTTCAGTAGCACAGCGGCCCTTCTTCCTGGCAGAGTATCCAAAGGTCCAGAGGTGTTGTCAGAGGTCCAGTACTTATACCCAGTTTGTCCTTTGAAGTGTGGGAGACTTCAAAGACAGGCCTTTGAAGTCCACAAACATCCTGCCCTTCCTGCCCTGGCTCCAGGCTCACTACAGGGGAGTATGCAGCCCTTTGTGTGGGAACAGGACACAGCCTATTTAAATGTGAGGCTGGGTCCAGCTCCCCCCGCCCATCCTGCCAGGATGGCCCATGAAGTCACACCTAAGCTCCCATTGTGTGTGGCTGTCTAAGAGGAATACACAAAGCCCAACTGTCACCCACCCGATACATGTGATCATAAACAGGCAGCAGGCACCAAATGGCTACGGTAAGAAAATTTCAACTTTCTATAAGTGGCATTTTCAGATTTGTAATTTAAAATTTGACTTCACCATAATTAAGACACAACACAAAATAAAAATCCAAAACCAATTTATAAAAATAGGAAATATTTGTATCTTTTAAATGACACCAAAACGAAAAAAATCCACTGTAGGGAACCAGAGATGTGAATTTTTAAAGATTAGTCACTTTCTAGTGCTTAGAAACCAACAGTGCCCCTTTTAGTCATTTCGTTTGCTCTGACAGGGACACATACACCTTTAGCAATTGTTCTGGAGAATTTCTCACCACTCTTGTGCAGCCTTCTCCAGCAGGCTGGGTCCAGTTAGAACTCCTTCCTGAAGTTCTTCTTGCAGGTCCCAAAGTATCCAACACATAATCCAAGGTTCTGGAATCTCCAAGAGGGTCCTTGAAAGTGTGAGACTTCAATCCCCGCAATCCACTTGAACAAAACTCTTACAAATCCACTGGTAGTACTCCAGGCTGGGGATTCTTTGTGGGGATGTCCAGGTGAGCTCTGTTAACCTGTAGCTTGCAGGAAGTCCACTCTTTAGTCCTTTTGAAGCAGGTTTGATCCACAGGGCTGTAGTTTCAAATGGTGCAAAAAGGCGCAATCTCAGAGTCCTGGCCTTTGGAAATGCACATCAAAATCTTCAGCGCAGACCCTTCTGATTCTCTTCAGTTTCAAGCAGCAGATCTGAAGGGCTCTGCCCCTCTCAGATACTTATTCCAAGTTCTCTGGGTCAAGCAGGAGGTCACTCCTGACCAATGGGGTGCAGGGTTCCACCCAAAGTTCTGACCACTTCCTGCAGAGTGTGGCAAAATGCTAACCCAGAAACCACTATTCTTCCTAAATTCAATATGTCAGAATTTTCAGCAGGCAGAGAAGACCTGGCTAGACACTCCCCTATGATGGCTATTCTCCATAGCCTCTCCCCCTTGCATCTGCCTATTCCTTCCTTAATCCTAGCATCTGACTGTAGGTCAACAGTTTAAAGGTGTAAATGACACTGAGGCCTTCTCTTTCCTTTGAAGACCATGGTTTACGACTGCTCCCCCTGCTCTGGCATTCCTATGCCCAGCAACCTCTCCTCCCCAAGAGCCTTCCTAACCCCAGGGGTCATTTATCACCTATTCAAAGCAGCCAGGCTCACCCACTTATCTCTGACCAATCAGGGCAGAGCAGTACAGGGTTGAATTTTGGCTTACAGACAAAGAGTCTTATAACTTCTTGTGTGTACATTTTACAATAAATTCAACAATACCATATTGTTGGATTTATCATTACCATTCTACTGAGTCCTTTAATCCTAGTTTTATGGCTTTTCTTTCTCCAGTTATTAACTAATAACCTTTTCCAATGTTAACCTATGGCATAGGATTTGCAATGGGAAAACTGACTTGGGCCATTTTTCCAGCACCAGGGCTTATAAAAACATATTTTATAAGTACGCTACATATATCTACAGGACCCCCACCCCAGGAACACCTAGGCAAGACTTTAGGGGGTTTTCAATATGTAAACATATTGCAGATCCTCCCTCCACAGTGCTCCTAGCATCAAAGTCAAATTTGGGCAGCACTTTATCATAATGTGGGGAGTGAAATGTGAAATTTCACTTAACCCAGGGCATATAAAACTCATTTTATAATGGTCCACCTTATAAATACCTGACCTCCCACCCCTGGGACCCCTAGGGGAGGCCCTAGGGGTTCCTAATATGCCAAAACATTGTAGGTTATCCATTTTAAGTGCCCCAAACACAAAAGTCGAGTTTGGGCACAATTTACTTTTTAAAAGCAGTCCTCTCTCCACAGTGCTCCTAGCATCAAAGTCAAATTTGGGCAGCACTTTATCACAATGTGGGGAGTGAAATGTGAAATTTCACTTAACCCAGGGCATATAAAACTCATTTTATAATGGTCCACCTTATAAATACCTGACCTCCCACCCCTGGGACACCTAGGGAGGCCCTAGGGGTTCCTAATATGCCAAAACATTGTAGGTTATCCATTTTAAGTGCCCCAAACACAAAAGTCGAGTTTGGGCACAATTTACTTTTTAAAGCAGTCCTGCCACACAGAGCCACTTTTAAAACTACCCCAGACTTCAGCAGTGCACACATGCAAGTGCAGAAAGGTCTGCTGGCCTCTAAACTGCCATGCCCTATTTATACTAGGGACTGATAGGTAGTTTCAATCCCCCTGCCCTAATATGTACTAGGGCCCTATGGGGTAGGTCATGCCAATCACAGGGATACCCCAACCATAAGTGTACCCTAGAGTATGTAGGTGTTTTCACTGTATTCTAAGTGTTTTCAGCATAGCACTGGCCCTGGGACTGGTTAGGCAGAGCCCAGGGTCAGTCAGAGTCAGTTACCACCAGTACCAGTCAGCAAAAAGTTGGGGGGTGCCCACGGCACAGGATGACTTTGCAACACTTCCCAATCGGAAATGACACTTATAAAATGTAGTAAGGTAATCCCAATTTTTATCCTGTGGGAGAGATAGGCCTTGCAGTAGTGAAAAACAACTTTAGGAGTTTTTCACTACCAGAACATGTAAAACTTTAAAGCACATGTCGTGCTTTTTAAATACATTGCACCCTGCCCTCTGGGTTGTAAGGTGCCTACATTAGGGGTGACGTATATGTATAAAAAGTAATGTTTGGGCCTGGCAAAAGGTTTGTTTTGCCAGGTCAGCATGGCAGTGTAAATTGCACACACAGGCTCTGCATGGCACGCCTGAAACATGGTTAAAGGGGTTCTTAAGTGGGCGTCACAATCAGTGCTGCAGGCCCACTAGTAGCATTTAATTTGCAGACCCTGTGTACAGGGGTTACCACTCTACTAGGAACCTACAAGTGAATTAAATATGCCAATTGGGGACGAACCAGTGTTACCATGTTTAGGGGAGACAGCACAAGCACTTTAGCAATGGTTAGCAGTGGTAAAGTGCACAGAATCCTAGAACCAGCAAAAACGAGGTCAGAAAAGTGGAGGAGGTAGGCTAAAGGTTGGGGGGAAGACCATCCTAAGGCTGTCAGGTCTAACACCTCCTCACTCTAGATGTAGTATATATATGAGGTGCAGGGTGATAGCAAAGCACTGTTCATTCTGAGGTAAGTGTTCATGGAGGCATGTTGCTGGTTGCAAGTCACCATTTCATAGAAGTATGGAGGCAGATTGGGGCATGGGGTGAGAGGCTACGTCAATGCTTCCATGGCACCTTAGTAATTAAATAATGCTGATAATGATGATTGCGGAAAAACAGTACTACCTTTAGGAGGTTATCACTAGCAGAAAACTACACAAATTCTCGAAAAATCAGTAGGACTAAGTCCTGTTGTTTCAACAAAATACAATGCCCTCCTGTGGATCATCTAAAGGAATACTTTAGTGTATGTTTCTGTTTTATTTGGGTTGCCGTTTCTTCTCACTTCATCTACCACCTTTCCTGTTGCCACCCCCTCAAACCCTAACAATTCGTCATCATAATTGACTCACTCATCCATTCATGCACCCATTCCCTCATTCATAATTCCATACTGTCACCCACTCCCTCATCCATTGCTCCATCTATGCCCTTATCAATATATCTAGGCATCTATCCACGAACTCACTCACCCTTTTACCAATGTATATACTCTCATTCAGCAGTGCACTCATTCCTCCATACACTAACTGTCATTGAATTTCACATCTGTGTACTCACTCATCCACCCATTCTATTATTCTCGCATCCACGCATTCACCCAACCACACAATCACATACAAAAACTCACCATCAACAAGAACATACTGATATTTGTGTGTTTCTTTTCTGTGTATGTTGAAATTGTTGCTTTTGGCAGTTTGTACAAAATGCACAGAAGCATTGCTCTAAAAGGGAAAATACCAATTGCAACTGCAGTGGCGTCACGTTTTTTTCAGCTGTCCACAAAGAGCATATACAAGAGCATATCAGTTACTGTGGAGAGGAGAGTCATTTTCGTTCAAGAGCTGAAGAGAATTTCTGCTCACCAATAAAAGCCCACATCTTGCAGTCCTGAAAAATAGTCACGTCCATGGTTCCTTAGATACCATTCTCGACAGCATTTGACATGGCAAGATCTGCTACCGTTTGCAGTTTCAAATTGAATCTCCGTGACAATGTCCCGGGGTTCCTGTCAATTTCGCGCAGCATTAAATGCATAAATGTTTCAGCAAAGTCGCATAAATTGTAAGGCTACTATTGAACGAGAGATCATGCTGGGGGCAATGAACACTTTGCTAAAATACAAGGTGTTCTAAAAATCCATCTTTATTCATTACGAATATTGATGCTGATGCTAAAAACCTAAAGTATAGAATGAGATTTTTCTTCAGCAGATTTCTAGCGTCTTGCTGTGAGGGGAGGACTAATTGAGTAGCAGCAGGAGTTAACTCGGCAAAGTTTTTTCACATTATAACATTAAGCAGATCAAGCGGAAAAAATGTATTTCCGTCTGTCACTTGGTTTCACATACTTAAGAGAATTAATCCTAGAGCGAGGAAAAAGCTGCCTTTTCATGCATATCAGTGAGAAACCAGGGCAGAAAACGAAAGCGCTTAAGTACAGGAGTAAATCTGCTCATCTAATAGCGATAACATTTCTTTAGCACGCTTAACATCACAACTTGAAAAGAAAAGCAAACCCACAAACATCAGCAACATGAACATCAATGAGACGTGCACAGGTCCCTTGCACCACAAAGGTGTGCCTTCATTTTCAGAAGCAATGTGAGGTGTGAGTATCGTACATATTGGGAACATTATGAGTAATTCAATTAAACCTTAAATGAATTTAAGTGCATCAAATGCTAACTATGGCAAAAATTGTCCAAATAAAAGCAAGGGTCATATCTGCCTCACTACATTCTTTCATAGTCAGTGCTCATCTAGTAGGACCCAGCAGTTGCATCCAGCAAGGAAATCCCCTTATCATAATTTTTATCTGTTCCTTTTAATTTATAAGCATTGTTTTACTGTCTGGGGAAATTTAAACTGTATAGGTTCTATTTACAAAATTTAAAAATTCGCATGTTACGAGAAATTTGGGAATTTTCACAAAATGTTTCATTACATGATTTCATGTACTTTTTGCCTATGTGAGACTGGTTATCTCTGGGATTTTGTGTGTCATACTTCATGCAAAATATACCCCTACATAAAAAAAAGTCACATGAGATAGAGGCAAATATATTTCATATCAATAGCGCAATTTAGTACAAATAATATTCAATTTTACACACCTCTAAACACCACAGCAAAATATTTGTGTATACTACATGAATCTCTGTGCAAATTGGCTGCTGACAGACAATTTATCAAGAGCTCTGATTGCTAGGCATAGAAATATCCCCATAGCTCTGATTTCCCACAAACATCTAGCAAATTCCTACCTTGCTTCTGGAATCAGTTCATTGCTGAGTGTTCTCACAGTGATGTGCCTTAAACATGGATTCTAGATGATGCTCTCCCCTTGTGCCCTGTAGCACATGGTGGACCTCCAAAGCATGGGGTCTGACGGATGAAGGCCTTTACGTCCGTGCCTAACAGAGAATGAGGGTCCCATAGTTCCAATGGAACAAGATGGTTCTCCTTTTGCGCACTGCAGCAGGGCCTGTGGCCACCGAGTGGCTTGACCTCGCCCATGTCAACTGCCAGCAGCAGCAATTATGCAAGGCAGTGATTTGAGGGTCGGGCTTGTGGCTAAGACTGCTGAGTGAGAAAGTCCCAGGGAGTGATGTGACCCTTTACCTGAACTCTGTGCAAGAGTCTAGAGCTGCAGCCTGAATCACTTTATCCCAGACCATTCTCTTCCCTATCTTGAACCCATCCCCCACTGTCTTGACATCGATCCTAAATATAATAGCCCCACCACTTAGGCAAGGATGTTGTCAACCACAACTCTAATAGTCTTGATGCTATAGCACACACACTTGACACCCCCATCTCCGAAGTAAGATCCCTCTCATCCAAAATTAAGAAAGGAAGTCATGAGGCCACACATCATATTTCTTAAAATCTCTTCACATTCCTTGCAGTAACAAAGAGAACATTCCAAATCTAGCTTTCAAAGACATCCAAGATTTACTCTTAGAACACCAAACACCCTTACCTACCAATTCACCATATCCTAACTCTTACATTCCCATGATCACTACCACCAGGAAAGTCCAGCTAAGATCCACAAGAAAAGCTTCCAAAACCAATAATCTTATTCTAGTACCACAGACCTCGACAACAGTCACAACCACCACTGTCTCATCTTTCAGATACAACCTGAATAACTGTCAATCAGCAGTGAGATACTTCCTAGAAATTACAGACCTAATAATTGTCAATGAACTTGACATACAATTCTGAACAGAACCATGGCCCATTGACACTTTGCAACTGGTAATGGACCTCCTAATCTCCTTGGAATACTCAATCCTCCAGCCTTACAGAGACAAAAGCTAGAGGTTGGTATTGCTGTGATTTGCAAAACCACAATCCTGTGTCTGACACTAAAATGTGAACTGTTCTCTACCTTTGAGTATATGTCTATGGAACTGAAGATAGCAAATTCTACTCATACCAAGTACCACACCATCTACTCCCCACCAGACAATAACCTGATATTTATAGACTAAAGTATGAAGCTCATTCTTGAAACTTGAACACTTCCTCTAACAGAATCTATCTGGGAGATGTCAACCTTCATATCACTGATCTCAGTGCCTAAGTCTCCTCTCAAACATCAGTCTTACTGCAAAATAATTACCTTTTGCAGTTTTGCTGATGTCCCCCAGAAACACAATGGATGTCATACTCAATTTGCATTTTCCAAGGAGGGCCTTCTTGAAACAAAACTCAATTTTCGATGGACTTATCAGATCACTTCCTTATGCCTTTCTCCCTCATAGTCTGCTAAAGAAAAACCAACAGTCAGCCTGTTAGACCCAAGTGGTGGGTTCTTGAAGGCAGAGGCACTACCCTATCCACCCTCCTCTCACACATCTCCTCAAATTTACAAGCTTCCCGCCCAACTCGATTTAAACTCTCATTGATCACAACACTACCATGACCAAGAAAATTGATGACTATGCACTAACTCATAGTGAAAAGAGAAAGAAATCAGATGATAATGTTAGGACCCGAGTGAGGAGAGGAAGGTACTCCGTTCAAATGACAGCATTTGGTGCCAAAACCCTTTCTGGGAAAACACTGAAAATACTTGGAGATGCTGGCAAACAATACAAGATGCATATCTCTGAGGCTTAAGCAAACATTCTGTGATCTTTTTCAGCTAGAAACAACTCAAGATAGCTATACTGACAACACACAAACCCTCCTACCCAACCACACCTTAAAGAATCGCTTGAAAACTGCTGCGACATAGCCTGTTTCTTTGATGAAGAAATAAAAGAAGATCAAACTGTGCTCTCCCAACCAGAAATGAACCACAAATATGAAACTGCTCTCAAGAAATCATCCTCTATGTGATCACACTTCAAGTAAATCACTGAATCTACACTATAAAATAGTTGCAAATATAAAAGCCTCCTCCTACTGAACCCCAACTCCATTCTCGCAAATCTCATCGAACCCAATAGTTGCCTCATAGACTCTTTTTAACCAAACTTGTCAATGCCGCCCACACAATTGGAGAAGTTCCTGACTGCCTGAAAATTGGTCTGGTCACACCTTTGAAAAAGCACTTACTGGCGCAGAGGACCTAAACAACTTATGATGTTCTGTATCTAATCTACCAATTTCTCACCAAAATCCTAGATTGCTGAGTTGAATTCCAACATAAGAAACACATCATGGAAAATGACCTTCTTGATGAATTCCATTCAGGTTTCAGAGCAGGGTGCAGCCCCAAATCTGTTATCCTTCAAGATAAAGATGCACTCTTCCTCCTGTACAAATTCGACTTGTGCCTGAAAATTCTCAAAAAATCAATGGGACTAGAACAAACAGTTTTGCATTGTTCTTTTCTAGTCTTAAACATTGCTCTCAATTAAAACATAAAACTCTCTATCATTCTTCTCACTTATCTTCCTCTGGGAGTTCTGCAAGTATCCATCCCATCTCACAATTTCTTTATTTTTTTTATTATTTAACCACTTGGTTCACTCCAGTGAAACTTCAATACTACCTCAATTCTCACTGCACCTAGCTGAGAGCTGCAATCTTGGTTTTACATCCATCATCTAATTCTTTTGGAACTCCCATCTCTCTGCCCCAATACTGACCAAACTTGGCTTAACTTGGTTTAATAATCTCAACCTGTTTAACTGCAAGCCATCTATTTAGAATGTGAGAAATCTTTGGGGTTTGTACTTGGCAAAACTCTACATTTCAGGCTCATATAAACTCTCTGGTCAAAGTCACCCAATACTAAATCAAACATCTCAAAGGAAGCAAACCCTTCATTCTTAAAGGAAGACCTCAATTCTATGACTCAATCCATAAAACTATCTAGAATCTATCAAGGTAATGCTCTAATTGCTGGCATCACTAAGCTACACCCCTGAATGCCACCTTCCTTACAGCTGCAAGATTAGCTTTAGGAACCAGAAGACATGAGTGCATCTTGACAGTTCTTATCATCCTCAGTGTACACTTTAACATCTGCTACCCCACCATCTGCTCTCTCAGCTACAAGGCAGTAATACCCAGCATCCCACCCTACCTGGTGGGAAAACTGACTTTTCATGAAACTAATGCAACACACAAGGTCACAACATCAGCAAACCTGAAATCAATACATCTAGAAGGGTGATGCCCAGGACAAAATAATCTTCAACCTATGCACTGAAACATTTACATAGTACTAAAAGTCCAAGGGTATATGAAGG
The DNA here is from genome assembly GCA_963921515.1 of Calotriton arnoldi. Classification (NCBI taxonomy): domain Eukaryota; kingdom Metazoa; phylum Chordata; class Amphibia; order Caudata; family Salamandridae; genus Calotriton; species Calotriton arnoldi. The sequence goes on from CAWUFW010004710.1 coordinate 1,078,890, forward strand.
CTTGCCTGCATCACTTGATCGTGCATGCAAAAAAGGTCAAACAACAATGCATTGCTCTCTCCCTCCTACCTACAAGATCTCAAATTGTTCCATGCCTCCCAATAGTATTTACAGCCATTCCTTGCTTGGAAGAGCAAGCAATGTGCTTACAATCATGCATTGGCTGGTTTCTTTTTTAATGACCAGCAAATTTAGCACATACCATTCCTGAAAATACAGATTTCCCAGGGCAATGAAATTCTGGTTCAGTTGAGAAGGGATATAGTGAAAACACAAATAATGTGAGCATTTAACATTGTTTTGTGTCCATTTTATAAACTTTCTGACTAGCTAACTAGAATTCAGAATCCAGCTACATGTTCAGATATCCTTTTGAGACTTCCATATTTATCTTTGAGGACCCCTGCTCATTTTTCATGTGTATTAAGAAGCCTGAATTATGGAGACACAGCCACTGTGCTTGCATTTTGTTTTATTTCATGTTTGTTTATTTTATGTTTATGAAAACCTTGTAAATATACATAAGCTCATTTAACATCTGAAATCCAGTTAAAGGCATTGAAAAATTGATCTAACTGAACTTTACAAGAAATTCCCATGTGTTGAAGAGATTCAATAGACAATCTATATAATCAATAGTGGTTTTACTCGTGGTATGCCCATCAATCCTCTTACCACCTCTAAAATAAGTAGTAAAGCCTAATCTGTAAACGTATATGTGTTGTTTAATATTATTCTAGGACTTCATGCTGTTTAACGAAGAGCTCACCATGAAAGGATTTGCAATATCTATGATAATGAAATTTTATAAATTTTACTACTCTGTGACCACCGATTTGATGCTGTACAAAACAAGGGCCAAAGGCCTGGAGGGTGGAGAGGATCTTCCACAGTATTGGAAGAGGAATGAAGGAGATATGTCCTCCCAACTTAGTATCATCAATTCCGAAAAGTATCCCACCCAGTAGAGATATCGGCTAGGCACAGTTCTCTAGTCAGGAAGTCTCATCAGATGTTGCTAATATAAATGGGAGCAATTCCTTTTTGTATGCTAACCCTCACACACTCTAGTAGTGTCAAGCTTCATCATCAGGTTCACCCTGGCTCCTAAAGGCCACGGTGGGCTGGACCGTATTCCAGGGAGCGCTTTAGAGAAAAGGCCAGGGGTGTTAAAGATTCAAAATCCTCCCGGTACAAAAAGATGTTATACTATCAAACGCGCAGTGCTCATGTTCCTCGTAACGGGCAGGGCAACATCATTCTCCTATTCATGGGTGAGGGAGCGGAGCGTGAGCTAGGCGCTTAGGCTCTTTTGGAGTCACTGCACATATTGTGTTCTATGTCATTACAGGTTGGATGAATCAGGACTGAGCGCCCACATTTAGGATAAGTATATCCAAGAGGCAAAAATAGTGGATCAGTTTTCTGCTCCACTGCTTGTTTTATATTGCATCCAGGGAGGGATTTTTTCTCTGTTGTTTGCCCTGATGAAAGCCGTGGACCCATAGGGGCCTTTCACTGGCTGAAACATGTTGTCAATGTTTGTAGGGTCATAGGACCATTATATCCTTGAGATACCCTACCATTCTTGTTTTAATATCCCCGTCACTCCATATTAAAGGGATACCTGGAGTACCGGGAGGATGTTTAATCTTTAACCCCCCTGGCCTTTTCTCCAAAGCGCTCCCTGGAATACGGTCGAGCCCACCCTGTCCTTTAGGAGCCAGGGTGAACCCGATGATGAAGCATGACACTACTAGAGTGTGTGAGGGTTACCATACAAAAAGGAATTGCTCCCATTTCTATTAGCAACATCTGATTAGACTTCCTGACTAGAGAACTGTGCCTAGCCGATATCTCTACTGGGTGGGATACTTTTTGGAATCACCTATTTGATGCACCTGACACCCATTTAATTAATTTCCTTGCTCTGCGTCTATATGGACCATTGGTCACTTTCAGATTGTAGATGGTACATTTCAGACATTGAATTTATGGCACCTTGATATTTAATGTAATAAATCAAGACATTGCTTTGTGCATTGTACACTGTCCCAATCATTTCTTTATAAATATATATATGACTATAAGAACCCATGATCTGAGAATCCGCTCTCCTTAATGAAAAAAACATAAGTGTTAGTACTAGTGCAGCTGATGATATACTAAATTCTAGGTTCTTTATTTCCTATGTTGTCTATCTATGTAGTACAAAAACATTCTCCATATTGGACCCTGTAATGCATAATCACAGTCTTTTGTTGACAGGAGGCAAATTGAGGACTGTATGTCAAACTATGGGTATAGTGTTTATCTAAAATTTCGACTGAAATTTTCTTGCATCTACAAGAGGCCTCCTGAAAGAAAATGATCAAATAGTTGTATGTGTTAAATGCTGTTTTGGGCTGCCTTCAGTGAAATAATGACTTCAAAAGGATCTCTGACCAAAATACATTGTTTGACTTTTTGTTCAGTTGATTTTTAAGACATTACTTCAAACATATGCTAAAAGCAAATGTTCCATACAGTGCAAACCAGTTTGTAGTCTGATTACATAATAGAAAACATCAACTGCATAACATAGAACTCTAATTTTAAATTATCCAAGGGCAGACAGAATACTGAGAAACCAGATAAAGCAGAGGTAAAGTTGTCAAGTAAATTGCAATTTAATGTATGGAGAAGTTTACATCCTTGTATGACCCCATAGGTTATCTTGGAGGAAGCAACAGATATATCAGATTTGGGTGTGTATCCATATGGTAAGATGTTAATTGCCTAAAAATGTTTTAAGCCTTGAGAGAGGCCTAGTGAAGCCAAAGTTCCGGAATCAATTAAACATTCATACGCCAAGGAGTGGACTTTAGCGCTAGCTCGTGCATTACAGTGCAATCATGTTGGGTGGGATGATTAATCACCTCATCATGAAATCCGTTTAAAATCAACTCCTCAACCCCAGAGACAATACCCAATAAAACATAAAGCTAATAAACAAGTTAGGGAAATCATAGAACAACTTGAGTACCAGGGTGTAATAGAAAAGTGCACCTCATCAAGGAAGAATCCCTTGTTTCCTGTCCACACTGTGGACAAATGGACCTGTCCCTGGTGAACATTACAGCAGGTCCAGTTCCGGAAGGAATAGTGTGAGACAAGGTATTGTATGATGTGTCTCAGGGATTTCTTATTAGGTCCCCGGAACCCACGTCAAAAGCACTTCTTTTGTGCAATATGCGAGCTGTGGAAAGTTTCTGAACAGGAAGCTGCTGAGAGACTGCGCTAGATTGATAGGGTTAATTTAGAGAAGGCTTTAGCTGTGATTGGCAATGGTATGACCACATTATCCTCCAGCATACATTCACTGGGCAACATAGTATCTTCTGCAATTGATATAATACAACAGGATAAGTCAAATTTACAGCATGGGCAATCACAACTGCGATCCATTGTATTATTAAGCTGGACGCTTCAAACACTACGTTCTGGCCACGTGCTGTGGTGTTATATTAACAGTCGCAGTCTGTTTTCTGCATATGATCTAGCTGAAAGACAGATATTGATGGCAAGGAGAGATGCAAAGTATACCATGTTGCACATTGAAAAATTTGATCAATTACCTCTCACTGTGGCTGAGACACCATCCACATACTGGATAATCCACGGTTACATTACCCTACCGGTCACAACTTTCGCTAGTGGAAGGTTATGTGCATGAGTACAGTCTAGGACTGTGCTTCTCTGCGGCTTCGCCAATTTCCTGGTCGGGTAAGGGTGCCTTTGGCACCGCTTTCCTTTCTATGCATTCGTAGCTCATGGAGCTACTGCTATGAGTTCTTGTGGATTTTCCTTGCATTTATTGCTTGTGCCTGTATTTTCCCAGCGTTGGCGAGTCCTTTGGCTATAGGGGCTCTTGCGAGGGAAAATAGCAGGATATTATCATTTGTCTGAACCTTTTTGATTACGAGGTCTATCACCTTTTGGGGTGGCATTCATTGAAACTTCCCTGTTGGCGAGTCCGGTGCAGTGACTCATGCAGGGGAGTTATTCTTGCTTCCATTAACTTTCTAAGTTATTGCAAATGGAGAGTTACATTAACACTCTGAACAATTAATTTCCTTAACGCTTATTGTGGTATCAAGTTATATCGTTATTTGAAGAACCGGATCAAGCCACAATACTTTGTTTCTTTTGATTACTCATCTTGGTTCACAGAGTAAGGGAGTTACCCTTACATTTCAATATTGGCAAAAAACTTTATTGCTTGTTTAATGATGATATATGGCTATTCTTTGTGTTTTCCTTTCAACAGGGGTGGTCAGCAGTAGGTGGTCAGTCCGTAGGAGTCACCAGACATCTTACACTGATACAGAGGGTAGGTGTAGAGGATTAGAGATAGTTACAGCTCATACGTATAGGTGTATTTAGCTTAGCTAGTATCATAGCGTTTATGTGGTCGTATGTTTTGTTCTTACAGTATGCAGTGTAAAGAGCTGAGATCACCTGCTCACCTCCTTTGTTCGTGAGAGTGCATTTTTCTTTCTTTACAGGTAGTTACAGCAGTGGGTGTATATATATATATATATATATATATATATATATATATATATATATATATATATATATATATATACACAGAAAGAAGTGACTCAAACAGATAGATTCACCAAAGAACAAAAATATATTTCCACTACAACGTTTCAGCTTCCGCCTTCCTCAGGTAGTACAAGATGGTTTGCTCAGTGGCTGCACAGATGACACAGCTGAATTTTCAAAAAGCATCATGAGTGAAGATTCCATTAGGAATGTGGAATCAATGCAGTCCTGAGAACTCTTGAGATATGCAGTAATCAGATTGTATTATCAGTAATGTTCAGTCCATCTGGATGCAGTGATTTTAAACGGTACATCCAGAAGTTTTCTCTGGAGTCCAGTAGTTCTTCCTTTGAGACATGTTCCACGGGGAAAATCTTCAAATCTGATAGTAAATGATCCACAAGGTTAAAATGATTGGCTACAGGCTGGTCAATTTTCTTATTAATTATTGCCGATTTGTGGTTCCTGAATCGTGTACGGAGGTCATTCACTGTTTGGCCTACATATTGTTTTTACAGCTTTGCCGTTGGCACTGAATCACATAAATAATGCATGTTGAGCGACATGTAAGATGCTGTCTTATTCCATAGGTCCTTCTTGTAACAGAACTAGTTACTGATGATGTTTGTAAAAGGTATTCACACGTGATGCACCTTTTAGAGTCACAGCAATGAACCCCTGCATTTGTTACAACTTGCTTGAGTTCAGCTCTCACAATAAGAGATCGTAAATTTGGAGCTCTGCGGTAAGCAATGACTGGCGGTTTTGGAAAAACCTTTTGCAATTTTCACAAGTAGACAGTAAGGGAAATGTTTTTGCATTATATTTCTGTAGTTGGGAGCTGATGGATGATAGTCAACCACAAATGGAGTTCTGTCACTTCTGTTTCTGCCGTTGGTATTCCAAATAAGTGCTTCTCTGGGTAACTGCAAAGACTTGTCAATTTGTTGCTGTATGATATGTAGAGGATAGCCTCGCCTTTTAAATAATGTAGCAAGCTCCTGTAGATGGTCTTTACAGGTTTCCTCATTGCTGCAGATGCGTCTTATTCTGAGTGCTTGGCTGTAGATGATGCTCAGTTTAGTGTGGTGTGGGTGACATGAAGTCCAGTTTAGATACAAATGAGCATCTGTAGGCTTGTGGTACAGATCAGTTGTAATTTTCTGTTCATGAATGGTGAGTAGCACATCCAGAAAAGGGAGATGATGCTTCTGTTTAGTATTGCTGCTGGTAAATTTGATGGTAGGATGGATATTGTTGATATAAGATGTAAATTGTTCCAATGCTCTACTTCCTGCATTCCATATTATAAATATGTCATCAATGTATCTTAGCCATACCAGTGGTTTGATGCTATAAGTAGCAAGTATACAGTTCTCTAGTTTGCCCATGAAGATATTTGCATAGGATGGAGCCATCCGAGTGCCCATGGAAGTCCCTTGTATCTGCAGATAGTGTTTACCATTGAATGTAAAATTGTTGGATTTAAGGATAACTTTTGCAAAGTTGGTAAGCACATTTGTTGATGGCTTTTTCACAGTTCTTTTATTAAGAGCTTCAGATAATGCCATAAGCCCATCCTCATGTGGTATATTGGTGTATAATGATGTAACATCAAATGTAGCCAGAAGAGTATCATCATCAAATGTGTAGGTTTGGTTTAATTTTTCAATAATCTGAAGGAAGTGACTGGTATCTTTAACAAATGATGGAAGTTCCTGTACAATGGGATGGAGGTGCAGGTCGACAAATAAAGATAGTCTCTCAGTGGCTGTGTCATTGCCAGAGATGATGGGACGGCCAGGATTGTTCATTTTGGGAAGCATATAAAATCTCCCAGGTCTTGGTTTGGGATGAACAAGTATATCTGCTGTTGTTTCATCAATGAGGTTTAAGCTCCTGTACCTTACAACCATGTTCTTAATTTCTTTGTTTAAGTCTTCTGTGGGATCAGTTTCTAAAGGTTTGTAAGTGTTGGTATCCATTAGTTGTCTCATTCCTTCCTCAATATAATCACTTACTTTCAAGGCAACCACTGCACCACCTTTGTCTGCCGGTTTTATAATGACATCCATTCTCTGTTGAAGGAGGTGGAGAGCTTTTCTCTCTTCTCGGGTAATGTTATCAAAAATCCTCTTAGGTGTTGATTCCTTGATGAGTTTGTTGATGGATAAAATGTATGTATCAAGAACAGGATTTCTACCACATTGAGGAGTCCATGATTTGGGATGGCGGAACTTCTTAAATGGATCTGGAAGGTAGCTTGGCAGACCAACATTAGAATTATTGTAAAAGTATTCTGCAAGTCTGCATCTTCTCTCGAAGGTTTTAGGTCTCTCATCATGTTGGCCATATTATGGTCCTTCGGTACAGGACAGAAATAAAGGCCTTTGCTCAAGAGGTTCAATTCACCTGGTGATAGGAGCCCTCCAGTCAAGTCAATAACTGGGTCGGATGTCTGGAAGGGTTGTAGCTGGCTGATGCTATGCAGCTTTTTTTGTCTTATAAATCTTCTGTTTTTTATGCTGTTTACTCACAGGGCTTACACTGACAAGAAAATCTCCAAAAACAGAATGATTTAGAAAGTGGTGAGTTGGAAGAGGAGGTATATGAAATCTTAACATATCTCTTTTTAGTTTTGCAGATTTAATTTCAATAGCATTCCTGGCAGTCATCTTTTTACTACTGCAACCCTCTGTAGTATGTGTGCCACTTCAGAGTCAATTTTTGTGTTCTTTAAAAGTTCCAGTTCTTTTTGTAGCTTGGCTTTAAGCATTTGCATTTTTGAATGGTTACTTTAATAGATGCCAATAGTAGGGCCATTGATGAGTTATGCAGTAAAATATTCCATGTAGCGGACCATTCACAACTAGTTAGTTTAAAGGTGGCTTAGACTTAACCTCCAACCCCATAGGATAGATGTTAAGTTTTTATAGATTTGTAAATGTGCTATTGTAAATTGGCACTTACTGATTTTCTCCTGGATGAACAGCGCATATCTAGGATGTAGATTTGTTCTTGACATGGTGGTTGCTTCTGGCTTGAGTGTCGGATCCGGGAGGATACAGGTTTGTAATCCCAAAAAGAGTATACTTGAAGATGAAGGATCACAAGAAAACAACAACCAGCCAGGGCAAAAATCTGGATCCCAAAGGATACAATGAGTCACAAAGAAATAAAATATCCAAGAAAGAAGTGACTCAAACAGATAGATTCACCAAAGAACAAAAATATATTTCCACTACAACGTTTCAGCTTCCGCCTTCCTCAGGTAGTACAAGATGGTTTGCTCAGTGGCTGCACAGATGACACAGCTGAATTTTCAAAAAGCATCATGAGTGAAGATTCCATTTGGAATGTGGAATCAATGCAGTATATATATATATATATATATATATATATATATATATATATATATATATATATATATATATATATATATATTGCTAGAAGGGGTTATTATAGTTGCCTTACTATTCTGGAAGAGTATTACTATATTCTCTTTTGTATTCACAGGTCTCCCTCCCCGCTGTCCCCATCCTTTCCTTTCCCCTGCTTGACCATCCTAACATCTGCGTATTTCTTAAACCAGACTTGGGGCTGTTGAGAGGTGGACCCCTTTGAGCATCGGTTCGATCCTGAGGATACGATTGGTCTGGGACAGAATAATTGGCCCACGAATAGACTTATCCTCCCAGTCGAGCTGATTCCAGAATGGCCACTTTAGATGATGTGTTGGCAGCGTTAGCAACAGTTCAGGTAGAGCTTACGGCATCTCGCACAGAAACCGCAGCTTTACAGGGAAGGGTTGAAAGGATGCAGAGAAATCCCTTTGATTTTGGTAATCCTTCTCAGCCCACAACTAGTTCAATGGTTGTAGAAATCCCTACCCCTATACCTCTCGCACCTCCTGAAAATATTTCCGGGGACATACATAAGGTACAGGTTTTCCTTACGCAGGTTCTTCTAAACTTGAACTGTAAACCCAAAGCCTTTTCCACCAATCAATCACCGGTGTAATTTCTTATTTCATACCTAGCAGGAGATGCAGCTCAGTGGGCAGTCTCAATTGTTAGGCGAGACAATCCCATGTTATACGACTGGGACACCTTTAAAGAAGAATTCGAAAAGACTTTCGATCGTAGGGCTGACACTTTCTCTGCAGACCGAGATTTACTTGAACTCCATCAAGGCAACAAAGACTTGATCAGTTATCTGAATATATTTAGGAGATTAGTGGTAGAAACTGACTGACCCGAAAGTAAACAGACAGCCATATTTTATCAAGGACTCAGGGAAGAGCTGAAGGATGTTATAGCTCAGGTTAATCCACAGTCACGAACCTGCTCCGATCTTATCGAATTAACGATGCGATTGGATCATTGGTTAAGAGAACAAAAGGGAGATTCTAGAAGGAAATAAAAATACACCCCACGCTTTGAACGTCCTAAGCCACCTGAACAAGGAACAATCTCCAACGAACCGATGGAAATCGGAACGGTTCGTGCCTCACTAATCCCCAACGAAAGAGAATTCCGTCGAAAGAACGGATTATGTCTATATTGTGGTAAGAAAGGACATTTTCTGAGAGAGTGTGCGGTTAAACCCAAGTATAGTCGCCCTCGGATGGGACCAGCGGCAGTCGGTGCAACAAAATCATCGCCGGAAAACAAAAAAGCTCAAGACATAACGAAGGGGAGTCTTCGAGCATAGCGTACATCCCTTCAGTAAAGAAAGAACGTTTTGTCGGTCACGAACATTTCTTTATTTCCATAATCCTATACATCAATCAAGAACCTTCCTGTACTCAAGCGATGGTAGATTCTGGAGCCACGGGGAGTTTCATGGACAAAGAGGAAGCACAACATTTGGGAGAAAAACTTATACCGTAGTCATCACCCGAAGTGGTCTTTGCGGGTGATGGGAAGCAATTGGAATCCAGACCCATTTGTCACGCCACCGACGAATATGAAGTTGAATACGATGGAATTAATCACGAAGTCTTATCCTTCAATATCATCCAGGCACCTTTATATGGGATCATTTTGGGTCTGCCTTGGTTGCAGACACATAACCCCACCATTGATTGGTCAAAGAAAAGGTTGACTGTGGAATCTGACTACTGCAAACAACAGTGTTTAAGGAAGAGTAACATTCCTTCTAGTGCATTGGCCTCGTGCCATCATATTGCTACTGCTGTAGAGAAGGAGATTCAACTACCTCCCAGTTATCAACGTTATGAAGATGTTTTTAGTGATCAAATGGCTGAAGTACTCCCACCTCACAGGCCGTACGACTGTAGGATTGATCTTATGCCCGGCACTGTGGTTCCTTGTGGCAGGATCTACGCCCTAACCGAACCCCAAAACGAACATCTGCGTCAGTACATTGACAAATACCTTGCTTTGGGTTTTATAGGCCATTCCAGTTCCCCTGCAGCCTATCCTTTGTTTTTTATCCCAAAAGCAAATGGAGAACTCAGAACGTGTATTGACTTTCGCGCCTTGAATGCCATCACAGTGAAGAACCAATACCCACTCCCATTGATATCGGTATTATTGGAACAGGTCAAGGGAGCAGTGATATACACTAAACTCGACCTCAGAGGAGCTTACTATTTGGTTAGGATGCGCGAGGGGGACGAATGGAAGACCGCCTTCACGACTCGCTATGGATTGTACGAGTATCAGGTTATGCCATTTGGATTATGTAACGCCCCAGCGGCATTTCAGTTCTTTCTGAACGATGTCCTACGAGAATACCTGGATCATTTCGTAGTCGTGTATATAGACGACATCTTAATCTTTTCCTCCAAGGAAGAGGAACATACAAAACATGTGGGATTAATCCTCCAATCTCTGAAGAACAATATCTCTTCTGCAAGATCAGCAAATGTGAATTCCATGTCTCCACCGTGGAATTCTTGGGGGTTATACTCACACCAACAGGACAAGAAATGGCCGAAAGGAAAGTAAGAGCGATCATAGAATGGCCTTGTCCCAAGAATGCGAGGGACATTCAGTGCTTCTTGGGCTTTGCCAATTTTTATCGGCGCTTTATCGCACAATTTTCGTACACGGCAGCTCCCATAACGAGATTGCTGAAGAAAAACTCAAGCTTCAAGTGGACAGAAGAGGCTCCAACAGTGTTTGACATCTTAAAGGAGGAATTTATTACAGCTCCTATTTTGACCCATGCTAATCCAGCATTGCCTTTCATTGTGGAAGTGGATGCATCTGAGGTGGCGATTGGAGCTGTGTTATCCCAAAGTCAGGTCAATACAGGGCAACTGCACCCTATTGCCTTCATGTCCAAGAAATTGAACAGCACCGAACAAAACTACACTATTGTAGAAAAGGAGCTATTGGCCATCAAAGAGGCTTTCGTGGAAAGGAGGCATTGGTTGATGGGAGCCAGACATACAGTTACAGTATACACGGACCATCGCAATCTTCAATCCTTAAAATCTGCCCGGCAGCTTACACCTCATCTTTTGCGATGGATTATGTTTTTTGCAGAGTATTCATTCATAGTAACGTATAGACCAGGAAGTGAGAACAAGAAAGCTGGTGCACTATCACGATAAGAGTCCACGGTGGAGCCACTTACTAACCCAGAAAGAGTGATCATTGAACCTCAGAAAGTCATCGGAGTGGTCCACACCAACACCTTTCTAAGAAAAGTGGTTAGCGGAATACAAACTTTCCGTTGGAAGGATTGGTTAAAAGGGCATCCAGAATGGAAGAAGCGACAAGGCATACCAGTAAAGGGAAATCAGATTCTTGTTCCCACTCAAGCATTAAGAAAGCTGGTCTTCCAATGGTGTCAAGTTCACCCCTGTGCAGGACATAATGGGAGTGACAAGACAAGTGAGAAAATACAACTGCAGTTTTGGTGGCCTACTCTCAGAAGGGACGTCCCTTTGTGGGTAAAAACATGCACTCTCTGTGCTCAGATGAAAACAGTCAAAGGCAAACCACTAGGTCTCTTACAACCTTTACCCACGCCAGATAAGCCATAGGAAAGGTTCTCAGTGGACTTCATTGTAGGACTACCAAAAGACAAAGGACATACTGTGGAGAAGTGTGGCTCAATGGTTAGAGCGGCAGACCCTGATGCAGAGATCTGGCCCGGGACCAGGGTTCAATTCCCGCCTCGGCGGGTCTTGGGCTCAATTTCCTCGGACCTGATAATTCTCGCCTCGGTGCCTATTCTAATCATGGGTCCCACTCTGCAACTCTGGGCAATAGCTTGCTTAATCTCCACAACGGCCCCAACAGCGCTGGGATGCCTGGCTTCACCTTGGGGGTGCCCAGGAGTGGACATTTCACAGGGAAAAGCCAGGAAGGGTTCCACAGCGGTATGCGTACAGCGCCAGGACACCCCTTTGGGGGTATAAGTGCGCTTTACAAGTACAAATTTCATACTGTCATTCTGGTTGTTATTGACTATTTGACTAAGATGGGGCATTTTATCGCCTGTAAACAGATCCCAACAGCAGGTCAGTTAGCCAGATTACTGTTGATCCATGTGGTTAGGTTGCATGGCCCCCCCAGGTGATAGTATCAGACCGTGGGGCACAATTTACAGCTCATTTCAGGAGGGTTTGGTGTTCTGCATTACAAATATCCTCGAATATGTCCACCAGTTTACATCCACAAACAGATGGACAAACAGAGAGACTAAATCAAACATTAAAACAGTATCTGCGATGTTATGTAGATAATAACACCGAAGCATGGGTGGAGTGGTTATGGCTTGCTGAAATAGCATACAACAATGCTCAGCATAGTTCCACCAAATATTCTCCCTTCTATATTTCTTATGGGCATCACCCCAGTTTCATCCCCTTTCTGACACCTAGAAACAGTGAGAGGCTCCCAGAGGTACATAGTAGGATCTCACATATACGTAAAACCTTGAAAGACACACAAAGACACTTAGGGGCCGATTCCGATCTCGGTCGGAGGCGCACCCAATACCATTCGGTCGGGGAAAAAGCCATGCGAAAGCCTGTTTCCCGACCGAACCGTACTGCGGGTCCGGCCGAGCGAGTACGATGCGGGTCGCCCGACCGACTCGTCCGGGCGTCCCGACAGCTCCGACCGACTCGCTCGGACTCGAACCGCTCCGACCGACTCGCTCGGACCCGATTCGCACCGCGCAATGGAGACGTTTCCCGGCCGGGTAAGTACGATGCGCGCCGCGAGCAGTCCGACCGAGCCGCGCACTCCGGCTCGTACGAGCTGTCGGAGCCGTGACTTTGGGGGTCCGTGTCGGACCCCCTGTACGCGTACCCGTGCGAGGCGCACACAGGGGACCCAAGGGTCCCCCTACCTGTGCGTGTACGCCGCGGGCGCTTCGCGGCGTACTCGCTGTAGGGGCGCCCTTGTCCGCCTCGCACCCATTGAGGCAATGGGAGCCCGCGTACGCGTTGTACGACCGGCTCCCATTGAGTTCAATGGGAGTCCGACCGACTCGTGTCCGATAACATACGGCCGCATCGTACTCGTTCGGTCGGACTGCACGGGTCCGATTCGGTCGGTAATCTCTCCGGGTCCGGCTCGGTCGGAGAGATTTCCGGCCCGAATCGGAATCGACCCCTTAGTCAGTGCTAAAGAGCAATACAAGAGACAGGCTGACAAACATCGGAGGCCGGGACCTATCTATGAAAAAGGGGATTTGGTGTGGCTCTCGATGCGCAACATACGTTTCAAAAGGTATAGTGTGTTTAATCCAAAATACATTGGCCCCTACAAAGTAGTGAAACACATCAATCCTGTGGCGGTGAAACTTGCCTTACCTTCGCATTTCAGGATTCACCCTGTGTTTCATGTGTCCTTGCTCAAACCGTCCCATGGCCCGGTAAACAAAGGCACCGGCACCTTTATGGGTGGATCAAGATGAGGAATATAAGGGTTTTCGGCAGACTTGACTCTAAAATTTTACGCAGCAAGCTTTGGTACCTGGTGGCTTGGAAGGGGTATGGAGCTGAGGAAAACTCCTGGGAACCTGAATCATCTGTACATGCTCCAAGATTTGTTTCTGCTTTCCACAATTGCCACCCTGACAAACCTTGTGCCTGTCAGTGTTCTCCGAGAGGGGGATGTACTGTCAGGAATCACCCGCGGCGTCCACTGACAGGCTCTGTGTGAAGGAGCCGGCACCGGCTAGTGCAGAACTCAATTTCCCAGAAGTGGAGAGCGTCTTACGTCAGACGCACCGTCACACGCGACGTCCCGCAAACCTGGAAAAGGAGGAGAACCGGCAGGAGAAGCTGCCGATTATTCTGGAGGTTTCCTGACAGTCTAGGACTGTGCTTCTCTGCGGCTTCGCCAATTTCCTGGTCGGGTAAGGGTGACTTTGGCATCGCTTTCCTTTCTATGAATTCGTAGCTCGTGGAGCTACCACTATGAGCTCTTATGGATTTTCCTTGCATTTATTGCTCGTGCCTGTATTTTCTCTGCGTTGGCGAGTCCTTTGGCTATAGGGGCTCTTGCGAGGGAAAATATCAGGATATTGTCATTTGCCTGAACATTTTTGATTACGAGGTCTATCACCTTTTGGGGGGCATTCATTCAAACTTCCCTGTTGGTGAGTCAGGTGCAGTGACTCATGCAGGGGAGTTATTCTTGCTTCCATTAACTTTCTAATTTATTGCAAACGGAGAGTGACATTAACACTCTGAACAATTCATTTCCTTATCGCTTATTGTGGTACAAAGATATATCGTTATTTGAAGAACCGGATCAAGCCACAATACTTTGTTTCTTTTGATTACTCATCTTGGTTCACAGAGTGAGGGAGTTACCCTTAACATTTCAATATTGGCAAAAAACAGTATTGCTTGTTTAATGATGACATGAACAATTCTACGCCATACTTCATTTATATATGGTTACGCTTTCTGTTTTCCTTTCAACAGGGGTGGTCAGCAGTAGGTGATCAGTCCGTAGGCGTCACCAGACATCTTACACTGATACAGAGGGTATGTGTAGAGGATCAGAGATAGTTACAGCTCATACGAATAGGTGTATTTAGCTTAGCTAGTATCATAGCGTTTATGTGGTCTTATGTTTTGTTCTTACAGTATGCAGTGTAAAGAGCTGAGATCACCTGCTCACCGCCCCTGTTCATGAGAGTGCATTTTTCTTTCTTTACAGGTAGTTACAGCGGTGGGTATATATATATATATATATATATTGCTAGAAGGGGTTTTGATAGTTGCCTTACTATTCTGGAAGAGTATTACTATATTCTCTTTTGTATTCACAGGTCTCCCTCCCCGCTGTCCCCATCCTTCCCTTCCCCCGCTTGACCATCCTAACGTCTGCGTATTTCTTAAACCAGACTTGATTACTATCTTGTATTATATGCCTGCATATATACACATATATACACTGTCTTAGCACCATGGTGGAACTGTATCTACTATTTAGTCTTTTGGTGCTTGTAATCATTTTTTATCTGGTTTGTCTACTGATTATCACAGCACATGTATTCAGTACAAGAATAACGTTGGTTCAATAAATATATTGAAAACGTCCCACTGTGTATTCTCTGTATATTTCCCTGAAAACAAGTAAGCACGAGTGACTGAGTGGAAGGGTTCTGATCTGTTACCACGATCCCTTATGGGGTCAGGGTTGTCACGTTCAGTAGTTGCCAGAAACCATTCACTTCTTGGTTGGGTTAGGGGTCTTATGGTGGTACTGTGAGCTAGCTAGACTCTCGGCCAACATATCCTGCGGTGGTGCCTGAAATCAGTCTAGGCACCTCACCCAAAGTTTATGTTGTCGAACAAACGTGCAGATCCTGCAGGTTAGTGGGAACTACACAATAGTAGCTTATGATATGTTACTTTCTATTCAACCATTTAAACAACAAAAATGAATATTGAGTGCGTACTTCAACCTATGGGCACCCCTTGTATCAATAAAATTCTGACAAACAACAGGGTCTGGAATAAACCATTCAGCATCCAGTGTCTTCTTGATCTTATTTGTAGGATCCAAGTTTCGAATTTTGGCTTTAAAGTTGCCAGTCCACCATAATATGAGCAAATCAATTCAAGTTCTTTATTCATAATAGTCAACCTTGCAGGTCTTGTGGGGAAACTAGGAGGTAATAAAAGTAATTATTTGGGTGTGCAATCCTGGAGATACAGACCTTTCTACTCTGAGGACTTAAGTCTAATTACCACTATAGGTGATATGCACAATTGAAAATAAACTTGAACTTACCCAAATAGCTAACATAAAGATTGATCATATTGCCCAATACTACAAGGGAAACTGTGCTTACCTTGTAGTACTGGGCTATAGAATACTTAATAAACCACTACAGTAAGTGTATTAATGACCAATTCTTCTTGAAACATAATAATTTGGTAATTATTTATGAATTCAAGGCAATTGCAATGTTTCATGCTACCAGTTATGTTCCAAGAGATACAGGTCCAGTTTACTAAATGGTAATATAAGGAACAATGATGCTGCTGGCCGTGGAGACACTTTGTTATTGCTTGGAAAGCTGTTTTACTGTAATAAGCAGTATCTGAACAGGTAAATGGAAATTCCTCTTATAATGACCATAAAATGTCACTTTCCTATCAGTCCCATTTAAGTGTATAGAAATATGGTGATTTGGGACTGGAGTATACTGACTTGAAGATTTTAGCACACCCATTCACAAACTGATGTCTACCTGCAGTTTGAGCTTGATTGTGGTCAGCAGGATTAGGAGTTAGATACTTAACAATGTTTACCTGGCTGCAGTTATCAGAAAAAATGGTTAAATATTTAGCAGTGTTTTTTTAAGTAGGACACAATCAGGTCGTAACCCAGTATGTGGATTCTCTCTATGTATCCATACAAAATCACTCACATTACTAGGTTTAAACTCAAGCTTTGTTATTGCATTAGAAGATACAGACTTCTCATTTATAAAGTTTACAAGTTTGATGGCTGATGAAGACAGAATACATTACTGGGGAACAGATTGGAAAATAGTGCTTTTGATCAGTTCATATATTTTCTACATTTGCACTGATTAATGTGCCACATGTGACTTGGCTAAATTGTATGCATAATTTAACTGTTAGAAAAATTACCCATTTTTAACACAAAAGAGGAGGGGTGAGGGTAACGGACCACCCTACTCCGGACCCCAAAAAAACACTTTAATACACCAAAAGGAGTAGGGAGTGGTAAAATATCTCTATATGTGGTGGCACGTGCTGTGTGTCCTAATACTGCCCTCATTCACACAGTTATGCGACATGCTTCATCATAGGGCTGCTTCAAAACTCCCCCGCACACCCAACGCCTCGGGTGGAGCAATAGGGTAGGGGAAGACAAAAACAGAACACATAAGAGAAAAAATTAATGTATAAAGTGACTGGGATCACCGGAAGTGAAAGTGCAGTGTAAATTAAAACTAGCTCGGAGGTGTCGCTGTGCATACAGTTTATTCCTGAACCCTCCGGCCAGGATTAAAAGCGTGAAGGATGGTGGTGATTGGGAGATGTTATGGGCTCCTTACACCCCTCCTTACTGCCAATTCGTCAACATGTTTCAGCCGTAAGTTTGTGCCCCTAGTGCTGGGTCACACCGGCCTTCTTCAGGACTCAACTGGTCCCAGGATATAAATCACCTCCTTTCCCGAAATGAGGGGGTGTCAGAACCAGTTGTTCTTGCACCGAGGTTTCCCCTAGAGAGTACTCTACTGTTGTACTACATCGGAGAGAAGGGGGACAAGAAAACAAATAAAGAACGGGTCACTCAAGTTAGTTCACCCTCATAGTTATGTTTACTGTAATGTTTCAACAAAGCATCAATCCACCACAATTCCGGGAAGAATACCCAGAGCCCACTCCTATATTAGGAATCATCAGTCGTTGCTAAATGGTAACAGGTTATCCTACTCAAAGAGTAGGTGTAGATCAATGTGCGTGTGCACCATAAATCGCATCTTCTCACTCAAACACATGAACAAGTAGTGCCTCGTCACTTACCGAGTTTACCCTTAAACATTGTTAAAACTGGCGAGAGACAAGGAGAGACCCCCTGTAGTCACACTCTGGGGGAGAGAAATCAGAAAGAACAACATCGTTGTGGTTAATAGATTATATACCATATTGTAAAGGTATCTCTCTTAAACGACCCGAATGGATATTATGGCCTGAGTCTCCTTAATGATATATCCGCAGACGTGGTGCCACCAGCAAAACGACGTAGCGCTAGGTGCAAGAACAACTGGTTCTGACACCCCCTCATTTCGGGAAATGAGGTGATTTATATCCTGGGACCGGTAGAGTCCTGAAGAAGGCCGGCGTGACCCTGCACTAGGGGCACAAACTTACGGCTGAAACATGTCGACGAATTGGCAGTAAGGAGGGGTGTAAGGAGCCCATAACATCTCCCAATCACCAACATCCTTCACGCTTTTAATACTGGCCGGAGGGTCCAGGAATAAATTGTATGCACAGCGACACCTCCGAGCTAGTTTTAATTTACACTGCACTTTCACTTCCGGTGATCCCAGTCACTTTATACATTAATTTTTTCTCTTATGTGCTGTGTTTTTGTCTTCCCCTACCCTATTGCTCCACCCAGGTGTTGGGTGTGCGGGGGTGTTTTGAAGCAGCCCTATGAGGAAGCATGTCACACAACTGTGTGAGTGAGGGCAGTATTAGGACACACCACATATAGAGGTATTTTACCACTCCCTACTCCTTTTGGTGTATTAAAGAGAAATTACCCAGACTGTTTTTGCATTGTTAACAAACTGTATGACTTCATCCTGACAAAATGATCCTCTAAATGTGTATCGTACCTTCTGATGGTCAATAAAAATATTAGGTTTAAGTACAGCATTCTTAAAGGTGATTTCAATAATGTCATTGTACAGCTCTTGATTGTATTGTAGGCCTGGAACAAATTAACTTTTTAACATAATTCTGCATACTATTTTGTTTGTCAGCAGCAGGTGTTTGCTCCATTAAACAAAAGGTTCTTTTTACTCAAGCTTTGACGCCTCTATTGGTGAAATTAGATGCCGAGCACAAAAAAAAAAGTTTACTTTTCTTTTGAATTTCTCCTTTAGCTTCTGGTATACATGGCTGTTAATTAGTAACTGAAGGAGTTAGGCATATTTTGCAACACTTCGTAACAGGTTGTTTTTGGGGTCCATGACGCATGTGATTTAGAATCGGCTACGGTAAGACATGAGTATATGGAGGTTGGTATTGAAGAAGGTTATCTTGTCTTCTCTTTGTTGCCTGTGTGGGTGTGTCTGTGTCAGGAAGCTGGGTCCCGTTTATGATGTAATGGAATGTTCGATGTTTTGAAGGTGTTGGAGTTGTTGAGGGTGGTGATTGCTAAAGTGGTTCTTTAGGAGACATATTTAGAATTGCCTAGAATGAGACATGAGTATATGGATGTTGCACTACAAGAAGGTGCAATAATTAGAAAGTAATGATTAATTCAGATCTGTTTCAGTTAGTATAAATAGGCCACAGTCAACATGACAGGGACATAGCCAGCTTGCATTGAAATTCATTCATGTTTGAAGAAAGAAATGTGCCCTTTTATTGTGAATGACCCTTTCCACGTGCATGTCCCTTTGTGTTTTTCCATTTTAGAAAATAAGCGAAATAGAATCTCTCTGCATAGCATCTGTTGATAAAATATAATTGTGTTAATTTGCCTCCTCACAAGGAAGCCATGTCCAGGATGTTCATGTATGTTGCAATATTCAAGGCCTTTTGCCTAGGCTGGAAAACATATTATTTATGTGCTTGTTAAGTTACACAAACACACTGACATTTTTGTTGCTAGAACATGAAATACCTTGAAAAACACAAGAGGTGTTTGGCAAAACAGGAACAGTTCATATAATTAAACAGTTAGCCGGGAGAAAAGTTACAGGCATAGGGCCTGAGGAATGTCTCAAGTTATAACCGGTCTAGCATAGACTTTTATACAGTTCATTGGGTGTAATAAAATGGTTCTGCCAGTCCTTTTTTGGAAAGGAATGCAGACTGCTGTCTTTGGGGCCATAAATTAATATTTGGATGAAGAATCCAGGTGGGCCTCGACCTTGCATGGACACAATGTGGCCAGTAGATAGGGTGTCGAGATGTCTGGCATGGGGAGCTCATGATCACTGCGTGTACTGTGTGTGCTGTGTCCTGATTGGCTGAGCATTTCTAACTTTATGTGGCATCTGACTTTATGGTGTTTTGGGAACATGTGCACCCCTCCGGACATGTGTGCTTTATTGGGGCCAATCTCCCTGGGCCATTTTGGTGTCACTGCACCTATCTGTGGGTTTGATCTGGGATTTCCTATTTGTGTGTTTGTCTGCTGGCTACGTGCTACCCCACCTGTGAACTGTCAATAAGTTACCTCAGGCCTGGGTCTCAGGGCCTGCCTAACAATGTATTTCTGAGTTGGGGTTAACGCAGAGTTCACAATGGGTGAATTTGTCAATAAAGATGCAATTCCGTTTCTTTATGTAAATATATCGTTGTTCACATCGACATCAATTTTTTTTTATATTAACGATTTCCTTCATTTCCTATGCACATAAAACATATTAATATGCAGGAAAGTAGGTGTTTATTAAAAGTAACTTACTTAATGTATCTTGTGTAGTCAAACTGGTTAATTCACATTTATCTTTGTTAATCCAGCCCTATTATGTAATTTCACACCATGTCAAGTGTGTGGCTTTTTCCCTCTAAAACCCTATAATAGCTCAAGGGGCAGATGTACGACGGATTTTACATGTCGCAAATGGCCCACCGGGCCATGTGCAATCAGTAAAATGCGTTTTACTATGTACAAACCCTATTTGCGACTCTGTAACCTATTACTAACTTGTTAAATAGGTGTTACAAGTGGTTATTAGGAAGGGGCGTGCCAAGGGCAACTCTTCCTAATAGTGAGCCGCAGGGGGATTTATGATTGTTTTGCGACCGGAATGAGATCATGAAACAATCGCAGTTTACCGCTGCTTCAAGTAGGTGGTGAGCCAGTTGCAATGGGAAGGGGTCCCAGGGGACCCCTTACCCTATGTGACTGGCAGCGAAAACTTTTTTAAGAGCAGGCAGTGGTCCCACAGACCACTGCATACTCTTAAGGAATGAAACTGAATCGTTTTATTTTTGTTTTTGAAATGCATCCCGTTTTCCTTTAACCCCTTCGCTGCTAGGCCTTTTCCCCCCTGTGCTAAGCCTTTTTTGGCTATTTGGGGTAGTGCGCGCTTAGGCCCCTGTAACTTTTTGACCACATAAGGTATCCATGCCAAATTTGCGTCCTTTTTTCTAACATCATGGGGATTGTAAAGGTACCCAGGGTTTGTGGATTCCCCTGTGGACCCAGAAATTAGCCAAAATACAGCTAAATTTTGTTTTTTTGGGAAAAATGCGAAAAAAGGGCTACAGATGAAAGGGTCTTGTTTTTCCCTGCAAATGGCATCAAAAAGGGGTTGTGGTGCTGAAATCACCATCTTCCCAGCTTTCAGGGACAAGCAGACTTTTGTCAGAAAACCAACTTTTTTACACAGTTTTGGCATTTTTCTGGGACATAGCCTATTTTTGCTATTTTTGCGCTTTCAACCTCCTTCCAGTTAATGGTATAAATGGGTATGAAACCAATAATGGATCCTGGAAAGCCATACATTTCTGAAAAGTAGACAAAATTCTGAATTCAGCAAGGGGTCATTTGTGTAGATCCTTAAAGTTTTCCTTATAGAAACTAACAGTTAAATAAAGGAAAAATTGAAAATTAGTTGAACAAAACAGCCATTTGTGTCAACGTTTTCACCTGTAACTTCTTCTAATTATGACAGCTATTTGAAGGCAATATACCGTTATATCCGCTGGACCTTTCTGGTTGTGGGGATATATAGGACTTGTAGGTTCACCAAGAACCCGACGAACCCAGAGCCAATAACTGAGCAGCATCTTGCAATGGTTTTTTATTATGTACCGGGTATATAGCAATTATTTTGGGAAAATGTATACATGGAAAAATTGTTATGAAAGACACCTATGTATTTCTGAAATGGGAACAAAATGTAGATTTTAGAAACAGTAGATATTTGCACATTTCCGAAATTGGGAGTACCCATACTAGCATGAGAATTATAGGTCATTTTTCAAAATGACTTATTTTTTACACATTGTCTTTCATTTGGAAGGCAGAAATGCATCGAAAGTCAATAGGTAATAACAGTTGCTCTACAATTCTGTGTTACCCTAAGTCTCCCGATAAAAATGGTACCTCACTTGTGTGGGTAGGCCTTGTGCCCACAACAGGAAATGGCTCAAAATGCAACGTGGACGTACCACATTTTCACAATGAAAAATTACCCTTTTTTTGCAAAGTGCCTAGCTGTAGTTTTTGAACCCTAGCTCTGCGGGCACTTAGGGAAACCTAGCAAACCTATACATTTTTGAAAACTACACACCCAAGGGAATTCAGGATGGGGTGACTTGACTGGCTCCCACCAGGTTCTGTTACCCAGAATCCCTTGCAAACCTAAAAAATTGGCAAAAAAACCACATTTTCCTCACTTTTCTGTGGTAAAAAGTTCTGGAATCTGCGTGGATCCACAAAATTTCACCCACCCGCGTTCCCCAAGGTCTTCCAAAAACAATGGTACCTCACTTGTGTGGGTAGGCCTAGTGCCCGCGACAGGAAGCAGCGCAAAACGCAACGTGGACGCACCACATTTTCACAGTGAAAAATGACCCTTTTTTTGCAAAGTGCCTAGCTGTAGTTTTTGAGCCCTAGCTCTGCCGGCACTTAGGGAAACGTAGCAAACCTATACATTTTTGAAAAGTAGATACCCAGGGGAATCCAGGATGGGGTGACTTGACTGGCTCTCACCAGGTTCTGTTACCCAGAATCCCTTGCAAACCTAAACAATTGGCAAAAAAAACAAATTTTCCTCACTTTTCTGTGGTGGAAAGTTCTGGAATCTGCGTGGATCCACAAAATTCCACCCACCCCGCGTTCCCCAAGGTCTTCCGAAAAAAATGGTACCTCACTTGTGTGGGTCGGCCTAGTGCCCGCGACAGGAAGCAGCGCAAAGCGCAACGTGGACGCACCACATTTTCACAGTGAAAAATGACCCTTTTTTGCAAAGTGCCTAGCTGTAGTTTTTGAACCCTAGCTCTGCCGGCACTTAGGGAAACCTAGCAAACCTAAACATTTTTGAAAAGTAGACACCCAGGGAATCCAGGATGGGGTGACTTGACTGGCTCTCACCAGGTTCTGTTACCCAGAATCCCTTGCAAACCTAAAAAATTGGCAAAAAACCACATTTTCCTCACTTTTTTGTGGTGGAAAGTTCTGGAATCTGCGTGGATCCACAAAATTCCACCCACCACGCGTTCCCCAAGGTCTTCCAAAAAAAATGGTACCTAACTTGTGTGGGTAGGCCTAGTGCCCGTGACAGGAAGCAGCGCAAAACACAACGTGGACGCACCACATTTTCACAGTGAAAAATGACCCTTTTTTTGCAAAGTGCCTAGCTGTAGTTTTTTAACCCTATCTCTGCCGGCACTTAGGGAAACCTAGCAAACCTATAAATTTTTGAAAAGTAGACACCCAGGGAATCCAGGATGGGGTGACTTGACTGGCTCTCACCAGGTTCTGTTACCCAGAATCCCTTGCAAACCTAAAAAATTGGCAAAAAAACACATTTTCCTCACTTTTCTGTGGTGGAAAGTTCTGGAATCTGCGTGGATCCACAAAATTCCACCCACCCCGCGTTCCCCAAGGTCTTCCGAAAACAATGGTACCTCACTTGTGTGGGTAGGCCTAGTGCCCGCGACAGGAAGCAGCGCACAACGCAACGTGGACGCACCACATTTTCACAGTGAAAAATGACCCTTTTTTTGAAAAAGTGCCTAGCTGTAGTTTTTGAACCCTAGCTCTGCCGGCACTTAGGCAAACCTAGCAAACCTATACATTTTTGAAAAGTAGACACCCAGGGGAATCCAGGATGGGGTGACTTGACTGGCTCTCGCCAGGTTCTGTTACCCAGAATCCCTTGCAAACCTAAAAATTGGCAAAAAAACACATTTTCCTCACTTTTCTGTGGTGGAAAGTTCTGGAATCTGCGTGGATCCACAAAATTCCACCCACCCCGCGTTCCCAAGGTCTTCTGAAAAAAATGGTGCCTCACTCGGGTGGGAGGCCCAAGTACCCGCGACAGGCAAGGGCCCACAACGTATTGAGGCGACCTCAAAGTGGCCCATCACAAAACGACCTGGTTTTGCAAGGGGGTCCCATGACGTTTTGGCCCGGGGCTCGGTGGCCACCTAGGGAAACCTACCAAACCCACACATTTCTGAAAAGTAGACACCCGGGGATTCCAGGGAGGTATGGCTTGCATGGATCCCCCAACGTTTTCTTACCCAGAATCCCCTGCAAACCTGACATTTTGCTGAAAAAATCCCTTTTTTCACACATTTTTGTGTGGTAAAGTTGTGGCATCACGGGGCTGACACAAATTTCCTACCACCCAGTGTTCCCCCCGGTCTCCCGATAAAAATGGTGCCTCACTCGGGCGGGAGGCCCAAGTACCCGCGACAGGCAAGGGCCCACAACGTATTGAGGCGACCTCAAAATGGCCTATCACAGAAAGACTAATTTTGTGGCCGGGGGGGGGTGGGCAGCCCCCACCCCTAATAAACCTCCCATAAAAATCCCTGGTGTCTAGTGGGCTTTCTACCCCCCGGGGGCAGATTGGGGGCTACTGCCCCCATCTACCCCCAGGGGGGCAGAAAGACTAATCATGCCAAATATTTTATGGGGAGCAAGAGCCCTTGCCCAAGGGGCCGCTCCCCCTCCCTGGTGCCTAGTGGGTGGATCCTGCTTGGGGATCCACTAGTGAGGGCACCATTGGAAAGGAGATTCTCCCCTTTCCAACGATACCTCTCCTGAGTTTCTACGTGCTCAGGGGCTGAGATATCCCCCGGAGCACGTAGAAACTGAAACTGAAATGAGCCTCTTGGCTCATTTTAGTTTCAGTTTCACTGAAATGACATCAGCGCGGCGTGCGCGCCGATCGTCATTTCAGGAAACCAGGGAGCTGGGAAGCTCTTCCCCAGCTCCCGAGGCTTTAGGTGATAAAAGGGAATCCCTCTGGTGCCCGCACCAGAGGGATTTCCTGTGCTGGGTCCCATGACGAGCTGGACTCGTCATGAGCACACGAACACTGTGTGCCATGACGAGTCCAGCTCGTCATGAGCATCGAAGGGGTTAAGAAAAATGGGCTGCATTTCAAAAACAAAGTTGCTTTATTTAAAAAGCAAACCCAGGCATGGTGGTCTGCTGTCCCCAGCAGGCCACCATCCCTGTGTTATTGCCCATTCCCAACGTGTCGCAAAGTGCAACCTGTCTCATGAATATTGATGAGGCAGGTCGTTTGTGACCCCATTGGGTATTGCAAAAAGTGTCTGAGACACATTAGTACT
Source organism: Calotriton arnoldi (assembly GCA_963921515.1). NCBI lineage: Eukaryota > Metazoa > Chordata > Amphibia > Caudata > Salamandridae > Calotriton > Calotriton arnoldi. The sequence goes on from CAWUFW010004710.1 coordinate 1,103,980, forward strand.
TTTCCTTTTGCGACTCGCAAATTTCAAGTTGCTAAAGTTTGAAAATTGTGAGTCGCAAAAGGAAATGGTCATACATTAGGTGTTTGGGAGACGTGCCAGAGAATTTTTCTCTTGCTTAGAAAGCAGACTCTTTGACAATCCGTCTATTGATTTATACTTCAACTTTCTTTGCCTTTCTAATTATGCAGACTCTGCACTAGTCTGTCATTTGATTTATACCTAGGGGCATATTTAGGAGCCCCTTGCACCACAGTAGTCATTATTGTGATGCTCTGACAGCACAAAGTACAAATGCATAAGGTCACGCAAAGCCACTTTGCATGGATTTGAATATCCTCATAGATAGGCTGCGTTGCCTTACTCTGCTCTAGGGAGGCGTTCCATAGATGTTGTGGTGGGTGTTTCCATGCAACCCCCATGGATTTTGATGCCTCCCCAGATTTGCAAAACCATGCAAGCCTGGGGACGCGCCAAAACCATCCGCCTCACCAGGGAAGGCGCAACAAGAAGAAACAACTTTATTTCTCCTCATTTTTTACTCTTTCATGTGTGTTGCATTCTGCAGCACACATAGAAAGAGGGAAAAGCCTCTCTGGATTGTTTTTGTGCCAGATGGTGCCACTTCCTGCACAAAAACAATCCTGTCAACAACACATGCATCCTTGCACCATGTCGCCTTGCAGTTAGAGCGGTCAATGTTGCAGCTGGGGAACCGGGTTCGAGTCTCGGCAGGGACGCTCAACATCCTGTGATTCTGGGCAAATCACTTAATCTCCCTGTGCCTAACAAAAATGAATGTGTCCATCTGTAACACAGCTGGTGCTCATGTAAAGTGCTCTGATACCTTCTGGTTGAGTATCGCGCAATATAAAAATCCCCCCCAAAAATTAAAAATGTGCCTGCGGTGGCGCTAGGCTGCTGAAACAGCACCAACAAAGGGGGAAAAGACAGAAATGCACTGTATTGGATAAATACAGTGCATTCCTGTCCTTTCACTTTGATGTAGGACAGCGCAGCAAGGTGACTTGCTGCGCTGCCCTATGCCAAATCCCCATAAATGAGACCCCTAGTCTTTTGTCTTACTTTTTAGGGAGCAGACTCTATGCTAGTCTGTTTACCTAATGTTTAGACTTTCACTGCCTTGTTTACTGAGCAGATTTTGTGCTAGTCTGTCATTTAATTTATACTTAGAACTTTTAGTACATTCTTTGGAGGCATACTCTATGTCAGTCCTTTTGCTGAACTATACTTTGGTTCTGGCTATTTGCTTGCTTTGTGTGTAACATATGTTGATCGTCTTGCATTATTTCATTTTGACTAAACTTAAATGCCAATTTCCAACTAATTTGACCAATGACCTTTTGCCTTCTGTAATGATCCTAATTTTGAACAAACCTTTATGGATGTTACTTGATTTATTGTGAACGTTATAGTTAATTGGCTGCAGGACTTAGGGGCCGATTCCGATCTCGGCCGGTAGGGCACCTAACAGTATTCGTCCGGAAAAAAACCCAGCCGAATGCGTGTTTCCCGACCGATTCGTACACCCGTCCGGACGAACAAGTACGATGCGTATAACAACCCATTTCCCGAGCGAGCCGTACTCACCCAATCCAGCTCCTGTTCCCCGCCCGAGCCGGATCCGTAAACGCCGAATCGAGTCGCATGGAACCAAATACACAGCACCTTCCGGCCGGACTAGTACGATGCGCGCTCCATACGCGCCGAACCAGTCGCTACGTCCGGCACGTTTCAGCATCCGGGAGAGCCGCACATAAGCTCCGTTTCGCGCCACAAGACGATCCACGGCTACGAGACGAACAAGCCAGCGACGAGTACGAGTCGAAGACACGAGAAACCCGAACGAGACGACCCAACCATGAATCCCATCGCGCAGGTCCTACCTATACTCTACATCTATTACCGGGACCGGTACGGACATGTACGGCGCAGATGGTAAGTCAAACACCAACAATACAAACAAACTACACGTACCCAAAATATGTCACACACACATAGGGATGCACAAATGATGTACACTAGCAACAGCACAACCATAGGGGTGGGATGGGCATCACCAATGCCATACACACCCATAGGGGGATGGATGCCTACCACTACCACCACACCTACTCAGGGGGGGCTGGATGCCTGCCACTACCACCACCCCTATTCAGGGGAGGATGGATGCCTACCACTACCACCTCCCCTACCCAGGGGGGGCTGGATGCCTACCACTACCACCACCCCTACTCATGGGGGCCTGGATGCCTGTCACTACTACCATCCCCACCCATAGGGGGATGGATGCCTACCACTACCACCACCCCTACTCAGGGGGGCTGGATGCCTACCACTACCACCACCCCTACTCATGGGGGCCTGGATGCCTGTCACTACTACCATCCCCACCCATAGGGGATGGATGCCTACCACTACCACCACCCCTACTCAGGGGGGCTGGATGCCTGCCACTACCACCACCCCTACTCATGGGGGCCTGGATGCCTGCCACTACCACCACCCCTACTCAGGGGGGCTGGATGCCTGCCACTACCACCACCCCTACTCAGGGGGGCTGGATGCCTACCACTACCACCACCCCTACTCAGGGGGGCTGGATGCCTGTCACTACCACCACCCCTACTCATGGGGGCCTGGATGCCTGTCACTACTACCATCCCCACCCATAGGGGGCTGGATGCCTACCACTACCACCACTCCTACTCATGGGGGCCTGGATGCCTATCACTACTACCATCCCCACCCATGGGGGATGGATGCCTACCACTACCACCACCCCTACTCAGGGGGGCTGGATGCCTGCCACTACCACCACCCCTACTGAGTGGGGGATGGATGCCTACCACTACCACCACCCCTACTCAGGGGGGGCTGGATGCCTGCCACTACCACCACCCCTACTCAGGAGGGGCTGGATGCCTGCCACTACCACCACCCCTACTCATGGGGGCCTGGATGCCTGTCACTACTACCATCCCCACCCATAGGGGGCTGGATGCCTACCAATACCACCACCCCTACTCATGGGGGCCTGGATGCCTATCACTACTACCATCCCCACCCATAGGGGGATGGATGCCTACCACTACCACCACCCCTACTCAGGGGCTGGATGCCTGCCACTACCACCACCACTACTGAGGGGGGATGGGTGCCTACCACTACCACCACCCCTACTCAGGGGGGCTGGATGCCTGCCACTACCACCACCCCTACTCAGGGGGCTGGATGCCTACCACTACCACCACCCCTACTCAGGGGGCTGGATGCCTGTCACTACCACCACCCCTACTCATGGGGGCCTGGATGCCTGTCACTACTACCATCCCCACCCATAGGGGCTGGATGCCTACCACTACCACCACCCCTACTCATGGGGGCTTGGATGCCTATCACTACTACCATCCCCACCCATAGGGGGATGGATGCCTACCACTACCACCACCCCTACTCAGGGGGCTGGATGCCTGCCACTACCACCACCCCTACTGAGGGGGGATGGATGCCTACCACTACCACCACCCCTACTCAGGGGGGGCTGGATGCCTGCCACTACCACCACCCCTACTCAGGGGGGGCTGGATGCCTGCCACTACCACCACCCCTACTCATGGGGGCCTGGATGCCTGTCACTACTACCATCCCCACCCATAGGGGGCTGGATGCCTACCACTACCACCACCCCTACTCATGGGGGCCTGGATGCCTATCACTACTACCATCCCCACCCATAGGGGATGGATGCCTACCACTACCACCACCCCTACTCAGGGGGGCTGGATGCCTGCCACTACCACCACCCCTACTGAGGGGGATGGATGCCTACCACTACTACCACCCCTACTCAGGGGGGCTGGATGCCTGCCACTACCACCACCCCTACTCAGGGGGCTGGATGCCTACCACTACCACCACCCCTACTCAGGGGGGCTGGATGCCTGCCACTACCACCACCCCTACTCAGGGGGGCTGGATGCCTACCACTACCACCACCCCTACTCATGGGGGCCTGGATGCCTGTCACTACTACCATCCCCACCTATAGGGGGATGGATGCCTACCACTACCACCACCCCTACTCAGGGGGCCTGGATGCCTGCCACTACCACCACCCCTACTCAGGGGGCTGGATGCCTACCACTACCACCACCCCTACTCATGGGGGCCTGGATGCCTGTCACTACTACCATCCCCACCCATAGGGGCTGGATGCCTACCACTACCACCACCCCTACTCAGGGGGCTGGATGCCTACCACTACCACCACCCCTACTCAGAGGGGCTGGATGCCTGCCACTACCACCACCCCTACTCATGGGGGCCTGGATGCCTGCCACTACCACCACCCCTACTCAGGGGGGACTGGATGCCTGCCACTACCACCACCCCTACTCATAGGACGGGTAATGCATGACACAACCAGCATACTCCCACATAAGGAATGACAGAAAATTACATCCCCCAACACCATGACAAGCGTGTGTAGTCTGTGTCAAATGCCTACAACACTGAACATGACATTGAACATACAATGTGACCCACTATCACATGTGTCACACATAAATGTGTGTGGCCTCCACAATGCAAGCAGACCATGACCACGGTGGCCATGGGGTCTAACACCCCATCATCACAGTGACCAAAAGGTAAGTGTGGGGTCCATAGCTGATGCACCTCTTGAACAGTGTGGCCATGGGGCCTAAAGCCCCATCACCACAGTGACCAAAAGGTAAGTGTGGGGTCCATAGCTGATGCACCTCTTGAACAGTGTGGCCATGGGGCCTAAAGCCCCATCACCACAGTGACCAAAAGGTAAGTGTGGGGTCCATAGCTGATGCACCTCTTGAACAGTGTGGCCATGGGGCCTAAAGCCCCATCACCACAGTGACCAAAAGGTAAGTGTGGGGTCCATAGCTGATGCACCTCTTGAACAGTGTGGACATGGGGCCTAAAGCCCCATCACCACAGTGACCAAAAGGTAAGTGTGGGGTCCATAGCTGATGCACCTTTTGAACAGTGTGGCAATGGGGCCAAAAGCACCATCACCACGGTGACCATAAGGTAAGTGTAGTCATGGTAAAAGCTGCGAAAGCCAAACTGTATGGATGAATCCTGGTCACACAACAACAAACACATCAGTGGCATAGTAGTGCTTGTGTCCCATAGCAACATAGATTGGGCGGGGCAAACAGTGCAGTGTCACAGAAACATCGTTTTGGCCATGTGCATACAAACATCACCCATGGGGGACCACATTGTCAATATTCACAAATAACACAATGACAGAAGTGACCATCATAATGCTGAGCCACATATCTGCACCAATGGACACACAAATGTAGATATCCTGTGGAGACTGTCGATGTCAGGTGAACAAATACCATACCATGGCATCAATGGGACATACAAACCATGATCATTGTGCTGACTGATGACCTAGGAGTCCCAGGGACAGCTGGGGAAAGCCACCAAACAACATACAGACAATGGCACACTACAGAAATGCCAATGCAGTGGTGCAAATGCACAAACACAAACAGGCAGACTCACACTGCATTTCAAACACAACAGGTGATGGGGGTGTGCCAGTGTCCCCAGGCAACCACACAACACATGAGGAGGCCTGAACTCCAATCACACAGATGTGTATACAGTGCCATACAAAAGTTACTCATGGATCGGATACCCCTATGTGGGCAATCAGGCATCGTCAGCTGAGAGGAGGCCAAATTACACATGTCACACAAGCTTGTAGGAACAGCAACTAACACAGCAAGAGACAGACCCACCACAGCACTACCCCCAGGGACCCCACATTGTGCTGACACTAGCCTGCATGACAATCCCACTGTGATGACAAAGGTAGATGTCGTTCACACTGTGAACCACAGCCATGTGTCCTGAGCAACAAACTACCATCACACCTACACAAGCTCCAATCAATCAGCACGGCCTGCCAGCCAAGGCCAATATGGAGGTAGGGGTCTAGCCGTGCAACAACTCACATTTGCACACTCAACACCACACACCCTGATCTCCACCAATGTGCAGCAGTGAAGCTCACATGGACTGGTGACAGTGCACATGCACCCATGACAATCCCAGGGGTGGTGGGGGAACTAAGGTGCAGATACCCATCACACATGGCCAGTCAATAAGACTCGTCAATGTCTGACACACAGCACAGTACGCCGTACATGGGCATGATGTGAAATCCACCACAATCAATGGGATCCTGGCCATAGTCACACACCTACGAAGAAGCCAAGGTGACACACAAAGAACACACGTACACAACTTCCAACATTGCAGCTCTGACCCTGAGGAGTGGCAGCAGTCACACACACACCGTGTCACAATCACTGAAAGCTACCACAAACTGAAATTCACATGACTTGTGTAAACAACAAGTGCCAAGGGGAATCCTGAATGTGTCCCATCACCATTTGCCCACATCCCCAGCCCTGACAACAAAGACAACCTGGGATGACAACCTCATGAACATTAGTTTGCCATGCAACCACATCACAGAGAAACCAGGTCCAAGATGCTGGATGAACACAGACCAACTCTGCAAGCAACACAAGCAGGAACATCCCTAGGGACACAGCCTGTGTAGGAAAAGGGAAGGGAACACGCACAGACATGCTTACACAACACACAACACGGGCACACGCAATGTCACGGGATTACACACTGCCATGAGGGCACTCCACTCCTGTGGAAGGTCCGCTGTGCCAAACCTTGTCTGTGCACGACTCAAACATGTCAGCAGGACACTCCGTCAGTGAGTCAACAACTACAACACACAGAAGGCTCTGCTCACATCAGCCTGGGTACGGGAGTGTCACGTCAGTCATCTGCATACACCCAAAACACGTGTCAAGCCAGTTGCACTGTATACACAGATGAGTCCTTCAACATTGATGTGCAAAACTGCATGTCCAGTGGAGATGGGCACACAGTCAGGGAAATCGGAACATTGAACAGTGGTAAGCCCACCAGATGTGCATCAGTGTAAGACAAAGATGTTCCTTTACAAATGCAAAACGTACATCCCTGTGTCAAATGCTGAACATTACACCCTCAGACTGCAGCAAAGGATGCCATAGATCCAGAGTAGAACAGGACACATATCCCATGGACCACATGGAGTCCATCACAGCAACACTTCATTTTCCTGATCTGAACACTATAACAACTGCAAATGCAGGATGCTACTCATCTACATCATGTACATCAAAAGAAACACCTCAATTAAACAAAAAGAGGCTTTATTCAGCTAATGTAAAATTAAAAGTTGACGTCCAAAAGAAACTAAGGCCAATGGCCAGTCCAAAATCCATGTCCCAACAGTGTGACAAGTGACAACTGGTCACCCATTGCTTGCCTGCACTGGTACGGACAGGGGACATCCCCCTTGAGGGGCATACAAGGGGCAGGCCAGGCACCGCAGGGACAGGATCAGGGGATGGCAGAGTGAGGCAGTGAAGGGGTGGTGGGTGCAGGAGTGTCACCGGCAACTGCAGTGGAGGTGTCTGACTCAGGGGGCCAGCACCACCGTGCTACACAAGTCAGTTGGTGTGGGTGCTGCAACCACTGCAGTGGGCTGGTCTGATGTAGTGGACTGGGTCCCCACTGCAGTGCCCAAGTCAGACGGGGTGGTTGTGGACTCCACTGCAGTGCATAACTCCAAGGGAGTGGAAGGGTGGGCAGATGAGGTGGGCAGGACAGAGGGGGGACCCGGTCCCCACACCAGTGGCACTAACAGGCAGAGCATCTGGGTTGGGTGTGGAAGAGCAAGTGGCAGGGGGAGGGCCTAAGCAGTCTGGGGATGCGGTATCGGTGTGTGGGGGAACCTGGGGCAGGGTGTGGCGGGGGAACCTGTGGAGTGGTGGCCTGGGGGATGGAGGAGAGAGACTGGGTGGTGGAGCTGCGTGGTGGTGGTGGTGGGGTCTTGCTCTTCCTGGTCCGGGGGGACTTCCTAATGGGGTCCTGTGTCTGCCTGCGCCTGGGGAGGGTGTCCGGGGGCGAGGGGCACTCCCTCTGTGTGGGTGGACTTCCTCTTCCCCGGTATGCTGGATCAGCAGGATTGGAGGGAAGAGGCCGAGGTCACACAGGAAGAGCTGCTGTGTATGTGGGGTAGCAGGTGAGGCAAGGGAAGGGGTCTTGGAGGGAGAGGATTTGGAGGACTGCGGAGTGACTGTGGATGCCTGTGTGTGTGTGTGTGTTCCCCATCCCCTGTGTCTGTGGTATCAGTCCCCTGAGGATGCTTGTGTGCACGTCTTGCCTTTCTCTTGGGTGTGTCTGTGCTGCTCGTGTCTGTGTGTTTGGGTGATTGTGCAGGTGTGCATGTGCTTTGGACAGGTAGGGTGGCAGGAAGTGTGGATGGGGCAGAGGTGGGAGGGGTGAGGGACTGTTGGAGGAGGGACACTGCTGCCGTCAGGGAGGAGTCCATGGACCTATTGCTCCTCTGTAGGGCAGACATACCCGTCGAGATGCCCTCCATGAACGACACCAGCTGTGTCAACAGAGTGGTGTGTGCATGGAGGACAGTCAGCATTGCTGTCTGCCCTACATGGAGCTGCCGAAGGAGGTACACAGACTCCTCACTCAGGGCAGCAGGGGACACAGGGGCAGAGGGTGCGGTGCCTGGCATGAAGGAGACACGCTCCCGAGCACGGGAGCCTCCACGGACCTCAGGAATGGGAGCCAATGGGAGGGCGGTGGTGGTGGTGGTGGCGGGGCCAGACAGACTAGCTTGACTTTGGTGGCTGCTGACACCCGCCTCCACAAGGAGTCATCCTCCGAGCTGCTGTGGTCCTCAGCTGAGGTGGATGGTGCTGAGGACTCCTCGGTGTGGCTCCCCTCGCCCTCCGTGCCACTGGGTCCCTCTGACCACTCGTCGGACGCTGACCCAGTCTGGCTCCGCTGCTCCTCCTGGTCCGTGGAGCTGTCCCCTCCTGTGGCCGTGGATGTATCTGCAAACAATTAGGGAAACAGACAAACATCAGTCACCTGCACTGAACGCACACACCACAGTAAGTACAGCACATCACAGAGCCAGCCCAGGCATCCTTAGTTGAACATTGCCTAAAGTCCTCACACAGATTTGTGGAAGCCAATTGTCAGTCTGATGGTCAACCATGGGACTCACACCCCTCCTGCCCTTGCACCCATCTGTCTGGTGCCTGTCTGATGGTAAGACCCCAGTGTGGACACATGCACCACCTACACAGTTGTTGGACATTGCAGGGAACACGGTGAAGTATGTGAACATGCACACAACACATCTCTTGCCACTAAGTCAGTGCAGGTGTCCGAATGAAGGGATGGCCAGAGTCTAAATAGAAATGCATGTGATGCATACCAGCACCACACACCATGATGCACCCATTTCCGGATAGTCAATGCCACAATGGGGTGCATGTTGCACATGTCACTCCCCTGCAGGATCACTCTTAGGAAGTTTAATGCCATGACACAGGCATGCGTGCAAAGTCATACATCACTGTCTCCAGTCACATGGGCATGGCAGCAGCCAGCCAACAACAGTCTGCACTGTGTCACAATCCTAGGACATGGGGAATGCAAGTTATGTAACTGACAAGTGCACATGTCCATCCCCCAAAAACCACATCATCAGTACTACTACTTGTCCACGTCATACCAATTGGACATATGGGGGACATGAAACACAACTCTCTGAACATGAGCACCTCACAGTGTGCTGTGAATGAGAAACAGCTGCCTGAAAGTCACAGTCGCATACACCTGTGTGCACAGTCAAGTGATCAGACACCTAAAAATCACAGAAGTTTCGTCTATCATGGTCACATCTCCGCTGGCATGCTGAGCCCTAACCGATAAACATACCAGTAGTCCTGACAATGAGGACACAGCACAATGACACAGAGGCAGACACCTGAGGGAACATTTCACTGATCACAACATGCCAGATGGTACACGGGAGTGGGAGTACAGAGTGTATTGTATGCCCTGGAGTAGGCATGACTGTCCAGCTCCACCTGTAAGAGGAATGAGTCCTGGACAGTAGGCATGTGGCTAAGCACGTGTGACACACTTGATACACATACTCCTGAGGCCCAAACATTGTTCCCACCGGCAGCATGGGTGTGTGCCAAATTCCCCAGGGACATGTGGTGATTCAGATCAGCAAGTGGACCACATATCAAAGTTACACCCAGATTACATGTCAGAACTTAGGCATTGTGTAAACAATTGACCCACACATGAATCCCACAACATAGTCATGGGAACAAATGCTGTCCCCACCTTGAGCGAAGCTAAATGCAATGACACAGTCCCCAAGTGACACAATTTCCTGACTGTAAGGGCCACACATATGCGTATCAGAGGAGAAGTGGGCATGTCACAAATGAGGGACATGGGTCCTGGACCACATGACTGATGTACTGTGGAAGTTTAACCAGGCCAGAGGAGGGCACATAGCATGTCAGACAAAGTGCACAGTGCAGTCATGGACTCACCCCTCCTTGCTGCTGTCTGGCCTTCAGCTGCCCATCCAGGTCAGGGAAGACCACCGCCAGGATCCGGAGCATGTGGGGGTCAGGGTCCGGTGTCCGCCCCTCCTGCGAGGAGGCGACAGCTTCAGCTGGACCCTTGCGATCCTCCGGGTCCAGCCACGAAGGTCCTGCCACCTCTTCTGGCAGTTGCGGATCCTGCGCCTGTAGACCCCCACGGATCTTACTTCCCGGGCGATGGTCAGCCAGATTTCCTGCTTCTGGTGGGCATCGACCTGTGAGGATGACAAAGTGAAAAAGGCCATTACTACACATGCAACATATCCGTGCATCACACAGTTGGATATACATGTCTCAATCACAGGGGCATATGATGTACATAGGCAGTGCAACAATGGCTATGAACAGTTTGCCAGCAGTCACTACATGGTGTCATTGCATGGGGAGTAAACCTTTTGGAATGCACTGTTACTGCACTGTACCTGTTCAGTGCATGTAACTACACACTTTGGGGTGTGACAACTACTCAGTGAGCATGCTAGCCAGTGGTGTGCACACTGTAAGTCCTGCTAGTCAGACAACATGCACAATTGGTAAGGCAGTGGACAGCACACTCACCTGCTCCCCTGGTTTCCCATACAGCTTGCTGTACTGTGGAAGGAGGCTGTCCAGCAGGGCCTGGTTCTCCTCAAGGCTGAAGGCTGGGGCTCTATCCACAGTACGTGCCATTGCAGTAGCCAGAGGATGCAGAGACAGCAGCAGTGTTGTTGGCAGATGTCGTCCTGGAGCATGTAGTGCAGGCAAGTGAGCTCTCAGGGGAACAGCCAGCATTATATGTGTGCTGCAGAGGCAGATACTGTCCCATGTGTCCAAAGTGATTGGTCCAAGTCGTTTGCATCTTCTGAATCTGACCAATCCATGGAATAGCAGCACTAATACACGCCCACAGCATCCTTCAAATCTTCAAATTCATGACATCCATGATTTTGCAACATTGTTGTGGCTGGCCAACTGAATTCACTGCATCAGACTCGTTGGAGCCACGAAACGCGTCCGTTGCCATGCCAGGCCCCAGCCAATGCGTGCGCACCGATCGGTCCATTGCTGTACAACGCGTATTTCGGGTACAACGCGTACCCGCACACATCACATGCAATGGGCCGGCCGGGCACACCGATCGGTCCATTGCTGTACAACGCGTACCCGCGACACAACACATGCAATGGGCCGGCCGGGCACACCGATCGGTCCATTGCTGTACAACGCGTACCCGCACACAACACATGCAATGGGCCGGCCGGGCACACCGATCGGTCCATTGCTGTACAACGCGTATTTCGGGGTACAACGCGTACCCACACACATCACATGCAATGGGCCGGCCGGGCACACCGATCGGTCCATTGCTGTACAACGCGTATTCGGGTACAACGCGTACCGCACACATCACATGCAATGGGCCGGCCGGGCACACCGATCAGTCCATTGCTGTACAACGCGTATTTCGGGGTACAACGCGTACCCGCACACAACACATGCAATGGGCCGGCCGGGCACACCGATCGGTCCATTGCTGTACAACGCGTATTTCGGGGTACAACGCGTACCCGCACACTTCACATGCAATGGGCCGGCCGGGCACACCGATCGGTCCATTGCTGTACAACGCGTACCTGTACAGGTCAGTCGCATATGTCACCATGCTTGTCACTGGTGAACATATGCCAGCCACATATACCTGCCAGAGACACAGGGGCACACCTACAACACCACACCCACTCCACACTGTTTCCTAAGGCATGTAAGGCTGCATTACCTTTTCTGTGTATGGGGGTTGACATGTGGTTTCTGTGGTGGCACTGGTGGGCATCCACACCCAGGCTGTGCATGTGTTCATGGGGACAGGGTCCTTTGTGTGTTGTGCACATGACCACTGTGATGTGCAACAGTTCATTTCAGAGCATGTGGCATGGTCACATTTCCAGGTTGTGTATGTGTGTGACATGTCACATACCCCCAGGGTCCCATGGGGGAAGGCATGTACGTAACAGGATGACCCATTGCCACAATAGTGATGTCCCTCCACAGTCTGTGTGCATGTTGTGTTTCCGATGTCTCTGATTCCATGTGCACGATGGGAGACAGTCTCCACAGCAACGTTGTTTGTGCATGGACTTTGATGTTGTGCGTGTGTGTGTCACTGACGTCCATGTCTGTCCTGCGGAGGCAACAGGGGCCACTACCTGTGGGAGTCATGTTTGTTTTTCTGACGTGTACATGATACGCCATGTCATGCCAGTGTCCATGTGGCAAGACAGGGTCCCTGGGAATCTACCTGTCAATGTGCTGTGATGCCTGTGGCGCATCTGTCCAGACATGTCACTGTGGTGTGTGTGTGGAACGTGACAGCAGTAAATGGGTACTGTGATACAGCCTAATGGTTTCCCATAGCACAACCTGGTACCTGTTGTGCACACATGTTGTACTGAGAACTTAGATGATGGCCATGTAGGTGCGAGTTATGTCCGAACAGAACGGCACACACATCAAGTACTTGTGTCTCGTAATGATGTATCATGTGAAATTGAGTATGGTGAAAGGCACATCTGTGGGGTGACTGACAATCTTTCTTTCTTCATCCTATGCACTGCAGGGCTCCAGCTGTCCATAGACCATTCCCTGACCTGGCAACGATGGTGGAACGTGACAGCATCCGACGGTACCGCTTCACCAGGCAGCTGATTGAGGATTTGGCAGTGCGCTTGGCACCACATCTGCAACCGGGCCGGCCGTACCCTACGGCGCTGACACCCAAGGTGAAGGTAATGGCAGCCCTACACTTCTTTGCCACCGGTACCTTCCAACACACTGTGGCGACTGATGGTGGGATGTCACAGACTATGTTCAGCCGTGTGCTACGCGATGTTTTGGTGGCTATGTTGAGGAACCTGAACCAGTTCATCTATTTCCCCAAACGTCGACAACTCACTGACGTTAAGAGTGACTTTTATGCCCTGGGGAGGATGCCACATGTAATTGGCTCCATTGATGGGACACATGTGGCTTTGGTACCACCACAGGCACATGAGCAGGCCTACCGTAACCGCAAACACTACCATTCGATCAATGCGCTGGTGGTATGTCTTGCAGATATGACCATCACACATGTGTGTGCCCGTTTCCCGGTTCTGCTCACGATGCCTACGTGATGAGGAGTAGTCGCATCCCGAGGATGATGTCACAGATGCCGAACCAGCGTGCCTGGCTTGTCGGTGTGTACTGACTTTGTACCATTGTGTGTGTTCTGCTATGTTGTATTCCGCCCACTTTTTGAACTCAGCTAATGTGCAATTGTCTGTCTGTAGGTGACTCCGGATACCCCAACATGCCGTGGTTGCTGACACCCCTCAGGAACCCTGTGACACCAGCCCAGATGCGCTACAATGAGGCACATGGTCGGACCAGGAGAGTGATCGAGCGGACCTTTGGTCTCCTGAAGAGCCGCTTCCGCTGCCTGGACAAGACAGGAGGGGCCCTCCCATATGCCCCAGCAAAGGTGTGCAAGATTGTCATCGTTTGCTGCATGCTCCACAACCTGGCAGTGCGGAAGGAGTTGCCTCTCATCCTGGATGACGATGACCAACGTCCGCCACCTGTGGAGGATCCTGGCCTGGACCACGATGCCAGTGATGATGATGATGATGGTGGTGATGTCCGCACACAGCTCATCACCAACTTCTTCAGCTGAATGTGAGTATCCAGGGAGATGCAATGTGAATGATGTGAGTTTGCATGATATGTGTGGGTGGTGCCCTGGTGCTGTTTTAGTGTGGCCATGTGCCACTTGACTGGATGCGTGCAGCGATGTGTCCTTACAGGTAGTCTGTACTCCCCAACAGTGTTGACATGCAAACGTGCTTTTGTGTAGGTATCTTGTGACATGTTTAGGGCATGAGTATTGCAGTTCTGTCCGGTTCTTCAGTGGTTTTGACTGTGTGTCATGTCTGTCCTTCACAGGGTGCTTACAGAGTTGTTTGGTCAACTTGGATCCCCCAACACCATGATTCAGCTTTCAGGGTGGCAGCAGTCGTTTCCTACAGGTGATGTGCCACACACCCCTGGACTTCATATCTTCTGCACTTGTTGACTGTGTGGCCACTGCCACGTGGGATTAACTTGCATTTGTAGTGGTAACAACATGTTACAAATGTGTAATAAACCAGTGCTTCACTTTGGGATGTGCGTTGTCTGTGGTCACACATCTGACTGACATTTGCTTACTGCACCTGTGGGCTAGTTGACACAGACTCTGAATAGGTGTGGTGTCTGTGCATTCCACTGTATTTCCTGCCAACATCACTGTGGGCGATGAGTCCGATGGCCCTGGTGTCTGTGTTGTGTAGCCCTAGTGGTGTGTCTCCCTCATATGTGTCACGTCACCATGACTCACATGACGGTGTTGTACTTGCTGTAGCAGTTAGCATACACAGTGTAATTTAGCAGAACATCATCACCATAACAGTATCCACATTTGAATAACAACAGTGGCAAGTATGGTGTACTAGTGATTTTATTTACAGAAATGTGTGTGTGTATAGTGCACAGGATGGTGGGTGCTGTACATTGTGATTGTGATCCAAAGTTCCCAGATGAGTTGGAAGTCTTGGTAGCAGAAATGTCCTGAGTGAAGTCCACAGTCATATGATACATTAGTCCAACTTGAACTCCCCATGTCATGTGGGAAAGTAGTGTTGCATTCGACAGGGTGAAACGTTTGCACACAAAGGAGAATTTCCGGAACAGGTGTTGGCTTCCTGGGGGATGTACGTGGCCATCAACCTCTCAGTTTTCCTTCCTCGGACGACCCCTCTTCTTTGTGGGGGACCCTCACGTGCAGGCTGCTGCGGTGCAGGGACTCTCCGCCAGAGTCCTCCTCCCTCCCTGTGGCGGTGTCAGTTGTTGCAGCACCAGATGTTGTGGGCACACAGGGAGGTGTGGCCATGTTGGTGCTAATCTGGCGGAGGCATGTCAATATGTCCCTATGCACCGCTGTGAGTTCTTGCAATGTAACCCACTTGGACTCCATGCCCGACATGTGTGTCTCCACACGTGCCATGTGTGTCTCCACACGGGCCATGTGGGAGTCCAAGCGGGCATGATGGGCAGCCTGCTGCTGTTGTATGTCCTTGAGGATCCCCACTACCTGTCTGACCTCTCCGGTGCTATCCTGGTACGCATCAGCGATGCGTGCCAGTTGTGGGTCATCATGCAGTCCAGACCCCTCTGCAAGCAGCGACCTATGTCTACCACCCCTCCCACCACCCCTGGCGACACGTGCAGGACCTGCGGTGGCACGCACAGGTGACCCGAGGCCCACTTGGGGGTTGTTAGTGGTGTTGTCATCCGTTGCTCCACGGTGGGCCTGGGACCCTGTGCTGTTGTCAGCGGTGGTCCTTGGTCTGTCCGTGTCGGCGTGGGTGGTCTGTATGTTGGCAGTTGTTGGAGGGGTGGGTGCAGGGGTGCAGATGTTGGTCCAGCTGGTGCTGCATGATGACTCAGACCGGAGGTGCCAGGTAGGTCTTCGCCATCCGAGGTGGGCAGAGGCTGTTCCACACCAGTGAGCTCTGTGTCCCCCGGAGCCTGGGACAGGGACTCCTCCTCGCCTGCTGCTGTGTCCCCATCATCGTCACCTGTATTTGGAAGAGACACACATTGTATGTAATGTTTCTACAGGCATCAATGGTTCACACACCTGACAGTTGTGACTGTACCTCTGGATGCGGGCATGTACATTGCATTGTCCTAAGTTGTCACAGTAAGAGGTTGATATTGGTGTAGCACATTGTCATGCATACCTGGGGCATTTCACTATGAATGTTGAGGTGTGTGCATGGCCAGCATTGGTTGTATTTGGTGGACATCCGGCCATCCTTCTCCACCTGGCCCAGTTATCCCACCATGAAGCATGCCACCCTTGCAGTGGGTTCAGGTTGACTCTCAGGATGTCATTCAGTGGTGTTGTGCTGTTTGTTGGTGCACAGTTCCCAGCAGGGCCTTGTGCTCCCCACAGCAGTAGCCAGTGTCAGCCATCTTGTAAGTCCTTGTCCACTCCCTGTGATGTGAGCATGGTTCAGAGTGGTGTTGATGGGCCAATTGTGAGGCTGAGCAGTATCTGTGACTCCAACTCCCATCATGCTATTGGCTACACCCCCTTCCCAGCATGCCCGTACTTCCTTCCTTTGGACTGTGCTTCCCTGTGGGGTAGTGTGCCTGTGCTGACAGGAAGGCTGACAGTGTTGTCCTTGCGTTTGTTTGGCTACAAGTCCCAGGTGTGTCCCTGTGCTTCACACAGCATTACCCAGGGTGGTGGTTCTTTGTGGGATCTTCATTTGGTATGTGAGGCATTGCATTCTCCCAGGTGGGTTATGTGGAGTTTGTGTTGAGGGGGTGTGTGAGGTGAGCTGCTTGTAACTATGGTCAGTGCTGTGAGTCCTCCTTCCCACCCAGCCAGATATCCCACCATGCAACGTGCTTGCATTGCAGAGAGTGCAAGTTGGCTTTCAGGATGTCAGGCAGTGGTGTTGTGCTGTTTGTTGGTGCACAGTTCCCAGCAGGGCCTTGTGCTCCACACAGCAGTAGCCAGTGTCAGCCATCTTGTAAGTTCTTTTCCACTCCCTGTGATGTGAGCATGGTTCAGAGTGGTGTTGATGGGCCAATTGTGAGGCTGAGCAATATCTGTGACTCCAACTCCCATCATGCTATTGCCTACACCCCCTTCCCAGCATGCCCGTACTTCCTTGCTTTTGAGTGGACTTCACTGTGTGTGAGTGTGACAGCAATGGCAAGATGGCTGACAGTGGTGTCCTGCTGTTTGTTGGTGCACAGTTCCCAGCAGGGCCTTGTGCACCCCACAGCAGTAGCCAGTGTCAGCCATCTTGTCAGTCCTTATCCACTCCCTGTGATGTGAGCATGGTTCGGAGTGGTGTTGATGGGCCAATTGTGAGGGTGACCAATATCTGTGACTACAACTCCCATCATGCTATTGGCTACACTGACTTCACCAGCATACACAGATTTCCTTCCTTTAAGTGAGCTTCCCTGTGAGGTGGTGTTCTAGTGGTGGCAAAATATCAGGCAGTGTTTGTTGGTTATATTTGTACCACTGCCTTGCTCTATTTGTTGTTGTGTTTGTACATGTCATGACACAGTTACATATCACTATGAGATGGCATGTATTGTGTTAATCTAACTGACATACACATCTTGGGATGATTATCTTTTGGTTGCTGTTGATTTGCTAGGGGTGGATGGTTTGACTGTCCCCTTGAGAGTGATGTGTGTGTATTGGCACACAATATTGTGTATATTAGTTGTGTACTCACCAGGCTCTGGGATGTCTGTTAGTCCATATACGCTCACTGGTGGTAGGATGGCCCGCACCTTCTCCTCCCAGGGCCTGAGGTATACTGGTTTTGCAGGAGGGCCACTGCCGGTGTGCTGGCTCAGGAGGTAATCCTTCTTGAGTAGGTCTCTGACCCTCCTGCGCACATCATACCACCTGTTCTGGATGTCTTCCTTTGTGCGCAAACATGGTGATTGTGCGTTCACCCTGTCGACGATCCTCGCCCACATCTTGGTTTTCTGCGACATGGGGTCTGTTGGACCAATGTGCCAAACAACTGTGGCTCTACCCTCAGGATCTCGTCTACCATGACTTCCAATTCACTATCTAGGAACTTTGGATTCTTCTTTAGGGGCATGGTGATGGGTGGTGGTGGTGGTGATTGATGTGTGTGTGTGTGCAAGTGAGGGTGTGTGAGTGTAGGTTTTGCTGTGTGTGTGTGAGGGTGCTATTTGTTGAGGTGCTAATGGTGTGTGGCTTTTGTGTTGGATGAGCTGTGTGTGTGTCTGTGTTTGCTGTGTGATGTTGTGTGCTGGCAGGTCAGTGGAATTTGCAAAGGATCATGGTAGGGATTTGTGGGCTTTATGTAGGTGGAGTTGGAGGTGTGTCCTTGTTCCATTTTTTTCTCCCCCTGTATTTATTGGCTTTGTCATTGCTTGTTTGGCCCTTTTTTTGTATTTTTTCATTAGTGATTATTGTGCATGTAGGAGTCGTTCTTCTGACCGAGTAGGACGTTGCAGTTGTCTCGTGCGCCCCTGTCCGAGTCGTTCCCGCTGTGTTTCAGCTCCGTTTCATATGCGGCGTACGCGTCGTTCACGGGGTATTGTGTTTGTTCGGCTGGCTTTTGTATACGTGTCGGTCGTACGGCTTGGGCTCCGTGCGAGTCGGTCTGATTTTACACCCATTGCATCGTACTGTGCGGGTCGGAGTTTGCGGGTACGTTTCTTTCGGGTTGTTTCCTGGTGCGTGTCGGTCGGTGCGATTCGCGTGGTTTCCCGGCCGGATAGCTTGTTTCCGGCCGGGTCGGTCGTTCGCCTTGAGTTCCGTGCGAGTCGGTCGTGATTTCCATGCATTTCATCGTACTTCCCAGGTCGGGCAACGCCGGTACGTGTCGGTCGGACTATAATCCCGTACCGAGTCGGTCGGTATTTTTTCCGGCCCGAATCGGAATCGGCCCCTTAGTCTTAAGAAGACATACTAGATCTTACAAACTCTCAGATAGCCCCGATCCTATGCATTGTCCCTTCTAGGGAGAGCGTCAACACTAGTAGTTGTATTTACAGTTTGAACATCATTAGTAGCCATTAGAGAATGCGTTGAAGTAATGCCACTCTCCGACAATAAAAATATCACATTTTTCAGGTATCACAACAACTCTAATATTCAGTGCACACAAGGGTGAATCAATGGACTCTAGTTGGATACACTGAGCTTCATAAGTGGTAACGAATGAGGTTAAAACAGAATGCAAAGCCTCAAGGCTCAGAGGTGCTAACAACTCTTTCCTACCTGTTAGAAAAATACTTGGGGTACTGTTCTCATTAGAAGTGCAAATCTCCATATTTCTAGGCATTTTAGTAGAAGTATCAGAACTGGCAAAAACCTCTTTCAGAACTTCAGAAAGGAAACATTGTTTGGCTCACCGATCACACTATTTGCATTGATGTAGCGCAAAATCAATTTTTCATTGTAGGGGTGAATTATAATCACATGCGTAGACTGCATCCGCATGTAACCTTTTGCCGTGTTGACCTAAGTGTTAGGATCTTGTAATGTAATAACATGAATGTGATGTGTGTAGGCCAAAATGTAGAATACATGAAGAATTCCGTAGAAAATCAAATGTAACCAGCAGAAAACACTAACAGGAAACATTTGTGTTGTGCAACTGACAATCATTACATTATTGAATGTGCTTATTAATCGTGTCATTTTATATGTAAATTATTAACCGTATATGTCTCAATTTCTATATAACTTTGTGAAGTCCATGTTCTTTTCTCTTATGTTAGCTGAATTGTGTAGGCCTGAAGTGCATTCTCCCTAGAAGCTCTCGCATTAGAGATTAATAGTTAAATTCCATGTGCAGGTTAGATTCTGCTCTTTCTCATGTTTATGTTGCTGGTGGAAGAAGTGCCCTTGTTAGTTAGTATAATGTCTTTGTTTTAGGAGTTAGGCAAGGAGAGAAGAGGATACATTGGGAGCTAATGCTGATAAGGAGAACTGTTGTATTTTCTCACAGGATAGGGCCTGGGAATCAAGGTCATCGTGCTACTGTTTGGGAGTAATCGTCGTCTCAAGGACAACCACCTATGAGAGTGTGGCCTGATCGGATGGCGTGACCTGAAAGGAATCATGGGAAGACACCTGAGATACTTGGAGTATTGTAAGTAGGGAAAGAGCGCCACTTCTTCTCTGCCCTTTGAAGAGAGAGCATCTCAGAACGAGCTCTGTCTCAGTAGCTTCATGCTGCTTGACCCAACTGAAGTGAAGAGACTTCTGAGGAAGACTCCACACGCTGACACCTTAACCGATCCTGCCCTGCAGAATGCTTAATTCGGGATGTCACGTTAGTGCTAGTGTAGGGACAGATTAATGCTTTATTTTCATAAAGCTTTGATGCAGGGGAATCTGGACTCTTGTTCTTTAATCTTTTGCACCTTAATTCTTGAATTAATCATCTTGTGTATGCTGAGCCGCGTTAACCTTATTCGTAGATTTGGCTTTGTATTAGTCCCAATGTATTTCTACACCCTCATCTTGAGGTAATTGTACGTCCAGTTGTTTTTGGCTTTGTAATAAATTAACTAACCTTGTTTAGTAGTCTGTGATTCTTAATGGCCCTAAAGAACTGCAACTGGATTGATCAACATTGTTAACGATTTCTCTCCCCTCTACACTCTCATGCTGAGAAAAAGTACCATCGACTCATGGTTCTAGAACAGATATAGAACATGCTTTCCGGCTCCTTCAGCATCAACTATGTTGATCAGATTAGACTACAGTTTTAGTCAGCATTATTCTAATTTTAGGTGGAGTGTCAATATGAGGAATAAATTGCTTGTTGGTGGATTATCAAAGTGCTCAGAAGTAACAGACAACCATCTTGAGAACGTCTCTCTGGGAAATTTTACAGTCGTTGATAGTTTCAGAAATGCTAATAGACGTTTGTTGAAATATGACTAATGTCACTCGAACAGTGGTTAGGAGCAATGTATAAAAGTTAGTAACAACTTCTGGGCTCAACGTTAGGGGCGCTGAGAAAAATTGAGGTTTTATTTTCAATTCATACTTGGATAAGTAGAAGAGAAAGAATGGTGATAGCTTGATCTTTGCAATAGATTTCCATCATAAAGTAATTGACAGTTGCTCATTAGTGTAGTTGGAAAACACTGTGACCTTTATAAGAAAGTGATAATGTAAGACTAGTCTTTGCCAAAGTTTTGATCTGATTGGTGTCTTACATAGCGAAAGAGCTGAAGCAGCAGTATTTTCAAGCCATAGGCGCTGGTAATTGGTTGCTTATCACTACAGCTTTAAGAATATGGGGCCTGATTCACAGAACTAACTTACGTCAAAAACGTAAACGTAAACGTAAACGTAAAGTTAGTACTTTTTAGGTATTCATAGAATACACTTTACTCATTTTGGTATTCACAGAATGAACTTACTCATTTTGGTATTCACAGAATAGTACTAACTTTACATTTACGTTTACGTTTTTGACGTAAGTTAGTTCTGTGAATCAGGCCCACTGGGCCTGATTCACAGAACTAACTTACGTCAAAAACGTAAACGTAAACGTAAACGTAAAGTTAGTACTATTCTGTGAATACCAAAATGAGTAAGTTCATTCTGTGAATACCAAAATGAGTAAGTGTATTCTGTGAATACCTAAAAAGTACTAACTTTACGTTTACGTTTACGTTTTTGACGTAAGTTAGTTCTGTGAATCAGGCCCATGATGTTTTTGACTGAATAACATAGCACAAAGCAAAAATAACACCACAACAAAAACATAACATATCACAACAAAACAGTCTAACACAGCACAGCAACCACATTACAACATAAAAACGCAATGAAATAAAGCAGCACTAAGCACCACCACAATAAAGCAACACAACACATCACCAACACACCAAATATGACATAATATTCTTGTAATACATTTCCACCACCAGAACTCCGCTTTCGCAATACGGTGCTAAAAGGTATTTGCATCAAACACTACCTTACTTGCCACCAAGAGCTTTTAATAGCGCCAATCAAATACACTGTGATCCAGCCCTGTATGGCTGATTTATTCATCAGTCTGTGTCTCCCCTGCCTACTTAGACAATTCCTAGCAAAAGCATGATCTTTCCAACATCTGAATCTCAGTACCTTCAGAAGAATAAAGACCATAAGGAAGCATTTAATGTTCTGTGCATAAAACGCGAAAATGTGAATTTTTGTGAGTTGTTAAAGAATTACGTAGAGGTGTCAGTCATTTTGGCTGACTAAGGTAAAAGTTTAACGATCGGTTATCATTTATGAAAATACATTTTGCTTGAGCCTTTACGAGTCATAGGCTAGACATATGTTTATTTTTGCTGCAAACCGAGCCCGGAAATATTTGAGGCTAAGTATTCTGGCTGGTTGAAACCCTTACTGAGTTTAAATAGGAAACTTGACAACTTCGTAATTGAACCCTCGTGTACTGGCTATTGGTCAGTTTCCTACTCGTAATTCTCTTGCTTTCCTATTGATGCAACATTAACAAAATATTACATATGATGTGCATTTAACTCTGAGGAGATCCCTTTATAAAATTACAGTATATGAAGCATAAGGGTTATATCTGACTTGTGTGAGGTGCCTGTTAGGCAATCCCAAGGATCAATGAGGCTTGAGTTGTTTGGATTGTATAATGCACATTTTGGTATGTCACTCATCCCTCAATCCAAGATTCCATTCACGAACCCTCATGCTGTGAAGGGAGAGGTGAATGGTGCAAAGCTGAACCTGTGTGTCAGAGATTGCCCTTCTTGGTACCCCTCAAAGCAAGACTTAAAACAGCATTAGCTGACGCAGAGACTGGGACCCCAGGCTGCTACCTTCGATCCACTGACTCCCAATACTGCGAGGACGGAAGAACTGAATATTTTGGGAAGAGATGTTTTGAGCTTTGGATAGATGCTGATTGATCTACCTTCCCTCTCCTGTAGGAGAAAAAACTGTACAAGATGGTACAGAGTCTATAAAACTAGCACAGCTACATCGATACTGTTGCTGGGGCAGTACCTGCGGAGAAGGGTAGTTTTGAGATTTCCTCTGAACGCCACCACCACATCACCCACAGCGTAAGCCATAAACGTGAGTGTCAGCCTTAAACCTCCGAACTGCTCTTTTGTGTCAACTGACTCTTGAGTCCTTATGCTGCCAAAAAGGGAGAGAGTTCAAAATAATATGAGGCAGTTCTGGAATGGTATAGAGGGATGACATTTGAGGCTATTCCCTTACTGCCACTTATTTAATTGGCTTCCTTGCCTTCTTCTCCTTTCTGCGTAAGGTATAAACCTGCCCGTGTCATGTAGTTCCTATATAACCTATATAGGATCTGCGCGTTTAGACAACATACACTGTAGGATTGGTGTCAGACTGATTCTAGACACCCCCACCGGGTATGTTAGCCTGTATACCAGCTAGCTCACAGTGCCACTAGGAAACTCCTCTTACCAAGGAGAGAATAGTTCTTGGCAACTATCCGAACATGACAACCCTGATCTCTCAGGACCGTGGAAACAGTACAGTACTTTTCGCTCAGTCACTCGTGCTTACTCAGTTTCAGAGAGATGCACAGAATAAACGATATGGACGTTTTTCAATAACATTTATTGAACAGTCATCATTCTAGTGAAAAATAGGTGTGCTGAAACAACCACTAGTCAGTAACAGATATAAATGATTAGAAGCACTAGGAAAGTAAAAGGATGGTAGATTTCTACCATTATGCTAAAATCATGAATAGAGGCAGGTATATAAAATACATGACAATAAAATGCGTACTCCTACGATGCAATCCTAACTAGATGTACCTAAGTGTACCGAGCATGTGTGTAGGTGTTAAGCCAAGAATCCCTCTAGGATAAAGTCAACCCCATTACCTGAAGTGAGAGACTGTGGGACCCCATTTTGGTCTCGAGTTGGACACCCCGCAAGGGATGTTTGACCACTGCGAGCTGGAGTATCTGTATGCAGGAGCCTCAGCGTCTCGCGTCAGTGTGTCCGCATGGAAGTCCTAGTTCTACTCTTCTATCTCAGCAAGATGTGATGTTTATATACCCAGATGTGTCCCCAGGGGTTCTACCTTGCTGTGCCATTGTCGGACTAAGGGTGACGTTGGGAATGAACTTTATACATAGTTATTATGCAGGAGATTGTAGTCCTTCTGAGTTTCCAAGAATCCTCATGCATAATGTATGAGGCTTTTACTGGGGAAAATCCCTCGTTCTGTGTGCAGTGTCATATTTAGGTAAAAGGTCAGTCCCCAAGAACCGTTATGTGTGTAATGTAGGGTAGAATATAGGTGAAAGGTAGGGAGGGAGAGTAACTGAGTGACGAGGTCGGAAGTGATGCTGCAAGAGGAAGGCCAGCTGGATAGAGTAGCTTTTGCGACCAGAGCATCAGCAAGAGGAGGCGCAGAGAGTCATGAGGGAGACAGAGAGAAAGCCAGGGTAAAAAGCATTGATAAGAGATTTTCCAGGGAGCCCGTCATAGCCACTGCAACGGGGAGCCCATCATAGCCACTGCAACCAGGCACTGAGGAGGTGAGAAGAAAGAAACTCGATCTCCCACCCTGCAACGCGGCAGCTGCCGCCAACGCTGTTGTCCCTTGCCAGGAGGTGCTTAAATTCAGCTTGGGGCTCCCGCAGCGCGGGAGCCCGTCATAGCCACTGCAACCAGGCACTGAAGAGGTGAGAGGCAGGAGACTCGATCTCCCACCCTGCAACGCGGCCTCTGCCGCCAATGCTGCTGTTCCACGCAAGGAGGCGCTTAAATTCGCTCGGGGGAGCTGAGCTGGGCCACCCCCCCAACATCTGCTCTCCAGAAGATACGCCATTGCGTCCTTACTTGTTTTTTGCTACCCTATATTGTGGCTGGGTGTTATCTTCAAGCTTGCCCTGTCTGTTTGTCTTCTTGCTGGCTAAAGTGATTGGGACCTAGGGACACAGTGACAATATCAGGGATACCATCTGACACCATCTGACGGCCCCATTGATACCATCGTTCGATTCTCTCTTGCCCCTCGATTCTCCTGGGCCTAACGCTACCTGTACTAGTGCTGTATAACAGTACTTCGTAAAAAAAAAATATATGTATTATTTTAACCATGGGGAAGAGGAAGGCAGCTGAGGGGCCCTCTGTTGCCACTAGAACAAAAAAAAACTAAAATACAAGTTAAATCTGCTGGCGGGAACTGTGTAATTGATCGAATTGACAATTTAATCGTTGAATGTGAGGAATTGTTACACTCGGACGCATCAGCATCACGAGAGACCTTAATTACTCTGGACCCAACTTCTACTGCCCAGCCGCACATACCGAGCATGTTTGGGAAGGCAGCCACACAATCCATGGTTATGGCTGCTACCCAGGGGAAACCTCTTAGCTCGGATGCGCCAGACCTGTTTCACCCACCTGTCATAGCTGACATTGTACATTGTAGTAATCGTTTTTTACCATTGCCTAATTTAGTTGATGATGTTCCTGTCTCTGACCCCCTCCCCCCCCAATCTCTTCATTGAGACTATGTTATCAGGACCCCCAGCTCATACAAGTAGGGAGTGCATTGTTTTAATTAATGATTTGAGAACTGAAGTGGGAGAGTTAAAAACTGCCATATTTAGATTGACTTCTACATTAAATAAGCTTAAATGCGCAAAAGATACTGATAAACCAGTTATCCAGTATAGCCAGTCCACCCAGACCATTCAGATCACTCAACAACCAGAAGTACAGCAGTCTATTGTCCCATTTGATTCCCACCGTCTACAGGGGTCTCTTAAAGTACAAGAGGCAGAAAGTAGGAATCGTAGGTCCCATTGCCATCAACCACACCCTCAGTACGCTCAGTACTCCCAGCAAAATATTAGAACCAACCTTCAACAACAATGGAACAATAGTGCTCCGAGTAACCCTAGTCTATTTAATTCTCGTCAGCTTCAACAACCGAATCCTTCAAGGATTTTTAATCACCAATATGATACAATCAATAGAGGGCTGAATTATATCTCCGCCCATTGTCCCAGAAAGAGGCCCATTGATTTAAAAAGCAAAGTCGCTATGACCAAGGTACCTAAACTACAGTCCCACATCAAGTTTGAATCTGAAGAGTCTTTGATTAATAAAGCTATCCATTGGATTAGGCACATTAGAGGCTGTCGCTCGATTATTCGGAAAGACATCCTCTGTGCCCAGAGGAGCTCTCCCAAGAACTGAGTTTTCGATGCGATAGAACTTACACTAAAAGATGCTAGGATGGTAGTTGACCTAGTGGCCCTGGATATCAGGACAAATCCCTCAAACAATTCATCCATCAGATTTAAGTATTGCAGGCCAGGAGCTGATGCACCACAGGCCTTTACGCCAAGGCAGGGGTCTTCATCCCAATTACAAGATGTGGATTGACTTAGGAACATTACCAGCTTCTCACCTCCTACCCCTGCACCGTCTTACCCAAAACACAGTAGCATATGCACAGTAAAGCCAGATAATATTACCAAAATACAACCATTTAGTAGTAGTGCAAGGGACGAATTTAATTCAAATATTTTAGTTTGTGGCCAAACAGGGAAACACAAAGGCTCCTTGCACCCCATGCCAGACCAAATAGTCTATGAAAGCGGTTTAATTCTTAAACCCTTGGGAGATAGTTACACCGCTGAACCGCCCGCTAGTAATTTGCATCCGGCAGTAAATATCGAAGCACTACCTAATAATATTATTAGTATAGCCAAGGTCGCATTCCCGTTGCAATCATATTCATCTACCCGATTGTCTTATTCGACTAGTGACAATGTGCCGTTATGTAACGCAGACACTCACGGATGTCTACCCATACTTAACAACGAGGTAAAAAGATAAACTGACCTTAATCTCTTGGAACTTGGCAGGGATCCACTCTAAGCTCCAAGACCCTGAATGGTATTCTTATATAGGCAAAAATGACATCTGCATTTTCCAAGAGACTTGGGCTGTGGACGGGGGGCACATAAACAGCTATACCACCTATAGTGTGGAAGCTAATCCACCTAAAACAACGGGCAGGGCTAGCGGGGGGATAATCCTTGTAAAGAACACCTTAGCTTGCAAGTACAAGCAATTATTAATAAAATCTCGAGACATTCTGGGGATCCAGCTTGCCTTTCCAACAGGCCTAAACGTGACCTTGTTTAATGTCCATGCTAGGTCAGAACCATATAGCAGTGAATCTCCAGTACTATCGTTGCTAGATGACTTG
Organism: Calotriton arnoldi; assembly: GCA_963921515.1. NCBI lineage: Eukaryota > Metazoa > Chordata > Amphibia > Caudata > Salamandridae > Calotriton > Calotriton arnoldi. The sequence continues at coordinate 1,131,416 of CAWUFW010004710.1, forward strand.
GTAGGAGCGTATCAAACCAACTCTAAAATCATAGTTGCCAGGGATTTTAACACTTCCTTCGAGCCCTCTTCACTACTAAGCACCTTACTTGAAGAAGAGGATGAGATGTGGGGCATACCTAGTTTGGTAGCTAGCAATCGTTGCCATCGTCTAACGTCTGTTTCCCTGCAGATTGCTTCATTGATCACAGGAAGGAGCTTGAGGGCATGCAATGGGAGAACTGCATCTGACTTAAACAGGCAGGCCACTTTTAAACGGGGTGCCAGTACCAGTGTCATTGATTACATTCTAGTTGATGTAAGAATCTGGTTTTTAGTGGAGGATATGACTATTGCCCAGAGGTTTGACAGTGACCACAACCCTTTGTTGTTAAAAATGACAGGTAGTGCCTTGGACAGGAATCCACCAAGGTGTATTTCCAGAATAGATGAGCCTCCCGTAACCAACAACCGTAGAAGAGTTACCAGGCCTAAAGTTTTAGCAGACCAGGACTTATATACCAGAATTTATGAGCTATTTATACATTTTCTGTCGGGCTTGAGCAGTAGCTTGGACTGTGCACATCCTTTTGAATTAATTCCCTTATTATCGGTGCACAGGGAATTCTTTGAAGCCCTTCAAACACTTCACCAAAAATAGCTCTGGTAGGAGGCCCGCTGGTACAGTGGATAGCAAATGGTTTAATAGCGAATGCAAGCTAGCAAAGGGGGTAAAACATCTAGCAGTTAAGGAGCACAGCCAGTCTGGGGTAGCCCTGGCACGTAAAAGATACAAAGCTGCACTAACCAAAGCTAAGCATCACTTTGCAGACAAAAGCTGGCAAGACTTGGTACTAGCTGCAAAATGTAATGATAGTCGCTTGTTTTGGCATATTATCACAAAGGGTAGACTGGAAAATGCAAGCGCTCCCAGTTATCACATCCAGCCGGAGGTTTGGGAGTAACATTTCTCCAAACTATATACCACGGCTGAGGATTCTGGCTGTTTATTCAGCCCCAGAGCTGATCAGAACATTGCTAACAATCTCCATGCTACGATTATGACTGGCACTGCACTGGTTTTCAGCCTAGATGACACCATGTCAGCGATCAATAGATTAAAGTCAGGTGAAGCCCCCGGCCCCGATCAGATACCAGGCCACTCTATAAATCAGAACCCAAGATATGGCCCCATACATAAATCTTTTGTCAAATTGTTTATCGGCTGGTGGGGATATCTCAGCAACCTGGAGGGGAGCCGAGATAATTACTATATATAAAAAGGGAGATACCTCCATCCCCTCCAATTATAGACCCATCTGCCTGATTGACAATTTGCAAAAGATTTTTGCCAGACAAGTGCTGGACAAACTCCAAGACTGGATAGATGATAATGCGATACTGTCCTCATACCAAGCAGGTTTTCGATCTAAAATAAGCCCATGCAACCAGGATTTCAGATTTATTCTATTAATATGGAAATATGTGCTACTAAAAACACAGCAACTCTATATAGCATTTGTCGATCTGAGAGCCGCATTTGATTTAGTACAGCGTGATTTGCTATGGAAAACAATGCTTGATTTAGGTGCTCCAGCAGATCTGGTAACCCTGGTAGCTAGATTACACAAGGAACACTATGCCCAGGTCAGGCGGGGGAAAAGTGGTGAATTAACAGAGAGGATACCAATACAGCGTGGGTTGTGCCAGGGGTGTGTCCTTGCCCCCACACTACTTACTCTGTTTATTAATGGCATGGCGAACAGTTTGCTGGATTGCAGGAATGATTCTCCCACCATGAATGGCGCAAAAGTCCCAATTCTGCTCTTTGCAGATAATTCTTTACTTATATCCACAACTCCTATGGGCCTGCAAATGTTAGTGGACAGATTTTTAGGCTTCTGCAGGGACAGGAGTTTGGAAATTAACGTTGCTAAAACTAAATATATGGTGTTTGGGAAAGTGTGGGGGGACTACGTGAGATTAGGATTGCATGTGAACCTCTTGAACGGGTAAAAATGTTTGATTACCTTGGGATAAGACTGAGTGACTCACTTAGCTGGGAACAACAGTTAGACAAGAGTTATCTTGTCCTATGTCACAGGTCTAAATCAATATTGAGATTCCACAAACAGTCATATACTCAATCCTTAACTCCAGCACTGGAAGTCTATCGTGCTAAAGCTCAAAGTGGAGCCTTGTACGGAGCAGAGATATGGTGCCACACTAATGTAAACAAATTAACAATCAGTGAAAATATTTTTGTCAGATCACTTATTTCGGTACCCATCACCACCCCATTGATTACTCTGTTTTGTGACCTAGGGATGAAGAGAATAGGTGACATGGCTTCATTGAAACCACTAATTTACTGGCTGCGTATGTGGACAACTCCCTAGCTTTCTGACTATTGTAACTGTATTAGGGAGGTATTGATGACCAGTGGTGCCAAAAACTACTGTGGTTCAAACATATCGCAGATTGGTGTAAATCGATGAATATGTTGGATCTATGGCAATGCCCAGAGAAGGCAACTAGAGGTGATCTACCAAGACTAAAAGCCAGGTATTGGGCGGTGGTGGGGGAGCGTTATGCTACTAGACCAGCAAATGGCCATCTAATAAAGCAATTTTTAAATGTTAAGCCATGTCCGCGATTCAAACCGTTTTTGGAACAAATCACGCCACCCATGCCAAAAGCTTATGTCAGATTCAGATATGGCAATCTGCTCCTAAAGTTTCCTGGAAATGAGGCTACTGGGTTATCAACAGATCCATGCCTTGCCTGCGCTAGAGCAAAAGAGACCGAAGAACATGTACTTTTCTTTTGCACAAAATACCAACTGACACGCAGGAGGTGGATAAGACCGATCTGCTTAAATCTTGGAGCCTGGCAATACCAGATCGCATATAGAATCTTAAAAACTGACACATCGGGGCCACTAGTCTTTGCCGTTAGTCGCTTTTTATTTTCATTCTGGATAATTCGTCAGAAGTTTTTATTCTAGGCCGCATTGAGAAAATAATCTCTTTTGACTGTGATATGTTGCCTAATGGAATTAATGTATTGTGTATTGTATACAAGCTTCTTTTAATATCTTCGTATGTGGTGTGGCTTTTCAGCTGGAAAGTTGTCATTCTGAGGCTTGCCTTTTATGCCTTTTAATCTATGTTTTTATTTCGACCATTTTTTACTGTATATTTTAAATGTAGCCTTTGAAACTTATTCTTTTGTTTAGGACTATAAACTGATGAATTTGTACACTTTGATGGTTTAAACAACCGAATAAAGTTAGTTTGTGAAAAGGTGAAAGGTTAGGATGTTACCTGAGCCTATATTGGGGTACCTCTATGGAATACAACACCCGAAGCAACTCGGAGCCTAAGCCCCATAAGCTGCTGGGTTCTATCTGGTCACTCATGATGCTGAAATGAAGGAAGAGCTGAACCTTGTGCCACAGAGCATCTGTGGGTGACAGGTATGGAGTTTAGAGCTATACTCTTGCTTCTGAAGCCAGCATTGCCAGTCTGTCCTCCACCTTCCTCCAGTTTAAAAGATAAAACCATAATCACTCACAAAGTGTAGCAGCGAGCAAACCATGTCACTGACAGGCAGAGAGAAGAGTGAAAAGGAACAGAAATTCAGCCTGTTGACTTACCTTATACATAAGCGCAAACAAGAGGAGAAAAAAACTGAACTCTTCTACATGCTTTGTAAAAATTGCCCACGTGTAAAAACGTATTATGCAAAATGCCCTCCAGAGAGTCATTCCAGATGTCCTGTCTAAGAGAAAAATTTAAATTTCTCAAAACAAACGATGACTTTTTGTGACTCCAATCCACTGCAGGAGAACTTCAGTTTGTCACTTTTCTTTTTAGTTCAAAGAGCTTTATTGGGTTGTATGCAAAGAAACAGTAAATAAAAGCCAACAGGGATATTAAACTAGATACATGGTAAAATAGACCAGTACAGTGTATGTTCACTTGGATAAAGATTATTTAGCATAGTGAAAAACTTAATCTTAAATAAGAAATAGAACACAAAAATATAATGGTGTCGAACATGGGAAGTAATCAGGCGTAAGTAATGATTATAAGGCCATATCATTGTATACGAAGGGGTTCATGGAGGTTTGTTAGTGGCAAAATAGTTGACAAGTGACTTCCAAACAGATCTAATTAATCTGTGGCCTCCAGGGAGAGTTTTGGAGAGTGATATTATGGGCACCTCTTGGATGTGAGAGCCAATACTGCCAATATCAAAAAGAAGTAGCAGCAGTATTTTTCTAGTTATTCAGGACAGACTTACAGGCTGCAGATAATAATATGTCAACTAGAAGGCTATCATCATGTGACTTGAGTTGAGGATCAAGGCAGCCCTAAATAAGTGAGAAAAAAACCCAACTATAGCTCGAATAAAGTGAGAGACAGCATTGCAGTAGAAAAGTAGGTGCGGGAGATCCCCAGTGGCTTTGTTACAGTTCCAAGTTGGATTTTCTATAAGAGACAAAGTATGCGAACAGGAGGGGACCCAGAATGTCTTTTACAGGCAGGAGCCAGAATTTTGTTTGGGATAGAGAGGAGACATGTGAGAGAATACAGATTTCCAAATTAGTTCTCAGTCCTCCAGAGAAATAACCCAGTGTGTATCCCATTTCATCTGTAATTTTGAGGTCAGAGTAGTAGATTTAGGTTTTAAGAGGTTGTAAAACTTAAAAGATTGGTGACCAGTTTTTTTAAACGAGTGGATGATCTTGAAGAGAGAGGGTTCATCATTGGAGAGCTTAGTTTTAGATAGGCAAGATTTGTGCTTTAGCATATCATAGAAATCTAGATCTAAAATGTTGTATTGGTGCTGTTCTCTGAAAGAGAGAGGGGCATGCTGTGATCCTAGTTGATGCAGGAAATTAATGCCCTGTAGAGGACCAAGAATGCTAAAATATAGGCGCACCTTGGACTTTGATTTCAGGGTTATATCAAATTAAGGTCAGGTTAGAGCTGACAATGGGAGTCTCCAGCAGTCTGTCAAGTCTCAATAATGCTCTTTTGTATTGTTAAATATATATATTTGACTGGTAAGAGGGATTTTATTTTGATGGAAAGAAGTATTATGGAATGTAAACACCAAGTAGGTCTTTCTCAACTGACAGCCATGTAGGAGTATAATCCAAAGTAGAGGAGAACCATAAAGAACCTTGTCTGGCTAAGAATGGAGTATGATAGTTTCTAAAATCAGCCAGGGGTTAACTCCTCCTAGATTTGTGGAAAGTCGCAACTTTTTATGGAGATTCTGGGGGTTGTTCTGCCAAATAAATTTCGTTAATATCTTGTCCAACCTTTGATGGAATTCATCAGCGAGCATTAAGGATAGCATGTTTATAAGTTAATTAACTATCAGGGTAACCATCATCTTTATGGTCTCTATGCAGCCCCACCAAGAAGGGAACTTGGGGTTCCAGGCATCCAAAAGATTTTTGATTTTCTTTAGCGTAAGACTTTCGTTGTGAAGCAGCAGTTGTAGCAGGTCCGAGCCAAGTATTAGGCCTCTATATTTAATAAAATGAGGTTGCCATGATAGTCATGAGGAATTTATAAGGCTGCTAGTACAAAGATTGTTTAAACCCTTTACTTCGGATTTATCCCTATTGATCATATAGCCTGCAACTAGGGAATATTCATCAATTGTTTGCAGAAAAGGGGGATCGAATGACTGGCGTTCTCAGTCATGATTAAAATATCATTGCGTAGGCCACCACCTTTACTGTGGTGCTATTGAAGGAGACACCGAAATAAGGGTGTTAGTCTGAATACAATGTATTAAGGGTTCAAGTGTCAAAATAAATAAAGAGGGTAATAGGGGACAGCCCTGTCTGGTGCCTCTTTCTAAATTAAAGGAGGAGGATAATAGACCGCTTGTTCTCACTTTGACAGAGGGGTCACTGTAAAGGGCCATGGCCATCTTAGTAAAGGTTTCGCCCAGATTGAACTTCAGAAGGGTTTCACAAAGAAACGACCAAGAGACCCTATCAAATGCTTTTTCAGCATCTAGGGTTATTGCAACAGTGTCAGACTTCGTTAATGGCTCTGTCAATAAGTCATAAGAGGTGAGTGTCTTTTACAGAGGATTTTGGCAAAAATGTTTGCGTCCAGATTAATCAAGGAAATTGGCCTATAGTTTTTCGTCAAGGTCGGGTCCTTCCCATCCTTTGGGATCACAACAGTAGTAGCCTCACTAGCTGTCCCTGCAATGATGCCTTACTTTGAGAAGTGATGGAAAACATCAAGAAGTGTGGGACTAAGGATGGTGGCAAATGTTTTATAAAAGTTAGCAGTAAAGCCACTAGGCCTTGGGGCCTTGTGACCTTTAAGGGATATAATGGCCATTGTTATTTCTGCTAATGACACTGGCGAGCTGAGGGTTTCCTGTTTGAGGTCGGAGATAGTAGACAATTGCATATTATTGAAGTATTCCCTGCATTTCTCCGTAGATGCGATTGAGTCATCCTCATCAAGAGATTTGTAAAAGTCTCTAAGTATATCTAAGACATTTTGGGGATTTGTATGGGTTACATTATTTTTATCTTTGAGTACGTTACTTCCTTTCTGACTTTCTGTTTGTGTTTCAAATATGACGCTAAGATTTTACTAGCTTTGTTAGCTTTGCATAATAGTAGACTTTTGTATTTCCTAATTCAAACTCCCTCCTTTTCACTGAGGATTCTGTTGTATTCATGTTTTGTATTGGTAAAGAGAGAGAGGTGTATTCATCTGAGTTAGTGATGTGGCCAGCTTCTAGGGATTTAATCTCTGTCTCAAGTTCTATGAGGTTCTTATTGTGGCCTTTGTTTAATTTAGATTGAATCTCAATTAAAGAGCCTCTAACAGTTGCCTTAAACAGTAAGTAGAGGGAGATGTGCCGGAGGTCATGTTTTCTTTAACATAATTCATCATTGTTTGTTCAATGATATCTCTGGAGGATGCATCTTTAATTGACTAATCATTGAATCTCCAAATTTTACAGGACGATCTCATGTTTGTACCTAATAGAGAGAGGGAAACAGCAAACTGATCTTAGACTAGTCTTGGCAAAATCTCAGTGTGATCAATTAGATGGGTATGTGTCTTAGATATCAGTAGGTAATCAATTCTGAAATATAATTTGTCTTATAAAGGCAATTTTCGATTTTCTTGCACTTAACTAAGTGGTGGAGACCATTAACTTTCAGGGAAATTACCTTTAGATTCTCATCCAAGGGGTTGTTAAACATGTTGTAGCAGTATGTATATGGTTACGGGATGTTTGACCGCAGGAAGGAAAATAAGACTACAATAAAGGCTATCATAGTGATCCATGAATATGTAGGACAACCAAGAGGACCGCAACAACAAACAGTTGGGGGGGGGGGATTGATAGAGGGGTACCTTCCTCCAAATGAGGATGAAGGTGATTTTTTGCTAGGAAATATATTTTAACAAGAATTGGGGAGTCAAGCCATACAATACGTCAGCAGCAAATTAAAAAAATACATAACAGAATAGCATAATACAAATAAAAAACAAAGAAAGGAACCCATTCTGAAAAACCTCGCTTATCCCCCCACCCACCGATCCCATCCTGAACATTTAGCGTGAGGGAGACGACAGTGGCGTGAAAACTTAGCTGACATGGAAATGCAATTATCAATCAATAATGAATAAACAATTGTCCGCAAATAAAAGAAACCCTGAAAGGTGCAGATGATGGGAAATCAACTTATGATGCAATACCTAAGTTTAACAGTGGTGTTCCATTAGAACTTTATATAGGGTGCAACAGTGAAATAGAAAAGGAAACAACATGTTAGGAGGGTAGCAGGCATTATCTCATGGTCCACATGCAGGACTATGGTTGATACTAATAGGACAGAGGCTTATAGGCAGCCAACAGGCAAGCATGAAAATACTAGTGGAACATGGAAAAAACGATCCACAAAGTTGAGAAATTCAGTAGGACGATGCGGCCCAAAAAAGAAAAGAACTTCTTTTTTTTTATTACGTTGCAAATGTGGGGTACAACAAGTTAGAATCATATATCATAAGACAAGAAATACAAACATCGTACATATGAAACAGTAAGCAACCAAATCCTGTTTTGCAATGTTAACATCCATATACAGTTCAAAGGATGCAGGAAGCACAAGTGCTGCTTTGCTGTAGTAATAGGAAGAGCAAGCAGCTTAACAAGTAAGCTGGCAAGATATAGGCAAAAGGCTCACAACGTTTGGTTAGAGGAGGATGCTGGGCGAGTGTCCATTAAAACACCATGGGGCCGATTCACAGAACTAATCTGAGATAAAATCTTAAACTTACTACTTTTGGTATTCACAGAAGGCATTTAGTAGTAGTAAAGTTAGGACTCCTAACTTTACTACTACTAAATGCCTTCTCTGAATACCAAAAGTAGTAAGTTTAGGATTTTATCTCAGATTAGTTTTGTGAATCGGCCCCCATTTCTTTCATCAAGAAACGTCTGTAAGTCTCTGAAGTCACTGAAGAAATAATGTTTTCCATCAGCAATGACTTTTGCAAGACCAATGAAGGAGAACTGAAGATTTGAGCTCTTAAGTCTGAGTTGGAGGAAATCCTTTCTATTTTCCACTGTGGGTTTGGTGTAATTTTTGCGAGATAAAGATTTTATGTCCCTACCACATTATATGATTATTTTTGCGCATATGGTTGAGGATTAGCTATGCATGTTGATATCGTAGAGGTCGATTAACAATCTGGTGTGTGATATTTCTGTTGACAGGTTCGAACGTTGGGACGCAATGCACCCTTTCCAGTATGAAGTCTTTTGTAAAGGTTAAGCCAGTCATTTTTCCAGGAAGGCAATGCAGGATTCAGATGAGTACTCTGATCCTTGGGGCACTCCACAAATACTCAAGCTCCCCCTGTGATTTCTATCTTCCAGTTAAGCTATATCCTTTTGTAGAGTTTTAGTTGTGAGCTGTAGTTCTGGACGTCCTTGCTTGAGAGAGCAGAATTATCTTCTAGAGAGCTAATTTGTATTTTTGCAGCAGTCACTTTGGCGTTTATCGTGTTGATGTCAGATCTGATCGCACATAGCTCCTGTTGCATCATATCTGTATTAGCCTTGGTGGACTTAGCCAGACCATGGACTTCAGCAAGTTTTTTAAGGATGACATCCATGGTACTGTTTATTTCTGCTTTCCCTTTGATAGGTGAGTCAGTAAGCGGAGGATCCACTTTGGAGTGTTTGGTACTTGTCTTGATTTCTATTTCTGCCATGGTTTTATCGAAGGAAAAAGGTTTAGATTGCTTGCCAGGCTAGACAGAGTTACAGGAGGTAAATCCCTGAGCTATCCCCCTTGGCGGTCAGAGCAGAAGCTGGAGTCACACAGAGAAGCCTACAGAGATCACAGGTCATGCTCAGTTTGTCACTTCTAATAATTTTCCAATGGGTCTCAAAATTGCTTCATCTTTCTAACTAGGGACATGAGAGCCATTTCCTTCCTGACTATTACCAGACATAGCAAGATTGCCGAGAACAGTAACATGTCATTTTCATTTTGGTAGGGGATCATTCAGCAACATATTAGCCAGTGCTTTTCTGTCAGGTAATGCAAGGAACTTATATCTGGAGCAAGACTGTAGATGGACATACCAAAAATTAAAGGTCAATGTTTACTCCAGTTTTTCTGATCTAGTTCTGCTTACTATTGTTAGATTATGCTCGTTGATGCTCTTTAGTACCATGTATAAGTTAGTATTCGCTACGCCATTTCTCTCTCTCGTGCCATTTTATGTAATGTTTGCAACTAATCATGTATGCTTCCAAGAAATGCCCCTTGCTAAGTTTCGTTTCTGTAACGAGCGTGTCAGTGCATAGCTTTCTTTCAGCAGAAGGCCCTCTCCCACCTGTCTGGCAGTTTGATCGCAGCCCAGGGTGGAACGGCCTTGAAAGTGTTCTGAGCTGTGCAAGATAGGAGAGTAGTATTTTTTTTGTCTTTACGCTGTTCATCCACATCTGCTTGGAAAATTCAATTGTGGGCATGTTTTTAGTTAACCATGCAATGCATATAATGTATCTTTATGCTTACAGTTCCTCAGTTCCCTCTGTAGCACTCTCTCGAGACTGAGCAGACGGGGCCCCACTCTGAGCGTATACAATAAATGATTATTGGTGTATATTCTCCACTTTTTCACTGACTCTTCATTTGGCATGGAAGGCTGAGAGGTGGTCAGTGGTGACCCGGGTGGCCCTAATCGGGTCATTTCCTTCACTATCAACAGCACAATAACTCTTATTGCTTATGCTCTCATTTTGCAGTTATATAATGTGGATATTCATTAGCTGTGATGATAAGTAAAAGCCTAAGTGAGGACTAAAGTTAAAGAGTTCCGCACAGAGCCTCTCACTTCTAAGATCAATTAAAGCATGGCCCTCATGCCATCTCCAGCAGAAACAGGTCTGATATTGGAGCTTCTGGCAGTTGTTAGACTTAGGAGCGAAGGAGTGCATACGAAGAATTAAAATTGTAGTGAAATTAGGGCTTTAAATATATCGATAAATTTAAATTAAAAATCTTTATAACTAAAACAGGCAAATGCTGATAAAGTAGTTGTAGACCTGATTTCCTGTATTCCTGGTCAATTGAATGCTTATCGATTGAATTGCTGATAAATTTAAAAAGTTTGGCAAAGCCAAAAGTTGCTCTATGTTAAGTGTGCCCTCAAGAAATATAAGCAATTGCTAACATTATGTCTGTGCAATCATTACACCAATGGAGGTCACTATTGTTTAGCAAAGCTGTGGTATTTTAGCAAATAAAACAAATCATAATTGAAGTCAAGGCATACTCACATTCAGGCAGTACTTCCAAATGTAAACAAAAACAATATGATGCAGGTCTGAGATGAGACTGTGGCATGTGCATGCAGGACTCCTAGGGCTTCAAGTTTTTGGGGAGTGTGAGAAGGGGGTAGCATCTGCACTGTATGTAAGCTGACAGTCAGAGTGATACTAGACAATGCAGTCAACAAGATGGGTAACCTGCAGTGATGAAGAAGAATAAAGGGGTGATATAGTGCCCAGCCTGTTTAATATGTTTTAGGTGAGCACTGAGTGAAAGTGCAATGACATAGACACTCATATTCCAGGAACAATATTCACATTGATTCACAATACCAAGAAACGACAAGCGGCATTAAAAAAACAAATTACAGCATGCAACCTTTCCATGGGTGCAGGTTATTACTTTGATGGGCATTGTTTTTAGAGGATCATCAGGGAGGAAGTCAGAGACTGTTGTAAGATCAACCATAGCAGCATAAGTTATATTGGTTTTGATTAGTAGGCCTTTCAGTTGATAAGATATGTGTATTTTGTGAAGGCTGTGCATCTGATTAGACAAGCTAAAAAGGACCTTAAAGACCTAGGGAACTCCCTGTATCCCCCAGAGCTACAAGCAATTGCAAGTCAATGACAACAGCAATACCTTTTGAAGTGCAAAACTAAGGTGAATAGACTTGTGGAGAGAACGTGATGCTTAAATTATCGCAACAATACTAATAGACAGCAAAGGGTGATGATTAGGCTTGCAAACTCCTTGTCTTGGTTCATCGGGACTAACTCTCGCAGGAGTGAATTGACTGCCATCATGTATGAGATAGGAAACACAGACAGACTGAAACAAATGAAGTCTTCCTCACATGGTATAAGCAAGTATAATACAATCGTACTCTAGCACACCGATACCCAAAGAGTTATTGAATGGGATTGTCATTTTTGGAATGCCCATAGAATGGCTGAATCTATGGAAGGCCTAGTAGCAATTGATGAAATAAAGGGGGCTAAATGTTGGGAAAGGAGAAGACCAACTGGAATTTTACTCCATATATGATGGGTAATGTTCGCAAGACTTTTGGGGCCGATTATGAATTTGATGGTGGCCAGACTGCCCCGCACCGCCAAACCCGTGTGAGGACCTCCAGCCCTATAATAACTTATTTAGTCATTAGCAGGCATTTGCTTTGCTGTTTCAATGGCGGCACCTATAAAACCTATAAAATAGGCACCGCAATGGGAACGTCAAAGGAAGTTCCAGCATGACATGGACTGAAATGTCCATGCTGAGCTGGAACTTCTGTGAATGCACACAGGGGGAACATGTTGTGCCCCCATGTGTGCATCCACAAAGCGTGAGGCACACCGGGGGCCCTGTAGGGTCCCCTTCTTTCCTCATCACCACTGTTTTCATGGAGGAAAGACCTCCATGAAATCAGTGGTGGTGATGTAAGTCGTAATATGCTTGGCGGGACCGCAGCAGTCCTGCCACGCATATTGGTGCCTCTTGACCACCGCGCCACTGCCAGGGAATGGCGATTCCCTGGTCGAGTCGGCGGTCCCAGAGCGGTAACGACCACTAGGATCATAATATGGCGGTCGCAAGACTGCCACTGCTGCGCCACCGCGGGTCTGGCAGTCCTCAGACTGCCAGACTCGTAATAGGGCCCTTAGAGTTGTGTAATGCAGAGAGAGAGGTTGGTGTACACCGTCCTTGGGTAGATAGTAGTAGTTCTTAAATTTGATAGGGACCCCCTAGATAAGGTCTTATCCAGGGCCCCCTCTATGCTCAATTTATATTATAAAAATACTCAGTAAATTATGGCTAAATATGCTATTAAAGTGTTATCATCCCTTATCCACTCTGTCCAGAGTGGCATTGTACTGGGCAGATGCCTCTATCATTTCATTTCATATCAACAGGGTTCATATGCAGCAACTGCACTCAGTGGTGTCTTTTGCTACTGAACAGGCTTGTGACACCCTGAGTTGCCCATGCCTCCTGGAAGTACTCCATTTGCTAAATTGTTACTCTGAGGTGATGGGCTGGATTATTCTCTTCAACACATACCCTATGGCACTTGTGAAAACTGACTGAATGATCTCAGCATAATTTAGAATAGAATGTGGCAAGAGACACACATGCCCACTTTTGCATGTTTTATTCAGCTATGAAACCTTTAACCTGCAAGGGTTGGAGTATGCAGCCTCTCACTTCCTGAGGAACGACACTGAATATTAGGTCAAACTCAATCTCTCTACACATTGATAACGTTTTGCTATATTTGGGAAACCTTATATGTAGGAACTAGTATTTGACCTGGCTCTGGGTATGGAAGTCATCAATGCCTTTCTCTCATTTTAAGCCAAAATTTGAATCAGCTGAGATTAATTCAAACATTCTATCCATTAGTGTACAGTTCAGTGCAACACCCTGAGTGCGATGGGTATGCCCAAACGTGGGACTATGCTCACTGTGCCACTAGAACCAAGCTACTCCCAACTGATGAGCCCCAATCAGGGCAAAACAGTCCTGGGTTGCTTGTGTTCCAGTTCAGGGAAGACCTGGCCTGGTAGTTGGGGCAGGGCTATTCCTACGGGAGAAGAGTCATGACTGATTTTCTTATGGCTGAGTTCAAACTGAGGTAGCATGGTGGGTAAAAGAACAATAGGTTAGACTGCTCCTGTAAGCAATTGCCAGTGATTAGACTTATTGCAACCATTCCTTCCATCACCTTTTATGTGTTTAATGGAGTTAGATTAGTCCAACATTCTTGTGATGATTCAGTTGTTGCCTGTGGCCAGATGATCCGCATGTAAATCAATCTGCTTTGCCCACCGGACCATCCACAGCCCCTATTTTCATTGATGAGAAACTTTGTCAACACACACAAAAAGGACCCTTTTCACAAAAATGGCACTACACCCTTCAATAAAACATGCATTGTTGGCACTTCCTTCTATCTTCAGACAGTCAAACTCTGCAATTTATTCCCTGAAAAGATAATAAGTGTCCACTATCATCTGGAATTTAGAAAGCTGGTTAAGACTGACCTGTTTCCCAACAGAGAATACTCCTAAAGACTGCCAAACCAGTGCCAGACCTCAACTAATTCCACAAAGCAAGAATCAGGAACCCACACCAAGTTAATAGGTATCAGCACATGCAACTCTTACCCTCTTTGCTCCACTCCATATTTAAGCTCTACTACCAGTTACCTGCAACACAATAGAAGCACTGCTCTACTCCTCATGGTCAGCAGCAAACATCTTCACACATATAATCACGAATATAAATCCAGTCTAGCAAGCACAAAAATGGTATGCATGTGTATTAGCCAATGTATTTCTCCCCTCTCTTCACCTCACCCTATGCTTAAGCAAAGCTACAAGCTTGCAGTAGCAAAATAGGACCCCCCACCCTCATGTATGATACCAAATCCCTTCCCACATAGACAACCCTATAAACCCACACAACCAAAGCTAAGCATCACTTTGCAGACAAAAGCTGGCAAGACTTGGTACTAGCTGCAAAATGTAATGATAGTCGCTTGTTTTGGCATATTATCACAAAGGGTAGACTGGAAAATGCAAGCGCTCCCAGTTATCACATCCAGCCGGAGGTTTGGGAGTAACATTTCTCCAAACTATATACCACGGCTGAGGATTCTGGCTGTTTATTCAGCCCCAGAGCTGATCAGAACATTGCTAACAATCTCCATGCTACGATTATGACTGGCACTGCACTGGTTTTCAGCCTAGATGACACCATGTCAGCGATCAATAGATTAAAGTCAGGTGAAGCCCCCGGCCCCGATCAGATACCAGGCCACTCTATAAATCAGAACCCAAGATATGGCCCCATACATAAATCTTTTGTCAAATTGTTTATCGGCTGGTGGGGATATCTCAGCAACCTGGAGGGAGCCGAGATAATTACTATATATAAAAAGGGAGATACCTCCATCCCCTCCAATTATAGACCCATCTGCCTGATTGACAATTTGCAAAAGATTTTTGCCAGACAAGTGCTGGACAAACTCCAAGACTGGATAGATGATAATGCGATACTGTCCTCATACCAAGCAGGTTTTCGATCTAAAATAAGCCCATGCAACCAGGATTTCAGATTTATTCTATTAATATGGAAATATGTGCTACTAAAAACACAGCAACTCTATATAGCATTTGTCGATCTGAGAGCCGCATTTGATTTAGTACAGCGTGATTTGCTATGGAAAACAATGCTTGATTTAGGTGCTCCAGCAGATCTGGTAACCCTGGTAGCTAGATTACACAAGGAACACTATGCCCAGGTCAGGCGGGGGAAAAGTGGTGAATTAACAGAGAGGATACCAATACAGCGTGGGTTGTGCCAGGGGTGTGTCCTTGCCCCCACACTACTTACTCTGTTTATTAATGGCATGGCGAAC
Source organism: Calotriton arnoldi (assembly GCA_963921515.1). Lineage (NCBI taxonomy): Eukaryota > Metazoa > Chordata > Amphibia > Caudata > Salamandridae > Calotriton > Calotriton arnoldi. The sequence goes on from CAWUFW010004710.1 coordinate 1,146,672, forward strand.
AGTTTGCTGGATTGCAGGAATGATTCTCCCACCATGAATGGCGCAAAAGTCCCAATTCTGCTCTTTGCAGATAATTCTTTACTTATATCCACAACTCCTATGGGCCTGCAAATGTTAGTGGACAGATTTTTAGGCTTCTGCAGGGACAGGAGTTTGGAAATTAACGTTGCTAAAACTAAATATATGGTGTTTGGGAAAGTGTGGGGGACTACGTGAGATTAGGATTGCATGTGAACCTCTTGAACGGGTAAAAATGTTTGATTACCTTGGGATAAGACTGAGTGACTCACTTAGCTGGGAACAACAGTTAGACAAGAGTTATCTTGTCCTATGTCACAGGTCTAAATCAATATTGAGATTCCACAAACAGTCATATACTCAATCCTTAACTCCAGCACTGGAAGTCTATCGTGCTAAAGCTCAAAGTGGAGCCTTGTACGGAGCAGAGATATGGTGCCACACTAATGTAAACAAATTAACAATCAGTGAAAATATTTTTGTCAGATCACTTATTTCGGTACCCATCACCACCCCATTGATTACTCTGTTTTGTGACCTAGGGATGAAGAGAATAGGTGACATGGCTTCATTGAAACCACTAATTTACTGGCTGCGTATGTGGACAACTCCCTAGCTTTCTGACTATTGTAACTGTATTAGGGAGGTATTGATGACCAGTGGTGCCAAAAACTACTGTGGTTCAAACATATCGCAGATTGGTGTAAATCGATGAATATGTTGGATCTATGGCAATGCCCAGAGAAGGCAACTAGAGGTGATCTACCAAGACTAAAAGCCAGGTATTGGGCGGTGGTGGGGGAGCGTTATGCTACTAGACCAGCAAATGGCCATCTAATAAAGCAATTTTTAAATGTTAAGCCATGTCCGCGATTCAAACCGTTTTTGGAACAAATCACGCCACCCATGCCAAAAGCTTATGTCAGATTCAGATATGGCAATCTGCTCCTAAAGTTTCCTGGAAATGAGGCTACTGGGTTATCAACAGATCCATGCCTTGCCTGCGCTAGAGCAAAAGAGACCGAAGAACATGTACTTTTCTTTTGCACAAAATACCAACTGACACGCAGGAGGTGGATAAGACCGATCTGCTTAAATCTTGGAGCCTGGCAATACCAGATCGCATATAGAATCTTAAAAACTGACACATCGGGGCCACTAGTCTTTGCCGTTAGTCGCTTTTTATTTTCATTCTGGATAATTCGTCAGAAGTTTTTATTCTAGGCCGCATTGAGAAAATAATCTCTTTTGACTGTGATATGTTGCCTAATGGAATTAATGTATTGTGTATTGTATACAAGCTTCTTTTTAATATCTTCGTATGTGGTGTGGCTTTTCAGCTGGAAAGTTGTCATTCTGAGGCTTGCCTTTTATGCCTTTTAATCTATGTTTTTATTTCGACCATTTTTTACTGTATATTTTAAATGTAGCCTTTGAAACTTATTCTTTTGTTTAGGACTATAAACTGATGAATTTGTACACTTTGATGGTTTAAACAACCGAATAAAGTTAGTTTGTGAAAAGGTGAAAGGTTAGGATGTTACCTGAGCCTATATTGGGGTACCTCTATGGAATACAACACCCGAAGCAACTCGGAGCCTAAGCCCCATAAGCTGCTGGGTTCTATCTGGTCACTCATGATGCTGAAATGAAGGAAGAGCTGAACCTTGTGCCACAGAGCATCTGTGGGTGACAGGTATGGAGTTTAGAGCTATACTCTTGCTTCTGAAGCCAGCATTGCCAGTCTGTCCTCCACCTTCCTCCAGTTTAAAAGATAAAACCATAATCACTCACAAAGTGTAGCAGCGAGCAAACCATGTCACTGACAGGCAGAGAGAAGAGTGAAAAGGAACAGAAATTCAGCCTGTTGACTTACCTTATACATAAGCGCAAACAAGAGGAGAAAAAAACTGAACTCTTCTACATGCTTTGTAAAAATTGCCCACGTGTAAAAACGTATTATGCAAAATGCCCTCCAGAGAGTCATTCCAGATGTCCTGTCTAAGAGAAAAATTTAAATTTCTCAAAACAAACGATGACTTTTTGTGACTCCAATCCACTGCAGGAGAACTTCAGTTTGTCACTTTTCTTTTTAGTTCAAAGAGCTTTATTGGGTTGTATGCAAAGAAACAGTAAATAAAAGCCAACAGGGATATTAAACTAGATACATGGTAAAATAGACCAGTACAGTGTATGTTCACTTGGATAAAGATTATTTAGCATAGTGAAAAACTTAATCTTAAATAAGAAATAGAACACAAAAATATAATGGTGTCGTACATGGGAAGTAATCAGGCGTAAGTAATGATTATAAGGCCATATCATTGTATACGAAGGGGTTCATGGAGGTTTGTTAGTGGCAAAATAGTTGACAAGTGACTTCCAAACAGATCTAATTAATCTGTGGCCTCCAGGGAGAGTTTTGGAGAGTGATATTATGGGCACCTCTTGGATGTGAGAGCCAATACTGCCAATATCAAAAAGAAGTAGCAGCAGTATTTTTCTAGTTATTCAGGACAGACTTACAGGCTGCAGATAATAATATGTCAACTAGAAGGCTATCATCATGTGACTTGAGTTGAGGATCAAGGCAGCCCTAAATAAGTGAGAAAAAACCCAACTATAGCTCGAATAAAGTGAGAGACAGCATTGCAGTAGAAAAGTAGGTGCGGGAGATCCCCAGTGGCTTTGTTACAGTTCCAAGTTGGATTTTCTATAAGAGACAAAGTATGCGAACAGGAGGGGACCCAGAATGTCTTTTACAGGCAGGAGCCAGAATTTTGTTTGGGATAGAGAGGAGACATGTGAGAGAATACAGATTTCCAAATTAGTTCTCAGTCCTCCAGAGAAATAACCCAGTGTGTATCCCATTTCATCTGTAATTTTGAGGTCAGAGTAGTAGATTTAGGTTTTAAGAGGTTGTAAAACTTAAAAGATTGGTGACCAGTTTTTTTAAACGAGTGGATGATCTTGAAGAGAGAGGGTTCATCATTGGAGAGCTTAGTTTTAGATAGGCAAGATTTGTGCTTTAGCATATCATAGAAATCTAGATCTAAAATGTTGTATTGGTGCTGTTCTCTGAAAGAGAGAGGGGCATGCTGTGATCCTAGTTGATGCAGGAAATTAATGCCCTGTAGAGGACCAAGAATGCTAAAATATAGGCGCACCTTGGACTTTGATTTCAGGGTTATATCAAATTAAGGTCAGGTTAGAGCTGACAATGGGAGTCTCCAGCAGTCTGTCAAGTCTCAATAATGCTCTTTTTGTATTGTTAAATATATATATTTGACTGGTAAGAGGGATTTTATTTTGATGGAAAGAAGTATTATGGAATGTAAACACCAAGTAGGTCTTTCTCAACTGACAGCCATGTAGGAGTATAATCCAAAGTAGAGGAGAACCATAAAGAACCTTGTCTGGCTAAGAATGGAGTATGATAGTTTCTAAAATCAGCCAGGGGTTAACTCCTCCTAGATTTGTGGAAAGTCGCAACTTTTTATGGAGATTCTGGGGGTTGTTCTGCCAAATAAATTTCGTTAATATCTTGTCCAACCTTTGATGGAATTCATCAGCGAGCATTAAGGATAGCATGTTTATAAGTTAATTAACTATCAGGGTAACCATCATCTTTATGGTCTCTATGCAGCCCCACCAAGAAGGGAACTTGGGGTTCCAGGCATCCAAAAGATTTTTGATTTTCTTTAGCGTAAGACTTTCGTTGTGAAGCAGCAGTTGTAGCAGGTCCGAGCCAAGTATTAGGCCTCTATATTTAATAAAATGAGGTTGCCATGATAGTCATGAGGAATTTATAAGGCTGCTAGTACAAAGATTGTTTAAACCCTTTACTTCGGATTTATCCCTATTGATCATATAGCCTGCAACTAGGGAATATTCATCAATTGTTTGCAGAAAAGGGGGATCGAATGACTGGCGTTCTCAGTCATGATTAAAATATCATTGCGTAGGCCACCACCTTTACTGTGGTGCTATTGAAGGAGACACCGAAATAAGGGTGTTAGTCTGAATACAATGTATTAAGGGTTCAAGTGTCAAAATAAATAAAGAGGGTAATAGGGGACAGCCCTGTCTGGTGCCTCTTTCTAAATTAAAGGAGGAGGATAATAGACCGCTTGTTCTCACTTTGACAGAGGGGTCACTGTAAAGGGCCATGGCCATCTTAGTAAAGGTTTCGCCCAGATTGAACTTCAGAAGGGTTTCACAAAGAAACGACCAAGAGACCCTATCAAATGCTTTTTCAGCATCTAGGGTTATTGCAACAGTGTCAGACTTCGTTAATGGCTCTGTCAATAAGTCATAAGAGGTGAGTGTCTTTTACAGAGGATTTTGGCAAAAATGTTTGCGTCCAGATTAATCAAGGAAATTGGCCTATAGTTTTTCGTCAAGGTCGGGTCCTTCCCATCCTTTGGGATCACAACAGTAGTAGCCTCACTAGCTGTCCCTGCAATGATGCCTTACTTTGAGAAGTGATGGAAAACATCAAGAAGTGTGGGACTAAGGATGGTGGCAAATGTTTTATAAAAGTTAGCAGTAAAGCCACTAGGCCTTGGGGCCTTGTGACCTTTAAGGGATATAATGGCCATTGTTATTTCTGCTAATGACACTGGCGAGCTGAGGGTTTCCTGTTTGAGGTCGGAGATAGTAGACAATTGCATATTATTGAAGTATTCCCTGCATTTCTCCGTAGATGCGATTGAGTCATCCTCATCAAGAGATTTGTAAAAGTCTCTAAGTATATCTAAGACATTTTGGGGATTTGTATGGGTTACATTATTTTTATCTTTGAGTACGTTACTTCCTTTCTGACTTTCTGTTTGTGTTTCAAATATGACGCTAAGATTTTACTAGCTTTGTTAGCTTTGCATAATAGTAGACTTTTGTATTTCCTAATTCAAACTCCCTCCTTTTCACTGAGGATTCTGTTGTATTCATGTTTTGTATTGGTAAAGAGAGAGAGGGTGTATTCATCTGAGTTAGTGATGTGGCCAGCTTCTAGGGATTTAATCTCTGTCTCAAGTTCTATGAGGTTCTTATTGTGGCCTTTGTTTAATTTAGATTGAATCTCAATTAAAGAGCCTCTAACAGTTGCCTTAAACAGTAAGTAGAGGGAGATGTGCCGGAGGTCATGTTTTCTTTAACATAATTCATCATTGTTTGTTCAATGATATCTCTGGAGGATGCATCTTTAATTGACTAATCATTGAATCTCCAAATTTTACAGGACGATCTCATGTTTGTACCTAATAGAGAGAGGGAAACAGCAAACTGATCTTAGACTAGTCTTGGCAAAATCTCAGTGTGATCAATTAGATGGGTATGTGTCTTAGATATCAGTAGGTAATCAATTCTGAAATATAATTTGTCTTATAAAGGCAATTTTCGATTTTCTTGCACTTAACTAAGTGGTGGAGACCATTAACTTTCAGGGAAATTACCTTTAGATTCTCATCCAAGGGGTTGTTAAACATGTTGTAGCAGTATGTATATGGTTACGGGATGTTTGACCGCAGGAAGGAAAATAAGACTACAATAAAGGCTATCATAGTGATCCATGAATATGTAGGACAACCAAGAGGACCGCAACAACAAACAGTTGGGGGGGATTGATAGAGGGGTACCTTCCTCCAAATGAGGATGAAGGTGATTTTTTGCTAGGAAATATATTTTAACAAGAATTGGGGAGTCAAGCCATACAATACGTCAGCAGCAAATTAAAAAAATACATAACAGAATAGCATAATACAAATAAAAAACAAAGAAAGGAACCCATTCTGAAAAACCTCGCTTATCCCCCACCCACCGATCCCATCCTGAACATTTAGCGTGAGGGAGACGACAGTGGCGTGAAAACTTAGCTGACATGGAAATGCAATTATCAATCAATAATGAATAAACAATTGTCCGCAAATAAAAGAAACCCTGAAAGGTGCAGATGATGGGAAATCAACTTATGATGCAATACCTAAGTTTAACAGTGGTGTTCCATTAGAACTTTATATAGGGTGCAACAGTGAAATAGAAAAGGAAACAACATGTTAGGAGGGTAGCAGGCATTATCTCATGGTCCACGTGCAGGACTATGGTTGATACTAATAGGACAGAGGCTTATAGGCAGCCAACAGGCAAGCATGAAAATACTAGTGGAACATGGAAAAAACGATCCACAAAGTTGAGAAATTCAGTAGGACGATGCGGCCCAAAAAAGAAAAGAACTTCTTTTTTTTTTATTACGTTGCAAATGTGGGGTACAACAAGTTAGAATCATATATCATAAGACAAGAAATACAAACATCGTACATATGAAACAGTAAGCAACCAAATCCTGTTTTGCAATGTTAACATCCATATACAGTTCAAAGGATGCAGGAAGCACAAGTGCTGCTTTGCTGTAGTAATAGGAAGAGCAAGCAGCTTAACAAGTAAGCTGGCAAGATATAGGCAAAAGGCTCACAACGTTTGGTTAGAGGAGGATGCTGGGCGAGTGTCCATTAAAACACCATGGGGCCGATTCACAGAACTAATCTGAGATAAAATCCTAAACTTACTACTTTTGGTATTCACAGAAGGCATTTAGTAGTAGTAAAGTTAGGACTCCTAACTTTACTACTACTAAATGCCTTCTCTGAATACCAAAAGTAGTAAGTTTAGGATTTTATCTCAGATTAGTTTTGTGAATCGGCCTCCATTTCTTTCATCAAGAAACGTCTGTAAGTCTCTGAAGTCACTGAAGAAATAATGTTTTCCATCAGCAATGACTTTTGCAAGACCAATGAAGGAGAACTGAAGATTTGAGCTCTTAAGTCTGAGTTGGAGGAAATCCTTTCTATTTTCCACTGTGGGTTTGGTGTAATTTTGCGAGATAAAGATTTTATGTCCCTACCACATTATATGATTATTTTTGCGCATATGGTTGAGGATTAGCTATGCATGTTGATATCGTAGAGGTCGATTAACAATCTGGTGTGTGATATTTCTGTTGACAGGTTCGAACGTTGGGACGCAATGCACCCTTTCCAGTATGAAGTCTTTTGTAAAGGTTAAGCCAGTCATTTTTCCAGGAAGGCAATGCAGGATTCAGATGAGTACTCTGATCCTTGGGGCACTCCACAAATACTCAAGCTCCCCCTGTGATTTCTATCTTCCAGTTAAGCTATATCCTTTTGTAGAGTTTTAGTTGTGAGCTGTAGTTCTGGACGTCCTTGCTTGAGAGAGCAGAATTATCTTCTAGAGAGCTAATTTGTATTTTTGCAGCAGTCACTTTGGCGTTTATCGTGTTGATGTCAGATCTGATCGCACATAGCTCCTGTTGCATCATATCTGTATTAGCCTTGGTGGACTTAGCCAGACCATGGACTTCAGCAAGTTTTTTAAGGATGACATCCATGGTACTGTTTATTTCTGCTTTCCCTTTGATAGGTGAGTCAGTAAGCGGAGGATCCACTTTGGAGTGTTTGGTACTTGTCTTGATTTCTATTTCTGCCATGGTTTTATCGAAGGAAAAAGGTTTAGATTGCTTGCCAGGCTAGACAGAGTTACAGGAGGTAAATCCCTGAGCTATCCCCCTTGGCGGTCAGAGCAGAAGCTGGAGTCACACAGAGAAGCCTACAGAGATCACAGGTCATGCTCAGTTTGTCACTTCTAATAATTTTCCAATGGGTCTCAAAATTGCTTCATCTTTCTAACTAGGGACATGAGAGCCATTTCCTTCCTGACTATTACCAGACATAGCAAGATTGCCGAGAACAGTAACATGTCATTTTCATTTTGGTAGGGGATCATTCAGCAACATATTAGCCAGTGCTTTTCTGTCAGGTAATGCAAGGAACTTATATCTGGAGCAAGACTGTAGATGGACATACCAAAAAATTAAAGGTCAATGTTTACTCCAGTTTTTCTGATCTAGTTCTGCTTACTATTGTTAGATTATGCTCGTTGATGCTCTTTAGTACCATGTATAAGTTAGTATTCGCTACGCCATTTTCTCTCTCTCGTGCCATTTTATGTAATGTTTGCAACTAATCATGTATGCTTCCAAGAAATGCCCCTTGCTAAGTTTCGTTTCTGTAACGAGCGTGTCAGTGCATAGCTTTCTTTCAGCAGAAGGCCCTCTCCCACCTGTCTGGCAGTTTGATCGCAGCCCAGGGTGGAACGGCCTTGAAAGTGTTCTGAGCTGTGCAAGATAGGAGAGTAGTATTTTTTTGTCTTTACGCTGTTCATCCACATCTGCTTGGAAAATTCAATTGTGGGCATGTTTTTAGTTAACCATGCAATGCATATAATGTATCTTTATGCTTACAGTTCCTCAGTTCCCTCTGTAGCACTCTCTCGAGACTGAGCAGACGGGGCCCCACTCTGAGCGTATACAATAAATGATTATTGGTGTATATTCTCCACTTTTTCACTGACTCTTCATTTGGCATGGAAGGCTGAGAGGTGGTCAGTGGTGACCCGGGTGGCCCTAATCGGGTCATTTCCTTCACTATCAACAGCACAATAACTCTTATTGCTTATGCTCTCATTTTGCAGTTATATAATGTGGATATTCATTAGCTGTGATGATAAGTAAAAGCCTAAGTGAGGACTAAAGTTAAAGAGTTCCGCACAGAGCCTCTCACTTCTAAGATCAATTAAAGCATGGCCCTCATGCCATCTCCAGCAGAAACAGGTCTGATATTGGAGCTTCTGGCAGTTGTTAGACTTAGGAGCGAAGGAGTGCATACGAAGAATTAAAATTGTAGTGAAATTAGGGCTTTAAATATATCGATAAATTTAAATTAAAAAATCTTTATAACTAAAACAGGCAAATGCTGATAAAGTAGTTGTAGACCTGATTTCCTGTATTCCTGGTCAATTGAATGCTTATCGATTGAATTGCTGATAAATTTAAAAAGTTTGGCAAAGCCAAAAGTTGCTCTATGTTAAGTGTGCCCTCAAGAAATATAAGCAATTGCTAACATTATGTCTGTGCAATCATTACACCAATGGAGGTCACTATTGTTTAGCAAAGCTGTGGTATTTTAGCAAATAAAACAAATCATAATTGAAGTCAAGGCATACTCACATTCAGGCAGTACTTCCAAATGTAAACAAAAACAATATGATGCAGGTCTGAGATGAGACTGTGGCATGTGCATGCAGGACTCCTAGGGCTTCAAGTTTTTGGGGAGTGTGAGAAGGGGGTAGCATCTGCACTGTATGTAAGCTGACAGTCAGAGTGATACTAGACAATGCAGTCAACAAGATGGGTAACCTGCAGTGATGAAGAAGAATAAAGGGGTGATATAGTGCCCAGCCTGTTTAATATGTTTTAGGTGAGCACTGAGTGAAAGTGCAATGACATAGACACTCATATTCCAGGAACAATATTCACATTGATTCACAATACCAAGAAACGACAAGCGGCATTAAAAAACAAATTACAGCATGCAACCTTTCCATGGGTGCAGGTTATTACTTTGATGGGCATTGTTTTTAGAGGATCATCAGGGAGGAAGTCAGAGACTGTTGTAAGATCAACCATAGCAGCATAAGTTATATTGGTTTTGATTAGTAGGCCTTTCAGTTGATAAGATATGTGTATTTTGTGAAGGCTGTGCATCTGATTAGACAAGCTAAAAAGGACCTTAAAGACCTAGGGAACTCCCTGTATCCCCCAGAGCTACAAGCAATTGCAAGTCAATGACAACAGCAATACCTTTTGAAGTGCAAAACTAAGGTGAATAGACTTGTGGAGAGAACGTGATGCTTAAATTATCGCAACAATACTAATAGACAGCAAAGGGTGATGATTAGGCTTGCAAACTCCTTGTCTTGGTTCATCGGGACTAACTCTCGCAGGAGTGAATTGACTGCCATCATGTATGAGATAGGAAACACAGACAGACTGAAACAAATGAAGTCTTCCTCACATGGTATAAGCAAGTATAATACAATCGTACTCTAGCACACCGATACCCAAAGAGTTATTGAATGGGATTGTCATTTTTGGAATGCCCATAGAATGGCTGAATCTATGGAAGGCCTAGTAGCAATTGATGAAATAAAGGGGGCTAAATGTTGGGAAAGGAGAAGACCAACTGGAATTTTACTCCATATATGATGGGTAATGTTCGCAAGACTTTTGGGGCCGATTATGAATTTGATGGTGGCCAGACTGCCCCGCACCGCCAAACCCGTGTGAGGACCTCCAGCCCTATAATAACTTATTTAGTCATTAGCAGGCATTTGCTTTGCTGTTTCAATGGCGGCACCTATAAAACCTATAAAATAGGCACCGCAATGGGAACGTCAAAGGAAGTTCCAGCATGACATGGACTGAAATGTCCATGCTGAGCTGGAACTTCTGTGAATGCACACAGGGGGAACATGTTGTGCCCCCATGTGTGCATCCACAAAGCGTGAGGCACACCGGGGGCCCTGTAGGGTCCCCTTCTTTCCTCATCACCACTGTTTTCATGGAGGAAAGACCTCCATGAAATCAGTGGTGGTGATGTAAGTCGTAATATGCTTGGCGGGACCGCAGCAGTCCTGCCACGCATATTGGTGCCTCTTGACCACCGCGCCACTGCCAGGGAATGGCGATTCCCTGGTCGAGTCGGCGGTCCCAGAGCGGTAACGACCACTAGGATCATAATATGGCGGTCGCAAGACTGCCACTGCTGCGCCATCGCGGGTCTGGCAGTCCTCAGACTGCCAGACTCGTAATAGGGCCCTTAGAGTTGTGTAATGCAGAGAGAGAGGTTGGTGTACACCGTCCTTGGGTAGATAGTAGTAGTTCTTAAATTTGATAGGGACCCCTAGATAAGGTCTTATCCAGGGCCCCCTCTATGCTCAATTTATATTATAAAAATACTCAGTAAATTATGGCTAAATATGCTATTAAAGTGTTATCATCCCTTATCCACTCTGTCCAGAGTGGCATTGTACTGGGCAGATGCCTCTATCATTTCATTTCATATCAACAGGGTTCATATGCAGCAACTGCACTCAGTGGTGTCTTTTGCTACTGAACAGGCTTGTGACACCCTGAGTTGCCCATGCCTCCTGGAAGTACTCCATTTGCTAAATTGTTACTCTGAGGTGATGGGCTGGATTATTCTCTTCAACACATACCCTATGGCACTTGTGAAAACTGACTGAATGATCTCAGCATAATTTAGAATAGAATGTGGCAAGAGACACACATGCCCACTTTTGCATGTTTTATTCAGCTATGAAACCTTTAACCTGCAAGGGTTGGAGTATGCAGCCTCTCACTTCCTGAGGAACGACACTGAATATTAGGTCAAACTCAATCTCTCTACACATTGATAACGTTTTGCTATATTTGGGAAACCTTATATGTAGGAACTAGTATTTGACCTGGCTCTGGGTATGGAAGTCATCAATGCCTTTCTCTCATTTTAAGCCAAAATTTGAATCAGCTGAGATTAATTCAAACATTCTATCCATTAGTGTACAGTTCAGTGCAACACCCTGAGTGCGATGGGTATGCCCAAACGTGGGACTATGCTCACTGTGCCACTAGAACCAAGCTACTCCCAACTGATGAGCCCCAATCAGGGCAAAACAGTCCTGGGTTGCTTGTGTTCCAGTTCAGGGAAGACCTGGCCTGGTAGTTGGGGCAGGGCTATTCCTACGGGAGAAGAGTCATGACTGATTTTCTTATGGCTGAGTTCAAACTGAGGTAGCATGGTGGGTAAAAGAACAATAGGTTAGACTGCTCCTGTAAGCAATTGCCAGTGATTAGACTTATTGCAACCATTCCTTCCATCACCTTTTATGTGTTTAATGGAGTTAGATTAGTCCAACATTCTTGTGATGATTCAGTTGTTGCCTGTGGCCAGATGATCCGCATGTAAATCAATCTGCTTTGCCCACCGGACCATCCACAGCCCCTATTTTCATTGATGAGAAACTTTGTCAACACACACAAAAAGGACCCTTTTCACAAAAATGGCACTACACCCTTCAATAAAACATGCATTGTTGGCACTTCCTTCTATCTTCAGACAGTCAAACTCTGCAATTTATTCCCTGAAAAGATAATAAGTGTCCACTATCATCTGGAATTTAGAAAGCTGGTTAAGACTGACCTGTTTCCCAACAGAGAATACTCCTAAAGACTGCCAAACCAGTGCCAGACCTCAACTAATTCCACAAAGCAAGAATCAGGAACCCACACCAAGTTAATAGGTATCAGCACATGCAACTCTTACCCTCTTTGCTCCACTCCATATTTAAGCTCTACTACCAGTTACCTGCAACACAATAGAAGCACTGCTCTACTCCTCATGGTCAGCAGCAAACATCTTCACACATATAATCACGAATATAAATCCAGTCTAGCAAGCACAAAAATGGTATGCATGTGTATTAGCCAATGTATTTCTCCCCTCTCTTCACCTCACCCTATGCTTAAGCAAAGCTACAAGCTTGCAGTAGCAAAATAGGACCCCCCACCCTCATGTATGATACCAAATCCCTTCCCACATAGACAACCCTATAAACCCACACAACCAAAGCTAAGCATCACTTTGCAGACAAAAGCTGGCAAGACTTGGTACTAGCTGCAAAATGTAATGATAGTCGCTTGTTTTGGCATATTATCACAAAGGGTAGACTGGAAAATGCAAGCGCTCCCAGTTATCACATCCAGCCGGAGGTTTGGGAGTAACATTTCTCCAAACTATATACCACGGCTGAGGATTCTGGCTGTTTATTCAGCCCCAGAGCTGATCAGAACATTGCTAACAATCTCCATGCTACGATTATGACTGGCACTGCACTGGTTTTCAGCCTAGATGACACCATGTCAGCGATCAATAGATTAAAGTCAGGTGAAGCCCCGGCCCCGATCAGATACCAGGCCACTCTATAAATCAGAACCCAAGATATGGCCCCATACATAAATCTTTTGTCAAATTGTTTATCGGCTGGTGGGGATATCTCAGCAACCTGGAGGGGAGCCGAGATAATTACTATATATAAAAAGGGAGATACCTCCATCCCCTCCAATTATAGACCCATCTGCCTGATTGACAATTTGCAAAAGATTTTTGCCAGACAAGTGCTGGACAAACTCCAAGACTGGATAGATGATAATGCGATACTGTCCTCATACCAAGCAGGTTTTCGATCTAAAATAAGCCCATGCAACCAGGATTTCAGATTTATTCTATTAATATGGAAATATGTGCTACTAAAAACACAGCAACTCTATATAGCATTTGTCGATCTGAGAGCCGCATTTGATTTAGTACAGCGTGATTTGCTATGGAAAACAATGCTTGATTTAGGTGCTCCAGCAGATCTGGTAACCCTGGTAGCTAGATTACACAAGGAACACTATGCCCAGGTCAGGCGGGGGAAAAGTGGTGAATTAACAGAGAGGATACCAATACAGCGTGGGTTGTGCCAGGGTGTGTCCTTGCCCCCACACTACTTACTCTGTTTATTAATGGCATGGCGAACAGTTTGCTGGATTGCAGGAATGATTCTCCCACCATGAATGGCGCAAAAGTCCCAATTCTGCTCTTTGCAGATAATTCTTTACTTATATCCACAACTCCTATGGGCCTGCAAATGTTAGTGGACAGATTTTTAGGCTTCTGCAGGGACAGGAGTTTGGAAATTAACGTTGCTAAAACTAAATATATGGTGTTTGGGAAAGTGTGGGGGGACTACGTGAGATTAGGATTGCATGTGAACCTCTTGAACGGGTAAAAATGTTTGATTACCTTGGGATAAGACTGAGTGACTCACTTAGCTGGGAACAACAGTTAGACAAGAGTTATCTTGTCCTATGTCACAGGTCTAAATCAATATTGAGATTCCACAAACAGTCATATACTCAATCCTTAACTCCAGCACTGGAAGTCTATCGTGCTAAAGCTCAAAGTGGAGCCTTGTACGGAGCAGAGATATGGTGCCACACTAATGTAAACAAATTAACAATCAGTGAAAATATTTTTGTCAGATCACTTATTTCGGTACCCATCACCACCCCATTGATTACTCTGTTTTGTGACCTAGGGATGAAGAGAATAGGTGACATGGCTTCATTGAAACCACTAATTTACTGGCTGCGTATGTGGACAACTCCCTAGCTTTCTGACTATTGTAACTGTATTAGGGAGGTATTGATGACCAGTGGTGCCAAAAACTACTGTGGTTCAAACATATCGCAGATTGGTGTAAATCGATGAATATGTTGGATCTATGGCAATGCCCAGAGAAGGCAACTAGAGGTGATCTACCAAGACTAAAAGCCAGGTATTGGGCGGTGGTGGGGGAGCGTTATGCTACTAGACCAGCAAATGGCCATCTAATAAAGCAATTTTTAAATGTTAAGCCATGTCCGCGATTCAAACCGTTTTTGGAACAAATCACGCCACCCATGCCAAAAGCTTATGTCAGATTCAGATATGGCAATCTGCTCCTAAAGTTTCCTGGAAATGAGGCTACTGGGTTATCAACAGATCCATGCCTTGCCTGCGCTAGAGCAAAAGAGACCGAAGAACATGTACTTTTCTTTTGCACAAAATACCAACTGACACGCAGGAGGTGGATAAGACCGATCTGCTTAAATCTTGGAGCCTGGCAATACCAGATCGCATATAGAATCTTAAAAACTGACACATCGGGGCCACTAGTCTTTGCCGTTAGTCGCTTTTATTTTCATTCTGGATAATTCGTCAGAAGTTTTTATTCTAGGCCGCATTGAGAAAATAATCTCTTTTGACTGTGATATGTTGCCTAATGGAATTAATGTATTGTGTATTGTATACAAGCTTCTTTTTAATATCTTCGTATGTGGTGTGGCTTTTCAGCTGGAAAGTTGTCATTCTGAGGCTTGCCTTTTATGCCTTTTAATCTATGTTTTTATTTCGACCATTTTTTACTGTATATTTTAAATGTAGCCTTTGAAACTTATTCTTTTGTTTAGGACTATAAACTGATGAATTTGTACACTTTGATGGTTTAAACAACCGAATAAAGTTAGTTTGTGAAAAGGTGAAAGGTTAGGATGTTACCTGAGCCTATATTGGGGTACCTCTATGGAATACAACACCCGAAGCAACTCGGAGCCTAAGCCCCATAAGCTGCTGGGTTCTATCTGGTCACTCATGATGCTGAAATGAAGGAAGAGCTGAACCTTGTGCCACAGAGCATCTGTGGGTGACAGGTATGGAGTTTAGAGCTATACTCTTGCTTCTGAAGCCAGCATTGCCAGTCTGTCCTCCACCTTCCTCCAGTTTAAAAGATAAAACCATAATCACTCACAAAGTG
Organism: Calotriton arnoldi; assembly: GCA_963921515.1. NCBI lineage: Eukaryota > Metazoa > Chordata > Amphibia > Caudata > Salamandridae > Calotriton > Calotriton arnoldi. The sequence goes on from CAWUFW010004710.1 coordinate 1,161,999, forward strand.
TAGCAGCGAGCAAACCATGTCACTGACAGGCAGAGAGAAGAGTGAAAAGGAACAGAAATTCAGCCTGTTGACTTACCTTATACATAAGCGCAAACAAGAGGAGAAAAAACTGAACTCTTCTACATGCTTTGTAAAAATTGCCCACGTGTAAAAACGTATTATGCAAAATGCCCTCCAGAGAGTCATTCCAGATGTCCTGTCTAAGAGAAAAATTTAAATTTCTCAAAACAAACGATGACTTTTTGTGACTCCAATCCACTGCAGGAGAACTTCAGTTTGTCACTTTTCTTTTTAGTTCAAAGAGCTTTATTGGGTTGTATGCAAAGAAACAGTAAATAAAAGCCAACAGGGATATTAAACTAGATACATGGTAAAATAGACCAGTACAGTGTATGTTCACTTGGATAAAGATTATTTAGCATAGTGAAAAACTTAATCTTAAATAAGAAATAGAACACAAAAATATAATGGTGTCGTACATGGGAAGTAATCAGGCGTAAGTAATGATTATAAGGCCATATCATTGTATACGAAGGGGTTCATGGAGGTTTGTTAGTGGCAAAATAGTTGACAAGTGACTTCCAAACAGATCTAATTAATCTGTGGCCTCCAGGGAGAGTTTTGGAGAGTGATATTATGGGCACCTCTTGGATGTGAGAGCCAATACTGCCAATATCAAAAGAAGTAGCAGCAGTATTTTTCTAGTTATTCAGGACAGACTTACAGGCTGCAGATAATAATATGTCAACTAGAAGGCTATCATCATGTGACTTGAGTTGAGGATCAAGGCAGCCCTAAATAAGTGAGAAAAAACCCAACTATAGCTCGAATAAAGTGAGAGACAGCATTGCAGTAGAAAAGTAGGTGCGGGAGATCCCCAGTGGCTTTGTTACAGTTCCAAGTTGGATTTTCTATAAGAGACAAAGTATGCGAACAGGAGGGGACCCAGAATGTCTTTTACAGGCAGGAGCCAGAATTTTGTTTGGGATAGAGAGGAGACATGTGAGAGAATACAGATTTCCAAATTAGTTCTCAGTCCTCCAGAGAAATAACCCAGTGTGTATCCCATTTCATCTGTAATTTTGAGGTCAGAGTAGTAGATTTAGGTTTTAAGAGGTTGTAAAACTTAAAAGATTGGTGACCAGTTTTTTTAAACGAGTGGATGATCTTGAAGAGAGAGGGTTCATCATTGGAGAGCTTAGTTTTAGATAGGCAAGATTTGTGCTTTAGCATATCATAGAAATCTAGATCTAAAATGTTGTATTGGTGCTGTTCTCTGAAAGAGAGAGGGGCATGCTGTGATCCTAGTTGATGCAGGAAATTAATGCCCTGTAGAGGACCAAGAATGCTAAAATATAGGCGCACCTTGGACTTTGATTTCAGGGTTATATCAAATTAAGGTCAGGTTAGAGCTGACAATGGGAGTCTCCAGCAGTCTGTCAAGTCTCAATAATGCTCTTTTGTATTGTTAAATATATATATTTGACTGGTAAGAGGGATTTTATTTTGATGGAAAGAAGTATTATGGAATGTAAACACCAAGTAGGTCTTTCTCAACTGACAGCCATGTAGGAGTATAATCCAAAGTAGAGGAGAACCATAAAGAACCTTGTCTGGCTAAGAATGGAGTATGATAGTTTCTAAAATCAGCCAGGGGTTAACTCCTCCTAGATTTGTGGAAAGTCGCAACTTTTTATGGAGATTCTGGGGGTTGTTCTGCCAAATAAATTTCGTTAATATCTTGTCCAACCTTTGATGGAATTCATCAGCGAGCATTAAGGATAGCATGTTTATAAGTTAATTAACTATCAGGGTAACCATCATCTTTATGGTCTCTATGCAGCCCCACCAAGAAGGGAACTTGGGGTTCCAGGCATCCAAAAGATTTTTGATTTTCTTTAGCGTAAGACTTTCGTTGTGAAGCAGCAGTTGTAGCAGGTCCGAGCCAAGTATTAGGCCTCTATATTTAATAAAATGAGGTTGCCATGATAGTCATGAGGAATTTATAAGGCTGCTAGTACAAAGATTGTTTAAACCCTTTACTTCGGATTTATCCCTATTGATCATATAGCCTGCAACTAGGGAATATTCATCAATTGTTTGCAGAAAAGGGGGATCGAATGACTGGCGTTCTCAGTCATGATTAAAATATCATTGCGTAGGCCACCACCTTTACTGTGGTGCTATTGAAGGAGACACCGAAATAAGGGTGTTAGTCTGAATACAATGTATTAAGGGTTCAAGTGTCAAAATAAATAAAGAGGGTAATAGGGGACAGCCCTGTCTGGTGCCTCTTTCTAAATTAAAGGAGGAGGATAATAGACCGCTTGTTCTCACTTTGACAGAGGGGTCACTGTAAAGGGCCATGGCCATCTTAGTAAAGGTTTCGCCCAGATTGAACTTCAGAAGGGTTTCACAAAGAAACGACCAAGAGACCCTATCAAATGCTTTTTCAGCATCTAGGGTTATTGCAACAGTGTCAGACTTCGTTAATGGCTCTGTCAATAAGTCATAAGAGGTGAGTGTCTTTTACAGAGGATTTTGGCAAAAATGTTTGCGTCCAGATTAATCAAGGAAATTGGCCTATAGTTTTTCGTCAAGGTCGGGTCCTTCCCATCCTTTGGGATCACAACAGTAGTAGCCTCACTAGCTGTCCCTGCAATGATGCCTTACTTTGAGAAGTGATGGAAAACATCAAGAAGTGTGGGACTAAGGATGGTGGCAAATGTTTTATAAAAGTTAGCAGTAAAGCCACTAGGCCTTGGGGCCTTGTGACCTTTAAGGGATATAATGGCCATTGTTATTTCTGCTAATGACACTGGCGAGCTGAGGGTTTCCTGTTTGAGGTCGGAGATAGTAGACAATTGCATATTATTGAAGTATTCCCTGCATTTCTCCGTAGATGCGATTGAGTCATCCTCATCAAGAGATTTGTAAAAGTCTCTAAGTATATCTAAGACATTTTGGGGATTTGTATGGGTTACATTATTTTTATCTTTGAGTACGTTACTTCCTTTCTGACTTTCTGTTTGTGTTTCAAATATGACGCTAAGATTTTACTAGCTTTGTTAGCTTTGCATAATAGTAGACTTTTGTATTTCCTAATTCAAACTCCCTCCTTTTCACTGAGGATTCTGTTGTATTCATGTTTTGTATTGGTAAAGAGAGAGAGGGTGTATTCATCTGAGTTAGTGATGTGGCCAGCTTCTAGGGATTTAATCTCTGTCTCAAGTTCTATGAGGTTCTTATTGTGGCCTTTGTTTAATTTAGATTGAATCTCAATTAAAGAGCCTCTAACAGTTGCCTTAAACAGTAAGTAGAGGGAGATGTGCCGGAGGTCATGTTTTCTTTAACATAATTCATCATTGTTTGTTCAATGATATCTCTGGAGGATGCATCTTTAATTGACTAATCATTGAATCTCCAAATTTTACAGGACGATCTCATGTTTGTACCTAATAGAGAGAGGGAAACAGCAAACTGATCTTAGACTAGTCTTGGCAAAATCTCAGTGTGATCAATTAGATGGGTATGTGTCTTAGATATCAGTAGGTAATCAATTCTGAAATATAATTTGTCTTATAAAGGCAATTTTCGATTTTCTTGCACTTAACTAAGTGGTGGAGACCATTAACTTTCAGGGAAATTACCTTTAGATTCTCATCCAAGGGGTTGTTAAACATGTTGTAGCAGTATGTATATGGTTACGGGATGTTTGACCGCAGGAAGGAAAATAAGACTACAATAAAGGCTATCATAGTGATCCATGAATATGTAGGACAACCAAGAGGACCGCAACAACAAACAGTTGGGGGGGATTGATAGAGGGGTACCTTCCTCCAAATGAGGATGAAGGTGATTTTTTGCTAGGAAATATATTTTAACAAGAATTGGGAGTCAAGCCATACAATACGTCAGCAGCAAATTAAAAAAATACATAACAGAATAGCATAATACAAATAAAAAACAAAGAAAGGAACCCATTCTGAAAAACCTCGCTTATCCCCCCACCCACCGATCCCATCCTGAACATTTAGCGTGAGGGAGACGACAGTGGCGTGAAAACTTAGCTGACATGGAAATGCAATTATCAATCAATAATGAATAAACAATTGTCCGCAAATAAAAGAAACCCTGAAAGGTGCAGATGATGGGAAATCAACTTATGATGCAATACCTAAGTTTAACAGTGGTGTTCCATTAGAACTTTATATAGGGTGCAACAGTGAAATAGAAAAGGAAACAACATGTTAGGAGGGTAGCAGGCATTATCTCATGGTCCACATGCAGGACTATGGTTGATACTAATAGGACAGAGGCTTATAGGCAGCCAACAGGCAAGCATGAAAATACTAGTGGAACATGGAAAAAACGATCCACAAAGTTGAGAAATTCAGTAGGACGATGCGGCCCAAAAAAGAAAAGAACTTCTTTTTTTTTATTACGTTGCAAATGTGGGGTACAACAAGTTAGAATCATATATCATAAGACAAGAAATACAAACATCGTACATATGAAACAGTAAGCAACCAAATCCTGTTTTGCAATGTTAACATCCATATACAGTTCAAAGGATGCAGGAAGCACAAGTGCTGCTTTGCTGTAGTAATAGGAAGAGCAAGCAGCTTAACAAGTAAGCTGGCAAGATATAGGCAAAAGGCTCACAACGTTTGGTTAGAGGAGGATGCTGGGCGAGTGTCCATTAAAACACCATGGGGCCGATTCACAGAACTAATCTGAGATAAAATCCTAAACTTACTACTTTTGGTATTCACAGAAGGCATTTAGTAGTAGTAAAGTTAGGACTCCTAACTTTACTACTACTAAATGCCTTCTCTGAATACCAAAAGTAGTAAGTTTAGGATTTTATCTCAGATTAGTTTTGTGAATCGGCCCCCATTTCTTTCATCAAGAAACGTCTGTAAGTCTCTGAAGTCACTGAAGAAATAATGTTTTCCATCAGCAATGACTTTTGCAAGACCAATGAAGGAGAACTGAAGATTTGAGCTCTTAAGTCTGAGTTGGAGGAAATCCTTTCTATTTTCCACTGTGGGTTTGGTGTAATTTTGCGAGATAAAGATTTTATGTCCCTACCACATTATATGATTATTTTTGCGCATATGGTTGAGGATTAGCTATGCATGTTGATATCGTAGAGGTCGATTAACAATCTGGTGTGTGATATTTCTGTTGACAGGTTCGAACGTTGGGACGCAATGCACCCTTTCCAGTATGAAGTCTTTTGTAAAGGTTAAGCCAGTCATTTTTCCAGGAAGGCAATGCAGGATTCAGATGAGTACTCTGATCCTTGGGGCACTCCACAAATACTCAAGCTCCCCTGTGATTTCTATCTTCCAGTTAAGCTATATCCTTTTGTAGAGTTTTAGTTGTGAGCTGTAGTTCTGGACGTCCTTGCTTGAGAGAGCAGAATTATCTTCTAGAGAGCTAATTTGTATTTTTGCAGCAGTCACTTTGGCGTTTATCGTGTTGATGTCAGATCTGATCGCACATAGCTCCTGTTGCATCATATCTGTATTAGCCTTGGTGGACTTAGCCAGACCATGGACTTCAGCAAGTTTTTTAAGGATGACATCCATGGTACTGTTTATTTCTGCTTTCCCTTTGATAGGTGAGTCAGTAAGCGGAGGATCCACTTTGGAGTGTTTGGTACTTGTCTTGATTTCTATTTCTGCCATGGTTTTATCGAAGGAAAAAGGTTTAGATTGCTTGCCAGGCTAGACAGAGTTACAGGAGGTAAATCCCTGAGCTATCCCCCTTGGCGGTCAGAGCAGAAGCTGGAGTCACACAGAGAAGCCTACAGAGATCACAGGTCATGCTCAGTTTGTCACTTCTAATAATTTTCCAATGGGTCTCAAAATTGCTTCATCTTTCTAACTAGGGACATGAGAGCCATTTCCTTCCTGACTATTACCAGACATAGCAAGATTGCCGAGAACAGTAACATGTCATTTTCATTTTGGTAGGGGATCATTCAGCAACATATTAGCCAGTGCTTTTCTGTCAGGTAATGCAAGGAACTTATATCTGGAGCAAGACTGTAGATGGACATACCAAAAATTAAAGGTCAATGTTTACTCCAGTTTTTCTGATCTAGTTCTGCTTACTATTGTTAGATTATGCTCGTTGATGCTCTTTAGTACCATGTATAAGTTAGTATTCGCTACGCCATTTTCTCTCTCTCGTGCCATTTTATGTAATGTTTGCAACTAATCATGTATGCTTCCAAGAAATGCCCCTTGCTAAGTTTCGTTTCTGTAACGAGCGTGTCAGTGCATAGCTTTCTTTCAGCAGAAGGCCCTCTCCCACCTGTCTGGCAGTTTGATCGCAGCCCAGGGTGGAACGGCCTTGAAAGTGTTCTGAGCTGTGCAAGATAGGAGAGTAGTATTTTTTTTGTCTTTACGCTGTTCATCCACATCTGCTTGGAAAATTCAATTGTGGGCATGTTTTTAGTTAACCATGCAATGCATATAATGTATCTTTATGCTTACAGTTCCTCAGTTCCCTCTGTAGCACTCTCTCGAGACTGAGCAGACGGGGCCCCACTCTGAGCGTATACAATAAATGATTATTGGTGTATATTCTCCACTTTTTCACTGACTCTTCATTTGGCATGGAAGGCTGAGAGGTGGTCAGTGGTGACCCGGGTGGCCCTAATCGGGTCATTTCCTTCACTATCAACAGCACAATAACTCTTATTGCTTATGCTCTCATTTTGCAGTTATATAATGTGGATATTCATTAGCTGTGATGATAAGTAAAAGCCTAAGTGAGGACTAAAGTTAAAGAGTTCCGCACAGAGCCTCTCACTTCTAAGATCAATTAAAGCATGGCCCTCATGCCATCTCCAGCAGAAACAGGTCTGATATTGGAGCTTCTGGCAGTTGTTAGACTTAGGAGCGAAGGAGTGCATACGAAGAATTAAAATTGTAGTGAAATTAGGGCTTTAAATATATCGATAAATTTAAATTAAAAAATCTTTATAACTAAAACAGGCAAATGCTGATAAAGTAGTTGTAGACCTGATTTCCTGTATTCCTGGTCAATTGAATGCTTATCGATTGAATTGCTGATAAATTTAAAAAGTTTGGCAAAGCCAAAAGTTGCTCTATGTTAAGTGTGCCCTCAAGAAATATAAGCAATTGCTAACATTATGTCTGTGCAATCATTACACCAATGGAGGTCACTATTGTTTAGCAAAGCTGTGGTATTTTAGCAAATAAAACAAATCATAATTGAAGTCAAGGCATACTCACATTCAGGCAGTACTTCCAAATGTAAACAAAAACAATATGATGCAGGTCTGAGATGAGACTGTGGCATGTGCATGCAGGACTCCTAGGGCTTCAAGTTTTTGGGGAGTGTGAGAAGGGGGTAGCATCTGCACTGTATGTAAGCTGACAGTCAGAGTGATACTAGACAATGCAGTCAACAAGATGGGTAACCTGCAGTGATGAAGAAGAATAAAGGGGTGATATAGTGCCCAGCCTGTTTAATATGTTTTAGGTGAGCACTGAGTGAAAGTGCAATGACATAGACACTCATATTCCAGGAACAATATTCACATTGATTCACAATACCAAGAAACGACAAGCGGCATTAAAAAAACAAATTACAGCATGCAACCTTTCCATGGGTGCAGGTTATTACTTTGATGGGCATTGTTTTTAGAGGATCATCAGGGAGGAAGTCAGAGACTGTTGTAAGATCAACCATAGCAGCATAAGTTATATTGGTTTTGATTAGTAGGCCTTTCAGTTGATAAGATATGTGTATTTTGTGAAGGCTGTGCATCTGATTAGACAAGCTAAAAAGGACCTTAAAGACCTAGGGAACTCCCTGTATCCCCCAGAGCTACAAGCAATTGCAAGTCAATGACAACAGCAATACCTTTTGAAGTGCAAAACTAAGGTGAATAGACTTGTGGAGAGAACGTGATGCTTAAATTATCGCAACAATACTAATAGACAGCAAAGGGTGATGATTAGGCTTGCAAACTCCTTGTCTTGGTTCATCGGGACTAACTCTCGCAGGAGTGAATTGACTGCCATCATGTATGAGATAGGAAACACAGACAGACTGAAACAAATGAAGTCTTCCTCACATGGTATAAGCAAGTATAATACAATCGTACCCTAGCACACCGATACCCAAAGAGTTATTGAATGGGATTGTCATTTTTGGAATGCCCATAGAATGGCTGAATCTATGGAAGGCCTAGTAGCAATTGATGAAATAAAGGGGGCTAAATGTTGGGAAAGGAGAAGACCAACTGGAATTTTACTCCATATATGATGGGTAATGTTCGCAAGACTTTTTGGGGCCGATTATGAATTTGATGGTGGCCAGACTGCCCCGCACCGCCAAACCCGTGTGAGGACCTCCAGCCCTATAATAACTTATTTAGTCATTAGCAGGCATTTGCTTTGCTGTTTCAATGGCGGCACCTATAAAACCTATAAAATAGGCACCGCAATGGGAACGTCAAAGGAAGTTCCAGCATGACATGGACTGAAATGTCCATGCTGAGCTGGAACTTCTGTGAATGCACACAGGGGGGAACATGTTGTGCCCCCATGTGTGCATCCACAAAGCGTGAGGCACACCGGGGGGCCCTGTAGGGTCCCCTTTCTTTCCTCATCACCACTGTTTTCATGGAGGAAAGACCTCCATGAAATCAGTGGTGGTGATGTAAGTCGTAATATGCTTGGCGGGACCGCAGCAGTCCTGCCACGCATATTGGTGCCTCTTGACCACCGCGCCACTGCCAGGGAATGGCGATTCCCTGGTCGAGTCGGCGGTCCCAGAGCGGTAACGACCACTAGGATCATAATATGGCGGTCGCAAGACTGCCACTGCTGCGCCACCGCGGGTCTGGCAGTCCTCAGACTGCCAGACTCGTAATAGGGCCCTTAGAGTTGTGTAATGCAGAGAGAGAGGTTGGTGTACACCGTCCTTGGGTAGATAGTAGTAGTTCTTAAATTTGATAGGGACCCCTAGATAAGGTCTTATCCAGGGCCCCCTCTATGCTCAATTTATATTATAAAAATACTCAGTAAATTATGGCTAAATATGCTATTAAAGTGTTATCATCCCTTATCCACTCTGTCCAGAGTGGCATTGTACTGGGCAGATGCCTCTATCATTTCATTTCATATCAACAGGGTTCATATGCAGCAACTGCACTCAGTGGTGTCTTTTGCTACTGAACAGGCTTGTGACACCCTGAGTTGCCCATGCCTCCTGGAAGTACTCCATTTGCTAAATTGTTACTCTGAGGTGATGGGCTGGATTATTCTCTTCAACACATACCCTATGGCACTTGTGAAAACTGACTGAATGATCTCAGCATAATTTAGAATAGAATGTGGCAAGAGACACACATGCCCACTTTTGCATGTTTTATTCAGCTATGAAACCTTTAACCTGCAAGGGTTGGAGTATGCAGCCTCTCACTTCCTGAGGAACGACACTGAATATTAGGTCAAACTCAATCTCTCTACACATTGATAACGTTTTGCTATATTTGGGAAACCTTATATGTAGGAACTAGTATTTGACCTGGCTCTGGGTATGGAAGTCATCAATGCCTTTCTCTCATTTTAAGCCAAAATTTGAATCAGCTGAGATTAATTCAAACATTCTATCCATTAGTGTACAGTTCAGTGCAACACCCTGAGTGCGATGGGTATGCCCAAACGTGGGACTATGCTCACTGTGCCACTAGAACCAAGCTACTCCCAACTGATGAGCCCCAATCAGGGCAAAACAGTCCTGGGTTGCTTGTGTTCCAGTTCAGGGAAGACCTGGCCTGGTAGTTGGGGCAGGGCTATTCCTACGGGAGAAGAGTCATGACTGATTTTCTTATGGCTGAGTTCAAACTGAGGTAGCATGGTGGGTAAAAGAACAATAGGTTAGACTGCTCCTGTAAGCAATTGCCAGTGATTAGACTTATTGCAACCATTCCTTCCATCACCTTTTATGTGTTTAATGGAGTTAGATTAGTCCAACATTCTTGTGATGATTCAGTTGTTGCCTGTGGCCAGATGATCCGCATGTAAATCAATCTGCTTTGCCCACCGGACCATCCACAGCCCCTATTTTCATTGATGAGAAACTTTGTCAACACACACAAAAAGGACCCTTTTCACAAAAATGGCACTACACCCTTCAATAAAACATGCATTGTTGGCACTTCCTTCTATCTTCAGACAGTCAAACTCTGCAATTTATTCCCTGAAAAGATAATAAGTGTCCACTATCATCTGGAATTTAGAAAGCTGGTTAAGACTGACCTGTTTCCCAACAGAGAATACTCCTAAAGACTGCCAAACCAGTGCCAGACCTCAACTAATTCCACAAAGCAAGAATCAGGAACCCACACCAAGTTAATAGGTATCAGCACATGCAACTCTTACCCTCTTTGCTCCACTCCATATTTAAGCTCTACTACCAGTTACCTGCAACACAATAGAAGCACTGCTCTACTCCTCATGGTCAGCAGCAAACATCTTCACACATATAATCACGAATATAAATCCAGTCTAGCAAGCACAAAAATGGTATGCATGTGTATTAGCCAATGTATTTCTCCCCTCTCTTCACCTCACCCTATGCTTAAGCAAAGCTACAAGCTTGCAGTAGCAAAATAGGACCCCCCCACCCTCATGTATGATACCAAATCCCTTCCCACATAGACAACCCTATAAACCCACACTACCAATCAAGAACAACAAACAGAATGGATGGTTTTCCCTTCATGGTTAAGCACTTAGGAGCCTCGACGAGGATACAAGGCTCTATCCAAATGGCATTATGATATTCGTTTTTGCTGCATCACAATTTTTAATATCCTCTGAGGCCGTATCACAGATACGGTGTATTTTCCTTGGTTGCACCGGCCACCTTTTAGGTGTGCCCAGAGCAAACAAGGAAAATGCTCTGTATTAGAATGAATGCGCTGCCCCCAGGGCAGCTGCGAACCTCCGATGCCCGGGTATAGTGCATTCATGTAAAAAATGTAGTTTCTGCTTTGAAGCCACTCTGAAGGGGGATTAGAGTAGGGGTGGGCGGAATTTGCGTAGTCGCATTACGCAAAGTTCCTCGAAACGGTAAAAAATCTCTGCGAGCTATGCAGAATTCCGCGAGCACGCGGAATTGCTTGTTCTGCCCGTTCGCGATGTGTTTTTCCTGTTCGGGGACGCTGTTTGCATGCTCGGGGGGAAATATCTCGCAAACTTGCCCATGCGGTCGCCAATTGGCACGGCCAACTTGTTTCACTTGTCCCGCCCGCTCGCGATGTGTGTTTCCTGTTCGCGAACGCGGATGTCCGATGGCGCGTCCGAATGACGTGTTCGCGATCGCACAGTCTCGCGGGATCGCGCGGCCGGCTACCAAAATCTCGTGGCGCACGCAAACGGATAGGAAAACTCTTCGGCGAACGCAGGGATCACGGTAAGTCGCTCCCGCGTACGCGAACACGCATTTTGAAAGCGCGAACAAGGAAAAAATTCCGCTACGCCGCGGATCGCGGAATTTTCAGCAATTCCGCTTTCTCCGCAGAACGCGGAATTGCTAAAATTCCGCAAATTCCGCCAACGGAGCGGAATTTACCGCCCAGGCCTAGATTAGGGATCCCCTTGCAGGCAGGTACAGTGTGTGACTGCACACACATGTAAAGGTATGTCTTGGGGGTCCATGAGACCACCTTTCCTGCTCCAGAGGGCTGCCATCAGGGGAAACACTGACAGTGCGCCTCCTGACAGCTTCTTTGCCTCTGCGCCTGCGTCTATAATACTGTGCGGGCTCAGAGGCAAAGGGATTCCCTCATTTCCATGGGGCCACGCTCCCATGCAAATGAGGGAACGCCCTCTGATGGTAGCGCTGGTGGTTTATGTGCACCAGTGCTATCAGTATTACAGAAGGGAACGCACAAGCGTCTGCGGCTACTTCCGTAACACCAAAGTGCCCTGGGGGCACGCAAAGCAGGCGCAAATGCCCCTTCGCGCCCGGCGGCACTTCCATAATAGGTATTTAATACACTTTGCTTCTTGCTGTTTATTTCTATTTTATACCTCAGGTATAGTGTATTGACCACTCCCCCTTTCCACAACTTTTTAGATCAATTTCATGATTATTAATATGTGATCAGGATTTTCTTTGGTATCACAACTAATCATCAATTATTGTCTTATATATTCATCGCCTGCGTTTTGTGTTATGCTTATATTTGGGAATTTTTCGGGCAAATAATTTATTGTTTATTTAGTAGGCTATTCCGTTAGTAATTCATCCTTGTTGCTAAAGTTACTCGGATGATGAAATTTAGACACCTAGTAACATTGTTTACTGATTTAAGTTCTTAAAATGCTGTCTTTTCTGACTGCTTTTGAAGTACTTCTTTTCGACACAAATATTATAGCTGCTCGATTAAATTCCCTCCAGTCTTCATCTTTTAATAACATTTTAACTTCAGACGTTTGTACTTTTTTATTTAAATTATCATGTTTTTCTGTATAATTTTATGGGAATGACCACAATTCCTAATAAATCATGCCCCTGAACAGTGATGACAATATCTCCTGTATACTCGTTCAGATGAGAGTTGGCTTAGGTCCGCTCACACGTCTATATTTTGATGTTTTCCCCTCTACTTGTGAGGCACTAGCAGTCAGTAGCAGAGTGGTGGGACAATTCGGGCCCCAGATCTAGATTTTCAAACTAGCATTAGCATAAATTCTGAGAAATCCTATAACAATCATACTTAGTTTCAATGGCTTCTCTGTGTAAATAGAATGTCTGGTGGGGCTCTGCTAAATTAAAAAAAACATACCACAGTACTGTAGCTCCAGCCTACCTAGACTCTAAGGTACTTATAGTCTCTCACTGATTTCTTTATCAATAAACTACACACCTTTAAAACTACCTTTCACCAATATCATTGTTTAGATCCTAAACTCCATAATCTTTATTACATTAGTTGTCAATGCATTGAGCAGCCTCTGATAGCCCAGTGCGGTCTGGTTGTATAACAGGTATTCAATGGCACCTTGACTTTGAACCCATCCAGCTTTAAAGGGAGAGGAGAGATGTGAGTGAGAAGATTTGGTGTGGGGGTGTACACCTATTTAACACCTGAATAATTTGCAACCCTGGACTTGGAAAATGCTGTGGTACATTTTGGTAAGTGGTCCATGGTACTTAAGTGAAGACTGCCCAACCTATGAACAATGCCTGCTGAAGCACCCAAATCCAGAAACGTCTTCCAAAAACTGACAATCCCGAGTGTCAACCACATTGGAAAAATCCACATACAAACACTGCAGCAGCACTGCCTGGCTTCAGAACTCAACTAGTTAGGTGACCACATTCACTACCCCATCCATCATCAACATTCCTTGCCAAAAACCTGTCTGGGATAGAAGTAGGATATCTCAGCAATGACACATATTTGACTCTCATCCTAACATTTTTGAAAGAATAGTTTCTCTGGAAGGCAAAGCATCAACAGTAGGTGACAATCGCCCAGATTCCATCAGTCACTATTCTTAAAGCCTGACCCTGCTAATGCACCATTCCAATCAGTAGGAATTAAGTGCTCTTTATAACTGCATTTAAAAGGGAGACCAATATTACAGACAACCAACATGAGCCTTCAGTTAGAATAATAATAGATAGCACGAGTGCCAATAAAATTGGAAAACGTGATCTTCCTTATGAAAGTGAGATGCATTTCTGCAGTGACCATATTCTTTACTCCTTGTGTTTGCTTTGTTCGCCCTAAGTTGGCAGGGTATGCCCAGACGTAGGTCCCTTGCTCACTTTGCCATTGGATTCAAGCTAGTCTTGCTGATGAGGGGTGTTACCCCGAAACCGGTCCCAGGATGCTTGGTTCCGGTCCAGGGAAGACCTGGCTTGGCAATTCTGGCTGGACTGTTCCCACAAGGAACAGGGTCAAGACTGATTTGCATATGGCTGGGTCTGAACTGGGGTGGCGAAGTGAGCTAAAGAACGATGATGGGTTCAACTCAGATCTGAGACTGGGGGTGAGTGTCTGAAAAGTTTCAGTGCTCCGTCCATCATCTCCTTGTGTTTGCTTTGTTCGCCCTAAGTTGGCAGGGTATGCCCAGACATGGGTCCCTTGCTCACTTTGCCCCTGGATTCAAGCTAGCCTGGCTGAAGAGGGGTGTTACCCCGAAACGGGTCCCAGGATGCTTGTTTCTGGTCCAGGGAAGACCTGGCTTGGCAGTTCGGGCTGGACTGTTCCCTCCAGGAACAGGGTCAAGACTGATTTGCATATGGCTGGGTCTGAACTGGAGTGGTGAAGTGAGCTAAAGAACGATGATGGATTCAACTCAGATCTGTGACTGGGAGTGAGTGTCTGAAAAGTTTCAGTGCTCCATCCATCATCTCCTTGTGTTTGCTTTGTTCGCCTTAAGTTGGCAGGGTATGCCCAGTCGTGGGTCCCTTGCTCACTTTGCCAGTGGATTCAAGCTAGCATAGGTGATGAGGGGTGTTACCCCGAAACCAGTCCCAGGATGCTTGTTTCTGGTCCAGGGAAGTCCTGGCTTGGCAGTTCTGGCTGGACTGTTTCCACAAGGAACAGGGTCAAGACTGATTTGCATATGGCTGGGTCTGAACTGGGGTGGCATGTGAGCTAAAGAACGATCATGGATTCAACCCAGATCTGTGACGGGGGTAAGTGTCTGAAACGTTTCAGTACTCCGTCCATCATCTCCTTGTGTTTGCTTTGTTCGCCCTAAGTTGCCAAGCTATGCCCAGACGTGGGTCCCTTGCTCACTTTGCCACTGGATTCAAGCTAGCCTGGCTGATAAGGGGTGTTACCCCGAAACCGTTCCCAGGATGCTTGTTTCTGGTCCAGGGAAGACCTGGCTTGGCAGTTTGGTCTGGACTGTTCCCACAAGGAACAGGGTCAAGACTGATTTGCATATGGCTGGATCTGAACTGGGGTGGCGAAGTGAGCTAAAGAACAATTATGGATTCAACCCAGATCTGTGACTGGGGGTAAGTGTCTGAAAAGTTTCAGTGCTCTGTCCATCATCTCCTTGTGTTTGCTTTGTTCACCCTAAGTTGGCAGGGTATGCCCAGACGTGGGTCCCTTGCTCACTCTGCCACTGGATTCAAGCTAGCCTGGCTGATGAGGGGTGTTACCCCGAAACCAGTCCCAGGTTGCTTGTTTCCGGTCCAGGGGAGACCTGGCTTGGCAGTTCGGGCTGGACTGTTCCCATAAGGAACAGGGTCAAGACTGATTTGCATATGGCTTGGTCTTGACTGGGGTGGCAAAGTGAGCTAAAGAATGATGATGGATTCAACCCAGATCTGTGACTGGGAGTGAGTGTCTGAAAAGTTTCAGTGCTTTGTCCATCATCTCCTTGTGTTTGCTTTATATTATTTACTTTGTCAGATTGCTTAAAGCTCTGATCAGGGGATTCTGCATTGTAAATCCCATGGGACAGTGTCTCTTAACCTTTTGACTTCTGTGAACCCGCACTGAATCATTACCGGAATTCGGGGACCCCCACTGAGCCATGATTGGAAGCCAGGGACCCCAGGTCTAAGCAAATTTCTATGATTCTATGAACTTCAAAACAAATACACACTAAACAATTCCTCAAATATCGAAATATTTTGTTTAATTCACTTTCGAATATAGGAGTAAAGTTTTCTCATTTTCATTTTTGTTTCTTTATTTGTTTATACTGTAAAAAAGACATAGACCTGCTGAGTAGGCTTCACAGACCCCTGGCGGTCCTCGGACCACAGGCTAAGAACCACTGCTATACACTAAGGTCATATGCGTGGCCCATGATTCGACTATGACCTACCGATCGGAAGTGTGCCAAAATATCTTTGGGTTTAATGAATAAACTCCAACTTTGATATACATGTTTTAGTTTTTGCGTTTAAATAACTGTTTGCACATTGTTTGTCTTTTTCATATATTTTTATCAGATTAAGAATCTTCATTATATCCCTCGTACCATATCCATTGAATAATCAAAGCAAATATCATATCTTTGGATACATTTTATAATCATACCAGTCCAAATAATTACTTATACACAAAAAGCACCTCTCTTGCTTGCTTCAACAATTGTTCAGAAAGATACAAACTGTCATATTCAGTCTCATCATACAAATAAATTGCAGACCATCATTAAATGAAGAATTTGTAGCGTCAACCCAGCCTGGGAACCCGCTAATGACTACGCCATACACGGAGCTCAGATTCACACATCTTTATTCGGCTGCGCGTAACTGTGAACTCCACATTCTAAAACAAACTTTCTTGGCATTATGTTCTGACATCTACATCACAGCTCTACATGGCCATTAGGAGCCAAAAGGGTTTTGTCATGAAACATCACAATACACTATATCTCCCCCTCTGTTAAATAAAAAAATTATAATTTTTTTACAACGCATTAGATATATATATATAGTGAATTTCTAAGGTGAAAAAAACAAAGGTAACAGGGACGTTATAGTTAGGCTGACATTTCACTCATACAAAACCAGTGAAATTTAGCAGTTATAGTTAGCTGAGCTAACTATAACTTGCACCCCTCCAATGCACTGCTTATGGCCTCACATATTACATCAATCACGACATGGTCAGTGACATCACTGATAACATCTCAAATGACATCACTGATGACATCATCCAGTGACTGTGAGTGCTTTTAAAAGGTTTATGAGTGTTAAATATATATACCAAGGTGTATTGGTGAATCAGTGGGTGTATGAGTGCCTGTATGGATGGTTCAGTGGGTGCGTGACTAACTAACTGTATAAGTGAGTGATTGGGTGTCTCAGTGAATGTATGGGTGAGTGACTAGGTTGTGCGAATGTGTGTATCAGTCTGTCAGTTGGTGTCTAACTGGCTGTATGGGTTGGTGAGTGGCTGTATGGGTGATTAATTGGTTGTCTGAGTACGTGTATGAATATCTGTGTGGGTGGGTGGGTTAGGGGGTGAGTCAGTGGCTCTATGGGTTAGTGAGTGTGTCTGTAATGAGCTGTATGGGTGACTGAGCATGTGTATGGATGTGTCGGTGAGTAAATGGATATGTAAGAGGTATATGGGTGAGTAACTGCATATGTGAAAGGTAGTATAGGTGAGTCTTGGAACATATGATTGACTTCATGTGTGAGTGAGCAATTGCAAGAGTGGCTGTATGGGTGAGTGTGTTCTTGTGTCAGTGACTAAATAGGTGAGTGAATATGTGTTAGTATCTCTATGAATAAGTGAGTGGATGTGTGTATAACTATAGGTGAGTAAGTGGCTGTGTAATTGACTATGGGTGAGTGACTAGGTGCATGAGTAGCTCTATGGGTGACTGACACTGTGTGAGTAGCTGTATGGGTGTATGAGTGAATATATCAGTGACTGTATTGGTGAGTGAATTGGTTATGCATGGCTGTATGGCTGAGTGAGTAGATGTGTGTGTAGAGCTATGAATCAGTGAGTGGGTGTGTAAGTACTGGTATGAATGTGTCAATGGTTTGGAGAATGGTAGTGTGGAAGTTGGAGTGGGTATATAAAAGGTTATATTGGGGTGTGAGTGGGCATGTCAGAGATTCTGTGGATGATGTCATCAGTGTTGTAATTTGAGATGTCATCAGTGATGTCACTGACCATGTCATGATTGATGTAATATGTGAGGTCATAAGCAGTGCATTGCGGGGGCATGAGCTATAGTTAGCTCAGCTAATTATAACTGCTGAATGTCACTAGTTTTGTACAAGTGAAATGTCAGCCTAACTATAACGTCCCTATAACCTTTGTTTTTCAGTGAATTTCTAAGGTTTCTTAAATGCTAATTCCTAACTATAACTCATGTAACCTTTGTTTTTTTCAGTGGATTTCTAAGGTTTTTTAAATGCTAATTCCTAACTATGATGTGCCTGCAACCTTTAGCTTTTTCTCTGAAAATATATATATGTGTGTGTATATATATATATATATATATCTGTGTGTAAATATAAATATTTATATAGAGCAAATGCTATGTTTATGAGATTTTTTTTTTTTTTAATTAGGAATCATGTACCTGTCGTGGCTAGCTGCTTTGGGTTCGCGTACCTAAAATATTTTAAGTAGATTAAAATACATAATAATAGAATTCTAATGTACTCTTTAATGAAAGTTGTTTAGTAGTAAGGTTCTTAAAGTAATTTTAGTAAATATGTAAAACAGTTTTAAAATGTTTTTACAACTTTTTTTAGATCTGCGGACCTGTCCCGCACTGTGTCGTAACTTCTTTATGGATTTGCGATGTGGACACGGCTCTGCATAGTTTTAATATTCTCAGCTGTTATAACAGTTATCAATAATCACAAGTGTTAGTTTTGTTTCCTGCATCAATGTTTTCCCCATAGTGAAGAAGCATGTTCTGAAAGTTTTTTTCTCAAAAAGTAAAAATAAAAACACCCCAAAAACTCACAATTGTTGAAAACTAAAAATAAATAAAAAGAGTTACGAAAAAAGGTGCTTTTAGAACCGCCTATTCTGCTTAAAGATAAAAATTTGTTATATGTATTTTTGCAGCGGTGTAAATATGTCTTGTCCTATGTTTTCGTATTTAAGAAAATGTATATGTGAGTGAATGTATGTGTTAGTACGTGTACCTGTGATTTACTTCATGAGTCATTGTGTGTATGGGTGTGTAAGTGGGTGTTTGGATGTATAAGTGAGTTTGTCAGTAGGTCGCAGAATGAGTGACTTGCAGTGTGAGTACTTGTATTGGTGAGTGGGTGTGTCAGTGGCTAAATGGGTAGTTAAAAGGGAGTGTAAGTGGCTATATGGGTAATTGAATGGGTGTCTGCTTGATTGTATGAGTGAGTGAATGGGTACATAAATGGCTGTATAGGTGAGAGTAGTTATTTGACTGGTTGTTTGGCTAAGTGAGTTTATTGTGTGAGTGGCTGTATTGGAGAGTGAGAGTTTGTATGATTGGCTATATGGGCGAATTAGCGGATATGTGAGTGCTTGTCTGAAGGTGTCAGTGGCTATATAAGTGTTTCTGTTGGTGTGTAAATTATTTTGTGAGTGCTTGTAGAGTTGGTTATATGTGCAAGTGACTACCTGTTAGACTGTGTTGTTGTTTAAGTGAGTGGGGGGTGTGAGTAAGACTATTGGAGAGTAAGTATCTGTGTGAATAGGTATATGGTGTCAATCTAGATGTATGAGTATCTGTATGGATGTGTAACAGAATATGTAAATGTGTGGGTATGTGAGTGAGTGTGTGACTGGTTGTATGGTTGACTTAGTGGCTCTGTTGAGAGGCTGTATAGGTGAATGAGTGGATATGTGAGTATGTGTACAGGGGAATAAGTGGGTGTAGCAGCAGTTGTATGGGTGCATGTGTGGCTGTGTGAGTAGCTGTATGAGCAAATGATTTGTTGTATAAACAGGTTCTATGACTGAGAGGGTGAGTGAGTGGCTCTATGGATAACTGAATGTACAAGTGAGAAATGTAGTTTGGAAGTGTAATATAGACATTTTAAAGAGTGCGTAAATAGCTTCTCAAAATAGTGACCGAGTATTTGTGTGGTAGTATGAGTTACAGAGTAGATGTATGACTAACCGTTTGATGGACTATGTGGATGGAAACCTTTCTGTATGGGTGACTGGCTGTTTTAGTACATTTAAGGTTATTTCATTTTCTGTGTAATATACTGAAGACTAAATGTCTCTATGTATTACTATATGTATCACAAGTTGTATGAATATGCAAATGAGTATGTTACTTGCTGAGGGCATGTTTTAGAGAATGTATGGGTAAATTACTAATTGTGTTGAGAAAATGTTGGTATTAGACTACCTCTGTTTCAGACCATATGGCCTGGAAATGTTTGTGGAAGAACCTGCATGGATCACTTTCTGGTTATGATACAGGACAGTGAGGTATGAAGCTGTGTGTTCAAGTCCTTTTATGAGATCTGCATAGAAAAGACATCTATGTTTCTGGGAGAGAATGCTGAAGTAGCTCTGTCAATATTTGTCCTGAGGTAGGATAGACCATATAGTTTTAAAGTTAGGGTCTTCAGCTGCACCACACATATCAGATTACATGTAGAAGTATAGACATTCCTGAGACATGGTAGCAGGCACATATTCAAACTTCATGGAATACGCTTTCAGTTTCAAGGACACACATACCTATCTATGGCCAACTGTCATGGGTCTGGACGGGCAGGCATGCCTGGCGAGTGTGTGCGAGTCCATGTTTCCGCGTACGTCCATAGCACTCGACGACATCAGGAAGCTCGTACTGGTTGGCGGTCTAGCCTCCAGTACGGACATTGAGCGCTTCCGGGGGAAACCGCATAACTGCCTGCGGTGCCCGCGGATCAGCGCTTTGGATTATCACCTCGCCCTGTAGAGTACGTTCGTGCAGCCCCAGCAGAATTCCCTTCCTAAGTACTTGCATGCGCAGGAGCGCTTGCTTCCTTCTTGATTTAGGCTCGTGCTGGTGCGCGCAGCTGTTTTCCCGTAGCTCTGGGCACGCGCAGGAGTGCTTGCTCACAACTTGCCTGTGGCTAGTGCTGGAGCACTTAGCCGTTCTTTGTTACCTATTGATAAGCGCAGGAGCGCTTATCTTTTCATTTCAAGCTTGACTACGTGAGCAGGTACGCCTTATTTTTCTTTTAAGTTTCCTCTATCTCAAGCGCAGGAGCGCTTGTCAATCACGTTGCCTCAGTTGCAAGGGCAGGAGCGCTTGTCAATTCCTTTTCCTCAATTGCACACGCGCAGGAGTGCTTGACAATTTCCTTATCCTTTTGCACCCGCGCAAAAGCGCTTGAAAATGTCCTTATCCTTTCGCACACGCGCAGGAGCGTTTGTCTATTCCTTTGCCTCAGGTACACGCGCAGGAGCGCTTTCTAGTTTCAGTTGCCACAGTCACACATGCAGGAGCGCTTGCTAGTTTCAGTTGCCACAGTCACACGCGCAGGAGCGCTTGCCAATTTCACTGACCCTGCTGAGGACGTCTCTTTTCCATCCTTCATGGTGCCACACATAAGGTGACTATACGATACACTGAGCACTGTAGTGTACTATGTATGGGCACGTTTGAATGTATCAGTGGTAATAGTGTTCCCCTGCGCTTCTCCTTCCAGGCGGTGTTTCCAGAGGGATTCCAGGAACACAGTGAGGATACCATTCTGGTCTTCAGGAGGATATCTTCCATACCACTAGCTTCATCCCCCGGTCCCATCTTCATCCTGGTCAGTACACACGTATGTTCTTAGGTAAGGTGGGAGATGGTGGCGGTTGTTCATGTCATCTCTGCGAAATTACTTCACAAGCAGAAGGTAAGACTTGTGGGGTCCTGACACCAACTTGCAGTGCACCTTTGCAGAGAGTTATATATAGTAGGATAGAGGTTAATACATTTGGCGACATGTTTTAAACCTCACATTTCTCTACCAGTTTCATTAAAGAGGCAAAGCTCGCAATGCCAGGCCTAACCCAAAATGAAGGCTGTTTCCTCTCATGCCACTCTATTAGTGTCAGCATCACTCTAGACGCCTCAATCACTGTGTCAGTGCCTTTTAGGGGTGAGATGAAATATTTAAAGTAGCCTATAAACACTAGACTAGCTCGGTTTCAGACATCATGCTCTGTAAATGTGTGTAGAAAAAGCTGCATGGATGACTTTCTGCTTATTATAAAGGGCAGCGTGGTATAAAGCTTTGTGTTTAAGTGTTTTCATGAGACCTGCTTAGAAAAGAGATGTGTGGATCTGGAACTGAAAGGTGAAGTTTCTCTCTCAGTATTTGGTCAGTGTATGATATAATGTTTAATTTTAAAGTTATGATCATCAGCTACATCACACATCTATCACTACATGTAGAAGTACAGAGAAGGCTGAGCCACGGAGGAGGCCAGACATTGAAACTTGACAGAATATGTTTTCAGTTTAAAGTACACACATCCGTTTCCACACCCTACTTGCAGTGTACTTTTCCAGAGACTTCTATGGACTGAAATAGCGGTTAATACATTTGGGAACAAGTTTTAAACCTCACATTTGTCGACCAATTTGATTTCAGAGTGCCTGGTATAACCCAAAATGAAAGGTCCACTCCCGTCATGCTAACCTTATTAGTATCAGCATCTCTCCAGAGATCTCAATGAGTGTGTCAGTGCCTTTTAGGGGTGAAATGGCATATGGAAAGTAGCCTGTAGTCACTAGACTACCCCTGTTTCAGACCGTTTACTCTGTAAATGTGTGTAGAAGAAGCTGCATGGTTGACTTTCTGCCTATTGTACAGCGCAGCGGGGTATGAAGCTTTGTGTTTAAGTGCTTTCATTAGGCTTGCTGTGAAAGAAGAGATGTGGTTCTTGGACTGAAAGGTGAAATAGCTCTGTGAATATTTGCCCAGGGGTATGATAGGCCATTACGTTTCCAGTTAGGATCATCAGGTGTACCACACATCTCAGACTACATCTACAAGTACATAGATTGCTGAGACATGGTAGCAGTCAAACATTCAATTTTAACAGAATATACTTTCAGTTTCAAGCACACATATGACTATCTACGGCCTAGTTGCAGTGTAGATTTGCGGACAGTTATATGTACTAGGATAGAGGTTAATAACACTTGGGAACATATTTTAAACCTCACCTTTGTCGACCAGTTGGATTAGCGAGACACAGCTTGCAATGACAGGCCTAATCAAAAATGAAAGGCCAACTCCTGTCATGCCACTCTTATTAATGTCAGCATCTCTCTAGAGATCTCAGTGGGTGTATTAGTCCCTAGGAGGGGTGAGATGACACATGTAAAGCAGCTTATAGGCACTAGACTACCTTTGTTTTAGAGCGCATGCTCCATAAATATGGAGATTAAGCAGCATATATCACTTTCTGGTTATCATAGAAGACAGTGGGGTATGACCCTGTATGTTCAAGTGCTTCCACAAGGCCTGCTTAGGAAAGAGATGTGCAGTACTGAAACTAAAAGGTGAAGTAGCTCTGTCAATATACGATAAGGCTTATAGTAGACTTTATAGGTTTCAAATTAGGATCATCAGCTGCACCACATGTCTCAAACTACATGTACAAGTACAGACATAGCTGAAATATGTAAGAGGTCAGACATTAAACCTTAACAGAATACGTTTTCATGTTTCAAGCACAGACATCAGTATCAACGGCCTACTTGCAATGTACCTTTGCAGACAGTTATATGGACTAGAATAGTGGTTAATATACTTGGGAACATGCTTTAAACCTGTCATTTGTCAACCACTTTTATTAGAAAGACACAGCTGATAGGGCCAGGCCTAACTCAAAATGAAAGGCCCACCCCAGTCGTACCACACTTATTAGTATCAGCATCCCTCCAGAGATCCCAATGAGTGTGGCAGTGCTTTTTAGGGGTGAGATGACACAAGTAAAGTAGCCGGTAGGGACTAGACTACCTCTGTTTCAGACCACATGTTCTATAAATGTGTGTAGAAGAAGCTGCATGGATGACATTCTCACTAGGGTATTCAACACAGCAGCGACAGAGCATTTCCCCCTTCATGGGGCAAGTCAGTTATTATCCCTATTTATAAGAAGGGTAATAAGTCAGAAGCAAAAGAATATTGTCCTATATCGCTTCTAGACTCTTCAGTTAAAGTGATGAGCAGTCCTTTTAATGAGATTAGAAGAGTGGGCAAACGAAAAGGCGATACTTTCTCCAGGACAATACGGTTTTAGGAAAGGGGTTGGGACTATAGAACAATTTATAAATCTGGACTTATTAATAGGCAAATATACCCGTGCTAAAGAAGGGAGATTGTACCTATGCTTCGCAGATCTTAGCAGTGTATTTGACCTTATCGACCACTCGATCTTTGGCCGACTCTGCTTATCCTTGGTGAACCCAAACCAATTATATGTTTTCTTTGCAAGTCTCTCTGAGATGCTATCAAGTAAAGTACGATATGGGCTAGGGGGCGAATGCACGCCAAACTTTGATGTGAAACTAGGTATTCGCCAGGGTTGCGTCCTTACTCCACTTCTTTCTCATTGTTTATCAACGAGGTGGACAAGGTTCTGCAAATGTTACAAGCTGATGCCCCGCAAATCTCTGGGAGCCCTATCCCATTTCTGCTTTATGCAGATGATGATGCATTACTATCCAGGACCCTGGTGGGCCTACAGCAGTTAATTAACAGCTTTTGGGATTTTATTACCACAAGGAAACTGGTAATCAATAAAACAAAGACATATACTATGATATGCGGGCCTAAATTAAAGAAATGCGAAACCTTTTACATTGATAATACTCCTGTAGATACTGTTGACACATTTTGCCACCTGGGAGTAATCTTTTCAGGTAGTGGGAATTGGTCATATGAAATAGCCAATGTTCGATCTAAGATCAGTGCACATGGGGTTTTTAGATTCACGATAAAAGTAGGTGATCACCCAATTAAGGATATGTTAGCCATTTATAAGGCTAGATCTGTTGCCTCTGATATGTATGGTGCAGGGGTTTGGGGCTACTTTTGCAGTCAGGCATTGCAGCGTGAAGAAAATTCCTTTTAAAAGCGTCTTTTAAGTCTACCTCCCTCAGCATCCACTGAGATAATACATCGGGAAGTAGGATTACAGTATTTAGCAGATTTGATCACACTGCGTCCGCTGCTGCTATAGTGGTCCATCTGGGCTAAAGACGAGACCAATTTTACAAAGTCAATTATTATGGATTGTTTATCTCTGGATAAGACAATGTGTATCCCCTGGCTCAGATATATCAGCAACACATACAGTAAGCTGTTTAATCTATCAATTCAGTTGAACCCAATACAGGTGACTGCCCTAACTAAAATGGTAATTAAGGATGCTTTTATGAATTATAAAATGGAATCTTGTATGAGATTGGCAGGGGAAAAATCAAATTTTATATTTTATCAATCAATCGCGACTCAGAAGGGTTTCCAAAATTATTTCACGCAGGTTACAAAGCCAACACATCGTTTTGTATTCACGAGACTTAGACTTGGAATTGTACATCATTTAGTCACTTTCCCTGTAATGAAATCCTGTCCTCCGGATTCGACTACTTGCCCCTGTGATGGGCTGTCCAAGCAAAGCACTATTCAATTTATGCTCTTTTGTGATTTTTGTTCGAATGTTAGGTGTCACTATTTAAAACCGCATTTAAAACAAAATGTGAGAACGTATAAATCGGCAATAAAATTACTGGTTGAATTTAATGATCATGGGGTCTTTTTTAATGTCACCTTATTTATTCTAAAAGCAATAAATGTACGGAAAAGCATTGCCATCTAAAAACTAATATGTAACTGACAAGGACTTGATTTTATGTAATTTGCTGCTAAAACCTTTTTAAAATGACTGTTCTTTTATCGTAATGTACTTTTAAAATTGTAACTGCTTTTTTGGTTGTTTGTACAAACTGAATAAAGCTTATAATGAATTGAATTGACTTTCTGCTCATTGTACAGGGCAGGGGGGTATGAAGCTTTGTGTTTAAGTGCTTTCACGTTGGACTGCAAGGTGAAATAGCTCGTCAATATTTGCCCAGGGGTATGATACACCGTTCAGTTTCCAAGTTAGGATCATGAGGTGCACCACACATCTCAGACTTCATGTACAAGTACAGAGATTGCTGAGACCTGGTAATAGTCAAACATTCAAATTTAA
The DNA here is from genome assembly GCA_963921515.1 of Calotriton arnoldi. Taxonomy (NCBI): domain Eukaryota; kingdom Metazoa; phylum Chordata; class Amphibia; order Caudata; family Salamandridae; genus Calotriton; species Calotriton arnoldi. Next base: position 1,187,710 of record CAWUFW010004710.1, read on the forward strand.
CAGAATATGCTTTCAGTTTCAAGCACACATATGACTATCTACGGCCTAGTTGCAGTGTGCATTTGCGTACAGTTATATGTACTAGGATAAAGGTTAATACACTTGGGAACATGTTTTCAAACCTCACATTTGTCGACCAGTTTGATTAGTGAGACAGAGCTCGCAATGCCAGGCCTAAGACAAAATGAAAGGCCAACTCCTGTCATGCCACTCTTCTGAGTGTCATCATCTTTCTAAAGACCTCAAAGAGTGTGTGAGTGTCTTTTTAGGGGCAAGATGACACATGTAAAGTAGCCTATAGACCCTAGTCTACCTCTGTTTTATACCGCATGCTCTGTAAATGTGTTTAGAAGAAACCGCATGTGTCACTTTCTGCTTATTATACAGGGCAGCCTGATATGAAGCTGTATGTTCAAGTGTTTCCATGAGACCTGCCTAGCTAACAGATTTGTGCTTCTGGGACTGAATGCTGAAGTAGCACTGACAGTATTTGTCCAAGTGAATGATAAACTGTATAGTTTTTAAGTTAGGGTCATAAGCTGCAGCACACGTGTCAGACTACACGTGGAAGTACAAACATACCTGAGACATGGTAGTAGTCACACATTGAAACTTGACAGAATACGCTTTCAATTTCAAGCACACACATAACTATCTACGGCCTACTTGCTGTGTACCTTTGCAGAGAGTTATATGGACTAGGATAGAAGTTAATACACTTGGCAACATGTTGTAAACCTCACATTTCTCTACTAGTTTCATTAGAGAGGCAGAGCTTGCAATGCCAAGCCTAACCCAAAATGAAAGGCTGACTCCTGTCATACCACTCTTATTAGTGTCAGCATCTTTCTAGAGATCTCAATGAGTGCTTCAGACCTTTTAGGGGTAAAGAAGATTATAGGTACCAACCTACCTCTGTTTCAGACCGTATCCTCATTAAATATGTGTAGAAGAAGCAGCATGGATCACTTTCTGCTTATTATACAGAGCAGCCGGTGATGAAGCTGTGTGTTCAATTGCTTCCATGAGGTTTGACTAGAAAAGACATCTGTGCTTCTGGGACTGCTATTAAGAAGAAAACGAAAAAGAAATATATAAGCATGTTATGTTAAAAAAACATTAATAATAAATTTTTCAAAAAGAAATCACATTGTATTATAAATAGATACCATGGAATATCGCGGGTATTAATAAGAAACTGAATGATGATGCATGGCCTGATTTTTTAAATAACTGTGAAATTATCTGCATGCAAGAGACCTGGCACACGGAACCCTTTCACATAGATGGCTTCTCAATAGTTGACACCCAAGCGACCCCTTCCCAGAACGGAAGTCAAAGGGAGGCCTAGCAGTTCTACTTTCAGTCACATGCCCTTTGATTCTGAAGAAAGCTTATATTGACTCTCCTTTATTCAATTTTTGTGGTTCCATTCTGTTGATCACCAGTGTTTTGTAGTAATTAACTTTTATAACAATGTTTTTGATAACACCAGGAACCAAGTGATATTGGCACTTGAGAGGGAACTTGATTTATTTTTAAAACAGATTGAAAGTGATTATTTTTTGATCTGGGTTGGAGATTTTAATAGTAAAAAATGTGGTATTGTAGAAGGAAAACACTGTGGATATGGGAATGAGTATGGGGAAAGTTATTCTCATTTCCCGCATAATCTCTATGGCGAATCCATTTATGGGGCAATGTATAAATACAATTTAGAATTACTGGATCAGTCTATATCGGATAGATAATCCCAGCTACTGACCTTTGAGGGGCACGGTCAGTGTTCAATCATTGATCACATTTTAATTTCGGCACATGGTCAAGACCAAATAGTAAAAATGGAGATGAAAACAAGCTGTGTTAGTGATCATCATCCACTCTTTTTAACAGTTAGATTAAATGATACCCTTCAGGCTGGGCCCCATTTATCACCCTTTATATCCACTCAGGGAGAAAATGGTATCTTTATTAAATGGTCTGGAATAAATCCAAAAGAATTTATGGATAGCCTAATGAGTGATTGTAAACAAGATATAGAAATTTGTACCAGGGGGATTCTATTGACAACCAGATTATTGGGGCTTTTTGTAACATCACCGCCGAAATCTCTAGGTGATTGAAAATCAAGAGTAAGAAGAAAGCTAAGGAAAAAGTTTGCTGGTTTGATTCTCAACGAACAAAGGCAAACCAGTCATTAAAAAATGCTTTAAAAAAGAGGCCTAGAGATAGCGAACTTATTAAAAAACAGTCCCTAGCAAAAAGGAAGAGAGAAATTCAAGATAATGCATGGGAAAAACTCTCCCTGGCTGCCAATACAAAGGATTCATCCCTATTTTGGAAGACGATAAATCACCCATTTTTTAAAGAAAATTGTGCTACTAAAATTTAGAGTTTGGTGCAGCCCCAAGAGTGGATATGTCATTTTGGACAGGTTTTTAATGCAGAAAATGAAACCCCTATACTAGTAGAAAACAGTGAACCCGATGGTATTGCAGAATATTAGATAACAAAACTTTTATAGCTCTTGAACCCCCAAATTTGGCCCCTATTACCCTGGATGAAGTTACACTGGCACTAGAAAGAAGTGCAAATGGAAAGGCACCTGGTGTTGATGGGGTCCAAATCGATATTTTTAAATATGACATTGGATTTTGGGCCCCTCTTTTACAAAAAGTGTTTAACATCATTGCGGGGGCTAGATACCAAGATACCAAGAACATGGACTGAAAGTATAATTGTCCCGATTTTTAAAAAGGGCAACAGAAGTGATGCCAAATGCTATCGCCCAATTTCCCTCCTTGACACAACCTCAAAACTGATGGGTAGGAAATTGTTGGAGAGGTTGGAAATATGAGCAGATGAAAATAAAATCCTCACTGAATCACAATATGGTTTCAGAAGGGAAATAGGGACAATTGAACAATGTATCAACTTGCATTTGTTGATTAGTAAATATACAAGTGTAAAAAAGGGCCACTTACATCTCTGTTTCGTTGGCCTTACTAGTGCTTTTGACCTAGTAAATCATGCGAAATTATGGCAAACTTTGATTCGTTTGGGTGCACCAAATGATATTATCATATACCTCTTACAAATATATAGCCGTTTGAGCACAAGAGTTCGCTATGGGCTAGAGGGAGAGTGCACCACTAGTTTCAGGGTAAGACGGGGCATTAGGCAGGGTTGTGTGCTCGCCCCACTCCTCTTTTCCCTATATATAAATGGCGTAGATGAGGAATTGCAAAAGCTAAACACTGATGTCCCTAGAGTAGGCAAACGTGCTGTCCCGACTTAACTCTATGCGGATGACGCAGTTCTTTTATCGAGAACTGCGAATGGGCTCCAGACCCTCATTGAAAAATTTGCAGAATTCATGCAGGAAAAGGATTTAGTACTTAATTTGAAAAAGACATTTACGATGGTGTGTGGACAAGGAAAAGCAAAAACCAGGAACCACCACATAAATAGTGTCCCTATTGCAGTAACAAATTCTTTTGTATATTTAGGGCTAGTAATTACAGCAAAGGGAAACTGGGGAGCCCATATTGAAAACTGTAAATTAAAATTTATGAGGATAACTGAGTAAATTTTCAGATTCTCAAATAAAATGGGTAATAAACCTAATAGGGAAATCATGATACTATATAAGAGCAAGTGTCTTACTGGGATTTGTTACGGCACAGCACTATGGGGAGTGGCAAATTGTGCAATCCTTCAGACTCAAGAAAATAACTTTTTACGACGGTTGTTAGCTGTACCCAACTCTACTCCAGTATATAGTGTGCATAAAGAGTTGGAAGCCTCCTATATAAATGATTTTATAAGTGTAGTAAGTTTAAATGTCTGGTATGGCATTTGGAGTAAGGAAGGCACAAAGTTTACACAGGATGTTATTAAGGATTGCGTTGCCCTCGACCAAGGAATAAAAATCCCATGGTTGATGTATATTAAAAATCTTTTAAATGAATGTGCCACAAACATTGATTTAAAAAATCCCTCCCAAATACTCGAGTATGATAAAAAGATCTGAAGATTAGTTTAATGGAATCACAGAATTGGCTAAGGGACATTGATGCAAACTTGAAACCAATGACTAGGGCTTACTTGGATAGGACCTCTGGGGCTGGGATACCACATTACTTATTACAGGTCACAAATATAAAACATAGATTTTATCTCACTAGATTAAGAATGGGATTAGCCCACTTTTTAATAGCTTTTCCAACGATGGGCAAGTGGAATCATAATCTTCCAAAGTGCCCATGCGATGGAAAATCAGACCAGACAACGTTGCATTTTATTTTATTTTGCGGTTTTTATAGAGACATTAGGAAGAGCCTCTTACGACCATTGTCTATAAAGGAGAGACTGTTCACATATAAAACTGCTTTTGAGTATATTTGTGGCCTGGAAAATATTAGAGTTTGGTAAGTATCAAAAGGAGAGGGAGGAAAGGTACTGGAGCCAGTTCACTTCCCCTAGTATGTGTGTTTAAATCAAAGGAACTAGCTCTAGAGTGGGTGCTCTAGCGTTTGTTTGCACTGAAAAGGAAAACACTTTATGTTTTGAAAAAGCCCTCACTCACCAACCTAGTTGGTGACATGCTTCATCATTGGGCCCCACCCAAGGCGCTGAGGTGCACTCGGCGCCTTGGGTGGGGCCCAATGATGAAGCATGTCACCAACTAGGTTGGTGAGTGAGGGCTTTTTTCGAAACATAAAGTGTTTTCCTTTTCAATGCAAACAAACGCTAGGAGCACCCACTCTAGAGATAGTTCCTTTTGATTTAAATATTAGAGTTTGCAATGCAGTGGTGGCCTATATCCAGAAGGCAATCAAAATAAGACACAATAACTCTCACCTTGAGGCCCTTGTTTACAAAGAAAATGTGACATACACTAATAAATGATGTCTTTTGTGCAATAAGTTTTTTAAATTATATGTTATGTATATGGCACTTTATGTATCTTGCCTTTCCAGATACAATCATGAAATCTTAAGCTGAATGCACTTTATCGTTATATTCTGTGAAGAATAGCGAAGTTATTAGAGCTATAGCTTTGCCTTGAATTGGATAATCTGCACATAGCACTTTACGTAAATGATGCCTGTGGTTGTACATTATGTTCCTAAAGTACACATTTTGTATATGGGGACGCTGCAATTGAGGACTGCATGCTGGGACTGTGATTGGGGCATTTCCAGCAACACCCTGGTGGGACCGAAGTCCCAGGGAGTACCGCCTGCCGCTGCCCGCATTCCTGCCAACCCGCACTACACCCTGGGGGACCACAAGTCCCAGGGTGCAACGGATTCCTTCTCCCGCCGCCGCTAACGAGGGGGAGGAGCTACCATCGCGCTCAAAGCGCTGCTTCGCTCCCCACGGCGCGGGACGCTGCAATTGAGGACTGCATGCTGGGACTGTGATTGGGGGCATTTCCAGCAACTCCCTGGTGGGACCGAAGTCCCAGGGAGTACCACCTGCCGCTGCCCGCATTCCTGCCAACCCGCACTACACCCTGGGGGACCACAAGTCCCAGGGTTCAACGGATTCCTTCTCCCGCTGCCGCTAACGAGGGGGAGGAGCTACCATCGCGCTCAAAGTGCTGCTTCGCTCCCCGTGGCGCGGGACGCTGCAATTGAGGACTGCATGCTGGGACTGTGATTAGGGGCATTTCCAGCAACACCCTGGTGGGACCGAAGTCCCAGGGAGTACCGCCTGCCGCTGCCCGCATTCCTGCCAACCCGAACTACACCCTGGGGGACCACAAGTCCCAGGGTGCAACGGATTCCTTCTCCCGCCGCCGCTAACCAGGGGGAGGAGCTATCATTGCGCTCAAAGTGCTGCTTCGCTCCCCGCGGGACGCTGCAATTGAGGACTGCAAGCTGGGACTGTGATTGGGGGCATTTCCAGTAACACCCTGGTGGGACCAAAGTCCCAGGGAGTACCGCCTGCCGCTGCCCGCATTCCTGCCAACCCGCACTACACCCTGGGGGACCACAAGTCCCAGGGTGCAACGGATTCCTTCACCCGCCGCCGCTAACGAGGGGGAGGAGCTACCATCACGCTCAAAGCGCTGCTTCGCTCCCCGCAGTGCAGGACGCGCGCGGGCTGCGCCCGGGCAAAACCCGGGCCAAGCGCGGGCCCGTCCTTGCCCGTCAGTGGCCGGAGGAGGCCGGGCCTGGCTACCCCTCTAAGCTTCCTAAGGGGAGATCGACCGATCGCTGGAGTGTGGACTCCACAAAAGCCACTATCAAGGTCAGTTACTCTAGGCCCTAGGTGTTGAATACTATCGGGTATTATCCTGACACCCTTGCAATTGTGGGGAGACGAGCAGGGGTGGGGAAACCTAATGCGGCATCAGTGCAACTGGCCTCTTCTGTCCAACAAACATCAATAGACCGGATGCTACAGAGAGCCATTTGTGTAGTGGCAACAGAGATCGAACTAACAGAAAGACGATTGTCCCTTACACCGGACTTAGCCCCTCCCCTTAGTCCCCTCGATATAACAGGTTTTCCTCTGTCCATCGATCAGGAACACACAACCACCTTTACAAGAAGTCACGCAGCGAGCAGGGTGGATGAACTATACCCAGGAGGCGCCCGCCCAAAAAAAGGGAAGTCCAAAACCACTGCACCTACGGGGCCTAAACATAAAGCTCCGACCCTCGAGACACCGGGTGCTGCGAGGGCGGAGGGACTAAGACCATCACCTAAAGGAGGTCTAGAACAGCCAGCCTGGGTCATGGATGTGGTGGTGGACATGCAGGTCCAAGTAAGGACAATTGTGAGGGACGAACTAAAAAATCTATGGGATCGGGTTGATAAGCTCACCAAATTGGTTGAACGATGGGTGGATAGGACTGAGGCGATTCTGAGGGAAAATGATTCGGCCAATCGGATGATTCCCACAAGACCCAGCCCTGAGCCCTTAATAAAGGATAACACGCCCCCCCTCAGCAAGGTAACACAACCCAATCAGGAGAATGAGGGAAAGCGACCCAGTAGCCCCAAGGGGTTGGGGAAAGGCAATAGTACTCATGGACAGGAGCTCAAACAGGGGGCACAGATGGGAAAAGTTAATGATCCAGGGGTAGCAAGGCCCCTTGTGAGTAACCCTTCTGGAGAGAGGGCTAGGCAGAAGAGTGTGCCACAGGAGGGACCCCATGACGCAGGGACAGCCCTCCAGTGTATCAACCTTCCCCCGGCTTCAACCCCTTATGTAGTCATTCTAACAGGAGTCCCGGAACTAAAAAAAGGGACTAGGGAATCCTATTTCGACTTAAGGAATAAATGCCTACATTGGTTAGCTAATCACAAACAGTTTCCCCATAGAGATCTAAACGAAATCCTTATGATTCGTAGGGTGGGCTGGGTGGGATGGAGAGAGAAAGATATTACGGGCGACTGTGTTGTGATTAATTTCAGGAATATGGCGATTGCAGATTCCCTTCTAGATCACCATTACCACAGGACTAGGGGGTCCATCAGCTCACTGCCACTAGCCTATTTCTACCCCCCAGGCCAGATTCCTCAGGATCTTAGAAGATATAACCACACGAGTAGGGAATGGCAACAGAATAATCAATTCTCCCCATTTATGCAGGTACAACCGTCTCCCCTATACTTTAATATCCCTGTAAACAATAGGTTTAGCCCTCTTGAGGCAGTGGATTGACTCCTGAAGACAGAGACCCTAATAGAAGATCAAACCCACTATAGAGCACTCACCCTCCAGCTAAGGGAGATTGATCAAAGGAGAGACCCCATGACACAGCCTGTGGCTATGGTCCAGGTAAATGAAGTAGGAAATCATAGATTATCTGAGGGCAAACGGAAAATATACATCACGGGTACATTGAACACTGACACACTTGACAAGGACACGCAAATAACTAAATCAGAATTGTGGGAAGTAGTTTCTTCACCAGTAGCTAAAGGTACACATACTTTGAACCCCAGCTTAAGCTCACCTGAGCCAAAGGATGCACTTTAGTCAGCAATATTATTGAACTCCCCTCGCATGCAAACCAAGTGCACCCCACAAGTATAAAAATACTTTCTTGGAACATAGCGGGACTAGCGTCTAAACTGGATAGTCCGGACTGGGGACTCTTCATCGAATATCACGAGATCTGTATGTTCCAAGAAACATGGGCTAGGGACGAAACAAATAGATCGGGTATGCGTCTTTCAGTATCCCAGCCATTCATGCGGGGAGAGGTAGACCCTCAGGGGGGTTGTCCACTTGGGTAGGAGTTCATCTGGGTTGTGAGGCAAAACAAATTGAGAGCTCCTCATGTGACATCCTTTGTGTCCTCTTAACTTTCCAAACAAGACTAAGTATCCTCCTAATAAATCTATATTCGCGACCAACATCCTGCGGCCAAGAGTCCATCACTCTCGACCAACTAAGTACCCTTCTCCCATCCATTTCTATAAACTGTGGGGTAATTATTGGCGGCGATTTCAACTGCCAATTTGAGCCCCTGAACGGCCTGGTCACAGGCACAATGGATGAGGAGGACCAATACTGGTCTATCCCAGAGCCTAGTATTCCCCCCACGAGGGCTTGGACACAGCTAGTACTCCAGATATGCACTTTAACATTAAACTTTTCATTGAGAGCATGCAATGGATGCACCACTTCTGATAGCCCGGGGAAACACACTTTTAATAGACCAGGACACACTTCAATTATTGACTACATTATGTTAGACTCTAAGTCATGGCACAGGGCGATAGACTTTAAAAAAATCAGTCCTCGCCACGATAGCGACCACAATGCTCTCATCCTAGAAATAGCATTGCCATGTGCCAGGAAGGTCCCGGATAAGTTGCCAGCACCAGTCCAAAGCTTGATCCAGACCAATGGAGGAAGGAGAGTCCGTTGGGGTGAAATCTCCCAATCGCAAGATAAACTGGCCAAGCTCTACCACCAAGTAATTCCACACCTCTTGATCACAATCCAAGCAGTAGAGAGCAAAGGTTTCCCCAATCACCTCTCAAGGATTTTTAAAAATCACCAAGATCTGGTTGCCTCTCTGGCTGTCTTTTTTTATCAAAATAAAAAGTCTAGGGTGCCTAACAATTCTAAGCAGCAATGGTTTAATGCTAGTTGCCGAGCTGCCAATTCTGACCTTATCGCTGCCATTAGAAGTAGTGACAAGGCAACGATCAAAGAAGCAAGAGCTTCATATAAGGGCGCTACGGCCAAAGCTAAAAAATGTTGGGAAGCCCAAAAATGGGAGGACGCTAGAAATGCACTAAATTCACACGACCTGAGGTCCTTTTGGAACATCATAAACACCTGTTCCAAGGCTGGTAGATCGGCCATTGAATCCAATATAGATGAAGGAGTATGGAAGGCACATTTCGAAGCCCTCTATACAAAGGCCGAGGATGGGGAAGCGAACGCGGCAGGAGAGCCTTTGCACCCGGGTCTAACTCCTGACGATGTCCCCCCAATATCGGTGAGAAAAGTCACCGATGCCTTAGGAAAGATAACACCAGCCAAAGCCGCAGGATTGGACAAGATCCCGGGTGACCTCTTTTGCTCCGAACCCACTATCTGGGCCCCCTACCTGGCCATTCTGTTCAACGCTATATTACAAGGCATGGCAATCCCCTCCACTTGGGCAGGGGCTGAAATAATACCAATCTATAAAAAGGGTTCCCCGCTTTTGCCTGTTAACTATCGCCCTATTAGCCTCATAGATGTTGGCCAGAAAATATTTGCCCGAGTCCTATTGGGGCGACTCCAGGCCTGGTTGGAGGAATATAATATCCTTACCCCCCTACAAGCCGGGTTTAGAGCCAGAACATGAACGATTGATCAAATTTTTAGGCTACAACTGATATATTGGAAATCTGTCTATATTGAGGGTGGCAGCCTCTATCTTATTTTTGTAGACCTAAAATCTGCTTTCGACCTGGTACCAAGGGACAAACTGTGGGCAATTTTATCAGACATGGGAGTACCAGAGTACCTGTGCCAGCAGCTAAAACGCCTTCATGAGGGTAATTTTGCTCGAATTAGATACGGCAAAAACGGCAAACTCACAGCCCCTCTGCCCATAGAGAGAGGTGTCCGCCAGGGCTGCGTCCTCGCACCGACCCTCTTCTCCATTTTTATTAATGGCCTAATAGACTCATTGATCGCAGGGAAGAACATCAACGCTCCTAGGCTGGCGAAGCGCAAAATCCCAGCCCTGATGTTTGCAGATGATACGCTCCTGCTTGCAAAATCCCCCATGGGAATCCAGAGGACCCTCGACAGCTTCAGTGCCTTCTGCAAACATCGGGGACTGGAGATTAATGTCCAAAATACAAAGTATATGTCCTTTAACGTAGGCAATTCCACCCGCCCCAATCCTGGCCTGGATGGTAGACCCCTGGAGAGGGTAACTATCTTTGAGTATCTGGGAATGACGCTGACAGAAAGAATGGATTGGGGTGCCCAAATCAACAAAGCAGGGCTGAAACTAACCCAAACAATGGGCGGTATTTTAAAACTGTAGAGGAGCTGCACTGTAAAATTGGTTAGCCCAGTAGTGGAAATGTATAAAGTCCAGGCTAGGAGTGCTGCTCTCTATGGAGCAGAGCTATGGGGACATTGTGCATCGGGCTCGTTAGTCCGCACTGAGAACTCATTTATCAGACACCTCATGGGCCTCCCCACTAGTACACCCCTAACACCGCTCCGCTTGGATCTTGGGGTCAGACCCATTGTGGATGAGGTTGCTTTCAGACCTCTTCTCTATTGGCGTCGTCTTTGGAGTACCCCAGAACTAGCTGTATATAGGGATGAATTGATAGATGTTATGGGTCTGCGAGGTTCAGGGAAGATACCATGGTTGGTTTACATTAAGAGTATTTGTGAGGGTTTGGGTAGGGGTAGTTTATGGAGTAAAGCAGGAGAAACCTCCCAAATAACCTCTAGAAGGACCCTGGTAGAGAGCTATAGAGAGCACAAACTCAATGAGCTCGAAAGGAGGTCCACTGTGGGCCGCCTGACGGCGGAATTCTTGGTAGTAAAAAACAGGTACAGCCTAGAACTGGTGCTGGACGATATCCAGCCACTCCTCGCCAAAAAGCTTTACCTGCAATTTAGATATGGAGTCCTCCCGCTGCGCTCTTTTACCAACAAATGGGAGGGCGCCACTAACGGGGAGTGTCCGGCATGTAACATCTCTGACGAAACGGAACTCCACATGTTATTTGTTTGTAAGGGTTACAGGAGGGCCAGGTCACGCTGGTTACTCCAACTTTGTAGGAACCTGGGGTCTAGACACTGTAGCGAAGTCTATAGGCTACTGAAATCCGACACACAAATGCACATTGTCTTCTCCATTTCACGGTTCTTATTCACCATGTGGTGCACCCGCAGAGCCATTCTAAAAAAGATGGCCTACCAGAATGGCACTGTAGAATCTGCATGATTGTCTCCAATACTGTACTCCCCCGGACATAATTTGGGCAAATGCGGGAATGGCTATATCAGAAACTGGATTATTGATTATTTTTATGACAAATTTTAAATTGTGTAAATTTTATGAACTCAATGTATTTTATTGGGTGTTTTTAATGATGCTTTTATGGCCTTGTGTGCCGAAATAAAGTTTTTATGAGAATTGTGTATGGCACTTTATCTATTATGCCTTTTTAGATAGACTTATGAAGCTTTAAAAATGTAATGCACTTTATCTATATATATCTTGTGATGAATAGCGAAGCCATTAGAGTTATAGCTTTGCTTTGAATTGGATTTTCTGCATATAGCACTTTATGTATATGGTTTACCGGGGTCTGCTGCTTGGGTTTTTTTTATTCTCCTGTTTTTATGCATTTTATTGTATATCTTGAGATATGAAAATATGCATAAATTTTAGGACGCTTTTATGGTTGTGTTTTTATTAACCGAATAAAGCTTGCTTGAATTTGAGATACCACTATCTGTTTCCCTTTTTTAATGTTCTCAGATTTCATATACCTTCACCATACATGGTGGTTTGAACGTGGCATTATCATTGAACGGTGGGGAAAAAACTACCAAATGGATTGTATAAAAAAAAACAAAAGCACCTAGTACATCATTGTAAATATGTGTAACTATACTTTATACTCACTACAGTTTCTTCATCACTTGTTTCATCTATATTAGCTCTACTACTTAACATAAATAGATTTTAAAACATTAACTATTACTATTATACCTGGTACAGTAGTGAAAAGAAATATATATTCTACTTGCTTTTTAAAGTTATTCTTCAAAATAATAATGAAAACACTCATTATGAATACTGGTAGAATCCAATCCATTTTGTCTTAAAACAACATGACCCCCAATAGGCCGAATTAGCTAGCCGAGAAGGCAATCTAGCTTTGAATCATACTCATGGCCCCATTTATAACTTAGTCCAAATAAGTTATTAATATGTATTCCTTCGCCTTCTAATACGTCAAGCATGACCATTATAAATTCTTGTGCATCTTGTTGTATGTTGAGAATAAATGTCACTGATCCGCTACTTATATCCAAAAGATGTCGAATGCAAGAAGCAGTATGAATTTAACTTCTGTCAGTAAGCAATTGTTGAAGTAAATGATGTAGTGCAGAACAGAATCTTTTTTCACGGTTTTCCATGATTTCATTAAGAAGATGTGGTAAATGAAATATTACATTCAGAGCCACATTATCATAACAGTTGATACCTGAACTGTTTTCTAACTGGTATCCTACAATATCACCATCAGTTTCCACTTTTTTTTCTTCACGCTTTCAACTTTCTCTTCAATGTTTTTCTTATCTTGAACTTAAGTTGAATGTTTCATATATTTCCTTTTTGGACATGGTATACGTTTCTCATATATTGGGTATTCACCTAAATGAGGAGCATAGAGTCTTCTTAAGCGACTGTACTCTCTTACACAACTTGAATCTGCACTAACGTTTTTCTCATCAAATACAAACCAGACAATGTTCTTATTTGAGACAATGCAACATATGCCATTCCCTCTTTAAACACAGTACTTCCAATATTTATAAAAGCTCTGTCTATACTTAAATCTTGAGATTTATAAATAGTTACTGCATATGCTAGAGCCATAGGAAACTGTTGTCTTCGAACATACAAGTCCTTTACAAGCAAAAAGCGTACAACACAATGTCCAATCTGTCCTACTTCATTAATCTGGTCAAATTTCACAATCAAAAATTCTATTCCATCTCGAATTTTTTTTAAATGAACAACCTTTCCCATAGCTCTATTTACTAACCCTTTCTCTGCATTCAAATTTTGACACAAAATTACTCGACAGTTTTTACATACATGTAAACACTTTTCTAATCCTGCAGTTTTAGATACAGACTTTTCCAAAGAATCCAATTTAGCTCATATTTTTTTAGTAAGTAGAATTGTTACTCCCTGGTGTTCCATTTTGTAAGTAGTTTCAATTTCCAGAGTTTGTTGTTTTTCCCTCTTTCAGTAGTTGTTCAGTAAAGTTAGAACACTCTTGCAGTGTAGGCATTAAACAAACAATGAATTTGTTTTCTACGCCCATATTGTACATTAGTTCTGCTAGTGTTTTTTCAGATGTAAACATATTCCTTATTAGCCAACTTTCCAAATCTTGTTTACTATGTTTTTTCAACATGCCAATTCTTATGCCTTGAAGAATATTTCCATAATCTTCATCAGCTGCTTGTCGCATATTTTTAACAAGTTCCTTATATTCAAAGTTTAACCAAATATTTACATTTCCGATACTTCCCAATGATTTTCTTGCCTCATCATGAAGAATTGTTTTAAAAACAGGTTGTCCTTTAACAGGAATAAGTTGTAGTAGATCTACAAATACAATTAAATGCTTTCCTACAAACAGCACATCATACTCTGTATTAAAAATAAATCTGTTGCATTCTCAAGTGTACAAAGGCAAGCATTAAGTTTGAGACCATGCTCACCTCATCAATGAATAAAAGTTTCAATTTCTTCAGTACTCTTGAGACTTCATAACAAGCTTCTCCAAATAGCTTCTGATATTCTACTTTATTATCATGTTCAACAGGTAGCATAAGTAATCAATGTAAAGTAATACCTTTAATGTTGTATGCTGCTAATCTAGTTGGTGCTATTACGACACAAGATAAATGTGATTCTGTAGTCCTGTGTAGATAACTTGTCAGACCTTTAATTAAGAAAATGTTCCTGTCCCAACGTGACCACTAATGTATAATAGAATAGGTTGAAATTATGAACATTAACATTCTTTTTTCATGAAGGAAGCCATGTTCTACTTCTTGTTTCACTTGCAGATACATTTCTTTTTGTTCAATATTCAGTTGTTTTTCTAACTGTTCAAGCTCAATAATATCTTGTTGTACTTGCTGCCTTGCAGTTTCTACCTCATTCATGGATATTGCTGATTCATTTTCAATAATTGGTTGTCCAAGTGGATCTAGAGTTAATGGACCAGAACTTTGACTGCTTTGTGAACTCCAAGTAATTCTGTTTCACTATTCTAAGGCTTGAACAGTTGCAGAAGTGCTAAATAGGAACATTCTCTCTCATCTGGAGTTTCGCAACTGAGTTTTCTGTGGTTAATAAGATTTCATTTGGCACTAAACATCCATCACATCCAATTACTGCATAATTTTCATCTTTTATATTTTCTGTAACATTCTTTTTAAATCTGTAGTGTTGAAGTATTTCATACAGATATAATGTTTCAAGATATGGACTCCTTTTTGGATAGTATATATCCAACATATTAGTTGTGGCAATATCAGCACTTTCTGGCTCATACTCTGCTAAGTATTGGATTTCTGGAAGGTATTTCAATACTCTGTTCCATGTGGAGGCCAGCCCTAGGCTTACCCAAACGATTCCTCTTGACTTTGAGTACAAACTGGCTGAGCTCAAGCAAACCAAACACTCATAAGATCCTATCTCTCTATGGGAAAGCATCTTCATGCTAAAACTGTACAATTTCTTCCTGAGACTCTTTTCTGCAGAGATTTCTTCCCACATTTCTTTCATCTCTGCCTTCTCAGATGTTGTAATGTACGATGTGATGTAATGAGCAACATACATTAAGTTGTCTGCAATAAACTGAACATCCATGTATGCATTCCACATTTTCAAAATGACTGGATTATAGTCATTAATATACTTTGAAGCTTCCTTTCTTCTTAAATTGTAGGTATTCTTGGGAGATTTCCGAGTTATTGTATGTCTTACAGCTGACAAAAAGGTGTTTACTCTTCCTTTAGAAATTATAGGTCGTGGGAATCCAAAACGACATTTTGTACAAACTTTTCCTTTACATTTGTATTTCCATCGGCAGCATTTTCCACATCTATGACTTTTAAACTGTAAAACTTGTTGTCTCAAGCTTTTTTCTCCTCTTTCTCTTGGGATGGCACATGTAACATATTGTTCGATGAAAGACAAAACAGCCTCATCACTATCTGTTCTAAATTTTGGTGCATCCTTTATCCATAGTAGCATTTGTATATGAGGAGTACCTTTGGCTTGGTACTCTTTTCGCCAAAAGAAATCAGTTACCTCTCCAAGAGGTAGAATGCTTTTACTGCAGATAAATGACATCACAGATTGAATCCTATGATTTAAACATCTGCAGACATTTGCGGGATCCAAGGAACAGAGTTCTCCAGCTGTCTTCAGTTCAACATCTTTTATATTTGAATTTGCTTCTCGTAAGAATTCAAATAAATCATCCCATGATTATTCAGCACAACTAAGTGTTACAAAGCAAGTAGGTGTACCTAGGTTTCTTAACAGGCATTTAAGTTCACCATGACGGCAATATCAATATTCATTGGTGCCACGTTGGCATGCCATCAAATTCATTAAGTAAGATTCCAAATTTTCACCCCTTTGTTCAACTTTCTCTATGAACTCTTTTGCAGAAACATTTTAAAGATGAACTCCTCTTTTAATATATGGTTCACCGCATATGAAAGTCCAGACAAATCACTCTCAAACAGAAGATGAAACATAAATGTAATGCACTGCCGAAATCTTGGATCTTCAGAGTACAATCTTGTTGATCAGTATTCAGATGCTGGAATTCGTACAGCTCTGTCATCAAATCCTCCACCTTCTCCAGTGGGGAATAGCTGTGGAAAAAAGCGAGTTTCTAAATGTTTTTCCCATATACTCATGGGAGCTCCTTTTGCTTCTTTTATTTAAAATAATTCAATAGTGTTTCCTATGATTTCTTTTGAATGGAGAGGATGTATGGTATAATGTTCATAAATCTCTTCTTTTCTGGATTTGTCTACTTTTTCAATTTGGCCAGTTGACATTACTGTTTCATCTTGAAGCCATCTTGCTTTATCATCAATATTTACATTCTTATGATAAATATTATTCTGTAACTGGTATAATGTTGCATTTCGAAGTTTAGTAATATCTACAAATTCTTGCCAGATTTTTTTACTCTTTGTTGGTACACCATTTACTAGAATAACTACTGGCTCATTTTCCTCTCTGTCTACACCAACAGTTTTAATATTTTTCTTAAAATCTAAAGGTAAGTGAACAACTCTTCCTTTGAGACTTTTTTGTAAATCTGTTGTTGGCAGCTTACCTGTCTTAGGCTCCATACGAACTATGGCCTGAAATGGGTGTACAGATTGGATGAGAATAGACTCATATACATTTTATTCTGCCAGTTCCTGAGGAATAGGTACCAACTCTAAGTTGTTATGTACTGCCCTAGCCGGCATTTTATTTTCTTCTAATTTTTTGTAACAGTAGTTACATAAAACTTGATCAGTGGACAAGTCAAATCGTTCTTCTACAAATAAATAAACAGCAAATTGTTGCCACATATTATTGTTTTCTTTTTCACTTTTGAAATATAAATCAACATTCCTAGTTTGACGTTTGTAGTGATTTCGTTGATCGACGAATACAAACATAGTTTGGTTTTTCAGAGGAAACAGTGTTAAACTTTGTAATTTCTTCTGCAAAATTATCAATACTAATCTCTCTGTCCTGTTCTACTACACCTGCAGACACCAAGTCCTCACTTTCCCTACACCCTGCTTCAGAACCAAAAAAAAAAACTGTACATCATCACATACTTTCTGTATATCTACTACAGGACCATGCAAAAGAGCTGTACTCATTTCACTTAAACATAACGCAGGCGTTTTTACATAGTAAAGTCTCGCTACTAACTTCCGCATTTCAGAGTGGTGGACAGGTAACATTCTTAAATGATGAAAAGTGCTTTGGCACACTTTCTTTGAAAGACAAGCCAGAGACTGTCCCTGTAACTTGGTATAATTTCTTTTTTTATATGGATCTAGACCTTGCAACATGTTAATTTTCTGTTTAGCACTTTTTTTTTGCATATTCATATAAAAAAATTGTAATATATAAATAGACTCCTGTCGAATACTGCAAATACTGCTACAATTCCACTTATATACAGGAGCCTGTGTATGCCATTCTTGAACTTCTTCAGCTATTACTTCTTCTACATTCCTAGGAACCATTTTCTCCTTTGTAATGGGAGAACCATCTTTCACCTCATAACATCGACCACTAGTATCAACTACACGTACTAATGTGTTCACTTGAAAATAGCCTTCTTCCTTAGAGAAAGGCTCAGTGCTGGAAGTGTTTCCATTCCCCAGTAAAGGTTCTACAAAAGTTAGTTCTATTAACCAGTCTTTTTCTCTTGGTTTTCTCCTTCATAAACACCACCGTTTTATCCAGTGTCCTCAATCTGTTAAATATTAAGATAAATAATTTTCATTTCAACTCAAAAGCTTTATCTGCTACACTTTCAATCTGTTGCTTTTGCATATAAACTGCTGATCTTCTTTTGTGCTGTTTTAAAGTCTTTAATACATTTTGAATCATTCTACTTCTAAACATTCTTCTTCTTATATATTTATGCTGTTTCTGCCTTCTTATCAGATGTGTTGTTTTTTTACAATTCGAAGAACTTTCAACATGAGTAATCCTTTTTTGTTTCTGACTTGTTAAAATTTTCTTTTTGTTTTGAACATTTTCCACATTTTTCAATCTTTGTAATACTGTTTTAAGAAACTGTTTAGTTCTCTTACCAGAAGATATTTTTCCTGTACACTATTGTGTGCACCATCCAGTTTCTTCTTTTCACTCTTCTTTAAGTAGTACTGTTTTTTGTGCTCTTCTCTTTTCATGTTTTCTTGCCATCTTTAGGTCTTTTGCGTTAAGTAAAGTAAATGTATAAAAAGAAAGAACAGTTTTAATAGTATGTTACATAAATTAATAATTTTAAATTATTCAGATAATAATATTCATGACAATCACTAACCAGTTGCTTAAATTAGACTGCCATTGTCTCCATTAACAATAGACATGTAGGATGTCTAACTATGCACATTAGGAAAGCTGTAAATGGTTGAAAGTCTGTCTGAAAAATTGTATACGTTGGTATACCCTTTCATTTTGTACATGGATCACTTTCTACTTATTATACAGGATACCAGGTATAGAGCTGTGTATTTAAATGCTTCCATGAGTCCTGTCTAGCAACTAGATCTGTGCATCTGGCACTGAAAGGTGAAATAGCTCTGATCCTATTTCCCCAGGGGTATGATAGACCGTATAGTTTTAAGTTACAGTCATCAGCTATAAGACATAAGTCAGACTAGAAGTACAAGTAGAGACGTACGTGAGACATAGTAGCAATCAGATATTGAAACTGGACAGAATATGCTTTCAGTTTCAAGCAAAAACATCATTATCTATGGCCTACTTGCAGTATACCTTTGCAGAAAGTTATATGCACTAGGATAGAAGTTAATACACTTGGCAACATGTTTTACATCTCACATTTGTCTACCACTTTCCTTACAGAGACGGAGCTCACAGTGCCAGGCCCCACCCTCTCATGCCACTCTTATTAGTGTCAGCATATTTGAAGAGACCTCAGTAACTGTCTTAGTGCCTTTTAGAGATGAGATAACACATGTAAAGTAGTCTATAGGTAGAAGTCAACCTCTGTTTCACACTACATGCTCTGTAAATGTGTGTTGAAGAAGCTGCATGGATCACTTTCTACTTAATATTCAATGCAGCCAGGGATGAAGCTGCCTGTTCAAATTCTTTCATTAGACCTAAATAGGAAACAGAGCTGTGCTTCTGGAACTGAAACGTGAAGTAGCTCTCACAATATTTGCCTAGGGGTATGATAGACTGTATAGTTTTTAAGTTAGGGTCATCAGCTGCATCACACGTATCAGAGTACACATTAAAGTGCAGACATACCTGAGACATGGTACCAGTCACACATTCAAATTTGACAGAGTTCCCTTTCAGTTTAAAGCACACACCTCACTATCTACGGCCTACTTGCAGTGTACCGTTGGAGAAACTTATATGGACTAGGATAGAGGTAAATATATCTAGCAACATGTTTTAAACCCCACTTTTCTCTACCAGTTTCATTAGAGAGGCAGAACTAGTAATGCCAGGCGTAAGCCAGAATGAAAGGCCAACTCCTGTCATGCCACTCTGAGTGTTAGCATCCTTCTAGAAACCTCAATAACTGTGTCAGTGCCTTTTTCGAGGGAAGATAACGCATGCAAAGAAGCTTATATTTGTTAGGCTACCTCTGTTTTACTCATCATGCTCTCTAAGTGTGTGTACAAGAAGCTGCATTGATCACTTCTGCTCATTTTAGAGGGAAGCCAGGTATGAAGCTGTGTGTTCAAGTGCCTCCTTCATGCCTGCCTAGCTAAGACATTTGTGCTCCTGGCACTGAATACTGTAGTAGCTCTGACAAGTTTGTGCAAGGGTATGATAGACTGTATAGTTTTTAAGTTAAGGTCATCATCTGCACTACAAGCGCCATACTACACGTAAAAGTACAAACATACCTGAGACATAGTAGCAGACAGACATTCAACTTGACAGAGTACATTTTCAGTTTAAGGGACACACACAACTATTGACAGTCTGCTTGCAGAGTACCTTTCAGAGACTTATATAGACTAGCAAAGAGGTTACTACATCTGCCAACATGTTTTAAAGCTCACTTTTGTCTTCCAGTTTCATTAAAGAGACACAGCTCGCAATGCCAGGCCTAAACCAAAATGAAAGGCCAACTCCTGTTATGCCACTCTTGTGAGTGTCAAAATCTTTCTAGAGACCTCAATGGCTGTGTCAGTGCCTTATAGGGGTGAGATAACACATGCAAAGTAAACTATAGGTATAACACCACCTCTATTTTACATCATATCCTCTGTAAACATATGTAAAAGAAGCTGCATAGATCACTTTTTGCTTACTATACAGGGTAGCCGTGGATGACGCTGTATAGTCAAATAGTTTTATGAGGCCTACCTAGCTAAGAGATTTGTGCTTCTGGGACTGAATGTTGAAGTAGCTCTAACAAGATTTGTGCAGGGGTATGATAGACTGTATAGTCTTTGAGTTAGAGTCATTAGCTGCACCACACATGTGAGACTACACGTACAATTGCAGACATACGTAACATATGGTAGCAGTCAGACATTTACATTTTTACATAGTATGCTTTCAGTTTAAAGCACACATCTCACTACCTACAGCTTACTTGCAGTGTACATATGCAAAGACGTATATTTACTAGCATAGAGATTAATACATCTGGCAACATGTTTTATACCTCACTTTTCTCTACCAGTTTCATTAGAGAGGCAGAGCTCGCAATGCCAGGCCTAAGTCAAAATGTATTGCGGACTCCTATCATACCACTCTTGTGACGGTCAACATCTTTCTAGAGACCTCATTGACTGTGTCTGTGACTTTTACAAGTTAGATAAGACATATAAAGTTGTCTATAGGTACAACAATACTTCTGTTTCACATTGCATCCTCCATAAATATGATATGCGTAAAAGAATCTTCATAGATCACTTTTTGCTTACTATACAGGGTAGACAGGGATGAAGCTGTGTGTTCAAATGCTTCCATGACACCTGCCTAGCTAACTGATCTGCGCTTCTGGGATGGAGAAGTACAAACAAACCTGAGACTTGGTAGCACTCAGACATTCAAATTTGAAAGAATAAGCTTTTAGTTTCAAGCACACGTATGACTATGTGCAACCTATTTCCGAACTACATTTCTGTAGAATTATATAGACTAAGATACAGGTTAATACACTTGGCAACATGTTTTAAACCTCAAATTTCTCTAATACTTCACAACTTTTACAAATACTTCATCTCATATTTAAAACATTTAATACAATCACTGAAGCACTCCCACACCTTACATCACACTCCTTACACATTTGCAACTTACCTGTGAAATCCTGTTGTAGATTATGAAAGTATCAGAAATTCTTTTCCACATAATAAATGTGATGCACCACTCTCAACAAGAAAAAAACAGTAATGTGAAATTTTCCCTCTCATTTTCCACAGATATGAATGTAAGTAACAAATCAAAATACTCCCTTTTTCACAATCTAAAACCACTTTCCATTGGATAGTCATATTAACCCTTCATTAGTGTCTTCTAAAAGAGCCCAATCTGGTTCTGTAACTTAATGGAGTCACGACTCCACCGCGGAGCCCATTGCGACCCCCAGTGTAACATGGTGATGGATCTGCAAACCCTTACGGGAGTTCAAAAACCCATTCCTAATAATAGTACTATTAACAATATATCACTTCTAAACATACTACTGATCTGGAAAAACGTAATTTTCAAACATATACCATAAATGTGGGTGTATATATATATATATATATATATATATATATATATATATATATATATATATATATATATATATATATGTATATTACCTACTGGCGGTCGCCAGTAGGTAGTTATAGTTACAACCTAGTTTCCATAGGAAAAGCATTTTTTGATTTGCTAATAACTTTGGCATCGTTTGACGAATCTTTATGAAATTTTCCAAAAAGTTGCACGTTTTAGGTCAGCTCCTATCTTGAAAGTTCGGGGGTGATTTGTCAAGCAGGGGCTGAGAAAAAAGGGGGTCCCAAAACGCGTTTTCTCCATGTTAATTTCCATAGGACATTTTGCGATGAGCTACAGTCCGAACTGCTGAACGGAATTACCTCAAATTTGGCAGAAAGGTAGAGCTTGGTTCATAAAGCGACCTTTTTTTTAAATGGTGTAAATCCGTTCAGTAGTTTTTGAGAAATTCAAAGAATAAGAGTCAAAAAATCAATTTCCCATAGGAAACTTTGTGCAAGGCTAGAGCCGAAACTACTGAACAGAATTACCCCAAATTTGGCAAAAAGGTAGTGCTTGGATCAGAAAGCGACCTTTTTTTAAATTGTGTAAATCCGTTCAGTAGTTGCTGAGAAATTAGAAAAATAAAAGTTTTGATATTTGGGCGGAGCCTAAGTCCCGTGCACGAGCTTCACTGTGATTGGCTGCGAACACTCCAAACCAGGAAGTGTTGGCAGCCATCTTGTGGCTCGGTAGAAGCGAGTCACTAGAAAACAGAGAAACAAAGGTATAAAACAAGAGAAGGGGGCAGGGTAGAAACACCGTGACCCCCTAGGCCTGCTCAGGGGGTCCCAGAAAGACCCCAGGGCCCAAAAAAGCATTTAAAATAACGGCGTAATTCGCGCTGGAGTCGGGGGGTCCCGCGTTTTATTTTAATGAGACCCCGGGGTGGGCTAGGTCCCGGGGGCATTTCTTAAAAAATAATGGCGGGGGCTAGGTGGGGCTGCGGGGGCCCGCTGGGGTCCCCGCAGACCCGGGGCTTCACTCATGTTGGGAGGGGAGTTGCGCGGCCCCCCTCCTGGAGAACTCCATGTGCTTATAACTTTGGCGTCGTTTGACGAATCTTTACTAAATATTCCAGAAAGTTTCTCTTTTTTGATCAGCTCATATCTTGAAAGTTTAGGGGTGTATTGAGCTGCGAAGACATATTACAGGGTGATTGGTGAAGGGGGCTGAGAAAAAAGAGGGGGTCCGAAAAAGTGTTTTCGCAATGCATTTTCGATAGGAAACTTTAGACAAGGCTGCAGGTCAAACTGCTGAACGGAATTACGCCAAATTTGGCAGGGAGAAAGGTCTTGGTGCAGAAAGCGCGGTTTTGTGGAAATGGTGTAAATCCGTTCAGTAGTTTTTGAGATATTAAAGGAAAAAAGATATATATATCCGGACTGTGCCTAACTCCCGAGCACGAGCTTGCCTCTGATTGGCTGCTAACAATTCAAACCAGGAAGTGTTAGCAGCCATCTTGTGCCTCGCATCGAGTGAAAATATAAAAGAAAGGACCCGGGGGCAACTTAATATACCGGAGCTCTGTCTGTGCGAGATACCGCTTTCACGCTGCGTCTCCCTACATCAGCAGGTAACGCACCCTTTTCCACCATCAACAGCATACCTCCAACAACATACTTGGGCCCGCAAGTCTGCCTCTGCAAACCACTTGTCGGCTTACAGCTCTTCGGGTGCGAGTTCTCCGGCCCGCAGTTGTATCTGTGAAGCCAATACTGGAAATATACCGGAGGTGTCTCTCTGCAAGATACACTCTTCACGCTCCCTCTCCCCACATCAGTGTTCCGCAGCTATCCCTTTGGAAGCCGATGGCCCGCACCTTTCCCTATACTAGTCGGCCCGCAGGTGTTCCTCTGCGAGCTGGCCCGCAGCTCTTCCTCTGGGAACTGACGGGCCACGGTTCTCCCTCTATGAGCCTGCTAGTCGGCTCGCAGTTCTTCATCTACGAGCCAGACCGCCGGCTCTTATGTCTCTGAGAACAGATGTAATGGAGGCAACGATCATGCAGGTCGGACACCCAACACTGCTCCGACATCCCCCAGTAGGAGCTCCTTGTCCGCCATCTCCCTCACCCCCACCCCCACAAACAAATGTGACTGTCACGTTAGGTTGGACAAATAAGAATCTAAGTCATGTATGGATTTACATATAAAACATTTTATTAAAACAAAACAACAACAAATAAAACTATGTACAGCCATGTTGTGTCATCGCTGGACCATTTGTGAATCACAGCATGTAAGACAAAAAGAAAGATAAGATGGTGCGTCATGCGTCCAGCAAAGGAGAAAGAGAAAGAGTGAGGGAGAAAGAGAGAAACAAAGAAAGAGTGAGAGAGTGAGAGAGAGAGGAAGACAAAGAAATAGAGAAAGAGTGAGAGAGAGAAAGAGAGAAATAGTGTGAGAGAGGAAGAGAGAGACAGAAAGAGTGAGAGAGAGGAAGAGAGAGAGAAAGAGTGGGAGAGAGGAAGAGAGAGAGGAAGAGTGAGAGAGAGGAGAGAAAGAGTGAGAGAGAGGAAGACAGACAAAGACAGAGAAAGAGAGAGAAAGAGTAGGATACAAGGAAAAGAGAGAGAGAAACAGTGTGAGAGAGAGGTAGAGAGAAAGAGAGAGAGAAAGAGTGAGAGAGAGGAAGAGAGAGAAAGAAAGAATGATAAGAATGAGAGAGAGGAACAGACAGAGAAAGAGAGAAAGTGTGAGAGAGAGAAAGGAAGAGATGGAGAGGGAGTGTTGACACTGGAGAAAATCTTCGCAGCTTACCTTTGTGCCTCCAGTGTGTCTCCAACCACGTGCCGGGACATAGTGCACCCTTCAGTTTAGTGATCTGAAAGATAGTATAGAATTAGTAATTGCAGAGTACATACAACTGCACACGCCTAATTATCTGTTTCGGCAATGCGCACTCAGGCTGCTGCAGCCCATCCACTCCCGCTGCTCGGAGGTGTCTGTGCGCTCTTGTGCGCCCAGGCTGCTGCACACTATCCACTCCCACCGCCCAGAGGTAACTGCCCGCTGCTGCGGAAAGAAGTATCTCTGCTCACCTTCCGCCACCGGCGTGTGTGTAAGAGGGTGCACCACGTGCTGAAGCAACTTTGTCAGGCGTTGTCAAGATGGCCACGCATCATCGCAGTTTGTACACGCGTTCAGCTGTGGTGGTGTGGGGTGGGGACGTCGATTCGTGAATCACAGCCTGTTAGATAAAAAGCAAGATAGGATTGTGCGTCATTCGTCCATCGAAGGAGAGAGAAAGAGAGAGAGAGAGAGAAAGAAAGAGTGAGAGGAAGACAGAGAGAAAAAGAAAGAAAGAGTCAGAGGAATACAGAGAGAAAGAGAGAAACAGTGAGAGTGAGAGGAAGAGAGAGAGAAAAAGAAAGAAAGAGTGAGTGAGAGGAAGACAGAGAGAAAGAGAGAAAGAGTGAGAGAGATGAAGAGAGAGAGAAACAGAGAGAGAGAGGAAGAGAGAGAGAGAAAGAGTGTGAGAAAGAGGAAGAGAGAGAGAAAGAGAGAAACAGTGTGAGACGAAGAGAGAGAGAAAGAGTGTGAAGGAGAGAAAGGAAGAGATGAAGAGGGACAGTGAGTGCTGTGTCTCCAACCACGTGCCGGGACCTAGTGAAGCCCTCAAGCTCCCACATCTAAACATAGTACAGAATTAGTAATGGGAGAGTATATACGACTGCGTACGCCTAAATCGCTGTGCCGCCTTTGTGTATCCACTCCCGCCGCCTAGACGTATTTGCCCACCGCTACGCACCCAGGCCTCACTGCTCACCTTTTCGCGGAAAGGGCACCCTCCGCATCATGCAGTCCTGCTCCGCAGGCCAACAGGTCTCACATTTGGTGCTGCTTCTTGATTTTGCCATGGCAGAGGACATACTAGTGCACCTATCATCATCGCAGGTTGCACACCCGCTCAGTCCTTGCGGTGCCACTAACTCAGTGAACAGTGAGGCCACGCACGTGGTGGTAGGCCTCCCTGTTCGGTGGCTCAGGCCTACATGAGGTGTCCGAACCACCGAGACTGACCATCACAGTGCATGCGGTGGGAGCAACTCTAAAATGGTTTAGAGCACATGTGCCCGGTCTTTTTTATTGGTAGGGTTACGTGTCCTGTGACGCCTGTGCTGGATGGGTGTGGTGTGGGTGTATACCAGCCGTGAGGGAGTGGCTGTGCCATACTGACAACTAGACTTGTGACCAGCAGATCACTACAATGAAAATCTGGGCCATGTAGCATTGTTGTCTTTCTCTGTAAGCGTAAGCAGAGTGGGCTGGCCTGGCGTATGCCAGTCCTGCGTGAAGCTGTGAAGAATGACTCCGGAGCTATGGGCGTGGCTCCATCGTGAGCTGTATGAGGAATCAACTGATGCAGCACTGTTGCCAGATTGGGCTAGATCACGCACAATTGGGCTATATTTTTCCCGGTTGTGCGGTAAAATTTTGGTTTGTGCTAGTTTCCAGATTATTTATATATATATACAGCGCTCCAGTAAACTAGTATGTTAAAGCGCTTTATTAGACAAATATTTACTTGGCAGCCTGCTGCAACATCAATTCCAATCCATTCACCGCCTGCTTGACGATGTCCCTGCCCCTCCTTCCTTAAAGTAGCAATATTGGGCTAGTTTGGGCTACTTTTTGGTTGTCTTTGGGCTAGAGAATGCTTAAAAAATCTTGCAACACTGGCATGCGGGTGTTCTTGTTGTAGTACTTCCGTCACCCGGGTCGCAAGCGTCAATTTGTCACTCTGTGAGCCAAGTCCCTGAACATGGCCAACATGGAAGGTATGGGGAATCACTGACCCTACATTCATCCATAGTTCCACACAAGAAAGATGGTGGACATGACACAACTGTGTGGGTGTGAATGTTTATTGGCCATTCAGTGGAATATTGCAGCTGTAGCAATACTGGGCCATGCAAAATCCAAATTTCAGTTTTTGGGACATGGAAGGCAGCCAATTAGAGACAAGCTCGTTGTCGGAGTTAGGGTGCGCCAACATATGTACTTATACAATCACTCCGCCAATCCCCACGCACTTATAAATTCACTATACACTCTCCTTGCAGTACTCTAATCATCCAGTCTCTACGTACAGAGTACAATGTAATGTGGTAGGGCCCAGGGGCAGCATGTTCCATACATAATGAACACACGGACACAGATAGATAGTGGAACTGGGTACGAGCACGTGCACTCGACTCCTTTTTATTACCAGGGTCACATGTCCAGTGACGTCTGTGCTGGATGCGTGTGGGGTGAGTGTAAGCCAGCCCTCTGGGAATGGTTGGTGTTGGTAACAAGTACAACAGTAATCATCAGATCACACAGATTCACGGAGATTCAATCATAAAGGGTCCATGACTTGTGCTACACTAAGTTAGGGGCACCAGATCTGAAATCATACACAAAAGATTCTGTCATAAAGGGTCTATCAGTTGTGGTGGACTGAGGTAGGAGCATCAGAAGCATTCCGCGTGTGCACAGCTAGCGATGATGCGTGGTCCGGGAGGGCCGCACTGGTAGCAATGTATGTTGCCTACTGGACTGCGTCATCTGCAATCGCAACTCCATCTGAATTGTGAGCCCTGCTGTCCGCAGTGTAGATCGAATGTTACCACTTTCCCCATTTTCACGTCTGACTCCTAATAGCCTTTTCCGCCCTTTATCTGCTTTTTCTTCCCTGTCCCCTGGTATTGGTTCCAGCACATCAGATGCTGAGGGGAGGTTGCTATTTAAGAACCTCCCCTACCTGACACAGGTGCTTGGCTTTACCGATTTGAATTCTCAGCTTAGGGAGGACGTAGGAGCGTGCCTCTCCTTTTGCCAATACCCTAGACTCCCATCCAGAGAGGGCGCAGGAGCGTGCCTCTCCACTTCCCAGAAAAAACATTTTCTTTCACGCGGCAGGAGCCGCGAGCATCTTTCAACGCGGCAGGAGCCGCCAAACATTTTCTTTCACGCGGCAGGAGCCGCGAGCCTCTTCAAACGCGGCAGGAGCCGCCAAACATTTTTGTTCACGCGGCAGGAGCCGCGAGCATCTTTCAACGCGGCAGGAGCCGCCAAACATTTTCTTTCACGCGGCAGGAGCCGCGAGCCTCTTCAAACGCGGCTGGAGCCGCTAACATCTTCAAACACGGCAGGAGCCGCCAAACATTTCTTTCACGCGGCTGGAGCAGCGAGCATCCTCAAAACGCGGCAGGAGCCGCCAAACATTTCTTCCAAGCGGCAGGAGCCGCCAAAACATTTCTTTCACGTGGCTGGAGCCGCGAGCCTCTCCAGACGCGGCAGGAGCCGCCAAACATTTTTGTTCACGCGGCAGGAGTCGCGAGCATCTTTCAACGCGGCAGGAGCCGCCAAACATTTTCTTTCACGCGGCAGGAGCCGCGAGCCTCTTCAAACGCGGCTGGAGCCGCTAACATCGTCAAACGCGGCAGGAGCCGCCAAACATTTCTTTCACGCGGCTGGAGCCGCGAGCATCCTCAAAACGCGGCAGGAGCCACCAAACATTTCTTCCAAGCGGCAGGAGCCGCCAAAACATTTCTTTCACGCGGCTGGGGCCGCGAGTGTTTTCAAAACGCGGCAGAAGCCGTGAAAGTTTGTTTTACTGCGTTAGGGGTCACAAGACATTGTCTACTGCAGCAGAAGCTGCGAGAACCAGCCCCCTACACTGACCGCGAACACAGTCGCCTTTTTTCTCCCCTTTCTAGAGGCGCACAGCAGGAGCTGGCAGCACCGCCTCCAATGCCAACAAAAGGTTGCCTTCATTCCTATTATTTGTTTTCTTATTACGGAGCGAGCTACACCAGGAGTTGTCAGCGCTTTGGTTCAGCCTCAGTGAAACTAATCCTCAGAGCTATCCTTTCTACGTTACATCCCTGGAGAATATCTAGGTCTTCTGAACCTGTTCCTCTATCTTCTATTGGATTGAGCTATACGTTACCATGATGTGTTGATCATGGTGAGTGTGTATTTTTTTCTCTTTCTCTTACTTCTTTGTAGGACAACGATAGTAATTAAAGCGTAATTCCCACTCCCTTTTCTTTTCACCTTTTTTTTATAGTCTTCCTATCGTTTCTTTCTTGCAGACCCACAGTTGTTCCCACCTTCTCGGAGGCTTCCCTGCAGACGCTGTCTGCATCCCTTTCATCTGATCACGTCTCTCTTTGACCTCATGCCTGGTGCCTTCCCTTCACTTCCCAGCACACCAGAAGAGGTGTATTTCTCTCCCCTTTCCCCTAGGGATCAATCACCCATACTGTGGTGGTCTGTGTGGAGGATTGGTCTAGAGGTGAGAGGGGTGGCTCTCTTCGTTCCTGCGGTACCTGGTATTCAAGTAAGTGGGGGTTGTAACATCGAAGGCAGTAGTCAGCACAGACATCGAGGAAAGCTTTTTGTCACTTCCTCTTGAGAAAATCCAACGACATAGAGTACAATTCTCTGTCCAATTAATAAATCAAGGCTGAATTTGAATGGTGAGCTCTGCTGACCGCAGTGTAGATCGAAGGCAGTAGTCAGCACAGACATCGAGGAATGCTTTTTGTGACTTCCTCTTGAGAAAATCCAACGACATAGAGTACAGTTCACTCTGCAATAAATAAATCAAAACTGAATTCGAATTGAGGGCTCTGCTACCCCCAGTGTAGACTGCCATTCAGTGTTCCTTTGGACTTGCAAGATGAATTTGGTCATTGTACTAAAGCTATAATTGATATCAAAAAAGTTCTTGAAGCAAGGATACTAAAAGGATATTATGTAGGTTTAAGGGTACGTGGCGATGACTTATGGTGCAGTGAGCTAGTGGCACCTGAAGCACTCAGCGTGTGCACATCCTGCGATGATGCGTGGTCCGTGTGGGCCGCACTGGTAGCAATGTGTTTTGTTTAATGAATTCTGCCTTAATAAGGCCACGTGGCGTTTACTTGTGGTGCACTGAGTTAGTGGTACCTCTGGCGCTCAGCGTGTACGCAGCCTGCGATGATGCGTGGTCCGGGCGGGCCGCACTGGGAGCAATGTGTCTTGTCTACTGGACTGCGTCATCTGCAATCGCGACTCAATCTGAATTGTGAGCCCTGCTGTCCGCAGTGTAGATCGAAGGCAGTAGTCTGTACAGACATAACTCTGCAGTACTGTGCCGCTGTGTTCGCAGGGGGCTTGTGTCGAGGAGGCCCGCGGTCATGGCGGCAGCCACGTGGCAGGGTGAGGGTCGCCGCTCTGGCAGATGACATCACTGATGACATCATCCACGTGAAAATCTGATGCACCTCCTCATACCTTAATAAAACCTTTGATACACCCATTCTAAAATACAGACTACCATTTTCGAAACAATACAGACACCAATACCAGTTACTACATACGCACGCACTGATTCCTAGGTCTACACACACACATCCACTCATTTACCCATAAAGTCACTCATACATGCAGTGACTCATCAATACAACACTATTATAGGCACTCATACACCTATACAAACACTCACACACCGCCACTCACACATCTAGTCAGTCATGCAAAGAATCAATCACACTTCTATTTACTCAGCTATACAGTTATACACACACAACCTCACTTATTCATAGTGATATTAACATATACTTACTCTCTTATACAATCACTGATACAAGTACACACTCATCCATACAGCACTCTCACAATCACTGACTCTCACGTATAGTCATTTATATACTCCAACTCTCTCATGCACTGCGTTTTACATATGTAGTTACTTGGACATGTAGCACTGAGATATCCATTCCCTCACCAACACACCCATACACACACTCACCCACCCATACAGCTGTTTCCACATGCACTCTTGAACCCATACACCCAGTGAATAAAGAGCTCACACATCTATGCACAAAGTCACACACCTCCCTCCCACCCACTCACACACATACTCAGACACCCATACAAATACTCAGGCAACCAATCAATAACCCATATAGACACTCATGTAGCTACTCATCAACCAATGCAGCAGCTTACACAGCAATAGACAGACTGATACAGACATTCACACAGTTTAGTCACTAACCCATGAATTCAGTAAGAGACATTTAATCATTCACTTATACAGTCAGTCACACACCTACTAAATCCTCCATCCACACACTTATACAGCCACTCATTCTACAATATACCTTGGCCAATATATTTATAAAACATATTTAAACTTTACAGAAACACACAGTCACTGGATGATGTCATCAGTGATGTCATTTGAGATGTCATCAGTGATGTCATCAGTGATGTCACTGACCATGTCATGAATGATGTAATATGTGACGTCATCAGCAGTGCATTGTGGGGTCGTGAGTTATAGTTAGCTCAACTAACTATAACGGGCGAATTTCTATGGTTTTGTACGAGTGAAATGTGCAAGTAACTATAACGTCCCTGAAACCTATGGTTTTTTCAGTGAATATATATATATATATATATATATTCATCCAAAGGTTGTCCAACAACGAAGACGCACACAATGACAGGTAGACCCCAGCTTTCGCAGCAGAGTCTTTATTCAGCAAACCAGCAAGCGTATCTGGTATTTCCATCGCCTCACCCAATGCGTTTCGGAGCTCCTGCTCCTTGATCACGGGTGGCTTGCTAACGTGCAGATGCGTGGGGAATCAGTCCCTGATCAGCTGTTATATCGCCCTCTGGTGGGCTCTTGTCATCCAATGCTTTCTGGGATCTGTAGTGCCCACGTTAAAATATTACCCCGATGGATTCTGCCTTAAAACAAATCTTTTCAAGCTCTCCATAGAGCCTCCAGTGCGTTGGCCAGTTGTGATATTCGCTCCTGTCATCCTGTTATAACGATTCCCGTGTATCGGAAATCAACAGTCCACTGTAGTTATGTGGCGGTGCTGCCTTCCCGACCTGGACCGGCCGGTAAAATTCATCCAAAGGTTGTCCAACAACGAAGACGCACACAATGACAGGTAGACCCCAGCTTTCGCAGCAGAGTCTTTATTCAGCAAACCAGCAAGCGTATCTGGTATTTCCATCGCCTCACCCAACGCGTTTCGGAGCTCCTGCTCCTTGAACACGGGTGGCTTGCTTACGTGCAGATGCGTGGGGAATCAGTCCCTGATCAGCTGTTATATCGCCCTGTGGTGGGCTCTTGTCATCCAATGCTTTCTGGGATCTGTAGTGCCCAGACAGACAAGGAGGGGAGGAAGGAAACACAAAGGACACAATGCCGTATGGGAGAACAACGAGGCAGACGAAACGAAAATGATGGGTGAGCAAAATCTGACAGTGGTCAATTTGTCCTCGCACGAACTAACATTGGCAGAAAAAACATTACTTGAACTTGGCCTTCCTTTTGTCCAACATCTAACTTTGATTATAGTAAGACTAGAATTGACATGTTTTTATATGTACGCAAACTGAAACTGATGAAAATGTTTTTAAACAAAGAAAAACGTGCTACAGGAGGTGGGGTTGGTGGTGCAAGGGGAGAAGAACAAATATCAGAGTTTTTATGTTTAAAGGATGTCGAAGGCCTGGCGTGCCTTGCAGAGTTGGGAGGAGAACTGAGTGAGTGGTCAGGTGAACGTGATCTCCTAGAACAATTGGGTTTGGAGACCAGGGGCACAGCACCAACAAATTTCAGGCCAAGGTCCACTTTTAACCCTAACTTACCACATGACAACCTAGACACATTCCATGAGGTAATAACACGAGACCTTATGAAAATTTGGAACAAAAGCAAAAACAAGCACGCACACAACCTGACTCCTGAACAGAGAATAGCCTTAAGAACACTCAATAGTGACCCCGGTCTTGTCATTAAACCATCAGACAAAGGGGGGAACGTGGTCCTATGGGATGTCAAGCTAGTAAAATTGACCTTTGGAGACAGCAGGAACTACTGGGGGAGGAGGAGTACAGGTTCCTTTATAAGAAACATCCAACGGCAGCATGTTTTTACATGCTGCCTAAAATCCATAAAGACAAAACTAACCCCCCTGGAAGGCCCATAATATCAGCTATTGGGAGTCTACTAGAGAATACATCTATCTTCCTAGATTCTTTCCTTTTCCCATATGTCCTTAGCCTCCCCTCTTACTGTAGAGACAGCACCGATTTTATTAATAAGATTGAGGGGATCACATGGCAGGAGGATTTTTGGTTGGTGACAATAGATGTAGTGTCTTTGTACACATGTAAAAAACACAAGGATGGCCTCAAGGCCTGCAGGCATTTTTTCAGAGATAGGTCTGTCTTCTTGTATGAACAAACATGTATGCTAATTGAAATGTTGACTTTCTGTCTCGATAACAATTTCTTCCTTTTTGAGGACAGGTGGTATAAACAAGTGATTGGTACCGCTATGGGAAGCTGCTTTGCGCCAAGCTATGCCTGTATGCTAATGGGGTGGTGGGAGGAACAACTGGTTTGGAGTGATGTAAATGTATATCTTACTAGACACATTGTGTTTTGGACCAGGTATATCGATGACATATGCATGATATGGGGTGGCAGAAAATCAGATCTCGATAAATTCCTGAAGATGTTAGGGGAGAATGAAGTAAATCTCCGCTTTACACACAAATGTGACCAGCGGGAGATGGATTTTCTGGATGTGTGTGTACAAATCAGGGAAGGGGTAATGTCAACCACTCTGCATAGAAAGGCAACTGCAGGGAACAGTCTCCTGCATGCTAAGAGCCACCACCCCCCCAAACTGAAATGGAGTATCCCGTATGGAGAGCTAATAAGAGCTAAGCGCAACTGCAACACCAATACAGGCTATGAAAAAGAGCGGAATATTATGCTACATAGATTCAGGAAGAGAGGCTACCCCGAGAAAGTTCTTAGCATAGCAAGTGAGAGGGCAGCTTCACAGGATAGAGCAGCCCTACTTGTCAAAAGACCAAGCAGTAAGGGTGAGACCAACGATATCAGAATGATTACGGAGTTCAGCGTTGAGTCAAATGCTGTTAGAGAGACCCTAAAGAAACACTGGCACATTGTTAAAAATGATCCAGTAATAGGAACAAAGGTCAGTGAATATCCCATGGTTACATACAGGAAGGCACGATCCCTTAAGGACATGCTGGTCAATAGCTATATGGGTACTAGCAAACAACAAAGCTGGATACAACAACAGAGGGGTTTTTTCAAATGTGGGAAGTGTAAAGCCTGCAAAACGAGTAAAAACAGGAAAACCTACCCATTACCAACTGGGAAAACTGGGAATATAACCAAATTTATGAATTGCAATACTGATCATTGTGTATACGCTATAGTGTGCCCCTGTAAGAAAATGTACATAGGGAGTACCATCTTCCCTGTGAAGAAGAGAATTTTGGAACACATTAGAGCGATCAGGAATAATGATCTGAGTTATTCTACTGCAAGACACTGGCTGAGATATCATGACAAGAACACTAACAGTCTGTCTTTCTTTGGTGTTGACAGGGTGGCAGCAAGTCCCAGAGGGGGCGACCGCGAAAAACAACTGAGAGTACTGGAATCAAAGTACATCATACTACTCGACACTAAGAACCCCTTCGGTTTGAACGAAGATGAGGAACTTTTTGTACATATAGGATGAGTACATCACGGAATTTATTGTCTCTCTTCTGCTTTCATGGTGATACATGATTTCTCTGTGTATACTGTGGCTCGGGAGGGCTCTCCACCTTGACACAGTATTAGCAGGTTGGAAAACTTCACAGGAAGCATTGCCTGCTTTGTTCTCCCAACCCTGGGGTGACATAGACTTTTAACTTAACTTTCCATAGTACAACTGTGCATATAACAACTAAATATACAAATGATAGCATTATTTGAAGG
The DNA here is from genome assembly GCA_963921515.1 of Calotriton arnoldi. Taxonomy (NCBI): domain Eukaryota; kingdom Metazoa; phylum Chordata; class Amphibia; order Caudata; family Salamandridae; genus Calotriton; species Calotriton arnoldi. The sequence goes on from CAWUFW010004710.1 coordinate 1,222,315, forward strand.
TCCGTCCAGCCTGCATTTTTAATCTTTTTCACCTTTTCTTTGTTATTTAAAAAAAAATCTTTTCACCTCCACCATAACCTCATAACACAGGCACTTGCCTTTTCCGCACTTTCCCTCCCCCCTTTCCTTAAACCCCCCAAAGGGAACCCCTTCACTTAACTTTAGAGCAGAGTTTTTATTTAGCAAGAGACAATGCTTATGGGACACATGAGAGTCCCTGTGGGTTCAACAGGGAGGACTCTTTTCTCTTACATTTTTTTTATTTTTATGTATATAATTGTTGGGACCAAATTGGTGTTGTAATTGGAGAATACGGTGAAATTTGGGTTGAGAGTTGACAAAAAAGGTTGTGTTTATATAAAGGCCACTTGGCCATTACAAGGATGCAGCCAATTGGCAGTGAAGGAAAACGAATAAAACCGTTACTTTGCGGTGGGTTATTGATCACTGCGCGTGACCGTGACCCAACTTTTATTATGCGCTTTAAATAAGGAAACTGTCATGCATCACTGTCTAGTTTAATAATGAAAAAATCGCCCCTTTTTTTTTTTTCTGTGTTTTCTTTTGGTTTGCCATTATGACGAAAGTGAATGTTGGAATATCTGCCTTGTAATTAATACAAATTATGCGTTAACATAGTGTCAACTAATCTGTGATTTTTATTTACTCACATTTATTCATTGTCTGGCTGTGTAACCGGACGCCAGCAGGAAGTCTGTCTTTGTACTGCAAACCTAGAAACAACAAGGATAGTATGTTTTCTATGTCTGTACTTTACGTTGGTCCTTTCTTTATTTTCTACTTTTTGTAAATACACTATAAAATGGTGGTCACTAGTGGTGAAATGTTGGCTTGTGAAGAAGATCGTTTGATCGAAACGCGTTGCCAGTAAAAATATTTGATTACATTCACCCTGGAGTGCGAGTCCCTTTTTCCTGTTTGAGTGAGGAGCTCCAAAAAACGGAAATTTCGCGTATATATATATATATATTTATTTATTTTTAATTTTGTGAGGAAGCCGAAAGGTGAAACGCGTCTGTCAAGGGGGGGGTCTGCACATTAAAATCATCAGCTACAAATGATCTGCATGTGCTCTCCATTTTTGGTTTGCTGAATGGCTGCCGAGTTACAGAATATATATATATATATATATATATATATATATATATATATATATATATATATATATATATATATATACAAAAGAGAGTCCCCCGTTACCGGAGCCTCCGACCCTTCAAGGCGGCCTCTTGACAATGGGCACGGAGAAGCCCATCAATCATACACAACAAGAAGATAAGAGGCCCAATACTTCTCAGGATTGCTCTTTATTCAGCGTTTAGCAACATCTAGCAGCGCAGTAAAACCTTCCAATCTCCTAACGTTTCAGCTCCATCGGCCTTGTTCACAGGTGGAATGTCAAAATTCAAACAGGCGAGTGCAATTCTGCGTGCTTTTAAAGTTCTTTGATCACGTGGCTACATATAAAAAAATACAGTTCCCATAGTGCACCGCTATGTTTCAAGTGGCAGATGGAAGTCCTCCTTTTCGTGGCAAAGTGCATAATTCATATTTCTTTAACGGTTGCACTGCTGATAAATGGAAGTAATAGCAAAAGCCAGGTGAGTATATTTCCTTGATGTAGTTTCATAGGAAAAGATGTGAGCAAAGAGCCCTCCTGACAGCACGATCGTCGGTAAATGTTCATTACCGCAAATCCTTTCCAGCACGCGTACCATTTCACCATATTGGTTTTTCCTTAATAGGCTGGGGCGCGTGAGTGGGTCATGCTCCTCAGTCAAATCCAAAAGAGAGTCCCCCGTTACCGGAGCCTCCGACCCTTCAAGGCGGCCTCTTGACAATGGGCACGGAGAAGCCCATCAATCATACACAACAAGAAGATAAGAGGCCCAATACTTCTCAGGATTGCTCTTTATTCAGCGTTTAGCAACATCTAGCAGCGCAGTAAAACCTTCCAATCTCCTAACGTTTCGGCTCCATCGGCCTTGTTCACAGGTGGAAGGTCAAAATTCAAACAGGCGAGTGCAATTCTGCGTGCTTTTAAAGTTCTTTGATCACGTGGCTACATATAAAAAATACAGTTCCCATAGTGCACCGCTATGTTTCAAGTGGCAGATGGAAGTCCTCCTTTTCGTGGCAAAGTGCATAATTCATATTTCTTTAACGGTTGCACTGCTGATAAATGGAAGTAATAGCAAAAGCCAGGTGAGTATATTTCCTTGATGCAGTTTCATAGGAAAAGATGTGAGCAAAGAGCCCTCCTGACAGCACGATCGTCGGTAAATGTTCATTACCGCGAATCCTTTCCAGCACGCGTACCATTTCACCATATTGGTTTTTCCTTAATAGGCTGGGGCGCGTGAGTGGGTCATGCTCCTCAGTCAAATCCAAAAGAGAGTACCCCGTTACCGGAGCCTCCGACCCTTCAAGGCGGTCTCTTGACAATGGGCACGGAGAAGCCCATCAATCATACACAACAAGAAGATAAGAGGCCCAATACTTCTCAGGATTGCTCTTTATTCAGCGTTTAGCAACATCTAGCAGCGCAGTAAAACCTTCCAATCTCCTAACGTTTCGGCTCCATCGCCCTTGTTCACAGGAGGAATCAGAACAGACAAATAGGAGGAACAGGAGAAACGCAAGGAGAAGAGCAAGGCGTAAAAAACAAAAACAAAAATGTGCAACAAAAAGAAAAACAATGGCACAAGAAACAGAGATGAACGATCAAACCATTATCAATCTTTCAGACATTACTCTCACTCTAGCGGAGAAACAATTATTATCATTGGGTCTTAATTTCTGTCCAGAAAGTACTTTTAATTATGCGAATACTAGAATTGATATTTTTTGTTTCATACGGAAATTAAAACTTAAAAAGTTTTTCACAATCAAAGCGGGACTGGTAGTTCCTCAGTAACCCAACAACCAATGGAGAATGTGACACAGAGACTTTTAGTATCAGATGTTCCAACTTTATTGACACTAAACGAATTAAGTAGTGAAACAAATGATATGCAGTCTAATACGAACAATACTGAACTCAGTACTCAAGCTCAACTACACTGCATCAATATTATACAAAAAGGTGCAGGAGAAAGCCCTTTCAAACCTAAAAGTACATTCATACCAATCATGCCCAAAGATGCCATAGACATTTTTCATGAGAGGGTAACTGAAGACATTAAAAAACTATGCCATAATGTAAAGAAAAAAAGACAATCAAAACCCTACAAAGAAATGCAACTGGCAAAATTAATGAAAAAACTAGGAGAAAACCAAGAAATTATCACCAACAAATCCGATAAAGGAGGAAATATTGTGTTATGGCCCAGAAAAGATTACATTATTGAAGCCAAGAGACAACTGGATGATGATCAATGTTACATGAGGACAAACATGAAGGAATATAATAAAGCAAAAGAAGTTTTGAAGAAACTATTGCTACACTACAAAAGGGAAGGACTAATTTCATCAAATGAATTTAATTTTATGAATGTAGAATTCCCAACTATTCCTATCATGTATTTAATTCCCAAAATACATAAAAAGGTCTCACCGGTACCTGGCAGACCTATAATTTCTGCCATTATCACTACTCTAAATGTAAATTCTAGCAACCTCATGTTTACGTCCAATATAAGCAGAACAAAAATTGAATTTTTAGATGTATCAGTTACAGTGGTGGAGAATAAATTGGAGACGACCCTCTTTAGGAAAGCTACAGCAGGAAATAGCATTTTGCATGCAAGTAGTGGTCATCCACGACATCTCATTGAAAGCATACCCTACGGTGAGATACTCAGACTAAAACGCATCTGTAGTACACAACAAGAATTTAATAGATGCACGATAGACATTATGAAAAGACTGAGAAAAAGAGGGTATAGTGACAAGGTTTTGACTAAGGCAGTAGTAAAAGCCCAAGAAAGGCCAAGGGAGAGTCTACTACAAAATAATGAGACTGTTATTGGGGACAAAAACACGACAGAAATCCCACGCCTAATTACCACATATAGTAGACAAGAGAGAAAAATAAAGTCCATCTTGAGAAAAAACTGGCCAATTATCCTTACAGATGGGGTTTTGGGAACTAGACTTCCAGACTTACCTATTATCACTTTTAGAAGATCGAAATCTATGAGGAGTCAACTTGTTAAAAGTAGCCCAGAAATAGGTACTACAGGCACGTGGCTGAAACCAAGGCAGGGTTTTTATAAGTGTTCCTCATGCTGAGCATGTAAATTACCAATACCACACACTATGTCTCTCCTTTTTTAAGAGATGAGGTAGCTATCAAGGGTAGTTACAGCTGCAGGACAGAATTTGCTGTATATGTCCTGGCCTGCACCTGCGGCTTGCGTTACGTTGGGAGTACCAAGCTGCAGGTGCATGTCAGGATTTTGCAGCATTTAAGAGCGATTGTGAACAATGATAACACCTACCCTGTTGCAAGACATTTTAAAGTTACACACGATAATGATTTAAGTTGCCTAACCTACTATGTGATAAATGCCATTGCACCCCTCAGGAGAGGAGGAAACAGGGAAAAATTGTTAAGGCAGCTTGAGACACGTACTATATTGGAATTAGACAGCAAGGCACCTAACGGACTCAACACAACTGAGGACATGCATAACTATTTATAATGAATGAACATACAGAGGAAAGAGAGAAGGACAAAACAAGATGAGAATGAGTCTAGACAAATCAATGATAGGAATTTTTTGCTACATACAATACTTTTTGGACACCATTCCTATTTGGTTGGAAACCATGATATTTAGTGAATTCTTTTTAGATTTTTGATAGATTTTTCCAGGTCTTTTATTAATATGTTCATATATATTTTTATTGTATTTTTCTTGTATTTTTTACATTTGCCAAAGCACTTTCACAGTGACTACAGTCACTGTTTTTGGCCGCTATCAATTTATATATTAGGTCTCACAAAAGAAATGTTTGTATCTGGGTTTTAGGTTCATTTTTTAGATATATGCACTCGCATGATTTTTAGATAGATATTTTAGTTGCACTTGGCACTTTATTAAATTCACATGGCAAAGAGTATTGAGGAACTAAAAGCACTTGCAGAAAATATGACATTTGTAATAGGTACATTGGGATTGTTTAAGCATTTATGCTGACAGAATGGTATAAGATCGATTATGCGGTCTTTATATTCTCAAACAATTCATGAAGTTTTTAATGTTTATAGAGCAATATTTATTTATTTATTTATTTATTGCTTTTATACGTAATGTGAGTGCACAATTGTATCTCATCATGTATACTTCTGAAATTTCCATTTTGTATAGGTGAAATGCATTTAAGCTTTACAATGTATTTTCAAGGGATAAAAACAAAGAAATAACAACAATAATAATAATAATAACAATGTATCAATGTCAACAATCTTTAGCAACAACCAAAAGAAGAATGATTCTGTAATGTGTTGTTTAATTGCGTCAACGTGCCGATAACACAGTGTTTCTTCTATTGCTTTGACCATGTGACTCACAATGGGGTGGACACCTAGCATTTAAAAAGATCATGGCGGACAGTATTCTTTATGTGTGAACAAGGGCACAGGGTGCTCGAAACGCGTCACAAGTGAGAGGAGAATAAAACAACTTGCCTGCCACTATTCCCTGGGTCTGTGTCTCTCTGTTCGCCTGTGTGGAGGTTCGGAGAGTGCTTTTTGGAAGAAATATATATATATATATATATATATATATATATATATATATATCAAAGTTATCCCTTGATATCAAGGATGACGACGCCGCGTATGGAATTTCCAAATTTTATTTTTCGACCACAATTGAACGCGTTTCGGCTGAACACAGCCTTGTTCACCAATACCGAAGCAACATTACAAGCAGTCTTTTGTTCATTGAATTCGTCACATGTTGCTACTCTGTGCTGACTAAAAGTGAAAGCAGACTGGTAGTTTTTTACCTAAATTTAATTTGTATGTAAAAACCAATTGTTTGAATGAATTCAAATCATGTTAGAACCAAAAGTCGTAATTAATGGCGGTTCATTTATAAATATTAGATAAAATTGTACATTGCCAAGGTTGTTTCATGACAAATAATTAATTTGTGTATATACCTTTTGCCCACGGCGAAGGAATATATATATATATATATATATATATATATATATATATATATACTCTATTTTATATTTTAAAAGCACACTTTACTTTAAACGCTTCTCCCACAGTGCTTCACCTTTGTTTCCATAGTAACAGTTTCTGCAACTTTCAACTGTAACAGTAAGTCAAAAGTTCACCATATTTTAAAATGCAGCACATTATCCCAGGGCACCCACATTTTCTGCATTGGGGACTGCGGGGGAGCCTGAAGGTCCCTATGGTCCCAGCTGGCTCCCCGTCTCTTCCGGGAGCCGGCATCCCTTTTAACACACAGAGAGCTGCTGACATGCAGATCCCTGCATGTCAAAAGCAAAATGCTCCACTTTGGGCAAGCGAGAGCAAAATGCTCTTGCTTGCTCAAAGCAGAGCACTTGTTTGCTATGGAATGCCATACCACAGCAAGCTGCAATGTCCCGGGGGTGGGCACCCCGGGACATTGCTGGAGCCAGACCTGGGGGTGGCAGTCCCCAGGGCCATCTAGGGCTCCATATTCAAATTTGCCCTGAGGAGGTGGTGGCCCCCGGGGGGCCGCAACGGACCCCCTTCATTCTGCATGGAGGGGGCCGGAGCCCCCATGCATCATTATATATTTTATCCCCTGGGAGGTGGCGGTCCCCGGGGCAGCGGGGAAAGCCATAGGATCTCCCCCACTTTTTCTTTTTACTATGTATGTGCCCTGGGGAGGTGGCTGTCCTCGGGACTGCGAGGGGCCATGAGGCCCCTCTCATTATAAAATGTATTAGCCCTGGGGAGGTGGCTGTCCCCATAGAGCGGGGTTGCCGGTAGTATATCTGAAAATCAGTTGTATATCTGAAAAATCTTTATATTTCTCAGCAACTACTGAACAGATTTACACCTTTTAACAAAAAAAGTGCTTTCGGGACCAAGAGCTACCTTTCTGCCAAATTTGTGTAATTCCGTTCAGCAGTTCGAGCTGTTCGAGCTGTAGCCGTGTAGAGAGTTTCCCATGGAAATTAACATGGCGAAAAAGCGTTTTGGACCCCCCCCTTTCTTAACCCCTGCTTGATGGATCACCTTGACATTTTCAAGACAGCAGCTGAAGTGACTTGCCCAATAGTTTTGAAAATTTCACAAAGTTTCGTCAAACAATGCCAAAGTTATTGACAAATGAAATAAACGCTCTTCATAAGGAAACTACATCCTAACTATAACTACCTGCTGGCGACTGCAAGTAGGGTAAAAGGTTAAATAATATTTCTTTCCAAATAGGACACAATGACAAAGTTAAAAAGAACTTGACTGTTTGTTTTCCAGCAAGTGAATACTCATGCAAGGCATATTGATATTTGGACAGTGCCAGCCGCAAAATGCAATTTATAAATGACTCACTGGTGCAAGTTAGAAGAAAACTACATATCCCAGAATGCCTGCTAGCTGCATAAAAGGAAGGCGATAATTATTACTAATTGAAAACAGATGCGAAACCACCAGGAAGAAGACAGAATGTCAAAACACGTAGTGGTGTCTGTGACGTTATTGCAATAAGATTTGGCAAATAAAAGAAGTTACCTGGATAAAGCCGATGGGAGTGCAGCGTTTCTTTTCCTTTTGAGCAAAAAAAAGATATATATATATATATATATATATATATATATATATATATATATATATATATATGCACAATTACATCTCTTCAATTAACCTTCTTGGCGCTTTAATCATTCGATCTGATGTGGTTACTGGAAGCTGGGAACTGTCATCTTCACTGTCAGAGATTTTCGAATATGGTGAAGAAAAACAGCAGTCACTGAGTTTTCAGGTTCAGTCTTTCCTTCACCATCTCGATCAGAAGACCGATGACTTAAATGCCGAAGGTGAGAAGAGTCCCTGGTAACAGACTTCCCAGGACGATGGGCAGTCACCATATGTCACTTGGTGGCACTACATGGAAAGGTTTAGCATCATAGTGAGCATCAGCTTTCCTCCTTCGCATTTGTCTGGCGATTTACTAGATCTCCTGTCTTAAACTCAGTGTTCTTTGCATGTCACCTTTTGTCTGCATAGGCTTTCATTTTTTCCTTGTTAACCAAGTCCTTCATATGGGATGTATTCTCATCCCTTCTCTTTTGTAGGTCCATTGAGGTAGCTTGGTTGTCATTGCTCTACCGAACATCAAAGTCTCAGGACTTTCGCCTGTGGTCAAGTGCGGTGTTAAACGATAGGCTCGTAGGGTGGGGTTCAACACAGTTTTTAAACTGAGCCTCTCAAGAGTTGCACACTGTACTGCTTTCTTTATTGTACTCATAAAACACTCAATTAGTCCGTTGGCCTGCAGCCACAAAGGGATCCTCTTCTGATGCTTTATGTTAAGATGCTCCAGGAAATCCTTGATTTCTCGACTGTTAAACAGCGGGCCATTATCAGACTTCAAAATGGCTGGAATGCCCCATGTCGCAAAGATGCCATCTAGTCTCTCAATGACTTGCTCATGAGTTGTGGATGAAATATCCTCTATCAATGGAAAACGTGAGTACTTATCCACGATTACCATCAAAATGATGTTCATTATTGAGTGGGCCAAAGAAATTAATGGCTATTCTCTCCCATGCATGCTTAGGGAGTTCTGACATGCTAAGAGTATGTTGAGTAATGTTTGTAGAAAGGCATTTACATATAGGACACGCCTTGAGTTTCTTCTCAACCTTCTCAACTAAAAATGAAACTAAACTCGGTCTCGGGAGCTCTTTTGCTGGCAACAATACCACAATGCCCTTCGTAAGCCACTTCTATTTTTTTCTGCCTCAGACTCTCCAGAATTAGGATTCTCGAACGTTGCGGTATAACTCTTCCTGAGTTATAGACAGTTCATCTTCAATGTTTTTGTTCTTTTAGCATTTATCATCACTGGTGAAAGGTTGAGTGTGTTGGTTCCATGGCTGATGATTATATCTTTCAGCTTCAACATGTCAATATTGTGGCTGATGGCAGTGTTGCTCTGGACTAATAATATGGCATCTGGCATATTTGATTTAACCCCTTCGCTGCTAGGCCTTTCCCCCCCGTGCTAAGCCTTTTTTTGGCTATTTGGGGGAGTTCATGCTTAGGCCCCTGTAACTTTTTGACCACATAAGGTATCCACGCCAAATTTGCATCCTTTTCTTCCAACATCATGGGGATTCTAAAGGTACCCAGGGTTTGTGGATTCCCCTGGAGGGGACCCAGAAATTAGACAAAATACAGCTAAAATTTGGTTTTTTGGGGAAAAATGGGAAAAAACTGCTGCAAATGAAAGCGTCTGGTTTTTTCCCTGCAAATGGTATCAAAAAAGGGTTTGTGGGGCTGAAATCACCATTTTCCCAGCTTTTAGGGAATTACAAACTTTTGTCAGAAAACCAAAATTCTTTACACAGTTTTGGCATTTTTCTGGGACATAGCCTATTTTTGCTATTTTTTGTGCTTTCAACCTCCTTCCAGTTAATGGTAGAAATGGGTATAAAAGCAATAATGGATCCTGGAAAGCTATACATTTTTGAAAAGTAGACAAAATTCTGAATTCAGCAAGAGGTCATTTGTGTAGATCCTTCAAGGTTTCTTTATAGAAACTAACAGTTAAATATCGGAAAAATTGAAAATTAGTTGAAAAAAACAGCCTTTTGTGTCAACGTTTTCACCTGTAACTTCTTCTAATTATGACAGCTCTTTGAAAGCAATATACCGTTACATCCGCTGGACCTTATTGGTTGTGGGGATATATAGGACTTGTAGGTTCACCAAGAACCCGACGAACCCAGAGCCAAAAACTGAGCAGCGACTTGCAATGGTTTTTTATTATGTACCGGGTATATAGCAATTATTCTGGGAAAATGTATACATGGAAAAATCGGTATGAAAGACACCTATGTATTTCTGAAATGGGAACAAAATATAGAGTTTAGAAACAGTAGATATTTGCACATTTCCGAAATTGGGAATACTCATACTAGCATGAGAATTATTGGTCATTTTTCAAAATGACTTCATTTTTACACATTGTCTTTCATTTGGAAGGCAGAAATGCATCGAAAGTGAATAGGTAATAACATTTGCTTTACAAATCTGAATTACCCTAAGTCTCCCAATAAAAATGGTACCTCACTTGTGTGGGTAGGCATAGTGCCCACGACAGGAAACGGCTCAAAACGCAACGTGAACACACCACAATTTCACAATGAAAAATTACCCTATTTTTGCAAAGTGCCTAGCTGTAGTTTTTGAACCCTAGCTTTGCCGGCACCTAGGGAAACCTAGCACACCTATACATTTTTGAAAACTAGACACCCAGGGGAATCCAGGATGGGGTGACTTGACTGGCTCTCACCAGGTTCTGTTACCCAGAATCCCTTGCAAACCGAAATAATTGTCAAAAAACCCAAATTTTCCTCACATTTCTGTGGTGGAAAGTTCTGGAATCTGCATGGATCCACAAATTTCCACCCACCCCGCATTCCCCAAAGTCTTCCGAGAAAAACGGTACCTCACTTGTGTGGGTAGGCCTAGTGCCCGTGACAGGAAACAGCGCAAAACTCAACGTGGACACATCACAATTTCACAGTGAAAAATGACCCTTTTTTGGCAAAGTGCTTAGCTGTAGTTTTTGAACCGTAGCTCTGCCGGCACATAGGGAAACCTAGCAAACCTATACATTTTTGAAAACTAGACACCCAGGGGAATCCAATATGGGGTGACTTGACTGCCTCTCACCAGGTTCTGTTACCCAGAATCCCTTGCAAACCTAAAATATTGTCCAAAAAAACAAATTTTCCTCACATTTCTGTGTTGGAAAGTTCTGGAATCTGCGTGGATCCACAAATTTCTACCCACCCCGCGTTCCCCAGAGTCTTCCGAGAAAAACTGTACCTCACTTGTGTGGGTAGGCCTAGTGCCCGCAACAGGAAATGGCGCAAAACGCAACGTGGACTCACCACAATTTCACAGTGAAAAATGACCCCTTTTTGGCAAAGTGCCTAGCTGTAGTTTTTGAACCCTAGCTCTGCCGGCACCTAGGGAAACCTAGCAAACCTATACATTTTTGAAAACTAGACACCCAGGGGAATCCAGGATGGGGTGACTTGACTGCCTCTCACCAGGTTCTGTTACCAAGAATCCCTTGCAAACCTAAAAATTTGTCCAAAAAAACCACATTTTCCTCAAATCTCTGTGGTGGAAAGTTCTGGAATCTGCGTGGATCCACAAATTTCCACCCACCCCGTGTTCCCCAGAGTCTTCCGAGAAAAACGGTTCCTCACTTGTGTGGGTAGGCCTAGTGCCCGCGACAGGAAACGGCGCAAAACACAACGTGGACACACCACAATTTCACAGTGAAAAATGACCCTTTTTTGGCAAAGTGCCTAGCTGTAGTTTTTGAACCGTAGCTCTGCCGGCACATAGGGAAACCTAGCAAACCTATACATTTTTGAAAACTAGACACCCAGGGGAATCCAGGATGGGGTGACTTGACTGCCTCTCACCAGGTTCTGTTACCCAGAATCCCTTGCAAACCTAAACAATTGTCCAAAAAAACACATTTTTCCTCACATTTCTGTGGTGGAAAGTTCTGGAATCTGCGTGGATCCACAAATTTCCATCCACCCCGCGTTCCCCAAAGTCTTCAGAGAAAAACGGTACCTCACTTGTGTGGGTAGGCCTAGTGCCCGCGACAGGAAAAGGCGCAAAACGCAACGTGGACACACCACAATTTCACAGTGAAAAATGACCCTTTTTTGGCAAAGTGCCTAGCTGTAGTTTTTTAACCCTAGCTCTGCCGGCACCTAGCGAAACCTAGCAAACCTATAAATTTTTGAAAACTAGACACCCAGGGGAATCCAGGATGGGGTGACTTGACTGCCTCTCACCAGGTTCTGTTACCCAGAATCCCTTGCAAACCTAAAAATTGTCAAAAAAAACAAATTTTCCTCACATTTCTGTGGTGGAAAGTTCTGGAATCTGCGTGGATCCACACATTTCCACCCACCCCGCGTTCCCCAAAGTTTTCCGAGAAAAATGGTACCTCACTTGTGTGGGTAGGCCTAGTGCCCGCGACAGGAAACGGCGCAAAACGCAACGTGGACACACCACAATTTCACAGTGAAAAATGACCCTTTTTTGGCAAAGTGCCTAGCTGTAGTTTTTGAACCCTAGCTCTGCCGGCACCTAGGGAAACCTAGCAAACCTATACATTTTTGAAAACTAGACACCCAGGGAATCCAAGATGGGGTGACTTGACTGCCTCTCACCAGGTTCTGTTACCCAGAATCCCTTGCAAACCTAAAAAATTGTCCAAAAAAACAAATTTTCCTCACATTTCTGTGGTGGAAAGTTCTGTAATCTGCGTGGATCCACAAATTTCTACCCACCCCGCGTTCCCAAGAGTCTTCCGAGAAAAAAGGTACCTCACTTGTGTGGGTAGGCCTAGTGCCCGCAACAGGAAAAGGCGCAAAACGCAACGTGGACACACCACAATTTCACAGTGAAAAATGACCCTTTTTTGGCAAAGTGCCTAGCTGTGGTTTTTGAACCGTAGCTCTGCCGGCACATAGGGAAACCTAGCAAAACTATACATTTTTGAAAACTAGACACCCAGGGGAATCCAGGATGGGGTCACTTGACTGCCTCTCACCAGGTTCTGTTACCCAGAATCCCTTGCAAACCTAAACAATTGTCCAAAAAAACACATTTTCCTCACATTTCTGTGGTGGAAAGTTCTGGAATCTGCGTGGATCCACAAATTTCCACCCACCCCGCGTTCCCCAAAGTCTTCAGAGAAAAACGGTACCTCACTTGTGTGGGTAGGCCTAGTGCCCGCGACAGAAAAGGGCGCAAAACGCAACGTGGACACACAACAATTTCACAGTGAAAAATGACCCTTTTTTGGCAAAGTGCCTAGCTGTAGTTTTTGAACCCTAGCTCTGCCGGCACCTAGGGAAACCTAGCAAACCTATACATTTTTGATAACTAGACACCCAGGGGAATCCAGGATGGGGTGACTTGACTGCCTCTCACCAGGTTCTGTTACCCAGAATCCCTTGCAAACCTAAAAAATTGTCCAAAAAACCCACATTTTCCTCAAATTTCTGTAGTGGAAAGTTCTGGAATCTGCGTGGATCCACAAATTTCCACCCATCCCGTGTTCCCCAGAGTCTTCCGAGAAAAACGGTTCCTCACTTGTGTGGGTAGGCTTAGTGCCCGCGACAGGAAACGGCGCAAAACGCAACGTGGACACACCACAATTTCACAGTGGAAAATGACCCTTTTTAGCAAAGTGCCTAGCTGTAGTTTTTTAACCCTAGCACTGCCGGCACCTATGGAGTCCTAGCAAACCTATACATTTTTGAAAACTAGACACCTAGGGAATACAGGGTGGTGTGACTTGACTGCCTTTCACCAGGTTCTGTTACCCAGAATCCCTTGCAAACCTAAAAAATTGTCCAAAAAACACATTTTCCTCACATTTCTGTGGTGGAAAGTTCTGGAATCTGCGTGGATCCACAAATTTCCACCCACCCCGCGTTCCCCAAAGTCTTCCGAGAAAAACGGTACCTCACTTGTGTGGGTAGGCCTAGTGCGCGACAGGAAACGGCGCAAAACGCAACGTGTACACACCACAATTTCACAGTGAAAAATGACCCTTTTTTGGCAAAGTGCCTAGCTGTAGTTTTTGAACCGTAGCTCTGCCGGCACATAGGGAAACCTAGCAAACCTATACATTTTTGAAAACTAGACACCCAGGGGAATCCAGGATGGGGTGACTTGACTGCCTCTCACCAGGTTCTGTTACCCAGAATCCCTTGCAAACCTAAACAATTGTCCAAAAAAACACATTTTTCCTCACATTTCTGTGGTGGAAAGTTCTGGAATCTGCGTGGATCCACAAATTTCCACCCACCCCGCGTTCCCCAAAGTCTTCAGAGAAAAACGGTACCTCACTTGTGTGGGTAGGCCTAGTGCCCGCGACAGGAAACGGCGCAAAACGCAACGTGGACACACCACAATTTCACAGTGAAAAATGACCCTTTTTTGGCAAAGTGCCTAGCTGTAGTTTTTGAACCCTAGCTCTGCCGGCACCTAGGGAAACCTAGCAAACCTATACATTTTTGAAAACTAGACACCCAGGGGAATCCAAGATGGGGTGACTTGACTGCCTCTCACCAGGTTCTGTTACCCAGAATCCCTTGCAAACCTAAAAAATTGTCCAAAAAAACAAATTTTCCTCACATTTCTGTGGTGGAAAGTTCTGTACTCTGCGTGGATCCACAAATTTCTACCCACCCCGCGTTCCCCAGAGTCTTCCGAGAAAAAAGGTACCTCACTTGTGTGGGTAGGCCTAGTGCCCGCAACAGGAAAAGGCGCAAAACGCAACGTGGACACACCACAATTTCACAGTGAAAAATGACCCTTTTTTGGCAAAGTGCCTAGCTGTGGTTTTTGAACCCTAGCTCTGCCGGCACCTAGGGAAACCTAGCAAACCTATATATTTTTGAAAACTAGACACCCAGGGGAATCCAGGATGGGGTGACTTGACTGCCTCTCACCAGGTTCTGTTACCCAGAATCCCATGCAAACCTAAAAAATTGTCAAAACAAACCACATTTTCCTCACATTTCTGTGGTGGAAAGTTCTGGAATCTGTGTGGATCCACAAATTTCCACCCACCCCGTGTTCCCCAGAGTCTTCAGAGAAAAACGGTACCTCACTTGTGTGGGTAGGCCTAGTGCCCGCGACAGGAAATGGCGCAAAACGCAACGTGGACACACCACAATTTCACAGTGAAAAAGACAATATTTTGGCAAAGTGCCTAGCTGTAGTTTTTGAACCCTAGCACTGCCGGCACCTAGGGAGTCCTAGCAAACCTATACATTTTCGAAAACTAGACACCTAGGGGAATACAGGGTGGGGTGACTTGACTGCCTCTCACGAGGTTCTGTTACCCAGAATCCCTAGCAAACCTAAAAAATTGTCCAAAAAAACACATTTTCCTCACATTTCTGTGGTGGAAAGTTCTGTAATCTGCGGGGATCCACAAATTTCCACCCACCCCGCGTTCCCCAAAGTCTTCCAAGAAAAACGGTACCTCACTTGTGTGGGTAGGCCTAGTGCCCGCAACAGGAAACGGCGCAAAACGCAACGTGGACACACCACAATTTCACAGTGAAAAATGACCCTTTTTTGGCAAAGTGCCAAGCTGTAGTTTTTGAACCGTAGCTCTGCCGGCACATAGGGAAACCTAGCAAACCTATACATTTTTGAAAACTAGACACCCAGGGGAATCCAGGATGGGGTGAATTGACTGCCTCTCACCAGGTTCTGTTACCCAGAATCCCTTGCAAACCTAAACAATTGTCCAAAAAAACACATTTTCCTCACATTTCTGTGATGGAAAGTTCTGGAATCTGCGTGGATCCACAAATTTCCACCCACCCCGCGTTCCCCAAAGTCTTCAGAGAAAAATAGTACCTCACTTGTGTGGGTAGGCCTAGTGCCCGTGACAGGAAATGGCACAAAACGCAACGTGGACACACCACAATTTCACAGTGAAAAATGACCCTTTTTGGCAAAGTGCCTAGCTGTAGTTTTTAACCCTAGCTCTGCCGGCACCTAGGGAAACCTAGCAAACCTATACATTTTTGAAAACTAGACACCCAGGGGAATCCAGGATGGGGTGACTTGACTGCCTCTCACCAGGTTCTGTTACCCAGAATCCCTTGCAAACCTAAAAAATTGTCAAAAAAACAAATTTTCCTCACATTTCTTTGGTGGAAAGTTCTGTAATCTGCGTGGATCCACAAATTTCTACCCACCCCGTGTTCCCCAGAGTCTTCTGAGAAAAACGGTACCTCACTTGTGTGGGTAGGCCTAGTGTCCGCAACAGGAAAAGGCGCAAAACGCAACGTGGACACACCACAATTTCACAGTGAAAAATGACCCTTTTTTGGCAAAGTGCCTAGCTGTGGTTTTTGAACCCTAGCTCTGCCGGCACCTAGGGAAACCTAGCAAACCTATACATTTTTGAAAACTAGACAACCAGGGGAATCCAGGATGGGGTGACTTGACTGCCTCTCACCAGGTTCTGTTACCCAGAATCCCTTGCAAACCTAAAAAATTGTCAAAACAAACCACATTTTCCTCACGTTTCTGTGGTGGAAAGTTCTGGAATCTGCGTGGATCCACAAATTTCCACCCACCCCGTGTTCCCCAGAGTCTTCCGAGAAAAACGGTACCTCACTTGTGTGGGTAGGCCTAGTGCCCGCGACAGGAAATGGCGCAAAACGCAACGTGGACACACCACAATTTCACAGTGAAAAAGACCCTTTTTTGGCAAAGTGCCTAGCTGTAGTTTTTGAACCCTAGCACTGCCGGCACCTAGGGAGTCCTAGCAAACCTATACATTTTCGAAAACTAGACACCCTGGGGAATCCAGGATGGGGTGACTTGACTGCCTCTCACCAGGTTCTGTTACCCAGAATCCCTTGCAAACCTAAAAAATTGTCCAAAAAACCCACATTTTCCTCAAATTTCTGTAGTGGAAAGTTCTGGAATCTGCGTGGATCCACAAATTTCCACCCATCCCGTGTTCCCCAGAGTCTTCCGAGAAAAACGGTTCCTCACTTGTGTGGGTAGGCTTAGTGCCCGCGACAGGAAACGGCGCAAAACGCAACGTGGACACACCACAATTTCACAGTGGAAAATGACCCTTTTTTAGCAAAGTGCCTAGCTGTAGTTTTTTAACCCTAGCACTGCCGGCACCTATGGAGTCCTAGCAAACCTATACATTTTTGAAAACTAGACACCTAGGGGAATACAGGGTGGTGTGACTTGACTGCCTTTCACCAGGTTCTGTTACCCAGAATCCCTTGCAAACCTAAAAAATTGTCCAAAAAAACACATTTTCCTCACATTTCTGTGGTGGAAAGTTCTGGAATCTGCGTGGATCCACAAATTTCCACCCACCCCGCGTTCCCCAAAGTCTTCCGAGAAAAACGGTACCTCACTTGTGTGGGTAGGCCTAGTGCCCGCAACAGGAAACAGCGCAAAACGCAACGTGGACACACCACAATTTCACAGTGAAAAATGACCCTTTTTTGGCAAAGTGCCTAGCTGTTGTTTTTGAACCGTAGTTCTGCCGGCACATAGGGAAACCTAGCAAACCTATACATTTTTGAAAGCTAGACACCAAGGGGAATCCAGGATGGGTGACTTGACAGCCTCTCACCAGGTTCTGTTACCCAGAATCCCTTGCAAACCTAAAAAATTGTCCAAAAAAACACATTTTTCCTCACATTTCTGTGGTGGAAAGTTCTGGAATCTGCGTGGATCCACAAATTTCTACCCACCCCGCGTTCCCCATAGTCTTCAGAGAAAAATGGTACCTCACTTGTGTGGGTAGGCCTAGTGCCCGCGACAGGAAACGGCGCAAAACGCAACGTGGACACACCACAATTTCACAGTGAAAAATGACCCTTTTTTGGCAAAGTGCCTAGCTGTAGTTTTTGAACCCTAGCTCTGCCGGCACCTAGGGAAACCTAGCAAACCTATACATTTTTGAAAACTAGACACCCAGGGGAATCCAAGATGGGGTGACTTGACTGCCTCTCACCAGGTTCTGTTACCCAGAATCCCATGCAAACCTAAAAAATTGTCAAAACAAACCACATTTTCCTCACATTTCTGTGGTGGAAAGTTCTGGAATCTGCGTGGATCCACAAATTTCCACCCACCCCGTGTTCCCCAGAGTCTTCCGAGAAAAACGGTACCTCACTTGTGTGGGTAGGCCTAGTGCCCGCGACAGGAAATGGCGCAAAACGCAACGTGGACACACCACAATTTCACAGTGAAAAAGACCCTTTCTTGGCAAAGTGCCTAGCTGTAGTTTTTGAACCCTAGCACTGCCGGCACCTAGGGAGTCCTAGCAAACCTATACATTTTCGAAAACTAGACACCTAGGGGAATACAGGGTGGGGTGACTTGACTGCCTCTCACGAGGTTCTGTTACCCAGAATCCCTAGCAAACCTAAAAAATTGTCCAAAAAAACACATTTTCCTCACATTTCTGTGGTGGAAAGTTCTGTAATCTGCGTGGATCCACAAATTTCCACCCACCCCGCGTTCCCCAAAGTCTTCCAAGAAAAACGGTACCTCACTTGTGTGGGTAGGCCTAGTGCCCGCAACAGGAAACGGCGCAAAACGCAACGTGGACACACCACAATTTCACAGTGAAAAATGACCCTTTTTTGGCAAAGTGCCAAGCTGTAGTTTTTGAACCGTAGCTCTGCCGGCACATAGGGAAATCTAGCAAACCTATACATTTTTGAAAACTAGACACCCAGGGGAATCCAGGATGGGGTGAATTGACTGCCTCTCACCAGGTTCTGTTACCCAGAATCCCTTGCAAACCTAAACAATTGTCAAAAAAAACAAATTTTCCTCACATTTCTGTGGTGGAAAGTTCTGTAATCTGCGTGGATCCACAAATTTCTACCCACCCCGTGTTCCCCAGAGTCTTCTGAGAAAAACGGTACCTCACTTGTGTGGGTAGGCCTAGTGTCCGCAACAGGAAAAGGCGCAAAACGCAACGTGGACACACCACAATTTCACAGTGAAAAATGACCCTTTTTTGGCAAAGTGCCTGGCTGTGGTTTTTGAACCCTAGCTCTGCCGGCACCTAGGGAAACCTAGCAAACCTATACATTTTTGAAAACTAGACAACCAGGGGAATCCAGGATGGGGTGACTTGACTGCCTCTCACCAGGTTCTGTTACCCAGAATCCCTTGCAAACCTAAAAAATTGTCAAAACAAACCACATTTTCCTCACATTTCTGTGGTGGAAAGTTCTGGAATCTGTGTGGATCCACAAATTTCCACCCACCCCGTGTTCCCCAGAGTCTTCCGAGAAAAACGGTACCTCACTTGTGTGGGTAGGCCTAGTGCCCGTGACAGGAAATGGCGCAAAACGCAACGTGGACACACCACAATTTCACAGTGAAAAAGACCCTTTTTTGGCAAAGTGCCTAGCTGTAGTTTTTGAACCCTAGCACTGCCGGCACCTAGGGAGTCCTAGCAAACCTATACATTTTCGAAAACTAGACACCTAGGGGAATACAGGGTGGGGTGACTTGACTGACTCTCACCAGGTTCTGTTACCCAGAATCCCTAGCAAACCTAAAAAATTGTCCAAAAAAACACATTTTCTTCACATTTCTGTGGTGGAAAGTTCTGGAATCTGCGTGGATCCACAAATTTCCACCCACCCCGCGTTCCCCAAAGTCTTCCGAGAAAAACGGTACCTCACTTGTGTGGGTAGGCCTAGTGCCCCAACAGGAAACGCAACGTGGACACACCACAATTTCACAGTGAAAAATGTTTTCCGAGAAAAATGGCACCTCACTTGCATGGAGGGGTCAAGGACCCGTGACATGCAAGGGCCCAAACCTATTGAGGCGACATCAAAATTACCTATCACAAACCAACCTGGCTTTGCAAGGTGGGTCCCATGAGTTTTTGGCCCTGGGCTCAGTGACCATCTAGGGAAACCTACAAAACCCACACATTTCTGGGAACTAGACACCCGGGGGAGTCCAGCGAGGTATGGCTTGCGTGGGTCCCCTAAAGCTTTCCTACCCACAATCCCCTGCAAACCTCAAATTTAGCTGAAAAAATCACTTTTTTCTGAAATTTCTGTGTTGGAAAGTTCTGGAATCTACGTGGATCCACAAATTTCCTCCCACCCAGCGTTCCCCAAAGTCTCCCGATAAAAATGATACCTCACTCGCGTGGGTGGGTCAAGTACCTGCGACAGGCAAGGGCCCAAAACCTATTGAGGCGACATCAAAATTACCTATGACAAAACAACCTGGTTTTGCAAGGGGGGGTCCCATGAGTTTTTGGCCCCGGGCTCGGCGGCCATCTAGGGAAACCTACCAAACCCACACATTTCTGAAAACTAGACACCGGGGGGAGTCCAGAGAGGTATGGCTTGCGTTGGCCCCTTAACGTTTTCCTACCCAGAATCCCCTGCAAACCTCAAATTTAGCTGAAAAAATCACTTTTTTCTCAAATTTCTGTGTGGGAAAGTTCTGGAATCTCCGTGGATCCACAAATTTCCTTCCACCAAGCGTCCCCCCCGGTCTCCCGATAAAAATGGTACCTCACTTGTGCGGGTAGGCAAAGTGGCTGAAACAGGATATGGCCCAAATCGTATTGTGGAGACTACAAAATTACCTATAACAAAACTACCTGGTTTTGGGGGGGGGGCACCTGGTTTTTGGGCCCCGGGCTCGCCGCCATCTAGGGAAACCTACCAAATCCACACGTTTCTGAAAACTAGACACCCTGGGGAGTCCAATGAGGTATGGCTTGCGTGGATCCCCCAACGTTTCCCTACCCAGAATCCCCTGCAAACCTCAAATTTAGCTGAAAAAAACATATTTTCCAAATATTTTTGTGTGGAATCACCGTGCTGGCACAAGTGTCCTACCAACCAGCGTTCCCCTTGTTCTCCTGAGTAAATGATACCTCACTTGTGTGGGTGTCCAAAGCACAATTGGCTAAAAACGTATTTTTTTAAAAATGTAGCGCTTAGAATTCTCGGTGCTATACTCTAAATCCCTATGTTTTGGGCTCTTCCTAGTCACAGGCCTTTGACCCACCCACACAAGTGAGGTATCATTTTACTCGGGAGAGCAAGGGGAACGCTGGGTGGTAGGACATTTATGCCGGCACGGTGATCCCACGCAAAAATGTATGGAAAAAGTGATTTTTTTAGCTAAATTTGAGGTTTGCAGGGGATTCTGGGTAGGAAAACGTTGGGGGACCCACGCAAGCCATACCTCGCTGGACTCCCCCGGGTGTCTAGTTTTCAGAAATGTGTAAGTTTGATAGGTTTCCCTAGATGGCCACCAAGCCCGGGGCCAAAAACTCATGGGACCCCCCTTGCAAAACCAGGTTGTTTTGTGATAGGTAATTTTGATGTCGCCTCAATAGGTTTTGGGCCCTTGCCTGTCGCGGGCACTAGGCCTACCCACACAAGTGAGGTACCATTTTTCTCGGAAGGCTTTGGGGAATGTGGGGTGGGTGGAATTTTGTGGATCCACGCAGATTCCAGAACTTTCCACCACAGAAATGTGAGGAAAATGTGTGTTTTTTTTACACATTTTTAGGTTTGCAAGGGATTCTGGGTAACAGAACCTGGTGAGAGCCAGTCAAGTCACCCCATCCTGGATTCCCCTGGGTGTCTAGTTTTCAAAAATGTATAGGTTTGCTAGGTTTTCCTAGGTGCCGGCAAAGCTAGGGTTCAAAATCTACAGCTAGGCACTTTGCAAAAAAAGGGTCAGTTTTCACTGTGAAAATGTGGTGTGTCCACGTTGCGTTTTGGGCCGTTTCCTGTTGCGGGCACTAGGCCTACCCATGCAAGTGAGGTACCATTTTTCTTGGAAGACTTTGGAGAACGCGGGGTGGGTGGAATTTTGTGGATCCACACAGATTCCAGAACTTTCCACCACAGAAATGTGAGGAAAATGTGTTTTTTTGGACAAATTTTTAGGTTAGCAAGGGATTCTGGGTAACAGAACCTGGTGAGAGCCAGTCAAGTCACCCCATCCTGGATTCCCCTGGGTGTCTAGTTTTAAAAAATGTACAGGTTTGCTAGGTTTCCCTGTGTGCCGGCTGCGCTAGGGCCCAAAATCCACAGGTAGGCATATTGCTAAAAACAAATCCGTGCCTAGTCGGCTTTCTGTCGCCCTTGGGGGGAATATCGGGGGTGGGGTTGCCCCGATATGCCCCCAAGGGGGGCAGAAACACTGTGGCTATTTTTTTTAGGGGGTGGAGGCATTGGTATGCCCATTCTGGGCAGTCCTCACCCCCACACATAAAAAAGCCAGCATAATCGTTGGCGTCTAGTGGGCTTTTTGCCCCCCTGGGGGGGGGCAGATTGGGGGCTACTGCCCCATCTTCCCCCCAGGAGGGGCAGAAAGGCTGTAATTGTTGCGGGTGGGGGGTGGGGGCATTGGCATGCCCGTTTTGGGCAACCCCCACCCTAATTAAAATTTGCCCAAAAAATCCCTGGCGTCTACTGGGCTTTTTGCCCCTTCCGGGGGGAAGATTGTGGCCTAATGCTCCCATCTGCGGAAAGGCTGCAATTTTTGTGGGGGAGGGGTGGGGGCATTGGCATGCCCATTTTGGGCAGCCCCCACCCTAATTCAGATTTGCCCCAAAATATCCCTGGCGTCTAGTGGGCTTTTTGCCCCCCCCCGGGGGGGCAGATTGGGGGCTGCAGCCCCCATCTGCCCCCTGGGGGGGGCAGAAAGGCTGTAATGGTGGTGGGGGTATTGGCGTGCCGTTTCGGCAGCCCCACCCTAAAAACAATTGCGTGAAAAAAAATCCCTGGCGTCAAGTGGGCTTTCTACCCCCCAGGGGGGGCAGAAAGGCTGTAATGGTGGTGGGGGCATTGGCGTGCCCATTTCAGGCAGCCCCCACCCTAAAAACAATGGTGCAAAAAAAATCCCTGCTGTTTAGTGGGCTTTCTGCCCCCCCGGGGGGGCAGAAAGGCTGTAATGGTGGTGGGGGGTGGGGGCATTGGCATGCCCATTTCGGGCAGCCCCCACCCTAAAAAAAATGCATCAAAAAAATCCCTGGCGTTAGTGGGCTTTCTGCCCCCGGGGGGCAGATTGGGGGCTACTGCCCCATCTGTCCCCCAGGGGGCAGAAAGACTGAATTGTGCCCATTTCTTTATGGGGGAGCGAAGGCCCTTGCCCAGGGGCCGCTCCCCCTCCCTGGTGTCTAGTGGGTGGATCCCTGCTTGGGGATCGCCCTCCTGGGGCGATCCCCAAGCAGGGATCCACTGGGGAGGGGTACCATTGGAAAGGGGAGATTCTCCCCTTTCCAATGATACCTTCCCGTCTTTCTACGTGCCCGGGGGCTGAGATAGCCCCTGAGCACATAGAAAGTGAAACTGTCAGTTTCGGTTTCTGTGCAATGACGACAGCGCGACGTGCGCGCTGATCGTCATGGCACAGAAACCAGGGAGGGGGCCTCGGGAGCTGGGGAAACTCTTCCCCAGCTCCCAAGGTCACAGGGGAGAAATAGAAATCCCTCTGCTGTCTGCAGCAGAGGGATTTCATGGCCTCATGACGGAATGGTTCCGTCATGAGCACAGGGGCACCGATGCTCATTATGGAACCATTCCGTCATGAGCATCGAAGGGGTTAAACGCTTGTTTTGGACTGCTGGCAAGGGACTCGGTGTCCGAGAATACCCTGCAAGGAGAGAGGAGGAGGAGCCTGAGTGCACACCCATGCGCGCTGAAAAGCGCTGTTTGCCTCCTGCGGCACAGGATGCTTGTTTTGGACTGCTGGCAAGGGACTTGGTGTCCCAGAATACCCTGCAAGGTGAGAGGAGGAGGAGCCTGGGTGCACGCCCATGGACGCTGAAAAGCGCAGTTTGCCTCCCACGGCACGGGACACTTGTTTTGGACTACTGGCAAGGGACTCAGTGTCCCAGAATACCCTGCAAGGAGAGAAGAGGAAGAGCCTGGGTGCACACCAGCGCTGTGCGCGCTGAAAAGCGCAGTTTGCCTCCCATGACGTTGGCGAAGCCTGGGCCAAGGGCGGGCCTGTCCGCACCCGTCAGAGCCCAGAGGAGGCTGGGCTGGGCCAACCCTCTTGGCGCCTATGCCTAGAATTGTGGTTGGAGCCAGGAGTGCATTGGGGTGCAGCTGTGTGGTCCCACTGGTAGAGGACTCTAAGGGGGGAGCTGCTTACAAAGGCCCTCGTAGGACATTATTAATGTCTCC
Organism: Calotriton arnoldi; assembly: GCA_963921515.1. Taxonomy (NCBI): domain Eukaryota; kingdom Metazoa; phylum Chordata; class Amphibia; order Caudata; family Salamandridae; genus Calotriton; species Calotriton arnoldi. The sequence continues at coordinate 1,246,276 of CAWUFW010004710.1, forward strand.
CAGCTTGAGCAGGTAGGAGAAGGTTCCACCACCCGCTTGGGCGTTGATTCTGGTTCTCATTATTTTGTTATGAGCCCCTGCACGAGCATTGCGGGAGAACGGAAGGGCCCGACCGCAGGACCCCCAGGGCAATCAACATCTACGATGGACTCCTTTTTACTTAGAGCGGCGGGGATAATTGACAAAGAGATCGAGCTGGTGGCCCGTCATCTCTCCCGTTCCCCTGTGATGGGCCCCCCTCCAGTCCATCCAGTTTGTTAAGAGTCCAGCCTGTCAAACATGCTCGGTCTGCCCAGTCAGACTGAGTGCTTTTAAGTTTATCTGAAGGTTTCACAAGTCTAAGGGTGGATGGAGGTTTTGGCCCTAACGAGGCGTTGGTCACAACCATTGGGGCTGAACCATCTAGTTCGACTGCTCGACGTAAGAGTATGGAGCTTATCTCCCAGATGGGGTACTAGAGCACGGGCAGGCTCAGGAGTAAAAAGGAAAGGCCCCCTGACAGGGAGTAAAGCAAAACTTCCAAGGGCAGAGGGGACAGTGCATTGTGCAGGAAAACTGCAAACCCCAACCAAGGAGGACATGTTAACAATGATGGAAGGATGGATGGGTTCTTTGCTGGCAAGTATGGACCTTAAAATAGACCCTATAAGGCAGTATCTAGCCCCTATAGAATCATAACTTTCGAGGATTGGTCAGCATAACTCAGCGGGGACCATGACTCACAGCGTCGATCCGGGGGGTATCAGCCAGTACAGCCGATCTTGGATCTAATGGACAGAGGCATCCTTCCTCATCAAATACTGTGCAAGGTAGTGATACTCCCTGCCCCCGGTCACGGATGGATTTAAATTGCCCGAGGTCAGACACAATGGGGGCAATGACGGCTCCGGAAACCAATTGCCCTAAAGCTTGCCCTGGGATAGTCAAACCCTCTTCAGAGAGTCATCGAAAGGAGGGGGGACTTGCATGGAGAATCGGGCCGTAGGCTCTATGGGTCAGTGCCAGAGGCAGAGTTTACCTGTTTTACATCTTCCTCTGGAATCAGCTCCATATGTTGTGGTACTTGGGAATGTCCTGGCGCTCTCTATGGGTGCCGTTGAAGACTTTGACCAACTAAAGAATAAAGTCCTACACTGGCTTAACCGTAATACGTTTCTGGGCCTCAGAATGGAGAGATGTACCAACATGGTGCGCAGAGTTTCCTGGGTCGAAAGGTCTGTAAAATATATGGAAGGTGACTGTGTTATTGTCCATTTTAACAGATGCCACCTGCAGAGATGGTCTTGCATGCAGCCGCTCAGAGCAAAATCCGTGGTGCTGTCTCATCTATTGTGGCCCTTTCCTTGGGGCATTTCTACAGTCCCTCGAGTACTGTGAGAATACTCAATGAGGTGCAGCAAGGGTGGGTTCCTACTCATCTAATCGTCCTCAGGCGGTAAGTCAGATGGTGGCCTATGACACCCCCCTATTTAACAGGTTTACCCCTTTGGAAATGCGGAATTCCTGCGATTGACTTATGGGGTTGAAAGCAGGGGAGCCCTCATCCTCTCACCTAATAAAGTCACAGGGCTTTTCAGTTGGGTCAGGGGATGGCAAGGCCTGTAAATTTGTTTCATGGAACATAGCTGGGTTAGCGAGTAAATTCACTGACCCTAGCTGGTGCGCATTTATAAAAGGTTTTGATGTGATATCTCTTCAGGAGACATGGTCTAATACGAACAGTTACTTTCTAGAGGGATATAAGACCTTTTTTGTGCCAGCAATCCCATCCAGGGCAGGAAGATCTAAGGGCGGGCTTGTCATTTATGTCTCTTTAGCAGTACGCTGTCGCTTGACGGTGCTGTCTACCGATAATCCTTGTTTGCAGGCGTTGTTATTTTCACAGGGGACTGACAATTTGTTGTTATTAAATTCTTATAATGCCAGCACTGTTTCTCCAGATGTCTGTAATATGTCCAGGATGGCATCCTTTTTAAGAAATACAACCCCCCCAATGGCCATTTTATGATTTCAGGAGATTTTAATCTTCATCTGTGTGGGGACCCAACTGTGCCTAACCCCTCTGACATAGGATGCCCGCGTTTGAAGGGCATGCATGTAGAATATAACAAGCAGGGAGACATTCTTAATACCCTAGCCAATGAGTTTGACCTGACTATGACAATGTGCCTGTTGGATCGAGGCAGGAAACCTATCATTCCAACTTTCACAGGGAGGGGGAGCACATCTATTATAGATTTCATTTTTGTTTTGCACCCTTTTTTCTTTTTTTTTTTATTGAACTTCTCTATTGAAGATAGTATCCATAGTGACCACAATCAGCTTTGAGTTACGACCAGCTGACCCCCATTAGGGGAATCTAGGATGACTGTAGCTAGGGTGACATTAAAGGCATCAGATCAGGGTAGAAGGTTAAGTTGGGTACAGATAACCCCGGACCTTTTTTATGAGTCTCTTCTAGCTAGGTGTAACACGGAATTAGATATCTGTGCAAAGGGGCAGGTAGAGCCGGGGAGCATTCTCGAGGCCTTCTCAGTTATTTCACGTACCATTGGAAAATTATTAAGGGCCCCATCCAGGTATCCGATGGATAAAGGCCAGAGATGGTTCGATCGGGATTGCTCTAGAGCGACTAGGAAACTGAGGGGGGCATTAGGCACCAATCCAAGGGGACCAGCAGTGGTTAAAGGCTGTAGAGGGCTATACAAAGTGGAATGAGCTAGGCATAAGGCCGAGCTGAGGGAGGAGGCATGGAGCAGGCTCTCCGAGGCTTGCAACCTAAAAAACAGCGAAAGGTTTTGGAGCATCATTAATAGCCCATTTTTGCTAGGAGATGCTGCTCAGCCACTCGATTCACATAGCACAGAAGAGGATTGGATTGGTCATTTCGAGGAAATGCTTATAAGCCTGAAAGAAGTTAGCATAGATGATAGTAGGGGAGAAGGGAAATCGGCCCTTGTTATCTCAGCAGAAGAAGTGAGAAAGGGTATTGAAGGGTTGTCCAGAAATAAGGCCCCTGGACCTGATGGTATCCCCCCGGATCTTAATATATCTAACCCTCAGCTGTAGGTGCCAGTTCTCACCTCAATCATCAATGCAGCTATAAGAAGAGATCCACCTAGCACTTGGGTTACATCTACCATCGTCCCAGTTTTTAAAAAAAGTAACAGGGACAGTACCCTTTGTTATAGACCAATATCGCTGTTGGACTCTATGGTCAAGGTGGTGGGACGTATTCTCCTGGACAGGTTAGCTTCATCGACAGATGATAATAATATATTAGCAGACATCCAATATGGTTTTTGTCCAGGGAGGTCAACAGTGGACCAATATCTGAATTTATATTTGATTGTAAATAAGTACACAGTTGCCTGTCCTGGTGCAATCTAGATGGCCTTCATGGACCTGTCCTCCGCTTTTTTTGTTGTTGTAAACAATGTTTATTGCGTCAATTGTCAAATACAATGCAGAGCTCTGTAACCCAGAGGCTGACTGCTACATATTACAATATGAATATTGCTTTGACATTTAATATATGCATTTTACAAAAGTAAAATAGTAAATAAACAAAACTCCCCCAATGCACTGTCCTTGCACCACACATTAAGCAGCATGTACCCACCCGCCCATAGATGACAAATCCCGCTGGACCTTTTAGATCCCTGCACCAAAGACCTGCCCAATTAACCCAGAACAGCATCATCTCCCACGGAGAGGGGCTCCAGGTAGAGGCCTCTATAATCCGCCCACCTCTTCCAGATCTTAAAATGCTTTTGCGGACACCCTCGAGCTTTAAAAATAGGAGCCTCCAGACCCATATTAAAATCAAGACCGTTTTTCCATGCTGACAATGAAGGCGAGGTCCCTGCCTTCCACTTCCGTGCAATGTCTCATTTGGCTAGTGTAAATCCCAATAGCATCAGGTGGCGCTTATAAATATTTCCCCCACCCCCTCCATTATATGCAGCTTCACCAATTTAGGTGAATAGGGGAGCTCCCACCCCAAAACTTCAGCAAGGCAGGCCAGTACCCCCCGCCAGAACCTCACAAGCACCGTACACTGCCAAATCGTGTGAAACAGGGTGCCATTCTCCTGACCACATCGCAAACAATGCAGGGACGCTACCAGACCCGCCCTCCACAGCCTAACGCCAGTATAATAAATCCGGTGTAGGTAATTGAATTGGATCAGCCAGAGGCGCATTGCTATTGCCGCCCCCCGAGGGGAAGCCAGTGCTTCCGTCCAGTCGTCTCCTTCCAGAGGACCAAGGTCTTCCTCCCATGTCTCCCTAAGTTTATCTAGTGTAGTGGGGCAGTTCGTCACTAGGGACTGGTAAATCTTGGAAATTTTATGGTCCTGTAGGTCACCCATAAACAGCTTAGCTTCGATGGGACTGAAATCAGGGAGGGACTCCAAGTCTGTAACACTGGGAAGGACAGCATGCCTAAACTGCAGGTATTTGTAAAATTGTGTTTTTGGCATCTGAAATTCGTGCTGGAGATCCTGGAAAGACTTTAGAACCGTGCCTCGCATTACGTCTCCCAGGGTAGAGATCCCAATATCATCACAGAATCGGAAACCCGCCAAACTGGCCAGTTGCGGCAACCTACCATTAGACCAAAGGGGAGTCTCCTTTGTCAGCCTGCCCCACCACCCCATCCTTCGCAGGGCCTGCCTCCACACCTGAAATACCACCCTCGTAGCGGATGGCAGGGCCCTACGTATGGGAGCCGAATATAAAATAGTGTGTAGAGTGTTGGACCCCATGTGCCTCCGCTCCACAGCATAAGCGGGGTCAGATCTATCTCCATACCACCAGTCATTCAATATCAGTAGTTGCGAGGCCATATAGTAGGAGTGGACATCCAAAGCGGCCAACCCACCACAATAGGTGGACTGAAAACATGTCCGTAGCGCCACTCTGGGTGCCCTCCCCGCCCACAGAAACAGCCCTAGAGCTGAGTTAACCTGGGGAAACCACGAGGAGGGGAAGGGATAATTCTGTAGTTGGTAGATCAGTCGCGGCAGTGAGACCATCTTGAAGATGGCCGACCGACCAGGGAGAGAAAAGGGCATATGGGACCAGGCCCTCAACTCGTCGCGCACACGCGCCCAAACCGGTACAATGTTACGTTCCCAGGACACCCCCGGCGAGTCAGACAAGAAAACCCCCAGATACTTTATGCCTACCGCGGTGACCTGCACTGCAGAGGCCCAAGTACCCAGTTCCACCTGTTGCCCAAGTGTCCACAGAACGGATTTACTCGGGTTCATGAACAAACCAGACGTCTCCCCAAAGATTTCCATGATGCGCAGCAACCTTGGTCCCGTTCTATTGACGTCAGTCAAGAAAAACAGGACATCGTCCGCGTATAACGCAATGCGATCCGATAGTCCCTGGGCCCACTCAAAGCCAGTTACCTGTGCATCAATCCGCACCCATGCCGCCAAAGGCTCCATTGCTAAGGCGAAGAGAAATGGCGACAGCGGGCACCCCTGCCGGGTACCCCGTCCAACAGGGAAAGTGAAGGAGACAGACCCCGCGACGTGGACAGATGCTGTTATGTGCGTATATAATAATTTTAAATAGGACAAGAAGCGTGGACCCATATTTAAGTGGTTCAAAAGGGCAAATAAATACATCCAGCTAAGGGAATCAAATGCCCTGTCCATGTCCGCTAACAGAAGTGCGGCTGGCACCTCCAGCCCCCGAATAGTATCTATGACAATGTGTGCCCGTCGGATATTAAGCCGCGTCACCCTCTGAGACATAAAACCCGCCTGGTCCGAGTGGACCAACGAGGCAATATGGGAATGGAGGCGGTTGGCCAAGGCCTTGGCCAAGATCTTAGCCTAAATGTTCAGTAGAGAAATGGGGCGATATGATGCATGCTGGTCCAGGGGTCAGCCCGGCTTATGAAACACGACCACCTCGGCATGTCTCCAGTCTTGCGGGAGGCACCCACGTTCCCGCGCCTCCTCCACCACCCGAAGGAGATGAGGTCCCAATTTCGTGGAGTATCTCTTAAAGAACTCACATGGGTACCCATTAGGACCCGGGGCCTTCCCAGAGTTAAGGTCCCCTAGAGCTGAGCCCAGCTCCTCTGCCGTGAGCAGGAGATCCAGCTCTGCCCGAGCCTCGTCGGAGAGTGTCCGGGGTGGGAGGTCCCCTATAAAACGGCGGACCATATCCTCCGATAGGGATTCCCTCTGGGCATAAAGTTCTGCATAGTATTGTGCGAAGCTCTCCGCTATGGCAGAGGGATCCCCTAGAGTCCTCCCATCGGGCTGCAAAAGCACAGGAAGAACCAGGGGGCGCATGGCTCCCTGACACAGACGATGGAGTAGTTTACTAGATTTATCCCCCCACTGGTAAATCCTGCTACGAGATGCCAGCCATGCCAGTCGAGCCTCGTCCATCAACAAATCGGCGTGAATTTGTCTCGCCACCATCAACTGTCGACGCGCCAGGGCACCCCCCTCCTCCCTGCCAGCTCGTTCCAGCTCCATTATATGAGCCTCCGACCGCAACAATGACTCCTTCTTAACCCGGCGTGCTGCGGAGCAATAGGAGATATCCACACCTCGTATGGTCGACTTCATGGCCCCCCATAGGGGTTCGGCTGCCGCCACCGAGCCAACGTTAAGTTCCAAATACTGATCGATGGCCTGACCTATGTGGTACCTATACTGTTCATCCTGTAAATGCCAGGGGGAGAGACGCCAACGGAAGGGTGGCTTCGCAGGACCAAACTGTAACATAAGCACAACCGGGGAGTGGTCTGAAAGACCCCTCGGGAGAATTTCTGCATCTCTCACTCTGCCAGCAACAGCAGAAGGTACGAATATATAGTCCAACCGTGAGAATGATTCATGTACGGTTGAAAAATATGTATAACCCTGTTCCTCCCTATGCAACCGACGCCAGGAGTCCACCCAGCCCAGTCCCGACACCAAGGAAGATAATTTAGTGATTTGGCAGGTTGCTGGCGGTCCCCCCGTCACCATCTGTCCCTATCCATATCCATCACATCATTCCAGTCACCCCGATGACCGCCAAACCATCCGGAATATCCATCCACAAAGTCATAATGCGCTCAACCAATGTCCAAGATAGAGGGGGGGGGCGTAGACACTACCCAGCACTACCTGTTCCTCATAAATAGACCCCTGAATAAAGACGTACCTCCCCTGCATATCTACCCACGTCTTCTAATGGGTATATGGGACTCTACGATGAATAAGAATGGCAACCCCCCGGGATCCCCTCGTGAGCCCAGAATGGAAAACCTGCGAATAGCCATATCTAAGAAAGCAGAGGGCCTTAGTCCCCAACAGATGCGTCTCTTGCAACATAAGGACATCAGCCCGATAACGTTTGGCCTGATGAAGGATGGCCCCCTCTTTTCACTTTGTCCAGCGCCCCCCTGACATTCCAACTCTGTCCTCCGCTTGTGATCTGGTAAATAGAAGCAAATTATGGGAGACCTTATTGTGTATGGGGGTAGATAAAAACATTGTCCTTTTTTTACGACAGCTTCATAGGAATACCAAGGCTGAGGTACGTTACTCCAATGATGGTAAGGTGTCCCGTCAGTTTCCAATTAGAGAGGGGTGCGGCAGGGCTGTATATTGGCACCAATTTATTTAAGTTATATAATAACAACTTGGAGAAGGAACTAATAGCTACACAGGCTGATTTTCCACAGGTGGGACAGCGGGGTCTGCCGTTATTACTATATGCGTATAACGTGGTCCTCATGGCTAGGACTGCAAGGGGGTTGCAAACGCTGCTTAACTCCTTCGTGGCGATTATGGAAGACCGGGACCTGCCAGTGGATAACTCCAAGTCTTATGTGATGCAGATGGGACATAGCTTAAGTAAGCCCTTTATGTTCAAGGTTGGGTCTACCCCAGTTCCTAAGACTAGGGTTTTTTCCTATCTAGGGGTTAGGTTGGATGCCAAGTTATATTGGGGTCCATTAAAAAACAGTAAGCAAGAGGGATTTTTACGGGCCAATGCAGTAATTTGTAATTTTGCTTCCCATTTGGGCAAAAAAATGATTGGTGCACTCCTGCAGATCTATAGAGCCAAGTGTATAGCGCAGGTGATGCATGGTAGCAAAATCTGGGGTATATTTCTCATGAAGAGCTCCAAAGAGTAGAAAATAGGTTCCTTAGACGGCTTTTTAGTGTACCTCAGGGAACTTTTACTTTTATGGTACATGAAGAATTGGGTATGTCCTATCTGTCAGACCTGTTGTCTTTTCGTCCTCTATCCTATTGGCTCAAAGTATGGTTAAGTAATAGGACTGTCTTAAACAAAGAGATCCTAAGGGACTATCTGGCCCTAGACCGTGCTCATTATATACCCTGCTTTAAAAACATACTGGAGGGATTTAACAGTCTAGGAAGAGTGGATCTCTTTAGCAACCCAGACACAATTAAAAGGAAAGACCTGCTTTGGGCCAAGGAGTTCTTTGTTAGACAGCTGGTAGTGGCCAGGGAAGAATGCGAGCTAAGAAAACCCAGTGTCTGTAGATTTATCATTTTGAAAACAGTACAATCAACGGAACCATATCTTTTAGGGCTTCCCAGCTTGTACGATCGTTTTTTACTGACCAGATTTTGCTTTGATCTATTTTATCTTCTTCTTGCCCATCCACGAGGTAGTAACAAAGGCGATACTCTGCTTCCCTGTGGCTGCGACGGCAAGTCTCCACAGGACATGCTTAATTTTTTTGTGTTTTGTAGTAACTATGAGGTGCCTAGAAAGACTTATTTAATCCCAATTTTAAAAACAATTAATGTTTAAAAAGTGCGTCCTGCTTTTACCTTCTTATCTATGCTTTCAGGGACCACAATATAGCATCTCCTTACCTTTTTAAAGGCTGCAGTCAGGCTCAGATTGAGCTGTGACTAAGTAACATGGGTGTGGATGGCTTTGAGGTGAAGTTTCCATGTCTCTTTTTAACTGTTTTATTCGTATTTTATACTATATGCATTTTTGGTGTCCGGATTTAATGTAACTGGCTTTTATGGTTTTTTTTCTACAAAAGCTGAATAAAGTATTATTGATTGATTGAATGATTGATTGATTTTAAAATGAAATTAATGTAGGTTTCAGCCGTCGTGGATGACCTTGTATAGGCACTCTGGAAAAGCAGTCAGTAAGGTTTTGATCCTTTCCTGCCTGTTGCACAATGGTATAATTGTAATCATAGTCCCCACCATTCAATACGAGGAGGCATCTTGGCTTTTGGATTGCCAAAAATAGTCAGTAAAGCTTGATGATCAGTACCAGCGTAACAATCTTTCCATAAGGAAAACATGGAAATGTTCACAAGCCCATACCATCGGCAAACTTTCTTGCTCAGGTTGTGAGTGAGCATGTTCTGTATGGGACAAACTTCTACTGGCATATGCCACAAGATGCCTCTGAGCATGGGGTTGTCTGCTGTGCTGCGCAAGTCTAGCGCCTAACCCGACTGGGCTAGCGTCAACAACAACCTCTGTATTAATCTTTGGATTGAAGTAGGCCATTTCAGCAGCAGTTTCAACCGATTATTTGATTTTCTTGAAACTTCTCTCACATTCTTGTAACCACTTGAATGAAACATTTTTCTTTGTTAATTCTCGTAAGGGAACACTTATAGTAGCAAAGTATTGTATGTATCTTGAACAGTAACTAGCCATGGCAAGAAATGAGCGTGTCATAGAAACATCTTGTGGGGGATCAGCATTTGGCATGGCTGGTACTTTGGCAGGATCAGGTGTCATACCTGCATCTTAAAAATATGGCCAAAGAACTTTAAATTTGTCTTGTGAAACTCATACTTGTCTACATTCAAAGTCCGGCCGGCATCAGTAAGTAAACAACATACTTGGGTGAGAGCTTTGTCATACTCCTACTGTGTAGCTCTGAAAATCAATTTGTTATTGATATAATTGAAAGCATTCACAACAGGGTGTATGACATGTCAAATGACATCTTGGGAAAGTTCTGCAGCTGATGACACACCAAAACTGAGTCTCTTGTATTGAAACAGACCAACATGAGTAGAAAAGATTGTAATATACCTTCAGTCTTCTTCGAGTTCCAACTGATGGTAACCTTTATTTAAATTAAGGCGAGAGAAGACTTTTGCGCCATTTAATGGCGTTATCATGTCAGCAATGTGCGGACCTGGATGTCGTTCTTGTTTAATTGCCTTGTTTGCTTGGAACATATCAACGCATTAGCATACAGCTCCTTCACTGTCCTTTATGAGCACTACCACTATTGGAGAAACCTATGAAGTCGGACCAGTTGAATGCTCAATAATGTCATGCTTAAGTAACGATTCAAGTTCTTTTCCAACAGCTTCTTGTATATGAAAAGCAATGTGTTTATGTCTCTGAGCACCAGGATGGACATCTTTATTATTATGTAGCTTTACTTTTATAATCTTAAGCTTTCCCAAACCATGAAACAACAAGGGAAATTAACAAACTATTTCGTGGTGAGCATTCATGTTGTAATTTATAGAAATCAGTCCCATATCAGCAACGGTACTAAAACTGATCAGACAGGCACTTGCCACTGTACTTTGAAGCACATGGATGGGTGCTTGCACCTTTGTTTTCTTGTGTTTCAGTGTCGCTACAATTTATTCCTTGACTTTTTAAGGGTGTCTATGCAGTCCATGTGTACAATTTGGTTTTCAGTGGCATAAGTCGGGCAATGAAGTTAATTTGTTGTATTTCTCTTCAGGCATTATGTTTATCGATGCACCACTGTTGATGATGAAAGGTATTAAGCAATCATTTATTTTCAATGTAATCTTCGGAAATGTTTGTATGACTTTGGTGCTTTGGCATGTTGACTTTTCTGTGGCTGACATTTTTCCTTACATGCAGCCAGTCCGACATGCACCCGTTTCTCTGAGGTAAACATAGACATGGCACAACCATCTTCCTCACTTTCACTCGATATTGAGGCAGATGAACTGTTTTGACGATGATTTAGATGACGATCGACTTCGTTCAGTGTTGATTGCCTCAATTGGTGTTGCTGCTTGGCCTTGTGGGTGTGTATCAAACATTGCTTCTGGAAAATTCTGGTGACCATTTTGTCTTCGCGTAATGATGCACTTACCTTTTCCTTCGCTTTACAAATCATCACAAACTGGTTCTCTTTCCCATAGCTTTTACATATCCGTCCAATGGTGGGACATTTACTTTCAAGTGGAAATGAAGATCCACATCTAAAACATAACTTCTTTTTATGTATAGACATCACTTTGTGTCCCTCCGTCTTTTGCTTTGGCTTACTTTTTATACTCATGACTGATTCACTTTGGGCACCTCCGGCCTTCATGTCAACAGCTTGCTTTTCAACACGCTCCTCGGGTCTGGCAGCCATAAACATTCACTCCTTGCCTAAGTCCTGCACTGCACTCACCTCAGCGACTTGTTCTATACCCTACTATTGCCACACCTTGGATTTACCGGATTGTATCCACCCGTAACCTCCGGGCATCCCTCCCTTAGACTCTTGGACCTCTCGCTCTTGTAAAATGTATATATTTGTTTTCTTTTCACAAATGTTTCACCCTTTACTAAGTTCTTTTGTATACAAGTTTTAATCCTGTAAAGCACTCTGATACCCTTACGGGTCAAGTTCGCGCTCTATAAAACACAAAAATAAATAAATAAATAACTCCAGATTAAGAGATTCTGTCAGCATTGATCGTCTGAATTAATCTGACAAGCATCTATCAATTACTCCAAGTCGCAAAGATTCCTCATCATTAAATTCATTGAACTTACAGTATTTGATGAACGTATTGAGTCTCTCCACAAATTCATTAAAGGTTTCACCAACTTTTTGGCATTCTTGATTGAAAATGTATTTTTCATAATCTTTTAGAACTGGATTGAACTTGAGATTCAGCTCTTCTTTAATCTGAATATATTTAATTTCATTGTGAGTTCTCAGCATTTTCTTTATGACTTCTTTCACACAATCACCAGCAAGATTTGTGATACTTGATAACATTTTTGTTATCAGTCTCTTCAAGTGCACCAATGAAATCATCAAATGTCTCTATTCAAACAGTCCAAAAGTGGTGGTGGTTTCAGGAACACAACAGCGTTGTAGACCAGTGTGAAACTTAATGATACTGTAGGTGGATCCCTGTGACTTGGTTTAGGAAACTAATCTGTGAGACCTGGCGACATACTGGCCTCTGACTCATCTTTAGTGGTAGCTGGAAACATGATTTTCTTTGCTGTCATCTGAAAAATTTCACTATTCTGAGAGTCGCTCTCGGCTCCTTATTTTCTGAAGACCTGTGATGTTGTTCTGATCCCCACTTTGCAACTTTGTGAATGAATCGCTTCGGGTATTGACTGCTCCATAAGCACAACCGCAAATGGTTCTCCTTGAGCCAACTTCACTGAGTGCTGTGTTACAATGACTCTCTTTAGTGTATTCAGCAAGGCATTTATTTCTTTTCTTCTAAATGTCAAATCCCATTTTCTAATGCCTGGCTGATCTCCCCCTTGCAGTGCTTCTGTTCGCAGTGTTATTTTGCAAGTTAAGATTGTCAGCGGCTGCCGTTCATAAACCAGCCTGATGCTGCTTTCAGCCTTAACACTCCATATAATGTTCAACTCTATCTTGCGTGGCAGCGTGCTACCTTTATGTTTGGCCTGACCAACAGGTTCTCGACATGCAGAGGCTTTGCAATGCTCCTTTGTCTTCACCTGCTTTACAGCGGCTGGAGTTGTGCTTTGGCTCCACGTGCATGAAGCGTTGATTCCGTATATCAACAGTGACACACGTGGTACGCATGAGCAGTTTGCTTGGACCATGGCAAACTCACTGGGAGAGCACAGTCATTGTTTAAGTTACTTATCCCCTATCTCATCACCATTTTTAGCACCCTCCCAGCCTGGCTACCCCCCAATGACTATGCCACAGACAGAGCTTAGTATTACACTCTTTATTCGGCTGCATGAAACTGCAAACTCCACATTCTAAAACAAGCTTTCATTGCATTACACTCTGACACCTACGTCACAGCTCTACGGAGTCTGTTAGAAGCCAAAAGGGTTCAGTCATAAAACTTCACAAGACTCTACAGAATTCACTCACTCTTTTATGTCTTACATATGGAAACCATAGAAAAGAGTGCAACATTTCAACATAACTAAACTCTCTTAAATGTTTGATGACATTACATTTGGCATGTGCTCCTCATCAAACCATGAAACCATGTGCTTGCACCAAAGTGAATAACCATAAGTGCAGCCTAACAAACTCGAGATAATATATGGTGGCTAATTTGGATGAATAAATTACAGCAAAAGCATTCTGTTCAGGCAGCCATCCAAACTATTCAGTTCATACATGTGGGAAGATGAATCGGTCACATCAATTGAAATCCCAGTTTGCATGTATGGATGGGCAAGGTAGGGACAAAAAAATCGCAGGCCAGAATTCAGTTCTCTCGCCCTTCAATAGATTCTTTAGAAAAGTTTACAGTCCACGTTCCTTGGTCGCACAACTATCAACCCGATTCGACCTCTGTCCCTAAGAGTTCTCCTAAAGACTTGGGCTGATGTGATTAGCCTACAGAGGAATATAGAGCATTCTTCATTGAGGCGGGAATAAAAATTGTGTGTGAGGCCACAGTGGATTTAAAACGTACTCACGGATCTTGTGGAGAACCATAAAGAAATCTAAAAAACAGGCAGTCATTATACCACTTAGTTATATAGGTTCTGTGGATACAGGTTCAGAATTCCTAGTTACAACAAAGAAGCATAGCTTCCTAAGGGTTTAGGTAAACCTGTACAGTAAAAGCTGTATGTAAAGAGCAGATGCAGATATCAACTTAGTGCTGTTCAAAGAACCAAGGAAATGTGCAAGGTTTGGGCCTGTGCAACCAAGTTACTTGCTCTATAGAGGTTCATCAGAGGCGTGGGCCCACGTCTTGTGACCCCACGTCTCCACTTGGAGTATGACTAGTGCTTTGGGACTTGTAATTCATAAACCTCTACCATAAAGTGTTGTAAGAAATTATGTCATTTGATACGTCATGAGTGTTGCTATGAATGCTATAATTTAACGTGATATACATGATGTAAGGGTATAAGCTGTGCATCGTATAGGGGCCAGTGATAGTTCATTTAGTCTGCGTAATGAGTTGACAACACTGTGTACAGAGGTGCACAAGTTATATTAAGTTTTGTGTGGTGTGCAAATTATGACTTTAAGTTATAACTATACCTTTAACATTTCTAATGTTTGTGTAGTTGTAGTTGGTTTTGTATACAAATAAATATTTTTGTTTTTCTAACTTTAACATATGTTTAATATTTGATTTTTCATTGAATTTGATTTTTTTTTAACAAACTTGTATTTAATTGTGTAAAGTTGTTTATTTTAGTAAGTATTCTTTGATATATATTTTTTTGTTTGACATTTCAATAGTACTGTGGTACTTTCTTGCTAATTTATTGTGGAGTGGCATAGACTGGAGTGGCATGGCGTACTGTGGTGTGGAGTCGAGTCGAATAGAGAGGTTTGATTGGCATAGAGTAGAGTTACGTAGAGTAGAGTGGTATAGAGTGCACTGGCATGCAGTAGAGTGGTGCACTGTAGAGTGCAGTTGTGTGAAGTGCAGTGGCGTAGAGGAAAGTCATGCAGATTAGAGGACAGTAGCGTAGAGTGCAGAAGCGTAGAGTTCAGTGATGTAGAGTGGTGCACAGTAGAGTGAGGTGAGGTAGAGTGAGAGGGGGTAGAGTGAAGTGGGGTAGAGTGAAATGGGTAGAATAAAGTGGTGTGCAGTGCAGTATCATAGAGTACATTGGTGTACAGTGCAGTGGCGTAGAGTGCAGTAGCATAGAGTGCAGTGGCATACAGTAGAGCACAATGGACTAGATTGCAGTGGCGTGAAGTGGAGTGACAGAGTAGAGTGGTACAGAGTAGAGTACCGTTACGTATAGTGCACTGGTGTAGAGTACAGTGGATTAGAGTACTGTGGAGTATCGTGGCATAGAGTGGACTGGATCAGAGTAACTTTGAGTTGCGTAGAGTGGTGTAGAATAGAGTGCCGTAGACTACAGTGGCATAGAGTAAGCTGGCATTGAATAGAGCAGCATAGAGTGAAGTGGTAGAGTTGAGTGGAGTAGAATGGTGTGGCATAGAGTAGAGTTATGTACACTGCAGTGGCATAGAGTGAAGTTTCATAGAATGCAGTGGCATAGAGTAGAGTGGTACAAAGTAGAATTGAGTGGCATAGAGTGCAGTTAAGTGGGGGTGGAATGAACTGGATTAGAGTAGAGTGGTGTACAGTGTAGTGGCATGGGGTAGAGTGGTGTAGAGTGCAGTGGCATTGAGAACAGTGTCATATATATAGCAGTGACTTAGAGTAGAATAGAGTGCCGTGGAGTGCAGTGGTGTACAGTAGCCTGCAATGGCTTAGAGTGCAGTGGCATACAGTGGAGTGACATAGAGTAGAGTGGTGCAGAGTGGAGTAGAGTGAAGTAAGTAGAGTGTAGTACAGTGGCGTAGAGTGAAGTGGGTTGGAGTGCAGTGGGGTAGAGTGAAGTAAACCTGTGAAATTGCAAAGTTATAGTTATAGATTTAAATTATATGTTCAGCCCTGTCTCATAAATAGTATAAGTTGGCCAGTTCAAAACACAGTGCTATCAAATCAACAGTCCTTCCCCATAAATTTTATTTTGTCGCTGGACACTCACAGTATTCTTGTAAATGATGTCATCATACCTTTGATTAATGTTGATAGTAATGCTATAATTTAACATGGTAGAAGCTATGTTATATGAAAGTGTACAAGCAGTGCATGTAGAAGGACAGAGCATTAGTTTATGGGGTGTGGCTACCGTTGTGATACCACTGAGTTTCAAGCTGTGCAACTTATAGTATTTTTGGGACGGGGCATAACAGATAATTTAAAGTTTTAACTATAACTTTGCAATTTCAAAGGTTTCTGTAGTTTAAATTGTTTTTGTATTGCACTAATAAACCTTCCAAACTATAACTAAGCTTCAACCTTTGTTTTTTTCAATAACATAACACAAATGAAATGCATATTTGCTTTTCAAAATAGTGATACATAATTATATAGGAATGTAACAGTTTAATGTATGTACATATAAACATGTATGTGATGAGGTATAAATTGTTATTTCTATATTATTTATGTAAACAAGAAACTAAACTATATTCTTTTCCTAGAGCCAGTTCAATGTTTATGGCTGTTGCTGTAATGTACTAGTAACGGCCTGTGTTTATTGACCATTAAATTTTAATTTCAACCACTAACCATAGTTTCTATGGCTGGTGGAATTTTTTTGAAGTATTGGGCTATTTTTAAAGCCCACAGAAAGGAATTGTATCATGATTAATATTTTAGGTTTTAATATTAAAGTATATAATATAGTTGCTAATAAACACTAAAGTCTGTTGTAAGTGCCTGGATATAGTATGTGTATATACATTTTGTGAGCATTAATTAATATTTTTTTTGTTCGCTATGTTTGCTGGTACCATGGTAGCTCCTAGATACTATCACGATAGTACCATGGTACTTTGCGGTTGTATAACATCTTTTGATTGGCATAAAATAGTGTCAACTACCGGAAGTTTACACCCCTTTGTAATAATTTCCAATCTGAACCTCCAACGGGAAGGTGGTGCTCTTTTCCTTGAGGAAAAGTGTGTTCTTTGGGCCTTGGTTTAGTGATTTCTTTTACTGCAAAATAGCTGAGCAACAACATCCTGCCCAGCATCAAGAGGAAGAGGTAGATCAAGAGGTGCAACTCATGCAGCAGGGAGAAGAGCAGGAGGAGAGGAGTAAAAACCTAAGGATTCAGTGGTGTGGCAATGTATCACCTTGCCACCAGGGGAGAAGAAAGTTAAAGCTCAGTTGGTCGCCTGAAACCTGTGCTAGTAGGTGGCTTTGCGCGGCACAAGACAACAATACTTCTTCGGCACATCAGGGATGCGGAAGAACCTGGCGTCCATTCGCTCCAGGAGGTTTAATCAGGCGGAAAGCAGGCATGAGCAGCAGTTAAAGGAGGCAGCCATAGCAACATCCTCATGGACCACAGCTCCATATGGTGCAACCCCTTCTACCTCTGCAGTGTTGGCTTGACCTCCACCGCCCATTCCATCTGTTCTCCCCTCTGTACCTGCTCCTGGCACTGTGGAGGCTGTCCACCTGTTGAGGCAGGATCACAATATTGTGAACCAGTATGCAAATACTGCCACCTATTGTCTACTGTATCCCACAGTGGTTGTTGCTGGTAAGAAGGACATAGACATTCACCAGGAGCTTGTTGGTGCTCTCCAGTGTCCTCCCCAACATTCCTAGCTATATTTTTCCCTCCCCTTTCTTCTCCTCCAGTATCCAGGTCACGTTATTAACTTTTAATAAAAAAAAGAAAGAGAAAAATCCCAGAAAACATGAAAGAGGAAGAAAAGTGATTCTTTTAAGAACTACCCAAGCATTTCCAAAAATAAAGAGTTTGTGTTAATATTGAGCATATTTTTTACAGGAAACAGAAAAATATTATGCTATTTAATATACTAATAAATGGTAAGTATAAGGGAAGTTAAACATGTGGGTCTCAGTTGACTGGTGTGGTGTACACTACAATGCAGTGTTGTATAGTCGAGTGTTGGTCCATCGACTCTTGTTCACTAGTGTGTCGTTGAGCAAAGTCTTGTTGAGTGGACTGTGTTTGGGTATACTGTTAATAAGTGTAATACAGTTAGGAGTGAGTTGAAGAGTGGAGTGATGTACATTGCAGTATTCTGTACTACTGTGAGCTGTTACAGTGGGGTGTCACGTAGTGTGTTACAGTGGAGGGGCATAGAGTGGAGTGCTGAACAGTGGAGTGGAATGTTGTACAGTACAGTACCATGTGGTAATGTGAACTGACATATCATACAGATGAGTGTAATGTCGTACAGTGGAGTAGATTGGAATGCCGTACACTGTGACACAGTACAGGGGCATACCTTCTTTTCCGTTTGTGAAAATTTATTTGTTTATACTTGTTAATTTTTAAACCAGTAAGCTTACAGCTATCTAATTTGTAACAAACATAACTTCTATATCCCTTATCCACTATTAATGTAAATTTGTCAAGTATAATGTATGGTACCTCAGATTTAAAAAAAAAAGATATGCTTTCTGAATCCACCTTACAACTAATACACACCTGTAAACGTGGTAGATGTAAGTTTACTTCACAAAATTACTGTGCTATCTGAATGTATGTCATCAACACAACATTAAGGGAATCCATTTTTGTCTTTTTTTAAATTTATTTTTAAAATATTTTTATTAGATTTTTATCTTTTCAAGCACAACAGCAAACAAAATAAATATACAGAAATCATCTGAGATACATGCATGATAACAGGAGGGAAACACAGAAATTATACCAAGTCATCAAAAGAAAAAAGAAGTCAAATTTCCGGTTATGAAGTTATCATCCAAATTAATCCTACAGCAATAGGCATAATTCCCCGATATATAAAAAGTGAATCATTACTGCTTCTCCTTCCAACTGAGAATGGGTTCCCATATACGTTTCCCAAGTGCCCTCCCCCTTTTGCCCTTCCTTGCATAAATCCCCTTCTCAAGGTTATAAGCGGAGAGTAACCTAGCAAGCCATTGTTGAAAGGTTGGTGGTGCTTTATCCAAAAATGCCGATGCAATACAAATACGGAGAACCGACATTGCCATAAATAAAAAATATTGAAAGGAACATTGCATATCGTCACTATTTATCCCTAATATTATTAGAGGTGGTGTAAGAGAAATCTTAATTCCTAGAGTTCTATAGAGAAAACATTCTATAGTGCTCCGCAGGACCTGTAGTTGAGGGCAGGATGCGAAGATATGTACTGTTTCAGCATCCGTACTATCACACCGTGGACACCTAGTGCCCGTTACGCCCCCCCGTTGTGCTATCCTTGCAGGCGTATAATACAAGGAACAGATTGTTTTATACTGCTGGGCTTGAAGCCCTGCAGAGCTTAAAATAGTGTGGCCTAATTGAATGTTAAAAACAGTCTTGATCAATCCCGAGTTTAACTGCCCACTTATTTTCATATTTTCCAAGATCATCATTTTTCAATGCAGATAACTCGGCATAGAACCTTCGTATGGTACAATCTATACCACCCTTAATAACATCCATTATTTTGTTTTTACCAAAGCCAGCTGACCCTCCTTTTTTCTTTCCTAAGAAACTCCGAATTTGTAAATACTTAAAAAAATTCCTTTTATCAATACCATAAATAAACTGTATATCTTAAAACTGGCAAATTCCATTTGGCCCTAATAAATCACCCACTATCCGGATTCCACGCCATACCCATTCCAACATTACTGAGTCTGCAAAAATTTCCACCGGGAGGGTTGGATTCCTGGATAATTGAGTATACGCATTCAGCCTGCCAAGTCCACTTTTTTCCCGAAACGACGTCCACACCTTATAGGCAGCCGTCAAGGTCTTAAACCTTGTTCTTTTAAAATAACTGGGGTCGGTATATTTTAAAAAGCAGTTCTCCGCCTCCGCACCAATTAGTATAGAATACATATCTATAGATCCTGACTTGACCTGCGGATCAGATGAATCCCCCCCCTAAGAGACCACACATATACTGAAAGGCTGCCGCCCAGTAATACATTTTAAAGTCGGGAACGGCCCATCCTCCCCTTGCCCTAGGCAAAGACATAAAACATATGACCCTCCTGGTTTTCCCATGTGCCCAAATAAATCTGTTAACCAAATGCTCCAGTGCCGTAAACCATTTAGCCTCTAACTCAAGTGGAATTGCCCTAAAGAGACATAGAACCTTGAGTAATAGGATAATTTTTACCACATTACAACGCCCGACTAGAGAAAGATGCAGATTGTGCAATCTATCCAGATCTTTTTTAGCTTTAGCTATTATTGGCTCGATGTTCCTATCCACAGTCTTACCCAGATTCGCCGAAATGTTGATCCCTAGATAGACAGCGGAGTCAACAACCCGTGTATCGTTGCACACGGTCCCCTCGTTCTTAATTATCTGAGACTTGGACCCATTTAACGCATATCCTAACACCCGGCCAAAAGCAAGAGCTTCTGACTCCACTACAGCTATAGCATTTTCAGGAGATGGGGTCACTAAAGCAATATCATCTGCGTATGCCAGAGTTTTATATTCTAAGCCATGCACCTTTATAGAGAGAATCCCACCATTTGCTTCCAACCTACGAATTAATGGATCGATATATATCGCAAATAGTAACGGCGAACATGGGCAACCCTGACGTGTGCCGCGCTTAATTTGCAAGGGCGTCGTCTATCCTCCATTAACTCTGAGTCGTGCTGTGGGAGCTCGGTATAAAGCCTGGATTGCATTGATAAATCCCACTCCAATACCACACCATTTCATAGTCGTCCAAAGATAATCCCAGGAAACCCGGTCGAATGCCTTTTCGGCATCCAACAACATGACCGCCATGGGTTCTCCTGAAACTTCAGTGGCATCGAGAAGAGTGATAACCCTACGGACGTGCTGTGTAGTACCTCTCCCAGGGATAAAACCATGCTGAGTGGGACTAACTAACTTACCTATGACCTTACAAAGCCTAAGAGCCATTACCTTGGAGAAGATTTTTGCGTCAGAATTCATTAAAGTTATTGGTCTATAAGACCCTGGTTCTATAGGTGGTTTACCTTTTTTTAAGATGACTACTATATCAGCGCCTGCCCAGGAGTCTGGAACGGAGATTCCCGCCAGGGCCTGCTGAACTGTTTCTATCAAATCGGAACAAATTGCCTCCTGGAAAACTTTGTAAAATTCGATGGGAATCTGATCGGGGCCCGCCGCTTTACCCGAGGGGAGACTATTCATAGCCGCTAAGATCTCATCAGCAGCCAAAGGTGCTTCCAATGCCTCCCTATCTCCCTCGGTGAGTGATGATACAAAAATGTCCCTAAGATACCCTTGAATTTCTAGGAGGTCTTTCGGCTGCTCTTCATTATATAAATTAGCATAGAATTGCCTAAAAACCTCTCGGATACCGTCAGGATCATTAACTATCCCACCCTTTCCATCCAAAATCCCTTTAACTTCCCCTATAGCCGCTTTCTGTCTCATACGAACCGCTAATGTATGCCCCACGCGCTCACTTAGCTCATAGCATTGCTCCTTTCTTGCCAGGAAACTGGCAGTCGTTTTAGTAGCAATAGCCTCCCCTGCTTCAGCCTTTGCCCATGTGACTTTAAGCAGAGCCTGATCCAAAGGTGCCCCCAATATAATTGCTGCATTCAATTCCTCCTCTGCATCAGTGACCGCTTTGGACAATTTTTTAGATCTTAATTCCTCCTGCTTCTGCCTATAAAGACTAAAGCTCAACGTCTCCCCTCGAACACCTGCTTTAAAAGCATCCCAGGTTACCCCTGAAGAGGTACTACCTCTGTTGATATCCCAAAAATCTACTATCCATTCCTTCATATGGTGCAAGTATCTTATATCTTTCAGTAATCCCCTCTCAAAAGTCCATACACGCTCGCGCCTAGCCGCCCTTGCAATTTCCAATGTTAAAACTAACGGGTTGTGGTCGGAAATGATCCAAGGCAATTTCTCAATCTGGCATTTTGACAAGAGATAGTTTGATATAAAAAAGTAGTCAAGCCTAACGCAAACCTTATGTGGAGCAGAATAGTAAGTGCTACCAAGATCGTTGGGCTTCAGACATGCCCACACGTCTGTTAAAGAGTTATTACGGGCCAGATTGGAGATTGCTCGGAACGTCCTTTTCTTACGACCCAGATATCAATCCCCTGCATCTGTCCACAGCCCCCCTATCCCGTTTATATTATAATCTCCACACAGGATAATAGGCACAGGCCATGAGGCCAACTCTAGATCTAAAAATTCAAATATGTCCGTGTCATCCTCAGTAGACCCATAGACTGAACACAAGGTAACCATTTCACTATTTATCAAACATTCCACCAGAACCCATCTGCCCCATTGATCCTCCAACTTTCTCTTAACTATGAGATCGTTTCTCCTAGAGAGTATAGCAACCCCTCTGGTTTTAGCCCCCTGCTTAGTATATGCGACCAAATGAAACCCCAACTGCTCCATTAAATACCGCCTTGTACCCTCTATGTGCGTCTCTTGTAGACATACGAAATCTAACCTCATTGCTCTTAGAATTGCTGAAACCCGTTGTCTTTTAACCTGGTCGTTCAGGCCACATACATTAACTGAGCAATTCGTATGCTCATTAAAACACATCAATCAGTTGTCCCAACCGGTTGTCCTGTAAGTGAATACTTAAATTCCGTATCTTCATTTCTAAATTCCCTCTCTTTTTATTTTTACTACACCTCCTGTGTCCGCCCAAAGCTCTCAGATGCCATGCTGTGCTATAACCTGTGCCCCCTCGAGCTACCCCCCCACCCCTCAGAGTCCTCCCCTGCAAACCCCCCCCTTACGGGCAAATAGGTCAACAATGACCTATGTGTGACAGCGTAGCCCCGTAGCTAGGTCGCTACCCCCCCTCCCTTTGTGATCACTCTTTATGTCCCCTTAATCTCCCATGCCAGGTTCAAAATTCTCATTAGCAACAACACCCGGCGAGACCCCCCCATTACCCCCCCTTCTGGTCCTTTAATTCCACAAGAAATACTTGAGCTTTAATTTCCGAAAAAAACATTCGAACTTGCCCCTTAACTATCACTTTGAGCCTTGCTGGATACAGTAAATAGGCCTCGCAGCCCAGTCCCTGAAAAGAAGCAATCAACTGTCTTAACCTCCATCTCCTTTCCACTGTGGTGTGACAAAAATCTGGGCGGGCAAAAAATGAAGTACCTTCAAATGCACGTCTGGCATCTGGCCGTGCCTTATCCATAATTTCCTGCCTGAGTAGGTAGTTGCCAACGTACACAAGAATCGCCCTAGGTCTATCAGCTTGTGATGCGATGTGCCCCTTCCTTTGGATCAAAGGGAAGCGATGTGCTCGCTGCACCTCCTTTTCCCATTTCCAGGAAGCCAACTCAGGGAAGGCCCCCCTGAAAAGGGAGATAACAAATGCCATAACATCCTGTCCTTCGACCCCTTCAGCCACTCCCAGCAGTCTGATGTTATTCCGCCTCTGGCGGTTCTCAAAGTCTTCAAGCTTCCACTGGACAGCCTCGACCGCCTTCTCTTGTGCCTCTTTCAATGTCTGCCACTTGTCAACGTCATCCTCTAATCTTCCGGTTCTCTCCTCCACCTGAGTGATTCTGTCCACCATATCATCGTACAGTTTATTCATCTTTCTAAGTGAGCCCTGTATTTTTTGTTGTTGCCTGTTTTGCTCTACGACTCTCTGACCTCGCTTCTCCCTGCATCTGTTTAAGCGTGGTATAAAGAAGATCCATTGACGGAGTCTGTGGTGAGCTACCCGGATTATTATGCCCCTCTTGCTCAGTTATTGCACTGTCTTCTTGGTATAACTGAGATGTGACTGAGTAATCCCATAGTAGCTTTCTAGCAGCATCCGTATGGGGTAGGCTCAGAATCAATTTAGATTTTAATTTGGATCTATTTTTATGATGAGTGGCCCTATGAGCAGCGGGTGCTCTTTGTACTGACGAATTTTCCGCTGAGTCTGAATCACCAGATACGCTTCCGTCACTAGAAAGAGAAGAGTCTGTATCATCGTTGAGGGAAACAAAACAGTCCCCTTCTGGTGAGCCAGTGATTGGCTTAAGGTGGGTAGACCCCTGTATCTGCTTCTGCTTCACAATTGCCACCCCTGGAATCACCTTCTCTGTAGGGGGGATTACTATCTGGTTGCTAGGCTTAATACTACCGGCATCGTTTTTGTCCCCCTTAGCCTTCCCACCAACATCCAGCTCAGGGCCCACGGCATTTTCAAACCTACTATTCATGCTTTCCAAGTAACTGAGTCCAGCGCCACCTACCTCCACAACTAGACTCTGTGCATGTAGCCTGCCTGCCTCATCAGTGTTTTCTCCGCTCGGCTCCCCTTGTCTATCCGGAGGCCCAGCTTGACACTGCATCTCTGTATCTGTGTGCATCAGGGCTTCAGGTACTTCAGGATTCACAGCGTCCTCTGCTGAGGAAGCTCTCAGGGATTCCGCCGAAATCACGGAAAAGGACTCCATCAAGGTAGGCTGCCGTAGATTACTTTCCCTAGATTTGTTGCCCCCGTACTGCCCAGTCTTGGTGATTTTCCGAATTGCGCCGCCAGCATTATTGTCATTATTGCCGCCATTGAAATCACCGGTACCGCTGCCGTTACCATTGCCAGCATCCTCAACCTCGTCCGGCTTCTTGAAACACGCTCTGCGCGATTGTCCAATACCTCGCGCCGGCAAACCCCCAGTAGCTGGTAGCGCTGCATCCTTCTGTGTATCCTTGGCATCCTTCTGTTGTTTGGCCGCTCTTGGCGCCATTCTGAGATCCGCACTCCTCCAACGGCAGACTCACCTCAGTACACGGCCAAACCTACGGGCTACAAATGCCACCGGAGGAATCACCTCGCGAGCCCAGCACCACAGTAAATTACGTCCCACCGCCCAGCCTGGCGGTTGTTTCAGAAAAAGAGATGTAACCAGCATCCTTACATCCTCGGTAGCGTCAAAGGAGGGGGGGAGAGAGAACTGCGACTTCTAGCTACGGCCGGTCAGCGGCCATCTTGCCCCCATTTTTGTCATTTTTTTAATGTGTTTCTCAGACAAAAGTCATCATTTAGAACATTTGCCGGTCAAGATTATCATATTGAAGTATTCATCATGAAACACTGGGGAAAATAAATCTATTGGATTGTGAAAAAAACATTGTTTCTGTGCATGTCCAACTGTGTGCATATCTATCTAAGTAATGTGATATATGCAAAACCATAGAAGACAACTATACTTATATTAGATTTCTTAAAATGTCATCAGCCATGCTAGGCCATATAATGACATATCTACTGTTACTATAAGTTGTTACTATAGTTTTTGCTATATAACAGTGGTAACATCATAACTAGAACAAGAAGAGGTATGCTGTTCCTAAAAAGAGTCCTACAGGTCACTAGGTGAAAAGGGAGCATGTGAGTGCTCATGAAGATCGGAGACCTTCATTGACACACGCGCAATGGGGATTACTATGTGGCACCCGCAAGTGGGTGTTGACGCTCTACTCGTTGTTTACCTTTCTACTCTTTACTTCAACACAGGGTTTTGGTCTATTCTAAGCCATCGAGCTGTTATTTGAGCAGACACTTCGCTACATTAGCTGGTGGGTGATGAGGCACACCCTAGGAGCACTAGTCCTTGTTATTCTCCTACTCATATATATTTTTTAGTAATCATATGTCTACCATTGCACAGTAGCATACGACAAGGTTATTGGGGATACCTTCATTGATACACACGCAATGGGGATTCCAATGTGGCACCCGGAAGTGGTTGTTGACGCTCTAGTCGTTGTTCCAACCTTGAAACCGGAAGTCCCGCCCCCACCGCTGACCGACCGGGTAATATCATCCGTACACGAATGAGATGTTACATCCACCCGGGTCCGGCAGAGTGTGGGGTAGGTTGACCGCGATCGGACGGAGCGATAACCGTGAGTATCGGGTTTTGTACTGAGCAAAATAGTGTGGGATCCTTTGGCTGTCACTTCGACTTCTAAACATGGAATTGTTCCGCCTTGTTAGGAGTGACCGCAATGCGGGACTAGCCTTGTTGTGTCCCGCACCCTCCGTGTACTCTATGTGAGTTCCGTAATTGAAGAGGTCGGCCGAGTGAGTACACCCTCTCTAATTGCCAAAGGAGAGAATGGCGATACGGTACGGCTATTTTTTCTGATCATCGCGCTCCCCCTTCCTGCGCATAACTTTTACTGTCTCTGTTGCCCTTCTTGGTTGTCGAAGAGATAGGGGGGTGTGGTTGTCGCCCTTCAGTGCATCACCCTAGACAATCTGTCGAAAGTGAGTAGCTGGAGCGCGCGGTACATCGCACCCCGGTTTTCCGCCTGCAACCATTGTGTGGGATATACTGTTATTTCTAGGTGATAGCCATCGGTATCTCAAAGGGACACTCCCCTTTCGGGCCCCGTTTTGGCAATCTCCACCCATCTTACATTAATCACCTTCTTCGAACCATTGTTAGGACACTGAACCTGGCAGTGTTTCCACCTGCTGCGACACCTTGAAGCATTGAAATGACCCAAGTTGGGTGAGTGTGTTGGTATACCTCGTTTTACTGCATATTCCTTGTTACTTCTGCTTTTATTTAAATATTTTTTACGTATACTCGCCAATTGCATGATCACATACACCATTATGTGTGAAGCATGCTCATCATTCACACTTGTTTTGCAGTATCACAATAACATGGCCAAACTCATGGACTTTTGCATGTAGTTTGAACTGCAGACTTCAGTTGAACGATGTATTAATATTTAATCTTTACGATTCTTCTCTCCTACAGGCACTGTTGTTGTTTGACAGGTACCACTTTATAGGGTGCTGTATGGGTGGTCACTGAACTGTGTAATGAACAGACCACCAACCATAAAGTGTAGAATGATTAAGAATAGGTCCTGAAGAATTGCCGTTAATTTGACAGTAGGCAAGAAACATGTTGGCCTGAGTTTGAGCACACAACCCTGCAATCCTTGAGCAGACGCGTGTGCCTCTTACTGGTTTTTAATCAGGATAGTGACCACGGTCATTAAAATAGTTTTGGATGGATCACTAACTCCTGTTTTAGATTGCACACACTACACATTTTCACATCTACACTCACTAGGGCCCTTACACGCACCGCACCTAACGGCTAAGAAAAAAGATCTCCGCCAAGAAGGCCCCACCACGGGTGCCGATCGGGTATTGCAGCGCCGACCCGATAAGGAGCAGACCCAGTGATGAAGCATGACACCTAGCTGGCTGGGTGTGTGAGGGTCTTTTTCTGAAAGGAGAAAAGATTTTCTCCGATCTTCATGAGCACTCACATGCTCCCTTTTCACCTAGTGACCTGTAGGACTCTTTTTAGGAACAGCATACCTCTTCTTGTTGTGGTTCCGTGGGCCTGTATGCTGGACCTACTCAATTGGCCCCTAGTCCCTCCTTGTTGTCTTAACATCATAACTAGACCTGAATGGAACTCGCAGAGTTGTGCTCTGTGGAATTCCATGGAGTTCCCAAAAAACTGCGAGATTTAATGGGACTCAACGAACAGGTAGAAAAATGCTCGTCTGCGCTCTCGCATGGCTTTTTGGGGCCAGCAGCACATTCTGCACTGAAATCCAGAGTGAACAGCACCATGCAGTCCGCACTGCTGCTTGGGGAAAGAAGCCCACTTTAGTCCCAAGGCCCTCAGGAGGCAAGGAGACCTCATCCCCCCACCAGCAGTGTGCCAAGAGGCGTGTTTGCAGAGTGGTGGAGAAAGGGGGTGTGGCCTCTGACCACCTCCCAGCAATCCCACTGTGTGGGGCTTGCTGGAGGTAACACAAGGTCTCGTTGGCCCCTAAGGACCCTCAGCAGCCAAGGGGACTTCATCCCCCAACCAGCAGTGCACCTGGAGGCGCATTTCCAGAGTGGTGGAGAAAGGGGGGGCCCCTGCAAGTTGCAGGGCTTTTTTTTTAAAGGGAAGGGGGGCTGCGTAGCCCCCTTCCCTGGGCCGATTTTAGCCCCGGTGACCCCATCCACAGGGCCAAGCATGTTAAGAATGGGGAGGGGGCTGCGTGACCCCCCTTGGACCCCATCTCCAATAGCCGGACATTTCTTTTTATTTGTATTGTTTTTTTTTATTTATTTTTTTTATTTTATATTTAACGGGAGGAGGACAAGCGGCCCCTCTCCTGGGCCATTTTCAGCCCCGGGGACCCCATCCGCCGGGCCCTGCCCCTTTTTTAACTTGTTTTTCAAAAGGGAGGGGGCCTTGTGGTCCCCCCTCCTCTCTGGCCGATTTTGACCCCGGGGACCCCAACCCCCCGGGGCCTGGCCTGTAATGAGGGTGCCCTTGTCCCACCCAGGGGCACCCACTTTTTAAACATTAGGGACTGCGGGGGGATCCTAAAGGCTCCCACGCAGGTAGTTATAGTTAGGACCAAAGCTTCCATAGGAAAAACATTTTTTTTTTTTTGCCAATAACTTTAACACCGCTTGACAAATCTTCATAAAACTTCAAAAAACTTTCCTTTTTCGGTTCAGTTGCTGTGTTGAAAGTTTCGAGGTGATCCGTCAAGCAGGGCCCAAGAAAAAGAGGAATCCCAAATATTTTATATATATATATATATATATATATATATATATATACCAATCGAAAAAGCTCCCAATTGAAGACTCCACACTCAGCGTGTGTTGATTTCTTTATTCACAAGGCAGCATTTCAAATCAGCCTCACGGACACAGAAGCAGTGTTCAGTCTGCCATTGATTCCAACGCGTTTCGGGCGTCCTCTCGCCCTTGATCACAGGAATGGCTGCGTGGAGTGCAGCGGTAGAAAGTAACTCACACTTGCGATCTTTAAGAGTTCCGCCCAGTGGGCGTGTCTGCCCAGTGCATTGTGGTATCTGGGGTCTTTGGATATTCAATTGTTCCTTAGTGGATACCGCCACTCAATCTCCTTTGTGCAGTTTAAAAACCCTAGTGGTACTGTGCGTCTTGGGGTTGTTTTGTCCTGCTGTTTATCGCCTTGCAAACTCACACGCTGTTCCCTCGGTGCTGTATTAGTGACAACGCCGAACCCGCACTTCCGCAGGGGGGTGTCTTCGCGACCAGAGCGGGCCGCCATATATACCAATCGAAAAAGCTCCCAATTGAAGACTCCACACTCAGCGTGTGTTGATTTCTTTATTCACAAGGCAGCATTTCAAATCAGCCTCACGGACACAGAAGCAGTGTTCAGTCTGCCATTGATTCCAACGCGTTTCGGGCATCCTCTCGCCCTTGATCACAGGAATGGCTGCGTGGAGTGCAGCGGTAGAAAGTAACTCACACTTGCGATCTTTAAGAGTTCCGCCCAGTGGGCGTGTCTGCCCAGTGCATTGTGGTATCTGGGGTCTTTGGATATTCAATTGTTCCTTAGTGGATACCGCCACTCAATCTCCTTTGTGCAGTTTAAAAACCATAGTGGTACTGTGCGTCTTGGGGTTGTTTTGTCCTGCTGTTTATCGCCTTGCAAACTCACACGCTGTTCCCTCGGTGCTGTATTAGTGACAATGCCGAACCCGCACTTCCGCAGGGGGGTGTCTTCGCGACCAGAGCGGGCCGCCATATATACCAATCGAAAAAGCTCCCAATTGAAGACTCCACACTCAGCGTGTGTTGATTTCTTTATTCACAAGGCAGCATTTCAAATCAGCCTCACGGACACAGAAGCAGTGTTCAGTCTGCCATTGATTCCAATGCGTTTCGGGCGTCCTCTCGCCCTTGATCACAGGAATGGCTGCGTGGAGTGCAGCGGTAGAAAGTAACTCACACTTGCGATCTTTAAGAGTTCCGCCCAGTGGGCGTGTCTGCCCAGTGCATTGTGGTATCTGGGGTCTTTGGATATTCAATTGTTCCTTAGTGGATACCGCCACTCAATCTCCTTTGTGCAGTTTAAAAACCATAGTGGTACTGTGCGTCTTGGGGTTGTTTTGTCCTGCTGTTTATCGCCTTGCAAACTCACACGCTGTTCCCTCGGTGCTGTATTAGTGACAACGCCGAACCCGCACTTCCGCAGGGGGTGTCTTCGCGACCAGAGCGGGCCGCCATATATACCAATCGAAAAAGCTCCCAATTGAAGACTCCACACTCAGCGTGTGTTGATTTCTTTATTCACAAGGCAGCATTTCAAATCAGCCTCACGGACACAGAAGCAGTGTTCAGTCTGCCATTGATTCCAACGCGTTTCGGGCGTCCTCTCGCCCTTGATCACAGGAATGGCTGCGTGGAGTGCAGCGGTAGAAAGTAACTCACACTTGCGATCTTTAAGAGTTCCGCCCAGTGGGCGTGTCTGCCCAGTGCATTGTGGTATCTGGGGTCTTTGGATATTCAATTGTTCCTTAGTGGATCCCGCCACTCAATCTCCTTTGTGCAGTTTAAAAACCATAGTGGTACTGTGCGTCTTGGGGTTGTTTTGTCCTGCTGTTTATCGCCTTGCAAACTCACACGCTGTTCCCTCGGTGCTGTATTAGTGACAACGCCGAACCCGCACTTCCGCAGGGGGGTGTCTTCGCGACCAGAGCGGGCCGCCATATATACCAATCGAAAAAGCTCCCAATTGAAGACTCCACACTCAGCGTGTGTTGATTTCTTTATTCACAAGGCAGCATTTCAAATCAGCCTCACGGACACAGAAGCAGTGTTCAGTCTGCCATTGATTCCAACGCGTTTCGGGCGTCCTCTCGCCCTTGATCACAGGAATGGCTGCGTGGAGTATATATATTATCTACTGGCGGTCGCCAGTAGATAGTTATAGTTAGGACCTATTTTCCATAGGAAATCCGCGACATTCTATTTGAAATAACTCTTGCGTCGGTTGACGAATCTTCGCGATTTTTTCAAACTTTATGGCCCGCTCCGGTCCGCTCCTACCCTGAAAGTCTCAGGGTGATTCATCAAGCGGGGGCCGAGAAAAAAGGGGGGTCCCAAAACGTGTTTTCCCCATTCATTTTCCCATAGGAAACTTTAGACACGGCTACAGCCCGAACTGCTGAACGGAATTACACCAAATTTGGCAAAGAGGTAGTTCTTGGTTCAGAAAGAACCCTTTTTGTTAAATGGTGTAAATCCGTTCAGTAGTTGCGGAGAAATTAAAAAAATAAGAGTCAAAAAATCAATTTCCCATAGGAAACTTTATGCAAGGCTACAGCCCGAACTGCTGAACGGAATTACACCAAATTTGGCAAAGAGGTAGTTCTTGGTTCAGAAAGAACCCTTTTTGTTAAATGGTGTAAATCCGTTCAGTCGTTGCTGAGAAAATCAAAAGTAAAAGTACATATATATCTACGGCCGCGTAGGATTCGCGCACCCTCCCGATCACGAGCTGCATGCTAATTGGCTGTCAACACTCCAAATCAGGAAGTGTTGGCAGCCATTTTGTCCCTCGGTAGAACCGAGGGACAGAAACAAGTGCGCAAAGCGCAAAAAGGGGGCAGGGTAGAAACACCCTGACCCCCTAGGTCTGCTCAGGGGGTCCCACAAGGACCCCCTGGGCAAAAATTATTATTATTTTTTTTTAAATCGGCAGGATGCGCTCAGGGTGCGCGGATCCTGCCGGAAAAAAAAATCGATGCGCGGTCTCCCGCGCTTCGATGTAAATTTGCCCCCGGGTGGCCCAAGTCCCGGGGGCATGCGGGAGGAGGGGTGTGTAAATTGTTTATATGGGGGCCTCTAAGGCCCCCAAGCCCGGGGACCGCCACCCCCGGTGCTTAATTAAAAAAATGGTGCGGGAGGGCTCTCCTGCCCTCCCGCAGCCCCGGGGACCGCCACCCCCGGGGCTTCTTTTTAAATTTAAAATAATGTGTGGGGAGGCTCCAGCCCCCACATGCCCCGAGGACCACCACCTCCCCGGGGCACATAGAAAATAAATGTGGGGGTCCGTTACGGACCCCGAGCCCCGGGGACCACCACCTCCCGGGGCTGTGCAATTCAAGGGAGGGGGCCGCGCGGCCCCCTCCTGGAGCCCTTGATGGCCCTGGGGACCGCCACCCCCAGGGCCGGCTCCTGCAGTGTCCCGGGTGCCTACCCCCGGACACTGTAGTTTGCAATGACAGGACGGGAGCCTCGCGGCTCCCGTCCTGTCATTGCAAACTGCTTTGGATATTGGAGCGAGAGCAGGGAAACCTGCTCTCGCTTCCAATATCCAAAGACAATTGCTTTTCCACATGGGGAGCAGCATGTTAGCTGCTCCCCATGTGGAAAGCAATGCCGGCTCGCGCAGGAGGCGGGGAGCCGGCTGGGACTGTGGGGGATTGGGGACCCCCCACAGTCCCCAACCAGAGGCCAGGCCCCGGGGGATGGGGTCCCCGGGGCCATAAGTGGCCAGGGAGGGGGCCACGCAGCCCCCTCCCAAATTAGTAAAAAATTTAAAAAATAAATAAAAGTGCAATGCCGGCCCCGGGGGATGGGCTCCCGGGGCCTTAAATGGCCTGAGGGGGCCACGCAGCCCCCTCCAAATAAAAATTGAGGGCATGCCCCGGGGATGGGGTCTCCGGGGCCAATACAGGCCTGGGGAAGGGGGCCACGCGGCCCCCTTCCCGTTTTTTTTTTCATTTAAAAAAATAAATAAATGCTCAGGCCCCGAGGGATGGGGTCCCCGGGGCCAAAGTGGAGCAAGGAAGGGGGCCACGCAGCCCCCTCCCTTTAAAAAAATTAAAAAAAAAAAAAAACGACCGGCATCGTGCCGGAGGCTACGCCCCCTCCCTGCAGTACTCTGCAAACGCGCCCCCTGGCGCGTTTTAAGAAGGGAAGTAATTCCCCTTGAATACTGGGGGTCCCAGGGGCCAACTAGCCCACCAGGAACCTCCAGTATGCGCCAGGGGCTGCGTTGCAGAGAGGTGTACAGAGGCCACGCCCCTTTTACACCTCTCTGAAACGCAGCTCTGTGGCGCTTTTAGAAGTATATGGTGGCCTAGTTGGACTCCAGGGACCCTCAGGATTCAAGGGGACTTAATCCCCCAACTTAAAACGCGCCACGGGGTGCGTTTGCACAGTGGTGAAGGGAGGGGAGGGGCTTCAGGTGACATGTGTGCAAACAGGCCCCGTGGTGCGTTTTAAGATGGGGAATTAAATCCCTTCAATCCTGAGGGTCCCTGAGGGCCAACTAGCCCAACAGGTACATCCAGAAAGCGCCACAGAGCTGCGTTGCAGAGAGGTGTAAAGGGGTGTGGCCTCTCTACACGTCTCTGCAACGCAGCCCCTGGCGCATACTGGAGGTTCCTGGTGGGCTAGTTGGCCCCTAGGGACCCTCATGATTCAAGGGGACTTAATCCCCCAACTTAAAACGCGCCACGGGGCGCGTTTGCACAGATGTCACCTCAGGCCCCGCCCCTCCCTTCACCATTGTGCAAATATTCCTCTAAAATCTGCCGAACTACGAATTCCGATTTACTCACCTGTTATCAGGAGAGAACCCAGTGCTGCATCTTTCAGCCCAGTACTAATCCTGAAAAGTAATTTTAACCGTACTTACCAGTAACTTGAATTTCCTTCCATAGGATATCATTGCCTGCTTTTTGCTGAAAAAGTTTCTAAGTGTTGATTTTTGAAACATACAAATATTCCTCTAAAATCAGCCGAAATACGAATACCGATTTACTCACCTGTTATAAGGAGAGACCTCAGTGCTGTATCTTTCAGCCCAGTACTGGTCCTGAAAAGTAATTTTAACCGTACTTACCAGTAACTTGAATTTCCTTCCATAGGCTAACATTGACTGGTTTCACTTGGAAATTCTTCTAAGTGTGGAGTTTTGGAACTTTAAAATATTCCTCTAAAATCAGCCGAAATACCAATTCCGATTTACTCACCTGTTATCAGGAGAGACCTCAGTGCTGCATCTTTCAGCCCAGTACTGATCCTGAAAAGTAATTTTAACCGTACTTACCAGTAACTTGAATTTCCTTCCATAGGATATCATTGCCTGCTTTTTGCTGAAAAAGTTTCTAAGTGTCAATTTTTGAAACATACAAATATTCCTCTAAAATCAGCCGAAATCCGAATTCTGATTTACTCACCTGTTATCAGGAGAGACCTCAGTGCTGCATCTTTCAGCCCAGTACTGGTCCTGAAAAGTAATTTTAACCGTACTTACCGGTAACTTGAATTTCCTTCATAGGCTAACATTGACTGGTTTCACTTGGAAATTCTTCTAAGTGTGGAGTTTTGGAACTTTATAATATTCATCTAAAATCAACCAAAGTACGAATTCCAATTTACTCACCTGTTATCAGGAGAGAACCCAGTGCTGCATCTTTTAGCCCAGCACTGACCCTGAAAAGTAATTTTAACCGTACTTACCAGTAACTTATATTTTCTTCCATAGAAATCCATTGTCTGGTTTTCAGCAGAAAAGTTTCAAAGTGTCGATTTTCACAAACTACAAATATTCCTTAAAAATCGCCTGTATGACTTAAACGCATTCTTTCAACTGTTTACAGGAGATGCACCAGTGCTGGATCCAGGATCCAACACTGAGTAAGAAAAAGTAACGATAACAGTTTTTACCTGCTAAGTGAATTTCCTTCCATAGGATAACATTGGTGATTCTATGTGAAAAAGTTTCTAAGTGTCAACTTTTAAAATACAATAATATTCCTTAAAAATCACTACTGTAACCAAAACGCTTTTACTCAACTGTTTACAGGAGATGTCCCAGGACTGAATCTAGGATCCAGTTCTGTGGTTAGAAAAAGTAATCCATAAAGTAACTAATTGCATTTAACTAGAAATTCACATTGAGCTGAATGTTGCATTGTTTGAAAATGTGTTGCCCATTGCAACAACTGTAACTACTGTACTTAAAAGTCTATTGCCTATGTGCAAAGTATTTAAACTAAAGTAATTCATTCTCAGAAAGTATTTTTTGTAATGTAATGTATAATGTAATTACAATGTAATTTAAAAAATAAAATATGTAAAAAAAAATTGTTTCTAAAAATGTAGTAAATCAGTATGACAAAAATTAATATAACAATTAATACATTTAAAAATTGTCATTTACAAAACCTTTGAAATTCACTGAAAAAACCGTAGGTTTCAGACATGTTATAGTTAGGAATTAGCATTTAAAAAACCTTTGAAATTCACTGAAAAAACCATAGGTTTCAGATATGTTATAGTTAGAAATTAGCATTTAAAAAACCTTTGAAATTCACTGAAAAAACCATAGGTTTTAGGGACAGTTATAGTTACTTGGACATTGCACTCGTACAAAACCCGTGAAATTCCCCCGTTATAGTTAGTTCAGCTAACTATAACTCGCGCCCCGCAATGCACTGCTGATGACGTCACATATTACATCACTCATGACATGGTCAGTGACATCACTGATGACATCACTGATGACATCTCAAATGACATCACTGATGACATCATCCACGTGATAATCTGATGCACCTCCTCACACCCTAATATAATCTTTGATACACCCACTCTAAATTACAGACTGCCATTCGCAAAACCATAGACACTCCAACACCAATAACTACATACCCACTCACTGATTCATAGGTCTACGCACACATCCACTCACTCACCCGTACAGTCACTCATACTTACGGTCACTCAGTACAGGACTATCATATGCACTCATACTCCTATATAGACACTCAAACACCGCCACTCATCCATAGAGGTACTCACACACCTAGTCAGTCATGCAAATAATTAAACACACTGCCATTTACTCACCTATACAGTTATACACACACCAGCTCACTTACTCATACAAATACTAGCACATTCTTACGCTCTTATACAATCACTGATACAAGCACACACTCATCCATACAGCCACTATCACAATCACTCACTCTCGCTTATAGCTATTTATATACTCCAACACACATATATACTGCCTTTCACATATGTAGTTACTCACACATGTACCACTGGGACATACATTCACTCACTAACACACTCTTACACACACTTACCCACCCATACAGTCTATCACAGATGCACTCTTGAAACCATCCACCCAGTGAATCACCCACTCACACATCTATGCACAGAGTCGCACACACCCCTCCCACACAAACACTCAGGCACCCATACAGATACTCAGACAACCATTCAATAACTCATATAGACACTCATGTAGCTATTCACAAACACATGCAGCCACTTACACAGCAACAGACAGACGGATACAGACATTCACCCAGTTTAGTCACTAACCCATGCATTCAGTAAGATACGTTAAATCACTCACTTATAGAGTCAGTCACGCACCTACTAAATCATCCATACTAACACTTACACACCCACTCATTCTTCAATACGTCTTTTCCTATATATATTAAAAATATTTAAACTTTACAGAAACACACAGTCACTGGATGATGTCATCAGTGATGTCATTTGAGATGTCATCAGTGATGTCATCAGTGATGTCACTGACCATGTCATGAGTGATGTAATATGTGACGTCATCAGCAGTGCATTGCGGGGTTGCGAGTTATAGTTAGCTGAACTAACTATAACGGGGGAATTTCACGGGTTTTGTACGAGTGCAATGTCCAAGTAACTATAACTGTCCCTAAAACCTATGGTTTTTTCAGTGAATTTCAAAGGTTTTTTAAATGCTAATTTCTAACTATAACATATCTGAAACCTATGGTTTTTTCAGTGAATATATATATATATATATATATATATTATCTACTGGCGGTCGGGAGTAGATAGTTATAGTTAGGACCTATTTACCATAGGAAATCCGCGACATTCTATTTGAAATAACTCTCTTGCCGGTTGATGAATCTTCGCGACATTTTCAAACTTTATGGCCCGCTCCGTTCCGCTCCTACCCTGAAAGTTTCGGGGTGATTCGTCAAGCGGGGGCCGAGAAAAAAGGGGGGTCCCAAAACGTGTTTTCCCCATTCATTTTCCCATAGGAAACTTTAGACACGGCTACAGCCCGAACTGCTGAACGGAATTACACCAAATTTGGCAAAGAGGTAGTTCTTGGTTCAGAAAGAACCCTTTTTGTTAAATGGTGTAAATCCGTTCAGTAGTTCCAGAGAAAATCAAAAGGAAAATCACATATATATCTATGGCCGCGTCGGATTCGCGCACCCTCCCGATCACGAGCTGCATGCTAATTGGCTGTCAACACTCCAAATCAGGAAGTGTTGGCAGCCATTTTAGTCCCTCGGTAGAACCGAGGGACAGAAACAAGTGCGCAAAGCGCAAAAAGGGGGCAGGGTAGAAACACCCTGACCCCCTAGGTCTGCTCAGGGGTCCCACAAGGACCCCCTGGGCAGAAAAAAGCATTTTATTCTTTTTAAAAATCGGCAGGATGCGCTCAGGGTGCGCGGATCCTGCCGATTAGAAAAAAAACCCAGAAGAAACAAGACCCCCTGGGCAGAAAAAAGCATTTTTTTTAAAAAAAAAAATCGGCGGGATGCGCGGATCCCGGCGAGAAAAAAAAAACGAAGCGCGGTCTCCCGCGCTTCGTTGTTAATGGCCCCGGGTGGGCCAAGTCCCGGGGGCATGCAGGGTTTCTTTTTAATATGTGGGGGGCCTCTAAGGCCTCCAAGCCCCGGGGACCGTCACCCCCGCGGCTTAAAAAAATAATGGTGCGGGAGGGCTCTTTGCCCTCCCGCTGCCCGGGACCGCCACCTCCCGGGGCTTCTTTTAAAAAAATTTGACCTGTGTGGGGGGCTCCAGCACCCCCACACGCCCGAGACCGCCACCTCCCCGTGGCACTAAAGATTTGAATATGGGGGTCCGTTACGGACCCCAAAGCCCGGGGACCACCACCTCCCCGGGGCTGTGCACTGGATGGGAGGGGGCCTCGCGGCCCCTCCTGGAGCCCTTGATGGCCCTGGGGACCGCCACCCCCCAGGGCCGGCTCCTGCAGTGTCCCAGGGTGCCTACCCCCGGGACACTGTAGTTTGCTATGTCATAGCAAACTTGGTTTGCATTTTGAAAGAGAGAGCAGGAAACCTGCTCTCTCTTTCAAAATGCAAACCAATTGCTTTCCACATGGGGAGCAGCATGTTAGCTGCTCCCCATGTGGAAAGCAATGCCGGTTCCCGTAGGACACGGGGAGCCGGCGGGACTGTGGGGAATGGGGACCCCCCACAGTCCCCAACCAGAGGCCAGGCCCCGGGGATGGGGTCCCCGGGGCCATAAGTGGCCAGGGAGGGGGGCCACGCAGCCCCCCTCCCCAAATTATAAATTTTTTTTAAAAAGGGCAAGGCCGGCCCCGGGGGATGGGGTCCCCGGGGCCTTAAATGGCCTGAGGAGGGGGGCCACGCGGCCCCCTTCCCGTTTTTTTTTTAATTTAAAAAAAAAAAAAAATGCTCAGGCCCCGGGGATGGGGTCCCCGGGGCCAAAAGTGGCCAAGGGAAGGAGGGCCACGCAGCCCCTCCCAATCAAAAAAAAAAAAAGACCGGCATCGTGCCGGAGGCCCCGCCCCCCTCCCTGCAGCAGTCTGCAAACGCGCCCCCTGGCGCATTTTGAGAAGGGGATGTAATTCCCCTTGAATACTGGGGGTCCCTGGGGGCAAAGAGAGGTGTACAGAGGCCACGCCCCTTTTTACACCTCTCTGCAACGCAGCTCTGTGGCGCTTTTTGGAAGTACATGGTGGGCTAGTTGGACTCCAGGGACCCTCAGGATTCAAGGGGACTTAATCCCCCAACTTAAAACGCACCACGGGCGCGTTTGCACAGTGGTGAAGGGAGGGGCGGGGCTTCAGGTGACATGTGTGCAAACAGGCCCCGTGGCGTGTTTTAAGATGGGGAATTAAATCCCCTTCAATCCTGAGGGTCCCTGGGGGCCAACTAGCCCAACAGGTACGTCCAGAAAGCGCCACAGAGCTGCGTTGCAGAGAGGTGTAAAGAGGGTGTGGCCTCTGTACACGTCTCTGCAACGCAGCCCCTGGCGCATACTGGAGGTTCCTGGTGGGCTAGTTGGCCCCCATGGACCCTCATGATTCAAGGGGACTTAATCCCCCAACTTAAAGCGCGCCACGGGGCGCGTTTGCACAGATGTCACCTCAGGCCCCGCCCCTCCCTTCACCATTGTGCAAATATTCCTCTAAAATCAGCCGAACTACGAATTCCGATTTACTCACCTGTTATCAGGAGAGAACCCAGTGCTGCATCTTTTAGCCCAGCACTGATCCTGAAAAGTAATTTTAACCGTACTTACCAGTAACTTGAATTTCCTTCCATAGGATATCATTGCCTGCTTTTTGCTGAAAAAGTTTCTAAGTGTCGATTTTTGAAACATACAAATATTCCTCTAAAATCAGCCGAACTACGAATTCCGATTTACTCACCTGTTATCAGGAGAGACCTCAGTGCTGCATCTTTCAGCCCAGTACTGATCCTGAAAAGTAATTTTAACCGTACTTACCAGTAACTTGAATTTCCTTCCATAGGATATCATTGACTGGTTTCACTTGGAAATTCTTCTAAGTGTCGATTTTTGAAACTTTATAATATTCCTCTAAAATCAGCCGAAATACGAATTTCGATTTACTCACCTGTTATCAGGAGAGACCTCAGTGCTGCATCTTTCAGCCCAGTACTGGTCCTGAAAAGTAATTCTAACCTTACTTACCAGTAACTTGAATTTCCTTCCATAGGCTAACATTGACTGGTTTCACTTGGAAATTCTTCTAAGTGTGCAGTTTTGGAACTTTATAATATTCCTCTAAAATCAGCCGAAATACGGATTCCGATTTACTCACCTGTTATCAGGAGAGACCTCAGTGCTGCATCTTTCAGCCCAGTACTGATCCTGAAAAGTAATTTTAACCGTACTTACCAGCAACTTGAATTTCCTTCCATAGGCTAACATTGACTGGTTTCACTTGGAAATTCTTCAAAGTGTGGAGTTTTGGAACTTTATAATATTCCTCTAAAATCAACCGAACTACGAATTCCGATTTACTCACCTGTTATCAGGAGAGAACCCAGTGCTGCATCTTTTAGCCCAGCACTGACCCTGAAAAGTAATTCTAACCGTACTTACCAGTAACTTGTATTTCCTTCCATAGGAATCCATTGTGTGGTTTTCAGCAGAAAAGTTTGTGTCGATTTTCACAAACTACAAATATTCCTTAAAAATCGCCTGTATGACTTAAACGCATTCTTTCAACTGTTTACAGGAGATGCACCAGTGCTGGATCCAAGATCCACCACTGAGTAAGAAAAAGTAACGATAACACTACTTACCTGCTAAGTGAATTTCCTCCCATAGGATAACATTGGTGATTCTATGTGAAAAAGTTTCGGTGTCAACTTTTAAAATACAATAATATTCCTTAAAAATCACTACTGTAACCAAAACGCTTTTACTCAACTATTTACAGGAGATGTCCCAGGACTGAATCTAGGATCCAGTCCTGTGGTTAGAAAAAGTAATCCATAAAGTAACTAATTGCATTTAACTAGAAATTCACATTCAGCTCAATGTTGCATTGTGTTTGAAATTGTGTTGCCCATTGCAACAACTGTAACTACTGTACTTAAAACTCTATTGCCTATTTGCAAACTATTTAAACTAAAGTAATTCATTCAGAGAAAGTATATTTTGTAATGTAATGTATAATGTAATTACAATGTAATTTAATAAATAAAATATCTAAAAATAAATAGTTTTAAAAAATGTAGTAAATCAGTATCAAAAAAATAAATATAACAATTAATACATTTAAAAATTGTCATTTACAAAACCTTTGAAATTCACTGAAAAAACCATAGGTTTTAGGGGCGTTATAGTTAGAAATTAGCATTTAAAAAACCTTTGAAATTCACTGAAAAAACCATAGGTTTCAGGCACGTTATAGTTAGAAATTAGCATTTAAAAAACCTTTGAAATTCACAGAAAAAACCATAGGTTTCAGACACGTTATAGTTAGAAATTAGCATTTAAAAAACCTTTGAAATTCACTGAAAAAACCATAGGTTTTAGGGACAGTTATAGTTAGTTGGACATTTCACTCGTACAAAACCCGTGAAATTCCACCGTTATAGTTAGTTCAGCTAACTATAACTCGCGCCCCGCAATGCACTGCTGATGACGTCACATATTACATCACTCATGACATGGTCAGTGACATCACTGATGACATCACTGATGACATCTCAAATGACATCACTGATGACATCACTGATGACGTCATCCACGTGATAATCTGATGCACCTCCTCACACCCTAATATAACCTTTGATACACCCACTCTAAATTACAGACTGCCATTCGCAAAACCATAGACACTCCAACACCAATAACTACATACCCACTCACTGATTCTTAGGTCTACACACACACATCCACTCACTCACCCGTACAGTCACTCATACTTATGGTCACTCAGTACAGGACTATCATATGCACTCTTACTCCTATATAGACACTCAAACACCGCCACTCATCCATAGAGGTACTCACACACCTAGTCAGTCATGCAAATAATTAAACACACTGCCATTTACTCACCTATACAGTTATACACACACCAGCTTACTTAATCATACAAATACTAGCACATTGTTACGCTCTTATACAATCACTGATTCAAGCACACACTCATCCATACAGCCACTATCACAATCACTCACTCTCGCTAATAGCTATTTATATACTCCAACACACATATATACTGCCTTTCACATATGTAGTTACTCACACATGTACCACTGGGACATACATTCACTCACTAACACACTCTTACACACACTTACCCACCCATACAGTCTATCACAGATGCACTCTTGAAACCATCCACCCAGTGAATCACCCACTCACACATCTATGCACAGAGTCGCACACACCCCTCCCACACAAACACTCAGGCACCCATACAGATACTCAGACAACCATTCAATAACTCATATACACACTCATGTAGCTATTCACAAACACATGCAGCCACTTACACAGCAACAGACAGACGGATACAGACATTCACCCAGTTTAGTCACTAACCCATGCATTAAGTAAGATACGTTAAATCACTCACTTATAGAGTCAGTCACGCACCTACTAAATCATCCATACAGACACTTATACACCCACTCATTCTTCAATACGTCTTTTCCTATATATATAAAAAATATTTAAACTTTACAGAAACACACAGTCACCGCATGATGTCAACAGTGATGTCATTTGAGATGTCATCAGTGATGTCATCAGTGATGTCACTGACCATGTCATGAGTGATGTAATATGTGACGTCATCAGCAGTGCATTGCGGGGGCGCGAGTTATAGTTAGCTGAACTAACTATAACGGGGGAATTTCACGGGTTTTGTACGAGTGAAATGTCCAACTAACTATAACTGTCCCTAAAACCTATGGTTTTTTCAGTGAAT
Organism: Calotriton arnoldi; assembly: GCA_963921515.1. NCBI lineage: Eukaryota > Metazoa > Chordata > Amphibia > Caudata > Salamandridae > Calotriton > Calotriton arnoldi. Next base: position 1,288,361 of record CAWUFW010004710.1, read on the forward strand.
TTCAAAGGTTTTTTAAATGCTAATTTCTAACTATAACGTGTCTGAAACCTATGGTTTTTTCTGGGAATATATATATATATATATATATATATATATATATATATATATATATATATTACCTACTGGCAGTTGCCAGTAGGTAGTTATAGTTAGGACCATGTTTCTATAGGAAAAGTGTTTTTTGCCTTGCCTATTCCTTTGGCATCGTTTGACTAATCTTCACAAGATTTTCCAAAAAAGTGTCACATTGAGTCTTGTTGTGCATGGAAAGTTTTGAGGTGATCTGTGGAGCAAGGACCGAGAAAAAGTGGAGTTAAAAAAAATTGATTTCCCATGTGTCATGTCCTCTAGAAAGGACATTGTTATATAAGTAGGCAGCGGTTTAGCTAGTCCAGACAGAAGTGAGATGCCAGGAACTTCCTGGGTGGTGACAGGAAGCACTAGTTTCCCCTCTCACTACATCGAGGGAAGCAGAGAGAAGAGGACGTGTGGAGAGTAGCTCCACATCAGTAGGCCATGTATAATAATAAAGATGAGTTAATATCCTTATGCCAGGTGCTGGCTTTTATGCAGAGTGTTATGCTTGCCAGTGCTGTGAAGAGAAACCAATCCAGAACCAATCCAGAACAGCACACCATGTTAATTACCATAGGGGCTTTGAACACAACTACAGCCTGAATCGCTGGACGGAATAACAGAATTTGCAGATCACGCTTTCAGTTATTTGGTGTAAATCCATTCAGTAGTTGTTGAGAAAATGAAGGCAAGGCAAATAATGATATCTGGGCAGAGCCTAAGCACAGATCCCATGGTGAGATCTGATTGGCTGTCAGCACTTCAACAAGAAAGTGCTGGCAGCCATCTTGGGACCAATATACATGATAGCACCCAATTAAAATGTATTGTAGCAATGGCAGGTTTTGAGGGTCACAAAAAGGAGAAATCATTTGTTGATGGTACCAAACTGATTTTAGGAATTGTGGTGTGTTCTAAGGTGATTTTAACCTGTGAAAACTCCTTCTGCTGGGAGTTCATCAATCATGTTTGAGAAAAAACTGTTTTCTCATGATTTTCCCATAGAGGGTATAGAAGGTGGTCCAAAAGCTAAAATAAGAGCATATTTCCTTTAAAGTCACACTATATATCTCAGCCAAATGAGAATGAAGTCTTACATTCTCAGTAAAACATGTACTTAAACAGGAGCAGCCTGTCAGTTGATTCCCGTGTGTTGTACTGCAGCCTCCCAGCGTGTTCTAAAGAACAACTAGAGCACTGACAGTCTTACATTTGACAAAAGTATGCCACATCTGAAGCCATCTTGATCGAATCAGACTGGTAAAACTTAAAACATTTAATTTAGAAAGGAACAAAATTAGGTGTTTCATTTTGTCATAGAAATTATGGTTAGTGCTGTAGAAAGAAAAATTAGGACACGTTTTAAGTGAGTTCTCAAATATCTACCTCTTCTATTTCCTTAAAACACTCCGACATGTAGACTGAAACATGCACTTTCAACAACAGTAGCAGACTGCCAGTTAACTCCCTGGAGATAGTAGTTTACTACAGTGTTCTGTTGAGCAACTCGAGTGCTAACATTCTGAATTTATACCAAAAGTGTGGCACATCTGAACCCCAACTTGATGGAATCGAAGTGGAAACCTAAAAGAATTTTCTACTGAGGATACTGCAGTAAATGAGGAGATCAGGGAGCTTCATATCAAATAAGTCTATCAAAATGGCCACCAAAGAGAAGAGCCCACATGTAGCACAAATATCACCCAAATGTAGCCCAGGTATAGCCTAATGTCAGAAGTGTGCAAAACACCCACACATATTGGGCTTCTTTATGAAAGTGCAAAAGGGTTAGTACATACTAACCATTCAGCAATGGAGTGACAATTTTTTTTTTAAATGAAAGATGTGTTTTTATTTGTTGCCTTCCGCACTATCAGAGGGTGCAAATTTGAAATGCTGCCATTAATGGGTGCTGTGTGAGATAGGTGTGCCATTCTTATGCTTAGATTTTACATTTTCTGACAGTATTGCATCTATCTGATAAGACCAAAAAATAATATTTGATCAAAGAACTCAATTTTCAGGTATGTGAATTACATTCAAATTGGAGAAAGAAATTATTGAAAAGGTACCTGTGTATGTGAGAATGTTATGAGAGTATCAAATATTTTTGAGAAAATATTGGAATCATATGAGGTAATGTTTGAGTGGTTTTGTGAGTGGCTTTGTATGCTTAATAACAGGTGAGTAAGATGCTTTATGATTGTATGGGAATGTGACAGTTTGTCTGATTTGCAGATGAGGTGTGTGAGAGGTTGGCTCACAATCTGTTGATATGAATTAGTATGTTGTACATTTGCTGCTTACTATATGGTGTAATTGGTAGTAAAAGAAACTGCAGATTAAGAGTTAAACTGATAGTTAGCAAGGCATTAGGAGATGTGGAAATATTTACATGCGTATATATGATGTGCTATTTTCAAAGAGTGTTTTTATTTGAATTCTGGGTGTTGTAATTCTGTTACACTTCTTTGTCAAACAGCTACAGAAGCACGTATCCATTCAGTCACTTACCCAGAAACTACTTCTGCATTCAGCAGATTCAAACATAGTTGTAGTCACATCTATTTTGCTCTCTTTTCTGTCACACAGGCACTGAGATGTTTGTTTATAGCCACTTACATGGATATTTAGAGAGTCATACAGATAATAAAATAGACAGTCACATATCGGCACATTTACTTAAACGTCTCATGACACCTACAGGTGTACTCCTACAATTCTTCAGGTATGTTGGTAAGTACTGGCACAACCTTCTCACTCATGTGGAGAAATACTATTTCAAACATGAATGATGCTTGGTAGTGCTGGTCCTGTGTGTGCACTTTCACTTGTAGCTTGATTCGACCACGTAAAAGCTGTTTGTAAAGTCTTAAATCCAAGTTTCAGTATGCACAAGTCACATGTGACAGGTGCTGTAGGTGTACTTTAAATCATGTTGGTTTGTGCTTAACGGATAAGAGATATTCTTTTCAGTTCACTAAGTTACTTGAGCACTTGCATTCCCCTATTCCAAGTACTACATAGACTATGCCATCCCTAAAGCAACTGACATAGATGTTCAGAAAAACATAAAGCCTCTGTTTCAGCTATTGAGACAGCTACAGAAACATGTATAGATTCTGTCACTCACCAGAAACTATTAATAAATGCAGCAGACTCAAAAGTAGTTGCAGTCATACCAACGTAGCTCTGTATTGCCTGACACAGGCACTGAAGTATTTCTGCAGCCACTTACATACACATTTAGACAGCCATTTTTTGGGGGGAAAAACTTTTTTATTGACATTTTTCATTTTTGCACTATACATCCATTTTGGTCAATCATGTAGTACATATCCGACAGAGTTTCAATATAATGTATGGCAAGCTGCTACCGTCAAAGCATAGAAATCTTTTCTTTATTTAGACGACTATGTCGCTATGCAAGTGTAAAGCCTGTTAGCTCCTGGCTGCGTGAATCGATGCCTACGGTGGTTATTGTACACACAGTCTACATCTGCCGTGCTGACTCTGCGGTAAAACATTTATCGGTTTTTCAGCAAGGAACTAAACTCTTCAAACGGGAAAAACTATATCTGGGGTACACTGTGTTTGGGGTAGTGTGCATCACGCAGGGCCTGGCAATAGAGTCTATTTAAGCGGTGCAGGATCTGCTCAAGCATTATTGCCAGGCGGGAGTGTCCAGTTGAGGGTGCTCTACATGTCCCACATTCTACTCTGTGAGTTATGCTTCGCTGTTGGTCCGTTCTACTGGAGAACTCAGTCTGGTCCTTCCGTGGTGCACCTCGTCTGCGGGGGACCCACCTCTCTGCGACTCTGGCACGTCAGGTGTCTCCTGTTTAAAGGAGTGAAGTAACATTGCCCATTGCATGGATATGTGGTGTTTTCGGATACCCTTCTGTTCTGAGTGCTTCTTCTTCTGCGGCTCCCCATTTATTGACCGCCCCTTCCCAGGCCTCAATCGGTGGTCCCTCCGGCGCCCTCCAGTGCATCGCAATGCCCCGTTTAGCTAGAAGGAGCGCTAAGGACGTGAACCGCGCCTCCACTTTGTGGCGCTTGTGGTGTTTGGTGGTGCCTAACGCGCAGGCCTCCCATGTGTATATGCCTGTAAGCCCTGTAACGGTGCGAAGGGTGGCATGTATTGTGGTCCACTAGGTGTGGAGCATTGGGCAGCTCCAGAACATATGATGGAAAGACGCTTGGGGCTCTGGGCATCTGGGGCAGGAGAATGGTGTATCAGGGTAGTAATGTTGTAGCTTCTCAGGGGTCAAATAGGTGCGGTGTAAGATGTGCAATTGTATATTTTTGAATCGGTAGTTGCGGGAAACCTTTTTCGGGAACTCCAGCACTCGCTCCCATTCCTTATCCTGCAGCGGTCTCTGTATCTCTGCCTCCCACTTCTCACGGAGGGGCGTCAATGTGGGTGGGTTTAATGCCCTTACTGCTTTATATATCCAGGTCACCAGGTATCGACCAGGGCCCATGTGCAATATTGTGTGGAATACTGGGTGTGTGGGTGGTTCTATCTCGACTGTGTGCCACATCCGGCGGCAGTTTTCCAGTAATTGCCTATGCAGCAGAAATTGCCCTCTAGGGACACCCGTGTCCGTGGCCATGTCTGCGAATGTCTGCAAGTGTCCATTCACATAAAGCAATCCCACCTCCGTGATTGAATGTGCTGTCCACACTTGTTGGGCCTGATTCACAGAACTAACTTACGTCAAAATCCTAAACTTACAACAATTTTGGTATTCACAGAATTAACTTACACATTTGGGTATTCACAGAATGAACTTACACATTTGGGTATTCACAGAATGAACTTACACATTTGGGTATTCACAGAATGAACTTACAACAATTTTGGTATTCACAGAATGAACTTACACATTTGGGTATTCACAGAATGAACTTACAACAATTTTGGTATTCACAGAATGAACTTACACATTTGGGTATTCACAGAATGAACTTACAACAATTTTGGTATTCACAGAATTAACTTACTAATTTTGGTATTCAGCAGAAGGCACTTACTCATCAATGAGTAAGTGCCTTCTGTGAATACCAAAATGTGTAAGTTACACAAAATGTGTAAGTTACACAAAATGTGTAAGTTACACAAAATGTGTAAGTTACACAAAATGAGTAAGTTACACAAAATGTGTAAGTTACACAAAATGTGTAAGTGTCTTCTGTGAATACCAAAATGAGTAAGTTTATTCTGTGAATACCAAAATGAGTAAGTTCATTCTGTGAATACCAAAATGGTAGTAAGTTTAGGATTTTGTCGTAAGTTAGTTCTGTGAATCGGGCCCGTAGTGTCCGCTCTGTGTAGTGCTCCCTACCTCTGGGGAAACCTATCAGTGGAAAGTTGGGGGTGTACATGGGGGCTGTGCGTTTCATTCTGTGTATGCGGTTCAGACAGGTTCTCGCTACCGTCACTTGGAGGGGAGATACCGGTAAAGGTTTCGCTTTGGGCAGCAACATGCGATGTATAGCGGGAGTTGGAATTGGGCCTGTGTTTACGATCGTTTCCCCTAGTGCTCGACCCGCTGTCCATTTTGATACCCACTGGAGTTGGGCTGCGAGGAAATATGCTTCAAAGGATGGGGCACCCAACCCTCCCTGGGTCATAGGTAGCTGCAATTTGGCTAAGGCAATGGGTGTCCAACTCTCGGAAGAGGGAGCGCGGGGGACCACCGGCAGATTAGTGAAGTAATATAGTAATCTGGGGACCAAAATCATTTTGGCAACCGAGATTTTCCTTATAGTAGCCAGAGGAAGATCCTTCCAGAAGTTCACGGAAGACCTGATTCCGGCCATCACTTTGTGATAATTTCCCTCGTATATGTCCTGAGGTGTATGATATAATCGTATACCGAGGTAGCGGACCGCCTGGGCGCGCCACGATACCTCTATATCGCCCAATCGTATTTTCTGGGGGGGAAGGCTGTCCGAGAGCAGGTATATTGTCGACTTGGACCAGTTGACTTTAAGTCCTGCCACTGCCTCAAATTTCTCTGAGGGAATTGAGTATAGGGGTGAGGTCCGACGTAATATCATGGATGTAGATAAGCACATCATTCGCATATAAAGAGACCGCATGATCAGTGTCCGCGATCGGAATGCCCCAACTCTCCCCCTCCCTGCAAAGATGAACCACCAGCGGTTCCATTGCCAGCACAAATAGTAAGGGGGAAAGCGGACAGCCCTGTCGAGTGCCCCTAAGTATAGGGAAGGACGGTGACATGTGTTGCCCGAGTCGTACCCTGGATGTTGGCTTGGAGTATATTAATTTTGTGTATGCTAACAGTCGGGGTCCCTCTCCCAATCTTCATAGTGTTCGGAACAGGTATGGCCAGAGCAGGGTATCAAAGGCTTTCTCCGGGTCCAGAACCAGACATGCCGCATGAGGAAAGCGACCCTGAGTCTGGTCCTGAACGTGGAACAAGCGTCTTATATTATAAGAAGTGTTCCTGCCCGGCACGAACCCACATTGATCCGGATGGATCAACGTCGGAAGGACTGTAGCATATCTATCCGCAAGGATTTTCCCGTATATTTTATAGTCTGCTGGCAGGAGCGCTATAGGCTGGTACGAGCCTACCTGGTGGGGGTCCCTGTCCGGTGTGAGGAATGACACTATAACCGATTCGCACATGGATTGCGGTAACCCGCCTGAATCCATTGCTGCTTGAAACTGTTTCACTAATTGGGGGACCAGCTGCACCGCGAAGACTCGGAAAAACTCCAGGGGAAGGCCATCAAGCCCCGGTGCCTTACATGTGGCGAGTGCTTGCATTGCTTGTTTGATCTCCACTGCAGTTATCCTGCCATCTAAAGCCTTACGATCGTTGCGTGCTATATGGGGCAAGGGGTGTGCATCTAGAAATCTGGTTAGTCTGTCTGTGTGTTCCAGGTCTGGGGCTGCATAAAGCTTCACATAGTGTCGCCAAAACACATCCAGTGTATCCACTTGTGAGTGTACTAGGACGCCCATCGTGTCGCGTATGGTCGGTATCGGCGAGAGGGTCGTGTCCTGCTTCGCCAACCATGCAAACACCGCGCCTGCTCTATCTCTCTCCTTATGCATCCGGGCTGCGTACGCCCTGAAGTTATATCTCCGAAGGTCTGCCAGCACCACCGCGTAGGCGGTTTTGGCATTCACTACCTGGGCCGGCGTGGCTTCATTTTTGTCCGCTGCTTGCGTTAGTGCAGCTGATCCAGCGGGTTACTAGCAACAAGCATTCATACATTAAATACTCACCTGGGCCCATTCATTCACACTAACTAGTAATTACCGCTGGTGGGAATCAGTTGTACTCTTTATCAAATCCCTGCTACCAATTACCTTTTCTGATTGAAGAGTAATGACTTACCAATGGACCTTTGATAACTGGGGTTAAAATGAGATTATACAAAACATAATTTCATCAAACACCTGAAATAACCACTGACTCAGGAAGTTTTAAAATGTTTATCTAAAATTATTTAGCAGAGTAAAATACAAGCCACATGGTACTTAATCGCATATCAAGGAGGAAGCACACTATATAATCACCTATTAATCACAAATGACGGTCCCTCAGAAAGGAGAAGATAGAGACAGCAGTACAACTAAAATTACGCATTTATAGTTACCTAAAGGTGTGAAAACCAAACCCCTTGGCCAAGGAGTTGGAAAAGGGTCCCAAGAAAGATAAAGACCAAGACCTCCGGACCAGGTTCAGGACAGGATAGATGACCTCTCTACCAATGACGCCTGCGTCGTTCCCCTCTCTGACACTTCGTTCCTCCTCGATTCTTCTGCATCTTCTTCTAATAGAGTCCGCCGCCCCCACCTCAGGACCTCTTCGGACAGCGGTCAGTCTGCTCTGTTCTGCAATAGCATCGGTCCTCTGCTACCGCATCTGTTCATCCGTTCTCCTAATGCTAACTAATTAGTTAATTCTATATCTATTATACTCTTCTATGCCCAGGTACCTCCCATTAATGTTTCAAAATTATGGGCCCACTAATTCTGATTGGACAGGGACAGGGGGTTGATCCTCACACCATGTCAATTTAGTTCAATTTTCTTAAGCCGATTGTTTTAAAAATACCGCCCCTCTCAATTAATACATTTGCTTTATTTCCCACCCGTTTCACAACAATTTTAATACAAAGTGTATACAATATGTATCAATTTGTAGGACATTTCGGTTGAACTGTGAAGGTGATCAGCGGGTCATGTCCTTGGACATCTTCCAAGTTGACTTAATCGCTTTGCTTTGTTAGTTTTCAGGGCGCATGCGCATGTCACATGGTTCTTGAGCTGCCGTTCAGTCAACCCAGGGCCATTTTACGAACTAATAGAAAATCAAAGAAGAAACATATTAAAATCAAAAATAAATGTTTTCACTGTATACCTCCTACTTCTACCCTAGTCCCATTTAATTATAAATGTCTATCCCGCATTAGTAGCGTTAAAATACTGTATTATTAATTGCAGAAATGCATAAGCTTTAGCATGTGAGAACATTAAAGCGGCCATTTTAGCATACACTGCGCAGAAGCAAAAGATTCCCACCAAGCAAAGAAAGACGTCATACCACGTGACATGGTTGACACATGCGCAGTAGAGTTCCCGCGTTTTAGCGGCCATTTTGGATTAGACAAGGATTACTTATTAGTGGAAAACACATAGGCAAGCTTCTTCTAGATAAATATGTTTGTGTTGCACGTTATTAATAAGACATTACATGGTTTTAATACAAATTAATTAATACTGTGAGAGGATTGCTTCCGAGCAAGTCTCATTGTGAGTCCTTGCTCCATCAATCCCCTCTCTGATGGCGTTTCTGAGCCATCAATACTACCTATAACCAGATGCCAACTTCTAGCATATTTCTGTCACATTTTCATTTTTACACTGTCTATTCTTATCCTTTCCTTTCAGTTTCTTGTAAATTTCACTTCTCAGGTCTTCTAATTCTAACTCTTCGAATGTCCTTTTCTTGCCCTTTCCTGTCACCCTATATGTCTCCTTCTTTCTACAACATTTGCACCATATCATTATTGACAATATTGTTATTGCTATCCCTACTAAGGGTACTATTATTTGACCTATAAATCCTTTCCCTACATTAGTAAACCAGGTGCCAATTGATGCAATGCTATTTGTCAATCTTTCCCATACACTATCAACTTCCAGTGGTTTCAGTTCCTTCTCAAGTTTAGTAATATTCTTTATATATGTTCCGATTTCTGCACTCTTGTCAGGAATATGTGTGCAACCATGTTTCGTTTTCAACATTTTACAGACTCCGGCCTCTTTTGCTAATAATATATCAAGAGCAAGTCGATTTTGCATAACCATAGATCTAATCGCAACCATCTCCGCATTAATCATTAGAAATCCTCCAGCAGTATCCGTTGATAAACGATCAACGACTGTAGACAATTTACATATTCTCCTTGAGTTCAGAATTACTCCCACTGAAGGTATCAATGCACCAAATATATCACCTACAATTTCTGAAAACTAGCTCTCTTACTACGTGTTAGTTCACTATTATTTTCATTGCTCCTAGTGTTTTCTTTTTACGTGGTATATTTTTGGAAAAACTATTCCAAAATAACAACTTCCATACCACCGTGCAGGAAGCCTAAAATAAGCCTTATTCCCACACACATAATATATTCCAGGAAAAACTGAATCTGTTCCTCCTTTTAGTCCCCAACCTCCAAGAATTAAGAAATTATGTTCACATTCACTGGTACCAATAAAAACATTGTTATGTTCAGTTTTTAACCTATGAAGACAAATTTTCCCTGTCTTTACAAAATCTAGAGCCATAGCAGCTTGAGCTTTGCCAGGTGTATAAATACCCTCTTTTTCAGCCCAAGGTGGAAGATGAGCCTTATGCTCAGATGCCTTCTTTTGAAAATTCTGTCTTCTATCTTCAACTAAGTTTAAAAATATATTTTCTTCTTCACGTAATGAACATGTTAGATTGCTTCTATGTGCATGTTATGTCTATTGACTTCATCGTTAAGAAAAATTCTCCCATAAACTGTTCATCTTGACTACTAAGCACTGGGTTCAGATTCTTTCGAATAGGAACCTCAGAAAATATCACATCTATATTTGAATAATAATACTGAAGTTTCCCTGTACTATAAAATAAACTAGTACACTACATGATATACCATAAGTTAAAGGTAAATGATGATAGGTTAAACCTTCTGCTACTGATTCAGGTAACTTCATACAGACATAACAATCACTAACATCCATTGTATCTACGTACTGAAACAATAATTTAGTAAAGACATTTAAGCTAGTATCATTATCTGTTACCACGTGATGAAAATCTGGTTCATCTTCTGCTTCTATTTCTACTCTATCACTTTTCAGGTTATCTATCCTTCCCTTGGTATCGTTGTTATTCTTTTTATCCATTATCATAAGATAAGGAATTGCTACAATCACAACTAACCACACTATAAGCATCACTACCAGACTACATATGCATATAGCACAGCATCTTTTACAACATTTCCGTTTCGGTCTCCCAGAAACTCTATCTTCAGCCATTTTTGACTAAGAAGATTTCTCTTCTTTCCTTTTTTCTTTCCTCAAAATTTTTAACGTTATCAAGGTGGTTTCACTTCTTTTTCATAAGTCAGTTCTGCACTTGTTCTTTCGTCACCACTTTCACTTGTTTCTGAACTTTCGCAGTCTTCGAGGATTATATAAGTCCAATCAGGACCTTTAAACTTATTGTTCACAAGTTTCAATCTTTTGCTTTTTCGTTTTTCAGTCCCACTTGTTTGTCCAGATAAGCTTGTTACTTCATTTACTTGCTCTGGGTCTTCACTTCGTGTTACTATATGGTATTTCACTATTTTGATGACACTAGGCCAATGATCACCCTTTCTGGCTTTCTTGGTTTGCACTGTATCTTCACCTTCCGAATCTTTTCCCAAAAACTCCTTTATTATCAAGGTGTGGCACAAATTGTTTGTCTTTGATTTCAGTTTCCCACTCTATCTGCTCTTGTTCAGGTCTTATTGATGTTTCTTCAGTTGCCTGAATGTGAGTCTCTGCTAACTGGCCCTGTTCAGGATTGACGTCTTCTTGCTTGATATCTTCATGTTCAATGTTTTCTTGATTTTCTTCTCCCTTAACGTGATTTTCTTGTCCTAACTGGTTCTGATCAGGGCTTATTGCACTCTGTACTTCTGCAGCCTGACCGCGTTCTTCTAAACCTGTCTGTCCCTGCTCAAATTTTGTTGTTTCGTTGTCAATTTGAGCCCAATTTCCTTTCCCTATCTGGGCCTGCTCAGGTACTCTTATAGTTTCAACCTCCCTATCCTGAGCTTGTTCTTCATCACCTATCTGGTCCTCACTAATTTCTTCTAATCTAGCTCTGCTCCTTGTTTTGATATAGACTTCAGGTATATCAACCACTGGTATCCAGTCCTGACTTGTGCTCGGTTGTTCTTCTTCAGCTACTCTCGAATCTATCAATTGGGATTCTTCAGCTGTCCAACCTTCAGCTTCCTCAGTTATTGATGCTGACTGAGGATCTCTTTCTTCAGGAGCTGGCACCCTTTTGGTATGGCTTACATGAATCCAATTAGGTAAACCTGCACATTTCACTGCTGTGTTTGTAACCAATATAACCTGACAAGGTTCGCCCCACCTGGGTGATAAACACGTTTCTCTGGTGTGATGCTTCACTACCACCCAATCTCCGGGGTTCAGATCATGCTCTTATTCAGGCTGCCTGGATACTGCGTCTTCTCCAACCTGATGAGAGACAGAACGCACTAGGTCAGCCAAACCTTTGCAATAATCTAGAACCATATCATCAGTTATGTTCAGCAGTTTATTTCCAGGTACATGGGCTTGCCTCATTGCTCTTCCCATGACGATTTCATGTGGACTCAATCCTGTATTTCTATCAGGAATGCTTCTGAGTCCCATTAAGACAAGAGGCAATGCATCTGGCCAACCTAACGATGTGGATGCACACATTTTTGACAATCTTGATTTTATTGTGCCATTCATTTGTTCAACCACTCCAGAAGCCTCTGGGCGGTACGCACAGTGCAATTTTTGTTCAATTTTAAATGCTTCACAGATTATTCGGATTACATCGTTATTAAAGTGTCTTCCTCTATCTGATTCCAAAGTTACTGGGAAACCGAACCGTGAAATGAGTTCTCATAATAATAGTTTTGCAACTGTTATGCTGTCATTCCTCCTGGTAGGGTACGCCTCCACCCACCTTGAAAACAGACACACTATGACAAGTACATATTTCAGTCCTTTACATGGTGGTAACTGAATGAAATCTAACTGCAATCTCACAAATGGGCCTTCTGCCTATCCAATTTTTCCCAAACCAATTACTGTTTTTCTTCCTGGATTATACATTTGACAAGTTAAACACCTCTGGCAAAGACTTTCTGCTGCAGCCCTAAACTTTGGATTGTACCAATTTTGTCTGAAAAGTCTAATCATGGCATCTCTCCCTACATGTGTGTCTCCATGATACATTCTTGCCATTTGTGAAATCAGGCAATCAGGCATGACTGCTCTGCCATCTGAATATACCCATACATCATCATCTGATCTTCGGGTACACCCTATTTTCATCCAAACATCCTTTTCACTCTCCTCAGCATCATCTTGCAAACGTCTCACATCATTCTATGTTTCAGGTGTTGAACATAGCATAAGTTGGCAGCTGATTCCCATTCTTTCGACTTTTCTGTTTACTGCCAGTCTGTTTCTGGCACAGTGTTGAGCGATTAGGTCTGCATATCTGTTACCGGCTACCACCCAGTCATCTCCTGACTGGTGTGCAGCACATTTCACCACTGCCAATTCTTTTGGTGATTGTATTGCCTCCAATAATTCCTTTCCAAACTACCCATTTTTGATTGGGGATCCTGAAGAAGTCATAAAATCCCTCTGCATCCACAGTTGGCCAAAATCATGCACAACCCCGTACCCATATTGACTGTCCGTAAATATGGTTACTTTTACATTTTTCCCAATTTTGGAGGCTTTGATCAAAGCAATTAATTCAGCTACTTGTGCAGATTTGACTCCTGGTAAATAGGATGCTTCGACTATTCCAGATAGTTCACATACAGCATAAGCTGCACTGAATTTTCCATCCTCATGCCTTAGGCATGAGCCGTCCACAAACGGCTCCCTGTCTGGGTTCTTAAGAGGCATTTCCTGTATGTCAGGGCGCAGTTTGGTACACAATTCTGTGTCTTGCAAACAGTCATGTTCTGGGTCGTCCCTAACTTCTTCGCAATATGGATCTGGTAACAGTGTGGCAGGATTTACAACTGTGCACCTAGCTATGGTCACATTTTCAGCTCCTAGAATTATTCGCTCATATCTTGTCATCCGACTAGGTGTGATTTGCTGAGTTCTAGTTCTTGTCAACAGGATTACAACTGCATGTGGGACGAACATCTTGACAGGATGTCCCATTACTATTGACTCACTTTGTTCAATGCTCATACAAGTAGCAGCTACTGCTTTTAAACAGCCTGGCAATGCTGCGGCCACTGGGTCTAATGTAGCCGAAAAATATGCTATAGGACGTCTGTCCAGTCTGTGTCTTTGTGTTAAGGCTGAAAGTGCACAACTTTCTCTTTCATAGCAAAATAATGTGAATTCTTTTGTATAGCCAGGCATGCCCAGGGCAGGCGCCTCACACAAAGCATTTCTTAATTTTACAAATGCACTGGCACTTTCATCATCCCATTCAACTGGATCCTTTGCTTTCTTTTTGGTTAACTGAATTAAAGGCTTTGCTAGTAGTGAAAACCCTACGATCCATTGTCGACAGTATCCTACTATTCCAAGAAACATTCTCACCTCTCTTTGTGTTACTGGCATTTTCATTTGCTTAATTATTTTTATTCTCTCAGAGGTTATTCTTCTCTTTCCTCTTTCAATTTGGTGTCCCAAGTATTTAACTGCTGTTGTACAAAATTGTAACTTTTCAGGTGACACCTTGTGACCTTCCTCAGCCAAATTATTGAGTAGTACAATCGAGTCGGTGACACAATCGTCATAAGTTCTAGATGCAATTAGCAAATCGTCTATGTACTGCACCAAGACTGAGTTTCTAGGCACATTTTCAGTATCTGATTAAAATGGATGGACTTTCTGTGTACCCTTGAGGAACACGATTCCACACATAAACGTGATTTTCAAATTTGAACGAAAACAAATACTGACTATCTGGGTGCAATGGAATTGAGAAAAATGCTTGGCACAAATCAATTACTGTAAACCATTCTGCATTCCATGGTATTTGGTATAGGATCACTGCAGGATTTGGTACTATAGGACAACAAGGTACCACAATTTTATTAATTTTCCGCAAATCCTGAACGATCCTATATTTTCCACTAGGCTTTTTCAACCCCATGATTGGCGAATTACAAGGGCTACTCATAACTTCTTTTAATATGCCTTGTTTCACCATTCTGCCAATTTCCTCAGTAACTCCTGCTTTCACTTCAGCACTCATTTTATACTGTCTGGTATTTGGAAAAATGGCACCTTTCTTTACAGTGATCTTCACTGGGTCTATATTTGCCATCAGACCTACTTCTTTTCCAGTAAAATCCCATACCTTTGAGCTCACTGTAGTTCTTAACTCTTCTGGTAATTCATCTTTTGTTATCAAGGAGAACATTTCATCTACCTCTGTACCTTGCTTGGCTATCATGAATTTGTAAACATGATCTTCATCCGGGGTCTGTATTGCAACACCATCCGGTGTGCAGAAAATAGTACAATTCATTTTGCACAGTAAGTCTCTGCCCAGTAAATTTACTGGACTGGATTCACACACCACAAATTGATGCATTTCTCGGAAGTTACCAATTCTTACTTCCATGGGTTCTGTAAGGGGTGTTCTAATCTTTCGATTGGCTACACCTACCACTTGGATAGCTTCTCCAGAGAGAGGGAGGTCTGGGATGTCTGCTGTTCTTACAGTAGAACGGGTAGTACCAGTGTCCAAAAGAAAGGTGATATCATTACCTTTTACTTTTCCTTCAACATATGGACCTGACTGATCTACCGGCAAGGATGCACCAAGTACGCACTCCTTCTCCCCCTCTCTTAGGCACCGTCATTGATAATCAAATGGATTAAAATCATCCTGTAAAAGAAACTGTGAAGTTACATATTCATTCTTACCACTTCCTCCTTGATATCTGATGTCTGTACCGTGCTTTGCTCTGCTTACATTACCCTGTATAGGGGCAGGTGGCAACTGACTCTGAGGATTTACACCCTGCTGTGAGTCGTTCTGCGTCTGTGGATTTAAATTATGATTTGGGCCATTATTATTTTGAATCTTTTTACATTCGTTCTTCCAATGTCCCAACTTTCCGCATCCATGACAAGGAAATTTCTTTTTAGTCTCTTCTCTACTCATTCGTCCTCTTACCTTTCCACCATTTCCTGTGTCACCATTCGATCCAGATTCTTTTCCCTGACGTTCTGTTGGATTATCTAAATTAATTCCCTGTCGCTCAGCCATTTTCACTTGAGCCCACATCACCTTTTCTTGTAGTTTCTTGTGCCTATCTTCAATGTCATCCCCACAATGTTTAGCATATTTCAAAATCTCATCAATAGGCTTTCCTTGCCAACATAACATATGTTGCTTAATCATTTGACAAATCTCTGGTTTTAGACCATACACAAATCGAAAGACAAACTGACTCATATTTTTGTCTCCATATCTTCAAAACCGCTATACTGTTTGAACACCTGTAATAGACGTTCATAGTAGGCATGTACCAATTCATTTGCTTCTTGGGTTGTTCTGTCTATTTTCACCCAATCTGTTTCTTTTGGTGGTATTTTCCCTTTCAAATAAGTTATTACCTGGTGATACTTCTTCATCACATCATTTGATGGAGCACCTGTCTTTGGATCCCTAGGATATTCTTCACTAGGCCAGTCGATTGTAATTTTACAGTCTGTCCATAAATCGGCAGGTACCACTATGTCAAATAAACCATCTAGATTCTTTAACAAAACTTTTGAAACCTTCACAAACCTCTGAACTTGCTTGTACCATTCAATTGGTTTTTCTCTCAACTTTGGAAAATTATTTGTAAATGACAAAATGTCTTGCCTACTCCATGGGACATGGACGTAGCCTCCTCCTGGAACCTCCCGCATTGGATACATCTGTTCTACCTTTCCTGTTTCCTTCAATAAATACTCAGATGTCATTCTATTTGAACGTGCTTCTTCCTTTTTCTTTGACCATCTAGTTTTCCATCTATCCAATTCTCCCCATTTCTGTAAGACTGTCATTAATTCTTTAATTTGTAATTTTCTACCAGATGTGTTCATATTTTCTAAGTCTTTGTCAGTAAATTCTG
The DNA here is from genome assembly GCA_963921515.1 of Calotriton arnoldi. NCBI lineage: Eukaryota > Metazoa > Chordata > Amphibia > Caudata > Salamandridae > Calotriton > Calotriton arnoldi. The sequence continues at coordinate 1,304,876 of CAWUFW010004710.1, forward strand.
CTCTATATGGTCTCTGCAACACTTTTGACTTCCTTATTTCAATTCCCATCTCTGAAGCCAAGTCCGTTAATTTTTCATGGAATATTTTTGCATTTCTGGTTATGCTCCTACATACGAACAATAGTTCTTCTTCACTGTAGGTATTTAAACGATCTACTCATACGTTGCCTGCTATCATTTCTTCTAACTCGACTTTTAATTTATAAATGTCAAATATTTTTGGGGGTGAACTCTGTCTGTCTATTCCCTGTGCCCATCTTTCTAAGTCTTCCGGAGTTACTACGGTTGCACTTTTAGTTCCTGAAGATGTTATTATATTTACATCCTTTGAGCAACCAGGTGTTATTCTTCTGGGGGTGCTATTTGCAGATTCTCGAATAGGCAAATCCATTAGTGAAATCATAGATTCACAGTCACTGATATGATCATCAATTATTACTGCTTCATGTTTAGGAATATCCACAGGTGTAGTCATAGCTAGGGGTTTCGGGCAATTTACTTTGTCGCCATATAAAGGGACCACGGGACCAATGGTTACAGGTATAGTCAGGGAATCAGGATGTACATTTAACTGTGTTATTTTCTGTGTTAACTCTGCTCTATTTTTGTCTAAAGCCTCTTTTTCCTTATCCTGAAGTACTCTATTAACTGGTGGATTATGCAGTACTCGAGGGACTAACGGTGTTCTCAAAACAGGTGCACTTGGGGAACATCCACCCAATTCTTCCTGGTATGGTGGAGGGTTCTTTAATATTTCTTCCATGAATTCATCTTCGGATTCTCCAAACCCTGTCATATGGCTGGTCTTTTCTTTGCATTTGCTCCCTAGCTGCTCATCAGCCATGAATACTGGGTACAAACCTTCACTAATCATTGCTCGTCTCCACTGTTTCATCTGACTTTCTCTTGTCCCATTCTGGTATCTAGGGAAAAATCCCCTATAGCCCCTATTGCTCCTGGGCCTATCACGTTCAAATGCTTCTGTTTCCCATTCCTCTAGGGCTTCGTACTGTGTTAATCTTGGTCTGGGTTATAATTCATTCATTCTCATTCTTAAATTTTGAAGAATTCTCCCATTGAAAGTACCATTCTCTGGGAAAGCTAATACTCCGTCATCTTTTGTATATTCTATCCAATTTTCTAACCATACGCAAGTATGATAACCCCTCTCCATCATCATGAATGAGGCGGGCGTTTTTGCTGGTGGGATGATAATTCCTTCCCTAGTTTTGATTGGCTTATCCTTCTTAAAATAATTCTTAATCTTTTGTAAGAATGACAATTTTCTCTTTTCTCCGTACATTTTAGGTAAATATCTATGTATTGAATTATATTCTGCAAAACCTAAAAATCTCCTGTCTGGACGTGTTCCTATCAAAGTCGGATCGTGTTTCCACATACAATCTCTACTGTCCACTAATATTTCATCTTTTATTCTGACAACCAATCAAATTCCAGCTAACAATTGTCTCGGAACCAATCCTAGCGTGGTTTTCTGTGACATCTATTCACTCTGTCTGACAACTCCTCCTTTACAATCTGTCCTTCTCTGTCCCTCGCTGTGTCGACCAATCCCAGCGCGGCACCTGTGACGTCAGTATTACTCCTGACCCCTCCTTTACAAGATTCGTGCCACACCCGCTGTTTCAACCAATCCCAGCGCGGCACTTGTGACGTCAGCTTCTACTCCGGCAGCTGACCCTCCCTTTACAAAAATCGTACGCAAACTTTAATTTCTTCAACACTTTTCATTAAATTTCAGTAACAACATAAAACATTCGCTATCGTGTCAGTTTCCCTAAATTGAAAAGGATAGATTTCCTCACACTTAGTAAAACCCTTCCGTTTACTAGACATACACTACGAGTTAAACCCTTCCGTTTACTCTTCATGTAAGCTTCAAAAATACCTGCTACTCCTTCAATGTTACCATTTCTAGGTGATATAACATCAAAATTTCACCAGCGTATTCCTTTGCTGTCACTCATACACACACAGAGTCCCTAACAAGTACTGATAGTCCTGCTTAACTTTTCAGAACTAATTCTGCCTGACAGATAACCTCACTGCAGTATGGTTTCCACTTACCATCCGCTATTCAATTTCCCCGGGGATTTCTAGACAACATAAAACAAAACTTTTAAAGCGGATGTTAGTTCATAAAAATAAAATTCTCATTACCCAGTTAACAAAGTATAACCATGGTCTGATAGCCAGAAAACTGATCCAGCGGGTTACTAGCAACAAGCATTCATACACTAAATACTCACCTGGGCCCATTCATTCACACTAACTAGTAATTACCGCTGGTGGGAATCAGTTGTACTCTTTATCAAATCCCTGCTACCAATTACCTTTTCTGATTGAAGAGAAATGACTTACCAATGGACCTTTGATAACTGGGGTTAAAATGAGATTATACAAAACATAATTTCATCAAACACCTGAAATAACCACTGACTCAGGAAGTTTTAAATGTTTATCTAAAATTATTTAGCAGAGTAAAATACAAGCCACATGGTACTTAATCGCATATCAAGGAGGAAGCACACTATATAATCACCTATTAATCACAAATGACGGTCCCTCAGAAAGGAGAAGATAGAGACAGCAGTACAACTAAAATTACGTATTTATAGTTACCTAAAGGTGTGAAAACCAAACCCCTTGGCCAAGGAGTTGGAAAAGGGTTCCAAGAAAGATGAAGACCAAGACCTCCGGACCAGGTTCAGGACAGGATAGATGACCTCTCTACCAACGACGCCTGCGTCGTTCCCCTCTCTGACACTTCGTTCCTCCTCGATTCTTCCGCGTCTTCTTCTAATAGAGTCCGCTGCCCCCACCTCAGGACCTCTTCGGACAGCGGTCACTCTGCTCTGTTCTGCAATAGCATCGGTTCTCTGCTACCGCATCTGTTCATCTGTTCTCCTAATGCTAACTAATTAGTTAATTCTATATCTATTATACTCTTCTATGCCCAGGTACCTCCCATTAATGTTTCAAAATTGTGGGCCTACTAATTCTGATTGGACAGGGACAGGGGGTTGATCCTCACACCATGTCAATTTAGTTCAATTTTCTTAAGCCCATTGTTTTAAAAATACCGCCCCTCTCAATTAATACATTTGCTTTATTTCCCACCCGTTTCACAACAATTTTAATTACAAAGTGTATACAAAATGTATCAATTTGTAGGACATTTCGGTTGAACTGTGAAGGTGATCAGCGGGTCATGTCCTTGGACATCTTCCAAATTGACTTCATCGCTTTGCTTTGTTAGTTTTCAGGGCGCATGCGCATGTCACATGGTTCTTGAGCTGCCGTTCAGTCAACCCAGGGCCATTTTACGAACTAATAGAAAATCAAAGAAGAAACATATTAAAATCAAAAATAAATGTTTTCACTGTATACCTCCTACTTCTACCCTAGTCCCATTTAAATGTCTATCCAGCATTAGTAGCGTTAAAATACCACATTATTAATTGCAGCACTGAGTAAGCTTTAGCATGTGAGAACATTAAAGCGGCCAATTTAGCATACACTGCGCAGAAGCAAAAGATTCCCTCCAAGCAAAGAAAGACGTCATACCACGTGACATGGTTGACACATGCGCAGTAGAGTTCCCGCGTTTTAGCGGCCATTTTGGATTAGACAAGGATTACTTATTAGTGGAAAACACATAGGCAAGTTTCTTCTAGATAAATATGTTTGTGTTGCACGTTATTAATAAGACATTACATGGTTTTAATACAAATTAATTAATACTGTGAGAGGATTGCTTCCGAGCAAGTCTCATTGTGAGTCCTTGCTCCATCACAGCTAGCGTCCGCTCTCTGCTCTGTATACTCCTTTCTAGTGTTTTGCGCATCCCCGCGACATGCTGTATGCACGTACCCCTAATAACTACCTTAAATGCATTTCATTCCGCTGCACGCGTAGTGGCGGTACATGTATTCTCTTGAAAATAATTGCGGATGTGTTCTATTTGGGTTTGTCGAAATACCGAGTCATCCAGGCATTCTCTTGACAGGCGCCAGGTGGGAACCGGGGGTCTGGGTGGTCTCCATTTGAGGGCGATTGTATGGGCATCGTGGTCTGATAATGTCCTACCAAGGTATTCAGACCCCTGTACCTTGAGTAGGATGGGGGGAGAGCAGAGGAAGCTATCTAAGCGGACCCTGAGATCGTGCGGCATTGAGTGAAACGAGTAGAGCCGTGTGTCTACGAATTTGGAACGCCAAGCATCCGTGAGGGACCAGTGAGTAACCCATGTTGCAAAGCGTTTGGCCTGTGGTATGATGGGGGAGGCTGAATGGGGGGGATAAGATCTATCTAGGAATGTGTTTTGCACACAGTTATAGTCCCCACCTAGGGTCCATGGTGCCTGTGTATGTGTACTCAGTGGGATAGAGAGGGTGTCCCAGAATTTACTTTGGTCCTAGTCGGGCGCATAGATGCTCCCTAGAACCACCGGTTGGCCATCTAGGAGCCCTTGCATGAGTGCATATCGACCCTCTGGATCAACTGTCCTGGAGAGTTCTTGATACGGGACCCCCGGCCTAATCCAAATGAGGGTTCCACGCGCATAAGCAGAGTACGTCGTGGCGCACAGTATTCCGCGCCATCGCTTGCGCAGCTTGGCCAATTCCCCTGCAACCAGATGGGTTTCTTGTAATAGCGCGATCTGTGCATTCTGCCGCTTTATGTAAGCGTAGATTGAGTATCGCTTACGCGATGTGTGCATACCATGCACATTTAATGTGAGAATTGTTATATTCCCCTTATGAGCCATGCGGGATCGGGAGAGGGAGGATTCTGAGGGGGGTATTGTAGAGCATAGCCACCAGTGTTAGCTTGGCACTTCTCCGCCCCTGCTTGCTCATTGCAGGTATGGCCCTGTGTCAGCGCGTGGATAAGAATACAGTGTAATGGAGTTTGACATTAGTGGGGGAAATAACTGGGGGGGGAAACTGCCCCAATATTGGGGACCTGTTGCAACTGGCGATACGTCCAAACTGACTCGCATGCAAGAAGAGAGCTTTAATACAGTGTGGGGGTGGCGACACATGTCGGCGAGGTGATTCTCCGTGTGGGCATTTGTAAGATCAGTGCGCGCCGCTGGCTGGGTATCTGATCGTGTAAGTGTGTGAGTTGTGACGCAAGTTGTCACCTACCACATTTACATTACATCACAATTTTCTCGATCCGAGCATTCTGCTCGTGCCGTCTGCCAATGTTCAGTTCAGATCAGGGTGTCGGCAGTCTGTGGTGTGACCAGTGGTGGTGTTATGGAGTCCGCCCTTGAGATCGATCCCTCGCTGCCACCTTCATCCTCTGACGTGAAAATATGCGGGCCTCTGTCTATGTCTGTGGTGGGAGAAGAGGGTCTGAGCTCCGCTGCGGCTTGCAGGGCTTTGCGGCGTTCTTGTATGATCTGTTCCAGGTCCCAGTGACAGGGATGGCTTGGTCCTTCTGTGTGGTCGTTTGGAGCGTCGTCTGCCGGAACGCTGCACCTGTGGGCATTCCACATATTTGGCCTTTGCACTGGGGTGTTGCTTACAGTGTTGGTCCGCCCAGTCATGGGCCTCTTCTGCGTCCGTAAAGAATATAGTGGAGCCATCGTGTATGCTTTTGAGACGGGCTGGGAACAGCAGTGAGTATTATATACCATCCAGCCGAAGGCGACGTTTCACCTCCAGGAAAGAGGATCGCTGTCGCTGCACTGCACGAGAGTAATCTGGGAATAGCATTATTTGTTTGTTCTCGATTTGGAGGGGGCCACTCTGTCTGGCCGCTCTCAGTACTGCATCGCGATCTCTGAAATGCAGGAACTTTGCTAACATTGGTCGTGGCGGGGCGCCGGGTGGAGTCCTGCGTGCCGGGACCTGTTGGGCTCTCTCAATGGAAAAGAATGCTGTGTGTTCCTAGTGCGGGGTAAAGGATTTGGTCCAGGTTTCCATATACTCCACAGGGTTGGTGCCTTCGATACCTTCCGGGAGTCCGAGCACGCGGATATTGCAACATCAGGAGGGGCCTTCTAAGTCGTCTATGCGCTCTTCCATTGTGGTCATGCGGCCGAGCAGGGACTGTAGGGTCTCTTGGTGCTTGTTAATCGATGCCTGCATAGTTGCTATTAGTTTCTCATCATCCGACACTTTGTCCGCTAGTTTGCGGTGGTCATCCCTGAGGAGGCTGATGTCCGTGGTCAGGGTTCCGAGCCTTTCTTCCATGGAAACCCGGGAGTGTTCGATTGCGGCTAAGACTTTGTCCAATTTCTCCGACAGGGTTTGATCTGTTGAGGTTGTTGCTTCTTTAGAGGATTGTTTGGCATACGACTGGTTATCTTGCGTGGTGCCCGACGCTGCCGTATTTACTGTGGTACATGGCTTTCCCATTGTGCAGGCCCTGGGCGTGAGCACCACGTAGGGCGTTTCTTATGTCGACCCTGAAGTGATGATAAGTTCCTTGCGCCAGTGCTGCTTGCACTCGATTGTAATGGTGCACCAGGAAGCGTCGGATAGATTGGGAACGCCTCGGCGGGGGTTGTCTGGTGGTTGTGCGTCGATCGGTCTCCTGAGCCTGTCAGCTTTCCCTTGTTATGTTCTGCCAGTGTCTAGTCATCTATGCAGTATGTCATGAATTTTAGGTTTTGCTGTTGTTGTGTCCCGACTCCATAGGACGCGTTACTCGTATGTCACTGTCGTCGTCTCCTTGCTGTCAGCCGTGTTTTTGGTATAGCCCCACCGCTGGTTTTCAGGGCTCTGCCAATGCCTCTATGCGGTGAGGGGGGTTTTTTGTCTTGGTTTCTCCGGTTACTGCGCACTCCTTGCATATATTCTGGTGGGTCGCCTCCCCTCTCCTGTGTAGTCTTGAGGAGGAAATAAGGAAGGGAGGGACGCTTTGTATCCGTGTGGCTGTGCAGTGCGGTTTGCTGTCTCTTCCTGCGTGCTGCGTGTAGTGCCTTTTCCCGGGGCCGCTGCTCGGGCGTACTTTCCCTTGTGATGGCCTCTCACCCCGCCGTCGCAGTCTTTCTTCAGGCCGGATCAGCTGCCCTCGACCCTGCGCCTCTTGTCCTGTGGCTGTCGTGGTGCACGTCTGGTGCTAAGGCTGTCATAAAAGAAGTTACTGCACACAGGCAAGCTTATAGAAAGTGCGTTCTATCGGCATACTGTTCTAAACCAGGGGGAATACATCAATGCTCATATACGCAGAGCTCATTACTGAAGCAAACACAAGTGAGTCACGTTCACTATCTAATTTGAAATGCGTGCCGATATTATTCCGATGCTAGCAGTACACGTGTTTATATAACTCCAAACCTTGTATTAAACAGGTTGGTTCCAACGGCCAGAGTATTGAACATCTTCCCTCCCACAGAGACGCCCAATACACAGATAAAAAGTGAGTTCTCATTACTATTCACCATTGCTATTGTTGATGCTAGTAACACTCGCGCCTACATAATTTCAAACCTTGTATTAAATAGGTTGGCCCCAACAGTATGAGTCTCGAGCAGCTTCTCTCCCACCGAGACGCCTGTTAAAAAACAGACATAAAGTGAGTTCTCATTTATTCCTGCCACAATTGCCACTTTAAAAGCATCTATGGAATGGGTCATTGATTTTCATTTTCATCATGCAGGTTTCCATTGCTTCAGATCACACACACGACAGCCGGCGCTCCACCACGTATACATGAGGCAAGTTAAAATTTAATAAGACACAGATTGTAATTACGAGCGCGTTTTCACGCGCCGCATTTTAGCTCCTCTGAAGTCATTTGTGCCGTTTTAATAGAGTGTACCTATAATTGAGCTGTATAACTCACAGCTTAGTAAAGCCTCCAACTGTTCTCTACTTTTTTCAGAAATTCCATTGTTTAACGCTGTCCTAAGCGCCATTAGTCGTTAACCATCACCGTGCTCATCTCCTTCGCACGAATAGTAAGAATACACACCCTAGTGTGATTAAGGCAAGTAGGGTTATTATATATCGGGGACATATATCTGATATACTTTTCGTATTTTTTTTTACATATGTTTTAATGCTTGACCAAGTCCTGGTCCTGAGGCGAACCCGAAAGAAAAGTAGAGTTCAGAAACGCGTCGACCCGACCCAGCTAGTCGCAATTTCCATTGATCCACAGAATAACACAGTGTGCAAACAGGGCAATTAGCCTGTTGCGATTGCATGTTTTGACTAGCTGTCCATGGCAGGCTGCAGTTTTGAAAATTGTAAATAGCATGTCCGCCATTGCTTCTTTCATAATTTAAGGACTGGTCATTTGTGCAATGTCATGTTTTGTCACTTTATTGGTTATGTAATTGTCAAATGTTAAATGTGTTGTTATTTTTGATGTTTTGTTGAACAATTCTACTGACTGTTCTTCTTTGTTTGACATGATTTGAAATGTTGACCGCGCATGTTCAAAAATAAATGAACAACGAAGGTGTAATAAAGACACCCAAACCACTCTAGTCGTCAAAGTGTTTTCTGCTTTAATGTATTAAACTAAATTTGCACACCCAAACAATTTTTTGTTCAAAGGTTGTACCTGCATCGCCATAGCCGTAATCGGGGCTCCTGGTGTACGTCTCCTGCTCTGCGCCATGTGGTATTGCCTCCTTGTGCCCTTAGTATTAGCTCTTATTGTTCTGTGAGGGTTGCTTTGTCGTCACCCCGCGGATGTTTTTTTTTTTTGCAGTTGACTTACTGCCGATCTGGACTGCCATACGCTTCTTCGGGCCCTGGGGCTCTGCTGTTGTGGCCCTGCTTTGCCGTCGTCGCAGTACTCCCTCGGTGCTGAGGTGACTTAATGGATGTTACTGGCCGCCATTTTGGAGTCAGGCGCTCTCTGTCGCGTGGCGCTGCGCGGCTCCCATTGGGGTTCCCTGGGTGACGGTCAGAGTGTGTCATGTGGGCCCCCTCTCGGCTTTGGTCTCCTCTCTTGCACGGAGGTGCTGATGGTTGCTAATGCGCGGGTGGGGGGCAACACGCCCGATTCGGCACGCAGTGATTCACCCCTCCTCGCTTACAGCACCTAGTCCGCGGCTGTCCTGCACATTGTCAGCCCCTCTTCCCGTATCAATCAGGAGACCGGCGCTGGGGCTCAGTGCGCTCCCCTTCCGAAGCTAGCGCCTGGCGCCGGCCATTTTAAGGTCAGGCATGGCCGTTGTGTCCGCGCCCCTGTGATGCTATCAGTGTCTAAAGAGGGGGGGCGCTAACCTCTGCTGCGTGGTGTTGGTTCTCCTCTCATTGCTGAGGCACCATCTGGCGGGTGTCTGTACTGTCGTCTGCCTCCGTGGCTTTCCGGTGGGGAAGGTAGGGGTCAAGCTGTCAGCTCGGTCCAGCTCACCCTCGCGTCCCGTATTTTCCCCTTCACCGCCGTTTCTGAGGTGCCAACTGCGATGCCCCCGCCTCAAGGTGAGCTCTAGTCCCCGCAGTCACTGCTACGGGAGCCCCGCATTCAGTGCGGACTCAACCGAGCAGGAGCGGGTTCCGGGCGTTGGTGGTCACCATCTTGTTCTCGGAGCCTCTTTCAATAAAAGGTTGCAAACCATTGGAAAAACAGCTCCGGAGCAGAATCTAGTAGCGATCGCTAGATTCCCCTTGCGTTTGGACTCCTTTGTGTCTGAAATTTGGCCAGTTTGGCGCAGTGGAAATGGCGAGATTCGTGCACGTGTGCGGAGCCTCAGGGCGACACGTCCGCCATCGTAGCCTACTTGGCCATGCCCACCGCCACATTTAGACAGCCATAGAGGTATTATAGCACGCAGTAACATATCAACACATTTACTTAAACATCTCATGGCACTGAGATAGGTGTACTTCTACACTCTCTCAGACATGTAGGCAAGTACTGGCACAATCTTCTCAACCATGCAGAGAAATAGTATTTCAAAATGGGTACTGGCTACTAGGGCAGACCCTGTCTGTGCACGGTCAATGCAAGCTTCACTTGGCATGTTATAGGTGTTTCTGACATGTCAAACTCATGTTTTAGCTCACATAACAAAGCAAACACAAGGAGATGATGGACGGAGCGCTGAAACGTTTCAGACACTCACCCCCAGATACAGATCTGGGTTGAATCCATCATCGTTCTTTAGCTCACTTCGCCAATCAGTTCAGACCCAGCTATATGCAAATCAGTCTTGACCCTGTGCCTCATGGGAACAGTGCAGCTCGAACTGCCAAGCTGGGTCTTCCCTGAACCGAAAACAAGCATCCTGGGACCGGTTTCGGGGTAACACCCCTCATCAACCAGACTAGCTTGAATCCAGTGGCAAAGTGAGCAAGGGACCCAAGTATGGGCATACCCTGCCAACTTAGGGAAAACAAAGCAAGCACAAGAAGATGATGGATGGAGCGCTGAAACCTTTCAGACACTCACACCCAGTCACAGATCTGGGTTGAATCCATCATCATTCTTTAGCTCACTTAGCCACCTCAGTTCAGACCCAGCTATATGTAAATCAGTCTTGACCCTGTGCCTCATGGGAACAGTCCAGCCCGAACTACCAAGCCAGGTCTTCCCTGGACCGGAAACAAACATCCTGGGACTGGTTTCGGGGTAACACCCCTCATCAGCCAGGCTAGCTTGAAACTAAATTAGTTGTGCAGCCACTTACCTACACATTTAGACAGCAATAGAGGTATTATAGCAGGCAGTTACATACCAGCACATTTACTTAAACATCTCATGGCACTGATATAGGTGTACTTCTACACTCTCTCAGGTATGCAGGCAAGTACTGACACAACCTTCTTAACCATGTACAGAAATAGTCCTTTAAACATGGGTGATGGCTACTAGTGCAGACCCTGTCTGTGCTCTCTCACTGCAAGCTTCACTTAACATGTTATAGTCTTTCTCAAGTGTCACATCTACTCAAAATCTCATGCACCTAGTCACTGACCCACTCAGGCACTCATGCATCCACTTAGACATCTACTCAAACAGTCAGAGACTCCCTTAGACAGTGATGCACCCACAAACTCATCCGGTGAGACACCTATGCAGGTAATCACAGACCCACTCAGACACACACACCAAGTAACACACTCACTGAGGCACTCTTACACTCACTCACACACTCATTTTCAAAGGTTACAGGTTACAAGTAGGAAATAGAATTTATAAAACCTTAGAAATTCACTGAAAAAACAAAGGTTGCAGGGGTGTTATATTTAGGCTCACATTTCACTCGTACCAAACAAGTGAAATTCAATAGTTATAGTTACCTGAGATAACTATAACTAACACCCCCACAATGCACTGCTTATAACCTCACATATTACCTCACTCATGACATGGTCAGTGACATCACTGATGACATCTCAAATGACATCACTGATGATATCATCCATAGAACCACTCACACACCCATTCACACTCTTGTACAACCTCACATACACACACTCCCACTCCCACACAACCACTCACAAACCCATTCACAGACTCATACAAGTACTCACATACCCACTCACTGATTCATACAGCCACTCATACATCAACTCACTCATGCAGCCACTCACATTACCACTAAGTCACCCATACAGCCACTTGTGTACCCACTCACTCACCAATACAGCCACTCACACATCCAGCCATATAGACATACATATACTAACACACATACTCATACACCCATACAGCCACTCACACATTGAGTCAGTCACCCATACAGCTACTCACATACCTACACACTCACCCATACAGTCACTTGTATGTCCACTACCTCACCCATACAGTTACTTACACACCCACTCATTTACTCATACAGATACTAACACATGTGCTCACTCACCTATACAGTCACTGGCACAAGCACACACTCACCCATACATCCACTCTCACATTCACTCACCTATCCATTCAGTCACTCACACATTCACACACTCATCCATACAACATTTATGCATCCAGTCACTCACCCAGGCAGCCACTCACATACCCCATCACTCACCTACACTCCTCTCACATACCCACTAACTCACCCATAAACCACTGATACCTACTTATTCACCCATAGACCACTGACATACCCACTCCCTCACCCATACAGTCACTCACAGAGCCACTCACTCACTCATGTAACCACTCACACACCCATAGAACACAAGTAAGAGTCAAGGGTTGCAACTTCCTATCAGAAGTTCATTAACTTGTTGCATTACAGTTGGGGGCCAGGGGGAGCTGCCATCCTCGGTGGGTAAGTATGGACTGATGCCACCCCAAAGGAAAAGAGCAGCTAAACTGCAAGTACCCCTTAAAGAAGAGAAACGAGTAGCCAGAGTAAATGGGACTGAAGTCTATAATAAGGATTCTAATGGGGAGGAGAATCTACTTTCCCTGAATGATAACCTTCTGATCTCTCCACCGTTAAATCCTATTTCTGCTAATTTGACTAATAATAATCTTACTCCCACAATGACTCTACCCTCTTCTATAAAGTATTTAATGGGGAAACACTTCAATATTATAAAGACAGAGGAGTCCACTGTTGCAGGATTTGTGATGCCTTTAAATTGTCACACAAAGAAGCAGACTATGCAGGTTGTGCAGGAGATGGAAGAGTTAGAATTGAAGGCAGATGTTGTGATGAATCAATGTTTATCCTCATCATCCTGTTTTCCCAGCCCTTCTCTACTAAGTTATCCCTCCTCTGAGTATGAGACTGGAGTGGTGACTGAGGGCAAGGAGGGGAGTGAAGTTGAACATGAAACGCCTTTAAATGGTACTGCTGTTTCCGGCAGAGTGAGTATAAATTACATTTCTTCAAAAGAACAGAGTCCCCCGATGGGTTCTCAACAACACCCAAATCTGTCTGCCTCAAATATGGAATCTTTAGTCACTGGACCTTTGCCAGTGTTGAATGTTCTCCTTTTAACTCAAAATTCTATATATTGCCTCTTGGAATCTACGGTAATGACAAATAAGAATTTAAAATCAGAGGCAGGCCTATTAAGGGAGATTCTACACAAAATAAAGTCAATACATTTGTTTATGCCTCACTATTAAGGCCGGTGTCACACACAGATCCCAAGCCCCAGGGTACGGGTCAGACAGACCTATATATTTTATATGTTTTACAAGCATGGTATTTTGAGTTATTTATTGAGTACAAAATTATAAGAAGTATGAGTAGTGACCATAGGGGTTCAAAAATGCCTGCTCCGCCCAAGAAAAGTTGTTATCCCTATTGAGGTAACATTTCCAAAGCGTCTGACAACAAGATTTGATGACAGATACATGGCTCTGTTAATGCAACATCAAGTAACAAGGCCTTTTCAATTGGGGCGAGAGGGGTAGCATATGCTGAGGTTTTGATTAGGTATAGTCAAACCATCACAGAAGTGGTGTATTGTTTGACCCCATTAGTCATAAAGTGCAATACTTCTGTCAAAAGATCAAAATCGTCCTCTGTGGTTAACAAACAGCCCAGGTTTGATAACCAATGTCTAGGATTCAAAAGGAGGATGATGAAAGTGAGGAATAAAAAGTGATTCCCCTCTGGCATGAGGGAGAGAGATATGTTCAATAAGTTTAGAAAAGAATATATAGTATTGGTTAAATCTAAGAAACTAGAATATTATAGAGAAAATTGGGAAACAATGGTAAGGGTCCTACTTGCAAAAGACATGAAAACATTCTGGAGGTTAGTATAGGAAGGTTGCAAGAAGGAAATGGAACCTACAAGGTGTACAGTTCCGGAAGATGTGTGGGTATCCTCTTTAGGTAACATTTATAAGGCCCAGGAGGTGATGGTTAGAGGTATGTTGACACACCCAGAGGAAGTGTTACTGAAGCTCTTCACCTAGCAGTCACAAAATAAAATAATAACTTATCTTACGCTTACAAAGGCAGCTGGTCCAGATACCTTATCTGAGATTATTGTAAAGTCAAATCTCAAATGGTGGGCTAATTTCTTCTCAAAGGTTTTACTTTTATAACAAAAATAATAACCTTTGTGGCCAATTGAAATGGAGCTGTAATAAAACCAATAATTAAGAAAAAGGATGTAGCAGATCTTAGTAATTTCTGATTTAGAAGCTTGATTGATGTTGGGGCTAAATTATATTCTAAAGCTACCTTAACGTCCACAAAGGAGTGGATCGAGGTCAATAAGCTGCTACCCATTGAGTAACGAGTCTTCAAGCAGGGCCACTTAACAATCTATCATTGCTTTAGCATGTGGGCAGAAGGTCAGAAGGCGATGGAAACTATTGACAATTTATTCGGTTGTTTTTTAGATTTCCTTTCTGCCTTTGACCTAGTCAATCAGAAAATCTGTGGTCTAAGTTGAGGAATATGGGTATCCCCAAGTGTCTCCTATCAATCTTAGAAGAACTGCATTGGAATAATCGGGCACAGGTGGAGTGTGATCTAAGGGGCACATTATCAAAAAAGATTTCCTCTCAAAAATGGATTGAGGCGGGGAATGTATTGGCCCCATGCTGTTTTCTCTGTATCTTGCAGACTTGCTACAAGTTTTGCTGGAAACAAAAGCTTTTCCACCAAAAATAGAGGGAAGACATATCCTGTGCCTGTTACATGTGGATGACGTAGCAATTATTGACTTAACACAGGTGGGTCCCCAAAGAAAACTTGACACATTTTGCAAATATTGTGCAGTAAATGATCTAACCATCAATATGGATAAGACAAAAATAATAAAGTTTGGTAAGAAAACAAAACCATAAAAGTGGTTATTGGCGACAAACCTGTGGAGATTGTTACCTCCCATACATATCTCGGATTGATGTTTAATGAGAGATTAAATTGGTCCCTACATAGAGAAGTTGGGGATGCTTGGGCTACGTCTACAATTGGAGGGCTAGTTAAGTTTGAAAAAGACTTCAGAGGGCCCTCCTTGACCCCTGTACTTACAGAATATAAAGCCATGGTCCCCACATAATGTTTGCATGGTGCAGAAGTACTATGCCTTAGTTCCCAGCCAAATTGGGATAAATGTGAAGGTAAATGTTTGAAAAAACATTTAGGTTTGCCCAAGCCGCTATGAGTTCGGCAATAAGAACTGAAACAGAATTACAGTCTTGGAATTTCCGAGCCCGAAAATCCACTTTGCGCTTTTGGGATAAACTCTGGGGTGCAAAGGAACCAAAATGTCATCCTACTGTGCCAAAGAAATAGTAACCAGTGATCTCATATGAGCAGGAGGAGTTAGAAAGAGATTAGCAAATATGGCAACAAAAAAAAATATTTCGAATTTTACAGTTATGTAGCTACCCCAACTGCCAAAGAGAGATTTTAAGGAAGTTTATGAGAGAGAATTAAGGTTCGCTAACTTACGTTATTTATCAACAAAAACATTTGTATGTTATATGTTGAAACCTTGGCGAGTAATTCCTATACTTATTTCGGTCCATTCCCCTACGGGTCTCTAACTCCTTTTTTAAGAAACTTGAGGGGGTGCAAAGTAGCTTCATCTGGGTGTATAAAAAAGCCCGACGGGCGATGGATTTACTGAAGCTCCCATATAATCAGGAAGGGCTTGACTTTCTGGACTTCAAAATTTATTTTTGGGCAGTATTTGCAGGTTGTTTTCGTAGTCTTTTAAATCCCGAATATCTACATTTTTGCCATTGCTTGTTCTTGGGAAACGACAGCCGAATGTTTTTATATCAAACTAATGACCCAAATTACTTCAAAAGGGTTAGGTTCAAGACCACAAGACCATCAGAGATATTATATATTCACCAAATATATAAAAAAAATATAAATATATATATATATATATGGCGAGCAATGGCTGCTAGATGTACATTGTCGTTTTTCTATGATAAGCTTCCTCTGTGAGGCAATCCCATGTTACCAGAGGTATGGGGGAGGAGTTGGCCTAACTGCTAGGGCAGTCGACCTCAAATCTGGGGAACTGGGTTCGAGTCTTGGCAATGACGCTGAACATCCTGTGATTCTGGGCAAATCACTTAATCTCCCCGTGCCTAACAAAAATGAATATGTCCTCATGTAATGCAACTGGTGCTATGTAAAGCGCTCTGATACCCGATACCTTCGGGTCAAGTTCGCGCTATATAAAACTCCGTAAAATAAAAAATATTAAAAAAAAATTTTTATTTCAAGATACCGTCAGTAAGCGCTGAGCTAGATATGGGATTCAATGCCTTGGGGATCTGTATGATTACAATGGTTTTATTGCATTTGAGAACTTGCAGCTTCACTACAAATTTCCTGGTCAAATGTTTTTTAAGTATCTTCAGATCAGGGATTACTTTGTTGAAACACCTAGCCCTAACGACAGTATCTAGCTCAGAGATATGGGATTGCTTGCATGGGGAGAAGACGAAATCAGAAATTAGTGCTATGCACCAATGTCTCAGCAATTATAGACAGAATGACTGTGAAAGGCTTGTTGCACGATGGAGCAAGGCTTTGGGGACCGATGTGACGCCCACAATTATTAAACAAGCACTCAGAACTATAGACAGTTCAGTTCATTCTGTTAGTCTGAGACCACAACAATTTCGTACAATCTGTATGCTTTACTATCCGCCGGAGAAAATTGTAAGCTGGGCCCAGGGGGATCAGGGAGGAGACCAGGAGAAATGCCTTAAATGTGGCATGTATGCTGCAAGCATAGTACACATGTTTGTAACTTGCCCGGAACTGGGAATTTTTGGGCAAAAGATAGGTCGGGTGATGAGGCAGAAACTAGGGATAGATCCACCCCCTATAGTCACGAAGATTATGATGGGATACAAAGTGGAGAGCCAGGGACTGACGCGGTTTATGTCAATCCTAATAGTTGCTGCCTGGCTTACAATTGCTAGGGTTTGGGTCTCTCTTAAACCCCCTTCTATAAGCAAATGGTGGGCTATAGTAAGGGAAACGTATGAAATGGAAAAAGCCCTGGCTAGGGCAAGGGGAATTCGCTCTCTGGTGAAACTAAAGGCTATATGGGGGTATTTGGCACTAGACACATACGATTAAAAGACTACAATGGGGGAATGTATAATATGTACGTTGAAGAGGTGCCTCCCGTAAGCAGTAATTGGTCGTTAGTCTCAAGTTTATAATTATTCTTTCTTTTCTCTTTTAAACCGTATCATTATGTTAAGAATGCTTGCATATGTGCGGGTATGTATCTTTAAGATGTTTTTTCTATTTTGGACAATATAAGATACTTTAGGTATAATTTGTAAATGTAGCTCTCTTGTTGACAATAAAAACATTTTGTTTTAAATTTAAAAAAGAAACCTTGGCAGTAAAATTGGAGGCCCTTTTTTATCCTCATTACTCACCTCCACTTCTGGTTGTTGTTACTGAAATTTTGTGTGTGTGTTTGTTTAACTTTCAGTTTTTAAATAATGGAAAATGTTAATCTTTTTGGACGTGGACAGTAAATGTACATGCGGCTCATGGTCCAACAATTTTAATGTGCACTTACTACTAGACTATTTACATTTTCAGAGGAATATATTTTGATTTTAAAATGGATTTTTTAAAGTATAAAATCTGACAACATAGTGAGGCAATCCCCCTCCTTCTAAATATGAAGTATTTAGATGTAACATGTGCTGTGGGAAGGTTTTAGAGGCTGTCGCTGCTTAGATATAGGGAATTTTTGATGTTCAGATAGTTTTAATTGTTGTGAGTATTGATGTATTTATTCGTTTTTATAGACTATGGTCTAAATAAACACATTTTTATTACTGATAACTATAGCCAGCAAAGGTTACCATCTATCTCAAGGCAAATGAGAGTTAAGGAGCATTTGTCATGAGGACTGTGCATTAAAAGCTAGAGTGGGAAGTTAAAAAAATATTCTAGGTGCAGATTGATAAGCAGACTAGCATGGAGTCTACTGTCTAAGAGGATCAAGGCAAGACCACGCTTGTTTCCCTAATAGTGAGTTTTTACACTTTTAGACGGAGAAACTGTACACTGATTGTGGTATGGTGAAGAAAGTTACATTTAGCTATCCAATAATAAAACTAAGAACACGTCCAATGGTTTAATGTCTTTTACTCTACATCTATTAAATAATCCTGTATTATGCCCTACAACAGAAAAAAAAGCACACTCAAAAATATAAACAACACCTACGTTCAGCTAGAGAAAGTGGCCTTCAATTGTATACAGTTGTAAATCCGGCCTTTCCAGCAACATCATGGCCAGAAATAATATATTTTAAATGTTACAGTGCAAACAAGATCAATGAGCTGAGTGAATTTCGAACATTTAATATAATTATAGGATCGGCGACCTGGAGTAGAACAAAACAATGCAATAACATCAATGGCCAATAGTTCGAAGTTATTGCAAACAACAACTTTAAATCCACAAGCTGCACTATTTGGAGACGAGCGTATAATTGGACTACCTAGAAGTATATTTCCACACTCGAGCATAATGAATCATCCAAATCTAGCAGCACGCTCTGAATCGCAAGAACTTGTGCATTTGGGAATAACTAACAGTGGGTTCGTAAATGACAGACTAAAATGCTTACCCCCACTAGGATCTGTAGGCAATAAAGCTGTAGAAGCCGAGTCACTATGAATTCATTGAAGTCTTTCCAGATCTGAACAGTTACAATGTATTAAACAGGAGTTGGATACTAAATCTTTTCCATGTGGTTCCAGCGTTACGAGTTATTACATCAAGTGATATCAAGAGAGTGCGACAAGAGAACTAGGAAGGCTTTGGCAAACCTAGAAATATAATTATGGAATCTGGAGTCGTCCATGACAAGGCTGATCTTGAATGTGATAACTGAACAAGCATCTGTATAAAAAAGTGTGGAATTGTATTATATGAATATCTTGTCATGGACTGTTGCTGAGATTTGGGCAAAAATGGAAGATAGAGAATGGGTGAAGTTTGTCAGCAATTATACAGTTTGGTGTTTTCATAAAACATGGCCACTGACCGAAAATGAACTTGAGGATTATCACGAGTATTGTACCCTGACCGTTCGGCAAAAAAGGGGTAGATCAAGTGGGGTCCTGGCAATTTATGTTGCATGTAATTTGAATTGTGAGGTGCTTTAATATTCTACAATAGTAATGGGCTCTAATATGTTGCATGTTAGGCTGCTAAAACCAAATAAGGAAGTTGTTTTGATGGATATAATTAATGTATATATTCCACCAGGATTGGGGAAGGTATACAGCTGACATGGCGCAATATGAGAGTATATCTGGAGTCATTAAAAAGTCAAAGCATCACTAACTCGGGGGAAGCTATGGCTGAGAGGGGCAAACATCTGTTTTTGATTTGTGGGGATTTTAATGTCCACCCAAAGGACGAAATGGCAAACAGTGAGATTTTGATGGAGGATTGCTATTTTGACATACTGAAACCCAATATTGTTTGGGGCAAGACATGTAGAAAGGGTGAGGCATTTATAAAACTGTTTTTGAAGCTGGGACTGCGGCTTCCTAAACGTCCGTACTACATCCGACAGTCCAGCTAAAAATACGTATAGAGATGGTGCAAGGAGCTCGCTTTGGACTATGCCTTAATTAACCTCAAGAATTGGGTTGATGTAAATGATATGCTTGTATCGTAGTGAGACAGGCCAAAACTAACCATGATCCTCTCACAGTGAGTCATCCTTTCAGCCCCAGCAGAAACTGGACCGCCAACATATGCACAGAATGTTTTTCCTGTTTCAAATCGACCATCTAATAACAGGAGAACCATCCTCTGGAAGCCTGAGAAATATCTAGCTGAGCTACTTCAGTTAGAAGCCCTCCTAGATTGAGCGGGAGAGTTTTTTTTTCTCTGAGCAGAGCGTATCAAGTGAAATTATATTAGACACATTTCAGGCACTGCTATCGTAGATCAAATTAATGTGGACATGCCCAGTCAAATATACTAACTGAGGGCAAGTCAATAATCCCATGTTTGCTTGATATGATGAAGAATGCTATGGGGAAAAAAGGATAGTTTCCCAATCTCTTATCCATCGCCACTCCGACTTAAAAAGCGAAAAGTATTTCCAAACCCACAGGTGGGCCTACAAGCATCTGCTAAAAACTAAGAAAGCTAGTCGACAATGCCTGTTATGGGAGGAATTGAAGGAAGTGATAGACAAGAAGAATACCAAGTACTTTTAGAGAATAATTTGTAATGTTGAAAGGGAACCTCTAATCAGCTAAGTCATCACATCGGTCCAAAGGATTGAAAAGGCCATTATAGCAAATTGTATAGAAAGGGAGTGGAGGCAGAAACTGCACAGTCACTAGATCACGGACAGGAGTGTAGAAACATCAATGCAAGTGAGGTTGTCCGACTAAAAATCCTAAGACCAGAAATTGAGAGAGCACTTCTGTCCATGAAAAAAATAAGGCCCCTGGCCCCGATGCAGTACCAGTAGACATCTTTCAGATGGATCCAATCTACTGGTCCTGGGTCCTGACTAGGGCCTTCAATGCTGCCATAAATAGTGTCTGTATGCCTGCCTCCTGGCGCACAGCATTATTAATTCCAATTCATATCAAAGGTAGGCTAGGGAATCCATCAAATTACTGCCCAACTCCCTCCTGGATGGAGAATAAAAAATACCAGGGATGGTTTTACTTAATAGGCTACAAGTGAAGGTTGACTCTGGCTTCAGGTCAAAGTTTGAGACACTTGAGCATATATGTTGCTTATATCTAGTTTGGTGTAAATAAAGTTATTAAAAAACCTCACTGTATCTAACCAACCTTCTTTGACCAGAAGTCAGCTTTTGACCTGGTCGACCATCCTAAACTATTGGAGGCATTAGAGTGGTTGGGGGTTGACGGCCCACTATTGGAAGTGATAAAATGGTTACACCAGAATAATAATGTCCTAGCATGTTATGGGAAAATGGGGGAGTGTACTGCACCATTTCCAATAGGTAAATGGGTAAGAGGGGTGCCTATTGGCTCCAGTTCTCTTTAGTTTGTTCCTGAATGATGTAGTTGAATATCTCTTGGAAATCCCTCTTGACGTTCCAAAAACTGCAGGCAGCAATGCCCCCATCCTCTTCTTTGCCAATGATGCTGTTCTAATTACCAGAACAGAGAATGCTATGCATATATTGTTATCCAGGTTTGTGGAGTATTGTCATATCAAGGGCCTGTCCATCAACATGAGTGAAACTAAGGTAATGGCAATGCAACTGTCTTCAGCATTTAAATGGAAGGTAATGGCCAATGATGAGCAAATAGAGGTGGTCAGATACTATGATTATCTTGGAATCCATTTGAACAACAGAATAAATTGGAGAGACCATGTAACCAAGGCAAATATCACCCTTCGGCAATCTAGCTCGGCCGTTCTAAAGTTTAGACATAAGCCAGGCGCACAGCACTTAAGCATCATCCTGCAAATCTATAAACAGAAGATGGCAGTGGTTGTTCTATATGGTGTTGAGTAACGGGGTATGAGAAACTAGAGAAGCTCCAGGTAGGTGAAAACTGTTGAGTCTAGACTGTGGTACCTCCATTATTCCTATTTTGGTGGAACTGGATGTAGACACTATTGCAGATCAAGCCAGAATTAAGCCAGTCCTATATTGGATTGGCTAATTAGGACCATAAAGGCCGAGAGCTATTTCAAAGTTGCAATCAATCAATCAATCATGTCACTTATAAAGCGCACTACATACCCGTGAGGGTCTCAAGGCGCTGGGGGAAGAGGGGGGTGGTGCTGCTACTGATCGAAGAGCCAGGTCTTGAGGAGTCTTCTGAAGGCCAGTAGGTCTTGGGTCTGTCGGAGGTTGGTGGGGAGGGTGTTCCAGGTCTTGGCGGCGAGGTGGGAGAAGGATCTGCCGCCGGCGGTCGTTTTCCGGATGCGGGGGACTGTGGCGAGGGCGAGGCTGGTCGAGCGGAGCTGGCGGGTGGGGGTGTAGAAGCTGAGTCGTCTGTTGAGGTAGGCTGGTCCGGAGTTGTGGAGTGCTTTGTGTGCGTGGGTGAGGAGCTTGAAGGTTATCCTCTTGTTGACAGGGAGCCAGTGCAGGTCTCTCAGGTGGGGTGTGATGTGGCTGCGTCGGGGGATGTCGAGGATAAGACGTGCAGAGGCATTCTGGATGCGTTGCAGCCGCTCTCAGGAGCTTAGCCGTCGTTCCTGCGTAGAGGGCGTTTCCGTAGTCCAGCCTGCTGGTGACGAGGGCCTGGGTGACTGTTTTTCTTGTTTCGGTGGGGATCCACTTGAAGATCCTGCGGAGCATTCGGAGGATGTTGAAGCAGGATGAGGAAACGGCGTTGACCTGCTTAGTCATTGAGAGGGTGGGGTCGAGGATGACCCCTAGGTTGCGTACGTGGTCGGTGGGTGGCGGGGCTGTTCCCAGTGATGTTGGCCACCAGGAGTCGTCCCAGGCTGAAGGGTTGGAACCAAGGATGAGGACCTCCGTCTTGTCCGAGTTCAGCTTCAGGCGGCTGGTCCTCATCCATTCGGCGACGGCCTTCATTCCTTCGTGGAGGTGGGCTTTGGCGGTGTGAGGGTCTTTGGTGAGGGAGAGGATCAGCTGGGTGTCGTCGGCGTAGGAGATGATGTTGAGGTTAGTGCTGTCGGGCGACGTGGGCGAGGGGTGCCATGTAGATGTTGAACAGCGTTGGGCTGAGGGAGGAGCCTTGGGGTACACCGCAGATGATCTTGGTGGCCTTGGATCGGAAGGGGGCGAGGCGGACGCTTTGTGTTCTGGCCGGAAAGGAAGGATGTGGTCCAGTCCAGGGCCTTCTCTTGGATCCCGGCGTCGTGAAGGCGTGTTCGTAGTGTGTGGTGGCAGACCGTGTCGAAGGCGGCTGATAGGTCCAGGAGGATGAGGGCTGCTGTTTCTCCGTTGTCTAGCAGGGTCCTGATGTCATCGGTGGCGGCGATGAGGGCGGTTTCGGTGCTGTGGTTGCTGCGGAAGCCGGACTGGGAAGGGTCCAGGATGTTGTTCTCCTCGAGGTAGCGGGTCAGTTGTTTGTTGACGATTTTCTCGGTGACCTTCGCGGGGAACGGGAGCAGAGAGATGGGTCGGAAGTTCTTGAGGTCCTTGGGGTCTGCCTTGTGTTTCTTGAGTAAGGCGGTGATCTCGGCGTGCTTCCAGCTTTCCGGGAAGGTTGCTGTCTCGAAGGAGATGTTGATTATTTTCCGGAGATGGGGCTCGATGGCTGTACTGGCTTTGTTGAAGATGTGGTGAGGGCACGGGTCTAGCGGTGAACAGGAGTGGGTGGTGTTCATGATCTCGCTGGTGTCCTCGTCGTTGATGTTGGTCCAGTAGAGCAGGCGGTTGGTGGTTGTGGGGGCAGTGGTCTCGGTGGTTGCCGGGGCGGTCGTGGTGTTGAAGCTGTCGTGGATGTCGGCGATTTTGCGGTGGAAGAAGGTGGCCAGTGAGTCGCACAGGTCTCGCGACGGCTGGATGTCGTTGGTGTTGGAGCTGGGGTTGGAGAGTTCCTTCACGATGTTGAAGAGCTCTTTGCTGTTGTGTGCGTTGTTGTCTAGGCGGTCTTTGAGTGAGGCCCTTTTGGCGGATCTGATGAGGTGATGGTGACTGCGGGTGGCGCTCTTGTGGGCGGCGTAGCTGTCCGCTGTCCGTTCGTGGAGCCAGATCTTCTCCAGTTTTCGGCATGTTCGTTTGGAGGCCTGGAGGTCTTCGGTGAACCAGGTGGCTTTCTTGCTGGTGTGGCTGTTGGGCGGATTCTTGAGCGGGGCGAGGGTGTTGGCGCAGTCGTCGATCCACTGTCTGAGGTTGCGGGCGGCGGAGTCGGAGGGTTCGGCGGGTGGGCTCAGGGCGAGGGTTGTGGTTAGCTGGTCTTCCGTGACTCTGCTCCAGCAGCGGCGAGGCATTTGCAGAGGAAGTGAGCAAGAGTACTGGCAAGGGGGTCAATCAATCAGGTGGCTTGTAAAGCGCGACTACTCACTGAAGGGTCTCAAGGTGCTAGGGGTATGAGTTAGGGTATAAAGACTACTTGGATAAAATACAGCCTGAACAAAGAATGCTGACATCTATTTTATTTAGACTAGGCATCTTCCCAAAAAGGTCACATCTTGTTAAAACAAAATGGATAAGAGAGGAGGAATCACTATATAGCTGCTCTGTAGGGGGGGGGGCACTATACCTCACCTGCTACTTTGTACAAAAATTAGTACCCTCGGAACTGAGAGGGAGATTTACTAAGCTTTTGCGCAGTGTTTGCGTCCAAAAGTGATGCAAAACGGTGCAAAATCTTTTTTTCTAATTTACTTTCCAGCACTAAACTTGTTTAGAGCTGGAAATAACAAAAAAGTAATGCGAAGCAGTGCATAGCGCTGCTTCGCATTACTTTGCGCCATGGGGGCGTGCCAAGGGCAGTGCATGGGCATTCCGATGCAACCACCCAAGGTTTCTCACGCTAAACCCAATTTACTAAGCACCGTACATTGAGTTTAGCATGAGAAAACTGCGCCCTTTCAAACTAGATGCAAGGAAGGAGAAATGCTTTCATTTATCCTTCCGTTTCTGACTTTGCATGTTTGCTGCACTGTGCAGCATGCATACAAAGTGGGAAAAGCTTTCCCTTGTGTCTAGGCATAGAATTTTGTACAGGAAGGGTATCCTTCCTGTACAAAACCTATGCTGGACTTACACACACACCCTAGCACTGTGGTGCTAAGGTGTGTGGGTGGCGCACGGCAGCTGTAATCAGCGCTGGCGCAAGGGAAAGGGGAGGAGAGAGCCACATACTTAAAGATATGGTGCTCTCCTGCTCCTTCCCTGACGCGCAACACAGCGCAGCCTCGCAGGGGGCTGCGCTGTGCTGCATGAATTTTTCATAAATCTCCCCCTAAGTGACTCTATCCTTTTTTTGTTATATGTGGTTAACAGTATGACAGAAGGAATTGCATTATAAAATAGAGTAGACAGGGAGGACATCTTGTTATGAGCCCCTATGTATCCCAATATAGGCCTAGATAGTTGCACGAACTTTTACCAACATTTGTCCTACCTTGCTCTACATAACGGCTCTGGTGCTGATCTTTTACCTAGTTAGGTGCCAAATAAATGTTGTGCGCTTTTCTTCAAAAGCTAGCCTCATTTCTTATGCATGATGATTCCTAGTATCACATCAGGATTACGATCTTCTGCATAATAACTCTGTACAAAAGTCACCACTATTGTCATCCTTGGCCAACAGGCCCACAGTACCATGACTATCTAGGTAGAACCCCTGAGGGTACCTTTCGGGTATATAAGTATCACATCTTCGCTGGGCAGAACAGAGGAGAAGCTTCCATTCTGACACGACACGCTGAAGTCCCTGCACGCAGACACTCCAGCACGCAGTGGTCTCACATCCGTCGTGGGGTGTCCAACTCAAGACCAAGACGGGGTCCTTCATTCTCTCCCATCAGGTAATGGGGTTGGCTCTTTCCTAGGGGGAATCTTGGCTATACACCTACATACATGCTAGGTACACTTAGGTACATCTAGTTAGGGTTTGCATCGTAGGAGTACTCATGATTACTGCCATGTATCTATATGCCTGTATATATTCACTGTTTTAGCACCATGGTAGAATTCTACCTTTTATTTACTCTGTTGGTGCTTATAACCATATACATCTGTTTCTCTCAAATGGTTGTTGCAGCACACGTATTTTATGCTAGAATGTCGTTGGTTCAATAAATGCTTATTCAAAACGTCCCCCCCCATTTATTCTGTATATCTCTCTGAGACCGAGTGAGCACGAGTGTCTGAGCGAAAAGCACTGTACTGTTTCCACAATCCCTGAGGGGTCAGGGTAGTCATGTTCGATAGTTGCCAGAAACTATTCGCTCCTTGGTAAGGTTGTGGGGCTTATAGTGGCACTGTGATCTAGCTGGTCTACAGACTAACATATCCTTTGGGGGTGCCTGGAATCAGTCTGGACACCAATCCCTTAGTTTATGTTGTCTAAATGTGCATATCCTATATAGATTTGTAGGAACTACATGACATGGCACCCGGCGTTGGTTAGGTTCTTATTTAACGGTCAAATCTGAGTAGTTCAGTCGTGCTTTCTCAGAGACCCCTACTCACATTTAGCCAAAGACGTCTGGAGTGCGGAGGGAAAATCTGCCACAGCTGAGTAGGTATACCCTATGTATTGGCTGTAGGTTTATTCAAGCTTGAAGGATTATAGTTCCCTACATTGTGCATAAACCTTATCTCTATTTCTCTGAAACTCCTTTTGCAATGTCTATGCAAGACGATGCTGCGGCTGCATTAAATGCAAACAAAGCAGAGGAAGGAGGGCAGGAAGGTGCTATAAAAATATCAGAAAATTGCAGAAATTTACTTACTTTAAAATTAGCATATTTTGGAGACCCAGCACTAGGTGGTACTGTTACCTTTGTGATTGAGGCATATGCGGCATACAGAACAGAGGTGTTCTATTCTTGGGTCAAATTCCCACCTGCAGATGCAGGCATACATACATTTCATTCTTACACACCAGATGAATACTCTCCATACGAGGACATACTTACCAAGAGCATATAAATTAGTTTAAAGGTGCTCTCCCCCATACCACAGATAAAGTGAGACTTGGTCCCCTCAGCAGAGATGGAGCGACTTGGCCGGTTGTAGCTGCTTACACACCGCATTCATAGATAGATACATTACTAGCAGCAGACTTACATCCACTTCACAAAGAAATAATAAAACTTTACAGAAATCTTACACAGTTCGTTATGAGAACACTCACACTTCAACCTACAAGGGTCACTCCAGCAGGTCAACTACAAGGGACCGCAACTAAATTCATCCCACAAACGCTGAACACGTTTATGGGAAGAATGCTCACTAAACGTGAGCAAATGCCATTCTGGATAGCACAGAAAATAGGACAGCTTGAGGCAGTGTTTCCACATACCGGCCTGCAAGAAAAACACAGAATACTGACAATCTGTTTGCCAAGGGGGATAGCTCCCCAGATAGAGGATTGTACCACTTGCGGTACAGTCTTCGCTGCCATCTATATCAGGACTTATGGTACACCCTTAATTGCAGTCATACCAGAAGTATTAAAACAAATACAGAATGAATATGGGGCAGAACCTGCTCTGGACTTAGGGATGAAATTAATAGACACATTTTCCCTGGTATCTACAATTATGTTAGCAAACATAAAAGGGGAGGAAGCATCGGTGGCTATACTCCAATGCATGAGGGAATGCACTCCTGCACAGGAGTGGGAGTTACCAATAATTATCGAAGAGACCTATGCTTCGCTGGGAAGAGCTAATTTGGGAGCTAGACCTGTGAAACCACAATTAGTGGGTAATCCTGAAAAGGATAATTCCAAGCAAACACCTGATTTTTCTAAAAAGAAATGAGATAATAAACAATCAAAAAACAAACAGAATAAATCACAATCATGGGGTGGGTCTCTTCAACAGGAGCCCTCTGACAGGAAATATAACCTGAGAAATCGTGATAATATTAAAAACCCTGACAGGTATCAGGATACTGATACATGTTACTCTCGTTCCTTTCAGGGTTCATCTAAAACCTCCAAGAGGGAAGGACGGTCAGAACGCAGATCAGAAGAGCCAGCAAAGCCAAGAGACACACATGGCACTTCAGACTACATTATCAAAAAAGAAGATAAACAGAAAAGTAAATCTCAATTTAAAAAGAAGAAAGTAGCTGGCCTCAAAATAAGAAATGCCCACGCTACTGAGGACTCAACTTCTGAATGGGGAACGGGCTCTGACAATGCTAGAAAGTGCATCAGAGGTAACAATAGCTCACCAGAACCTGATGGAATTTCTGGTGACAGCAGCATTGAATGAGCATATCACGGTGGAAACACCTGATACTAGGGTAAGTGTCATGCATCAGTTATATGAAATAATGCTACAAATGGAGGGGAACATCTCTAGAAAAGTGAAAGGTCTCTTTTGGGAGAACCTAACTTTTGGATACGATATCCTTTTGGCTAAAAAAGATTGGCCGCCTGAGTTTGTTATGGACTGCCCAAAAGGAGAAACAGCAATTTTACCTGCTTTCTCCGACCTCGTTCCAGACTCACTAAAATATTCATACGCGCAGGAGTCGGCGGTTGCACTAGCTCCTGCATTATACCGCAACCATCTAGGGTGGGATGCTGAATCACCTCACCATAGAAATCCCAGTAAAAACTACTCCAACTCCACAGAGGCAGTACCCAATAAAACATGATGCGAAAAAACAAGTTAGGGAGATCTTAGATCAACTTAAATATCAAGGTATGATTGAAAATTGTACCTTTTCCATGAATAATCCTTTGTTTCCCGTAATGAAACCCGACAATTCATACCGTCTAGTTTTAGACTACAGGCATTTAAACACATGCACAAAAACATTTGCAGTACAGAATGCATACAGTGCCACACTAATGAATAACACTGTGCAGAAGAAATACAAAACAACACTAGATATCTCAAATGGATTCTTTTGCCAAAATATAGCGCCTGAATGTAGATATTTGACAGCATTTTCGGCCCTAGGCTATCAATGCCAATTCTGTAGACTGCCCCAAGGGTATAAGAACAGCCCTGGGTTGTTCTCAGCAAGAGTATCGGAGTTACTTCAAAATTTTGATGAGGAGGCATTGCCCTATGTAGATGTTATCTATCTGACGGACGATTAATTATTGGATCATTTGGACAGGGTGAACAACATAATTCTGGGATTCGCCTCTGAGGGCTACAAATGTAACGTTAAAAAATCAAAAATTGCCCACTTCAATGTCCTATGTTTGGGATATGAGCGTTCAAGCGAAGGGAAAAGTCTAGCAGCTATTTTTTTAGGAAAATGTGCACTACTCCAACCTCCAAAAACTCTGAAAAACTTACAATTTTAGGATTCCTACATTTTGGTAGAACATACATTTTGGATTACGCAGAAAAAGTGAAACCTTTCTACAGCTTAATCAGACCTGATTTTGCAGTCTGACATTGGACACAGGAACACACAGAAATTCTACTTTCCTTACAAGCTGACATGATAGCTTCCAAACACCTACACACACGTGTAAACACCACGGATTTGGTGATCCGTGTAATCGTGGGTCAATCCGGGTACACTTACCTTACCTGTACCCATTGCATACAAATCTCATTTGTACACAAATGCTGAAATGGGTTTTGCATCAACTGAACAAATACTGGCAGCAGTACAGACTGCTGTAGTGAGAGAAAGGGCACTAGCTCAGGGGAAACGGATAATTTTCGTGACTCCAGTACCAACCTTAGAGGCTGACACAAAAGCAAGTGTTCCAAACACGAAAACACTGCATCCAAGATAGATACAGTGGGCTAATTCTCTCACTGAAACAGATGTAGACTACAAATTTGATTCTACATTAAAAACACAAGCATTCCTACAGTACGAACAAGAATATCCTCTCTCGAATGAAATAATGCCTCTAGATCAGTATGAATACATAATTTATACTGACGGATCTGCTCAGCCTGCCATTGGAAGTAAACAGCAATACAGCGCCACGTGTGTGATTATAAAAGGACGTATGTGGGATGGCAAGTTCCGTCCTAGCAATACGCAGACGCAGTCTCTAGGAGATTGCACGGCACAGCTGACAGAGCTAAAAGCACTGATACTGGCACTAAAAAATACAGATTGGGAATTTCCCATACTTATTGTGTGCGATTCGTTTTACTGTGTCCAGTCATACAATGAATAGCTTCACTATTGGGGATAAAATGGGTTTAGAGATTCCAAAGGCTGCACAATAAAGCACAAGTTGCTTTGGAAAGTGGCAGAGCTAAAAAAAAAAGGCTTGCCACAGGCGCACGTGAGTCATCAACGTGTTGGTGTGCACGTTGAAGGGAATTCATTGGCTGATGAAGCCGCCAAGGCGACAGTGAGAATTGCTGCAATCATTCATTCTAGCACAAGGATAGACGGATCGATAATGGTAACTGTCTTCACTACGCGTAATAACAGCTCAACCTTGCCAAAAGGTTTTCCACTCAAGTTCTCCTAGAAGTTAGATGCACAAAGTATGCTCAAATTCCCGGAGTGGGGGATAGAGTAATACCAAACATGGATCGCAGATTAGGTTTAATACTAGCTGCACAGAAGGATCTGGGTTCAGCACACGCAGTTATTACTGCGACAGTTTCATTGTTGAAACAACGTTATTGGTGGCCAGGTCTTACCAGACAGACCAAGGGCTTTGTCCTTAAGTGCGACATCTGCCAGCAGATGAAAGGTTCCACCGTAGTACGCCCACCACAGTCACCTTTACTGATATCCGACAGACCTCTTGCAAGTGTCTATTTGGACCACTGCGGCCCCCTACAATCTAACGGGGCTTACAAGTACATCTTGGTGGCAGTGGATTCATGCTCTAGATTCCTGTGGGTTTGGCCCCAGCGCTCAGCTGACGCTTGAACTGTTATAAATGATTTGCGAGTCTTCACAGGGACATACGCAATTGGCACTTTACATTCTGACTGTGGCCCTCCATTTAGCTCTTGGGCTTACAAAGAAGCTATGGGAAGTTTGGGTGTGGTCTTGCAGTACTCCTCTCCATATCATCCCGAGGGAAATTTGATTGTGGAGAGGAAAAACCGGGACTTAAAGTAATGCTTAACAGCGAGGGTATTAGGTTTGGGTGATAGTTGGGTCAATCACCTATATGGGGACCAGAGGGCACTTAATAACATGCCAAGAAGTTCCCTGGGAGGCCTTACTCCATATGAGGTCCTGTTTGGCCCTAGGATGTGGGTACCCGACCTCGATTGTGGCAGCACAGTGGCGGATGAAAAAGCATTTGACATCAATGATCGTTTGGCTGTTTTACAGGAACTCAATGGATTCCGGGCATTACAAGGCAACGTCCAAGTAAAACACACCACCACTGGGGAAGTGAAAGCTGTTACGGCAAGACCTGCCTGGGTCCCAAAGATTGGGGACCTGGTCAGAGAAAAGATTGTGGAGAAAAACGAATTTGGGCCATCTTACAGAGCACCTGTACCTGTCCTGGCTGTCACAGGAACAAGAACAGTACTTCTTCCACCTCTTGCCGGCAAGAAAGAAAAGAGATTTGTCTCAATTGTTCTGATCAAATCACACTATGTGGCCGATACTGAATAGCAGGCTGTGTGGGCTCCTGGGTAGCCGTTGATTTTCTCTCACTACCATACAGGAAGTTCAGACAGAAAGACTAATAACGTTTGAAGATTCTACTATACAAAGTAATGAAGTTGTCAACAATGGAACTCGTACCTATTGACATTGAACAGCAACAAAACACAAATGAAACACAAATCTCAATTCGGCCTAATACCGACATCTATGTGAATATGTCTCGAAAAGAGTCATCTGCCAGTTCAACTAAACCTGCTGAGCTACCAAAGATAGATCGCACTGCGTCTGGCTACTTCATCGATTTTGATACCTTTTCTCTGGATACAAATGGACCTACGTCAACACCAGCTTCTGTTTCCCACAAAGAAAAAATATATGATCTCTACCTTTGGCTGAAAAAGACTTACTTTGTTTCTCCCTGGCTACAGCTCTGGATTGCAATTGGTCGACTTGTCCTTTGGATAGGTGTAGTGACTTTCTTTTTCCTTCTCCTAAATGGACACTATCTCCTAGAACGCTCCGCAGTTCCACATGTGAACTTGGTCCTGAAACCACATACATCATCTCATCGTGGACAAATAGACCTGTCCTTTGTGAACATTACAGCAGTTCCCATTCCTGAAGGACTAGTTTGGGATAGGGTTTCATATGATGTATTTGGTCCCACTGAACTTTTGAAAATACCACATTTGTTTAAAATTTCTTTGAATGATATCATCACCTCCAGTACCTTCTCTGATGATTGGGATTTTGAAACTGTAAATTCTATGCTGTCTGATTTAGAACAATCTGCTGCATTTTCCAGTAACGAATTGTATGAGGATACATCTGACTTCGACACCATGTATTGTTACCAACACTATGGTCATCATTTCTTGCACAAAGCAAGTGTCCCACGTAATGTTTTCACTTATCATCAAAGGAAACATTGCCCAACACCACCGAAAGGTAGTTCACAAACGTTTGCACAGAAGTTTGTTTATTTTTCTGGGTTTAACACTTCAGACCCAACATCTTATTATTATTATAAGGTTGCGCCTGCACCCGCAAAGAAAAATATGCTCACCAACACGAAACAGATATACTCTGCTTCCTTTATTTCCCAGCTGTCTTTATAGGATTTCGACTTTTGGAGGGACACCATTGACACAAAATCTGTCTGGGGGACTAACAATTGGCAAGTTTTGGTAACTGAGGCATTATTTAGAGCATGTCTCATACCACAGCAGATGATTTTCCTGAACAACACAGTGCAACAGATTTCTTGTCTTGGACTAGCCAAGATTAAGGACTTGAACACAGTTCGGATTCCCTCACTTACACACTTTGAGGGGTGGCAAAACTATACACAACATAGTGAGGATACACTAGATGGCATTATTCATGATAGATCATACAATTCATCAGACCCCAATTGGAAGGGATGGTTGGTTTGGCCTATTGACACAAATAGGTGTCAATCAAGATTCAAGGGTACCACCGAAGGGTTTGCTATCCATAGGCTTGACCAGTGTTACATACAGCAAGAACACTCGGGTGGTGACATCTTACAGTGTTGGGAAGTTATGCCTAGAGTGGCTAAAAACCTCAACAATGTCCCAGGTGAAACAACACTTGTCCCTACTATTGGATGACATGGATCTTAGGGATTTTTGTTAGGTCCCCAGAAACCACGTCAGAAACACTTCTTATACGCTATTTATAATGAAGTATGGAAAATCTCTCAGCAGGAAGCTGCAGAGAGATTTTCGTGAGATTGACAGGATTAATCTAGAAAAGGCTTAGGCAGTGGTCGACAATGGTATGACCACACTAACATCCAGGATTTTTTCACTGGGCAACATTGTGTCTTCTGCAATAGATATAATAGAACAGGATTTGCCTATTCTTCAGCATGGGCAATCACAATTCTATTACTGAGCTGTACGCTACACTCATTGCGCACTGGTAACGTGCCCTGGCGGTATAGCAACAGTACGTCTCTGTTTTCTGCATATAATCTAACAGAAAGACAGACAACAATGGGACGAACAGATGCGAAGTATACAATGCTGCACATTGAAAAATTGGATCAATTACCTTTCACCGTGGCTGAGTCACCCTCCACAGAATGGTTAATCCATTGCCATATTACACTGCCTGTCACGACATTCCAATTTCAATACAGTCTACAGTATCACCAAGTAGGCAGGTATGAAGTGCTAGGTAAGGAATACATTCATGAATCTTGGGAATTACCATACAGATTTAGATGCAGCAATGGGGACACTGAAGTCTTTCTCAGCGGTTCAGACTGTGAGAATTTATTAAGTGGGTCTCTAATTTGTCAGGATGTTATGCTTCCTGGAGCTTGTAATGCTTCGGTTGCAAACCTATCATGTCACTTGAAAGGGTCCCCAGCTGCCATGATTCATCCAGTGTTCAAACTACTCTCGAATGGGAGTTATTTGATGTTGAATGATCAAGGTTGTTGTGGGATGCTGCCAGGCATTGCATATCTTGTCACAGTAAGTTCCAGGGTTACTTGTTGAATGCAAGTATTGTTTCCACCGATCCACACAGTCAGGGAGGCGCCGCTGTGGCCTTCATTGAATGTTTCCCTTATACAGTTTGATTCTCTGAGCAGACTGAAAGCCATACTTTTACAGAAGGATGTGGCCTTAACCTCAGCTGGAGAGACTTTTGATCTTCAGGTTGCAAGGTCTTCGGCTGAGATACAGGCATTAGTCCGAACTAACTTCCTGCTCCATTTCGGAGAAATGGTACATCATATCTTTAACATGTCTGATACAAGTGGGATAGTACACCTATTTAAGAGCATGGGTTCTGGACTATGAGTAACTTTCAGACGATCTTCTAAGTTATCCCATCATTTATACACTCTGTGTTAGGAAGCAATTTTGTAGGGCTTCCGCTGGTCCTACTACTTGTAGTGGGTGTCCTGGTTTTAATTTTCCTACTCCCCAATGGTCCCAGTTTCCAAAGAGATGGAAAAATCACTCCTTGTGCGATGATGACTTCGGGAGCTAAGCGAGCACTGGTTCCTATCATTTAGATCAGTCTGGGTTGCCTACGTCTTGCTTGTGCTCTGCTGCCTAGTCTCTGGATACGAATGCATGTTGGACATATGTCTAACACTTCAATTGATTGCGCCACCGGATGTGGATGTTCTACTGGACTGATTAAAGGCCCACGTATTGCAATGTCCTCAGCGTATTCCAATGTTGATGTTGGCATTCTTAGAGCCCCCACAGGATGCTTCAGCTCTTGTCGGAATGGACACTGGCTCTACCACAGGCTCACAGGCTTCGACTACTTCCTCAGCAATGGCTGTGGGAACTGAAGAAGATCACCTTTGCTCTATTGACCTGATCCAAGAGGTGTTACAGGGACTGTCGTCTGCATTTGGCTCTCGGTGTGATGGGAACAATTCGGCCCTTTTCCAAAACAACCCAAATTGGAATTTAACAATATCATTTTTGTTTTATTTTTTGTTGCTCTCACTGAGCACTATGGCTTTCGGTGTGTTCAGTTGGTCTAACAGAATATTGACTATTTAGAGGACTTATAGAGCTTTTTAACATTTGCATCATTTTCAACACATAACATATTTTTAGATGTTTTTATACTCATATTTTAGCATTGTCTTTTATGATTTTAAACAAGCATATTTTAGCACTTGTTAATGTTGTCGTCTGGTTGGATGAGGAGTGGGTGTTATGAGCCCCAATGTACCCCAATATAGGCCTAGGTAGTTGCACCATCTTTTATCTACACTTGTCCTACCTTGCTCTACATAACGGCTCTGGTGCTGACCTTTTACCTAGTTAGGTGCTGAACAAATGTTGTGTGGTTTTCTTTGAAAACTAGGCTCATTTATTATGCATGATTCTTAGTATCACAGCAGGATTACCATCTTCTGCATAATAACTCTGTACAAAAGTCACCACTATCTTCATCCTTGGCCGACAGGCCCACAGTACCATGACACATCTAGGTAGAGCCCCTGAGGGTACCTTTCGGGTATATAAGTATCACATCTTCACTGGGCAAACTAGAGGAGAAGCTTCCATGCTGACAGGAGACGCTGAAGTCCCTGCACGCAGACACTCCAGCACGCAGTGGTCTGACGTCCCTCGTGGGGTGTCCAACTCAAGACCAAGACGGGGTCCTTCATTCTCTCCCATCAGGTAACGGGGTTTGCTCTTTCCTAGGGGGATTCTTGACTATACACCTACATACATGCTAGGTACACTTAGGTACATCTAGTTAGGGTTTGCATCATAGGAGTACTCATGATTACTGCCATGGATCTATATGTCTGCATATATTCATTGTTTTAGCACCATGGTAGAATTCTACCTTTTATTTACTCTGTTGGTGCTTATAACCGTGTATATCTGTTTCTGTCTAATGGTTATTGCAGCAGACGTATTTTATACTAGAATGTCGCTGGTTCAATAAATGCTTATTCAAAACGTCCCCCCCGTTTATTCTGTATATCTCTCTGAGACCGAGTGAGCATGAGTGACTGCGCGAAAAGCACTGTACTGTTTCCATGATCCCTAAGGGGTGAGGGTTGTCATGTCCGATAGTTACCAGAAACTATTCGCTCCTTGGTAAGGCTGTGGGTCTAATGCGGCACTGTGAGCTAGCTGGTCTACAGACTAACATATACTTTGGGGTTGCCTGGAATCAGTCTGGACAGCAATCCCTTAGTTTATGTATTCTAATCACGCAGATCCTATATAGATTTGTAGGAACTACACAACAATCTTCTATAATGTATCAGCCTACTTGTGGGGAATTGGCCAGATGTTAAACAACTGATTGGAACACCTAAATCTTAGGCCCCATAGATTTAAGTTTGAGACTGATATGAAGTTGAAGAGAGTAAAGCAATCCTTGATTCTATGTGAATAGCATCGTAAAGGCCAAAATCACTATAGATGAACAAGTGACTGCAATGACATGACGTACTGTTCTCGGAGCCACTCACACTTGACAGATACTAACAGAATCCTCTAAATGTGCTAGAACAAGCTTAAAGTAGAATTTCTGTATAAGTATTTTACAGATGGCCATTTGATGATAGCATCAGTATGTTTTGTTTTGATAGCAAATATATGCTTTTTATTTTAACTTCATCCCACTTAGGCACCCCAAGTCTATGCGCACCTGGTTTATAAAGTATACTCCTGGTTGACGGCTAGCAACCAAAGTGAAGCTGTAACAGTATTATTTACCGAACTTGGTTTTTGGTGCCTTTCATTGTAAAGGCCACATATGCCAGTGCACACTAATATCTATCGAGATAACTAGGAAATGAAGTCGATCACTTTGTTAAACAATGAACCTTAAGTTGCACTCTTGTATAAGACTCTATAGTTGAGTAGATGAAAAACGATGCTTATACAGTTCGAACTTTAATGTATGCTCTGCACATTAATCCAGTCCTAGTGTTTATTATACTTGCCGCTTTACAACTCTAAGCACTTTGTATCAAGTGGCGTTCCGGTTGGCGCATGGCAATCCGAGTAAGTTATAAATGCACTACTCATCGATCCATAATTACAAAGGTCTCCTATGCTAGTGTATGCTGTCTGGCATAGTCTAATATTGACCGTGGTAAAGGCAAGCAATTGATTGATCCCTGCACAGTGCTGAAGCTGTAATTTAGGAGATACTTGCTCTGCTTATAAGTATTTTATGTCCTTGTACCTCCTAGGTCTGTAAACAGCAATTAGTGTTGCATTTTAAATCTTTTCATTTATTTGGTTTCTGTGCTTTTGAGGTATAAATATAGTAGCGGAAGTACTCATCATGGGCCCAAACCCCGACACCTGGAATGACACCTTGTGGCCCCCCACCCTCGGAAACCCACCGACCCCCACGGACCACTCACGCAACCTTGGAATCATCCTGGACCACCAGATCAACTCCGTCTTGGCCGCCTGCTTCCACACCCTCCGCCTCCTATGTAAGACTTTCAAATGGATTCCCCTCAAACACAGAAAGACCGTCACTCATGCCCTAGTCACCAGCAGACTCGACTACGGCAACGCACTCTACGCCGGAATAAACAAAAACCTCACCCGCAAGCTACAAAACATCCAGAACGCCGCCGCAAGACTGGTCCTCAACCTACCAAGACAGTGCCACATTTCCCAGCACCTGCGCACACTCCACTGGCTCCCCATCGAGGACATAGTCACCTTCAAGTTGCTCACCCATGCACACAAGGCCCTCCACGACACCGGACCAGCATACCTGAACAGCAGACTCAAATTCCACGTACACCAAAGGACCCTACGATCAGCCCAGCTCTCCTACGCCGTGGTCCCCCGCACCAGAAAGACCAGATCAGGAGGCCGCTCCTTCCCCTACCTCTCGGCCAGAGCCTGGAACGCCCTTCCGCTCCACCTCAGAGAGACAACATAACTCCCCATCTTCGCAAGGAACCTCAAAACCTGGCTCTTCGACAGACCCCCTCCTTGATGGACCGGAACCAACACCCTCCCCCCCCAGCGCCTTGAGACCCTCACGGGTGAGTAGTTGCGCTTTAACAAACACCTAATTGATTGAAAGAGCATATCTCTGATTAAAGAATGAGATGATTTTTTTTAGTTATATTGCATTACGGAGCACGTTACAGATACGCGATTCTTGCATCTATGTAGTAATTGTTGTGAAGGACTACTTTATATCCTATTTTAATTGATTGTAAGGATTTTTTTTCATACACATAGTATGCATATGGCATAGCTTCCTTTCAACCGAGGCCTGGAGGAAATGATGATCAACAACATACGTTCCCTCCCGCAGAGGACCGTCGCAGATTCCCTCCGCAGGAAATATTGGGTAAAGTTTAAATAATAAAGATGTCCATTGGACCTTGCTTCAACTATATTTTCAGTACGATGTTATGAGGATACAAAATCCACTCCTGCCTGGATTGGATGATATATTCAAGAAGTGTGTATGGAACTTGTCTAAACCAAGACTTACAAAACTCTGCATTGTGAGGATGACTGGAGGCCTCAGACAAACCAACATGCACTGTTGCTATCAGGCATTTCAACTAGCAATGCTTTCCTGACTTCTTGCTGAGCGCACCAATAAGCCTGCATAGTTAAGGTATGAAAGAACATATTACCCCGACTGGGTACTTGGATATTGACTACTAGGTTGTAGAAGACATCAAAACATTCATGCAATCTATAGCTCATCCTTGGAGCTCTGTGTATAAACTACTAAACTCTTTTCCCACGTCCCTATGGAACAGTCTATGTGCTGAACACCAAACTCCTAATTGATTGTCACCCCATTCACTGGCCAGAGTGGTCATAGTTGGTGATTATAATATTCGGGATCCTGAATTATTTCAGTCTATGATCTGCAAACCTCACCAATGTGGAACAATTTACATATGTAGAAGGATAATATCGTGGTTACATGGTACAATTTTAGAACTACTCTTCTCTTTAACTGCTGCCACCGTCAGGATGCCATGGCAAGACCACCTTTCTGTAAAATACATGGATGAGGAGTGGTCAGCCTTTTTGACCACTATAAGACATAGAGAAACTCACCTCAAACATAGTTACTATGCAATCTTAGATACCTGGCCGTGGTCCCGCACTAGGTACATTTTCCAAACTTCGTTTGTAACTCTGCTTATTATGTACATGGAAACATTACACATTCTTCAGTTGAGCCCCATTGTCTCAATACTGGCTGGGAGGATTCAGTCTACCTTGAAAATTGTTAGTTAGCATCACTTCCAGTCAAAAGACTCCCTGGCCAACCTTGTTTATATGACTGTATGTGTATGGTATTTCTATAGTGCAGGCGTAGCCAAATGGCAGTGGAGCGCTGTGCATGGTCAAAGACAAGGATAAAGTTATCAAGTAATAAGAGAGGAAGCTGGGTTGTGGACAGTTAATGTGTTGTGATGTACTGTTCTTTAAAGAGGTAAGTCTTCATCTCTTTCCTAAATTGGAGCAGAGTTGGTACAGTCCTGCTGTATACAGTGATGTAGTTCCAGATCCTGGGTGTATACATAGAAGAGGCCTGCTGTCTTGTTATTTCATTTTCCACTTCGTAGTCTGCTGTCTGATGGTGTCCTGGCTGTGGGTGTGCCAAGAACAACCAGAGGTGGTGAGCTTGTCATGTAGTAGGTGCATGCTATATGATATCGCCAACTTAGAACTTAGGAGTTTAGAACTTCCCTGACAAAACCTCTCAACCCGGTACTTCAAATTTATAACTCCAAAGTGGTGAGCTCGGCCCTTTATGGTGCTGAGCTATGGGGCCTAGAGAATCTGTCACAGTTAACTATCACTGAGAATGCGTTCTTCCGAGCGATAACCAGTCTACCACAAAGTACACCCACTGTTCCCCTAAGGAGCGATCTGGGCAGGAATGCTATGGTGGACCTCGCCAGGTTACGACCTATCCTATATTGGCGCAGGTTGTGGTGCACGCCGGAACTGGCAGTTTATGCCGAGGGCTTAAGGGACATCATTGATACGGACCAATTCCATAAAATCAATTGGCTGCGAAACTTGAGGGGCCTTTTCTACAGAATGGGCCTTGCACATCTGTGGGATAGCCCCTTTAACTCTTTGTTCCCAGCTAAAGACACACTCAAGGACATATATTGGGAGATGATTGCATATGAAGAGTGTAGGCGCCATGATTCCACATCACTCACAGGGCTCTACCTACAGATTAAACCTCGCCCAAATCTTGAGTTCTATTGGGACGCTATCACAAAGCCCTTTGACCGGAAACTGTATTTCCAATTTAGAACAGGAACTCTACCCTTAAAGTGCTCCACATTTAAATGGTCCACCACAAAGAATAACAAATGCACAACATGCACAGACCACGTAGAAACTCTATCAGAATGGGCCTTGCACATCTGTGGGATAGCCCCTCTAACTCTTTGTTCCCGACTAAAGACACACTCAAGGACATATATTGGGAGATGATTGCATATGAAGAGTGTAGGCGCCATGATTCCACCTCACTCACAGGGCTCTACCTACAGATTAAACCTTGCCCGAATCTTGAGTTCTATTGGGACGCCATCACAAAGCCCTTTGACCGGAAACTGTATTTCCAATTTAGAACAGGAACTCTACCCTTAAAGTGCTCCACGTTTAAATGGTCCACCACAAAGAATAACAAATGCACAACATGCACAGACCACGTAGAAACTCTATCACACATATTGTTCGTCTGTCCTGCCTACTCTGGTCCGCGAAAAAGTTTGGCTGGTGCAAATATGCCGGAATATGGGTACTAGATCATGCAGTACAGTTCTTCGAATTCTCCGTACAGATCCATCACTTAGGTATGCTATTCCGATGGCAAAATTCTTAAGGTGGATGTGGTTTATTCGTTCGCAGCAAATTACGCTTGAAAAATGAAATAGGACTCTACTTTCATTTATGAATGTGCACTCGGGCTAAAGAGATGTGTGGGTTCTAATTTGCTCTCATATGCCCTTTGTGATCAATTGAGATCTTCTGTAATTTATATTGTTATGTCTGTTCTTTCATGAACCAACGCTCCGGTAGTATATTGGAAAATTAGATGACTACTTTGCTATTTTGCACAAAAGTTTTTAACCAAGTTTTATCTTAGTATTGTTTTAACTTTTTATCTGTAGCGCTTTTATGACATGCACTGTCGAATAAAGAATTCTTTGACTTTGATATCGCCAACAATCATGGTATGACTGTTAACTGAGGTGGTGATTCTTGACATCCTTAGAACTTGCTAAACTCTCAATCAACTACTGTCCCCACATGTGAAGATGGGATAAAAAGGACTGATCATCATAACAGGCCATGAACAAATGATATATCAATTGAACAACCAAACCAAAATCTTTGGGGCTCCCTCTTATCAATTCCAATGTTGCAGTTGTACCCGAGCTAACAAGTATTGTATCTGAGTGATCCAATCATGGTTGTGTTACTGTTCTTCTTTTTCATTATCTTGTATATTTGAACCCAGAGGGGAGATTGGCTCTCAAAGTGTCACACCACTTAAGGTGAACACTACTCAGCCCTGCCCCCCTTTCAGGTACCATGCCAAATCCACCCTGCATCAGCAGCGACTAATGATCCCTACCAGATACCCAATTTTCACAATTGTGAAACTGTTAATACATCCTATTGAGAGGCATCGCTGTTTTATATACTCATTGCACAGCATGAATAATATAATTACTATCAATGTCCTCAGCCCAGGTACAGTCATGCTGCGCCATATCATTTTTTCAGAACCTGATTCGATTATATGCAACTGGGATGACATTTCTGCCGACCAGTATGTGTGTAAATGGTCTGCAGCTGCACTATAATGGCATACGTATTTTCCTGTAGTCTTTACCCATATGTTGGCTCTTGATCTTAGACCTTTCCCTGCATCATATTCATTCCTCTCTATATACTCCTCCCTCTCCGTTTCCCCTCTCTTTAAATTTATTGTTGGACCGCTTTTGTTGATCTGGATGCAGCCACATTGCCTCTGTACTGAAGGGCTGTTGACTATGTATGAGTCTTGATACATTTTCAAACTCAAAATGTTCAATCAATAATAATTTCACAAAGAAACAGATAGCCTATCTTATAAAACTTTCTTCACACCAGTTTACTTTAGGAATACAATAGTTAAATTTGCCATCCAATTTTCCTTTTGCACATGACTGCTATACATGTTCCAACGTATTGTCTGCAAGGTGGATAATCTACAAGAATTAGTATTGGGTGGTAGGTGCTCTGAGGGAAATCTAAGATTTCAGTAGATTTCTATTTGTACTTCTAGGATATTTCTGAATGCCCTAAAAGTAAAACATCTGCAAAATGATTGAGATAGAAGACTAACATGCATAGATTTCCGAATCATCTCACCATTCCTACTTTAGTGAAGACTCAATGAATTTAAAAATTGTTTCTCATGAAAATTAAGACTGCAGTAATTTCACTAAGCAAAGAAACACGGGGCCTGATTCACAACGGTAAATTTACACTTTTTGTGTATATTTACGTTTGTTTGCTATTCACAAAGGAATTTTACGTTTAGTATCTTTATGACTGTCAAGTCTCCGCACATAAAAAGATATGACAGTCCTATCTTTTTATGTGCGAAGACTCCGCAGTCATAGAAATACCGCTTGTAAAATTCCTTTGTGAATAGCAAACAAACATAAACTTACACAAAAGTGTAAGTCTACCTTTATTTATTTATTGAATAGTTTTATAGAGCGCGAACAAGACCCATACGGGTATCAGAGCGCTGTACAGAATTGGCGAAAGCAAGGGTACAAACACAGTGGGCCAGTATGAGAGGGTTACAACAAACGGGCTAAGTAGATCAGGTTAAGAGTTAGGGGTATCAGCAGTGCCTAGAGCACGAAGAGCAAAATAACATAAAAGCATACAGTAAAACGCACCAGTGTAGTGCAACAGGAATCCGAAAATTAACAACACAGGAGCAAAATCGCAAGTTGATGCTGTTAAAGTATCCAAGAGCACGCGAGCAAAATAACATAAAAACATATAATAAAAGGCCCAGTGTAGTGCAACAGGAATCCGAAAATTAACAACAGAGGAGCATAGACACAAGTTTATGCTGTTAAAGTATCCAAGAGCACGCGATCAAAATAACATAAAAGCATACAATAAAAGGCACCAGTGATGTGCAACAAGCATCAGAGTATTAGAAAAAACAAGAGCATGATCACAGGTTGATGCTGTTAAAGTTCGTTCAAGAGTAGACATTTGACAAGTTTCTTGAAGGATGCAGTGGAAGGATTGGATCTAATCTCGGAGGGCAGGGAGTTCCAGATTCTCGGAGCAAGACCAGTGAAGGCACGATTGTACGTTTTTTTCTTTTTGAATCTTGGAGGTTTCAAGTGTAGGGTGGACGTACTTCTAAGGTTCCGGCTAGAGCCTGAAAGTTCAAGCTTATTTGCCAGGTAGATCGGGGTGTTGTAGTGGATAGCTTTATGAGTCAGGCAGGCTATCTTGAATCGGATTCTGGCTTCGATAGTTAGCCAATTTAGTTGCAAAAGGTCGGGAGAGATGTGGTCATGCTTTCTAGAGCCTGTGATGAGTCTAGCCGATGCGTTCAGAGTAGCTTTGAGTGGGGCCAAGCTAGCTTTGGGGATTCCCGCAAGGGTCACCAGACCATATTCCAGTCTAGAGATAACCAAGGATTGAACCGCCGGCTTGAGGTCTTCAGGGGGGGAGGAAAGGTTTGATTTTCTTAAGGGTATTGAGTTGGAAGTTGGCTCCCCTAATAGCAGCACTGATGTGCGCTTGCATGTTTAAGTGTTTATCCAAGGTGATACCTAAGGATTTGGCAGAGTCTACAACATGAGGGGTGCAGTTCAGAGCAGTGAGTTGTTTAAGCCATTCTAGGGTAGGAGCCGAGTGATTAGGTGGGGAGATCAACAAAAATTCAGTTTTAAGAGTATTTAACAGCAGATGGTTCAGAGCTAACCATTGTTGGGTTTGTGCAAGTGCATCATTTAACGTTTTTATGTCCTCTTGAGATGAAATATTCATGTATAATTGCGTGTCATCTGCATACATGTGATACTGAATATTCGCAAGGTTCAGAATGATGGAGAGTGGTTCCATAAAAATGTTGAAGAGAGAGGGCGAGAGCGCGGATCCTTGGGGCACTCCAATCATGACAGGTGTACTGGATGCAAGGGAGTGATTAACTTTGATCCTTTGCGTGCGGTTATACAGGAAGGAAGCAAACCAATTTAGGACCGGTCCCGAGAGACCCATCCTGTGTTGAAGAAGATCAATCAAATTTTCATGTTTGATGGTATCAAAGGCTGAAGACAGATCCATAAGGATCAGGAGACAAGGTACGTTTTGGTCAAGGGCTCTCAAGGCGTCATCAACAATGTGTGTTAGTGCCGTTTCAGTACTGTGCCCTGATCTGAAACCTGACTGATGGGGATCAAGGAGTTGGTATTTCTCAATGTGGTTGCAGAGCTGCGAGTGGACGCCTTTTTCAAGCAATTTAGCTAGTGTCATAATGCTGGTTATAGGTCGGAAGTTGTTCGGATCAGATAGATCCGCATTGGTCTTTTTAGGAATGGGGGTAACTTGCCCAACCTTTAGGCAATCCGGAATCTTTCCCTGTAGGAGGGATTCTTGAATGATCCTGGACCAAAGAGGGAGAATGGCTGAAATGAGTTCTTTAAAAAGCTTAGCAGGTAAAGGATCACAGAAATGGTTGGAGGGTTTAAGGGACGCCATGTTGTGTAGGAGCTCCTTGACATCAGGGAGGAGAAAGGAATTCCAAGAGGCGTTGTTTTTGAGAGAACGGCCCAGGGGCAAGGATATTGTCGAGGAAT
Organism: Calotriton arnoldi; assembly: GCA_963921515.1. Taxonomy (NCBI): domain Eukaryota; kingdom Metazoa; phylum Chordata; class Amphibia; order Caudata; family Salamandridae; genus Calotriton; species Calotriton arnoldi. The sequence continues at coordinate 1,349,338 of CAWUFW010004710.1, forward strand.
CAGCCAGTTCAACTGCTCCGGTAGAAAGTTTCGTAGGTCTCAGAGTTGGGGAGACAGGTAGTAGCTCCACCTCGATTTTCCTTGTTTTTTCAGAGAAGTGAGCTGTGAGGTCATCACCACTAGGGAGCCGGAATACCTGAGTAGAGCTCGGGTTGGAAGAATGGTTAGTTTGTTCCTTGATGATTTCAAAGAGTTTCTTGGGTCTATTTTTGGCTTCATCCAGCTGAGTTCTGAAGTGGTCTATTTTAGCCTGGCGGATGTGTTTGTTGTAGGTATTTCTCACTTTTCTAAAATGAGTGAGATTTGTGGTGGAGGGTGTATTTCTCCAGGAGTCTCTCCGAGAGTCTAAGATTGCGTCGTTCGTCATTTAGGGAACCATTAAACCAAGGTTTGGATTGTTTGACGGGAATCCTTTTGAGTTGCTTCAGTGAAATAGAATCAAGAATATTAGACACTGTGCTAATGTAGTGATCAGAGAGATCATCCAGGTTGGTCATGTTAGGGGGGCTGTAGTCTATTTTTGGTGATTGAAGATAGCATATTGATGTTGAGGTCTCTCATATTGCGCTTCAGTTGTTTCGCTTTAAGGGGTTGTCCCTGTCTACCCAAGCCCTTTTCCAAGATGAGGAAGGGGATTTGATAATGATCGGACCAGTCACAGGGTGAGATGTCGCCTATTTGTATGATGTTGTCTTTGGCAATGATAAGGTCGAGAGTGGCTCCCTTATTGTGTGTAGGGCCTTTACAGAGCTGTGAGAGGTTGAATCTTTGTGAATCACGTACACGTTTCGAAACACTTTGTTGCTGAATGACGTTTACATGCATTCAAGCACTTCAGTAACAGTTGGAGATGTCACTTCCTTCTTATAGGGTTTGTTATCCATCGGTCTGGGCGCCTTTGCACTTTATTTGGTCGTATTGTAGACGTATTGCCTTGTACCATCTTCTCCAGTGATAAAGTTTGGTCTTTGTGTTTTCATCCTGCTGTGATATTACAAGCCATGCATCAGGCTAGAATTTGTAGTGGGTTACCTGTCAGCCTATAGAAACAAATAAAAAAGAGAGTAAGTGAAAAACAAAACAACAGCAATCTATTTGGTCATTTGTGATCAGCAATGTTGACCACCTTTGACTTACATGAACACCATTAACTTTGTGTTCATGTGTGTCCTTTTCAGAGGCCTGGTCTTCAACATTACTAGACAGCATTTCAGACACTAAACATATCTCACTTTGTAAAGCAGACGAATACTTTACTGTAAGGTAAGAATATACATCGATTTGTATTCCAAATACTCTTTTTCAAGAGCATAGGCAGGGACGTCCTAAGGATTTGGGGTGCCCTGGGCCACACGTATGTTGAGAGCCCCTGTTTGGAACGGATTTGAATTTATGATCCAGTTTCAGCTCTTTCAGACCATCTTTGGCCAGGCCACTGATAGCGCTCAGAGCACTGGTCCAAATTCTAAATGTGTTTGCATCTAATATTCAGGGATAATGATGTGTGTAATATTACTGCAAATAATCTATGTGGCCCCCTCCCATTTCTCATGTGAGGTCCTGTTTTTATCTAAAAGATACTTTTGTATGGGTGGTGCATGAAACATAAACACATTTGTCTGCAAAATGTCTGTAAGATTCTCACACAACACCCACATTAAAAATAAATTAAAGAAAAACGCTATTTAAACAATCTGTTTAAGATATTATTCAAAGTCATTAAAGCAAGACTCTCTGTAGAACGGAGCTGGCTCTACCGGGGTCCCCTGAAAGACTGGGGCCCTGGGCCTAAGCCCACTTTGCCCAGGCCTTAAAACATCCCTGGGCATACGTTAGAACGGGTAGTTATTCGCTTTTCAAGAATCGTTCTTCCTGTTCATTAAACTGCATGCTGGGTGTTGATATGATTTCATTTGTTTTATCTATAGCCAGGCGAACTTTCCTTGCAGTCAGTGCTGGAAACGCTCACATTTCCTAAATCTCATTAGCATCAAGTGGATCCAGCGGAAGCCACATGCAACTGGAATTTCCATCCTTCGGCCGAGATTAACGAAGCCCTGGCATCAAGGGCTTCGGTGATATTTATTAAGCCACTCAAAGCCACCATGTGTGAATCTGAGTGGTTTAGAAAATTTAGAGTAACACAAAGCAGCGCAAATCATTGCCTTGCGGTACTCTGCACTGGGAATGCATTTCATGGGTGTGGGCATTCCTAAGGGTAGTAAACCTGGGATTATGTAAAAATGCTATGCCATCCCAACAGAGGCATTGCACACAGAAATCTGTGTATTTCTCCTCATTTTTTCCCCATTCTGCAGCACACATAGAAAGAGGAAAATCCTTTGAGGATGGTCCCTTCCTGCACAAAAACAGCACTGCCTCGTGCAAGGGGGGACTGCGTTGGGGCTAGGCAGCACTCATGTGCCAGTGCTGTGAGAGAGCAGGAATGTGCCTTATCTTAGTAAATATGACAGATTCCTGCTCTCTCTATTTGACACTACGCAGCACAGCAAGTTTTCTTGCTACTTTGCGCTGTAAAATGTTAGAAAATCTGCCCCTTGTATTCTAATGGTCATCCTGGCTTTCTACCGTAGTCCTTCAAACCAGCTGCATTCTACATTAGCTATTGCTCGTGTTACAATTTGCACAGCTATAGACTGAACGCGTGCAGAAGAGTATGTGCGCTGAATGCAACATGCATAAATCAAAGCAAACTGGCAACTAACCATTCAGAAAAAAATATCGATATACATATAGTGCTGCAATTTAAATTGATGTGCATCACACTGCACTTGATAGATATTTCCATTAAGTGAAGTATGCTTTATGCAAACTATATGATGTGGCCTCATCATTCGTCTCCATTATGCTTTCAAAAGTATTTCGGATCTGATGAAATTATTCTTTGCTTCATTTCCTTTCAGAAAAAGGCGCAGTCTTGAATATTAAGAGCAAATGTGCCACATAGATGGAGATATATGGAAATACCACTTATGAAATGTATTCCTTTCTTCTGGTTGATGGTAGGTGACATTCCACTTGTCACAGGCTCTTCCGAAGGTAAAATGTGAGAATACTGCAGAGGATAAGGCAAGAGATTGAAAGTACATGAAAAAAAAATCTTTCTTTTCAGTTGCTCTCATGATGCATTTTCCTTTTCTGATCAACACTTACAACTAGGGAAAAAAAACTTTAAAATCCCATAAGGAACTATTTTGTGAATAGCTACAATCATCAGCTTGTTAATTAACAAAATGTGATATGCATGATTGGACTGTTAATCGTACATGATTTAAACAAAATTTGAGAGATGATCAGCCACCGTTTATACCCATATGAACTCCAGGGCTTAAAAGGTACCCTAAACATAAATTTCAGATGCGTCTCTAACCACATCTAAATGGGTGTACAACAGTCACTATTATATATATTATGCCTTGAGCCCCACCTCCTTCCAGGTAGTGTGCTGACAGTCATTACCAAGCAAACAGTCCAATGGGGTCTGTATATGGTGGTAGATTGAAAGCTTTGGGACGGAGAGGGGTAATAATTCCTTCTCTTCAGTATGGTACTGATATTAACATTACAGTGAGTGAGCAATTCATTCAGACGCCCACAAAATGAAGCCCTGGCACAGGCAATAGGTTTTACCTTTATAATATGAAAGACAAGCTATTGGCCTTCACATAGTTTGTTGGTAAAGCAATGTCTTTAAAAAAACTAAAAGAAAAAAAAACATTTTGCAAGTGCTGGAAAACCAGCTAACTTATCTTGAGGTATTTCGAATCTGAAGATTGAATTCAACATTTCCAATCTTTATAAACGGTACAGTTTATTTTACAAATACTTTTCACCCAGGAAAGTCTGAACAGAATTTATAAATGCTTGTTTCATACAGTACACCTTACATATAACACAGGGGGCTGGTTGCAGATACTTAGAAGAACACAATGGCAGTCTGAGGCGGTAAATAAGGAGGTGTCTGAATATAAAGGAAAACGGGAAACAGTCGGAACACTGCTGTCTGAACCACGAGTGTTCCAACTACGTAAGCTGTACCACCCATGCCTTAACCACGCATATGCCTTAATCACGCATATGCGTGGTTAAGGCAGTGCACGGTCTATCTGCAGGAAGACGGAAGCAGGAAGACGCCACGGTGAGGTAAGTAGGGCTGGTTTTTTTTAAGGGCTGGGAGGGAGTCGGGACAGGTTTTAGGGCAGTGGAAGGGGTTGGGGCAGCATGGGGCGGGGGATATGTGTAAGTTAGGGTGCAGGGTTTTAGGCCTTAGGGCTGTGGGAGGGGAATGGGTAGTTGGGTTTGTTTTTTAGGGCGGGGTCAGGGTAGGTTTTAGGGCAGTGGAACGGGTTGGGGTAGTTAAAGCGACAGTGTTGGGGCGGAGGGCCGGGTAGCATACGGTTTTAGGCCTTAGGGCAGTGGGAGAGGAATGGGTAGTTGGGTTAGTTTTTAGGGCGGGGGTCAGGGTAGGGTTTAGGGCAGTGGAAGGGGTTTAGGTGGGTTTTAGGGCAGTGGAAGGAATTGGGGTAGTGAAAGGGACAGCGCGGGGGTGGGGGGCGGGGATAGTGTAGGGTTTTAGGCCTTAGGGCAGTGGAAGGGGAATGGGTAGTTGGGGTAGTTTTTAGAGCTGGGAGGGGGTTGGGGTAGGTTTTAGGGCAGTGGAAGGGGTTGGGGTAGTATAAGGGACAGCGCAGGGGGTGGAGGGGTAGTGTAAGTTCGGGTGCAGGGTTTTGGGCCTTAGGGCACTGGGAGGGGAATTGGTAGTTGGGTTCATTTGTAGGGGGGGTCGGGATAGGTTTTAGGGCAGTGGAAGCGGTTGGGGTAGTTTAAGGGACAGTGCAGTGTGGGGTAGTGTAGGGTTTTAGGCCTTAGGTCAGTGGGAGGGGAATTGGTAGTTGGGGTAATTTTTAGGGCTCGGAGGGAGTCAGGTAGGTTTTAGGGCGAGTGGAAGGGGTCGGGGTAGTTTAAGGGACAGCGCAGGGGGGTGGATTAGTGTAAGTTAGGGTGCAGGGTTTTAGACCTTATGGCAGTGGAATGGGTAATTGGGTTAGTTGTTAGGGTGGGGGGTCGGGTAGTTTTTAGGGCAGTGTAAGGGGTTGGGGTAGTTAAAGGGACAGTGCGGGGTTGGGGCCGGGTAGTGTAGGGTTTTAGGCCTTAGGGCAGTGGGAGAGGAATGGGTAGTTGGGGTAGTTTTTAGTGTTGGGGGTCAGGTATTATTTTAGGGGAATGGAAGGGTTTGGGATAGTTAAAGGGACAGCGTGGGGACAGGGGTGGGGGTTGGTTGGGGGGAGGCTGGGTAGTGCTGACCTTAGCCACACATATCCCTTTACCATTCATGCCTATATCACGAAATTCTGTGGTAAAGGCATGCGTGGTAAAGGAATGCATGGTTAAGACACATTCATGGCTGGGCTGCTTGGTAGAGGCACGTGTGGAAAACCATTTGTGCTTCTATCATACAACGAAGGAATACTCATGCAAGGCATAATTTACTTTTCACAGGACTCTGAATCGGAACAAATGTTCAGGCCATTTGGCTGCTGCAGCCTGGGGAGCAGATTTATGTTCTTTTGGGAGAAGAGTCAAATCCAGCTGAGATGACTACAGCAGCCTGCCCCTCTTGTAGTGCCATAAATGTTATCTTTATGTGTCAAGACTGGGTTTTCCTGCAACATGCAAAACTCAGGAGATAAAACAATCTGCCTGATAAAGTCTGCTCTTTAATCAAACCATAACAAAAATATACCTGTCGGTGTGCTTTTACACAGGAACTGGGAAAGGAGTAGGGAGAAAACAGTGTGGGGGATGGGGATGGGAAGGGGAAGGAGCACACAGGCGAGAGGAAGAAAACATGCACTCCCATGGTGTGCTCAGAAAAAAAGTTGTTCCCTAATGTGAGGCACGGAAGGATACAAGTCAACCAATCACAAGCATGATAAAGAAGCTATGTTACGGATGTTAGGAACACAAGAAGAGAAAGGGAAGCCAAATAACATGATGCAAGCAAATGTGATTGATAAGAAAGCAAACGAATTATAAGCAATGGGCTCACCGAAAGCCCACTATAAGTACTGGTATAGTATACTGACATCCTGACTGGCTTCTAAGTTGTCTGAAGCTTGCTTCCACAACTTAGCCCTTTGGCTTCTGAAGACCAGCATGTAGCTCACTACATCCTGGGGAATCCTCCTTGGATCTGACTCCCACCCCTCTTTCACCAAACTCAGAGGTCCTCTGACAGGGTGCCCATACAGAAGCCCAAAGGGACAGAAGCCCACTCCCTTCTGTGGTACCTCCCTGTAGGTAAACAACAGGCATGGCAAGAGGATGTCCGACTTACTCCTCGGGGACTTAGGCAGGTCTCTAATCATGCCTTTCAGGGTCTTGTTGAATATCTCAACAAGCTCATTTGTTTGTGGATGGTAAGGAGTGGGATATCTTGTAGCTTACCCCACACTCCTTCCACATTGACCGCATATAAGCAGACATGAAGTTGGTGCCCTTGTCAATCAATCAATCAATCAATCAATCAGGGGTTTGTTAAAGTGTGACTACTCACCCATAAGGGTCTCAAGGCGCTAGGGGTGGGGGGGTGCAGGTTTCATTCCATCAAGGAGGGGGTCTGTCGAAGAGCCAGGTTTTGAGGTTTCTTGCGAAGATGGGGAGCGATGTTGTCTGTCTGAGGTGGAGCGGAAGGGCGTTCCATGCTTTGGCTGTGAGGGACCACGGCGTAGGAGAGCTGGGCTGATCATAGGGTCCTTTGGGGTGCGTGGAATTTGAGTCGGCTGTTCAGGAATGCTGGTACGGTGCCGTGGAGGGCCTTGTGTGCGTGGGTGAGCATCTTGAAGGTGATTCTCGCCTCAACGGGGAGCCAGTGGAGTGTGCGCAGGTGCTGGGAGATGTGGCAGTGTTTTGGCAGGTTGAGGACCAGTCTTGCAGCGGCGTTCTGGATGTTCTGTAGCTTGTGGGTGAGGTTTTTGTTAATTCCGGCGTTGAGTGCGTTGCCGTAGTTGAGTCTGCTGGTGACCAGGGCGTGAGTGACGGTCTTTCGGTGTTCGAGGGGGATCCATTTGAAGGTCTTACGAAGGAGGCGGAGGGTGTGGAAGCAGGAAGACGAGACAGAGTTGATCTGGCGGTCCATTTTGAGCTCGGAGTCCAGGATGATTCCCAGGTTGCGTGCGTGGTCCGTGGGGGGTTGGCGGGTTTCCGAGGGCGGGGGGCCACCAGGTGTCGCTCCAGGCGTCGGGGTTTGGGCCCTTGATGAGTACTTCTGTTTTGTTGGTGTTTAGTTGTAGGCAGCTGTTTTTCATCCATTTGGCGACGGCTTCCATGCCTTCTCGAAAGTTGCATCTGGCGGTGTTAGGCTCGTTGGATAGGGAGAGGATGAGTTGGGTGTCGTCTGCGTATGACACGATGTTGAGTCCGTAGGTTCTGACGATGGGGGCGAGTGGAGCCATGTAGACGTTGAAGAGCGTTGGGCTGAGGGAGGAGCCCTGGGGGACTCCGCAGGTGGTAGGTGTGGGGTCCAAGAGGAAAGGGGGGAGTCTGACCTGCTGCATCCTGCCGGAGAGGAAGGAGCGGATCCAGTCGAGGGCCTTGTCCTGGATTCCTGCGTCGTAGAGTCTGCGTATTAGGGTGCGGTGGGATACTGTGTCAAATGCCGCTGATAGGTCGAGGAGGATGAGGGCTACTGTTTCTCCTTTGTCCAGTACAGTGTGGATGTCGTCTGTTGCGGCGATGAGGGCGGTTTCCGTACTGTGGTTTTTTCTGAAGCCGGATTGGGAGGAGTCGAGGATGTTGTGTTCTTCAATGAATGTGGTGAGTTGGCTGTTGATGGCTTTCTCGATGACTTTCGCTGGGAACGGGAGCAGGGAGATGGGTCTGTAGTTTTTGAGGTCGGTGGGGTCCGCTGAGGGTTTCTTTAGGAGGGGTTGACCTCGGCATGTTTCCAGTCGTCGGGGAACGAGGCGGTCGCCAGGGAGCGGTTGATGGTGTGGCGGAGCATGGGTGCGATGGTGTCGGCGGCTCTGTTGAAGATGTGGTGGGGGCAGGGGTCCGTGGGGGCCCCTGAGTGGATTGACTTCATTGTCTTCAGTGTGTCTTCGGTGGTGAGGCCTGTCCAGTCGTCAATCGCTGGTTTCCGGGTGTCGGGGTGGTTGGTGAGGGTTCAGTGTGTTGGTTGTCTTCGTCGAAGTTGTCGTAGATGCTCTTGATTTTGTGGTGGAAAAAGGTGCTGAGTTTGTCGCAGAGGTCTTGTGAGGGAGGGATGTCGGTAGACTCGCTGGTGGGTTGGGCGAACTCCTTGATGATGCTGAAAAGTTCCTTGCTGTTGTGCGCGTGGGTGGAGATTCTGTCTTCAATCGCTTTTTTCCTCGTTTCTCTGATGAGTTGATGGTGGGCGTTGGTGGCGGCTCTGAAGTTGTTGTGGGCTTCTGTGGATTTGGTGTTCCTCCAGGCCTTTTTGAGGCTGCAGCATGTGCGCCTGGACTCTCTAAGTTCGGTGGTAAACCATCTGGCTATCTTGGCGCGGGTATCGTTGTTTTTCTTGAGGGGGGCTATGGTGTTTGTGCTGTCCGAGATCCATCTATGCAGGGTTCGGGCTGCGGTGTTCTGGTCATCGTTTTCCGCGATGGTTGGGGTGGAGTTGTTGAGTGAGGAGGTGAGCTGGTTGTCGGTGATTTTGGTCCAGTTTCTTCGTGGGAGCAGGTGCTGTTGTCTGTGGATGGTGGGTGTTCTGAAGGTGAAGTGGACGCAACGATGGTCGGTCCATGGGAGTTCGGTGGTGTGGCTGAAGGTGATGGAGTTTCCTGTAGTGAAGAGGGGGTCGAGGGTGTGTCCTGCTGAGTGCGTGGGCTTGGTCACGATCTGGCGGAGTCCAATGTTGTGGAGGTTGTCCAGGAGGGATGTGGTGTTGGGGTCCAGTTGGTTGTCGAGGTGGAAGTTGAGGTCTCCCAGCAGGGTGTAGTTGGTGGATGCGATGGCCTGCGGGGAGATAATGTCTGTGATGGAGTTGGCGAAGGGTCCGCGGGGTCCAAGGGGTCGGTAGATGAGGGTTCCTCGGAGGGTGGCGGTGGGGCTTGCCAGTATCTTGAAGTGAAGGTGTTCCATCAGTTCTGTGGGCTCGTCAGGGAGTGTGCTCAGGCGGAGGCTGGATTTGTGGACGATGGCGATTCCTCCTCCTGGGTGGGTGGGGTGGTCCTTCCTGGAGATCTTGTATCCTTTGGGGATGGCGATGGCGATGTCCGGTCCCCAGGTGGTGTTGGTCCAGGTTTTGGTGAAGAACGCTACGTCCGGGGTGGTGCTGTCGAGGAGGTCCCAGATTTCGGTGGCGTGTTTGTGGAGGGATCGGACGTTGAGGAGGATGCATTGCAGGGTTCTCCGTTCGGGTGTGTTCTTGTGGGCGGGTTGTGCTGGATCCGTGTTCTTGGCGGTGCTGCAGGTGTGCCGGCAGCGGTGACAGCTGAAGGGTCCATGGGTGTTGGCTGGTGATGCTAGCTTGCAGTTGTTGTTGCGGCCTGGGTTGAGTGCGTGGAGTGCTGCTGGGTCGTAGCGTTGGCGGGGCGGAGGTCCAGGGTTCCTGGCGCTGGTCGCGGTCGGGTCGCGGACGGGCGCAGACAGGCTTGCCTTTGACGCGGCCGCCATCAAGTAGGGGTCGGGGAGGGCTGGACAGCTGGGAGGCGGGAGCGGGGAGGGGAGCTGAATTGGGCCGGTCGCGCTGGGGGGGGCACGGGGGCAGCAGCGGCGGGGAAAGGTAAAGGGAGGAAATAAGGGATAAAGAAAAAAGGGAAAATAAGCAGAAATAAGGCACAAAAGAGCAGAGATGCAGAAAAGTGCAGAAAGGTGAAAAATAAAAGAGGGTAGAAAAACGAGTGAAAACGAGTGAAAGAGCAGAGCGAGAAGAATCGAAAATGAGCAGAAATAATGCACAAAAGAGCAGAGATGCAGAAAAGTACAGAAAGGTGAAAGATAAAAAAGGGTAGAAAAACGAGTGAAAGAGCAGAGTGAGAGGAAGGAGACAGAGGTCCACTGGACCACCAGGGATGAGGCGCAGGGAAACCTGCGGGTGGAGGAGGGCCTCGATCACCACCACTCGAGAGTGCAGGGGCAGGGGCAGGCCTCACTTAATGGTGGAGCTGCGAGGGTGGGAGAGCAATTTCACTGACAATGAGTCAGTGGTCTTGCTCGTCTGTCCCCGCAGCGGCCGCCATTAAGTAGGGGTCGGGGAGGGCTGGACAGCTGGGAGGCGGGAGCGGGGAAGGGAGCAGGATTGGGCCAGTCACGCTGGGGGGGAGGGGCCGCGGGGGCAGCAGCCGCGGGGAAAGGTAAAGGGAGGAAATAAGGGATAAAGAAAAAAGGGAAAATAAGCAGAAATAAGGCACAAAAGAGCAGAGATGCAGAAAAGTGCAGAAAGGTGAAAGATAAAAGAGGGTAGAAAAACGAGTGAAAACGAGTGAAAGAGCAGAGCGAGAGGAAGGGAAAATGAGCAGAAATAAGGCACAAAAGAGCAGAGATGCAGAAAAGTGCAGAAAGGTGAAAGATAAAAAGGGTAGAAAAACGAGTGAAAACGAGTGAAAGAGCAGAGTGAGAGGAAGGAGACAGAGGTCCACTGGACCACCAGGGATGAGGCGCAGGGAAACCTGCGGGTGGAGGAGGGCCTCGATCACCAACACTCGAGAGTGCAGGGGCAGGCCTCACTTAATGGTGGAGCTGCGAGGGTGGGAGAGCAATTTCACTGACAATGAGTCAGACACAATGTCCTTGGGGAAACCCACTTTGGTAAACATCATCATCAGGGCCTTGGCCACTGCGGGTGCAGTTGTGATCCTCACAGGGATTTCCTCTAGGTACCTTGTGGCATGATCCACCAGAACCAGGATAGACATATTGCTTGAAACAGTCTGGGGATCCATAGGCTCAACAATGTTGATGCATACCCTCTCAAAGGAAATGGCAACAATAGGCAAGGGAGTAAGGGGGGCTTTAAACCTCTGCCCTGTCTTTCCACTGGCCTGGCAGATTACACAAGTCCTACAGAATGCTTCTGAGGATTTCCTGATCCTAAGCCAATAAATGTTGAGTGCAAGCGTTGCAAAGGTCTTAGCTTGGCCCAGGTGTCCTGTCAAGGGCAACTCATGAGCCAGCTCCAGTAGGAAGGCACTGTAGCATTGGGGGACTACCAGGGCCCTTGTTGTTCTATGTGCAGGAGCCTTAGGCTCACTGCAAAGGAGGTTATCCTCTAAGTAAATGTGATGACTACCAGAGGCATCACCAGCTGCTTGGGCTTCAGACTGTTGCCTCATGCCCTCAATGGTTGAGCACACCCTCTGTGCCCTACAAAACGTCTCCTTGGTGGGTCCTCATTACATATGCAATCCAGCAAGCTCAGGCAGGCCACCAAGGGGAGCAATGCCCTCTTCAGTGGACTCTGAGGCAGCCACCAAAGGTCCCCCATCCATCTCACTTGGAGTACATTCACTGACTGGTTTCCCATGCCCTCTGCCTTTTCCCTTCTTAGCAGCTGGCTGGGCCATTATTCCAGGCTCAAGCCCTTTTTGACTCCCATCCTAGGCGACCATGGACCTTGTCATGGCGCAGATCCAGTCAGGTAACCCAATATCTCCACATGAGCCTTGAGCTCTATTTCCTTCCAGGTAGTGTGCTGAAGGTCATATCCAAGCAAACAGTCCACATGTGTGGCAGGGCTCACAGCAACCTTCAGAAGAGCTGACCCCCCTCCACACTCAAATGGAACAAGGGCCATGGTATAGTGGCTCTCTTTGTTGTCAGCCACCACAACCTGGTGGAATGCATGGGGAATGATCTGCTCTGGTGACACCAGCTGACTGCTTACCATAGTCATGCCGGCACCTGTATCCCTCAGAGCCTCAACACCTTACTCATTGATGGTGACCCATTGCCTATACTTTGTTGTATTAGAGGGCACATGGATCTTAGGAACCATTTCACTGTCACCCAGGGACACTAGGGTAATCCCACTAAACTATCCCAATTAACTGGGACAAACGCCTCCCCCAGCACTACACTCGCCAACCCTGGAACCTTTCTTCCAGTGAGAGGTTGTGCTCTTTTTGGACATTTGGGATCCCCTTTTTAGTGTCCATACTCAAAGCACTTGGGAGTTTTGGGATGTTGACTTTTGTCAGGGTAGGTTTTCTTCTGGTGGACAGAGTGTGAATGAGAACCAGATACTTTCCCCTTGTGAGTTGTTTTGGTGGCCTGAAGAGAACACCTTCTTTTTATCTCCCCCTCTTTCTTCCGTTGGGAACCGTGACTATCCTTTTGGGAATCCCCCCATACCTTCTTGGACACTCTTGTGTTGACCCAGATGTCCACCTCCTTAGCAAGCTTTCAGGGGTCAGAAAGCCTACTATCAACCAGGTGTTGGCGCGGCTCTGTAAAATAAAGATCAAGTATATGCTCCTTCAAAATCAAGTTGTACAACCCTGAATAATCATCTACTTTGCTGGCCCTCATCCAGCCCTTCAGTGCCTTGCTAGCATAGTCTAAGCAGTCCACCCCGCTCTGTGATGCAATCTTGTGACTGACCCTGAACCTCTGTCAGTATTTCTTAGGTGTCAGCCCAAACTTGTTGACTAGTGTGGTCTTCATTGCAGTGTAGCATTTCTGGTCCCCTGCCTCTTATATGAGAAGTGTGTCCGTCCCCACTGTGGGCATTTACCTCTATAAACTACTATCACCCCAGGCCTCATCTGGGACCTTGTGCACTCTTAGAGCCAATTCATAGGCTGCAAACCATTTGTCCATATCATCCCCCACCACATAACTGGGCAACAAACCCATGGGTATCCAGACTCTTACTTCTGTAGTAGACACTGCAGGTATGCTGCCACCATTACTGCTACAGGACCTCACTTGTAGGGCTCTTATGTCCAGCTCTCTGAGACTGAGCTCATGGGCCATCTTCCTCTCCGGGTAACGTCCCCCGGTTGCACAGCTATCCTCCCGATGGAGGTTGATCCAATTTAATTCAATAGGTAGACAATTGGTAGAGTCAAAATGAACTTTTTATTCTACATCATGGTAGAAAATGAACTTCAAGTATTTCAAAGAAAGAGTGTCGTCATTGACATAGGTGGGGCAAATAAATTCAAGCCCAGTGGGTCAATTAGAACAAACCCAATGCATTTTGGGCGGAGCCTTCGTCAGGGGAATTTACATCTAGAAAATGAAACGGAAAACTAGAGATGTAACTTGTGCTCACAGATAAATGCAATAGATAAATGTGGTAAAGATTGAGGTGAAAATTAGGTCAATACTATGTGCTCACTCTGGGTGGTAAAAAAGGGTTGCTGCCGTGGATGATGAGAACCAGGATAAAGTGTAGGTTAAACAGATGATAATGTGCGCATTACAGAAAAAATGGGCGCATTACAGAAAAAACAGATGAAGATGTGCGCGTTACAGAAGAAACAACCGTGTGCAGGTATCATGCAAAAACTTCAAACATGCAGATTTAATGGGTTAAAAAACATGAAAACAAAAATAAAAATAAAAACGAAAGGTTTGCTCGGGTGAAAAACGCGAGTGAGACAATGCTACGGAAAGCGTTAATGGATGGTGAAGCAGAAGAGTTATTAAATATACAATTCTTCCGTGCGGAGCAAGTTGGACACGATCACAGGTGAAACGTTTAGGCAACTAATAAGGATGAGAACAAGTCCCAAAGAACGGGTTCTCATGTGCCTAATCTTACTGCCATTGTGATACGACTAGTGAACGATATCGTGAAGATTAGGCCAGCAAAAATCCCAAAAGAATACGGCGTCAAGTAAATAAAGTCTTACCACCGTGGTGATGTTGACGGAATTACCTGTGCGCTGTGATGATTACAAGTGCAGGCAGAGGCGCCGGAAGATATAGCGAGAGTCCAGGAAGTAAACCCGTAGTTGTAAAAGGACAGTAAAAGGAATGTAAGGATAATAACAAGGCAAAAATAAAGTGATCTAAACTCTAATAACATGGAAACTAGTGAAAAAGCAAGTAAAAAACAAAGAGTCAGAAAGAGGGAAAATAAACAAAAGCGTGCGGGCCATCTTGGAATGGTCAAAAATGACACATAAACCAGAGGAATAAGGTAAAATAATTATGGAGGATGGAGCAAGAACTCAAACTTAGACTCAAAAAGACTGAAGAGCAGTCTATGAAAAGTATTAGGAGAGAGAAGATTAAGAGAGAGAAAAAATTTAAGAGAGAGAAAACAGACAAAACATAGAGGCCATCTTGGAGTGGTCAAAACAAATAGCGAAGACAAGAAACCAAACGTAATAAGCCTAAAAACGCCAAAGGTGAAAGTATACAATAAGGAGAGAAACCAAAGAAAAGAGGAAGAGAACAGTGAAGAAGGTATAGGCAATATAAAAGGATGAACACACGAATTTGGCAAAAGAAAAAGAATCAATGCTAGATAAGAATGGGTTCACAGTAACAGAAAAATGAATGAGCATTTCAAAAGAGAATAGAAGTAAATTAGGTAGAGTGAACAGATAGTGCAAATAGATCTGAATAATTAGAGAAAACAGCTGAATTCAACACGGTCATTAAGACCATTAGGCATGATAGTGTCCAAAAGTTTATTCCAAAACAGTTCACGTTGGAGTAGGTATTTGCAGTTGTTGCGGCCTTCACAAGTGATGACGGTCTCAAGTACCATGTATTGAAGTTGACTGATGTTGTGTTTGAACTCAAAAAAATGTGTGGCAATGGCTGATTTCGGGTTGATAGTCCTGATCTCGCTCTTATGTTCATTCAGTCTGGTTTTTATCTTAGAATTTAGGTGGGGGTTTTTAGTACAAACAGGAAAATGGCGCTCAAGCTATTGCGTGTGCTAACTATAGATTTATGTACATGCGGTGCTGTCAGGTCAGGGAATAACCCGATAACCCCTGGGAATTGTATGAATCGCAGGATTCACACTGTGAAATGAGTATTGTCCTGGGCACACGCGGTGAGGGTATTAACAGAACGTTAGTCTGTTTGCAGTACGTTACATAAATGTGAAGGTCGGCATCAGTATTGGAACCAAAAAGGTTTATTTCTATTTCAACACCAATTATGTTAGATACAGAAACCAGCCGACACGTGTTTCGTCACTGGGACATATCCTGTGACTCATCAGGGCTAAAAAGCGACTGAAAACGCGGGTGTGGACGCCGCAAAAAGCTGGAGACTGGAAGGAGAAGCACGTCTGACACTGGAGCCGGGGAAGGCTGTAATGACGTATTCAACGTCATTACAGCCTTCCCCGGCTCCAGTGTCAGACGTGCTTCTCCTTCCAGTCTCCAGCTTTTTGCGGCGTCCACACCCGCCACCTTGAAAGTTACCCACGTTTTCCCGCACCCGGGCTCACGTTTCCGCAATCGGCCTGGCAGACATCCTACTCCCGGACACACGCCGGACACTGGACAGCCTTTACATGTTAGTCCAGGATTCTACAGTTTCCTAGTGTCTACACCCATCTAGACGGTACCTCATATCAACACACGGCTACTACCAGCCCGCGACACAGTACCGTCGCAGCAACTTTTGTGGCGCCGCATCCAGCGCTATCCTGCCCAGTTGCTTCAGTTTCCAGCTCACCTCATCCGGTTTGGAATTATCACCGGTTTCAGGGGTCAGCACTCATCTTTTTTCAGTCGCTTTTTAGCCCTGATGAGTCACGGGATATGTCCCAGTGACGAAACACGTGTCGGCTGGTTTCTGTATCTAACATAATTGGTGTTGAAATAGAAATAAACCTTTTGGTTCCAATACTGATGCCGACCTTCACATTTATGGTTTTTATCTTACGTTCAGTTTCCCCAACATACCCCAATCCGCAGGGACATTTCAAAAGGTACACCACATTTTTGGTGTCACACGTGGCTGTGACTTTAAGTTTGATTTTGTTGCCTTTGCGTGGGTGAGTAACATATGTGCCTTTGATGATATTGTTGCAGTTGTTACAGTTTAAGCACGGAGTGGTACCCTGATGATGCAAGGTAGAGTTGGTCGGTTTAGGTTTGGAAAGTAGGTCTTTAATATTTCTACTGCGTTCATATGCGAAAAGCGGTGGGTTGATGAAGATCCCTTTAAAATCTGGTTCCGACTGTAGCATGGGACAGTGTTGTAGAATAGTTATTTTTAATTTGATGCTTTGTTGTGAAAATTTTGAGACCAAAACAGTCCGATCTTTTTTGTTACACTTAGTGGACGTCAGAAGGTCTTCACGAGTTTTGGTGTTAGCTCTGGTCAAAGCAAGGTCAAGAATTTCCGGAGGGTATCCTCGGTTACTGATTCGTTGAAGCATGTCATTGGTATTCTTGGATAATTTGGCGGGATTGGAAGGGATCCGTTTGACGCGAAGTATTTGAGAATTAGGCAGATTTTTTTTAAGGAATATTGGTGGAAACTGTTAAAGTGTAATACATTGTTGCGATCAGTCTCTTTCCTGTAGGTGTTAGTTTCCAATGTGGTGCCAGTGTTAATAACAGATACATCCAAAAAATTGATGGTGGAATTGCTGATGTTATGAGTAAATTCAATGTGGTCATTAATCTGATTAAGCTCTTGTATGGCCATTGAAACATCTAGATGAGTGCCTCTCCATAACAGAAAAATGTCATCGATGTATCTGACATACATCACCAAGTTCTTAATCCATGGGTCTGTTGATAAAATATGATCAAGTTCGAACTTGTACATAACCAAATTGGCATAGCAAGGAGCTGCGCAATTCCCCATGGAAGTTCCATTAAGCTGGAGAAAATATTCATTTTCGTGCTTGAAGTAGCTGTGATATAAAGTGTAGTGTAACAATTCAAGCAAGAAGATCTTGAGATCATGATCCAACTCAGCAGTGGTCAAAAAATATTCAACAGCGGCAATACCCATCTCATGCGGAATGGAAGTATATAGTGACTTCACGTCAATGGTACAAAGCAACATGTTATGAGCATCTTCAATGTTGAGGGAGTTGATCTTAAGCAAAAAGTCATTGGTATCTTTGATGTATGTAGACATTTGTTGAACCAAAGGTTGGAAGTATTTGTCCAAGTATTTGCCAATGGGTTTGTGAATGGTTCCAAAGGTTGATACGATAGGTCAGAACGGTGGTTTTGTCAAATTCTTGTGAACTTTGGGCAGCATATATATGCTGGGACTTCTAGGATTATCCGTAAATAGAAACTGTTTGTCACCTTCAGTGATGGTTCCATTTGTGACAGCAGTGTCAAGGATACATTTGAGAACTTTCTTGAGTTCATCGATCGGGTTCCTATCAAGCTTCATGTAAGTTAGTGGATCATGAATGTGTTCTTGAATGTTCTGTTGATAGAAAGTAGAATCCATAATTACTGGGGGACGTTACCCGGTGGGATAACGCCTTCTAATTCACTTTTACTACGCTGGTGATCAGTCAGCGATACCCTGGAAGCACGCAGAACTTTAACTTAAATTATCTATTTGCAGTTTGTACCTTTGGTGTGCATCTACCACTACCATGCCATCTTCCTCTCCTCCATGGCCAGCCTCTTCTCTTCCAAAGCTTGCTTCCTCTCAGCTAGAGTCTGCTCTTTTTCAAGTTGGGTTCGTTTCTACTCCTGCCCTGACTAAGCAAGCTCCAGCTTGAGCTTTCTCTGCTCCCTCCTGTCTGCCAGCTCCTCTGGGGACAGGTTCTTTGATGAGGTGCTCCTCCGTGCTCTTGGAACCACTACTGCTTCCAGCAAGTTGTTGGCCCCCTCCACAGCACTCCCAGATCCACAACAGATCCCAGGATAAGCACTTCCTCCTCAATTTCCTGCTCCTTCTCCTCTGGGACCTCAGTCCCTGCATTTTGGACATCTGTCCAGTCCCTCAAACCTTTCTGCAGCTCCATCTTCTGGGTGAAGCCTCTCATTGATACATGAAAGCCCTTACAAAAATCCTTAAGCTGGTCCACACTACCGGATTCTAACTTGGCTGGCTCAAAATCAATGCAGGTGCTGGCTTTCTACAGAGAGGCATGGTTTTAACAAAAAATCGGAATGCCAATTAGGGAGAATTGAAAAAGGCACAAACTGGTCTTAGCATAGAGTTGTGGTGCACAAAGAGTTACTATATGGTGTTGCACAAATGCAAGCCCCATCCTCACTGCTGATCACCAATGTTAGAAATTGAGTCTCTAGTTGACAGAGGTATTCACCCTGTCCAAGTAGGGGCCACCACTCTAGTCAGGGTAATCTAGATACACACTAAAAGATAACGTGTGCTCAACCTCTGGTAGCTTGGCACAGAGCAGTCAGGCTTATGGAAACAGGCAATGAGAAGAGCATTAACACAATGGAAACACCACAAAAAGACTCCACACAGGTTTAGAAAATAGACAAGAAATGTATAAATAAATCAAGATCACTACAGCAAAAATCCAAGAAAATTAGATGTTGAGATATGAATTTTTAAAGAAAAGAAGAGTTTTTGCACTTAAAAGCAATAAGCGACTATGGGGGTTATATAATCGCACTTGACCGGGGCAAAGTCAACAGTTCAAGTTGACCACAATGGAGCACAGGCCAGTGGCAAGAGCCACGCAGGCCCGGTGAATAAAGTACCTTCATCCTGGTTGCAACAGCGAAATACGGGGTGCAGACGAGTGATGCGTTGACTGTGGGACCGCAGTCGAAGTGATGCATTGATTTTCTTCACGCAGTGGCGGCGTTGCGTCGGGTCCATTGAGCGAAGCAGCTTGTTCTGAGTGTAGCTGTTTCAAAGATGATGCATTGGGTTAATACACGCTGGAGGGACGATGCATCGATCTTCACGACACAGTGGCTGCAATGCATTGGTTCCAAAGCGGTGCTCCTGGACGCTATGCGGCGGTGCCGAGTGCAATGCGCCAGAACTACTCCTGCAACAGGGTCGATGCACCGGTTCTGCTACACACAGACTGGAGATGCGTCGATTTCTCTGGTGCAAGTATCTGGGCCCACTTCCAGTGAACCAGGCACAGGAGCAGGTGTAGATACTTTGATAGCCCTGAGTCTCAAGTAGCAGGAGGCAAGCCAACAAGCACTTGGAGATCCCTTCAGTTGCCAGACAGAGTCCAGCTCTCCTCAGCAGGGTCAGAGAGCATTAGGCAGCAGGGCAGCATAGCAGAAAAGCAAGCCTTTCAGGTCAGCAGTCCAGCAGAGTGTCAGTGCTTGATGCAGCACAGCAGTACTTCTGACAGAGTCCAGTTATAGGTCCAGATGTGTCTGATTTGATGGGGTCAGAGACCCAGTACTTATACCCAGTTGTGCTTTGAAGTGGGCGTGACTTCAAAGAAGGGTCTTTGAAGTACACAAGTTTCCTTTCCTCCCAGCCCTGGCTCCAGACTATCTGTGGGGGGTAACCAGTCCTTTGTGTGGGGACACAACACCACCTATTCAAGTGTAAGTGTCAGCTCCACCCTCCCTTCCTGCCTAGGAAGAGCCACCAGAATGCAGATGAGTACTCAGATGCACCTAACCTTCCTGTGTTGTGGAAGTCTAGAGGAAACATACAAAGTGTAGCTGTCACCTACCCCAGGCATGTATTGGTGACAGACTGCGGGCACACAGGGCTGTAAGAGCAGAGAAATGCCCACTTTCTAAAAGGAAAAACAACAGTTGATGGACAGAATGCAGAACAATGTCATACATTCACCCCAGTACAGAGATCTGGGCCTAAATCCATCGTTTTTTTGCTCACCATGCCATTCCAGTTTGAACCCAGCCATATGCAAATCAGTCTTGACCCTGTGCCTCATGGGAACAGTCCAGCCCGAACTGCCAAGCCAGGTCCTCCCTGGACTGGAAACAAGCATCCTAGGACCGGTTTCGGGTTTCACCCTCTTCAGCCAGGATAGCTTGATTCCAGTGGCATGGAGAGCACGGGACCCACGTCTGGGCATACCCGTCCCACTCGGGTGACAAATGCAAAAACAACAGTTGATGGACAGAATGCAGAACAATGTCATACATTCACCCCAGTACAGAGATCTGGGCCTAAATCCATCGTTTTTTTGCTCACCATGCCATTCCAGTTTGAACCCAGCCATATGCAAATCAGTCTTGACCCTGTGCCTCATGGGAACAGTCCAGCCCGAACTGCCAAGCCAGGTCCTCCCTGGACTGGAAACAAGCATCCTAGGACCGGTTTCGGGGTTTCACCCCTCTTCAGCCAGGATAGCTTGATTCCAGTGGCATGGAGAGCACGGGAGTGCCCACGTCTGGGCATACCCGTCCCACTCGGGGTGACAAATGCAAAAACAACAGTTGATGGACAGAATGCAGAACAATGTCATACATTCACCCCAGTACAGAGATCTGGGCCTAAATCCATCGTTTTTGCTCACCATGCCATTCCAGTTTGAACCCAGCCATATGCAAATCAGTCTTGACCCTGTGCCTCATGGGAACAGTCCAGCCCGAACTGCCAAGCCAGGTCCTCCCTGGACTGGAAACAAGCATCCTAGGACCGGTTCTCGGGTTTCACCCCTCTTCAGCCAGGATAGCTTGATTCCAGTGGCATGGAGAGCACGGGACCCACGTCTGGGCATACCCGTCCCACTCGGGTGACAAATGCAAAAACAACAGTTGATGGACAGAATGCAGAACAATGTCATACATTCACCCCAGTACAGAGATCTGGGCCTAAATCCATCGTTTTTTTGCTCACCATGCCATTCCAGTTTGAACCCAGCCATATGCAAATCAGTCTTGACCATGTGCCTCATGGGAACAGTCCAGCCCGAACTGCCAAGCCAGGTCCTCCCTGGACTGGAAACAAGCATCCTAGGACCGGTTTCGGGTTTCACCCCTCTTCAGCCAGGATAGCTTGATTCCAGTGGCATGGAGAGCACGGGACCCACGTCTGGGCATACCCGTCCCACTCGGGTGACAAATGCAAAAACAACAGTTGATGGACAGAATGCAGAACAATGTCATACATTCACCCCAGTACAGAGATCTGGGCCTAAATCCATCGTTTTTTTGCTCACCATGCCATTCCAGTTTGAACCCAGCCATATGCAAATCAGTCTTGACCCTGTGCCTCATGGGAACAGTCCAGCCCGAACTGCCAAGCCAGGTCCTCCCTGGACTGGAAACAAGCATCCTAGGACCGGTTTCGGGTTTCACCCTCTTCAGCCAGGATAGCTTGATTCCAGTGGCATGGAGAGCACGGGACCCACGTCTGGGCATACCCGTCCCACTCGGGTGACAAATGCAAAAACAACAGTTGATGGACAGAATGCAGAACAATGTCATACATTCACCCCAGTACAGAGATCTGGGCCTAAATCCATCGTTTTTTGCTCACCATGCCATTCCAGTTTGAACCCAGCCATATGCAAATCAGTCTTGACCCTGTGCCTCATGGGAACAGTCCAGCCCGAACTGCCAAGCCAGGTCCTCCCTGGACTGGAAACAAGCATCCTAGGACCGGTTTCGGGGTTTCACCCCTCTTCAGCCAGGATAGCTTGATCCCAGTGGCATGGAGAGCACGGGACCCACGTCTGGGCATACCCGGTCCCACTCGGGGTGACAAATGCAAAAACAACAGTTGATGGACAGAATGCAGAACAATGTCATACATTCACCCCAGTACAGAGATCTGGGCCTAAATCCATCGTTTTTTGCTCACCATGCCATTCCAGTTTGAACCCAGCCATATGCAAATCAGTCTTGACCCTGTGCCTCATGGGAACAGTCCAGCCCGAACTGCCAAGCCAGGTCCTCCCTGGACTGGAAACAAGCATCCTAGGACCGGTTTCGGGCTTCACCCTCTTCAGCCAGGATAGCTTGATTCCAGTGGCATGGAGAGCACGTGACCCACGTCTGGGCATACCCGTCCCACTCGGGGTGACAAATGCAAAAACAACAGTTGATGGACAGAATGCAGAACAATGTCATACATTCACCCCAGTACAGAGATCTGGGCCTAAATCCATCGTTTTTTTGCTCACCATGCCATTCCAGTTTGAACCCAGCCATATGCAAATCAGTCTTGACCCTGTGCCTCATGGGAACAGTCCAGCCCGAACTGCCAAGCCAGGTCCTCCTGGACTGGAAACAAGCATCCTAGGACCGGTTTCGGGGTTTCACCCTCTTCAGCCAGGGTAGCTTGATTCCAGTGGCATGGAGAGCACGGGACCCACGTCTGGGCATACCCGTCCCTCTCGGGTGACAAATCCAAAAACAACAGTTGATGGACAGAATGCAGAACAATGTCATACATTCACCCCAGTACAGAGATCTGGGCCTAAATCCATCGTTTTTTGCTCACCATGCCATTCCAGTTTGAACCCAGCCATATGCAAATCAGTCTTGACCCTGTGCCTCATGGGAACAGTCCAGCCCGAACTGCCAAGCCAGGTCCTCCCTGGACTGGAAACAAGCATCCTAGGACCGGTTTCGGGTTTCACCCTCTTCAGCCAGGATAGCTTGATTCCAGTGGCATGGAGAGCACGGGACCCACGTCTGGGCATAACCGTCCCACTCGGGTGACAAATGCAAAAACAACAGTTGATGGACAGAATGCAGAACAATGTATCGCTTTGGTCGCCCTAAGTTGGCAGGGGTATGCCCAGACGTGGGTCCCTTGCTCACTTTGCCACTGGATTCAAGCAAGCCTGGCTGATGACGGCTGAAATGCCAGAAACCGGTCCTAGGATGCTTGTTTCCGGTCCAGGGAAGACATGGCTTGGCAGTTCGGGCTGGACTGTTCCCATGAGGCACAGGGTCAGACTGATTTGCACATGGCCATGTCTGAACTGGGGTGGTGGAGTGAGCTAAAGAATGATGATGGATTAAACCCAGATCAGTTGACTGGGGGTGAGTGTTTGATTGGCTCAAACGTTCCGTCCATCATCCCCTTTTGTATCGCTTGGTCGCCCTAAGTTGGCGGGGGTATGCCCAGACGTGGGTCCCTTGCTCACTTTGCCACTGGATTCAAGCAAGCCTGGCTGATGACGGCTGAAATGCCAGAAACCGGTCCTAGGATGCTTGTTTCCGGTCCAGGGAAGACATGGCTTGGCAGTTCGGGCTGGACTGTTCCCATGAGGCACAGGGTCAGACTGATTTGCATATGGCCATGTCTGAACTCGGGTGGTGGAGTGAGCTAAAGAATGATGATGGATTAAACCCAGATCAGTTGACTGGGGGTGAGTGTTTGATTGGCTCAAACGCTCCGTCCATCATCCCCTTTGTATCGCTTTGGTCGCCCTAAGTTGGCGGGGGTATGCCCAGACGTGGGTCCCTTGCTCACTTTGCCACTGGATTCAAGCAAGCCTGGCTGATGACGGCTGAAATGCCAGAAACCGGTCCTAGGATGCTTGTTTCCGGTCCAGGGAAGACATGGCTTGGCAGTTCGGGCTGGACTGTTCCCATGAGGCACAGGGTCAGACTGATTTGCATATGGCCATGTCTGAACTGGGGTGGTGGAGTGAGCTAAAGAATGATGATGGATTAAACCCAGATCAGTTGACTGGGGGTGAGTGTTTGATTGGCTCAAACGTTCCGTCCATCATCCCCTTTGTATCGCTTGGTCGCCCTAAGTTGGCGGGGGTATGCCCAGACGAGGGTCCCTTGCTCACTTTGCCACTGGATTCAAGCAAGCCTGGCTGATGACGGCTGAAATGCCAGAAACCGGTCCTAGGATGCTTGTTTCCCGGTCCAGGGAAGACATGGCTTGGCAGTTCGGGCTGGACTGTTCCCATGAGGCACAGGGTCAGACTGATTTGCATATGGCCATGTCTGAACTGGGGTGGTGGAGTGAGCTAAAGAATGATGATGGATTAAACCCAGATCAGTTGACTGGGGGTGAGTGTTTGATTGGCTCAAACGTTTCGTCCATCATCCCCTTTTGTATCACTTTCTAAAAGGAGCATTTCTAAAATAGTAATGTTAAATCCAACTTTACTAGCAAAGAGGATTTAACATTATCATTGCAATGCTATAAAACACGACACACCTACTCATTTATAATCAAGAATTACAGCTTAGGGGGGCGTGGCCAAGACCCGAACCGAGATGGCCGCCTAAAGAGGGAGCTCCGTCGTAGCTGATCTCCCCACGACTATCCGCCACACAAATCCGGAACCCAAAGGTTGGGAATTGCACCGGAACGATAGCAGAAGGCATTGAGCCGGGCGCGAGGGCCGAGCTCCGCCTGAAATAGACACTGCGACCCTCGTGAGAAGAGGGCCTGTGAAGCCGGGGGCTCGATTTTCGAGACAGGCCGCCGGAGCGCACCACAGCCGCGGCCTCTACCACCTGGGGCTGACGGGTCGGCACGGTGCCATATGCGGACCGGGCGAGCGGCTGAGACCTGCGGGGGCGCTGGCTGTGGTTGAACCAGGAGGCAGATACAGCCTGAACGGAGAGGTGAGGTGGCAGGAGACCTTATTAGCGAAGACACGGGACGTGAGGGAGGCGACCGACCATCATAAGAGCTCGAAGAATATAGACACAGTGCTACGAGGGCCTACAGACAATCCAAAGCCAGGGGCTCGATTTCCACAACAAGCCACGGCACTATATTACGCCTCGCCTCTCTCTATCCGTGCCTGCTGGGACCAGTGCGGCGCCGGGGACTGTCTGTGGCGGTGCGGGGATCTAGCGGAAGCGCCGTGGACAGTGGTGTCCCTGTCACGAGAGTTGCAGGGGATTGGCGCAGACTGGAACACCAGGTTTGGAGGCCCAGGGTACCAAGTGACGAGGTGTGGCTGCAGAGGGCCACCTGGGAGTCGTGGGCAGTAGCGGTGTACGGACCCTCACCACCCTCTGAATTTTCCGCATCCCGTTGCGGGGGCGATTGACTGCCCTCCCCCATTGATCCGTGATACGGGGGGGAGACGGGGATCTACTGGAGCTGTGTGAAACCCTGGATGCCGGGCGGGCCCGGTGGCCTTGAAAGCAACAGCCTGCCTCCACGCCCTTGTCGCGGATAGACGGCGCCCAGCTGGGAGTGGGGCAGCTGCTTTGCGGCCCGTGCTGCGGTCGCGGGACATCGGACAGAGGTTCCGGACGCCCGGGGCCCGGGGCATGGTGAACGCGACGTCTTCCTCTCCCTGGCTTGGGTGCCGCTGATTTCAGTGGGACAGGCGGTGAAGGGCGACAGTGTCAGTGACCGGGCCACGGCTCAGGAGAGAGCCAAACTTGGACTTCTCCAGGGGCACAGAGAGCGTCACTAAGCAGACATGGAGAAGAGCAAGTCGGCAAGTGCCAGGGGCTCTAAGGCGGTGCAGTCCAACAAATTGGATCGCTACACCCTCCCTAAAGACGTGATCCAACGCCGTCAATCCAGGGACAGCCCCACGAGTGAACAAGGTGGGGAAGACCAGGAACTGTCCCTGCGGGATGTCATGGATGCCATCTCCAGTGTAAAAACCTCTCTGGAACACAAAATGGACACAATCGCCATAGAGGTTAACTTAATCCGAGCAGACCTGTCTAAACTCAGTGACAAAGTCAAACAGGTTGAGATTACCACCTCTAGCTTGGTGGGAGACGTGGCGCAGATCCAAGAGGAAATGCAGGAGATGCGGACATTCCGTGTGGCGACTGAGTTAAAGCTAGATGACTATGAAGGGCGGCTGCGTCGCAATAACCTACGGATCCTAGGAGTGCCGGAAAAAGCGGAAGGGCAGTCCCCAGACCTCTTTGTGGAGGACCTTATCCTGCACCATCTGCAGCCCAAGGGTCTCAGCAAGTTCTTCGTCATCGAGCGGGCCCACAGGGTTCCCGGAGTCCGCCCCAGGCCGGGGGCTCCGCCTCGCCCGTTGTTAGCTAGTGTTCTGAATTTCCGTGATCGAGATATAATCCTCCAGAATGCCAGGGCCCGACCCGGCCTCCGCTACGAGAATGCAGACATTTCTTTCTTTCCGGACTTCACACAACGAGTGCAGAGACAAAGGAGGTCCTTCCTCCCTGTTAAACGAACACTAAGAGACCGAGGTTTCAAGTACGCCATGCTATTCCCGGCACGTCTCCGGGTGGAGGCGGAGGGAAGGGCCTGGTTCTTTGAGCGGCCGGAGGAAGCGGCGGAGTGGCTGGACTCACACTCGAATAAGGGGACGGACGGCAGCGGAGCTACGGAGGTGGAGGCCTCTCAACAGCGTGAGCGAAAGGACTAAGAGAAACATAGGCTCTCCGTGGAGCGGACGCTCTCCTCTGAAGCCCTGAGACAGGTAACTGGCGGGGTGGGGGCCGAACTCCATCACAATGGCCCCCCCGGCCCTCGGTCTCTACCCAGATTTGTGGTGCGTGACTCTCTGAGGGACTTTCATACTTACTGAGTGGGGAAGGTCAGCTAACTGGTATGGCATGCCCCCACGTTTACTACTTTTAGTGTTCATTCAGGGCGACAGGCACTCTGCAGAGTTTTTATGGGCAGTTCTTCGCTCACAGTGCAGGGAAGCAGGGTGGGGGTAGTTGGGAGGGGGTTTCATATTTCTATGTTTGTATTGTTTTTGAATTGTTATTTCAATTTTATTTTGCAACAGAGGAGCCTGTAATTTTTGAACTACCTAATGGGTGCACAAGGGGGGGGAGACATTAAGATATTGAGTTGGAATGTTAACGGACTGGGAGACAAGATCAAGCGTAGTGTAGTCCTCCAGTATATCAAACGCCAAGCCCCGGATGTCGTCCTACTACAGGAATCACATCTCATTGGTAACAGATGTAAGGCAATGCACAGATGGGGATACAAAATGGTGGCCCTTGCAGGATTCACCTCGAGTTCAAGGGGGGTGGGCGTCATGATGAAAAACTCCTTTCCCCTGACTGTGAGCGCCACGTGGGTGGATGACCGGGGCAGATATGTGGGGGTGTCGGGCATGTGGGAGGGGCGAACCATCACATTTATGTTAATCTACGTCCCACCGGGACTACAGAACACAACATTTATAGACCTGAGCTCTATCCTACTCACTATTCCAGAGGGCTACTTGATTGTAGGGGGTGACTTTAATGCAGTAGTCTCTGGCACATTGGACCGTTATCCCCCGCGAGACATGGGGCCTTCTTGTCAATGGCTACCTGACTTCCTCAATTCCATGGGACTGGTAGACGGGTGGAGAACATATCACCCAGAACAGCAGCAATATACCTTCCACTCAATAGTCTCTCCCGGTTGGATTACTGCCTGGTTCCAGCAACACAGGCCCACTGCATACAGGACATCAAACACTTAGCTAGAGGCATTTCGGATCACTCGCCAATATGGACACATATAGCCCTTAGTCGCTCCACGGTGGGCAGGATCGCTCCTATTAACCCCTGGTATCTAAAAAAAACCAAAATCCGGAACGAATTAGTGAAAGCTATGGACAACTATTTCTTGGATAATGAGGATTCTGTTTCCTCACCTCAGATACTGTGGGAAGCATTCAAGACGGTACTCCGAGGCCAGGCACTGTCACTGATCTCTGGAGTTAAGAAAGACAATCGTAAAGAAGTGGTCGACATTGAGTCCGAAATCAGTGCCCTGGAGGGAGACCCTGAACTTGGAGCCACGCCAGAAAAGCTCCACCTGTTGAGCCTAAAACAACATGAATACAAGGCCTTAGTGACAGATAGGGCGAGGGCATTGAGCAGGGAGCAGCTAGGAAGGGTCTATGACCTTGGAGATAAAGCGGGAAACTTATAGCGTGGCTCGACAAAAAAGAGCATGCGAGTAGGCTGGTGCCGGAACTTAGGGTTGAGGGAGAGATGCCCATTACGGAGCCACAAACCATAGCGGACAGATTTGCTACTCACTTCTCTACGGTATACAAAACTGTAACCCCACACTCCGAAGAAGACTCACAGGAACTACTACGTGACATTAAGCTCCCCCGACTCACTTTAGAAGACCGTCAGTATATGGACAGCGACCTGACAGTAGATGAGATTGGGCAAGCAATTCGCGCTTTGAAGTCAGGGAAGGCGCTCGGTCCTAATGGAATTCCTATTGAGCTATACAAACTCCAGCCAGATAAGCTGGCACCATACCTGAAGGCCATGTTCGAGGAGGCCAGAGAGGGCGGGGTGCTGCCTAGGAGCAGAGACTCGCGACCATAGTAACAATCCACAAAGAGGGCAAGGCCAAAACCGAATGCACATCATACAGACCCATCTCCCTTCTGAACGCCGAACCCAAAATATTGGCCAAATTATTGGCCACGCGCTTAGCTAAAATAATCAGCGGCTTGGTTCATCCGGACCAATCTGGATTTATGCCACATAGGAACACGGCACTAAACCTGCGCAGATTACATGGAGTGGTGAGTAGAGCACACACTATTCAAGAACCAGCGGTGGTTGTGTCCTTAGACGCCACCATGGCATTTGATACTATGGAGTGGCCCTATTTGTGGGCAGTCTTGGCCAAACTGGGCTTTGGGCCTAACTTTATCCAATGGGTACGTCTTCTGTACAGTGACCCTCTAGCCCAAGTGGTAGTTAATAACAAACTTTCTGCAGCCTTCCCACTTAGCAGGGGAACCTGCCAGGGATGTCCGCTCTCGCCCTCCTCTTCGCCCTGGCCCTTGAACCTTTTGCAGCATGGATCCGAGGTGACCCAAGGATAAGAGGACTGAAATGGTCCCCGGACTGGGAGGACCGCATTTCCTTATATGCGGACGACATCCTCCTTTATTTAGCCTCGCCGAAACACTCCCTGGTGGTGATATTGGATATACTGGAGGTCTTTGGCAGATTTTCTGGCTTCACCGTAAACTGGAATAAGTCCCTGTTATATGCCCTTAGTGGTGACCCACCTCTTCCCCCAGGAACTGTCCAATACAGATAAACACAATTGGGTTTAAATACCTAGGCATATTTGTTTCCCTAGATGCCACACTTCGATACGAGCGTAATCTCCTTCCACCCCTTCGCAGACTCCAGAAGGATATTGCTAGTTGGAAAACACTCCCCCTTTCGCTTTTGGGTAGAGCAGCCCTTTTTAAAATGATGTCCCTCCCTAGGTTTCTATATATCCTACAGAACACGCCGGACCCTGTCCCAGCTCACTACTTCAAAGAGATCGAGAACCTCCAGCGCACTCTGCTATGGGAAGGAAAACCTCGCATTGCTTTAACTAAACTCACCCTATCGTGGTATGAAGGAGGCATTAGCCTTCCCGACATTAAAAAATACTATTGGGCAGCACATCTTGCTGCCGCCAATCACGGCACCTACGGTCGCCCAGATGACCCTGGCTATGCTATGGACAGATGGCTCCTCCCGGGAGGGACGTATGGTAGAGCACTATACTCAAAGCCTGGACGGTTTGCCCTAACTGGCCCCACTGCCCACACCGTTCAGGTTTGGCACAGCGCAACTACCTCACTGGGGTGGGGCAATACATTGACACTAGCTACTCCACTGTGGGACTCAGAGAAGTTAGGTAGTTTGTGGAAGACGAAAGGGTTTGACAGGTGGGACCTAATAGGAATCTCACACATCAAAGATATGTTGGGAACCAGTGGGATCAAACTCTTTGCAGACCTCCAAAATGAATATAAGCTGGCAGACACTGAGCACTTCCGCTATGTACAAATCGTGCACTCACTACGTATGCACCTGACACGAGACTCCGTCCCTCCTGACGCTTCACCATTGGAAGATAGAATACTAGACGGGTCACTACCCGAGAAAACCATTTCTCTCATATATAAGAAGTTAATCAACAATGGGGAGGACCAGCTCCAAACACTGCGGGAGAAGTGGACAGGGGACGGGATTGAATTGGATGAGGAAGAATTACAGCTTAAAAGTGTATTATGGAATTCCCAATTTTAACCTATGGGAGGAGTAGGCTTCACAGTAGTAAAAAACGTATTTGGGTGTTTGCCACTAGCAGGACATATAAAACTTAAGAGTACATGTCCTTCCTTTTACCTACACACCACCCTGCCCTATGTGCTACCTAGGGCCTACTTTAGGGGTTATTTGTGTGTAATAAAATGGGAGTTTAAGGCTTGGCAAAGGGTTTCAAATGACAAGGTGAAGTGGCAGTAAACTGCACACAAAGGCCATGCAGTTGCAGGCCTGAGACAGGTTTGAAAGGCTACTTCAGTGGGTGGCACAATCAGTGTTGCAGGCCTACTAGTAGCATTTAATTGTCAGGGCCTGGGTATATGGTCTACCACTTTAGTAGGGACTTACAAGAAAACTAAATATGATCATTGTGTATACATCAATGTTACCATGTTTAGGGGAGAAGCACATGCACTTTAGCACTGGTCAGCAGTGGCAAAGTGCTTAGAATTCTGGGGCCAACAAAAAGATACACCAAAAAGAGGAGGTAAACTTGCAAAACATTTGGGGGAAGACCACCCTAAGAATGGCGGGTCTAGCAGTAACCCTCTCTCATTTGCATGGGGAAGCACCCCCAAGCAAATGAGGGAATGCCCTCTCATGATAGCGCTGGTGCTACATGTACACCTGCACTTTTAGTATCACAGGAGGGGCTGCACAAGCATCTGCCTCCCCTTCTTTAGTGCCATTATAGCCTGGGGCGCACAAAGAGGGTGCACGCACCCGTTGCGCCTCCAGGAAAAATTGTGTAATACAACCCCTGGTAGCTTACATTTTGCACTTGTCATATTAATTTTAATATGTGTCATATACATTCTTTGTTTCATATGGATTCTTTCAGTTTGTATCATATTCCTTCCAACATGGTATATTAAATTCAGTGCATGTTATCATTTTTATTAAATCATTTAACAGTTCTATTCATCTCAACACATTTCATATTAATTTATATGCTTGTCATATTATTTTCAACATAGGTTGTATTAATTTGATAATGTCATATTTCCGTGTGTGATGTACTAATTTCAACATATCATACTCATTTCAATGTGAGTCTTAATCATGTTAAGGATAGTCATTTCATTGTGTGTATTGTTCATTGTGCCATATTCTATTTAATAGGGATCATGTTTATTTTGTTACGTTTATTTCAACCGGGAGTATATTGATTTAATTTTCTTCATGTTTGATATTCATGTCAACATGTTCCATTGTTTTCAGATAGTGCCATATTTCCTTCAAGAAGTCACATTCTTCCCAACGTATGTCATAACCTCATCAGTGCCTTTTATATCTATTTCAGTAAGGGCCACATGCATTTTTATGTAGTTAATATTTATATCAATAGGCCTTATTCAAATCAGTATTTGTGTTATTGATGTTATTTATTAAGTAGCATATTTAACAAAAAAGATCCCCAGTGTCCTGTTCTTTGTGTCTCTGCTACTCCCACGTAGATATAATTGTGAGGCTCCCAAACTGTTGCAAATCCTGCTTTAATCTTTGTATTTGTTTTGCATTTTTAAATGATGAAAGTGGTGCAAACGTGTTTCCATATTTGTATCATGCATGCTGGGGATAGTAGCTTATTTTAACAATATTTAGATTTTTGCTGAGGGAATTAGCTTCTGTTAACTCTTTTGAGTGTGGAAATATTGCTCAATTAAAACAGTGGAATGTTCAGCACGTTCACTGAAATCAATGGGGTGGCACCAGGCTATATTCACTGATTTAGACTCTGCTTTGAACATTTTAGCACCCTAAAACAGTCTCTGCCTCTCCTCTGCTTTGCTTTAGGATCTGTGGAATTGTGCAATGAAGAGGATGTGGTGATGGAAAGAAAGAAGGTTTTGATGCCATTCAGTGACAGCGGGTGGA
The DNA here is from genome assembly GCA_963921515.1 of Calotriton arnoldi. Lineage (NCBI taxonomy): Eukaryota > Metazoa > Chordata > Amphibia > Caudata > Salamandridae > Calotriton > Calotriton arnoldi. The sequence goes on from CAWUFW010004710.1 coordinate 1,381,053, forward strand.
GTAGGCAGATGCAAGGTAAAGCCTCCATCTTGTTCCAGGGTGAAATCACTTTTTCAATTCTTGCACATTAAAAGAGTTCTTCAAAAACACACTAATCTTTGTGGTACCTCTACATTGATGCATATATGTGAATATAACTTTTTAAATCAAAATATTGTACAGCATATTGCCATGCATGGATAACTGAAGCGGAAGCAATCATTTAGGACCCCCAGCATAAATGTTAATTCTAGTTTAAAGCCTAATGTGCAAAAGCACAATTATACTAATTTTACCAACATCCCAAAAATATGGATCAGATTTCCAGTATCACCAATACTTTGCACATACACTTGACCATGGTGTTAACAAGGGATGGAGACATCTGGAGTATGATAGAAACTGTGGGCCCGATTCACAGAACTAACTTAAGACAAAATCCTAAACTTACTACCATTTTGGTATTCACAGAAGGCACTTACTCATTTTGGTATTCACAGAAGGCACTTACTTACTCATTTTGAGTAACTTACTCATTTTGAGTAACTTACTCATTTTGTGTAACTTACTATTTTGGTATTCACAGAAGGCACTTACTCATTGATGAGTAAGTGCCTTCTGTGAATACCAAAATGGTAGTAAGTTTAGGATTTTGTCTTAAGTTAGTTCTGTGAATCGGGCCCTGTGTACATCTTTGAAAAGGCATTTTGGCATTACCTGCCAATTCTATCTTAGCCTTAGCTGCCACTTTTGACTCAAAATTGTGTCATTAATCTGCATCAATAGTTTATTCTGTCATTCCAGTTTAAAATTTGTGTAACATTATTTCTGTTTATAGGTATTTAGGTAAAATATATTTCTTTTTGCAGTTTTTATTCCCGAGTATGACACAGATTTAAAATAAATGTTTTTTTACTTGAGACGTTATTGAGCTAAATATATATTTGTTCAGTAGCCTTTATTTGCTTTTTTTACAAATATAAAAAAATTAAATTGGTGGGTCAATGTCATACATTCAAAGATTTTTTTTTGCTTGTAAAGATTTTTATAGTTTTTGATTGTACATGTACATATTTTCATTTCACATATAATACATATGACATGCATTTGTTTTTTTGCACATCCTAGGTTAATGTAATTTTTGGGTACTTTTTGCTACACGTTTTGATCACGCATGTACTTTTTTAACCAATATGAAATTAACAGATATTTTTTTCACATCTATTATAACATTTTATATCCAATTCATTTTTAATTATTTGAAATATATGTATTTTTTTCCATATTTTGGGTAATGTGACCTGTAAATTTTACACAGTATTACAACAGTACAATTGGTATAACTTTTAGTAGCTTTTGCATTTTTATAGAAATTAAATATGAAAATTATTTTTATATGGAAGGTATATAAAGTGTATTTTTACAAGTGTTATTAAATTTTAAAAGGATTTTATAGTATCTTTAACTGATGGATACCTGGGGGCAAAGACTCTGCGTCCCAGACAACTGCTGTCCTAGAGGCGGGCTTCACTCGGAGCACCAAGCTAGCGCATTTAATCAGTCGTCCATGCCCGCAGCGCGAGAATCGAACCAGTTGTCGCCAGGGAGCAAAGACTCCATTCCCCAGACTACTGCTTCACTTGGAGCACTGAGTAGGTGTATTTAATTGGCCCTCCATGCCTGCAGCATGGAACTTGAACCGCTGGACGCATGTGGGCATGGCCTCTATGCACCAGACTACTCTGGCCAAGGATGCAGTGCTTCACTTGGAGCGCAGAGCGAGCACATTTAATAAGCCCTCCACACCTGCAGCACTGAACTTCAACCATTGGACGCCTAAGGTCAGGGGCTCAATGTCCCAGACTACTGCTGGCCTAGGAAGCGGGGCTTCACTTGGAGTGCCGAGTGGGCGCATTTAATCCACCCACACTGCCCCAAGAGGGGGCTAGTGTGTGCCCATCTGCACCTGTATGAGGCTGGGTTGGGCCACCCCCCCTGGTACTGATATTCAAATTCATCTGATAACCTCCACGACCTCAAGGTAGGGCTTTTAAGCTGTTTTTGGTGCAATTATGGGGAAAAGAAAGGCCACACCCGTAAAAGGGATAAGTCTGCTAAAAAATCGTCTATTGCTAATTATCTCACTATTGTCATGGGAGTGATAACTTCTGAACTTGAAAACGTGGAGGAAAGAATTGATGCTGCACAGCGGCAATCCTGAAATTCCCCCCTGGAACCATGAATTATGGTAGCTAAACATGAAGAGTGTTCTCAGAAAGGAGGTAAAAGTGCTAAATCTAATGAAAAGTTGGGTCAAATTGTTTACTGAATCTAGACCCTGTTGTATTTATACTACACTGAATAATGAGGCTGATCAAGGGGAAAGTGTTCAAGACGTCTGCATCTTCACAACACCCATCCGTAAAGGCTGCAAGGGATCAAAACCTATATAGTGACCAACCCTTAAATGAGGCAATGGAGTGCAATGCCATAAATGTGATAATGAAGGGCATCCAAAATTGTGTCTTGGAACTTAGTAGCCAATTTTTATTGAAAGCAGAATCTTCAATGAATGATTTTTGCACTAAAATAGAAGCCAAGTATATGTATTTGGCAAAGCAGTCACTTATTCAAGTGAATGTAATCCCCCCATCTAATAATTCTAATAATATTGATGATTCGGACAGGCCTTACCAATTGGAGACCACAGACTCTATAATTACAACCGGGGGCCTGCATGCACAAAATGCTGGGAGAGAAATAATACAGGAAAGCCCTGCCACTTAATTACAACTAGTTGTTAAGAGCCATAAAAAGGACTCATTGCACATAAAAGGGTCCTGTTTAAATTCTTGAAATATGGTGGTGGAAAATTCAAGTCACTTCGCCTGCAAAGAGACTCTGGAACTACTGCCGAACTGTATCCCCTAGGTAATTGTGCTTAAGGATGTGCCGCCGGTAATTATTGACTCAAATGAGAATGGATCGGTGCTAAAACGCAAGACTACTCTCTGTTTAAGGTCCAAAGCAAGATATCGCTATGACCTGTATAAAGAGATCCTTCTAACCCGAAGAGTTGAATGGGTTGGTCCAACTAGAAAGAAGTCATAAAGGGACCTGTGTGTTAAATGTAGGAAAGTGCCCCTTTTTGACATGGTCACCCCACTTTTTGCCGTAGTACTAATGCTTTCTGACTGAAAGTGCACTGGGTAGCTGCTAATCAGCCCCCCGTGCCAGTGCTCTTTCCCTTAAAACATGTAACTGTTTAATTGTAACCCAATAGACAAGGACTTTAGCATCCCTGTAAGTCCCTAGTAAATTGTACCTCTGGTACCCAGGGCATGGACACTAAAGAGGGTCTGTATGGGTTGCAGCATGTATTGTACCACCCAAAGAGACCCACAAAAAACTGCATGCAACTGCCATTGCAGGTACGTGAAATGGTGCAAAACATGACATGGCACACTCCCTGTATGCTATGCTCATGCTCACTGCATATACTATATGTAAGTCACCACTACAGCAGGCATTGAACCCCTAAGGCAGGGTGCATTATATTATATGTGAGGACATATCTGCATGAGCAGATATGACCCTGTGATGTCTGGTTCCATTGCAACGACATTGCAAGTGATCATGAAGCCATCTTAAGCATATGTACTGGGCACTGGTTATTACGAGTTATCCAGCTACATAACGTCTTCACTGAAAATAATGGTGTTTGGTATCAAACACCTCATCATAACAAATCCACACTGATGCCAGTGTTGGATTTATTATGACATGCACCCAGATGGATCCTTTGAGGTACCCACTGAAACTTACCAGTCTTTTAGTGTGCTGGCTGACTGGACTCTTCCAGCCTGCCACCACAGATGAGTTCCTTACTCCCTGCTCGGGAGAGTCTACGCTCTCGGAGGTCAGGAACAACGCCTGCTCCGGAGGAAGGTGATAACACCTCCTCCAGCAGGATGGCTTGTGAATTAGCATACCAAGGCCAGAGGTTTCAAAGACTCTGTCATGTTTCATATGCGACCCCTGCTTCCTCCAGACCTGGAGAATGCCATCCTATGCCCGGGGGCCCATTTGGCACCAGAGAAGGAGGGAAAATTAGCTAGAAAGTAGGTGTGTTGCACTCTATGGCTATGCCCTTAGGTGGGCCACCTGAAGTGGACACTTAAAGAAGGGTTTCATCATCTTGTTTTGGTGAAACTAGGAACTCTGGGTCAATCTCTCAGGAAGTGGTCATATAGGGGGTATAGTCACCCCAGGGTAGGTAGCCCATTGGCTACTACCTTACACTCCCTTTAACGCCCCTAAATTCAGTATTTAGGTGGCCCCCTGACACCAGGAATTCAGATTTGTATACCTGGCAACAGAAGAAGGACACAGAAGCACCAACAGAAGAAAGGGGTTATCAATCCTCCCCTGGGGAAAGATGTGGGACACAAAGGGGAAAAATCCAAACAGTCTTCCAAATGACCCCAAAAACCTGTTTAGGAGGGTGGGCATTGAGACTCTTCCCTATCAAAGGGTGAGTATCAAGGTAAAAACTGGGACCCAAAAAAGGCTGTATATTTCAACTGAAAGCAGAATGGACACTGAACTGGGGACTCTTCCTGCCCCAGAAAGGCTCCAACTAGTGCAGCACACACAGGGGTTGTGAGTCTCCAGATGGGATCCTTGGTGTACCCTAACCCGGTCAAAGAGCACACTGAAGCTACTTTAGTCTCTGAAGGGGGGTGGATATAGCTTACTGGCTGACTGGCCCAGTACACGGGAGAAGTACAGACAAAAGCCTCATATCAATGAAGTTAAAGTAGAAGCACTGAGGGATACAAGTGGAGGTGTCACCATGCTGGCTGAAAAACTGATTTCCCCAGAACAGTACATAACTGGACAAACATATCCAGTTATCAATGCTGATAACATTACCAAGGTTCATCCCATGGCTATGGTGACCTTGGAATGGGGAGGATGTAGTTGTGTCCTCTGCAATTCCAGTAGAAGGTCTGCTAGGTAATTACCTGGAGACCTTAGCATGGGCTGAGGTAGAGTTCAGAACCCATGCAGCCTCGCTGGGAATTCCTGAATGGGTGTGTGTGTGTGTGTGAAAACTAGAGCACAAAGCAAAGCCCAGGGTAAAAAGTGGTGTTGGAGCCTGTAATAATGGCGCAATCCTCTAAGAGAAAAAGCAAGAAGGCTTGGAGACCATCTTCTCCTGAGACACAAGCTTGGGTCCCCTCTCCTCAGGTAGATGACCTATCAGCCCTTGAGGGAACTGAGCCCCAGGAACTTGGGCCTTACATGGCAGAGTTCCTAGGCCCAGGGGGACCATCTAGGGAAGATATTTGCCAGGGACAAAGAACCTGTCCCACTCTTGAGAGCCTGAGACAACAAGCTGCTGACCAGGAAAAAGGAGGTGTCAGTGACTCCCAAAGGGCTTGTTTATTTTTTTACACTGTCTCTCTTTTTTTCAACTCCCCTATACAATTTTAGTTTCATTCCTGTTATCCCTGCATTTTTTGTTTCCTTATTATATGTTTTTTATTTTGGTAGCTGACTTTTCCGGTCTCTAGTTCACTTAGCTTCTGCTTTGTTGGTAATCTTTCCATCTCCCTTCAATATTTTGTGCTACTGTAAGACTTAGGACAAATTCTTGGTACTCTACTGTCTACTGTGAGAATTGCAGGCTCAAGAAAGCTAGTATTATAAATAATATTCACCATGTATGTTTGTTGAGAAGGCTTTATTTTTCTTGCTCATTCTCTAACAGTTAATGGACCACCACCCCCCAACGTTGTGCTGTGTAATTCATTTATACAGTGTACCAGCAGTTTCCATGAGAGTGCAGCATGGCTGCAACGTATGACGTCCCATTGCATTTCCCAACCAACACCATATGTCTTTCATTGACCATTATTCCACCCCTTCATTGTGCTTCAATGACTCTGAGACGTCATCATTATCATAGGTTATAGCTTTGCCCCTCTATTACGAAAAGGTTTGGTTGGCTTCACTACCTGGCTTGTCTAACATTGTCAACCAACAAAATGCCCAGAGTGATATTTTTGTTAGAAGATACTGCAGTGCTAACTGAACTGTAGTGATGTATGTATTGCAGTTCTATCTTGATTGGAAAAATTAAGGGAAAGCGTATCTGGCATCTAAAAAATGTATAATATTTTATTCTACCACACAGACCACCAATGATGCTGGCTCAAGTGCTGCTGCAGGAGAAAAGTCAGTTGGAGGGGGAGAAGTGGCGGCAGGGACGGCACTGGTAAGTCACATATTTTCTTGCTTATTGGCAATTACTATTATACTCACTAGCTACCAGGGCGTCGTCGACTCGTGACCATGAACCCCTGAGTTATGGCCTCTTCTATCTGCAACTCAGCAAAAGCTCACATAATGATTGTTGATGGCTTAAGGGAAATGGGAAAGAATGTAAGGTTAAAAGAAAGGATGGGTGAAATGGTATGTGAGTGAAGGGTGGATGGGTGGATGGGTGTAAGGGTGCGGGGGTAGATAAAGGGATGGATGGGGGAAAGGATGGTTGGAAGAAAGTGTGGATATTGAATAGATGGATAATGAGTTTGAAATTTTGATGAAAGACTGGATGAGAGAAAGTAAAGCTTAAATCATTGTGGCTATGGGTGAATTAGAGTGAAAGGATGAATAAATATTTGGATTGCTTGGATGAATAAGCAAGGCAGCTCTTCGCATGGAGAGGGGCATGCTGCTCACTTACTTGGCTTACTTTGTTATATGGTTATCAAAGCTATGGTTCAAAGTGGGGGGCATTTTAAAAATGTTTGTTCTACTCCCTTGACTCACTGTATTTGTAAAGGGGGGGAGATGTATCACGCCCATCATCATTTATCACCCCCCTCCCTGCCCATGGCATTTTGCTACCCAAGAGTGAAGTGCAGTATGGTTCAATTTGTTACTGCATTGTTGGCTGTGCAATGTGCATCTGCTTCAGTTAATGCGGCATTTGCAAAGTTTTCAATGCATTGCAAATCAAACACACAAGATGTGTTTCCTTTCGCTCACTCAGTCACCTCTTAGTACTTCACTCCTTTATTCTTTCCTAAATTCTTCCATCCCAGCCTACCAAAAAATGTTAAAATCTATTCTTGGCATGTTCCACATTTTATAGCCATGTGAGGTGATTCTAAATATATTTCATGGTTTCACATAACAGATTTATTTTACTTCTATTCAAATTTTTCCCTTTCGACTTCTGTCAACTACAGTGACTGAATAAGCCAAAGTTTAATAATCACATGATGAATCGATGATCAGTGTAGTGACAGTGACCCCTCTATTCTATCTCAAAAGCTCTACCTTACCGGCCTAATCCCCCCACCCTACCCTGCAGTAGAGTAAGTCAAGTTTCCTTTCCTTGCTGCCCAATGAATTAATTTGTTGAAAATATTATGTGGTGGTGGGCAAGGTCAGTGAGTAAAGTGGGACTAAGAGCATGATTTGATTTTAAGTTTGGCGTATGGGCTACGCTATGACGAACGTGCCAAATACAATCCATATAGCCCGTTCCTTTCCCTGTAGTGCAGTGCATCGCATCGTTTCCCCCAATGTCTACTTATGGCAGACAGGATAATATCTGCATTTTATACGTGTGGCGTGTGAGTGACGTAGTATCTATTTATTATTCATCTGCCTCTTTGGAGTCATTGTAGAAAGAGAAAGGCATTTGGAGAAGAGAAGGGCCATTGGATTTAAAAATAGATAATTGTCAACTACAGCTGCCCCAGCTGCAGACAGTCGCAAAATACACTACACGCTGGCTATCAATGAGCATGCCTCCATTAATTTATCACAACCCACAACTTGTACTCCATAGTGCATAATTACTTACTCATTAATGAAAGGTAATGTATTTTTCCACTCAAAGTGTCTGTTTAGATACTTGAAAAGCCTTTAGAAGAAAAACACCCACTGTTTTTTAATCCAGTGCTATTCAGCCTTAATACTTTTTTGCCACACAGTCATTGCTTTATGCAAGGCATGTGTGGGTAAAACATAAAATTGGCCTTGTGTCTCTCCTAATCATAATCACATTAAATTCCAATGGCCCTATGGGATGAGTAATGTACTGCTACTGTACTATGCAACCCACTAATTTCAAACATTTTTTTTCACAGAGCATTATTTAGAATTTGTGTTTTTTCTTTTTGTTTTTCTCAATATAGCTACTCTTGCTGGTCCACCCGTCCAACCCACCAGGCAGGAGATAGCGACCCATATACAGTGGCATAGGCTGGAACTTATCCAGCGAGAATACTGGTAGTCCAGGAAGAAGAAGAGGCAGAAACAGCTCCTTCTCAGTTGGGCCCCAGTGCAGCCAGTCACTTTCAGCCTCCAGGCCATCCCATCTTCGGTGCCGCTGCCAGTTGTCAGGGCCCTGACAACAGCTGCTGCCCACTCCCGCTCTGACAGGCCACTGCTGTTGCGCATCCTGTTTCGGCTGGATGCTATGGAGAGCCGACGCATCAGGTTGGAGCAGAGATTGGACCAGCTCTGGACCCAAATGGACAATGCTCTATTCTAGTCCTTTTGTTTTGGTGGCAGGGACTTGTTGGTGGAGAGGATGGGAAGGGAGTTGGGGCCGTTTTTTTTCAATTTGTTGGACATTTTTGGACATTGGTGGTAGGCTCAGTTTGGGTAGACGGGTTTCTCTGTTGTGAGTGGAGACGGTGGATTTATTTGTAACGAAAATATAAGGGGAAAATTATGATATTTCATCAAAGTCTATGCCTGAAGTAGTTTTTTTGTGTTTTGCTTTTTCTGTGCACTGCTGCCTTTAGTTTTTACGCAGCCTGTTTCTCCGCTTGTGGGAATGTATACTAGATTTGGGAAGAGAACTCCGCTCCGCTGGCAGAGCTTGCGGATTTTTGCATACTCCTTGTTCCACTGAGAACGTGAAGTTTACGTAAAACTCCGACTCCGCAGCGGAGCGGAGTTCAGCCCCGGGCCCTCCCCGCCTCCACCCCCCAAATAAATATTTAAAAAAATAAATAAAAATGAAGATAAAAAACACACTTACCTTTATCGCGGCGTCTCCGGGCTGCCCTCCTCCTGCCGTGGTCTCTCCTGCAGAATCCCCTACGTCAGACTACGTCATGGTAGGACAGCGCATGCGTGCGCAGTCCTACTACAACGTACGTCTGACGTAGGGGTTTCAGTTTTCAAAAGAGACCACAGTGAGGAGGAGGAGGGCAGCCCGGGGACGCCGCAATAGAGGTAAGTGTGTTTTTATCTAATTTTTATTTTTGTTTTAATATTTACTTAATTTAGGGGGGTGGAGGCACGGAGTGGAGCGGAGCGGAGCTCCACCGAGTTTTTGTCCAACTCCGTGGACCTGCGCGTAGTGCAACTATGCCAGCTTCGCCCGGGCCTAGTGTATACTGCTTAGCTATAGGTAGTTATACCTCTTTAACTATCTTGACCATTGGGAGGGATGCTGCCAATCTGTGACCTATATTGTCTATAACAACTGAGATAAACAATTGTTTTGCAGTAGCAGTTAGATACTTACTTACTAACTTAACTAGTTCACTTCACTCCATAGTTGTCTTACCTGAATAAACATAAAGCAATAACAGGAAAGGCATCACAACTACACAATCAGGGTCCCACTCCCACCCCCACCCCCACCCAGGTGAGCTCCAACTGTAGGATTCATCGGAAGGATTATCCATCGCAGGCAACTAATTGGAAATAAATACACTGACTTAGTGGGTTAAAAATTATATCAAAGCTTAGCAGACCGGACTTCTACATGACACAACAAAGAATTCCTGATATTTATAAAATAACAAAAAATAGCAGCAGTACCTTCTGCGCAATGGGAAGCTACTATTTAATTAAAACTAAAGTTGCAAAATCCTCAAATCATGAAAACTGGACTCGAAGTCTGGAGAGGACAAGGTTAGGTGTTTACGTTTATATAACACAAGGCCTGAATGATGATGCTGACGACTGATGTTCCTCATTCCATATCTAAAATATCAATCACTTTTATACGCGGATGGGTAAATGGGGCCCGTGTGGCCTATTGCTTGGGTAATAGAAGATCTTGCAGTGAGTTGGTGTTGCTTTCACCACATCTGCCCCACCAAGTGTGTGATCCATTGATGGTGTAAATTAAGCCACACCTCAATAAATCCCACAGCCCGGGAGAAGAGGGTTAGGTGTTTCATGAATAGATGGGAAAGGGGATTTGGGGAAAGGTGTGACAAAGACAAACACTTCACAAGGACAACATTCATCTGGGCGATGAGCAGCATATCATCATCATCAATCTGTTGTGGAAGATAACGAAGGAATGAGTATGACACAGTACAGTTAAATAAATTGCAAACAGTCCTTCTGCCCCAGAGACCTAAGTTATCAGATATCTATATTTTCTATCTTCTAGGATGGAAAAAAGAAAATCATGGAGGAGTGAATCTACCCACCGAGTTCTCCAAATATGAGTGTTAAAAGAAAAATGTCACAGTATTGCAAAATTAGGTGGTGCAATTGCATTCTCCTCTGGAATGTCCATCACTCTTGGGTGCCTGTCTGGGATGGTCTGGTAAGAAAGCAGGAGTGTTGAGCTCAGCTTTCACCTTTCGTCCATGCAGGAAAAGCGAAGCCCTGTGGATTGTAAAACAGAAACTGTATTTTGGAGTCAAGGAGAAGGACAGAAGGAAGGTAAGCTTTATGAAGAGTGCATTAAGAAGACTCAGAGGCGGAGCAAAATAACAGGAGAGCTCGGATTTTCACTTTTGCCACCAGTGCAACACATACACACTCATACACACACACAAATACAAACACACACACATTCATCAGCATTTCACAAATCAACACACTTTTCTCCATGCCACATAGCTGAGTATTAGGCCTCAGAGTCATGGTTTCCCTTTGAAGTCGATGACTTCTTGCTTCTAGCTGTCGATGAGGTAGTCCCGCCCTGAGTTCATCATTCCTCCTCCTGACTCCAAGTAACTCCGTCCCAGTCACGACCCGAGCAAGATAGCCATGAAGTGTACTGCTGGTGAAGGGCAAGTAGAGAAACAGAATTACAGCATATTGTATAGGTTTTTGTTGGTTAACTAAAGTGACTGTTCTGGTCTCTGAAGAAACAGAAAAAAAGAATAGGCCTTGCAAGTAAATCTGGCTAAGTGTGAAAGGGCCAATCGCCTCCAGGAAAAAAAACATCACCCATCATTCAGTGCAAATCATCTCAAGCAAGTTCCCAAATTACAGTTCAACACCCTCCCTCACTGTCTGCCACCACATGAATCATCAATCATCACTCACAATCACTCAATAATCACTCAGTGCAATGGTTACTTGTTCCAATCCAAGCACGGCAGTAGGTACACAATATCCTATTTGATGCAAGCCACAGATTGGCATTTTACAGTCTTGTAAATTAAATGATCATTTGGGGCAGCCCTCCTAGGTGATGAAAAAACTGAAGGGTCATAGGAGTGGACCGTACAGGTTAAGTTTTGCTAAGTAAGTTTGTAAATGCAATCAGCTCCAGGAAAAAATTATCCCCCACATTCAGGCCCCAAACATTGCAAATCATCTCAAGCAAATTCCCAAATTACAGTTCAGCACCCTCCCTTACTGTCTGTCACCACATGAATGGTCAATCATCACTCGCAATCACTCACTCACCGTTACAATTGTAGTTACCTCCTTTAATCCAAGCATGGGTAGGTTAGGTAATAGGTACACAACTGCATTTTTGATGCAGGCAACACATTGGAGTTTGGTATTGACCCTGCTAAGTGATGCAAAAAAGGATAGGCATGCAAGGGAGGCTTGCATTGTCTCCAATGTCATGAAGGAATTGTGGAGGCTTCTTCACTGCACACTGGTCCAACTGCAATCCATCAATATATGTGACTAAAAAATGGTGGGGCAGTATAAATCTGACACAAACATAATTTTCCACTAGCTACTGTTATTTTGGCAAAGAAAGAAGTTCAACAAGAAATAATTAAAAAGTTCTATGGTGGCACTGGCATACTCAATCTGGGAAGTAGAGTTTGCCCTCAAACTCAGGGGTTAACCCAGAAGTTGGTCAGCTAACACTCTTGATTCTGACAAATCTTCCTCCTCCTCCTCTGCTGTTTCAGGAACGGTGTAATTGTGTAGTATGAAATGTTGGTTCATTTTGATCATAGTCCATCTCTCCACATTTTGAGATGACAGACTGGTCGTTCTCACTGTAACAACTGCACCAGCTGCACTGAACACATGCTCAGTAGACACACTGTCTATGAGACAAGCCAGCTACTTTATTGCCAGCCTGCTGAGCTCGGGTCATTGGCGCAGCTTCCCATACCAATACATCAATGGGCTTTGATCCACATAGTCCTCTTTTGGATCATCCAGATACTACTGGAACATGCTGTAGATGGTCATTGGTGCTGCTACTTGCTCAACCTTTTTTGCCATAGCCTCTGCACAGGACTTAGGCCCTGCCGACTGAAACCAATGCAATGCAGATGTTGGGTCCGGTTTTTCTGTTGCTGTTTTTACTGGTGTTCTGGTTAATGGTGTTGTTGCTGCTGTGAGACAAGAATACCCTCTCTGGATGTTGAATGTGGCATCCCAGAATTGCGGGGTGGTACTCTAAGTTCCAGTTCTTCTTCCAGGTCTTCGGCTTACTCAACAATCCACCTCCTGTATTTTGAAACATCCCCTTTAGAAAAAGAGACGAAAGTGGGCAGAATGTTTTTGTACCTTGGATCAAGTAGTGTCGCACAGATGTACTCTTTGGATGAGATGATGTCATGTTGCAGCCTTGTATTACAAACCAAGCAAAAGATTAAACTCTCAACCAAGGCATGCGCTTCTGTGTTTTCAGTCACACCCGTGGGGGTAAACCTTTCAGATACCTTCTTTAGCAGGCCCTGTAGCAGATGCAACAATGGGATAGCTTGGCCCATCGTACTGTCCTCCTTGCTAACTTCCCATGTGAAAACCTCAAAAGGGAGTAGCATCTCTGTCAGGCATTTGCCTAGGCCCCATTTGTCTGCATCCATGGTCATAGCTTTCCCAACTGCATCCCCTCCTCTTTGAATGACATAGTAGTTGATCTGTTTGTATGGTTCAAACAGACATTACAACATGTAATAGGTTGATTTCCAATGTGTTGGCACCTCCTGTTTCAGGGTTTTAACTGAAATTCTATTTGCATGCTGAATAATCTGCAACTTCTTCCGTGCTTTAAAATAATGGCTGCAATGAGTGCAGATTCTTCAGCAGGTGGTCAGTATGTTGCTGACTATGTCTTCTTTTTTGAGAAAGTCTTGCACCACCAGATTGATGTAATGGGCCAAACACAGGACCCTGAAATAGCCACCGTCTGACATGGCCTTGACTATATTACTGCCATTGTCTGTGGCAACAAATCCAATTCTGAGACCTCTGGGTCACAGCCATTCATACACCTTGCTATTAAATTTGTCCAAGATGTTTACAGCTGTATGGGATTTCTCCATGGCTACTGTTGCATGGTGCTGAATGCTCTTAAAACTTTCTTTCGGGCCAAAACATGTAGATATCTTTTGCTTTACCACTCAAAGGAGATCCAGTGTGCAGTGATGCACATGTAATCAGTCACCTGACAACTGGTCCACATGTCTTTTGTCAGGTGGATGGTGTGAACAACACTTTGCTGCAAAGCTTGTCCAACCATTAGCAGCACATTGTGATGCAGCGCTGGAACAGCAACTCTGGCAAAACAGGTCCTTTGATTTCAGGCAGATGGCTGTCGCACATTCTAAAAATCCCACTCCTTCCACAAAAGAAAATGGGAAGATGTCCAGTGGTAACATTTTTGCCAGCTTCCCATTGTTGGGTGGTTGCGGTCATAGGGCCCCTCCTGCCTGAACATGCCTATAATAGTAGCCTGTATTTTTTTCTTCTTCTCTGGGGCCACCGATGCAGGTGACGTTTGAGAAGTAGGTGGTGGTAGACTCAGTGCGTGTCATAGTGGGGCAGTCACTGTATGCTATGGTGTCTCTAGCTGACTCCGAGTCTTGTGCCATTGTGAAGTCACTGAGGTGAGTGATTATACTGGAACACTGCTGGGGATAGGGCTGCTTTGCATGAGGATGTCACCCTCTTCTTCCTCATCATCACCTCCCGCCGTGATTGGACTTGTAGCTGATGTTCCTCGGCTCTCCTCACGTTCACCACCACAACCATGTTCTGCAATTCTTTTAAGGTGCTCCTCCGACCAGACTGAGTGGTATTTTTTCATATGGGTCATTTGGCCTCCAGTACCATAATATGTACCAGGCTTACCTTGATGAACATTCATGTGGCAAATGGTACATAGTGCAATGTGCTCCCCTCTTTGCTAACCATCAAAAATTCCAAAACTGAGGAGGAGTACTTTTTTACTGTGCCACTGCCAAAGCCTGAAGAACTAGATGTAGGTGGGTGTGTCGTTGATTGCCTTTCGGCAGTGCATACTTCTACTGAGGTAGTGCCTACTAGTACAGGTCTCTCCTGGGCTGGTGGTGCTACCTGTTTCACATCTCTTGAGGAGGTTGAATAACAATGTCAGACTCCTCTGTGTCACCTTCCACAGTGACTGGCTCATTGCTATAATCTTACTCATCATCCCCTTCCATAATTCTAAGTCTTTCAGGAACTTTTCTTTTCCATTGCCTCTTCTGTCCTCCCCTGGACTCTGCTGGGGTGCACTCCATGTCCCTATCATCATCATCAGAAGTGGTGCTTGGAGAAGATGGTGGAGTAGTACCCTTCCTTTTTCTTGCTAGAGATCTTGGAGCCATTGATATTAATGGAGAAGGTTCTTGCTTGGAAGGAAGGTCAACCTCCTGTTCTGCTCCAACATAAGGAAGATATACTATTGCTGGCTGCAGCTGCTGGCCACTTTGCTTTGTTTCCTGAAACAATTGGGTACTACTTTGCGAAAGGGACAAATCAAATTCAGTGTCACTGCTCATCAGCGTCACCATGATTGTAGTGGCCGGCTTACTGACAGACATGGTCTTGGGCTTAGGTTGGGGTGATGCTGTTGATGCAGGAGTGCTGATCTCAGCTTGCTCCCCGGGGGCTGGTGTGGCAGGCACAAGACGGGGTCCAAAAAAGGTTTGGGGTGACTCACCAGTGGTGGGAAGCTGCTTCTTCTCACTGACCACTTTCTTGGAAGCATCTTTCTTTGGGTTCATCTTAAAACTCTCAGTTGGCAGTTGCACTAAGCTGCACAAGCGGAAGAGATTGGAGGACTGATGTGTTACGTCACTGCACAGGCCTTCTGTTTGGCAGTACTGCGGGTAATGTCTCTTCTCTTGTGCACCTAAAAGCAAACAGGCAAGAAAAACATTTAGAGAAACATGGCATTGTTGCAGTTTGAATTAGTCCAGACAAAGGCACTATTAGTGTGATTGGTTACTTAGGTAATAACCACTTTAAAGTCAAGCCACACCATAATATTTAATTCCCCATCATAATAACACACAATATACAGAATGATGGAGCCCTTTCCTTTATGTCCATATATTCTATAGGAGACACCTGTGGCACTCAGGGAAGTGCATGGGTAAATGGAATAGTAATCTTTTAAAAAATTGAGGTTAGTGTGGGCCTATGGCAGGGAATTATGGTCCAGAGGGAAATGGAATAATCATTGTTACACATAAGAATGATTCTGAAGTGTCTAAAGTGCACCTCAGCCAGGGTGTCCAGGAGGAAATAGAATTATATACCTAAAAAAGCTGAATGCTGTTGCGCAGCTGTGCGCCTATGGTGGATGGATGTATAGATGGATGGATCAACCAAGGTAAAGTGGGAAAAAATACAATTACAAAAATAAAAATAAGTGAAATAACAAAATAAAAAAATTGGAAAATTAAAAGATACAAAAATGAAAATAAAAAATGTAAACAATAAAATAAAAATTATAATTAAAAAAACAATAATTGCCGATGTTTATAAGGGAGGATGAGAAGAAACCTATTGGAGGTGCAAAATAAAAAAATGCAACAAAATGCATGTGATATTATATAAGCACTGTCCATCGAAATCATATTCTTGATATACATATACTACAATGATCCTCAAGCATATTATTAAACTTATATTTCACATCCATCCATGCAAGCCTATGGCAAAGGCACACTGGTTGGAAGCACAAAATGGATGCCAGCCAGTGCCACATGGTCAAACAACAACACTAAGCAAGGTGTCATGGCAAACAAAGAACACATACAAGTCTATGGCAAAAGCACATAGGATAGATGCACAAAAAGGCTGCCAGCCAGTGCCACATAGTCAAACTACAACACTGAGCAAGGAGGCATGGGGAACAAAGAACACATGCAGGCCTATGGCAAAAGCACACTGGCTGGATGCACAAAATGGCTGCCAGCCAGTACACATGGTCAAACTACAAAACTGAGCAAGGAGGCATGGGGAAGAAAGAACACATGCAAGCCTATGGCAAAAGCACACTGGCTGGATGCACAAAATGGCTGCTAGCCAATACCACATGGTCAAACTACAACACTGAGCAAGGTGGCATGGGAAACAAAGAGAACACATTCAGGCCTATGGACACAGACTCCACAAAATGTCCCCTGGCCACATGGCAAAGAGAACAAAGACAAATCAATGATTGCCTATGGCAAACACACACACTCATACTGGACAGACAAAAGAGACATGGTAACACTGAAGAAAACACTACTATTAATTCAGCAATGTCAAAAACAAAAATTAACTTAGCTATAAAAACTTTGCAACACACATCCTCCCAAGCCATCAAATCTTACCCCACACGTACACTTCTTGTACACAAAAAGTATAATACAAAAAACCCACCACATTTTTAATTCAATGCAATGCCATCCCAGCCCTAAATAATGTTTTAAAACAATATATTCCACAGACACAGTTGTTTCATGCACCCATGAGTAGCACTGACCTGGGCCAACTGGATGGCCCCTTGGAAGACTAGGCCACATAGTAAAATAAATAAATATTGCTAATTTAACAAACATGGAGGAAATGTACTGAACTGTGCAACATTGTTCCTTTACAAAAGAAGAAAAATGAAATGCAAAAATATAACTAGCCCCTACTGAAAAAATACAGGCTACCCACCACAAGAATGTACAAATAAATACTTGTGCATGCCCTCTATCAAACAAAACAACTTGCTTATACAAGGGTTTTGAACATACTTGTGAAATCTCAAATACAAAGTCTTTAAATCCAATGGTATATATGCAGCAGACGAGGAGAGTGATCCTTCCAGCTCCAAATACAAATGAAAAGTGACAAGGAGATGGACAAAGCACTGAGAGGAGCCTTCTGGACAGGAATAGGAAGTTGGAGTCCCTGGGGCACTTCGTTCCAGTTGGAAAAAAGGCTTCTCGCACCAAAATGTTTGCTCGAGCGGTGCATTCGCGATTGGCACTATATTGGTGCCGGAAGCGAGCGTGAAGTCACGTCGAGCTCGCTAGGAGCCTGAGATTATCGTGGCGCCCCCTCTTGAGCACCAAAACAAATCTCGGGCACGCAAACTGAAAAAAACTCTGCTATGCGTCTGGGAAAGCAGAATTCAGGAACTCCACGCACCTCCGCAGAGCGCTGAGTGCCTGAAATCTGCAAACTCTGCGAGTGGAGCGGAGTTTACTGCCTGGGTCTACTTATACGTTCACTACACCATATCACCCCAAACCAATGGTCTGGTTTAGAAATTCAACAAGACCATGGAAGGTATGATCATGGGATTCCCTGACAAACTAAGAAGGAGATGGGATGTCCTTTTGACATGCCTGCTTTTTGGCTACAGAGAGGTGTCCCATAAAGGAGTGTGCTTTAGTTCCTTTGAGCTTCCGTTTGGCCATCCTGTTAGGGGACAACTGAGTGTAGTGAGGGAGGGCTGGGAGAAGTCTCTCAAAGAGCCCAAACTGGACATTGAGGATTATGTGGTTGGACTTCGTTCCAGGATGGCTGAGAACATGGAAAAAGCAAACAAATACCTTGAGGCAATGCCAAAGCTCCAGAAGCAATGGTTTGACCAAAAGGCTGTACTGGTTGAGTTTCAACCAGGGCAGAAGGTATGGGTTTTGGAGCATGTGGCACCTAGGGCCCTCCAGGACAAGTGTTGTGGTCCCTACCATATCTTTGAGAGAAAATGAGAGGTCACCTACTTTGTTGACCTAGGCAGTTGCAGGAGCCCTCACAGGGTTATCCATGTCAACTGCCTAAAACCTTTTCATTACAGGGCTGATGTGACCATGATGATGTTCACTGATGAGGATCAGGAAGAAGAGAGTGAACCTCTCTGTGACTTCCTCTCTAACAACCCTAAAGATGGGTTTGTGAGGGAGTTGTTTTTTCAGACACCCTGACTGCCCAACAGCAAACAGACTGCAGACAAGTCCTGGGTCAGTGTGCTGAGCTTCTTTCTTTGACCCCTGGCCAGACAACCCGGTGTACCAATGATGTGGACACTGGGGACAGCCTACCTGTCAAAAACAAAATTTACAGGCAGTCTGATCACATCAAAGAAAGCATCAGAGCTGAAGTCAGCAAGATACTGGAGTTAGTTGAACCCTCTGAAAGTCCCTGGGCTAGCTCAGTAGTCTTAGTCCCCAAACCTGATTCCAAGGGAGGTAAATCAGAGCTGAGGTTTTGTGTGGACTATAGAGGTCTCAATGATGTCACTAAGACAGATGCCCACCCCATCCCAAGGGATGATGAAGTCATTGACAGGTTAGGGGCAGCCAAAGTTCTCAGCGCTTTTGATTTAACATCAGAGTACTGCCAGATTGGTCTGACCCCAGTAGCAAAGGGGGGAATAAACATTCTTGACCCCAGATGGTCATTACCAGTTTACTGTAATGCCCTTTGGTTTAAAGAATGCCCCTGCCACCTTCCAAAGGCAGGTGAACATAGTTCTGGCTACACTAGACTCTTTTAGTGTAGCATATCTTTATGATATTGCTGTCTATGGCTCTGCTTGGCAGGATCACCAGATCCAGCTTGGGAAGGTCCCTGAAGCTCCGCAGAAAGCAGGACTCACTCTCAAGGCAAGCAAGTGCTACATAGGGCAGGACTCAGTTGTATACTTGGCCCACCTGGTGGGTGGAGGCCATGTTCAACCCTTACGGCCCAAGATCCAGACTATTCTAGACTGGAAGTTCCAACCACTCAGACTCAAGTCAGGGCATTCTTTGCGTTTGTGAAGGATACATTGTGACATCCCTCACTGAATTGACCTCAAAGAAGCAACCAAAGAAAGTAAACTGGACAGTGAGCTGTCAAAATGCTTTTGACACTCTGAAGGAAGCAATGCGCTCAGCACCCATTGTAAAAGCTCCAGATTATGTAAAGCAGTTCATTGTGCAGACAGAAGCCTCTGAGCATAGGATAGGAGCAGTACTATCACAGTCCAACGATGGTGGCCAGAATCAGCCTGTTGCTTTTATTAGAAGGAGGTTACTTCCCAGAGAACAGTGTTGGAGTACCAATGAGAGGGTAGCATTTGCTGTGGTTTGGCCACTGAAGAAGTTGAGACCATACCTGTTTGGTACTCACTTCCTTATACAATCAGATGGCTGATGCAAATGAAGGGGGGGAAATCCTAAACTATTGAGGTGGTCCATCTCCCTACTGGGAATGGACTTTGCAGTGGAACACAGGTCTGGGACTAACCATGCCAATCCAGATGGCCTTTCCAGGTTCTTCCACTTAGACAATGAAGTCTCTCTTGGGAAAGGTTTGTCTCATTCTCTTACATTTGGGAGGGGGGATTGTGTAGGAAAGTGCCCCTTTTTCACATGGTCATCCCTACTTTTAACCCTAATGCTCACGCTTTTTGACTGAAAGTGCATTGGGTCCCTGCTAACCAGGCCGCCCAGTGTCAGTGCTCTTTCCCTTAAAAACAGGTAAATGTCTAATTGTAACCCAATTGGTAAGGACTTTAGCACCCCTGTAAGTCCCTAGTAAATTTTGTAACTCTGGTACCAAGGGCATGGGTAGTAAAGAGGGTCCCTGTGGGCTGCAGCATGTATTGTGCCACCCAAAGGGACCCAAACAAAAACTGCATGCAAACTGCCATTGCAGGATGCTTAAAATTGTGCAAACCTTTTTGAAAACACATCAGCCATGCCCATGCACACTGCATATACTATATTTAAGTCACCCCTACAGCAGGGTGCCCCAAGGCAAAGTGCATTATATTATATGTGAAGACATATATGCCCCTGTGATGTCTGGTTCCATTGCCACGATATTGCAAGTGATCAGGAACGCTGAGGAAGATGGCGGACGTGCTCATGTAGAGCTCCGGCCGCCGGCCCAGCGCACCGACAGCCATCCTGGTTGTGGGGACTGGATTCCGCCGCCTCAAGCTGCCTCAATGAAGGTGGGGGCAGGCACAACGGCATAGACCCGGAATTTGCAGCCGGGATCCCGAACACCGGGTCGATCCACCGGGAGGAGCGAGTCGCAACAAAATGCGGCCCCCAGCTCCGCGATCACGGAGCTGAGTAACATCTGTGGCGGAGCCCCGGAGGACGCTGACACCGTCTGAAAACGGCCCCGGGCTCGACCCCACTGCCGTGCCCAGGTGAGGAGTGGCTCTGGGATGTGGGTCGAGTGCCGCGAACGGTCGGCGCCGTTCCATGAGGCACGAGAGCTGACCTGTGCACGCGGGAAGGATCCCAACCGGGCGCAAGGACAACGGAACCCGTGAGCAGGCGCCCCCCACTGCCCCAGAACCCAGTACAGCAGTGCCACCCAAGCGCTACAGACTGAGGGAACCTTGTGAAGAGGGGGGGCAGTGGGCACTGAGTGAACTGACCGCCGGGGCCCGGCAGACACAGTGGAGACCCCCAGGTGAATACTACGCCTGAGGGATGTGGGAGCCAGGAACTTGCACGGCGCAGCAATCCGGAGCCTGCCGGGTGGCGGCCAGTGCCCGACAGGCCCAGTAAAGTGAAGACACAAGCGGGAACACTCCGCCGTGGTCGGGGCGACCCAAGGCGCTTGGACCGGGGCCCGGGCAGCGCCGCAGCGGGGGAAAAGAAGATAAGCAGCCGTCAACCCCGAAGTCTGGGGCCCCCAGGAGGGGTGGAGGCAGGAAGAGACCCTGAAGCCAGCTGAGCACGGAGCCGGGACTAGGCCTGCGATGGTGATCCTAGCAAGAGCGCTCCAGGTGTGGCAGGCTGCGCGCCGGCAGCAGCTGACACATCAGGAATAGGCGCGAGGTAGGCCCCGGGGCGCGTGATTCACCATGACCGGGTCTGCAGTTGGTGGACCCTGCGGAGAGGCGCTCTCCCCCATCCCTATCACCCCGCGGCGGCTGCACGCCGTGAACTTGGAGGCCCTGATGAGGGGGACCGCAGAGTAGGGGCACCAGAGAAGTTTGCCGCCGCAATTGAGAAGGCCTAGAACGTCAGTGCTGCAGCTTACGCGTCACTGTAGCTCCGCCACCGGCCCCACTTTATGGGGTGCCCCAGAAGAGGCCTACCCACTGGCTGCCATCCCAGGGCTGACCGGGAGGTGCAGCGCGGAAGCGACGTATGGAAGAGACGGCAATACGGTACCAGCGCAAAAAGGCAGCCACACACTCCACAAGCAGGGAGGCGAGGGAAGTCTCCTTATAACAGCAGGGACAGAGGGATCACCGATCTGGGGCCTCATTTGAGGCGGCACAAGTTCTGCGCTGGTAGATAATCGACCACACCGCAGAGGAACCGGCACAAGCCAAGAGGCGGAGATAGCAATTAGGGCCAAGAACTGAGGGAAGACACTCCATCTCCACCCGCCCAGTACGGGTCAAGGAGATGACCTCCAGGCGCAGTAAACAGCGAAATTCATACCGAAAGGCGACACAAGACGCCCGCATTGACAGGGGCAGGAGCCTGGCGAGACACGGCAACCTCTAAATGCAACGCTGTCATCAGGAACTTGGGATATTGACCTCCACGTTCTACTAGAGCAGCTAAAGTGCAATTATGGCGCCCCAGCAAGAGAGCACCCGGGCGCCCATGCACTGAGGCCCGGAGGCCCCTGGACAGTGAATGCAACTTGCAGGCGACCTGCAGGGACATTACGAGAACGCCACCGAAATCTGAACCAACATAGCAGAGAACAAGACAGCTGTTCGTCTTTCACTGGCCGGCATCCTCTGGGAACAGCAGCTCTTGGACCCTTTCGTGAAGGAGGCGGTTGGTCAGAAGTTGAAAAGAACCTGCAAACACAGCGAAGCCCCGGAGCGACAAAAATATGGGGCGACAGCGCCAAACAAATGGCACACAGGCAACGGCCCCATCACGTCAGCAGCCCTTGTTAGACCTGGACCAAACTCAAACGTCGGATACTGCTCTGCTACAAGCGATGTCTGACAAATTAGACAGAGGGCTGGCGGCAATAGAGCACTCCCGTATCACAATGGAGGATAGATTTGGGGCTCTGTCCTCAGACCTCGGTTTATTGCACGACGATCACCGAAAGTTGGACGACAGAGTAACAGAGGGGGAAAAAACCTTGACCAGCCTTCAACCGCTAACTAAAGCACATCAGGACAGTATACGGAGTCTCCAAGCCCGGGTGACTCAGTTGGAGGAGAAGACGGACGAATTGGAGGGGCGATCCCGCCGCAGCAACATCCGAGTGATAAACCTGCCGGAAGGAGTAAAAGGTTCTCATCCCAAAAGGTACATCGAAACTTGGTTCAAATCATTCACCGCGGATGCTGAACTCACACCTTTCTTCTCAGTGGAGAGGGCCCACAGAGTCCTGGCTCGGCGACCCCCCCCCCCCGGGTTGCCTCCACGACCGCTGCTCCTGAAACTGCTTCATTTTAGAGACAGGGACGCTGTGTTAAGAGCGGCCAGGCAATACAATCCGCTCCAAGTCGAAGACAAGCGGGT
Organism: Calotriton arnoldi; assembly: GCA_963921515.1. Lineage (NCBI taxonomy): Eukaryota > Metazoa > Chordata > Amphibia > Caudata > Salamandridae > Calotriton > Calotriton arnoldi. The sequence continues at coordinate 1,403,993 of CAWUFW010004710.1, forward strand.
GATGATCTTTCCTGATTACTCTAAAGCAGTGCAACCACAAAGAGCCACTTTCATAGAAGCAAAGAAAATGCTCCACCAAAAAGGATACAATACTCGTTGTTGTTTCCAGCCCGTCTTCGAATCATAAACGATGGGGGCACCAAATTCTTTACGGACCCAAAGGCAGTATTTGAGTGGGCAGAGACCAACGTCCCAGGCGGCTTGCAATGGGAGACAATCCGCAGCTCAAGGAGATCGAGGGGTCGAGGGACCTGGGTAAACCGAGAGCACAAGAAGCAAAAACAGCAAGAACGCAGCCCAGCTGCGGGACCCCCTAATGTTGAGGAAAAAATAGCAGAATGAAGGAGGACCATCCAGGCAGCTGCCAAGTTGGACATAGCCGCAACAGCGTCAGACAGAGAAGATGGCCCCCATATCTTCTCGTCTGAGGACAATTCCAGAGACACAAGTATTTCCCGAGAAGATTCGATAACCCCCCCATTGGTAACCCCCCAGACGGCGGACACACTGATCTGAATGAGCCGGATACTCACAATTAACCCTCTTTCTTCCCCCTTCATAGCACACACACATGCTGTCTCCACGACAGTGTCAATCCCAGTGACCAGCACATCGATTTGTAACTATTAACTGCTTAAGATCGACTCTCCTTCTCACCTGTATACCACACACACACGCCGCACACACAGCAGCGTCGACCAATACCTGAGCAATGAACGCCGCCACCAGTAATTGCTCTGACACACGCCAAACCCACGACCGATGCACGCAGCAAAATGGGCCTTGCAAGGCCACGGACTTAAAAAACCAGCAGAGTACACCCCCCACAATACATTAGAACGCAGTTAAACTATACAGTTTGGACATACCACCAGTTGTGATAGGTCCGTAATGTTGGAACATGGTTCCGCACGATTAGTTGTTGCATCTCCCAGTTGCCTTACACCTTTCCGAACACAATCATATTCGGGGCGGGCGCCTCAATACGTCGGATCAGCATGCGGGATGGGAGGGGGCGAAAACGAGACGCAACACTTTCCTTGCCTACTCTCCTGGCTCCCTAGAACTAAAAAGAAGCCATGTCAAACACAACAGATATTAGCTTCCTGACCTTAAACATCAGGGGCATGCACACGACGAGAAAGCGGTATGCAGTGTACTCATACGCGAAACGGCAAAAGGCGCAAATCCTGTTGTTGGAAGAAACGCACCTTACCTCAAAAGAACTAGACCGAATACAGAAGCGCTGGCGGGGTATCTTTTGTGCCACCACCTACTCTGCGTTTGCCCGGGGGGCGATGATATGGCTTAGGCCTGGGGTTCCGTTCAAAGAAACACGTAGGGTGGTGGACAGAGCAGGGAGGTACGCATTCCTTGAGGGGTTGTTAGATGGGCGACCTCTATTAATAGGCAGCATCTACGCCCCAAACTCGGACCAAGGGCAATTCTGGGACTCATTATCGACCGTTCTGCTACAATTCACACATGCGCCATGGGTGCTAGGGGGCAACTATAATTGTGTATTAGACCTGACGTTAGATCGATCACACCCCCCGAGCTCGGGATCCCCAGCACAGGCGCACGCAGAACGATTTCGCCTAAGGGTGCAACATTGGGCTTTAGCTGACGCATGGCGAACTCAAAACCCGACCACTAAACTATACTCCTATCACTCAGTCCCCCACAACCTGCGGGTGCGACTTGATCGGTTTCTATGTTCGCCAGAAATATTACCCATGACCCAATGTACAGACTATCTGGGGAGAGTAATTTCAGATCATGACGCACATCTGTTAACCCTCAGATGGCGACCACCTCACCCACCAGTCCCAACTTGGAAACTGCAACGCAAGTGTTTAGAGGACCCGGTATTCCGACACGATCACGAGAATAGCATCACAGAATACTTTGAGAACAACACAAACACAGCATCCAACAGAATGTTAGAGTGGGACGCTTTTAAAGTTGTAATACGAGGAGCCTGTATCAGGCAAATAACCGGAGCGCGCAGGACACTTGATAGAAGCCTCGAAAAGGCAGAACTCAGATTGGCATTGCTGACTAAAGCGGAAAATGCGGGTACGGCAACCCACACACAAGTCGCAGAGGCTAAAATAGAATATGAGGAGGGCTTAGCGGACCTGCTGCAATACAATTTTAAATTATACTCAACCAAAAGACACAGGGAGCGAGACAGATCAGGCACACTTCTGGCCTTACTGGCCCGTCAACATCAAGAAACCCACCCAATTACTGAAATTCAGGACCCCTTAGGCGGAATCGTGACAGCCCAGTCTGACATTTTGCGACTTTTCCCCAATTATTACGCAACGCCCTATCAGTGCCCCGCGCGAGACAGTCGAGATGTACTTGCCCGATTCTTAGACCCCCTTACACTGCCCCAGATTCCGGGCGAGGACGGAGACCTCCTGGAAGAGGTAATTACGCAGTTGGACGTGAAACAGGCAATCTGCGCACTGGCCCGAAATAAAACCCCGGGGATGGATGGTTTACCCCTAGAATATTATCACACTTTCATTACTCAGCTGGCGCCACGACTGACCGCTATGTATGCGGCAGCCCTGGAGGGGGGGGAATTGCCGAGCTCGCTGCGGGAATCTCTTATAGTCTCAATCCCAAAACTCGATCGGGACCCTACGCACCTGGCCTCGTACAGACCAATTACGCTACTCTCCACTGATTGCAAGATCTTGGGTAAGATCTTGGCGGACCGGTTGGGCCCTCTGCTACAGCCACTCATACACCAAGATCAGAACGGGTTCGTGCCGGGCAGAAACACGTCCCAGAATATTCGCAGGCTCTGTCAGGTTCAGGGTCAGGTCCGAGACCGCTACCCTAGGGCGGCCTGCCTGAGTCTGGACCTTGAGAAGGCGTTTGATACCCTAGCGTGGTCATACCTCTTCAAAACAAAAGGGCGAATGGGAATAGGCCCCACTTTCAGGGCGTATATAAAGCTATTATACACAAAGCTCACCTCTAGAATACGGCTGGGTAAATATGTCTCCTCGCCTTTCCCAGTAGAGAGGGGAACGAGGCAGGGGTGTCCCCTCTCCCCCCTCCTTTTCGCCATGGCTATGGAACCCTTAGCGATTAGATTACAGAAAGAGGGAGATGCATGGGGCATCCCAACTGCAGGAGCCACTCATATAGTGTCAATGTACGCGGGCAACCTACTACTTTACGTGAGGGATATAGAATCCGATCTTAGCCCCATAGGGGCTCAGACTTTGAAGCCACAACAGGGCTTAAAGTCAACTGGACGAAGTCCGTTATATACCCCTTAAACCCCGACCTTCCCCCATGGGAGTTAAGGCTTGGGGTCTCACGCATAACATGGAGCGCTGGCGCTCCGAGATACCTCGGTATCAGACTTTATCACTCACCGGCTGACCTCTTTGAGGGCAATCACCATCAAGCTCTGCTGGGAGCCTGGACTCGGGTAAATTTCTGGAAGGCATTGCCCTTGGCACCCATCGGCAAGGTTGCTTTAGCCAAGAGGGTCCTAGTACTGCAATTTTTATACTATTTTGCTAACACTCCTGTTGTTCCCCCACACTCCTTTTTTGGCAAACTAGACACTCTGCTGTGCTCCCTCATCTTGGGCGACAAACGCCGCAGAGTCACAGTCTCAAAATTGCAGCTCCCATTGAACCAGGATGGATTGGGGGCGCCATCCTTCGAGGCCTAGTTTTATGCAGCGCAAACGAGGTGGCTCTCTAGATGGACGGCGGGACGCCACTTAGTAGAGACGGCAACAGACAAGGGGCCCATGTCCATACAGTCCGTTTGTCGCCTGCTGTTCCCAGGCACGCAGCCCGGAGCATCGCACTCGATCCAGGTAAAGGTGGCGCGGGCATGCATGCTGCGAATACATCGCATCTCTGGCAACACCCCGTTATATACCCCTTTGTACCCGTTAGCCGGCCTGCCCAAAAAGGGAGGGTTTTACACTGCCCGCACAATGCAAATTTGGACGGATCACAACATTCTAGAAGTTGGATCTCTGTTTGAGGAGGGACAACTGTTACCGTTTGACCGCCTTTCAGACGAGACAGGTCTCCCCCCAGGACAAATCTTGCTACACAGGCAATTAATACTCAGCAGCCGCCGTATATGGGATCTTACTGAAGGGGAACCGGCGACGCACCCAGTAGTGCATGCAATTCTTCACATGGGACTAGGGAGGCACTTAATCACATGGCTTTATAAAGCAATCCGGGATCTTACTGCCACTACACTAGCCCCGCTGCGACTGAAATGGAAAGAGGAAATAGGTCGTTCATACCCAAAGAAGGTATCTAGAAATGCCCGTTTCAAAAACATGCAATTTTTTATATTGCACCGCGCTTACCTCACCCCAGCAAGGCTCCAGCGCTTTTACCCAGATGTACAGTTAGTATGCCCGAGGTGCCAATCTGCAGACGCGACATTTGTGCATATGTTCTGGTCATGCCCCACATTACGGCCATATTGGCAGACTATACACAAGACATTGCAGGAAGTAACAGGACTCAAAGACATCGACACATGGGAGGCCAGTGGGTTGGGGCTCTTTTGTAAGCGGAAAACTCTCAAAGTCCAAGCGCGCTTCGTCTCCCTAGCTCTTCTATTGGCAAAAAGGGGGATCGCTATGCACTGGAGAACCCCAAGCGGTCCCCCCTTAACGGCTTGGGTGGGAACGGTTAAGAAATGGGGCTCAGTGGAGGAGGACACAATTAGGAGGGAGGAGGCACAAGGAACACGTAAAAACACATTTCCATGGAATGGTCCACGCTACTGCACCAGTTCTGCCAGCACAGGGCGGGCGCGCAGCAACCGGCGCTGCCTCGAGTGCACCTGAGAGCTCTAACCGTGCCGCACAACCCAGGTCCCCTCCTGGCACAGGAGAAGGCGAGCCCCAACGTTCCCAAGAGTCATGATCAGACGGTACCCATCAGAACGGAGCACTGAGACAGCACACAACACCATGGCTAAACAGCATCCCCAACGGCTGGCGCGTCTGTGGCAGAACCCCTGTTTCCATCCCCCAGCTTATGAAGACACACGACGATGTAGTTTCCTTTGTTCCCAAAGAATGAAGCAGACAAGCCAGGTCGCACGACCGAATTCCCCAAGTTTTAACCCCCAGTTAGGCACACATGCAGGTTGATTCTTTCCTTTAACAAACCGGCCTTATATCTCACGATATAACATACAGTTAGGCAAGCACTGCAACTTATCAAGACCCACACAATGCCGCCAGATGTGTACGATTCAATTACATTTTCTCTCCGACTTTACTTGTGACCCCAGGATCTCACCTGGGCTAACGTACTGTAACATACGGCTGTTAAGTCTTGATTAATTATCATTTTTGTATGTCTACTTATTGTGAAATAATGAAATGCCAATAAAAATTGTTTAAAAAAAAAAGTGATGAGGAAGCCATCTTAAATATATGTACTGGGCACTGCTCATTACGAGTTACTCAGCTACTTAATGGCTTCACTGAAAATAATGGTATTGACTGTCCAACACCTTATCTTAATAAATCCACACTGGTTCCAGTATTGGACTTAGTATGACATGCACCCAGAGGGCACCTTAGAGGTACCCCCTGAAACCACCAGTCTTTTTGTGTGCTAGCTGACTGGACTCTTCCAGCCTGCAACCACAGATGAGTTTCTGACCCCCTGTTCGGGAGAGCCAACACTCTCAGAGGTCAGGAACAGTGCCTGCTCCGGAGTAAGGTGATAACACCTCCTCCAGCAGGATGGCTAGTGAATTAGCATACCAAGGCCAGAGGCTTCAAAGCCTCTGACACCTTTGATATGCGACCCCGGCTTCCTCCAGACCTAGAGAATGCCATACCCTGCCCTGGGGACAATTTGGCACCAGAGTAGGTAGGAAAATGAGCTAGTAGGTAGGAGTGTTGCACTCCAATGCTAGGCACACCCCTAAGGTGAGCCACCTGAAGTGGACACCTGAAGAAGGGTTTCACCATCTTGTTTTTGGTGAAACTAGGAACTCTGGGACACAGATTTATGCCCACTCTCTAAAGTCGTCAAATAAAAGGTGTAGTCACCCAAGGGATAGGTAGCCCATTGGCTACTACCGTACACTCCCCTTAATGCCCCAGAATTTAGTATTTAGTTGGCCTTGGATTCATCTACTTAGGAACAGGAGAAGGACAAAGAAGAGCCAACAAATGCAAGAACTGTGGACCAGCACCGAAATTGGCGCCAAACCCTTCCTGGCTGCTGTGCTCCCGACAATTGAAATAAACAACTCTTCCTGCCACTGAACAGCCTCCCTAAACCCTTGGAGGACTGTCCAGTACTTCACCAACCAAGCAGCATCTCCCTTGAGGTGGAGGAGCCATTTCCCTGCATCTGCAGGCACAGACTGCATCTGCCCGATTCACCGTTTTGCTGACCATCAGGTCCAATGAGAGAGCAACTCACCAGGAGGAGGTCGTCGAGAGTCCAGGAGGTCAGCCCTGTCACTTCACCAAGTCTTGAGATGCTGAGCCTTCCCAGAGCCTCCCTGCACCAATACCCAGGGTACCGGAGCCCTTGCAAGCACCAAGACTTGTTGATTGTCCAGCCTGGAGACCACTGGTGCCAACACCGACCTGCCGACACAGGACATCAGGATCTCCAAGGCCATCACTGAGAGTGGCCCTTCAATCTTGTTTTTTGCCCCTCTGCAGGTCACGGAAACCAAGTGACAGCCTCTGACTCGAGCAATCCACTGCACAAAACACTTCTGCACCCGAGCCTCGAGCCTGGGCCCACATAAACCAACTTTGTCTTTGTGCTCCAGAGACCCTCAAAAGCCAAGCCGCTTTGGGTACTGCTGGATTGCTCTCCCAGTCCCTACTTGCAGCCTTTCTTTTTGCACGTACTTCCCCATTGACTACAGCGTAAAAAATGTAAATCCGTATTTGTAAAGCGCGAACTACTCACCCTTACGGGTCTCAAGGCGCTGGGGGCCGTGGTGGAAATTAAGGGCCAGATGTAGGTAAAAGCATTTTTGCGATTCCTTAATAGCGATTTTTAGGGAATCGCTATTAAGGACTCGCAAAATGCCATGTAGGTAGGAATCGCAATATTTTTTGCGATTCCTTAATATTCCTTAATTGCGAATCGCAAATTGCGATTCGCAATCAAGGAATACCTTCCCATTCATTCCTATGGGCCTAGAGGCCCATAGGAATGAATGGGAATTACGACACACAATTTGCGAGTACCCAATAGGTACTCGCAAATTGCGTGCGCAATTTCAAGGGTGCAAGGGTTCCAGAGGGACACCCTGTTGCACCCCTGAAATGTGCATGTGTGCACATGTGGCACACATACATGCCCTAAGGGCATGAATGTGTGCCACATGGCACTTTTAAAAAAGCAAAAAAGTGCTTTTTTAAAGGAAATTGCTAATTACCACCAACTTGAAGTTGGTTGTAATTAGCGATTCCTTACGGCTAAAGTGCACTTTCTTTTGTGCTACTTACATTGCATTTAAGGATTTGCAATTTGCGATTCCTTAAATGCAATCGCAAAATAGGGAATCGCAAATTATGCGATTCCTTATTTTGCGAGGGGCTCATTGTGTGCTACATTGCACAGTGCTAATTTGCGATCGCAAACGCTGAAATTCTGTGAATTTCAGCGTTTGCGAGCGCAAATTGGCTTCCTACATCTGGCCCTAAGTGAGCTATTGCCCAGAGTCACATGGTGCTGAGCTGAGCTGCCGTCGGAGCCGGGGATCGAACCGTGAGCCCTGTGCCCCTAAGTCAGCTGCCCTGGCCGCTGGCCCTGGCTGCTGCACCACACCTCTCCACTAACTCTTGAGGCTACCAACTCCACTAGCACCTCTGCATTCAGACTCACCAGAGCAGGTAAAATTGAACTGCTGGTGGTTTCATGAATCTTGGCCCCTAAGTACCTTAAGCCCAGGAGAAGAACCTTGTAAACTGTTTGCAAGTGTTTCTGTGCAGTGAATGTTTCTCCCATAGGATAACATAAAACTGAGGATCATACCTCAAAACTGTTATTTGACTGTATTTTTGCTAATACTACAAAAAGCTATAACTCTGAAAGCACTTAACTGATTCTGATGATCTTGGTGTCAAAAATAAAATAAAAATCTGTGTTATTTACCTAAATTAGTCTCAAGTTTCTTCTTGAGTGTGTGTCTCATTTATTGAATCTGCTTAACACTACCCTCTGATAATCCTAAACTGCTCGACCACACTACCACAAATAGAGCACTTTGGATTAATATTTTAAGCCCTGTAAACCAATAAGGGATGTCTGTACTTTTTGCATGGTGTGTCCTTACATTGGCTCTACCACATAAATAGCCAGCTTCCTACAATACATTTTAAAACCCAATGCTTGTTAAACATTTGCTTCAACGCCTTAATTATTCGGTTAAAAAACAAGACGGAATACCAGCACATACTCTGGGTTTCTTTTATAGACCAAACCCTTTATTAATAAATTCTTGCACTAACTCTGGGTTGGACCAAAGATCACAAGTTGAAACACAGGATTATTATAACATTCCTATTAGGAACTGTTTTGAGCCACTTGAAAGGTTGAACGCTAATGAATGACTGTTAATCAGTGCACCTTTCAGTCAGAAAATAAGGCTGTTGTTTTGGTTAGAGACTCTCATTTATCCATGACTATAACAGAGTTTTGTATAGTTTAAAAGACACTTACATATTTTGGGGGTATGAGTCTTGTTACATGGAACATTGCAGGCGCACATACTTAAATTACAAATGCAGATTGGCTATTATTTGTTAGTGGCTTTGACATTATATGGTGCCAAGAAACATGGATGAAGTAGAAATTTTATATCAAGGGTTTTCATGTTCTTAGCCACACTTTTAACTGTGGACAGGGCTAAGGGGGGGTCTGGCCACGTTTATTTCTATTAAAATCCCTACACTGCGTGTAACAGAAGCTTGCTCTTCACTACACTTCTTGAATACATTACTCTCCTCCTTTGAATAATTATATATATTGTTGATTAATTTTTATTATAATATTTGTAACCAGGTTTTTCAAACATTTTTGTTTGAAAAATAATCATAATGTTTTCTTAATTTGGGGGTAATGTTTCTACTTCACGAGTACAGTGGTCTGCTGGTGTGTAATTTTAAGGATCTGAAGAATGAAGATGTGACACATTTTAAACATACTGTTTGTGGGGATGCATTAACTATACTTATATTGAAATGTATTGTAGTTTTTACTAATGACATAATTTATAAGGAGAGTAATTCAATTCCCACTTTTTAGAGCACTAGTCATCATCATCATCATCATCAATCTTTATTCGATCATCAGGTGACTATAAAAGAATCATACAAGCAATAGCAAAAAACATATCAAAAGACATTGCAAGTTTAAAATACATGTTTAAAATACATATAGAGGGTTTTTGAATCACAATATAACTGATGCCCTCTGCTGTAGAGCACCCTGGAAAAAGTTGCGGTTAAAAGCAAATCCTCACTGTTGATAGTGACTGCAGGAATGCTAGAGCAGCCCTGAAATATCAAATATTAACCTGTTTTTAAAAGAGGTAGAATAAATAACTTTCTTAATGGTGAATAAAACTTACAAAAAAGCATAAAGTGCAGCGTTCATTGTACAGAGCAGCCATCACATGGACATGGCGGTAAATTAGCAATATGGGATAAGCCACTAAGAAATGGACATTGAATAGCCTTAACCGTTTTAGCAGGAACCTGGATGTAAATTGCTAAGCCAGGTTAGGCATGGCCCAATGCCAAGCCAAGTGGGAATTTCAGCATTTGTCAAAACAGTGGGCTTGCTGGCTTCTTTCCGCATTCTCTCCTCATTACATTTGGCTAAAAGCACTGCCTTCAGTGTACTAAAAAAACTGGCTGCGTAAATTCCTGGAGTCTTGAACAGGTCTATCAAATTCCATTCAGTGCAAGTATTATAGATATACGAGATCCAGGGAATTTTCAAGCAATGCTCAAGTTATGGACAGTCACTATTGACTTCATTATGATGTTGGCTGATCTATCCCTTTTGCTTATGGATTTTAAAATTATTAGTAAATGTTCTAGTGATCACAATCCCTTTACTGCTTCCTGGAATTTAATTTGGAAATCTGGGGAACTGTCAAAAAGAACTTGCGGGATAGGTTACTTGAAGAATAAAGGGTTAAGGATAACATAAAATTGCCCCAGTAGTTCTTACTCAGAAAGTAATCAGTGCAAATATGGATTCTATCCTAGCTTGTTTATTGTGTGACTCAGATCCCAGTATCATACAAAATGGATTTCAGAGTAGGGGTGGGCGGAGCTCGCCTGAGTCACGCTACGCGAAACTCCGTGAAATGGTTGAAAAACCGTGCTGCGCTACGTGGAGTTCCGTGAGTGGGCGGAGCCGCTCGGTGCTCCCGTTCGCATTACGTTTATTTCTTACACAGCGCCAACCATGTTTTTGCACCGGAAATCGCGCACGAACAGCACCAAGCAGTTTGCATGGGCGTGGCCATTTTGTTTTCTGTTCATTGAGCTATGCCTGTTTTTCCAATCCTTTCTTAATCTTTTCAATACTCCCCCTCTATAACTTAGCTACCTCTCATTTCTATTTATTGTATTAGTGTGTGTTTTTGTGTCTGTGTATTTTACCTTTTGTTCATTTTTTCGTGACTTTTTTCCCTTTACTTCCTTATTTCCTCCTTTTTTCCTTCCTTTTCCTGTTTCTTTTCATTTTTCCCCCCACCAAGCATCATGGCAGAGCAGGGCGACCAGGGGAGTGGCGGCACCAGGGTCCCCCAACCAGCCAGCAGCAGCCGCCTACCTTATGGACGTTGGCGCCACCAAGGGGAGCAGCCCTGCACAATCTTTTGCAAGGCAGAGGTGGCAGCACTCATTTTTTCCATTCAGAGCCACCTCCCTGCCATGCTGACGCAAGTGTATGCGCCGCTCCATCCAGGTCCAGCGCACCCAGCAGCAGCTGAAGCACCACTGAGTGGATATCCTGGACTGGGAGCAGGACCTGCTCAACTTGTTCAGTGTTGAGATTGCGGGCTCAGTGAGTAATTATTTGTTGTGGTTGCTTTCTAAAATGCTGGGAAAAAAATCCGAATAGCATGCTTCCCAAACTCAGAAGTGAGTTACGTTTAGTTTACGTTAAAAATATTATGGCCCTGATTACAATGTCTAAAAATAGAAAAATGGTTCTGTCGGGGTTTTTTCAATTGCTTAGGATAAGTAGCGACAGCTTACTTCCAACACATATTAATGATTTGAAAAAGAATAATAAATATGTAGCACACACCAAAATTAGAATTCAATTTTGTATTCCGAAAAAAATAAATCAGACAAACATGGCTGTCGCAATTTACAATTTCAATTGCAATGTGAAATACGTGACTGTGGTGAAAAAGTGACATGTGGTGATTGGTGATAAAGACAGTACACTATATACAGAAATGATTGAACGTGCAGTAGAGGGGGGGAGAAAAATCTTTTCAAATGTCCTTATTATTTTTGCACATATGTTACAGGACCCAATGAAAAATAGAACTGTGATCCTGGGCGTTGTGTGGACAGGATCACAGTTCTATCATTTCTGTATATAGTGTACTGTCTTTATCACCAATCACCACATGTCACTTTTTCACCACAGTCACGTATTTCACATTGCAATTGAAATTGTAAATTGCGACAGCCATGTTTGTCTGATTTATTTTTTCGAATACAAAATTGAATTCTAATTTTGGTGTGTGCTACATATTTATTATTCTTTTCAAATCATTAATATGTGTTGGAAGTAAGCTGTCGCTACTTATCCTAAGCAATTGAAAAACCCCGACAGAACCATTTTTCTATTTTTATACGTATACCCAGGTTCTGAGGGACACTGGGTTGCCCCATTACGTTTGCTACTGATTACAATGTCATCGGAGTTGCCGCCGACCGACATCGCTGCAGATCAGGAACCGAACAATCCCAGGTCGGCGGTTATGACACCGCAATTAGGATGCAACCGCACTTGGTGCGGTCACAACTTCTATTTTTCAATGGGAACTTCTGCAGCGGGCCGAACCGCCTGCAGCACAAGTGCCCACGGTGCAGGGATGTACATGGCCAGGGGGAAGGGGGCACTGCTAGGGGCCCCAAAGACACTTTCCGACAGCAGTTCCATGTCAGAAAGGCCGACATGGAACTACTGTCGGAAAGTGCCATGATAATCCCATTGGTGGAAGCGCCATCCTTAAGGGATTATGAGGCCTTTCCGACTGTCGGATTCCCCGGCTGGTTTAAAGTCCGACCACCGTCATTGTAATGCGGTGGTTGGAGTTTAAACCTACAATGTCGGTCGGAAAGTCTCCGACCAGTGATCGGAGGCTTTCTGACCGACATTGTAATTAGGCCCTTTGTGATCTAGTTTGAGCTAGGCAGGTGCTCGGCGCTTCCTTATCACACTCTTTGGAGCTCGCTTTGGCTGATATTAATTAAGAAGCCATTGCAGACTCCTCTGTCCTTCTGCCACCACAGTGAATTAGTGATATCCGTGAGTCAGCATTCTCTGTGACTTTTCTTTATCTAGCTCATACAGTCCCAAGCAATCTCACAATGATGTGTAGCATGCATGTATGCATTGCAAAAAAAGGAGACTGAGCTGGTCCATCAAGAGGGCTGAGAAATGAGAATAGAATCAAAGATCATTCACTGCAATGCATTAGTTCCAAATGTAGTTTTTCTTAAGGAAATTTGGAATAGGGATTTTAGGATCAGTATGGCCAACTTGACGATAGTTGATAGTATCGACACTAGTATTAAGGCGAACTGATTTAGAAAACTACAGTGTTACTGCGTTTGCCTGTTAAAATAATTTTGTGGAGATTAACTGCACCACTAATCTATTTTTTTTATCTTCTTTATTTCTTGCATCTGCACCCAAGTGCAAGAAGAGAGGCAGCGCGGACGCGGGTCCGTGAGGAGCTTGTGAGGAAGCACCGACCACCAGAGCCGCTGCAGAGGGCTCTTCTAACCCCAGTAAGTCCTTTTACCTCATCCCACTATTTTATACTACTTTTAATTTTGCCTTGTTTATTTTTTTTATACTATCTCTTTTTTTTTTTCAACTCCTCTATTCAGTTTGTGTTTAATTCTTGTATCCCTGCATTATCCTTTTTTTCCCATACTTCATGTTTTTTTGTAGCTGATTTTCTCGAGTCTGTACTAGTCTGTGGTTTCCTTCTGCTCTGTTAGTAATCTTTCCCTCGCCCCTATATATCGTGTGGTATTGTAAGACTAAGAACAGATTTTTTTGTACTCGACTGCCTTCTGTGAAGATTGCATGCCCAAGTAAGCTAGTATAATCAATAATATTCACCACGCATGTTTGTTGAGAAGGCTTTCTTTTTCTTTCTCCTACTCTAACAGTTAACAAGAAAGTGGCCATGGTCATGGGCCACTCGCCCTACCCCTTCAATGTTGTGCTGTGTAGTTCATTTGTACAGTATACCAGCAGTTTCCATGACAGTGCAGCATGGCTGCAAAGTATGAGGTCCCATTGCATTTGCCAACCAACACCATATGTCTTTCATTGACCATTATTCCACCCCTTCATTGTGCTTCAATGGCTCAGAGTCATCATCATAGGCTATAGCTTTGCCCCTCCATTATGAAACATTTTTGGTTGGCTTGACTACCTGGCTCTTCTAACATTGTCAACCAACAAAATGCCCAGAGTGATATTTTAGATAGAAGATACTGCTAACCACCAAACTGCAGTGATGTATTGCGGTTGTATTTGTTTGATTAAAAAAATTAAGGGGAGGCATATCTGGCATCTAGAAAATATGCAATGTTTTTTTCTAGACGGACAGACCACCATTAGTGCTGGCTCAAGTTCCGCTGCAGGAGAAGAGTCGGTTGGATGGGGAGAAGCAGAGGCAAGGATGGGCAGTGGTAGGTCACATTTTTTACTTATTAACAATTACTATTATACTCACTAGCTACAAGGAGGTCGTCGTGACTCGTGATCGCGAACCGCCCGCTTTAGCAGGTACAAAAGGGGATGATGGACGGAACGTTTGAGCCAATCAAACACTCACCCCCAGTCAACTGATCTGGGTTTAATCCATCATCATTCTTTAGCTCACTCCACCACCCCAGTTCAGACATGGCCATATGCAAATCAGTCTGACCCTGTGCCTCATGGGAACAGTCCAGCCCGAACTGCCAAGCCATGTCTTCCCTGGACCGGAAACAAGCATCCTAGGACCGGTTTCTGGCATTTCAGCCGTCATCAGCAAGGCTTGCTTGAATCCAGTGGCAAAGTGAGCAAGGGACCCACATCTGGGCATACCCCCGCCAACTTAGGGCGACCAAAGCGATACATTGTTCTGCATTCTGTCCATCAACTGTTGTTTTTGCATTTGTCACCCCGAGTGGGACGGGTATGCCCAGACGTGGGTCCCGTGCTCTCCATGCCACTGGAATCAAGCTATCCTGGCTGAAGAGGGTGAAACCCCGAAACCGGTCCTAGGATGCTTGTTTCCAGTCCAGGGAGGACCTGGCTTGGCAGTTCGGGCTGCACTGTTCCCATGAGGCACAGGGTCAAGACTGATTTGCATATGGCTGGGTTCAAACTGGAATGGCATGGTGAGCAAAAACGATGGATTTAGGCCCAGATCTCTGTACTGGGGTGAATGTATGACATTGTTCTGCATTCTGTCCATCAACTGTTGTTTTTGCATTTGTCACCCCGAGTGGGACGGGTATGCCCAGACGTTGGTCCCGTGCTCTCCATGCCACTGGAATCAAGCTATCCTGGCTGAAGAGGGGTGAAACCCCGAAACCGGTCCTAGGATGCTTGTTTCCAGTCCAGGGAGGACCTGGCTTGGCAGTTCGGGCTGGACTGTTCCCATGAGGCACAGGGTCAAGACTGATTTGCATATGGCTGGGTTCAAACTGGAATGGCATGGTGAGCAAAAAAACTATGGATTTAGGCCCAGATCTCTGTACTGGGGTGAATGTATGACATTGTTCTGCATTCTGTCCATCAACTGTTGTTTTTGCATTTGTCACCCCGAGTGGGACGGGTATGCCCAGACGTGGGTCACGTGCTCTCCATGCCACTGGAATCAAGCTATACTGGCTGAAGAGGGTGAAACCCCGAAACCGGTCCTAGGATGCTTGTTTCCAGTCCAGGGAGGACCTGGCTTGGCAGTTCGGGCTGGACTGTTCCCATGAGGCACAGGGTCAAGACTGATTTGCATATCGCTGGGTTCAAACTGGAATGGCATGGTGAGCAAAAAAACTATGGATTTAGGCCCAGATCTCTGTACTGGGGTGAATGTATGACATTGTTCTGCATTCTGTCCATCAACTGTTGTTTTTGCATTTGTCACCCCGAGTGGGACGGGTATGCCCAGACGTGGGTCCCGTGCTCTCCATGCCACTGGAATCAAGCTATCCTGGCTGAAGAGGGTGAAACCCCGAAACCGGTCCTAGGATGCTTGTTTCCGGTCCAGGGAGGACCTGGCTTGGCAGTTCGGGCTGGACTGTTCCCATGAGGCACAGGGTCAAGACTGATTTGCATATGGCTGGGTTCAAACTGGAATGGCATGGTGAGCAAAAAAACGATGGATTTAGGCCCAGATCTCTGTACTGGGGTGAATGTATGACATTGTTCTGCATTCTGTCCATCAACTGTTGTTTTTGCATTTGTCACCCCGAGTGGGACGGGTATGCCCAGACGTGGTCCCGTGCTCTCCATGCCACTGGAATCAAGCTATCCTGGCTGAAGAGGGGTGAAACCCCGAAACCGGTCCTAGGATGCTTGTTTCCAGTCCAGGGAGGACCTGGCTTGGCAGTTCGGGCTGGACTGTTCCCATGAAGCACATGGTCAAGACTGATTTGCATATGGCTGGGTTCAAACTGGAATGGCATGGTGAGCAAAAAACGATGGATTTAGGCCCAGATCTCTGTACTGGGGTGAATGTATGACATTGTTCTGCATTCTGTCCATCAACTGTTGTTTTTGCATTTGTCACCCCGAGTGGGACGGGTATGCCCAGACGTGGGTCCCGTGCTCTCCATGCCACTGGAATCAAGCTATCCTGGCTGAAGAGGGGTAAACCCCGAAACCGGTCCTAGGATGCTTGTTTCCAGTCCAGGGAGGACCTGGCTTGGCAGTTCGGGCTGGACTGTTCCCATGAGGCACAGGGTCAAGACTGATTTGCATATGGCTGGGTTCAAACTGGAATGGCATGGTGAGCAAAAAAACGATGGATTTAGGCCCAGATCTCTGTACTGGGGTGAATGTATGACATTGTTCTGCATTCTGTCCATCAACTGTTGTTTTTGCATTTGTCACCCCGAGTGGGACGGGTATGCCCAGACGTGGGTCCCGTGCTCTCCATGCCACTGGAATCAAGCTATCCTGGCTGAAGAGGGGTGAAACCCGAAACCGGTCCTAGGATGCTTGTTTCCAGTCCAGGGAGGACCTGGCTTGGCAGTTCGGGCTGGACTGTTCCCATGAGGCACAGGGTCAAGACTGATTCGCATATGGCTGGGTTCAAACTGGAATGGCATGGTGAGCAAAAAAACTATGGATTTAGGCCCAGATCTCTGTACTGGGGTGAATGTATGACATTGTTCTGCATTCTGTCCATCAACTGTTGTTTTTGCATTTGTCACCCCGAGTGGGACGGGTATGCCCAGACGTGGGTCCCGTGCTCTCCATGCCACTGGAATCAAGCTATCCTGGCTGAAGAGGGGTGAAACCCCGAAACCGGTCCTAGGATGCTTGTTTCCAGTCCAGGGAGGACCTGGCTTGGCAGTTCGGGCTGGACTGTTCCCATGAGGCACAGGGTCAAGACTGATTTGCATATGGCTGGGTTCAAACTGGAATGGCATGGTGAGCAAAAAACGATGGATTTAGGCCCAGATCTCTGTACTGGGGTGAATGTATGACATTGTTCTGCATTCTGTCCATCAACTGTTGTTTTTGCATTTGTCACCCGAGTGGGACGGGTATGCCCAGACGTGGGTCCCGTGCTCTCCATGCCACTGGAATCAAGCTATCCTGGCTGAAGAGGGGTGAAACCCCGAAACCGGTCCTAGGATGCTTGTTTCCGGTCCAGGGAAGACATGGCTTGGCAGTTCGGGCTGGACTGTTCCCATGAGGCACAGGGTCAGACTGATTTGCATATGGCCATGTCTGAACTGGGGTGGTGCAGTGAGCTAAAGAATGATGATGGATTAAACCCAGATCAGTTGACTGGGGGTGAGTGTTTGATTGGCTCAAACGTTCCGTCCATCATCCCCTTTTGTATCGCTTTGGTCGCCCTAAGTTGGCGGGGGTATGCCCAGACGTGGGTCCCTTGCTCACTTTGCCACTGGATTCAAGCAAGCCTGGCTGATGACGGCTGAAATGCCAGAAACCGGTCCTAGGATGCTTGTTTCCGGTCCAGGGAAGACATGGCTTGGCAGTTCGGGCTGGACTGTTCCCATGAGGCACAGGGTCAGACTGATTTGCATATGGCCATGTCTGAACTGGGGTGGTGCAGTGAGCTAAAGAATGATGATGGATTAAACCCAGATCAGTTGACTGGGGGTGAGTGTTTGATTGGCTCAAACGTTCCGTCCATCATCCCCTTTTGTATCGCTTTGGTCGCCCTAAGTTGGCGGGGGTATGCCCAGACGTGGGTCCCTTGCTCACTTTGCCACTGGATTCAAGCAAGCCTGGCTGATGACGGCTGAAATGCCAGAAACCGGTCCTAGGATGCTTGTTTCCGGTCCAGGGAAGACATGGCTTGGCAGTTCGGGATGGACTGTTCCCATGAGGCACAGGGTCAGACTGATTTGCATATGGCCATGTCTGAACTGGGGTGGTGCAGTGAGCTAAAGAATGATGATGGATTAAACCCAGATCAGTTGACTGGGGGTGAGTGTTTGATTGGCTCAAACGTTCCGTCCATCATCCCCTTTTGTATCGCTTTGGTCGCCCTAAGTTGGCGGGGTATGCCCAGACGTGGGTCCCTTGCTCACTTTGCCACTGGATTCAAGCAAGCCTGGCTGATGACGGCTGAAATGCCAGAAACCGGTCCTAGGATGCTTGTTTCCGGTCCAGGGAAGACATGGCTTGGCAGTGGCATGGAGAGCACGGGACCCACGTCTGGGCATACCCCCGCCAACTTAGGGCGACCAAAGCGATACATTGTTCTGCATTCTGTCCATCAACTGTTGTTTTTGCATTTGTCACCCCGAGTGGGACGGGTATGCCCAGACGTGGGTCCCGTGCTCTCCATGCCACTGGAATCAAGCTATCCTGGCTGAAGAGGGGTGAAACCCCGAAACCGGTCCTAGGATGCTTGTTTCCAGTCCAGGGAGGACCTGGCTTGGCAGTTCGGGCTGCACTGTTCCCATGAGGCACAGGGTCAAGACTGATTTGCATATGGCTGGGTTCAAACTGGAATGGCATGGTGAGCAAAAAACGATGGATTTAGGCCCAGATCTCTGTACTGGGGTGAATGTATGACATTGTTCTGCATTCTGTCCATCAACTGTTGTTTTTGCATTTGTCACCCCGAGTGGGACGGGTATGCCCAGACGTTGGTCCCGTGCTCTCCATGCCACTGGAATCAAGCTATCCTGGCTGAAGAGGGTGAAACCCCGAAACCGGTCCTAGGATGCTTGTTTCCAGTCCAGGGAGGACCTGGCTTGGCAGTTCGGGCTGGACTGTTCCCATGAGGCACAGGGTCAAGACTGATTTGCATATGGCTGGGTTCAAACTGGAATGGCATGGTGAGCAAAAAAACTATGGATTTAGGCCCAGATCTCTGTACTGGGGTGAATGTATGACATTGTTCTGCATTCTGTCCATCAACTGTTGTTTTTGCATTTGTCACCCGAGTGGGACGGGTATGCCCAGACGTGGGTCACGTGCTCTCCATGCCACTGGAATCAAGCTATACTGGCTGAAGAGGGGTGAAACCCCGAAACCGGTCCTAGGATGCTTGTTTCCGGTCCAGGGAGGACCTGGCTTGGCAGTTCGGGCTGGACTGTTCCCATGAGGCACAGGGTCAAGACTGATTTGCATATCGCTGGGTTCAAACTGGAATGGCATGGTGAGCAAAAAAACTATGGATTTAGGCCCAGATCTCTGTACTGGGGTGAATGTATGACATTGTTCTGCATTCTGTCCATCAACTGTTGTTTTTGCATTTGTCACCCCGAGTGGGACGGGTATGCCCAGACGTGGGTCCCGTGCTCTCCATGCCACTGGAATCAAGCTATCCTGGCTGAAGAGGGGTGAAACCCCGAAACCGGTCCTAGGATGCTTGTTTCCGGTCCAGGGAGGACCTGGCTTGGCAGTTCGGGCTGGACTGTTCCCATGAGGCACAGGGTCAAGACTGATTTGCATATGGCTGGGTTCAAACTGGAATGGCATGGTGAGCAAAAAAACGATGGATTTAGGCCCAGATCTCTGTACTGGGGTGAATGTATGACATTGTTCTGCATTCTGTCCATCAACTGTTGTTTTTGCATTTGTCACCCCGAGTGGGACGGGTATGCCCAGACGTGGTCCCGTGCTCTCCATGCCACTGGAATCAAGCTATCCTGGCTGAAGAGGGGTGAAACCCCGAAACCGGTCCTAGGATGCTTGTTTCCAGTCCAGGGAGGACCTGGCTTGGCAGTTCGGGCTGGACTGTTCCCATGAAGCACATGGTCAAGACTGATTTGCATATGGCTGGGTTCAAACTGGAATGGCATGGTGAGCAAAAAAACGATGGATTTAGGCCCAGATCTCTGTACTGGGGTGAATGTATGACATTGTTCTGCATTCTGTCCATCAACTGTTGTTTTTGCATTTGTCACCCGAGTGGGACGGGTATGCCCAGACGTGGGTCCCGTGCTCTCCATGCCACTGGAATCAAGCTATCCTGGCTGAAGAGGGGTAAACCCCGAAACCGGTCCTAGGATGCTTGTTTCCAGTCCAGGGAGGACCTGGCTTGGCAGTTCGGGCTGGACTGTTCCCATGAGGCACAGGGTCAAGACTGATTTGCATATGGCTGGGTTCAAACTGGAATGGCATGGTGAGCAAAAAACGATGGATTTAGGCCCAGATCTCTGTACTGGGGTGAATGTATGACATTGTTCTGCATTCTGTCCATCAACTGTTGTTTTTGCATTTGTCACCCCGAGTGGGACGGGTATGCCCAGACGTGGGTCCCGTGCTCTCCATGCCACTGGAATCAAGCTATCCTGGCTGAAGAGGGGTGAAACCCCGAAACCGGTCCTAGGATGCTTGTTTCCAGTCCAGGGAGGACCTGGCTTGGCAGTTCGGGCTGGACTGTTCCCATGAGGCACAGGGTCAAGACTGATTCGCATATGGCTGGGTTCAAACTGGAATGGCATGGTGAGCAAAAAAACTATGGATTTAGGCCCAGATCTCTGTACTGGGGTGAATGTATGACATTGTTCTGCATTCTGTCCATCAACTGTTGTTTTTGCATTTGTCACCCCGAGTGGGACGGGTATGCCCAGACGTGGGTCCCGTGCTCTCCATGCCACTGGAATCAAGCTATCCTGACTGAAGAGGGTGAAACCCCGAAACCGGTCCTAGGATGCTTGTTTCCAGTCCAGGGAGGACCTGGCTTGGCAGTTCGGGCTGGACTGTTCCCATGAGGCACAGGGTCAAGACTGATTTGCATATGGCTGGGTTCAAACTGGAATGGCATGGTGAGCAAAAAAACGATGGATTTAGGCCCAGATCTCTGTACTGGGGTGAATGTATGACATTGTTCTGCATTCTGTCCATCAACTGTTGTTTTTGCATTTGTCACCCCGAGTGGGACGGGTATGCCCAGACGTGGGTCCCGTGCTCTCCATGCCACTGGAATCAAGCTATCCTGGCTGAAGAGGGTGAAACCCCGAAACCGGTCCTAGGATGCTTGTTTCCGGTCCAGGGAAGACATGGCTTGGCAGTTCGGGCTGGACTGTTCCCATGAGGCACAGGGTCAGACTGATTTGCATATGGCCATGTCTGAACTGGGGTGGTGCAGTGAGCTAAAGAATGATGATGGATTAAACCCAGATCAGTTGACTGGGGGTGAGTGTTTGATTGGCTCAAGCGTTCCGTCCATCATCCCCTTTTGTATCGCTTTGGTCGCCCTAAGTTGGCGGGGGTATGCCCAGACGTGGGTCCCTTGCTCACTTTGCCACTGGATTCAAGCAAGCCTGGCTGATGACGGCTGAAATGCCAGAAACCGGTGCTAGGATGCTTGTTTCCGGTCCAGGGAAGACATGGCTTGGCAGTTCGGGCTGGACTGTTCCCATGAGGCACAGGGTCAGACTGATTTGCATATGGCCATGTCTGAACTGGGGTGGTGCAGTGAGCTAAAGAATGATGATGGATTAAACCCAGATCAGTTGACTGGGGGTGAGTGTTTGATTGGCTCAAACGTTCCGTCCATCATCCCCTTTGTATCGCTTTGGTCGCCCTAAGTTGGCGGGGGTATGCCCAGACGTGGGTCCCTTGCTCACTTTGCCACTGGATTCAAGCAAGCCTGGCTGATGACGGCTGAAATGCCAGAAACCGGTCCTAGGATGCTTGTTTCCGGTCCAGGGAAGACATGGCTTGGCAGTTCGGGCTGGACTGTTCCCATGAGGCACAGGGTCAGACTGATTTGCATATGGCCATGTCTGAACTGGGGTGGTGCAGTGAGCTAAAGAATGATGATGGATTAAACCCAGATCAGTTGACTGGGGGTGAGTGTTTGATTGGCTCAAACGTTCCGTCCATCATCCCCTTTTGTATCGCTTTGGTCGCCCTAAGTTGGCGGGGGTATGCCCAGACGTGGGTCCCTTGCTCACTTTGCCACTGGATTCAAGCAAGCCTGGCTGATGACGGCTGAAATGCCAGAAACCGGTCCTAGGATGCTTGTTTCCGGTCCAGGGAAGACATGGCTTGGCAGTTCGGGCTGGACTGTTCCCATGAGGCACAGGGTCAGACTGATTTGCATATGGCCATGTCTGAACTGGGGTGGTGCAGTGAGCTAAAGAATGATGATGGATTAAACCCAGATCAGTTGACTGGGGGTAAGTGTTTGATTGGCTCAAACGTTCCGTCCATCATCCCCTTTTGTATCGCTTTGGTCGCCCTAAGTTGGCGGGGTATGCCCAGACGTGGGACCCTTGCTCACTTTGCCACTGGATTCAAGCAAGCCTGGCTGATGACGGCTGAAATGCCAGAAACCGGTCCTAGGATGCTTGTTTCCGGTCCAGGGAAGACATGGCTTGGCATTTCGGGCTGGACTGTTCCCATGAGGCACAGGGTCAGACTGATTTGCATATGGCCATGTCTGAACTGGGGTGGTGCAGTGAGCTAAAGAATGATGATGGATTAAACCCAGATCACTTGACTAGGGGTGAGTGTTTGATTGGCTCAAACGTTCCGTCCATCATCCCCTTTGTATCGCTTTGGTCGCCCTAAGTTGGCGGGGGTATGCCCAGACGTGGGTCCCTTGCTCACTTTGCCACTGGATTCAAGCAAGCCTGGCTGATGACGGCTGAAATGCCAGAAACCGGTCCTAGGATGCTTGTTTCCGGTCCAGGGAAGACATGGCTTGGCAGTTCGGGCTGGACTGTTCCCATGAGGCACAGGGTCAGACTGATTTGCATATGGCCATGTCTGAACTGGGGTGGTGCAGTGAGCTAAAGAATGATGATGGATTAACCCAGATCAGTTGACTGGGGGTGAGTGTTTGATTGGCTCAAACGTTCCGTCCATCATCCCCTTTTGTATCGCTTTAGCAGGTACAGCGGTGGATGAGTTCCCAAGGCTTCTTCTACATTCAACTCCGCAAAAGCTCACATAATGAATGCTAAAAATTATGGCTTGATGAAAACGGGAAAGAACAAAAGGTTTAAAGAAAGGATGGGTGAAATGGTATATGAGTGAAAAGATGCATGGGTGGGTAAAAGGATGCGTGGGTGGGTATTGGGTAAATGGATGGATGGCTGGAAGAATGCCTGAAAGAAAGGGTCGATACTGAATGGTCATGGTCAGTATGGCTAAATATAGAAGAATGAAAGGATGACTGAATAGTTTCTTGGATGAATAAACATGGGAGCTCTTCTGGAGAGGGGCATGCTGTTCACCTACTTCGCTTACTTGGTTTTATGATTATCAAAGCTATGGTTCAACGTGGGGGTATTTTAATTTTTGATCTACTCCTGTGACTCACTGTATTTGTTAAATAAGGCAGATATGTATCCCACCGATCATCATTCTTCACCCCCCTCCCTGCCCATGGCATTTCGTCACCCATGGCCTAAGCGCAGTATGGTTCAATTCATAAGACTGCAGTGTTGGCTGCACAATGTGCATCTGCTTCAGTTAATGTGGCATTTACAAAGTTTTCAATGCATTGCAAACCAAACACACAAGGTATGTTTCCCTTCACCCACTCAGTCTGCTCTTAGTACTTCACTCCTTCATTCTTTACTAAGTTCTTCCATCCAAGCCTACCAAAAAATTGAAAAATACATTCTTGACATGTCACATTTTCATGGACATGTGAAGTGATTCAGAAATATATTTCATGGTTTCCCATTCCAGATGTACGCCTGTTCAAATTTTTCCCTTTCGACTTCATCAACTAGAATGACTAAATAAGCCAAAGCTTAACCACATAACAATGATCAGTGACACCCCATTATTCTATAGCAAAAGCTCTACCTACCCAGCCGAATCCCTCTACCTTACCCTGCAGTAGAGTAAGTCAAGTTTCCTTTCCTTACTGCCAAGGGAATGAATTTGTTGGAAATAATTTGTGGTGGAGGGCGAGGCCTGTGAGTAAAGTGGAACTATGTGCCTGATTTCAAGTTTGGGATATGGGATACTCTGTGATGAATTTGCCAAATACAATCTATATATCCTGTTCTCTTCCCTGTCGCGCAGTGCATTGTTTTCCCCACCATCTACTTACAGAATACAGGATAGCTTAGTTTTATACATGACATGTGTGGCGTAGGGTTCTATTTATTATTCATCATGTAAAAGGCATTTGGAGAAGAGCAGGATCATTGGACTTAAAGTAAGATCATTTTCCACTGCAGCTGCCCCAGCTGCACACTGCAGAGAGTAGTAAAGTATCCGATGTGCTAGCTAGCATGCCTTCATTAATTTAGTACAACTTGTACTGCATAGTGCATAATTCCTTATTCATTAATGAGAGGTAATTTAGATTAATTTTTTCGCACAAAGTATGTACTGCCACTGTGTCATCCAGTATTTAATTTTAAACAAGTGTTTACTCAGAGCATTGTTTGCAATTTGTCCTTTTTCTTTTTGTTTTTCCCTTGATATAGCTACTCCTGCTGGTCCACTACCACCACTGTCTAGGCAGGAGATAGTGGCCTGACTTGCTGCAACAGAGGCTGGAGATCATCCAGTCTGAATACAGGCAGCTGGTGTCCCCCGAGGAGGAAGAGGAGGAAGTAGCTGACTCTGATCTGTGCCCTAGTTCAGCAAGCCACCCACAGCCTCCAGTCTCCCGCCCATTACAGTGCCATTGCCAGTTAGGGTCCCTAACTGACACTGCTGACAGTGCCCCCCCCCTCATTCCAGCACCTCATCCTTCAGCAGATTGACCATTTGGAGCACCATTTGGGAAACATTAACCAGTCTGGACCAGGTCCGGACCAGAATTCACGATGCCCTCTTCTGAGCCCTTTTTTAATTTTTTGTTTTGGTTGGAGGGACTGTTGTTGTAGGTGGAGAGGGTGAGAAGGGAGTTGGGACTGGATGTTTTGGACTTTTTCTTCTTTGGACATTGGTTGAGAATCGGTTGATTTGTTTGGGGAGAGGGGTGGTCCTGTTGTGGGTGGAGAGGGTGGTTTTTTTCTTGACTGCTAAAATAAAATGGAAAATAACTTTTTATATCATAATTTATGCCTGAAGTTGCTTTTTTTGTGTTTTAATTTTACTTTGCACTGATGCCTTTTTGTGCAGCCTGTTTTTTAATCTTTTTTTCAAAGTATATGTCAGTTAGGATGGCATGCTGTGATTCCCTATATTGCCTACAGAAACATAGATACACAATTACTTACCTCATCTGCAGTAGAAGTTCATTACGAACTAATTAAACTAGTGCACTTCACCCCATAGTTCGCTTACCTGAATATTTGAAGTGATGGCTGGTAGATGCTCCTTCTGTCAAACACCTTAATGGAGGGATTCCCAAGGTGCCTTCTTAATGGTAGTGGTAGTGCACTAACAGGAAAGGCATCACAGTGAGCTCCCACTCCCATCTAGCTGATCTCCAACTAGGATTAATCAAAAGGATCACAGGCAACTAAATTGAAAAAAATGAGAGTTAGTAGGATATACGTATACATTTATATTATAGCTTTAGAAAGATTGAAGACAGACTACTACCACCATGACACATCAAAAAATACCACATATTATAAAAAGAACTAGCAATAGTAAATAATTCTAAGAAATGGTGAGCATTGGATTTGAAAACCAAAGTTATGCAATCCTCAATTCCGGAAAAATGTACTCAAAGATAAGGTTAAGCGTTTTATTTGACCTAACAAAGACCTGAATGATGATGTTAACGTTGAGGAATGGCATCACTTATGCGTGGTTGGGTAAGTGGGGCTGGTGTGGGCTATTGTTCAGGTAATAGAAGATCCCGCAGGGAGTTGGTGTCGCATTTCCCCACATCCACCCACTAAGTGTGTGATCTATTTGGTGTAAATTAAGACACACCCCTCCAAAAAAAACACACAGCTCAGGGGAGGAGGGTTAGGGGTTTGATGAATGGATGGGAAAGGGGATTTGGGGAAAGGTATGACAAAGACATACACAACACAGGAACAATATTCATCAGGGCGGTGAGTAGTACATCATCATCATTAATCTGTTGTGGAAGGAAATTAAGGAGCCAGCGCTTAGCAGTATGTGGGCACTTGCCCGGAGGAAAGTCCGGATTGGCAAACAGAGGCGTCATTGGCGAGGGTATCGTGGTGAGGGCCTCTGCAATTGCTGCCTTATCCCAGGTTTGGAGTGTCGGGCGTGTTACGGGGGAGGAGTAAAGGCAACATGCCCTGTGAGGTCGAATCAACCACACCTCCCTACAGATGTGTGATCCCGCGACAGTTTGGTCCATAAAGACCCAGGGCTTCTCCGTCAGAGGGTGATTCTACTCCACCAAATAGCACAGTTGCGCCGCCTGGTAGTGGCGGGACAGATTGGGTGCAGAGAGTCCGCCTTCTCATTTAGAACACTGCAGAAGTTGTTTCTGCAGCCTAGGTTTCATCTTCCCCCAGATAAAGCGCTCAATCTCTCTTTGGAGTGCGTGGATTGTGCCAGTTGGCGGGGCTAATGGAAGGGTTTGAATTATGTAGAGGGCTCATGGAAGGACATTCATTTTTACAGCTACAATTCTGCCAAGCCAAGAGAGTGGCAGTCATTGCCACTGCATCAGATCTTTACGGATCAGGGAAAGGATTTTTGAGTAGTTGGTGTCAGCAGTTTTGGAGAAACTCCGGTTTAAGGCCAGACCGAGATAGTGGAGGTCGTCTGTGACCCACTGAAAGTCAAACTGGGAGCGTAGGGCCAATTTAGAATTAGAGGTGATGTTGGGTTTCAGGAGTTGCGATTTCTGCATGTTCACGCGGAACCCCGAGGCTGCGCCAAAGTCTTGGAGTTCCTTAACAATAGTTGGGAGAGAGATCAGAGGTTGGGTGAAAGAGAAGATAACGTTGTCCGCGTAAAGGCTGATTAAGTGTCGATCAGCACCAAATCGGATACCCTCGGCTTTAGGATTATCTCTAAGTTGCTGCTCCAGGGGCTCCATGTATAGACAAAAAGAAGCGGCAAGAGGGGGCAGTCTCGACGTGTGCCCCGCTCAATAGTAAAGCCATGGGAGCTCACACCATTCACTCGGACCACCACACAGAGGGAACTATAAATGCTTGATCCAGCTCCGGAAGCATGGGCACAAGCCGAAGTGCTTAAGGGTTGCTCAGAGAAAGGCCCAGTGCACTCTGTCAAACGCTTTCTCAGCGTCAACTGCCAACAGTAGAGATTCCTCCCGAGAGCGCTGCACCTTGTCATTCAAATGACAAATGCGTTTAGTATTGTCCCCGCATTGACGACCGGGAATGAATCCCGCCTGGTCAGGGTTTATGAGGCCAGGCATTAGAGGGTTAAGGCGGTGGGCTAGCACACTGGCGAACAGCTTCGCGTCGATGTTTAGGAGCGAGATAGGGTGGTAGGAACTGCACTGTTTGGGGTCCTTGCCAGGTTTTGGGATGACTGATATCGGAGCTTGAAGCATCGACTCTGTAAGGGTGCCCATCTCAGCAAATGCGTTGAATAAGCGAGTAAGTATTGGGGCGAGTTCCGCGCAAAAGGTCTTATAAAATGCCACGCTGAACCCATCAGGGCCAGGCGACTTCAGGGGCTTTAGGCAAGCAATCGCCGAAATGACTTCTTCAATGCGAATGGGATTGTCCAGGCTTTCAGCCTCCGTCAGGGGCAGGGGGAAATCGCTGCTGCTGCAAGGTATATATGGGGGTCTGCCAAGCTTCTAGGTTCGCGTTTATACAACCCCGCATAATAGGCCTGAAAGGCGTCTGCAATGCTGTGTACGTCGGACACTACAGCTCCCAAGCCTGTCTAAACCAATTTGACCGACTGTGCGAACTGCCTGCTACGGAGCCAATGTGCAAGCATGCGGCCTCCCTTATTGCTTCCTACATAAAATGTATGTTTGAGGCGTAACATTGCATGTTCGACCCTATCTAGATCCAAACGTTTAAGTTGCAGCCGCTCTTTCTCCAACTGCCTCCAAATACGGGGGTCACCGGTGCGCTTGTGTATCGATTCTAGCTCTAACATGGAGCTCACTCCTCTTGGTTTTTCTCACCTTGTTATCGTGAGCTGATTTTGCAATAAGAGCCCCCCAGATCACCAGTTTTAAGGCTTCCCAAACCGAAGACAGCACAGTGACGACTGTGTCGTTAAGCTCTAGGAAGTCTTGTATGGTCTATTTAAGTGCTATGACCGTTGTTCCTCACTACAGTGATGTTTCTCGGAGGCACCAAGGAGGTGTTTGCCTGGAGAGGGCGGAGGCGCGGTGAGTCATTGTTATGTGTGCATGGTCGGACAGCGAGCGAGGCTCAATGGTAGAAGCGATCACGTGTTCCCACGCCGACGGGGAAGCTAGAAAGTCGTCTAGGCAGGCGTATGTCTTGTGGGCTGCAGAATAAAAGGTGTAGTCACAGGTGTATGGATGTTGTGAGCGCCGCACGTCATGCAGTCCACACTCCTCCAGCCATTCCCGCCCACCCAGGGAAAAGAGCACCTGAATTACCAGATCTAAGGCCCGAGCGGTCCAGCTCCGCATCCATCACAATGTTCAGGCCCCCACCCACCACCACCCCTGCATCAGGTGTATATAGAACGCTGGCTAGGGTGTCTAACAGAAAGGACTCCTGCTGCTCGTTTGGGGAGTATATCGAAGCAACAGTGAAATGAAACGTGCCTAAAAGCTAGGAGGCGGCCCTTAATCTCAGCGATAGGCCCTAGAGCAGCACCAGGGAAGTGTTTAGAGAGGAATATAGCCACCCCCCCGGCCTTCCCCTTCCCCGAGGACCAAACTTGGTGCGGAAACCTCCTGGTGTACATTCTCTGTGTATCTTTTGGGAGTAAATGAGCCTTCTGGAGTAGGCATATATCGCCCTGAGCATGCTCCAACAGGGAAAGTACTGCAGACCTCTTAACTGGGTTGTTGAGGCCACGCACACTGAGGCTAATGATCTTAATTTCCATAGGGACAGGGAAGGAAACGCTCTATGAGGAATCGGGCCAGCACCACCCCTGCTGCGTGTATAGAGTTCCCAGAGCCTGGTTGAGGAGGGGGTCCGGAGACCAAGCCCCTGAGTGTGGGGTCTATCTGGGGCGGTTCATTGGAAGGGGCAATCCGATAAAGTAATCTAAACCCCAACAAGATAACAAGACAAATAAAAATGTTAACATAGAAAACTTTCTGAAGACCGAAGTTTGTCCGATCTGTAATGTTGGGGTGGTCTGCAGCCATGAAGGACCGGAACGGTCCAATAGGAAGACCTCCAAGGCGGAGCAAGAGACAATGGGGGGCCATCGGAAGGGTTATAGCCTCCGTATTCTCAATCTTCCCGATGTCTTGCCGCCGTTGTCACCACCACTCAGCACCCTCTTCTCCTATGCCGCCGTTCTGCTACGAGCTCAAGAAGCCTCCGAGAGGGCAGAGTCCCCTGAGAGGGCATGCAAGACCGCCTTCCGTTCTTTGCTATTGGTGTCTTGATCCGGTTTCACTCTCCGCCGGCCATTCTTGACTGTTTGCCATGCATTTTCTATAGAGCACACCACATGTCTCACACTGCAGGACACACCGAGACGGCCTATAAAATCACCTCCTATTGGTATTACACTCCCTCTTGCATGCAGAAATGGAACGATCGGAGCGATGGCCTATGCTGGCGGGGCTGTGGGAATCCAGGGACGCAGATCCAGCTCTTCTGGCTTTGCCCGAAACTGCAGATATTCTGGGACCAGGTCCTGAACGACATAGACAGAGCGTTTAACACTACAATCCCCAGGTTTCCCACCTACACACCACTAGGGCTCCCCAACACACTTACATTCCCACTTCGTTCCATTAAAGGAAGGCAGATGGCTCTGGCATTAAATGCCGCCCATAGAGTATTGTTGGCTAACTGGGGTACCGATAAAACTCCCGACCACTGACAGTGGCTTCATCAACTTTAGTCACTACTGGGAATGCAACGACTGTCGATGGCGACCGAAGCGTAGCCCTCTGTATACACTAAAATCTGGTCCCCCTTTATCTCTATCCTATTTACAATCGCTATCCAATTTACAACGTGACGCATCTAGGGAGATGCATCACGTTGTAAAGCCCTGCATCACATTATACCTGTGCTAGGTATAATGTATGTAGGGTGGGTGTTCTCATGCAAAAAAGCCATGTAGAAAATCTGTTGTGGCACATTGCTGGAGTTGCGTCACTTTCATGAGCAACTCCAGCAATGCGTCACTTTTGTGCCAACAGATGTGTCAGTATTTCTGACGCATCTGTTAATCCTTGTGCCATGGAACACTGTATTGTAAATACAGCGCATCCATGGTGGCGCAAGGACATTTGGCACTGGTGCAGGGAAACTGATGCATCTATGCAGATGCGTCAGTTCCTTGTAAATCTGCCCCTGTTTGTTTTAGGTGTGTCCTAAGGCTCTTTTGTTTTACACACCTCACCGCGACAAGACCTGCTTTAGCTGGTAAACACCAACCTTGTTGGTGCGGGGCCATGCTGGGCCTGCCCTGAACTGAAGGAAACATACTTGAGCTATATGTCATTGCTATGCATTCTACCCTATGACGCAGCCGGTCCATTGTGGGTTGTAGGCGGCATGCTGTATAACTCCTATCCCCAAAGTGTGCTACCAATTTGATTGTGCTGTTGGAGTAGGCCTCTTGAAGGTGGACATTTCTGTATAGGACCGCTCCACACAGCATTCACTGAGCACAATATCTGGACAACACACTTCACTATCCAATCCAATCCAAACAAGCTTTATTCGACATATTAGTCATAAAAGCACAATACATAAATATTTCGTAAAACACAGTACAAAAATATTATTTGAAGCCTGATTGGGAAAATTAGATTAAGCCTTATTAAAAGCTGATATCATTAAAAAAACATTTAAAATTACATTATGAGCTCGATTGATAAAACAAAACAAAAGCATTTTAGAATTTCATTGCCAAAGGGGGACAGAGATTTGGCCACGATAAGTTAGTATAGGTACTTGGTTGGGACTAGTATCTATTTTACGTAGTATATGGTTTACAGCTCCCCTGGTACATATGGCGATGCAAATTAGCAGATTCAACCTTATTTTACACAAAGAGAATGCGACCTTATGGCCCATGACCACCCCAAAAATTTTGCCAATGCTATAACAATGGGGGTAGACGTGTCGGTGCGTAGTATTCTTTCTGCTTCATTGCTCCTTCTGGTGCCTAGTAGTTTACAAATTGGCACCAGCCATGCACGTCGCAGGGCAACATATCCTGGACAGGCAAACAGTAAATGTGCTAGCGGCTCCACATTAGCCTGGCATACGGGACACAAGTTATCATCAGATTTAGCCCATCTAGCAGTAAAAGCTCTTATTGGCAGTGAGCCCACCCTAAATTGGAAGTATAACTTCTGTTCGTACGGTTTTGTAATTGTATCCCAGTATTGCTCTAGGCTAGGGTTAAGTTTGATTTCCAGGAAAATTCCTGTTAGTGAAGATGACTCACTATTTCTCAGTGTCTTATGCGTTACCATGTCCCAGTATTTTTCTTTTATGATCTTTTTCGAGGGGAAGAGGGAACTTATTGGATCATCCCACAATGCTGTCATGCCTATGCTTGCTAGAGTAGCTCTAACCTCACGTAGCCATTTAATCTTGTGAAAATGATCTGCCTTTATTATATCTTTGAAGCCAGGAGCGTGAAATGCCAGTTCGGGAGTAGTCCAGATCCTACGGCAGTATAGTAAGGGGCGTAATTTAGCAATATCTGCCACAGGTTTTCTACCCAGATCGTAAGGTAGGGGACACATTGGAGTGCTTTGTGGGAGGTTGGTAATCTTGCGTAGGAACCTGTTTTCTGCTATGGTGAGTTTAGACAGGTTCACACACCCCCAAAGTTCTGCCCCGTAGAGGGCCGAACTGACCACTTTCGTGTTATAAATCTGGAGCACCGGACTGATTGGTTTTGTGAGTGAGGTGTTATACTCTGATTGGAGCACTCCCGACAGTTGTCGGTGCTTCAGAGTTGCCAAAGCAATTTGATGGTTCCATTTCAAATCATCCTGTATATTAACCCCCAGATAGGTAAACGCATTGACTTGCTCCAAAGAACGATCATTCATTAAAATACCACCTTTGAATGCTCTGTGCGAATTAAAAACATAAGTTTCGTTTTCGACACATTAACTTCCAGGCCCCTTGTGGAGCAAAACTCCTCAAAAATGGACAGGGCCCGTTGGAGACCACTCAGTGTCTTTGAAATAATTAATGTGTCGTCTGCGAACATTAATATAGGTATTTTTATACCTGCTAATGTTGGGGCGTCAGTAGTAGTAGATTCCATACAATTTACTATTCCGTTGATAAACAAGGAGAATGGTGTAGGTGCCATGACACAGCCCTGGCGCACGCCTCTCTCGATTGGGAAGGGACTGGTAACATTACCCTGTGAACCCCAACGGATTTTGGCATAAGTATCCTCGTGTAGTCTAATAATGAGGGTTAGCAGTTCAGAAGGCATCCCCATTTCTTGCAGAACCAATCATAATTTAGTGCAGGGGACAAGATCAAACGCTGACTTAAGGTCAACGAAGGCAGCATATAGGCTACCCTTTCCTAGCACTACAATCTTCCAGTATATTAAAATAAAACGAAACACCTGGTCGATGGTACTGGTGTAGGCCCGGAAGCCGGCCTGCAGAGGGGACAGAATACTATATTCATCTATCCTCTCTTGGAACTTGTTAAGAACTAGCCGCCCCATTATCTTCTGCAAGGAGTCTATTAAACTAATGGGCCTGTAGTTTCCTGGGTGAGATTTATCCCTTTTTTTATAAATGGGGATAATTTCAGCCCCTTTCCACGAGTCGGGGACTGGTGCACCATGGGCAATAGCATTAACCAACAGGAGACTATACCTGCACCATCTGTCCTTGTCATAGAGGAATATATCCGCTGGTATGCCGTCTGGGCCAGGTGCTCTACCGCCGGATACCGATCTGAGTACTGCATCAATGTCAGCTCTGCAAAAGGCCGCATTTTGATAAAACGAATAGATAGTCTCCCCCAAATTTTTCTCAGATGGACTACGGGGATATTGGGGTTTAAAATGATTAACCCAATCTTCCTGTGTTACATGGTTTTGTGGCTGTTGCGGTTGCCCTCCTCTGTCCCATTTTATTATGTTCCAGAAGTGTTTGGGGTTACCCAAGGCACAAGCCTCCTTAAGATCCTGCCATCTTTTTTTGTCCCAGATTTTCTTGGCCCTTTTCTGGGTGCTCCTATATACTTGCCTAGCCGCTCGCACTGTAACCGGGTCTCCTGCTTTAATAGCTAGCCTTAATGATTCACGAGCCGCTCTACACTCCTTATTAAACCAGTGACAGCCTTTCTGGTTTGTAGCCTTTTTGGGCTTGCCCTGCTTAATAAAATGCGTGCGCAAAAGGGCAAAGAATTTATTATGAGTATAGATAGAGAGCTCGGGAACCTCGGTATTAGCTGTGCTAACCTCAAGCTCCGTTATAGCACAGTCAATGTCCTTAATGATGCTAGCTATAAGTTCGGGCTTCTCTGCTATCCTCACCTATTTTAGACGTCTCATATCATTAGTGGGGACAACATTGCAAGTGAGCAATTCGAATCCTGGTAGCGCGGATGCCTTGTGTCGTAATAATCCCAGGGTCACACACAAGGGGTTATGATCGCTCTCTGGCCGGTCCCTGACAATCATGTCACCAAAGGTGTGCCATAATTTCAAGCTAATCAATACATAATCTATGCAACTAGTCCATTATTAAATGTATTTATCCCAAGTCTATCTGATGGAGATCTTCCATTAGCCGCCCTTAAGCCTTTTTCCAAACAGATAGAATTAATTTGGATAGCCACATCCGTCCATTTTTTTAAGGGTGCAAGCTCCATCTTTGGGATGCCCCACTGGGCATCTTCTTCTTCTGTGAGGTAGCACTCCTCATTAGCAAGGGGCTCGAATGACGAGTTAAAGTCGCCCGCGATTATAACATTAGATTCTTCTGAATATAGGTCAAGAAGATCGTCGAGAGCCGGTAAAACTTCCAACTTCTTCCCCCTAGTTCCTCTCACGTAAATGTTGTAAATGTCAACGTTCCCTTGTGAACCCATGTACAATCTTAAGGCCTGAATATCATTACTCTGTGTCGAGAGCACCTGGATGTTAAAGCCTAGTTCTTGCCGAATCCAAATTTTCAATCCCCTCGATGGGCGCCCTTTTGCTCCTCTGATAGCTGTAATATAATAGTTTAGGTAGCCTATACAATGGAGGGAGCCACTGACCAGGTTTCCTGAAAGAGGCAGATGTCATAGCACTCAATGAAGGCATACCATTCGGGAGATGTAGTCTTTGAGCTCAACCCTGCAATATTCCAAGACAACAAAGATTCTCTTAGAGAGGTATGGCATGATGACAATGTCCCGTTTAATCCATTAGGACAGTGGTTCCCAAACTGTGCACCGTGGCGCCCTGGTGCGCCCTCCAAACTAGCCAGGGGCGCCGCGCTCCAAAGGTTTAAGATTTTCGGATTCAAGTCATAATAAATTGCCAGTAACATCTTAGAAATGTGAGTTATTTAGTAAAAGCATAAAACCTCTTTGTCCACCAGATGGCAGCAGAGAATTATTTATTGAGAGTGCAGAACTGAATGTTACTAATGGAGATGGGTTACTCGTATTTCCTGCTTAAGAAGCCCGCAACCAAGAGCTTCTGCATGGCAAGAGGTCACCTGTGGCCAACTCACAACCTCAGTGACAGTGGCCATGTTAGCAGGCTTCTATAGAACACAGGAAGGAAAAGCGATTTTTAATGCAGCTACCCTAGAACATACAGGGCCCATTTTAAATGTGTGTAGCTGGAGCCTACCTATCAATGCACTGGATATAAGCAGCACCCACCAGGCTCATACAGTTCCCAAAATACATTTGGAAGAGGAGGCAAAAAGTTTATTCGTTTTTCTGGAGGATTAGGGAAGTACTCCAGAACTGAGGAAAACAGTGCTGTTTTTAAATTAAAAAGAGAAAGAAGAAACACTACCTGCCCCACCAAGGAGCGAATTTGCCTTGCTTCTGGAGAGCTGGAGTCTGGTGGTTCTGAGTGTCAGTAAAGGGAATCAACTGAGAGAGGCTGGAGGATAGTGACCACTGCTTAGCTTGACTAAGATCTGCTCTGAGGCGCCCTATATGCCCTTATTCCACCGCACCTTCTGCTGCACCTGCATTTCCCTGACAAGCAGCGCTGAGCCCATCAGGGCCTGCGTACCGTCTCACCACCCACTCCAACAGTTTTCCTATGGTGAGGGGCCAGAGAGCAATTCATACCCAGCTATGAACCTTTGTTCAATGACGAGCAGCAATAAACCTCTGTTTCTCCCTCGTACCAGTGTAGCACTTTCAACCTCTCCATTGGCAGTTCTGACAGTGCCAGTGTCAGTTGCTTCTACCAGCTCTGCAGCACTGCAGAACACATCTGCTCATCAGGAGCACACACCCTGAGCTAAAACGAAACTGAGATAGGAAGAAAGCACAACCGACCCCCAGCATGGATGGTGCTCGAGCAGCGCAG
Source organism: Calotriton arnoldi (assembly GCA_963921515.1). Classification (NCBI taxonomy): domain Eukaryota; kingdom Metazoa; phylum Chordata; class Amphibia; order Caudata; family Salamandridae; genus Calotriton; species Calotriton arnoldi. The sequence goes on from CAWUFW010004710.1 coordinate 1,439,491, forward strand.
TTCCACCAATGCTGCTCAACAAGAACAGTATTCCATCTGCAGAACCAAGTTAGATATAGCCTTGCAAAACTGTGCCCTGGCTTTGCGCCTTAACTACAAAGACAAACTTACCATTAAAGCTGTATTTCTGTCATAGATGGTCAGACAGCCCACAGCATAGTTTTAGCTACAAAGTAACCACAAACATTTACTCTGAGAACAGATATTTGGCTTCCTGAAGTTATAAAGTACTTCTTCCTAATGTAAATGAAGTCATATTTATTCTTATCAATTGACATGTATTGTGTGTGATAAATGTCCCAACTGAACTAGGCGTCCCATACCATTCTACACTACAGGAGTACCCCATGACTGTTCGGCATGTCATGGGGTACATGACCCAACTTTATCCCAATTATTTTCAAGGAGAAAAGTGTAAGTACCTCCGCGGCTGGACTTACATCCATCCACCCGCAAAAAAATGTCACATAATAGGGAGCCGCGGCCAACGACCAATAAGCCAAGGGAGCCACGGGTTGAAAACGTTTGGGAAAAACTGCATTAGGAGATACACAACTAGCCTCCCACGAGCCCTCTATCAGAGATGGAGCTGTGGTTGTGGTCCTTAAAGGCCAAACAGGGCCTATACTGAAAAGCCTAGTATGGGACGCACTCTTGAGTCAGTCATTATTATCCAATGTGGAACCTCCCAATGGACTGGAGAGTATCTGCCTTGGGGGAAGTCTGGTCTGGCTACTCGGAGGAGAGCGTCTAAACTGGATGTATGACGATTCAGGAGGACTAGTTCGAAACTCCAGAGCAAAAAGATTTTCGGCAAGGTCCGCCCTAGTTAGAGTGAGCTCAATACAATCTAACTGGTGAGCAGGGGAAGTGAGCCTACGAGCCTTGATGATATCCTCCCTTATCACTGAGTGGCATCCCCTGACATACCTTATCCAATGAATGGCTTTATTAGTCAGGGAGTCCACATTCTCTGTACCTTTGTTGATGTCATACTTAGGCACATTCACCATATAGATTCAATGGCTAAGGGGCAGGTTGGGGATGTTCTGTTCGGCCAACCTTGATTGGGAACTACACTGAGGATATTGGGACTGAGAAGGAGTGTGTCTACTATGCAATATCTGGTCCCTCGTGGTTCCTGCGCTACGGGAGTTATTGCAATTACTTAAGTTAGGATGCGGTGGGTGCTTAATCGTGGATGATGGGGACACATGCTTCTGGGTCTTAACCGCATCAGAAAATGAAAGACAACCATTAAGGTTAGTGCCCGTGACAAGGGGGGCCGATGCTCTCCCAGAGTCGATGGCCTGGCAAGGTGGAGGGAGATGACTTGTCACAGTGTTGGCACACTCTACACGGGAAAAATCCTGTTGCGATAGGAGATTGACCATAGAGGTTAGATCCTCAATCATAGCTTTCATGGTCCCTATTTCAAGCCGAAGCATGTTGACAAGGTGGATCATGTCCTGTGACTCAATGCTGGACCCTGCCACTACCCCTATACTACTGACTGGAGGTGACTGGGGCAGGTGGAGTAACTGGGACCTCTCTTCCCTATCAGTGTTAGTCAATTCTAACAAAGGCAAGAATCTATTTGTGCATGGAAATGCTGGGACTATTTGTTGAGGATTAGTCCCAAAAGAGCTGGTGGGCGAGTGTCCTGCCTTTGATGTATCACGCTTACCCTCAGCAATGGGGATGGATGGCCCTTTTTTGCGTGGATTGAGAAACATAGCAGGGATGGCGGGATGGCAATTTTGTCTACCCTTAGTGGATTGAGTAGGTGTAGGGGGAGACTTATCAGTGGAAGATTGCGCGTTTGGCGCTACCTCTAGTATAGCCTCACATTCACTAATGAGGGTGTCAATACGGTCTAGGACACAGTTACTGCCTGCGTGCTTATGTAACTTTCTAGCCCTTTTTCCTTTATTGACCCGTCCAGATCCACCCCCTCCACCCCCGCTTCCTTCCATGGCCTTTCTTTTCCCCATAGATCTAGGATGTACAGTCAGACCAAGTTAACTGCAAATGCTTTCGAGTCTAACCCGCAATCAATGGTACAATCAAAATATAATTTGACCTATGAACACTTGTCAGATTGGATCAATTCGTGACGCTTTAGAGTTCAATGTTCTGCACGGATACTCCACATAAGAATGTAAATAGGAGAAGGCAAAAGTAATCAGTACCTCATTGTCCAGTGTATGTCCATAGGGCAATCCGGTGGCTAAGTGGCAGGCGAAAGAGGGGTGGCCCTGCCCTGCCTCTTCCTGTCAAGGACGGGCCCGCCCCTGGCCCGCGCGCGTCCTGCGCCGTTGGGGGAGAGGCAGCGCTTTATGCGCGATGGAAATTGAAGCGCCTCCCCCTCACTCACGGCACCTGTGCGGGAAGCGTTGCACCCTGGGGCATGTAGTCCCCTACCAGGGTCATGGCGGCAATGACAGTTTGGGCACGTAGGATCCCTGGGACTCCTGTCCCACCAGGGACAGAAACAGCGGGGCGCCAACACCGGGCACAGGGCAGCAAAGCAACTGGCAGAAAAGGACAAAGCAGGCTCACTATTACTTATGGTTGCTGCACTAAGGTGGATTTCACGGCCGGCCCGGTTGGGTTGTAGGCGGCATGCTGTGTATTGTTTTTTCTGCTTACCTTTTCAATAAAAAGAGATTTGATCCTAAAAAAATGAAGGTTAGTGTGTGCCTATGGCAGGCAATGTGGTCAAGGGGGAAATGGAATAATCATTAAAAAAAAATGCTGGTGTGTCTGCAGTGCACCACAGCCAGGGTGTCCAGAAGCAAATGGAATTATACCTAAAAAACGAAATGCTGTTGCACAGCTGTGCGCCTATCGTGGATGGATGGACCGAGGCGAATTTCAAAAACAAAATGTAATAAACAGATAGGAAAATTAAATAAAGTTTTTTTTAAAAATTACAAAAAATGTAAATAAAAATAAAAATAACAAAATATGTAAATGAAAAGATATAAGTAAAAACTTAAAATAATTTTTTTTAAATTAAAATAAAATCAATTAAAATGAAAAAATACAATAAAAAATGTAAATTAAAAAATAAATAAATAAACAAAAACGATCAATAATTGCCAATGTTTGTATGGGAGGATGAGAAGAAACCTATTGTGAGGCAAGGAGGTGCAAAATAAACAAAAATGCAAAGAAAATGCATGTAATATATAAGCACTCTTCATAAAAATCATATTCTGAATATACATATAATGCAATGAACCTCAGGCATATTATTAAACTGATATCACATCCATCCATGCAGGTCTATGGCAAAGGCACACTGGCTTGATGCACAAAATGGCCGCCAGCCACATAGTCATACAACAATAGCGAGCAAGGATGCATGGGGAACAAAGAACACATGCAAGCCTATTCCAAAGGCACATTGGCTGGATGCACAAAATGGCCCCCAGCCACATGGTCAAATAATAACTGTAAGCAAGGAGGCATGGGGAACAAAGAACGCATGCAAGCCTATGGCAAATTCACACTGGCTGGATGCACAAAATGGCTGCCAGCCACATGGCCAAACAACAACAGCAAGCAAGGAGGCATGGGGAACAAAGAACACATGCAAGGCTATGGCAAAGGCACACTGGCTTGATGCACAAAATGGCCGCCAGTCACATGGTCACACAACAACAGCGAGCAAGGGGGCATGGGGAACAAAAAACACATGCAAGCCCATGGCAAAAACACACAGGCTGGATGCACAAAATGGCTGCCAGCCACCTGGTCAAACAACAACAGCGAGCAAGGAACATGGAACACATGCAAGCCTATGGCAGAACACACTGGCTGGATGCACAAAATGGCCGCCAGCCACTTGTTCAAAGAACAACACCGAGCAAGGAGGCATGGGGCACAAAGAACCCATGCAAGCTTATGGCAAAGCCATACTTGTTGGATGCACAAAATGGCTGCCAGCCACATGGTCAAACAACAACAGTGAGCAAGGAGGCATGGGGAACAAAGAACACATGCAAGCCTATGGCAAAAACACACTAACTGGATGCACAAAATGGCTGAAAGACACATGGCCAACCAACAACAGTGAGCAAGGAGCCATGGGGAACAGAGAACACATGCAAGCTAATGGCAAAAACACACTGGCTTGATGCAAAAATATGACTGTCAGCCACATGGCAAAACAACAACAGCGAGCATGGAGGCATGGTAAACAAAGAACACATGCATGCCAATGGCAAAGGCATACTGGCTAGATGCACAAAATGGCTGCCAGCAACATGGTCAAACAATAACAGCGAACAAGGAGGCATGGGGACCAAAAACACATGCAAGCCTATGGCAAAAACACACTGGCTGGATGCACAAAATGGCTGCCAGCCACATGGTCAAACAACAACAGCGAGCAAGGAGTCATAGGGAACAAAGAGAACACCTTCAGGCCTATGGACACAGACTCCACAAAATGGCCCCTGTGCACATGGCATGTAGAACAAAGACAAATGGTGGCCTATGGCAAGCACGCTCACTGAGCAGACAAAGTAGGCATGGTAACACTGAAGAAAACACTACCATTAATTCAGCAATGCCATAAATAAAAATTAACTGAGCTATAAAAAATGTACAACAACACACTTCCTCCCAAGGCATCAAATATTGCCCCAAATATACACTTTTTGTACTCTAAAAAATGTGAAATGCAAAAAATACCACCACATTTTCAATTTAATCCAATGCCATCACAGCCCTAAATGATGTTTTAAAACAACATATACCACAGAAACAATTATTTCATGCGCCCATGGCTAGTACTGGCCTGGGCCTACTGACTGGATGGCCCGTTGGCAGACATAGTAAAATAAATAAATATTGCATATTTAAGAAACATGGAGAAAATGTACTGAACTGTGGAACATTGTTCCTTTACAAAAGAAGAAAAATTAAATGCAAAAATATAACTAGGCCCCTACTGAAACGTCAGTCCACCCACCACAATATATTTGAAAAATTGAATAAAAGTACAAATAAATACTGGTTTATGCCGTCTATCAAACAAGCAACACCCTTATACAAGAGTTTTTCAACTAACTTGTGAAATCTCAAATACAAAGTACTTAAATCGAATGGTATATCTGCAGCAGACAAAGAGATTTATCCTTACAGCTCCAAATCGAAATGAAAAGTGACCAGGAGATGGACAAAGCAATGGGGGGAGCTTGCTGGACAGGAACAGGAAGTTGGAGTCTCTGGGGCTCTTCCTTCCTGTTGGAAAAAAAGTTTTAAAAAAGTCTTCTCGCAGTAAAAAACGACTTCAATGATCTGTTGGAGAAGAAAATCCACTCAAAAACCTCTTTTTGAGTAGATTTAGCTGATTCTTGAAAACAAAAGTTACTCGAGTGGTGCGTTCATGAGCGGCACTATATTGGCGCGGTCGCAGCCAGAAGCCATCCCAGCGGGTGTGAAGTCTCGCGTGTGCTTGCTCGCGGCCTAAGAATATTGGGGCACTCGCGAGTGCTAAAACAAATCTTGAGCATGCGGACAGAAACAGAAAATCCAGCTTTGCGCTGGAAGGTGGAATCCAGGAACTCTGTGCTCTGATGCGGAGCACAGAGTTCCCGAATTCCGCCAGGGCCTATTTAAGAGTATACGTAGGTAAATGCTAACTCCCAACTCTCCACTACCCATGGCATCTTCTTGCAGATGGTTTAATGCAGCTTTCTCAGCTGTTCACACGCACCTGAAAGCAGCACTCCAAACTTGCCCACTTTCTATTCAGAGAGTTAAAGACGCTCAGCGGTTATGCAAAACTAACCTAGAGGCAAGAAAAATGGAGATAAGGCACAAGGGAAGATTTATTAGAGGCAGGGAGGGTGAGGGATAATATGAAATTTTGGGAAGTAGTTAAATGTCCTTTTTTCTGAATGTCAGACTCCTAGGGCTGAGTCTCTAATTCAAGCGGAATCAGGGGTAACTCACTTGTCAACAATTTTTCAGTCAGAAAACAGTGAGGATCTCCTAATTGAGTCTGATGGAGATTTACCTATGGATTCATTTAACTTGCAGGCTTTTCGTAACTCGTTAGAAGTACAGGAGGGTTGTATGACATTACCACACATTCCTTCACCACGCACGCTTTTACTACTCAGATTTTACAATTCATACCACTACCACGCATTCACATTCACTCACATTTGAAATACCGTCCCCACTCAATCCACTACCACGCATACTTTTACCATGCTTACTGTTATTGCACAATTGAGTCACAGTCTAACACTGCCACCTACTGTTCAAAAGTTATATATTAATTATATATATATATATATATATATATATATATATATATATATATATATATATATATATATATATATATATATATATATATATATATATATATATTACAGCTCCAAGGTTCCTCCTCTTTCCAGAAAGGATACCAGCACTCATGGGGTCGGGTTTCCGCAATCTTAGTTTATTTTTCTTAGCGCAGCAAACAAGAACGGTGTACTGGAGCAGGATATATATATATATATATATATATATATATATATTTATTTAACAAATTATATTTATGTTGTTTACAGGTTTACTTACCACATACTCACCAATAGAAACATATATGTGCTGTAAAGACTTTCATGGTAAACATTTGCGTGGTAAAAGTATTTGTGATATAAAAAAAAATGTGTTGTAATTGTTTTTCATTGTAAAAACTTTGTGGTAAAGGTTGTTCCCCATCCAGGAGTTGGATTTGGCGATCCAAAGGTGCATTTCTGGGAAGGCACCTGGGCCGAATAGTATCCCAGTAGACATTTTTAAAGCAAATATTATCTTGTCGGCACCAGTGATAACAAACATTTTAAGAACACAGGGATTGGCCCAATACCTGAATCATGGAGGCCGCCCACCATTGTGCCCATTTTGAAAAACGGCAATAGATCTTCTCCTTGTGCTATCAACCCATTTCCTTAATTGATCCCAGTGCCAAGATTCTGGGTCGAGTACTCTTGTCCCGTTTGGAGACCTAGGGTGACGAAAAAATTATTTTAGCAGTAGTGCATTTGGTTTTCGGCCAGGAATTGGCACTGTAGAACAGTGCCTTAATCTTTATATTTTTAGCTGGGTAATATGTTATGGCACTTTACATCTAGCCTTTACAGATATGCTCAGCGCTTTCAATTTGGTAAACCCCTCGAAACTCTGGCCTTTAATGAAACAGACGGGGGTGGAAAAGGAATTGCTTATTCTAATAAGACGTCTGCCTTACAACACATTGGTTAAGGTCCATTATGGTATTTTAAGCGAGTGTACTCCTCAAATTAGAACCACTCACGGTGTAAGACAGGTGTGTATTGTGGTCCCTTTTTCTTTTTTACTCTATATAAATGGGATTAATAGCCATTTATTATATAAGGCAAAGGATATGCCCTGAATGAGGAGTTAGTTCATACCAATTTTATTGTATGTGGACAATGCAGTTCTCATTGCCAGAACATCTAACGGCCTACAAGTTTTGTTGGATTCTTTCTTAACTTTTATGTAGGATCTAGATCTGAAGGTACATTTCTCAAAATCATTTAGTATGACTTGTGGGTGTTCTGATACCAAGTCTAAGTCTTAACGAATGGGTGGTATACAGCTTGAAAAGACCAATACTTTTAATTATTTGGGAATTCTTTTAGTTGGACCCCAGCTTTTAATTTTGAGGTTACAACAATTTAGTAGAACCATTGTGGCTGTTTCAGGTTTGCGCATAGATTACGTTATAAGCCTGTGAAGGAAATGCTAAACATATATAAGCGTAAATGCATCCCAGTAGGGACTTATGGAGTGGGTGCGTGGGGTTACAGTAATGTGAAAACTCTTCAACGTGTCGAAAATGGTTTCATTTCTAGACTATTGTTGGTACCACAGAGTACAGCTACTTAAATTTACCAAGAGAAATCACAGCTAACCAATTTGGAAGATGTTATTGGGTTAGTACCATTGATGTTATGGATTAATAGTTGGGGCAAACCCGAGGAGGACTTGGTCAGAATCTTTCTTATTAATTGCCTTACACTTGACATTTGAGTTGTGTCGGAAAGTAGGATCTGCTTCTCATGGTTACCCCCACTTTTTGCTTCATGTTACACTGTTTTTGACTAGTCTGACTAGGATCCTGCTAATCAGGACACCAGTCTATCTGCTTTCTCCCTAAAATGTTATGTCATGTACTTAGGTACACTCTAGATTGGATACTGGGGTACCCTTGTCAGTCCCTAGTATATGGTACCCAGGTAGCCAGGGCATAGGTACCCCAGGGGCCTCCCCTGGGCTGAAGCATGTATTAAGCCACCCATGAGAGGCCATGGAAAATGGGTCTAAAGGCTTGCCATTGCTGCCTGTGTAAGTTGGTGGATGCACCACTTACTTAAGATATAGGTTGACTATATCTAAGGCTCACTGCACTTAAAACCTATAAGTCACCCTTATAGCAGGCCTTGACAATCCTGAAGGCAGGGAGCTTGGTTCTAAGTGAGAGGGTGCCACTGCATGATCAGGACACCCCTGCAGCCTACGGAGTCCATTCTCCCGGGTTGTTAGTGCTGCAGCCATTTACGACATATAGTGTGGCATTATGCTACCACGTGATGACCAACTCTAAAATGGCTGAAAGTAACCCTATTGTGTTTGGTGTCAAACATTGTGGAATCATACCCCCACACCGGTAACCGGTGTGGGAGGTATGATTCCACCCCTCAGAAACGAGCTTTGTGAGGTCCCTGGTGCTGCCGGTACCAGCCTTCTAGTCCCGGGTATCCCAAAATGGCTGCTGCCGACCAGAGAAATATTTCTGCCCTCCTGCTGCTGAGCCAAGCTCAAGCAGGGGAAGGCAGAACAATAGGCAGGATTTAGTGTATTAGGCCTGGGTGGGCGCGCTTGCCAGCGACCGAAAGTCTGCATGAGGGGCACATTTGGTGTCCCTGTGCATAGTCCAGTTCAAACCAATCCTGGGAGCTGTTGGCTCCTGCTCTGGCATGAAACTGGACAAAGGACATGGGAGTAACCTCCCCACTGTCCTGACCCTCCCCTGGGAGGGTCCCCTGCATCTGTTCAACCCTCTCCCGTGGGTACAAAAGGGCTTACCTGGCTGTAGGACCCTAGATTCGACGTGGACAAGATTCCGATCAAGAAACCACTGACCTTTGACCGTGTGGACACTCTGGACATCGCTGGACATCGTTTGGGCCCGACTTCGTCTCCCTCTCAGTCTGAAGAATCATCTGTGCACGTGCACCATGCAGGCTCTGTGTAGGACCTGTGGAGCATCAAGGACAACTGAATATATCTCCCTTGGAGTGAAGGAGTCACTCCCCTGCAACCGCAGGCATCACATCTCAACTCACCGGTCTGCTGCTCCTGAGCTCCTATGGACTCCGAAGGCTCCAGCAACACAAGAGGTGGGTTTCCAAGTCCACCAAGATCCGAGCTGCCCTTTCACCTAGTTTGAGGTCAGAAACCCTTGTGGGGGCTGCAAAACGCGTACCCCTGTGCACCGCGTACTTTTGCAAGTGCATATGCTTGTTGGTGTGCCCAAAATAAGTGCACTGGGCTCTTAGTAGCCCCAACCTCTGGCACCATTTCCACCAAAGAACTTTGGCCTCCTCACACTCAGTGCTCCATAGGCTGTTGCTTTGAAAATCTGCTTGAGGTCCCCATGCGACTCCTGTGCCTCCAGCCTGTGGGTCCTCTTGAGGGTCAACACTGCTTTTCTTGGGCTCTCCTGGTTGCTCCATGCTTGCCCCAACTCCCCTGTGTTTGGTGAGTCTCCAGAACCTTGCTGGTCCGAACCGTAACCTTTCTTGACCATCTTCATAGGTTGCCTCTGCCAAGGCTTGTTGGTGCTCCAGCCGGACACCGACCCCTCAGCACTCAACATCCTTTGTGGGACAGCTCGTATCCAGCTCCTGGTCATCCTCGACATCTCCTGGTCCTGGTGGCTTCAGAGTCAAGAACCTCCTCAACGCACCTGAAGCACCCAACATTGGTGGGCATTCGTCTACCGAGCCCCTGGTCACTGCTGAGTGAGCCAGACTCTGTCCCCTCTGCTTTCAGGTACTCATCAACTAGAATCCACCTTTGGATCCCAAAGGACACTTTTCTTCTTCCCAGCAGTAGCTCTTCTTCGAAGAACTCCATAGAGATCGACGGCGGTTTCCGACGCTACTTCAGCCCTTTGCACCCGGCTTCCCTGGGATAGGTAACTCTGGTACTATGGTATCCATGGGTGGGGTGGCTCTCCAACCTCCTAAGTTCCACTGGGTTTCTTTGAAGTTCACTCAGAAGGGTCCTTAAACTTTAAAGCCGCAACCGCGACTCTCCCATAGAATTGTACGGCGCCCGCTGTTGTGTTCCCACACTGCACCCGTCCTCCTTGGGGTCCCTACTTACTCACCTTGGGTGGTTCCTTGGGGTCCCAGCAATTCTACATCCTCTAGACACTGTCTTAACTCGAGTTGTGGTTCTTATACCACTATTTTAGTATATGGTTTGGTCTCCCCCTGGAGCCCACTGTGTATTAGTGCTACTTGCGATTGTTTCTGTGCTACAGTATTGTGTACTTTGTGTTTATCTGCATGTAGCAGATACTGTGAGGTATTTAGAGTGTGTTATAATAATAAATACATTTTTTTATAACTACTGTGTGGTTCTCCTTTTATTTAACCAATGCAATAAGGTTGCATTCTGGTAAAACAAGCTGCTTAACATTCCTTCAAGACTAAGCCTGAAGGCTGCTCTCCACAGCTACCACTTGGATAGCTTTCTAAGGTTATCTGTGATCTCTTAAATCACCATAAGGGTTGTTTGGACTGGTGCAAGGTGCCCATTTTAATTAGTGGACAGCATATACCAGGCCAGCTTCTCACATTGGTGTGCAGCGGTTGGGATTCAAGCCTGCATTGTTTTACCAGATAAATCTTTGTATTGATTAACTGAAAACCACTAAGTACTAGGTACATATAATACTAGCTTAGAATAAGTAAGTTCTATTGAACTTAGGGTTGGGTAAGTCAAGGCTTTAGCACACCCTTTCTCCAACCTCAGAGAGTTTAGTTCCCACTAGGTTAGGTAGGTGCAACACCTCACCACACTTAGTATGTCTACTAAAGGAGATGCCAGTGGCTCTCTGCCCTCTAGATACAGTGAGCTTTCATTCCAAGAGTTGAAAGCCCTGTGTGCCTCTAGAAAGCTGAAGACAGGGAGAAGTGCCAACAGTCAACGTCTAATTGAGACGTTACTGTTAGATGACCTTAGGAAGACCCCATGGTCAGATGAACAGGACAGAGTGGGTGGGACAGGGAATAAGGACAGGTCAGGAGGCCACACCTTTTATGACCTAGACTCAAACCCTGGCGAGGAGGAACAAGATGGTTCCCACCTGGATAACTCAGATCTTCAAGAGGGTCAGGGAGATGGCCCTGGGGAGCCTCTCTTCACCCTCACCCCTCCTGGAAGAGTGCAGAGTTTACCAAGGAGATCTAGATCTCCCTCTTCGGAGTCTAATCACTCAGGACAGTCTGTAGGGACCTCTGTATCTAGCAAGAGAGACCACTCTTATGACAGGGAGTACCAATTTCTGGAACTTGAGAAAGCTAAGCTTAGGCTCAGGCAACAGCAATTGGCCCTGGACAAAGAGTCCCTAGAAGTCCAGAGAGCTTGAAAAAAGTTGGGACTAGAGTCCCATGGTGGCAGCAACAGTGTCCCTAGAATTAAGGAACATTCCTTTGATAATAGGAGCTTGAGCAAGATTGTCCCTCCCTACCAGGTTGGGGTTGACATCCATAAATGGATAACTGCTTTAGAGAGGGCCTGTAAAGTTCAGAGGGTCCCTCAAGAGCAGTGGGCAACTATCTTGTGGCTCTCCTTTGCGGACAAAGGTAGAGATAAGCTCCTCACTGTTAGAGAAGGGGATGCTGACAACTATTCAATCTTGAAGAGTGCTATCATTGATGGGTTTGGCTTAACCACTGAACAGTACAGGATTAAGTTCAGAGATACCCAGAAGACACAGAATCAGGATTGGGTAGACTTTGTGGATAGTGCCATTAAGGCTCTGGAAGGCTGGTTGCTTGGCAGCAAAGTGAATGATTTTAAACGATTGTACAATTTGATTATGAGGGAGCAGATCCTTAATAATTGCCAAAATCAGTTGTTGCATCAGTACCTGGTTGACTCTGATCTTACTTTTCCCCAAGAATTGGGAAAGAAGGCAGATAAGTGGGTCAGAACCAGGGTGAAGCAGAAAAACAAGAACAATGGTGGTGACCAGAGGAAGCAAGATGCTAAAACTCCAGATGAGGGTGGGGACAAGGGTAAAGATCAAAGGTCTTCATCAGGGCCCCAAAAACCTGCATCTGGGGCGAGTCACAATCCAACAAAGGTAAAGGCAAAAAGAAACCTTGGTGTTATCTCTGTAAAAAGAAGACACATTGGACAAAGGATGCTGATTGTCCAAAAGCCAAGGAAAACCCTCCTACCACCACTGCCCCTAAGGCAACTGCGCCCCCTAGCACAAGTATAGGTGGTGGTACAGCGAACAAGGACTTAGTGGGGTTAACCTTGGGCTCTGAGATGAGTTCTGGCCTAGTCAGAACTCCAGCTCAGGCTCTACTAGTCTGTGATGGTGGCATGGATCTTGCCCCTTTATTTGTCAGTCCCAGTAACGTGGGCAAATACAGACAACAGCCTTTGATCAATGGTAAGGAGGCCATGGCATACAGGGACACAGGTGCAAGTGTCACTATGGTGACAGAGAATCTTGTTGGCCCTGACCAAATCATACTTGGAGAAATGTACCAAGTGACCAATGCTAGCAATGTCAGGACTGATCATTCCTTGGCAGTTGTTAATTTCAGCTGGGGAGGAGTAACTGGCTCTAAGAAAGTTGTGGTTAGCTCATACCTTCCAGTGGAGTGTTTGTTGGGCAATGATTTGGAAACTTCAGCTTGGGCTGAAGAAGAGTTAAGGACTCATGCAGCAATGCTGGGCATCACTGCAGATGTGTTTGCTGTGACCAGGTCACAGACCAAGCTGGCTAACACTGAACAGGCCTTGGATCCTGGAAAAATGGACCGAGGGCCTTCCAAGAGAAGGAGCAGGAGGGGTAAGGCTGTGTCTTCCCCCCAGACTCAGTGTGAGGATCAATCTCTTGAGGGAGATGATCTCAGTCCCTATGAAGGAACTGTATCAGATGAACTGGAACCTGATCAGGTTGAGATCTTGAGGACAGGGAGCCCTTCCAGGGCAGACTTGAGTTTGGAGCAGCAAACCTGCCCCTCTCTTGAACCCCTTAGACAGCAAGCTGCTGCTGAGGCTGCTGGGAGTTCCAGTGGATCTTACAAGATCTATTGGGATGAGGGACTCCTATACTCAGAGGGTAGAGACCCCAAGCCTGGTGCCACCAGGAGGTTGGTCATACCTCTGAAGTTTAGGGGCTTCCTACTCACCCTAGCACATGACATCCCCTTAGCAGGACACCAAGGCCAAAGTCAGACTTGGGACAGGATTGTCCCTCACTTTCACTGGCCTCACATGTCAGAAGACACAAAGGAGTTTTGTCGCTCCTGTACCACCTGTCAAGCCAGTGGTAAGTCAGGTGGTACCACAAAGGCCCCCCTCATACCACTACCTGTGGTGGGGCTTCCCTTTGAGAGGGTTGGGATTGATATCATTGGTCCCATGAACCCTCCAACTGCATCTGGACACAGTTATATTCTAGTGGTGGTGGACCATGCCACTAGGTATCCAGAAGCTATACCCCTTAGAACCACCACAGCTCCTGTGGTGGTCAGGGCCCTCCCGGGATTTTCTCAAGAGTGGGTTTCCCTAAGGAGGTCTTAACTGACAGAGGTGCAAACTTCATGTCAAGTTATATCACTGCAATGTGGAAGGAGTGTGGAGTGAACTATAAGTTCACCACACTCTATTACCCACAATGCAATGGGTTCGTTGAAAGGTTCAACAAAACCCTCAAGGGCATGATCATGGGCCTCCCAGAAAAGCTTAGGCGAAAATGGGATGTCCTGTTGCCCTGCCTTCTCTTTGCCTACACAGAGGTCCCACAAAAGGGGGTTGGCTACAGCTCTTTTGAACTTTTGTTTGGGCGTCCAGTTAGGGGTCCCTTGTGTTTGGTGAAGGAGGGATGGGAGTTACCTCTCAAACCTCCCAAACAAGATACAGTGGACTATGTACTTGGTCTCCTCTCCAGGATGGCTGTGTACATGAAGAAGGCAAGTAAAAACCTTGAGGCAAGTCAAGAATTGCAAAAAGCTTGGCATGACCAAAAGGCTGTACTGACTGTTTATCAGCCAGGACAGAAGGTGTGGGTGTTAGAGCCTGTGGACCCAGCAGCTCTCCAAGATAAATGGAGTGGACCCCATACCATACTTGAGCAAAAGGGAGAGGTCACCTACTTGGTGGACCTTGGTACTCCCAGGAGCCCCCACAGGGTGCACCATGTGAACAGGCTCAAGCCATACATTGACAGGGCTGACATGGGCTTGCTCATGGCAACTAATGAGGGACAGGAGTAGGAGAGTGACCCACTCCCTGACCTCCTCTCACAGAACCCTGATGATGGATCAGTTGATGGTGTAGTCTTGGCAGACAGCCTCACTGGTCAACAGCAGATTGATTGTAGGACGGTCCTCAATCAATATAGGCATTTGTTTTCACTGACATCCAGTCAAACCACCTGGTGTACCCATGAAGTGGACACAGGTGAGAGTCTACCTGTGAAGAATAAAATCTACAGGCAGCCTGACCATGTCAGAGATTGCATCAGGGCAGAGGTCCAAAAGATGCTGGAATTTGGAGTGATTGAGCCCTCAGATAGCCCTTGGGCTAGCCCAGTAGTCCTGGTACCTAAACCTCACACCCAGGGTGGTAAGAGAGAGATGAGGTTTTGTGTGGACTATAGGGGACTCAATGCAATCACTAGGACTGATGCTCACCCAATCCCTGGGGCAGATGAGCTTATTGATACTTTGGCCTCAGCCAAGTATCTAAGTGCATTTGACCTAACTGCTGGCTATTGACAAATCAGACTAGCTGAGGATGCCAATGTGAGAAGTTGGCCTGGCATATGCTGTCCACTAATTATAGTGGGCACCTTGCACGAGTCCAAACAACCCCTTATTGGAGATAGGTTAAAGACAACCTTATTGAAAGCTATCCTAGTGGTAGCTATGGAGAGCAGCCTTCAGGCTAAGTCTTGAAGGAATGTAAAGCAGCTTGTTTTACCAGTCTATAATCTCTTGAGTGACCAAATGAAAGAGCACCACACCAGGTATATATTCAAAATATATGTATTTATTACTAAACACACCCCTCTAGTCTCTTTATGAGGCTAGAGTTCGAAGTACATAAGTTAGAAGGTATTTAAACACAGTAATAGCACAAATACACGTTTGGGCCCTAGGGGCGTACCAAACCATATACCAATAAAGTGGTATAAGAACCACGACTGAACTAGACACTAGGCCTAGAGCCTCTAGAAGTGCTTGGACCACAAGGAACCACCCAAGGTAGTGACACAGGGGACCCACGGGAGACGCGTGCAGTGTAAATACACAACCGCGATACGCCGTTGACTTCTATGGAGAAAGTCGTGATCGGGAAATTAGAGAAAAGGGACACTTAAAAGAGGACTTGGACCAAACCCTTTGAGATCTAGGACTTTGAAGAGTCTCTACCCACGGGAGCACCAGAGTACTCGTGTTACCTCACCCAGGGAAGCCGGGTGCATAGGTGCCTTTCGGGGTCGGGTTTCGTCGTCGATTTGAATGGCGATCTGCTGCAAAGTGCTGCTGGCGACCAAGTGAAAAGTGTCCGGGTGGATCCAAGAGTGGATCGGAGTTCTGAAGAACCTGAAAGCAGAGGGGACAGAGTCTGGGTCACTAGCCAGTGACCAGGAAGGCGATGGACAGATGCCCACCGATGTCGAGTGCTTCAGGTGCATTGACGGTTGTCTTGACTCTTCAGCCACGAGGTCCAGGAGGCGTTGTCGGCGACCAGGAGCAGGATTCGGGCTGGTACACAATGTTTGTCGAGTGCTGAGGTGTCGACGACCGGATTGGACCCAACAAGCCTTGGCAACGGCAAGTCTCGATGCAGAGGAAGATCGTCGATTGTGCAGACCAGCAAGGTCTGTGGAACTCACCCAGTGAGGGTAAGTGAGGGCAGGCCTGGAGCAACCAGGATGCTAAGTTAGAAAAAGATTGGCCTTCGTTAAGGGCTTTTAGCCAACGGGCTAGCGACCGCGAAGGAGCCTCGTGATGCCGCACGTGGATCTGGCTCACAGAACACTCGTGGAGTGGGGGCCAGTGATCTTCGGTGCAGTTGGTGCTGGAGGCTAGGGCTACTTGGAGCCCAAAGCACGACTTCTTGGGAGACCCAAAAGAGGATGCACTTGCAAATGTGCTCGGTGTCCAGGGGTCACGGTCTCAAGTCACCCACGATAGCCACGGGCCTCAGTTTTGCTGGGGACTCAGGGTAGTCTCGGGGAAGTCTGAGAATTTACCTCTGGTGATGCGATGACTTCGGCGTCCGACGGGAGCTTCAGAAATGCGAACCGGACAGATGCTTCTTTGGTGCCTGCCAAGCAGGGGAGTCACTCCTTGACCCCAAGGGAGATTCTTCTGTCCTCTAATCGTTAGTAGAGCGTCGAAGGTCCAGGATTCTGTTTCAGAGTTTCGTCCAGGGATAATCTAAAGTCCTAAGGACTGGGTTCCTATACTTATACTAAGGATAGGGGTTGGACTACTCTGTGGCCCCACCTATGGGTGGGTCAGGGCAGAGGGGTGGCTACACCCTTTCCCTTTGTCCAGTTCGCGCCAAAGCAGGGGCTGGAAGCCCCTGATCCGGTTTGAACTGGGGTATGCACAGGGACACCAAATGTGCCCCCAGTGCAGGACTTCAAAGCACACAGATGGTGCTCCCGCCCAGCCCCAATACACATTATCCTGTCTGGGGAGGTGGTCACACCTCCCTGGGACAGGAAACCTATTGTCCAGGCCTCCCCTGCCGGAGTTTCGTCCAGCAGCAGGAGGCCAGACTCGTGTCTGTGGCAGCAGCATCCATTTTGTGATGCCAGGGCTTTGGAAAGAAGTTACCGGGCTAGTCAGAGTTAACATGTCTTTCCCTCTAGAAGGGTGGAATGCTACCCCCGCCGCCAGAATTGGCGGGGGGTAGTATTCCAAGATGTTTGACACCAAACACGACATGTTTAGGTGCAGCCATTCCAAAGTTAGCATTTAACGGGAGGTTATAATGCGCTTAAGAGTATATGGTCAGGCTGCACTACAAACAGCATCAGAGAAGGGTCTCCGAACGCTGCAGAGGGGCCCTGCTCATGCAGGGGCACCCTCTCACATAGGAACCATGCACTCTGCCTTTAGGATTGATAAGGCCTGCCTTAGGAGTGACTTATAGGTTTATATGTGTGTATGTATTTAGTGATATAGGTAACCTATATCACAGTAAGGGGTGCATGCAGCACCTTACCCAGGCTGCAGTAGCAGACCTGTGGTGTCAGTTTGGGTGGCCTTCCAGGGGTGGCATAATACATGCTGCAGCCCCTGGTAGGCCTCTGAGGTACCTATGCCCTTGGTACATAGTATACCATATACTAGGGACTTATAAGGGCACTCCAGATTCCAATCAGTGATGTGCCTAAGGCACATGGAAACCATTTTAGAGAGGAAGCAGCTAGGCTGGGGTTCTGATTAGCAGGGCCCCAGCCAGACTAATGTCGAAAAACAGTGAAGCATCAGCAAAAAGTGGGGGTACCCATGTGAAGCAGATCCTACTCTCCTACAGCCAAACCAAAAACAGCATTTTCAATCCCTAGTGGGCATTATCAATTTATTGTGATGCCCTTTGGTTTGAAGAATGCACCTGCCACATTCCAAAGGCTGGGGAATAAAGTCCTTCCAGGCCTGGAAGCCTATAGTGCAGCATATCTTGATGATATAGCTGTCTTTAGCTCCACCTAGGAGGATCACCTGGTCCACCTGAAGAATGTTTTGGAGGCCCTGCAGAAAGCTCTCGCCGGAATGCTGTGTGCTCGTTCCACCAAGTAGAAATGAAAGGCTAAAGTACCGTTTCCTCCAGCCAACCTGCAATGAAAAGTTCGACACTCTGCCCTTCCACCCCCTCGGTGACCCTTACGATGCAGACAATATGTCTTCTTACCTCCCTTCTGCATTTTCAGGGTGATCTGTGAGTGCTTCCAGTCCATTCTCTAAATTTGCACAGTGTTTTGTGAGGTCCATCGTCTCTGGGTGTGTCACTTCCAGCTTAATTTCAATTTCTCTGACCCTTTCTTATGGTCTGCGTGGAGATTGCTCACCTCATTGAGCACCACCGCAATTTGCACTTCCAATGTAAGCTTGATATCTTTAAGGCTGCCAGAATAGTTGCAGTATGCGCAGCAAGAGAGTATTCTGTGGCAAGCGCAGTCGGGCTACTACTACCATCTTCCTCTGGGGGCACCTCCAGTGTCTTGGAATTTGCCATTTTAATCCTCCCCATTACAGTGATAGTTTAGTGGAATCCGGGAGAGGGCTCGCAACCTGTGTACCAGAGGATTATCCGAGTTCACTTGTGGGGGCACCCCCATTTTACCACCCCCCCTGTAGAGAAAGAGCTGCCACACCAGTTCCCCACCGCACCCCAGCAATATCCTGGGTGCGCTTTTGCAGTAAGTCTGAGGTGAAGGAGGGGCAGAAGCGGGGAACCCGGTGGCCCCCGGCCAATCCAATCAACACTTCAGGGGCTGGTGCTCAGTCCTGGCCCAAGT
Source organism: Calotriton arnoldi (assembly GCA_963921515.1). Lineage (NCBI taxonomy): Eukaryota > Metazoa > Chordata > Amphibia > Caudata > Salamandridae > Calotriton > Calotriton arnoldi. The sequence goes on from CAWUFW010004710.1 coordinate 1,458,332, forward strand.
CCTTGGGCCCCCGCAGCTCAGCATCTCTACAAGTCCCCAGGCCCATTGCAGACCCAAAATGGTTTTGTTCTTCGGGGAAGAGTTAATGGAATTATTATTTAACATAGTCAGGTGTGTTAGCATAATCTTTTTACTAGTTTTTAGGTAGCTGGGTTTGCTTTTGGATAGGAATGGTTAGTTTGTTAAACTTGCAATGGATTTTATTTGGGTTTGTGTCTGCATTAGGGAGTGTTATCATACAGAGTTGTGTAGTAAATGTATTGTAGTGTGGGGTTGTGGTTAGATGTATTTGATTTTTTTGGGAGGTGATGTGATTTTATGATTGGGTTATGTAGGTTAGGGTTTGCCTTATAATGCATCCTATTTTGGGGTTTGTAGACGTATTGTGCTGTCTTTCATTTGCTTGGAGGTGCTTATGATTTTTTTCCAAAGATTTTTTTTCCATACTTTCAAAGTACTTACCTGTTTCATTTTTTCAAGTTTTCATGTTTTTCTAATTATTTTTAGTCCAAAGACTGATATCGTCTTTTCCTATTTATTTCAAAGCTGCATCTTATGATTTTATTTTTGGGGCTTATTTTTTAAAACAGTTTTACGTATTGATTTCATTTTCTGCTCCTTAATGGATTGAGCAAAAATTGAATGCTAAATTCAATTTCCTCCTTTTTCAGAGTTGCATTATAGGATGACTATTTCTTTGTAGTGGGAATTATCCTAATTTTCACAATGGTATAATTTTGATATGTATTTGCAGTGCAGGGGCATTGTTTATAGTGATGGCTATAATTTATTTCTAATTAATTTTTATAGGAGGGATTTTATCATGAACCTTTAAGAATATAAATTGTTGTAACCGTCTCATTGGATTGTGATTTTGTGGTGCATTTAATTTTGTTTGTCCTATAGTTTTAATATTGATTTTGTGTTCTAGACTATTTTGAAGGTTGTATATTACAAAGAGGTTGTTGTGGGATTGTTAACTTTATGAATGATATGTGTTAGTGAAAAAGATAATATGCAATGTCTATGTATTTAATGTTTTGAGATTATTTTTATTTCACATTATAAAGATGTATGTTATTTGTTTTTGTGTTTGGTGGGTGGATTTTCATTCTGCTCAGCTATTTTGTCAATGTAGTTATATGGTTATGTGTACTCTAAGTATTTTTATATTTTGCTTTGTTGCAAAAAGATGTGTGCAACCATGTCTCATTATATCATGTTTAGTATATTTCCAAGCACTGTTTCAAGCACTATTCCTCGCATTTCTCTTTTTGTTTTAAATCTTACTGGCTTAGACTTCTTGCAAGTGATTTTTTTTATCTCAGCTTCTGAAAACTTTGCTCTTTTTGTAGTATTTTTATTAACTTGCTACAAATTTGTAGGGGTTTGATGTGGCATCTTTCTGTAAAATTTAGAGTTTTAGCTTACCCATCAAATGTGTTACTGTAGTAAGTCTACCATGGTGTCTAAAACCTGGGCGCTCGTCTTTTACACACATTATATAGCCTACCCAGGTGTCTTCAAACAATCTAGGAGGTGACCCTTTCCCTTCATTTTGCACGTAAAAAGTGGATTTGTGATTGTTTGGGGTGGTACAAATGTAATATACTTCATTTTTTTTAATCTCATATCCTATTTTATTGCTGAAAGTACTCTCTTACTTGTTCTGTTTTTGTCTTTTTTTAAAGTGCTATGTGGAATTAAAAAGAAGTAGTCTGACACTTGTCCTGAGGTATAGAGTGTACACATTGTGTGAAACAGTAGGAGAGTTCAAAGCCTGATGTTATTTTTTGAAAGGTGCATGCCTGTGTTTTATCTTGTATTATTGCCATTAGGTCTATATAGATAGGAACACGAATTTTTGTTGAGGTAACTTTCATTGTAGGGTGTAAATTTGGATAAAAGTGGGTGTGTTTTAAAGATGCCATTCACCATCTATAGTGATACATTTTGTAGTATCTGTAAATTTGATCTTGTACTGAATATTAAGATTCTTTTGTCATTTTGTTATTGTTATGTGTGAGAAATTGTTTTTGGTGTGTTCTTTGTTTAGGTGGGTAGGCATTTCAATTTGTAGTAGAGACAAGTGTAACTTTGTGATCTGTTTTTCTATTCTTGTTTGTAGTTTTTATGGTTTGAAACAGCAGGCATTTCACCTGCTAGGTCACTTGTATTTTACAATATTATACTTTCAGGATGATTACAGTTGTGTCAGTGGCTGGGCTTGTGATGAATTTCAGTTATTCAACAGCAGTACACATTTTATATTTTGGCTACTGATGCTGCGTGGTTGTTGTGTTTTAGTCTACATTTTGTTCTAAGGTTCTTTCAGGAACATTAACACATTACACTTTACTTGTGGCCAGAGCAGGAGAGGACTTGTAACCAAGGCCAATCAAGGTAGATGGACATAGGCATTAAGTACATTTATGGTTCATTACACTAAGTTGTTCAGAAAATGTATACCTTGAATAAGGATTTCACATATTTAATTCATTAATTTAATATGGAAACCAAATTTGGCAAAGTTCTGCACTTTCAAGATAGAAGCAAGAATGGTGAGCATCTGGTCTAGCTTTCTCAAACCAAGATGGCTTCCATATTAGTGAGAGTCACATCCCAAACGAGAAGAAACATGAACTAGAATTCTGATATCAAAAATTTTATAGAACCTACAGTGAAGTGCCTTGCTTTCAAATTACACTTTCTTGCCTGTTTGAGTCTTGCTCATTTGAAGACTGCATTTCATTACAATCATCTTTGAGAACTTCTCTTTTTTGTATCAGCGGAATATCTTCAGTGGAACTGATTGTTTCTGAAATGCCTCCATCTGTGTTTGTATAGACTTGCAATAAACAACAAGGACAAATCCATAGTCATAGTTGATGACCTGTACCCTTTTTCCAGAGGTAGCACAGACAACCAGTGGTTGTTTTAGAAGACCCCTCACCCACCTACCTAGTTGGTGGCATGCTTCATCATTGGGGTCATTGTTTACTTACTGACCCATCAAGGTGAGTATTTTAACTCAGAGTTATACGGACCTACTGATCCTGCCAAACAAGGGTGCTTCCTGTAATCGGACCTTCGTCTAGGATAGCTTCCGCCAAAACCTACGGTGTTTGGACAGGATCTCGCCGTAAACAATCCCACCACACTCACAGCGCACTTTAGGACGTGCGCTGATACTTACACCTTGAGTGGCCGCTCCACTTTTTGGCCACTTTTAGATTCTTGGTCCTGAAGAAAGCCTCACGAATAACGTAGAAGGCTGAAACTAGTCGACCTACACTTTATAGGGATATTGAGGCACAACTTTTCACCTCTAGTATATCCCGCCTATGTTTTTAACTATGTCCTAAGACCCTTCCATTAAAACTCATTACAAGGGCATTTCTTAGAGACATTTTTATCATTTAGTCACATTTCACATAGCACTTCACCTTATCACAAAAAATCCTGCTCCGCTGTACATCAGGCGTTGAAGCACAGCTGGATTGCATTCGGCAATCCAGCTGGGACCCCAATGATGAAGCATGCCATCAACTAGGTAGGTGGGTGAGGGGTCTTCTAAAACAACCACTGGTTGTCTGTGCTCCCTCTGGAAAAAGGGTACAGGTCATCAACTATGACTATAACCCTCTAGGGATTTGTCCTTGTTGTTTATTGCATAATTTTGGGGCAGAGAACACAGTCCCATTCAATTTCCTCACTCTCTTGTTGTTTACAATTTGTATAGACTTGGACATTTCTTCAAAGGAGATAATGTTTCTTGACTAATTGAATTGAACTAAAACTCAGTATTCCTGCTTCCTGGTTCCCGGTCGGACATCATACGTGCATCCAGCACATCAAGGGAGATAAGCGAGACGGGGAAAGGCTCCCAGCAGTGGCTTCACGGCAACGAATAGCAGGACATCGGCCCCCCCAAAACTACAGCCAGCCCGGGCCCCCTCCCTCTCTCCTCTGCGGGCCCGGTCGGAGTGGTCAGAGCTGGGACTGCCGAGCTTGGAGCCGAGCTCAGGCAGAATGTACCAGAGCAGATTGCAGCAACGTAAGAGGCTGGTAAGGTTAGAGCCACGACCCCCTCTGTTATGAGTGGAAGCGGCCGACGTTAGGTCAGTGTGGCTTGTTCCATTGGAGGAACGCAACCCGTAGCCTGCAATCTGTGCTCGATGTTCCCTGCTCATGGACTCTCCCCAGTTCAACTCTGTCTGCCACCTCACACAAATTACAGCATTATAGCATATTTGCACTATTGCATTGTACACTGCATTATTACCCACACCTTACTGTTATAATAAGGCCAGAAACACCAGAAACGCCAGAAAGAACACAGGAATCCACCTTAGAGCAGCCCCTGGAGCCAACCTATGCACCAACACAGACAACTAAAGCAATTAAAGCAAAAAGAAATGGGCCCCAGCTGGCCCATACACCCATTCAAGTATCCACATGTCCTCGAATGTCTTTAGCTGAGCCTCAGCTCATTACATGGGGCCGATTGACACAAACGATAACTAAAGATCCACTAATGGACCTTAGTAAGCGTATAAGTTATTTTCTTCTTGGGTGGAAACTGTCGCACAGACTATTTTATCAACAGCGCACCAACGCAATGGCCAAAAGGAGAGGGCCCTAGGCTAATACACAGCGAGCTACAAAAGTGAAGACAACATTGATGAAGGCCCAAAGAAAAGTACCAATGCCTCAAGCAGCTAGTGTCACTGGCTCTAAGAACACAGAGAGGGCCCGCACCGCACAGAAATAAAGCAAGGAGCACCCATGAGAGTGGCATGTCAGCATCTGGCAGGAAAACTTTGATAGCAGACTTTTTTGAGAAAAATAATCTTAGTCACATTCCTCTCACCTCAGTCAACAATGGGACCCCGTAGACCTTACAGCAGACCTTGCAGCCATGGCAAGCACGCCAGAAGACATAATATTGTTTTTTACTCCACTCTTTAACCAAAATTACAAATGCAACTCAGTTCCTCCCCTGTGGAGGGGAAACAATACAATTATAGAAATTTCTTCAGACAGTCCCTCTGACAGCATGTTGGCAAAGATCATCTTCAAAACTAATAAGGGAAGGGATCAAATGGGTGAAAGTTCCTGCCCTCTCAACACTGATTCCCACCCCCACACTACAACCACTCCCTTGATAATGCCAAATACCCTCACCATTGTTGCTCAGATTCACATCCCCGGAGCACAAAAAGGTGGTTCCCATTTCCATGGCTCTGGTGGAGGTAACTTGGAGCAAGCAGAGACAGCTGGCACTGAGTGGGTACTTTGGGACCAGGACTCACATTGTGCTCTCCACTGAGTCGCCCATTGCACTGAGGGCTATTACGGTGCAATAATTAATGCAGTTGCAGAGGTAGATATTCAGCAACAAAAACCCCAACCACCACCATCACAAGATCAAATTCCCATAAGGAGCCCAAGTGAACAGAAAAGGTCAATTCCGCTTACCATCCAAACTCACAGTGAGCAAAGTAATCTATTAGCTTCAATAAATGCCACTGTAGGTGCTAAAACAAACACCCAAACCTGGCAGTCAGATAAATTGGAACTGCAGCTTGACCTAATACAAGCCCTAGCTACATCGATAGCCAAGATGGAGGCTAAACTCAGCACTCTGGAAGAGAGGGTGCAGGGAGCTAGCTCAACTGGAAAAGGCAAACCGTTGTGTGCTTGCCATCTAATAGAGGAAACACTATGTACATTGTCAGATTTCCTAAACTCAATGATCTTGGACCTGAAATTTGCTTTCCAATCCTTAGCAAAAACCAACTGTCAACCATTTGATCATGCACTATTAGATATTGGAAACTGGTCCCTAGAGACAAGAGACAACCATGAAACAGATCAAAGAGGCAAAGCAGAGGCAGCGACAGCCCTGCAACCCAGCAATGCTGCATTACAACAGGAACAACTAACTAATTCCCCTGACATCCCTGTGGAAGACATTCATAAGGCAGCCCTCCAAGTTTCTACAGTGTCTGAATTGCAGTCTGAAGAAATCACTCTACCAAGAACCAGTAATGGTAAAATGGACCTCATGGAGAACCAAAAAACCAAGGCTCTCTCAAAGAGAATAAAAAAGAGGTTGAAAAAGGCTAAAAATAAAGCAGCAAAAGAACGACTCTTGACTCAATACTTAATTGAACATGGGTCATCTGACAGTAAATCATCTAGCATATATCCCATGTTCAAGGAAAAGGTGTTAGAGAAGAGGGAAGCTGAACTCCCGATTACAACTCAACCCCTAGGACCTCCGCCATAACGCACTCTTCAATCGAACACGGAATGGCCTCTTCCACTGTCCAAAGTGCTCCAGCACCTTCTTCTATGCCTAGCCCTCATTTAGATACTATACAACCACTATTCTCTAAAACTCGTGACCATCCGGGAGTGCCATCGGATTCCAGCATAGCTACTCAAATAAAGAAAGAGCCACAAGAAAAGGCGGCCTTGCATGACAGGCTCAGTGGAGTCTCTTTTGAACAAGATAAGGCTGCCTAAATCAGTAATTATTGTCGGTCCACCAAACCCACAGGTGAATTCTGGCCAACAAGGCTGGTGTTTACACCACAATATCCATCAGAGGGGAACATGACACTCTGAACCACTCAAATTTACTACAACTCTTTCAGGCAATTCCAAATCTGCTAAAGATTACCTCTGAAGATATCTTGAGCGTTGAGTTTAAGGTAATGCCAGACTGCAATAAAGGTAGATAATAAACAATACTAACACTAAAAATGCCTCCATTGCCAGAAATAATACTGGCCTGTAAGCTGACCTTTGATGAATGGGGTATAGGGTTATCAGAAATTACAGCTCAGAAGTGCCCATCCCCACTGAAAAACCAAAGTAAATGTCACACCTTAAAGCTCACCCAAACAGTGTTCTAAGGGGGATTTGGCATTCGCAACATAACCTACCCCAAGGTAACATGCGTATAGCCAGAGCTTATTCAAATATAAGGGGCCCAACCAGGAGAGCTGCCCTAGAATCAACTGAGGGAAAGCATAAAACTGATTGGAGTTGGTTATTGTCTGCCTTGTCCAGTGATTCTCAGAACTGCTCCTAGCATATATGCTTCAGAAAGACATCAATATTTAAAGATACTGTCATGGAATGTCGCTGGGCTGTTGAGACTATTAAAATCTTCATGTGCAAATTCGCTCCCAATGAATGTTGATTTACTTTGCCTCCAAGAAACATGGTAAACAAGTTCAATAATAATCCCTGGCGCGAGATATATGAAGCTGCAAAAAAAATAACATCTTTGGGAGGCCATCTGGAGGCCTTTCAACATTTCTTAATATTGACCTGGAACTAAAACTTAAATAAATACCAGTCCCAGATGAAATGCCACAATTGATTACATGGGATGGTCTTAAAGTAAAAAACTCTGAATAAGGATTTTGCTGATTAATCTTTATTTGATCTGTTTTGGCTCTGAGCGAGCGGAAAGGTTGGCTCAGTTATGTGAAAAACTGGACATAGTGTTATGCGATCATGTCAACTATGATATAATTTGCAGGTACTTAAACCTGCGTCAATTGGGAGCAACCTCGACTGGTCGTCAGTCGGTAGACTCTCCAACTGACTTGTTTCAAAGTTTCCTATATAAACATGGGCTGAAGTCCATTCAGCACTTAGTCAAACATTCACCAATGCCACCAAAATTTCCAAAAACATTTAAGGGTAAAAGCACTATTGACTACGCCTTCTCTTCAGACAAAATTGTTGAGCACTTGGAGAGTTTTGAAATCCTCTCATTACAAGAGAGTGATCATTTTCCACTTCGCACAGTGCTGAGCCTCAGTTCATCCAAGCATGAATGCCAGACAACGGTGTGCACCTCAAAAGGTGCTGAAATTCTACACCTAACTCGAGGAATAAAATAGGGCCAAGTCTCCTTGCAAAAACTTAAAGTCTGGACATCTACCAACGGCCTATCCCTAATGATCTACAGTGGCAATTATTTGCTGGCCAATTGGGAGTCCATTATCAAGGATATTCATCTAATCCTAGACTCCGCACCAGTCCTCTGCAGGCTCCCCACAAAAAAATCTCTAAAGAAATTCACCATAATGGAAAGCAAGCAGAATATCTGCAGGTTGAGGAAATTAAAGCAAAAAACGCAAAACCTGCAAACTGAGGCAGAGCAGCAGTCAAGGCTGTGGGACTTAACCAAGAAACATTTGCAACTTGTTTGGTTCATAAAAAGTCAACAGAGGGATAAAGAGTGGCTACATATATACTCACTCATGGGTAAACGCAGTCAGACTGACCAATTGAGATACATTAAAAACAAAATGGGCCAGGAAACTACTAGAAATAACACAATTGATGACTCCTTGTGGACACAGCATGTAAAAAAGCTGCATGTAGCAGAAACATCAACAGTCTCCGCGCCAAACAAAGCATGTGTCCCCAGACACGGAACCAATGTTAAAAAATAACATTATTCATAGAATCCTGGGTAAAAATGAGAGCCACTAGTGCTCCTGGCCCAAATGGGATCCCTGTTCAAGTTTTCAAGGACAACACCGACCTGTGGTCTACAATACTCTTGCCCCTGTACCACACATGCTCAGTGACCAGTAATGTACTGCAGAGTTGGAGGGGCTCAATTTGGTATCCAATATTCAAGAAGGGAGACAGGCAGGCTCCAGGCAACTATCGCCTGATCAATCTTCTTGATATTAAAGCTAAAGCACATGCTTCTGCCCTCTTAAAAGAACTGGAGCTCTGGGTGGTGGTTAATGAGATTTTCCCATTCAGCCAAACTGGCTTCAGGTCGAACTCTTCAACCTTGGACAACATAGTTGCACCCTCTTACTTAATTCATTAAGCGACCAGTCAGAAGTTATTCCCCCTCTACGCATGTTTTGTTGATTACTCGGCGGCATTTGACTCAGTGGACATGGGCAACTTATGGAGGAAGCTTCAGGTCTGGAACAACTTGCTTAATGCGATAATATCTTTGTACTCCTCAACATGGGTGAGGGGATCATAATGGATGGTTATAACGAGGAAAATTCCCATGAATAACGATTAAAGCAAGGCTGTGTCCTTGCTCCCTTGTTATTCAATCTGTATACTGCGGACATGTCAGTGGCTAAAAAGCACAAGCAAACCTAATCCCGCCAAAAATTGGAACTGTCAAGATCACTATGTTGCAATATGCAGACAACATCGTCCTCTTGGACCATTCCAAAATTGGGATTCAGAAAGCCCTAAATGCCCTCCATAAGTACAAAGAGGCAAATAGAATGAAGGCAAATTAGTCAAAAACAAAAGTTATAACCTTTATAGGACGACCAAGAACTCAAACTATTGCTGGATCATGGGCCCTCTAAAGATCATTGGGACAAAATCGCTACTAGACTCTGCCAGCTAAATACTGTTTTAGAAAGTCCCTCTACAGTTCCAATACGAAGGGTGCTTAGGTCCGCCCTTCGACCTGCAATAACCTATGGCCAAAAAGCTTTTCTGGGGCAACTTGCTAAAATTACTGAACAGCTCCATCTAAAAGTGTACAAGAGGGACTTTAGGCTGCCCCAATGTGTAGGACGCTGTCTCGTTAGGCTTGAATTCGGCTTGGAGGGCCAAGTATAGGCCAACATGGGTACTTTTTGAAAATACCATTATAGGTGCATCAAGGCTCCGCCTAACACCTTGAAATTTGTTCTCCAGCACATATTTAAAACCAAGAGCAGCCCTTGGTCCATTTACCTAAATGAGTCATTCAATACCCTACAAATAGACCAGTCGGCACTGAATAAACTATTGCTCTCGCACACAGCATTTAAATCTATACTGAAAAAGCAGATAAAGGCACTGTCAAAGTCAAGCGACATGGTCAAACTGAAGAGCACACCGATACTAGAAGCACTGGCAATCTTGTATGTTAATAATCATCCACCCTGTTTAAGGCCACAACCTTGCCTTCAGTGCTCGATTGGGAAAGCCTGCCTTAAACAAATTATAGCTGCAAGGTTGATTGGCCATCAAAGTAAAGAAACAAACCCAAATTGGCCCTTCCTTTCCAAGATTGTGAAGTGCAGGCTGTGTAGCTATGAAACACAGTCTTTTAGCCACTTATTAAGTTGCTGCCCGATGCCAGGCATATTCTGTTAACACCACTCTTCCTAAGCCACAGCATAAGAACCTGCAATAAGGCTAGGAATTTTGTCCTCACTATGATGGAGCCAACTGAACTGGCTAAATTTAGTAAATACATCAGAGTGGTGCAGGACGAATCACTGACAAAATATCGACCTAAAAAATATTGAGGTACAAAAATATCGTGACAAAAATATCGAAGTCAAGAATATCGACATCCTATCTACATCATGGTAAGTACAAGAATATCGAAAATTAAATATCGATGTAAAAAATATCGTTGTAAAAAAATATCGTTTTTTTTAAATGTTAAAAAAATAATCTAAAATAAAGTAAATAATACATATAATTAAAAGAAACATAGTTATAATTATTTAAAAATGTTTAAAAATAAAAACTGATACATATAATGTTAAAATAAATTAAACATATACATATAAAATATAATATATATACTTACTGAATAATATTCATAAATAATTATTTTAGGGGCGCTAGGTGGCGCACGACCAAGATGGCCGCACGCCTGTGAGGTTCCGGCTGCTTGGCTCTAATATATTTCACTTCTCCTACACCCCTGCTGTATAATCAGCGTATAAACACCAGGAACCGGTAGCGCAAACTCATCGCTCGCTCCGGTGCTGATTCCAGCCGAGACTGCTGCTCCGTGCGGGAGGCAGGACCTGGTGAGTCGGACTGCAGAGCGCCTCTGTGCCCAGCCTGGAGCCCTGTCCGGCGGCGGTGTCAACTTGAGTGCCGCGGCTCCCCACGTGGGCACTGGGCCGCATTGCCTCGGATCGCGGACAGAGGAGGAGGCGCGTCCGCGGCGTATGCTGTGTCTACCTCTGCACGGACCCTAGACAGCTGATGGCGGTGAGTGCTGTGGAGGCGTGTCCTGGCCTCCGGGAGCAGATTGCGGTGTGGGGCCATGATGGGCTGGAAGTGAGACGTGGCGAGTGGCGGACGAGTCTCCCGAGCCCCCCGAGCCTGCCGAGCGGTGATCAGTGTGCGGCCCTCAAGCGGAGACCCCCTTTTGATGTTCTGCGCCTATTTGGATTCCGCGGCCCGAGGGTGTGCATGCTGGGAGGCACGGGATTGCAACACCGAGAGCGTTCACAAACTCTACTGGATTGCCGCCAGTACCGCGAACTTGCTGGACTCCCTCTGGCTAGATTATCCTGTCCCTACTGGACTCTGGCTACATGCGGGGACTGGCGGCCTGCCTGCATCTGCCTCCATTGCGGCACCGCCTCTAAAGCCACTTCTCAATTATATATAGGGCGCCCCTTGATGTGACGTGTGGTTTGCTGGTTGGGGTACGCCGCCTCTTGGCAACATAAGAAGCGCAGCCTCACATGTACACTTAACTGCCAGGTCTGTGATGGTTGAGGCCTCCCCCCATATGGGCATTGATCAGTGAGCAGCCCCGCATCGTGCTTCGCCCCTCCTCCACGCTGGTCAACCGGGACGGAGTGGGAGACCCGGGGGGATCACAGGCCTAACAACTTCGGTCAGTGACGGAGTCGCCTGGTGGCGGCTGCGGCGCCGCGCCTGGCCCCCCTTCCTCTGATCATCGATCCTATCAACACCTGCCAGGGGCAAAACGCACGAACACCTCGCCGGTCATGGGCAAGCCAGACGGCAGACAGCCGAAACTGGTCTTCGACGCCAAGAGGGTGGCTACGCGCTCAAATTCAGAAGACTCTACTTCAGCAACAGGAGACATGGCGCAAACTCAGCCTCCAGCGCAGGGAGATGATGTCAAGTCGTTGCTTCTGGCTCTGCAACATAGCATGACCGACCTATCCGGGAAAATGGACACCATGAACACACGCCTGGATTTCCTCATACAGAAGGTTGACAAACACGACGGACAGCTGAAAGAAGCGGAGCGGCGAATATCAGATAACGAGGATACAACTCTGCAGCTGCAGCAACACGTATCCCAAATGGACAAACTGCTTAAAGTTATCGCAGCAAAAAACGAGGATTTGGAGGCCCGCAGTCACTGGAACAATATTAGAATCATGGGAATTCCAGAAACCACCAATACGGGCCGCATGGAGGAGTATGTGGAGAGGCTGTTACGCGGTGCCAGTGAAGACAACCCCTTCTCCTCACAATTCATAGTGGAGTGGGCGCATCGCTCCTTAGGACCCAGGCCACCTCCCGGTGGGCCCCCCAGACCGATCGTAGCGCGTCTCCTCAATTACCGTGATCGAGACGCCGCTCTGAAAATGGCATGGGAGCATAAGAACTTACAGTATGATGGGGCGGAATTCACCATCTTTCCAGACTTCACGTTGGCGGTGCAGGAGGCCTGTCGTAAGTTCTTGGGTGTTAAGCAAAAACTCCGGAAAGCTCAGATTGAATATGCCTTATTATACCCGGCACGCTTGAGGGTCACTCACCGAGGGAAAAGCAACATCTTCACCAATCCGCACCAGGTGGAGGAATTCCTTAAAGCAGTCCAACGCCGATCTCCTGGAAATGCATCAGAAGACCGACTCTCCGGATCCCCCTCTCCTCAAACAGATTGATGCCCGTTTCTCTACAGGTGGGGCGTGGAGCGTCATGTGGACTTTCTTTTCGCGAAGCTGATGCTCCTTGATAGGTTTCGCCACTCAGAGCCCCCCTGCGGTTGGAACCCGCGGGCCGTACGGTGACAGTGTGACAGTCTGGGGACAGCGGATAGACTGAAGGTGGCTGAATCCAGATAAGTGACTTTAATTGATTCCCGGATCTTGTCTCCCCCCCCTGTGGCGAAGCCTGCTTGTACTTCATTTTCAACATGGCAGACGGTAGCAATCTATGTTGAGCCAAGTGACCCCCCTCCTCCCCCCTCTGGCCGGCTTTATCCCCTTTTGTGACACCAAGCACACCCGGCCGTTGGCGGAGAGAGGAGTGGTTGTTTTTGTGTTGCCCTGGCGACCCCCCATATGGGAAATCCCCCTTACCACTTGCTGGTTTCTTTTGCTCTAACGTTATGTAATACCATCATTGACTATGCATTGATATTGCTAAATTGGGGTTTGGACGGGTGGGCGATTCCGGGCACGATTGGGGTGCCGTGGTGGGCGGGGGTGGGTAAAGTTCTGTTACAATATTTTAAAATGTCTCAACATGATACAGCACCAACTGAATACATAGACACACATGGCAATGCTTACAACTCGATCCTCACATTTGGCATTATGCACGGTTCATTCCTAACATGGGCATGGCATCGAAAGCTGATCCCATGAAGATTAATCTACTTACATGGAATGTCAGAGGCCTGGGTGACCCCCGCAAATGTAGACAACTTTTATCCTACCTGGATCGGCACCAAATACATATAGCTGCACTTCAGGAAACGCACACTACTCCCCACGGAAAGTCCTGCTTCGGAACTAGGTGGGCGTCGATAAGGATATTCTCCTCGTATTCATCCTACTCAAGGGGCACATTATTATTAATTAAAAAGGGCACCCCCTTTGTCCTGGGAGGCTCACTGTGTGACACCGCGGGTAGATATTGCCTGCTCTGGGGTAATCTGGGTATGCAATCCCTCACTCTGGTATGTTGCTACGGTCCTAACATTGATGACCCTGACTTCTACACTTCTCTATGGGGACAGATCCTAAAGGTCGGTTCCACACATATCATTTGGGGGGGATTTTAACGCAACGTTATGCCCTGCACTAGATCGTTCTCATCCTCAACCACACCACTACACGCGGACACAGGAGATTCTCGCACAGCTCCTCCAAGCTCATGGGCTAGTTGATGCATGGCGGCATTGGCATCCAGGGAGGAGGGAAGGCACTTACCACACTACTGCTCGCGCTGCCTGGTCCCGTTTAGACTATTGGTTGGTCACCAGGGGGGTGACCCCTTGGATAACATCCGTGACGCATATGGCTAAAACATTCTCAGACCACTCGCCCGTGTCCTTACAGTTAACCCTCCCTTGCATTACTGCCTCTCCCTTCAGTTGGAGACTGGTACCCGAAGCACTGTTAGACACAGCATTTAAGGCTGAATTGGGAGAGGAGATTTCAGATTTTTTTAACCGTAACAAGGGATCGGTGGCTAGCATGGGTACCCTTTGGGAAGCTTTTAAAGTTACGATCCGTGGTTTTTGTATGGCAAAGAGTTTTGGGGTGCTTAGGGACATACGGCGCAACTTACGCAAGCTGGAGGGTGAACTCAAGCTGTTGGAAGCGGACATGTGGCAGGACTCATCGGGCACACGGAGAACTGACCTTCGGAATAAACTCACCGAATATACAGATACTGCTGAACGGGAAGCTCGGTTTCGTGGGAAGCATTTCACGGCACGCCAGTATGGGGAAGGAGAGAGGCCGGGCAGAGCACTAGCTCAAAGCATACAGAAGCCGAAATTCTCTAATTATATCTTGGAGGTACTAGATGCGTCTGGAACACGCTATAAAGATAGCCGGGACATTCTCGACACATTCACCGCATTCTATGAGACACTGTACACCTCCAGACGTACCGCCCCCCCGGATTTCAATCCTTTCCTAAATGATATCGCTTTGGGATGGCTGGGTGACACCCAACAGGAGTTTCTAGTCGCACCTTTCGAGGTGGATGAGTTCAAAGAAGCGATTATGCAAATGAAATCTGGTAAGGCCCCGGGATCTGACGGGTTACCGGCAGATTTTTACAAGACCTACATGGAACAGTTGATACCCATATTGGGGGAGGTCTATGAGGAAGCACTGGAGTCCCAAATTTTACCGGCCTCTATGAGGGAAGCCCTTATCATATCCCTGCTCAAGCCAGACAAACCTACGGATCAATGTGATTCGTATAGACCGCTATCCCTAATTAACACGCATGCGAAGATCTTGGCCAAGTTTCTGGTGAATAGTCTATTGATGGAGAAGTTGGTGCTGCCTGATCAAGCGGATTTTATACCGGGAAGGGCGACTTCTCATAATTTGCGAACGCTGTTTTCAGTCATGCATAGGGTTGACCCACAGCTGGCGATCGTGGCGGTCTTTTTGGACGCCACGAAAGCCTTCGACTCGGTGGAGTGGGACTACCTGTTCACCATATTGCAATGCATGGGTCTCCCGATCAGGTTCCTATCGTGGATCCGGCTCCTATATTCCTCCCCCATGGCTCGTGTACGCATAAATGGGCATATCTCCTCCTCCATTCAACTCACGAGAGGCACCCGGCAGGGATGCCCTCTTTCCCCGCTACTGTTTGCCCTTGCAATCGAACCCCTTGCAGCGAGGCTACGGCAACACCATTCGGATAGAGCCCTTAGATACTTTCTACGCCTTATCTTGGTCTCTTTATATGCGGACGATGTCACTTTATACGTAAAAGACCCGATCCATAATCTTAACCCGTTGCTGCGAGAATTTATACGATTTGGTGGAATGTCCGGTATCACCATTAACTGGTCTAAATCGCAATTATTTCCACTTACTGCAGCTGCAAAGCCCTTCCGTATGGACTACCCAATAGAGTGGTGTACTGAACAGGTGAAATACTTAGGGATACAGGTCACGAATGACCGTGCTGAGCTCCTGCGTAGTAACTATGGTTGTGCACTAGATCACGTCACAAACTGCATCACCAGATGGATAGCCTTGCCCCTCACAATGGCAGGACGTATCTCGCTTATCAAAATGATCATCCTTCCTAAATTTTTATATCTCTTTTTAAACATTCCCCTATACCCTGGGCGACCATTTTTTAAAATGCTGAGAACAGAGCTCATACGATTGGTTTGGGGGGGCAAACAACCACGATTACAGTGGGAGATCCTAACTCGGCCATACTCACAAGGAGGCTTTGACGTGCCGAATTTCGAATTGTATTTTCTATGTGCACAGGTGCATTTTGCGCATTATTGGTTTCACCCTCCCAGGTACACACCCCAGGTTGCCACAGAGCACTGGCTGGCACATCCAATCCCACTAGATGGGATAATCCTAGCTGAACCTGAAAACAGGGCTCAAGGGCCGTCTTCTGTAGACTGCACTATTAAAGCCTGGCAGCGCCTCCTCCAAATACTCAAGGCACCAATGCTTTATTCTCCAGCACTCCCACTCACATATCACCAGCGGATGCCTCTGCTATCAGAGGAAATCTTCGCCAAGACTAAATCCAAATTCCAGATTCACAACTGGGGGGATCTCTATCTGAATGGCACATTTAAGGACATGTCACAACTTTTTAAAAATGCGCAAGCCTCCTCTATGGATATATTTCTCTATGTGAGGCTGAGACAGGGCATTCGAGAATACACACCATCATACCCCAAAGAACCCCCCACAGTTGCACCTCTACATCAGGTACTGCGCGCCCCTGGAGCCTCCCATCTGGTGTCGACCCTATATCATAGCAAATATACATCCATTGATTATAAGCCCTGCCCAGCTCGTGCCAAATGGTGCATGGAACTGGGATGCGATATCACAGACCAGCAATGGGATTATTGCTGTAAGCAAACAGAACTGGTCTCCTCGAACAGCTGACTCCGTATCACACATTATAAATTCTTACATCATACATACTACACTCCTGCCAGACTACACCGATATGGCCTGCGAAACCATGCACGTTGTGATAGATGCAAAACAGATAATGCGGACTTCCTCCATTTGGCATGGTTCTGTGGGGTAGTATATTTGTACTGGCAGCAGATATTCGAAGCCTTGGCACATATGACTCTACTGGAACTACAGATGTCCCCATTACTAGCATTGTTGGGGTACACCGAGATGATCCCAACTGCCCAGTGTAAATTCATTCAATTTAGCATTTTATTAGCCAGACGCAGGGTGGCCTGTCGATGAGGCAGGGGAAGGGCTCCTAAATTTAAGGAATGGTTGGGAGACCTGATCCTGTGGCAGGAGCAGCTGAATACATATGCTGAATTGCTTCCAGCAACCTCCAGACCGTGAGATATATGGGCCCCTCTCACCATGTACCTGATAGAACACCCGCTCTCATTGCAGGCTGACACAAACTCAGTGCCTACATAACTGTGTAAATAACAACCAATTACATAGCTGAAATGTACCCCATAGCTTTCTATGTTCATTTTCATTCCAGGATGTAGCAATACTTCGCCTGCTTGAATATGGACATGATCGAGTGCAGGCCCTCTGTTGGCGTTGTTAGATCCCTTATAGAGCTAACTCAAAGACTGATGCCCCAAATACACATAATGCCTTTGTATGTTACTTATCTTTTTGTTTCTTACTATATGTGATGTATTGCCGTGTCTACACGACTGTAATTGTGCTGGACTCAAAACTTGGAAATGTTTGTTATTGCTGAATAAAACATAAATAAATATATATAAAAAAAAAAAAAAAATTTAACTTATAAATTGTTAAAAATATTTTATAAATTATAAATACAGACATACACATACAAAAATAATATTATTAAAAATGTAATAAATATATTTAACAAATTAAAAAAATTACAATATGTTTAATTTTTGTAAAATAAATTATACACAACATTGAGTAAAACAATACAGAAAAATATTGGATAGCGGTGGGAAAAAAATTACTATTCCCACTCCAAAGAGTGCAACAGTAGGGAAAGTGTTGGATAGCGTAGGGGTAAAAATTACTATTCCCACTCCAAAGAGTGCAACAGTAGGGAAAGTATTGGATAGCGTAGGGGTAGAAATTACTATTCCAACTCCAGAAAGTGCAACAGTAGGGAAAGTGTTGGATAGCGTGTTGGATAGCGTAGGGGTAAAAATTGCTATTCCCACTCCAGAGAGTGCAACAGTAGGGAAACTGTTGGATAGCATAGGGCTAAAAATTACTATTCCCACTCCAGAGAGTGCAACAGTAGGGAAAGTGTTGGATAGCGAAAGGATTAAAATTACTATTCCCACTCCAGTGAGTGCAACAGTAGGGAAAGTGTTGGATGGCGTAAGGGTAAAAATTACTATTCCCACTCCAGTGAGTGCAACAGTAGGGAAAGTGTTGGATAGCATAGGGGTAAAAATTACTATTCCCACTCCAGAGAGTGCAACAGTAGGGAAAGTGTTGGATAGCGAAAGTGTTAAAATTACTATTCCCACTCCAGTAATTGCAACAGTAGGGAAAGTGTTGGATAGCGTAGGGGTAAAAATTACTATTCCCACTCCAGTGAGTGCAACAGTAGGGAAAGTGTTGGATAGCGTAGAGGTAAAAATTACTATTCCCACTCCAGAAAGTGCAACAGTAGGGAAAGTGTTGGATAGCGTAGGGGTTATAATTGCTATTCCCACTCCAGAGAGTGCAACAGTAGGGAAACTGTTGGATAGCATAGGGCTAAAAATTACTATTCCCACTCCAGAGAGTGCAACAGTAGGGAAAGTGTTGGATAGCGAAAGGATTAAAATTACTATTCCCACTCCAGTGAGTGCAACAGTAGGGAAAGTGTTGGATGGCGTAAGGGTAAAAATTACTATTCCCACTCCAAAGAGTGCAACAGTAGGGAAAGTATTGGATAGCGTAGGGGTAGAAATTACTATTCCAACTCCAGAGAGTGCAACAGTAGGGAAAGTGTTGGATAGCGTAGGGGTAAAAATTGCTATTCCCACTCCAGAGAGTGCAACAGTAGGGAAACTGTTGGATAGCATAGGACTAAAAATTACTATTCCCACTCCAGAGAGTGCAACAGTAGGGAAAGTGTTGGATAGCGAAAGGATTAAAATTACTATTCCCACTCCAGTGAGTGCAACAGTAGGGAAAGTGTTGGATAGCGTAGGGGTAAAAATTACTACTCCCACTCCAGAGAGTGCAACAGTAGGGAAAGTGTTGGATAGCGTAGGGGTAAAAATTACTATTCCCACTCCAGTGAGTGCAACAGTAGGGAAAGTGTTGGATAGCGTAGAGGTAAAAATTACTATTCCCACTCCAGAGAGTGCAACAGTAGGGAAAGTGTTGGATAGCGTAGGGGTTATAGTTGCTATTCTAACTCCAGAAAGTGCAACAGTAGAGAAAGTGTTGGATAGAGCAGGGGTAAAAATTACTATTCCAACTCCAGAGAGTGCAACAGTAGGGAAAGTGTTGGATAGCGTAGGGGTAAAAATTACTATTCCCACTCCAGAGAGTGCAACAGTAGGGAAAGTGTTGGATAGCCTAGGGGTAAAAATTACTATTCCAACTCCAGAGAGTGCAACAGTAGGGAAAGTGTTGGATAGCGGAGGGGTAAAAATTACTATTCCAACTCCAGAGAGTGCAACAGTAGGGCAGGTGTTGGATAGAGTAGGGGTAAAAATCACTATTCCCACTCCAGAGAGTGCAACAGTAGGGAAAGTGTTGGATAGTGTAGGGGTAAAAATTACTATTCCAACTCCAGACAGTGCAACAGTAGGGAAAGTGTTGGATAGCGTAGGGGTAAAAATTACTATTCCAACTCCAGAGAGTGCAGCAGTAGGGAAAGTGTTGGATAGCGTAGGGGTAAAAATTACTATTCCCACTCCAGAGAGTGCAACAGTAGGGAAAGTGTTGGATAGCGTAGGGGTTAAAAATAACATACTTATCAATTAAATATATATATTTTTTTTAGTTAAATAATGATTTATTAATAAATTAACAATAAATCATTTATAAATACCAATAAATGAAAAATAATAATTACTTTAAAAACATTAAATTTCTTCCCACCCTATTCCCCAATAAACACAAAACCCACTCCACATAAAATTTAACACAATTAATATAATTATCAATTAATCAATTAATAAAAATTAATTAACAATTAATAATTAATTAACAATGAAATAATTATCAATACCAATAAATAATAATTAATAAAAATTAATTACCAATTAATAATTAATAAATTACTTATCAATACCAATAAACATTAATAAACAATTACTTAATTATAATAAATTACTTCCCACCCTATTCCCCTATAAACACACAACCCACTCCTAAACTAAATTAACACAATTAATATATTTATCAATTAATAAAAATTAATTACCAATTAATAATTAATAAACAATTAATTAATTATCAATACCAAAAAATAAAAATTATTAATTAATTTACTATAATTAATTTACTTCCCACCCTATTCCCCTATAAACCCACAACCCGCTCCACTAAAAAATGTATACAATTAATATAATTATCAATTTATCAATTAATAAAAATTAATTACCAATTAATAATTAATTAACAATAAATTAAATATCAATAACAATAAATAAAAATTAATAATTACTTAATTACAATTAAATTACTTCCCACCCTATTCCCTTATAAACCCACAACCCGCTACAGAACTAAAATGCAAAATTTAATTAAAAATAATTAATAATTTCTAAAAAATATGAATTAATTTACTATAATTGAATTACTTCCCACCATATTCCCCTATAAACCCACAACCCGCTACGGTACTAAAACGCAAAATTTACTTTAAAAAAAATTACTAATTTCTAAACAATTAATACATATATTTAAAAAAATAATACAAAACATAACAAAACATGTGAAACACATCATACATATAAAATACATACTAAAATACATAACACTAACATAAACATCGATATTATTAACATCGATATTTTTACTATCGATATTAACAACTTCGATATTAACATTAACAAAAACGATATTTCTTACCTTCAGGTCGATATTCTGGTCACCGATATTCTTGATGTCGATATTCTGTCCCTACGATATTTAAAACTCGATATTAATGTAGGTCGATATTTAAAAGTCGATATTTTGACTGTGCACCGTGCAGGATGTCCTCAGAGATCTTGACAAGACTGTCCAAAGTTAATTTGAAAAAGACTAAGTCCAACCTCTGCAAGCTTGGAGCAGCATGCAGCTTTTGGTGTCTCTCACATGTAGGACTATGCACACACTTTCAACACTGTTTAGAACTTGATAATATCATGTACAGTATTTGAACACTGTCAATACCATTGTTTTTTCCTGTCTTTAAGTACAGTTATGTATACCGTTATCAGTGTCATGGCTAATCTTGCTGCTATGGACCTAGGCTCCTTTTTAAAGAAATTTTGCACTTTACAGCTATTTTCTCTCCTGCATAGCACTTTAATGTTGGCTGCTATCTTCAAGCCTCTTATGCGGTAATCAACCCTTACTTCGCGGCTGCTAGTGCGCATACCATTACTTCGCAAGAGGCGCTTCCGTTTCCAAACAATGACGTGCAGATCTGACGTCGCAGGAAGCCGGAGAAGAGATGAACCACGGAGGAGAGAGAGGTAAGTGTAGTTTTTTGGGTCGTGCAGGGGGTAGTCTTTTAGGTTGTAGGGTTGTGTTTGAGTAGTGTAGAGTAGTGCATTTGAGTTTAGGGTAGTGTCGGGGGTTGTGAAGGGTAGTGTTGGGGAGTAGGGACAGGACTAGGGGTCGGGGGAGGGATGTGCAGGGGGTAGTGTTTTAGGGTTTAGGGTAGTGTTGTAGTGTTTGTGTAGTGTAGGGTAGTGTTTTAGGGTTTAGGGTAGTGTAGGGGGGCGTGCAGGGTAGTGTTTGAGTGTAGGGAGCGGATTGGGGGAAGGGGGTAGTCTTTTAGGTTGTAGGGTTGTGTTTGAGTAGTGTAGAGTAGTGTATTTGAGTATAGGGTAGTGTCGGGGGTCGTGAAGGGTAGTGTTGGGGAGTAGGGACAGGACTAGGGGTCGGGGGAGGGATGTGCAGGGGGTAGTGTTTTAGGTTTTAGGGTAGTGTTGTAGTGTTTGTGTAGAGTAGGGTAGTATTTTAGGGTTTAGGGTAGTGTAGGGGGGCGTGAAGGGTAGTGTTTGAGTGTAGGGAGCGGATTGGGGGAAGGGGGATGGACATGCAGGGGGTAGTTATTTAGGGTTTAGGGTAGTGCTGTGGTGTTTGTGTAGTGTAGGGTAGTGTTTAAGGGTTTAGGGTAGTGTCGGGGGGGTCATGCAGGGCAGTGTTTGAGTGTAGGAACAGGAGTGGGGGAAGGTGAAAGGTCGTGCAGGGGGAGTCATTTAGGGTTTAGGGTAGTTGTGTTGTGTTTGTGTAGTGTAGGGTAGTGTTTTAGGGTTTAGGGTAGTGTCGGGAGGGTCGTGTAGGGACAGGACTGGTGGAAGGGGGATGGTCGTGTAGGGGGTAGTGTATTAGGGTTTAGGGTAGTGTAGTGTTGTTTAAGTAGTTTAAGTAGTGAAGGGTACTGTAGTGTTTGTGGGTTTTGGGTAGTGTTGTGTCACAGGGGATAGGTTACTATTACGATTATTTTATAGTTAATACGAGGAAAAAATACGATGTAGTGCTATGAGTAGTAAATCAATGCGGAGTTAAAGCATTTTTAGATCATTAATATGCAGTTGCGTT